>OZ010793.1:399444039-400944039 GCA_963932465.1 Maratus speciosus | reverse complement strand
TCTTTCCTTGGGTTATAAGGGCCCAATTTCAACAGGATTTGGTTCATTCAATTTAGATTACAATTCAGCTACTTTCTGTATTATAAAATTTTATCTTAAGACTTCAGTTGCCAACATTTTTGAACATTAATGGTGCATTATTTTTTCGGGCTCTATGGGCTTGCTTGATTACTACGAGAACTGGCACATTCAACTTGACTTTCGATTATCTCTGGCACATGCAGAGCACTTCCGGTACATACTTGCCTTAAGTTGCGGGGAATGCAGTTCACAGGTTCCTTCAGAGGGAGGTTTGCTGGGAACACACAAGACACTGCAAAAGATAATGGGACCCCCAAAACTAGGTTCATTTATTTAAAATATTTTCAAAAGATATAAAATCATACAAACTTGAGTTTTATTTTAGGTTATTATAATAGGCCCTGGGCAACACCTGACATACAATATAGATTTAACTACACAGGGTGTTCCAAAAGTGCTGAAAGATGTTTCATGGAACACACAGGAAATTCAAGAAATGATAGAGGATGCTTCACGAGATCTAATGATTCAATTATACTTAAGAGGCTACTTCACTAGTGCTGTAAAAGTACCGACTAAATGAACACCCGTATGTATTCGTTACTTTCAAACATACTACCCATTAGAAAATATTTGTTACTCATTACTCTTTAGAAAACTGATATTAAAAATTATCCTAAGTAGTAGTACACATATATTCGATGTATTTTCTAATTTTCTGAGTTTTTTTTATTTTTATTATAATTAGTTTAAACTGTTCCTTAAAATAATAGATAAAATCTATATGGATGCTTACACTAATTTAACATTTCATAAAGTATAAAATTGGGCATTCAAAATACTGCATGTGAAATATATGGTCATAAGACTACAGTAAATATAATTATATACTGTATGTGAGATCTTTTAAAAAATTTGTTACCGTTACATAGACCCATAATAAAGTTTTGTATGAAACCTTTCTGTAACAGAAATCTATGTAAAAGTGGAATTTACCTTGAATTGAAATATTCCAAGATCTGATTTCCATAAAAATAATACAAGGAAATGCATCTGCTAAGATGAAAAATTTCTCTGAAACAGAATTCCTTGGGGATTTCTCACAATTCTATCTCCGTAAGTATTACTGTATGTATTAAAGAAAAAAATAGTAATTGAGTATATTAATAGAAATATTCACTGCTTACTGAAACCAGTAAAACATGACAACTGAACGTGTCTATAACGGAAACTAGCATGAAATCGGTTCTCAAAACATATTTACCTCTGCTCGACATTGCAAAACTTTCTGACACATTCATATACTCAACTAATGCATAAACTCATAAAATTGGCAGTGATGCGAATGATATGGAAACGAATAGCGTTTTTTCATTTTTCAATAAGTTCATCGCAGTTCAAGCTATAATCAAGTGCTTTTATATGATGGCCCTTCAATTACTGTCACATCCAGAAATTTGGTTCTAAACACACATTTTCATAGTATATCGTCAAACAAATCTTTTGAATTTAAAGGAAAAAGAGACACTAATCCATTTCTTAATTTCTGATCAAAAGTGCTTACAGATTTTTTGTGAATATGAGTAAAAAGCAATGATTTAAAAAGTTATATTTCATAAAAATACTTTATCATTCCTTAAATGCAGCTACAATAAATATTTTATTCTGTTATAAGCTTCAGTTTTTTTTACAGTAAAATTATGAGCAATCTTAATAGATTAAATGCATAATTAATACGAAATTAATCTAATTTAAATATTAAATGATAAACATATCTTGTCTCTTTATTGCTTGGATCCATGCTTCTTTTTTTTAAATGCATTCATAAAACCTCTTGGCAAAAAAAAAAAAAAAAATCAATCTCTCCATGTTTGAAAAAAGCATATAACACTTCATATCTGAGAAATAAAAAAGAAAAATGCCCTTTAAACTGATGGCATTGAGCTCACATGCCATTGACATTAATTGTATATTATACTCTTATTTCAAAGAATAATGCCCCTTGAAAAATAAATTAAGGGGGGATTACCTCCCCCCCGTTTCCCCTCTTTATACTTAACCAATGATCCTCCAAATGTCATCAGGAAAGCGCCTTATCAAAATAAATCAGTATACCAAATTTGAAGCAAATCGGATAGAAAAAAACATTTATCTTAATTAAGTGGATATTAGCCCCACGTTCCCCCCTTTATATTTAACCAATGAACTTCCAAATCAATCAGGAAGCGCCTTATCAGAATTAACCGGTATACCAAATTTGAAGAAAATCCGATAATTCTGCATGGAAAACCCATTTATCTAAGTTAAGAGGAGGATTAGCCCCCCGTTCCCTCCCTTTTATACTTAACCAATCAACCACCAAAACTAATCAGGGAAGTGCTGTATCAGAATGAACCTAGAAAAAAAATTGAAGCAAATCGGATATTTCTATCAAGAGTTATCGCGTTATGTACATACAGAACCGGCGGGCACATTATCTCTTGGGCTTTGATAGCCTGTGAGCTAAAAAGTACAATCCCTGAAAGAAAAAACGATCTCATAGTAATCGTTCTTCTAAAAGCAGTTTGTTCTGCTATTGATAATGTGACTTCAAAATCTTCCTTCCAAAATTATTCACACGGACATTTTCGGCAAATAAACGAGGGCTGAAGCAAAGCCACTGAAGTAACAAAACGATTAAATGAATACCCATATGGGACACTAATACGGGAACAACTGATTTCCGAACACAAATTCACATCTTTCCGCATCAGACAATGCGGCTCTGTTCATGAATCACGAAATGAAAGTAACGTTTGAAGTTTGTTTCTAAGTTCTGCAGTAACGACTCATATTCGGAACTAATGATTTGGTACTTCGTACCAGAGAGATTACCCGTTACTCAGTAAAGAATACATGCGGTTTGCAATGCCTCTATACTTCACTCATGCAAAAAAAGTGCTCAGAAATCTGTTAATCCTATGGGAGAAATTTTTAAAAATATTTTGTTTGGATTTCCACATTTTAATTTGTTTTGTTTTTTGCATTGGATAGCTGAGGTTGATCTCTACAAAGACTGCTTTTTACTTTCGATTTTGTTTACAGGTTTTTATTTTTTAATTAGAATACTTTCCCTTTCTGAACTGGTTTTGAAAGTGGAAGTATCCTCATAGAAAGAATAAAATATATAGACAATTGAAAAAGTAAAACATTGCCTTTGTGGAGATCAACCTCAGCTATCCAATGCAAAAAAAAAAAAAAAATAAATAAATATTGAAATGCAAGAGATATTTTTAATAATTTCTCCCATAGGATTAACATTAGCAAGTGGGTGTTTTCATATGAATGAAATAGCCCGGAAGATGAAATTAAAGACTACGAAGCCCGCAGAAAAATGTGTTAATCCCATAAAATGTAAAAGAGTTAAATGATGAATATGTTATATGTATGGATGCCTGACATCTAGCATGCAAGCTGTAGGGACTTAGATATCACTGGACAAGAGTCTATGGTAGCGTAAGTTATCAAAATCTAAGTCCTTTATTTAGTCTCGATTATATTATTAATATTTACAAGTTAAACAATATTGGTTTTGGTTCGCGTCAATTTTACAGGATAAAAAGTTCCATCAACGGGCTGCTTCCACAGATATAGTGCTTCAATCTGAGAAAAGACTGGTCGGATGGCCATCTATCTCATCTCCTCGCTTCGCTCATTCACCACTAGCTCCCGCAAGACCTCTTCGCCAGCCTCCTCGCTCTCTCACTTCCTAACTGCTTCTCCGCGTTGCCACCTCGCTTCTCTCCAAGGCTGAAACTCCCGGTCCTAGGGAAAACTAGCCTTTTCCCTCTTAGCCGATGCCACCGTCTATTTCTCGAAGGCTGAAGCTCGCCGCCCTAGGAGAAATCGTCTTTTCTCCCCCTCAGCCGTTGCCACCGCTCACTTCCTGGACGGCTGAAACACCTGCTCTCTGTGCAATTCAATGGAATGTTACGTTAGCGCCGGAACGAAATTGTACTGCCAGTTCCATTCATATTTGCAGACTTGACGGCACCATACCTTTGTTCAGAGATGAACTATGAGTTTATGAGATTCCTCTTAGCGTGGGAAAGTTCAGAAGACCCTAGGGGGATCTTCTCCCGAATTAATAGTTCGTGAATAAATAGTCTTTAGGGGTAATTAGTAAAGTTCTTACAGCAATCCCCCCTCCAAGAGAGATTTTTCACGTAGCTGGAAAATCTATAGTGAAATCAGTGTTACACTCAAAATTCGTTCACCACAGAGGTTCATTATTCATTTTTTCTTTTGTACTAAACACATATAAATTTACACACTTTTCCAGGAACATTATTATGACAATTACAACAATATATACAAAATGTAAATTATTTATACCTTATGATGCAAGCACCTTTTTTTTTTAGAGAATTATATACAATTTTCCTAAATTTATTCAGCCCTACTTAAGCAATAGTGCACTCTTTCTTTTTCCTGGCGGTGCCTGATTGTATAATGATAAGGTTGTCGCATCAATGACCAGTGGATCAATCTTGGACTATTCACGGCGTTGTTTCGGATCAACCTTACCCAATATTTACTGGTCCTCTGCGCTGATTTTCTGCTAGATAGTTTCACTTTCATTTTTACTCCTCTGATGCGGTTTAATGCAACTCCTCTCTGTCCCATATGATTACTCCAATAATTGGAAACCCTTTTCGCGTTGTTTAAATACAACAAACCCAATATCTTGGGAGAATCATAATTCGAATTGTCTTGCCTTCTAGCGCCTAAATCTAAGTCGTGCGTACTCGAATAGTTTTCTCCCGGATCAATCTGGAAGACACTCCTATTCCTCTTAACCTCACGAGTTTTTGTCCCCGTTTCCACTAATAATTCCCGAAATTGCCTGATACGTCTAATTAAATCCAATCTAGGTATGAATTTTAAACCTTTAGAACGTTCATCTCTTTTCCATCTCTCGTATAACTTTTTTTTTTCGTTTACGGTTTTTGGCCAACAATAACGATTCAAGAATTTATAACCTGACTTCTTCTTCGTACTTAGAAGTCTACCTGCACTCTCCTTACATAAGGATAACATATCTCCTTTGACTTTCAACGGGATTACCATTTGTTCTCGCTCAGATTCCCTGGGATCTTTTATTTTCGTAATCCCCAACCCCTCGTTCATTTCAAAATGTGATTTCACCTCGTCCGCTCTCTGCTTAACACAATCGAACTTGACATTCTCTTGCGCATCACTCACATTTTCTTTGTTTCCTAGGGTCAAGTTTTCATCCCGCGGTACGGTCTCGCTTAGACGTAGAAAAGTCTCTTGCTTTTTCTCCGTTACTAAACTGGCTCCTATTTCTCCCACTGCGTCCGGGGGGTTGAATTTTAAAGTCTCGACTCTCCCCACCCTTCCAGCTAAATCGCCTCTCTCAGCCAAGTTCAATACCTGTTCATTAAAGGGATTCAAATTCGGTACGGGCTGTGCGCTCTCAACTACAGGTAGAAAAATTCCCCTTTTCTCTTCGACAAAGATTCCCTCCTCTGGGTTACTCCCTGACCTCGGGGGGTCGCACTTAAAAATTCCTCTTTCTACCTCGGCGCGGAGAATTGGCTGGTCCATCGGCTTAGGTGAACCGGCTGGTTTTTCCTTTTCGCTCTCCGTTACGGTAGGGGGAATGGACGAGCTCTGCGATTTAGTTTCGCTTTTCGTATCCACGTTTCCGGGGTGCGCTCGTGGCCCAGTGCGAACTGCGATGATTGAACGCGGGTATCGTCTCCGCCTGTCAATTAATTGCTGCGTTTTGTTCCCTAACAAATAATGAACCATGTCCGTTTCTTTATCTACTGCGGCCGCCTTTGTCCTTATAGTATCCCCGGTACCCAGATTAATTTCTATTTCTACAATAGGTAAACACCGAAGTTTATTATCCAATGCCTGTCTAACCCATACACTTTCACCCGTAAAATGGTCTTCATGTACATCGTGAGCCGATATTAAGTCCAAATTAGTTCCGCTATCGCGAAGAATAGTCATTTCTTTCCCATTAATTAACCCGCGACTGACGTAGGGTTCAAAGGCACTTCCTAAGTCTTGTAGGCCCGCGATATGGTAAACTGCTTCGGCCTTTTCAGTCTTTTTTGACTCGTTACAGGAGTAACTATAGTGCCCTGTTTTTTTGCACGTAAAACACGTAATTTCCTTTCTTTTATCGAAAATTGCATCTCGATTTTTCGAGTTGTCTTTATCCCTCCAATTAGTTCTACTCTCTTCCGATCTACTTTCCGTTTTTGATTGCCCCGCGAATTTATTTCGCTCTAGAGATTGGGAAATGTTTTGAAGTTTCGAGGGCCCTAGCCGTTTCATAGTTTTCCTAGCCGAATCATACGCATCTAATTTCTTTGCCAACTCAAATGGAGTGATTATCGTGCTCCAAACATCAATGAAATGATGCTTCGTTTCCGGATTAACCTTTCTTTTTAACTGATCTGTGATTATTAGCTCTCTCAGTTGGTCGAAATTTCCCACTCCTAAACCACTTAACCATTGATCAAAGTAATTGGAAGCCTCATATACGCAATCTTTCCACGTTTTGTTTTCGGGCTTTTGTGTCGTAACAAATTTTAGTCTAAAGTCTTCTGCCGAAAGCTGGAACCTTTCTAGTAACATCTTTTTTACATGATCAAAATCGTCGGAACACGCGGGTGGCTCTCTCAAGATAAGCTCCCCCAATTCCGTCGGTAACAATCCTAGTAAATGCGTAACCCATTGACTTTTCTCGATTTGGGCTTTCTGCGCTTGTCTTTCGAATAAACTGAGATAGATTGATATTTCGGACTTATCGGAGTCGAATTTGGGCAGGACTGATTTTAAAGATATTTTCGGCTCTCTCTCATTTTGGCTAGAAGCTAAACTAAACTCATCTGGTTCCCGTTCTAACCTAATTTTCGCCAATTCATGCTCCCGCTCCAAAGCCTTAGCCTTTTCTTCCCTCTCAAAGGCCTTATTCCGCTCTCGTTCTAACCTTTCTTCATTTTCTCTCTCAACCCTATCTTTCTCTAAGATTTTTAGCTGGGCTAGTGCTAAAGTTTCGTCATAGTCCTCTGCTTCTTCGAGTTTTTTAATAATTTTGGCTATATTATCCGACTCTTCTATGCTCGCGCCGAATTCAATAGCTAACTCTTTTAGATCGCACTTTTTCTTACCCGCAAACACTGACATGTTTCCTACTAATTAACAGTTATAAAGAATGCTATGCCAATCATGCAATTATCCACTTCGAAGTCTCTAAATATTTCCCTAGTTGTGAATAATCACAAACTCTCGCGACATAAAAATATCACAACAATTTCAATAATATTAATATGATAAACAGCCTTATCATTAACCAACCAAGTTTTCATATATAACTTTATATATTCTTTGGTATCATTTCTTTTAAGTCAATTGCTCAAAAAGTCTCTTAAATTTTGAAAGCATACTTTCTGAATAAAATTCACATACAAAACAGAATTTAAATTATTTGCATTCAGTGCATCCAACGATGCGCCGCCTCTCATAAGCAATTTAAATTATCCTCACTGAATTATTAACCTTTAGTACAAGTAATACTTATTTAAAACAGTTTTAAGGAAGTTTAAAAAATTAATATTTACTTAAATTTCTTAGAATCCAGTTGGAAAAATTTCACAAAATGTTATTATCAAATTCCTTACTTCCTAAACTCTATTAAATATACAATGATTAAAAAACATGTTTGTTATTAACTATACTATTTCGATTAAACCTCTGTAATGAATCAAATAAAGAGTGCTAACCTGAGATATTGTTGACTGCTCTTCTGACATCCGTCTTAGACTGGTACAGCTCCGGTCATCTGTAGGCTAAACCATCCGGCGGGCTCGACTTCCCTGGATTCGGGTGTCTCTCGTCTCTTGCACGGCGTCGGATTGCCTTGGGTCTGGAATCCTTGCTGGATTCGCCGAAGACTCTGCTCTGGGATCAAGGTCTCCTTTCTACCCTCCGTCTGTCGATTTCGGATCTCCGGAACGTCTTACGTCTCTTGCACGGCGTCGGAATGCTTTGGCTCTGGAATCCCTGCTGGATTTGCCGAAGACTCTGGTCTGGGGATCAAGGTCTCCTTTCTAATCTCCGTCTGTCGATTTCAGCTCTCCGGAACCTCTTGCACGGCGACGGATTGCGTTGGCTCTGGAATCCCTGCTGGATTTGCCGAAGACTCTGGTCTGGTGATCACGAGTCCTTCTATCTTGCGGCCTGGTTGCGGCCCTTCCTGTTTTTTGACGAACTGTGATAATTTATTTTCACCAGTTCTTAATCCTCTTTAGCTGCCACCACTGTAGGGACTTAGATATCACTGGACAAGAGTCTATGGTAGCGTAAGTTATCAAAATCTAAGTCCTTTATTTAGTCTCGATTATATTATTAATATTTACAAGTTAAACAATATTGGTTTTGGTTCGCGTCAATTTTACAGGATAAAAAGTTCCATCAACGGGCTGCTTCCACAGATATAGTGCTTCAATCTGAGAAAAGACTGGTCGGATGACCATCTATCTCATCTCCTCGCTTCGCTCATTCACCACTAGCTCCCGCAAGACCTCTTCGCCAGCCTCCTCGCTCTCTCACTTCCTAACTGCTTCTCCGCGTTGCCACCTCGCTTCTCTCCAAGGCTGAAACTCCCGGTCCTAGGGAAAACTAGCCTTTTCCCTCTTAGCCGATGCCACCGTCCATTTCTCGAAGGCTGAAGCTCGCCGCCCTAGGAGAAATCGTCTTTTCTCCCCCTCAGCCGTTGCCACCGCTCACTTCCTGGACGGCTGAAACACCTGCTCTCTGTGCAATTCAATGGAATGTTACGTTAGCGCCGGAACGAAATTGTACTGCCAGTTCCATTCATATTTGCAGACTTGACGGCACCATACCTTTGTTCAGAGATGAACTATGAGTTTATGAGATTCCTCTTAGCGTGGGAAAGTTCAGAAGACCCTAGGGGGATCTTCTCCCGAATTAATAGTTCGTGAATAAATAGTCTTTAGGGGTAATTAGTAAAGTTCTTACAAAGCAAATAAATCTACAATTTTTAACTAAACACTAGGACTACACAAAGCCTCAATATCTCCATTCCTGGCAAAAAATCCAGAGAATCAAAATAACGATAAGGCTAATTGTACAAAATCCGGTATTACCAAAAGATGTGCAACCCCCAAACGGACAGCAACAGCAATCAACCGAATGACTAGGAAGAGTCCCAACTGATCCTAGACTTATATTTTGCCCAGATGATGTTTTGGCTAACCCAATTCTAAAAGAATACGTATTGAAAAATGTTATTACATGTTCAAAAGACATACATATTTACCGTATCTTTTATAGAATTTCTTATTAAATTAACATGTAAAAATTAACCGAGTATCCTGCACATTTTTTTTTTTTTTTTTTTTTTTAGGGAATAACATGGAAAAGTACAGTCGTGGAAAAAAAAAGTAAACACCCCCTACTAACTCGTCAACAAATTATCGTAGAAGAAAGTTACTGGTACTGAACGATTGGAAATAAAGTCTACTTTTAAATGATGTATATAAAATTTGCTTAGGGGGCCATCTACATATTAAAACAAACCATAACTTTGTTTTTTTTTTAATAGCAGTACTCAATTCTGACAGCATAAATGAACTCTACACCCTTCAATTAGCCTAAAAACGAATTTTTATGCAATTCGTACCATAAGTTTCCGAGAAATTAATTATTTTAAAACGAGCTTATTTTAAGGGCTGTATCCAAATTGAAGTTCCGTACTGGATTGTTAACCGAGAGAGCCCCTTCCTTGATCAAGGCACCTTAAGCGCCACTCAAGGAGTCAATGAAGTGTGTTAGATTACAGTACAGCAGAATAAATTTCAAAATGTCTACTCACTTTCATCATAGACGGCCCCTTAAACCATCATTTTGCCGTTTTTTAAGCATAATTTGAAAACTACTTATAATAAAAATGTGAAATTTTTGAATTTCCATAAAGCAGGACTTAATAAATCTAAATCCATCGAAAAAATTGTAGGTTGCAATTCATAATTTTTTCGAATATTAATTTCATAATTCATATCATAAAATTATAAAAATTGCAAATTCAGCTTATTTATGTTTGGGTATATTAGTATTATTACTACAAAAAAAATAGCACATTAGGAGCATAATTTCGGGAGATATGAAAATGTAATTTAACATTGGAAGCACTAAATTTTGAATGTTTATAATTCGAAAACTTATCATTCAAATGACTTGAAATTTGGTGTCTAGGCATAGTTTGAACTGAAGATTTGAAATATCTCATTAAAATTGGGCATTGCCATTGAAAAAAATGAAGTTTGGATTCATTTTAATATGTAAATGACCCCCTAAGAAAATTTTATATACATAATTTAAAAGTAGACTTTATTTCCAATCGTTCGGCACCAGTAACTTTCTTCTACGATGATTTGCTGAGGAGTTAGTAGGGGGTGTTTACTTTTTTTTTTTCCACGACTGTACATAGACATGACGCTCGACATTGCTTTTAAAGCTATCCAGATGTATTTTAAGAATCACTGCAAGTGCGAAAACTCAGGTGACCAGATTGATAGTGCGACAGGAGATGACAGGGATGATCTATCTGAATTTGAGTTAGAAAAGCTTCGGGATAGTTCACGTGATGCGCTGCTTAGTTATTTTCTCACCGAAGATGAAATGCGTGTGTATGAGGCTAGAAAACAATTGTGCTGGGAAGCCGAGGACCCTTTAAAATGCAAAAAAGAACTAGATGCAGAATAGGGATGCACCGAATAGTGATTTTGGCCGAATACCAGGTGAACCGAATACTGAATATTCGGCTAGCCGAATAGTAACTGCTAGGCCGGATACTGAATATTCGGCTTGTCGAATACTTTTATATTTCAAAGTTTAAAGGCATTAAAATGTTAAATTTTAAAACGATTTTACATAATATTTAAAACAGAAATTTTTATTCTAATAAACAAGAGCTTTTTTCAAGTAAACTTTATGCTGAAAAAAATCTGCTTTGAGTTATTTACAAAGAGGATAGTTATAAAAAAATTTTTAATTAATAAAATTTTAAATTTCATAGCTTCTTCTGAGAATTAAAACAAATGAATAAAATTTTCTTAAATTCTAAAACAAACATTTTAAAATCAAAGAGAGATTGTAAAAAAAATTGGAAGAAAAATTGTACAGGATCATATATTTGCTTGTCAGGAAGAGACTAAAGTAAAAGTTAATAAATAATACAATCAATTCAAATTTTATATGGTGACAACTTAGCAAGAATAACTGTTCTACTCCCTTTGATTAAGCAAGGAAATTTTTAAATGCATCCTTGATCGGTGTCTGGAGTGGGCAATCATTTTCAGAGATTGTAAACATTGTTCTTAAAATCTTAGCAAGAAACAGATTATTTTTACTGGACGATGTTGAGGAACTTGCATTTGTACCTACATAATTAATTCCTATGAAAATCCTCATGATTGGCTAATTTTCTTAAATAATACTTAACAAACAGCAAATAAATAATGTAAAAACATTCTCTTTTATTTAAATATGATTTTGTTTCTAATTATTCTGAATATCTTTATAAGTTGACTGTTAAACGTAGAAAATGTATAAGGTTTTAAAAGCTCCAAATATTTCAATATTCGGCATGCCGAATAATTTGCTATTCGGCCAAACCGAATATTTGGTAACATGGCCAAATACCGAATAGATACCGAATATTCGGTGCATCCCTAATGCAGAATACAGCAAAGTTATTGAAAGTCGACAGTTGAGGCACAAAGTACCTGATATAACTAAAGATCTGTTTAAAGCAGGTCTTTCATCATTGATTTACTTTATACAAGAGTTTTCTTCACATGCAGGTTTCGAGGAAATCCAATGTAAAGTAGACCTGCAAAATAACTCTACTTGGATTCGAATTCCTGCTAAAATTTTGTGTATTGGTGAACCTTGCATGATATCGAACTAAAAACTGAAAAAGACTTAAAGCGTAAAAAAAAAGTCCTCAGGAATGGAGGAAGGTGAAGAGCGATCCGCAATGCCCTTCGAAATATTCGAAAATACTCTGGAAAATTTTAATATGTGAAAAATATTAATCCTACCTTCAAAAAAAAAAAAAAATTAAACTATACTTACTTGTATTTTTTTTTTTTGGTTTCTTGAGTAATTTGTTATTCTTTGTAATTGTAAATTTAGCAAGACCAAGGGGATCATCCCGAGTGAGTGGCCAGACATGTTGTCAGGCGCTACCCGCTCTAGATTCTCTCCAGGCTGTTGCCTTTTATTTACAATATTTTACATTTTGAATTTACATGCTGAGTAATCCTTGTTTTGACAGTCGATGCATACACTGCAGGCAATCACTTTTTTATGTTCTTTATGAGAAGGAAACAGGTTCCTCTGATAGGCTCTAGGTGAAGAAATGGCTGGTATGCACATTCATGCAGCCTGCTGAGGCCCCCAAAATGACATCCTTGCTGTTTTCCTGCGTTGTTTAAGTCCATTTCTAGCTGGTAAAAGAGTTGATGGTGTATCGGTGGAGGGCTTAGTGGGGTGTTGGGTACCAATACTTTCATCTGAGAGCATTCATCGTCCGAACTAACCGAGGATGTTATTTTGGCACACTGTACAGTTCCGATGTTTTTTCTGAAATCCTAGAAATAGAAAAAAAATTAAGTAAAATAATATAAAAAGTTATACTACTTAAAAATAAATATACTTACTTTTCAAACTGGCCGCGAGCTCATCCTTAAATAAATCTCTAAGATAGCTGGTCTCCGATATCAAATTTTAATCCCAATAGTTCACATACTAAAAAAAAAAATTAATGTATATGTTGAAAAATAATGCTAAAATGAAATTATTACTTACGTATAACAAGAGCCTTCTTATCAAAATGGACTTGCTCAAAATCCAGAAGATGGTGCTCAAAGAATTAGTTATTGGGTATAAATTTAAAAAGCTGGATTCTGACAGAGACACATTTGTACATATCAGAATTAAAGTGCTCCTCATTAGTTGTTAGGATCCCCGAAGGAAAAAGGACAAGAAGTAGGTCTTTTTTTTTTCCGAGAGAAATGCAGCGATTACCATCCAGCATTTCTCTCATACATCTATCTATATTACGAAAACCCGTGGAGGTAACATCGTCTAGATGCACAAACCGTTGACCAATAGTCTGTCCCAGCTGAAATGTTAATCTATTATCTTCATTTGTATTAACATTTATAGGAATCCCGTTAAAAAGTTCTACTGTAGCCGAAGCAAAAGTTGTTTTACCCGAATTTTCTGGACCCTGAAGCGCGACCCATCTTTTTTTGGGTTCCCCAATTTGATATGCCTGGAATACTTTAGTTAACAAATTTTTTAATTTAAACTCCCCATGCCATCTTTTAGTCAATTCAACTAGGATAACATAGTCGTCCTGTTCGGTTTGTGGGGTCATTACGTCACCCCACCAGGTATAGATTTCTCGAAGTTGTGTTATTAGATAATCTGTATTAGTAGTCCTGTTAGTAATTTCTGAAATATATGAATGCACAACCCTCGATGCCACAGTCTATCGTTTTTAGTTGCAAGCATCATTTCCACAACACAAAAACCCACTTCTTCGCATTTGCCAAGATACTTTCCAAAATAAATACATTTGAGCATTTTAGTAGCAAAAAATTGGGTGATCAGTTCAAGTTTAGATAAGAAAAAAGCCAAAAAGAATTTTCCTGCCCGGTTATTAGCGCCTGTGTGCTCAAATGCGTTAATAAACCGGGGTTTTTCAATAATCCATGGTTCGTATAATGATAAACAAACATATTGAAACTTATGAATGAAATAGCATGTTAGTGAAGGTAAGAAAAGTTTAATTTACTGTAAATAACTGATAATTTTCTTCTCATTTAGCAATCAAATAGAATGAATCATTTATAGTTTGTATTTCTATACTATAATTAACATTTTTCTTTAATCAGGAAAAAAAAAAAAAAAAAAGGATAAAATAGTCACATTTTTAGGATTATCATATAAAAAGGGGATACATTACCATTTAATAACATCTTTACCTATTTCCTGATGTAAATAGTCTGATATTTAATTTGTTTGTTACTCTACAACTATTTCCTTAACATAAGCTGATTAATAATAAATACAGTAAATTAGAACATTCTAGATTTAATTTGTGGTACAGGATACAGTGAGAAAAAATCATTCATACACATGGTCTGTTTATATAAGGATAAGGGCAAACATATATATTGAAATTTATGAATGAAGTAGCTTGTTTGTTAGTAAGAAAAACTTTATTTACTGTAAATAAATAACTTTCTACTCATTTATCAAATAGAATGAAGCATTTAATAAAGATTAATATTTGACAATTTTGTTATTCTTTTTTCAAAACAAGATAAAATAATGATACTTTTAGGCTTATCATATAAAAAAGGTATATTTAATTATTATTCAAACTATTTCTTTGGCATAAACTGAGTAAAAATAAATTTAATTTAATAAATTGGAATAGTGTAGATTTAACTTATGGTAGATACAGGGAGAAAAATTTATTCATACACATGATCAGTTTATATGCTATGCTAATGGTAAACAAACATGTTGAAATTTATGAATGAAATAGGTTGATTGTGTAGGTAAAAAAAACTATTTACTTGTATATAAATAACTTTATTCATTTATATCAATCAAATAGAATGAAACATTTAATAAAGATTAATATTTTGTTGAACTTTTAATCTATTTTTCAAAACAAGGATAAAATAATGGCACTTTTAGGCTTATCATATAAAAAGTTACATTTTTAAAATAATGTTAGCCTACTTTATAATGTAACTAGTTTGATATTTTATTTATTTATTACTCAAAAATTATTTCCTTGGCATAAAGCTGGCTAAAAATAAATTTAATTTAATAAATTAGAATAGTGTACATTTAACTTATGGTGAGAAAAATATATGTACACATGGTCAGTTTTACGCTAATGGTAAACATATTGAAATTTATGAAAAATGTTGATTGTGTAGGTAAGAAAAACTATTTACTTCTAAATAAATAACTTTCTTCATTTATCAATCAAATAGAATGAAACATTTAATAAAGATTAATATTTTGTTAAACTTTTAATCAATTTTTCAAAACAACAATACTGCAGCATAAAATAATGGCACTTTTAGGCTTACATAAAAAGTTACATTTTTAAAATAATGTTAGCCTATTTTATTTGTAACTAGTGTGATATTTTATTTATTACTCAAACTATTTCCTGGATTTCAGCTAACTAAAAATAAATTTAATTTAATAAATTAGAATATAAAACTTATGGTACAGTGAGAAAAATATATTCATACACATGGTCAGTTTATATGTTAATAAACAAACATTGAAATTTATGAATGAAATAGGTTAGGTAAGGAAAACTTTATGAATAAATGATTAGCTTTCTTTTCAATTATCAACCATAAACATAATCGAATAGAATGAAACATTATTAATATTTTGCATTATTATTATTCTTTTCTCAAAGCAACAAAACAAAACTGCAGTATAAAACTATACTTTCAGGCTTATAATATAAACAGTTACATTTAAAATAATGTGAACGTATTTTATAATGTAACTAGTCTTTTTTTTTTTTTTTCTGGTAAAATCACCATCAATCAAGAATGTATAAGTCAAAATTAACTTTTTTACTCACTGGCCAGTACCTGATTTTTTTTTTCATTAGCCAGATTTTTTATGCACTGGCCAATAACAAATTTACAAATCTTTGATTAAAAAAAGTGCTTTTCGTTACTGTTATATCTTTCATCACATCAAGCAAAGACATTCACGAGCTAAAATCTACGGGAAGGTTCTTTTCCAATATCTCATTTGCATTTCAATATTTTAAAATAATTTTGTTCCCATTGGATAGCTGAGGTTGATCCCTACATTAGCCCTTATTTTACTTTGAGTGCATTTTTATGATGACACTTTTACTTTTGGAAATGATTCCAAAAGTGAAAATAACATTTAAAAATGTATGCAGCCAAAAAAAAAGTAAAAAAGGACAAATGTAGCAATCAATCCCAGCTATCCAATTAAAATTATTTAAATGTAAATAAGATATTAGAAAAGAACCTTCCCATAGGTTTAACATTAGCTAGCAAATATCTTTGTGGGACGGGAGCCTTAAAATCATGACTTACTAACATCCTTTATTTACCCTTGACTAGATTACACTCGACATAAAAAACTGGCATTTACTGTAGTCAAATTATAATATAAGTGATAAACTATATTTAAAGATATGCTGATATTGTATTTAAAGATATGCTGATATGTTATATAAACGAAAAATGGACTTTTGAAATTAGAATATACTTTAATTTAAAAAATGATTTCACATCATGGATATTTCATTTTTACATAGTGGAATCTATTATCACAATTGACGAGTGTCAAGTGGCAACTTAAATTTGCACAGTTGTGGCAATAAAGTCAATCTCTAAATTTTCAGTATTACTCGCTGATTGGCGAGTGCTAATTTTTTCTTGTACAATAATGCAGTTATTTTTCACAAATTTTTTTATAGTGTATATATAATAAAATCTGATGTTTAAGGGAAATAGCTACATAAATTTTCATCATCAACAATTTCAAATTTCACAAAGAAAAAATTCTCCTTGACTTTCAATGTTTATTACTCACCCCCACCCTCTCAACTTCATTCATGAAATTTTTTTTAGTCAATGACCATTTTGTTTTTGTACTTTTAAAAATATCATTTTACCCCTTCAAATAAAGTCAATGAATATTTCCACTTAAAAAAAAAAAAACAATTATATGTGTTATAGACACAAATTACATTGTTGATGTTGTCTTGCCAACAGAATTGGAACTGTACACTGGATAAAGGGTAAAACTGCCACACCCCTCCCCCTTTACGAAATCTGTTTTCACAAGATTATAAGCCATGGCCATAGATCTCCCACTCCCGAAATAAAATTTTTTCTGGGGTACAGACTTTGGCCCTTGAAAACCTAAACATTTATATAACTGAATCTTCTCTTATAAAAGGTTGTGCCGCCTAATATGCAGGATGTTTCTAAATTAATGGAACAAACTTTCATGCATAACTACTCCTGAAAAATTTTTTGTACATAAAACCAGACCACAATATATTTATTTCAAGAATAAGATAGTGTACCTCGCTGAATTCAACCTTTCGTTCACGGCTTTCACAATATTCAAGATTTTTATCAGATTAGTTGTATAAATGTGATAACATCATTGGAAGTGTGAAATTTCGATAAGTGACACAGCATGTATTGCAAAGTTTAGGTGTATATTTTTAATAACCACATACATACCACATTTACAATGTAAAGAATAAAATTTTCAGTTAAGGGGGTTGGTCACTCAGCTTCCAATTTCCCCTCCCTAATGTAAAGTCTATGGGCATTTGATGCATTCGTCTATTTATATCTCCTCGGGAAATTAATATTTTTAACTTCTATTTTAGTGTACCTTTCCTAAGATGTCTCTTTTTTCCTTAGCTCTCAAAATATTTCTAAAGTATAGGCTTAATTTTATATGAAGTGTTAAAATTTTACTCACAGTTTGCCGCTTTTAACACATAAAATATTAAATTCAGCATAGATTTTAGAAATATTTTGAAAACTAAGAAAAAAAAAAGATGTTAAAAATAGGAATATCCCGGAGAAGATAATTTAAATATATGAATGCATCAAAAGTCCACAGACTTAAATTACGGAGAATTCCAAAGCTGAGTGACCAGCAACTTTAAGATTCAGATTTAAAAAAAAATCAAAATGGTCATTTTGATTAGTTTATTAGATATACTGGGGTAAAAAAATGTGTTGGTAAAGCAGAATATCATTTCATAAATGAAAAAAATTATACTAGGCTCATTAAATCTTCTAAGCAATCATCAGTTACTGAATCGGAGGTGGAAAAAGTATTATGGTATATTTATATACAACCTGCTTTATTATTCTTAATTATTTATAATTATCTCAAGCTGTTTGGCTTTTTTTAAGAGTGGCAAAGGTATATTGGAAATTTCCTTAATATAATTACTTTCGAGATGCGCTTGAAAAATATTTAAAAAGGCTTTTAAAATTGGAAAACACATTAAAACTAATGCGTAACTGCATGAATTTACTCTTGCCGTAATAAACATTTAGTTATTTAACCAAGAACATTTATGAATGCATTAAAAATAAATTAATGCAAATTAACTGTAAGCCACCTTTATTTAAAAAAAATAGATCCCGCTTTTCCTGGTAAAAAGGAGAAGGAAAATTAACACTAAATTAAGTACTTCATGATAAGCAATAGCCAAAAGGTGTTATGTATATAACTGTAGCACGATATAGCAACATGTAAATAATATAATTATATTAAAACAAATTAAACCTTCGCAACAAGAAAAATATGATATAGATATGTTTTACACACTAAAAAGAAGAAAAAAAAAAAGACTTACTGCATCAAATCCCTAACAAAAATACCCGCGCAAAACCACATGGCAATATATTTTCTAGCGGGCGGGGAACGTATCGTTTACAGCAACCCAGAGTACCGGTTTTTCAACCGCGCCATTGACCACGCCAAGCTTGCTTCGCCAAATGCGTGAATCGAGGGAAGATTCCAAAATCGCCACCGAGACGCTAGTACTAAAAAGACGACCTATCTCCTTCAATCAATCTCCCCAATCAGACAAATTCCTCCCTACTTCTACACCAATCATATCGTCTTTTCCCCTTTAGGTTAAGGTTTTGGTACAGTGGCTAGAATAGATAGTGTGCCGTTCATTGGTTACCATAACGCTTTTTTTTTGGTCGTGAAAGAAGGACGCCGCAAGGTGGCGCGCATGTTATCACCGACTGGGAATTTTGAAAGCTTTTAGCGCCGTGACAGTGAAGCATATTGTAAACAAACGCGAGTTTTTCCCATAAAGTTTTAATTATGTCTGTTTAAGAAACAAAATATGAGTGAAAAACTAACAAAAAATATCAGCAAAGGTATTGTTTTGCGCCTGGTTGTCGTAATTTGTTTTTTAAATAACTGTATAAAGCAAAATGTATCTGTTTTCAATTAGTTGATCTCCAATTTTGTTCTTAGTAAAAAGAAAAAAAAATGCATTTTTAGAATATTGTTTGTTTAAGTTTTCATGATAAGTGCAATATGTTTTAGTTTTTAATTTATATTATGCTTAAAAATATTTATTGTCAGCAGTAAGTTGACTATTTTGAAAATATCGGATATTTTTTATATTTTCGAAAATATCACGATATTTACGAACCTTGGGCCCGGGGGAAGGAGATTCCTCCACAGAGGAATGAGATGTCCCTCCGGAAGATTTGATATTTTGTTTTCAATGGTCAAAAAGTGTAATTCTCCCCCCCCCCCCCAATCCCCCGGAGCTACAAAAATCCCTCCCGGAGAAAAGTGTCTAAATTCAACACTGGTTTGCACAGTTTTGGAAGTAGTGAACAGTTGTTGGTATTTGTAAATAAAGATAAAGCGAATTTAACCTTTGAATTTATTTTAAAAATTATTTACTTTTCATACATAATTCATAAAGAAACAAATGTTTATAATTTCTCTTAAGAATTTTAATATGTGATTTCCAATGTGAAAATGATTTATTTAACAAATGGGCCTATGTTTTGAAAATAACACAAAGTAAATATTGCTATTGGGAGATTACTTTTAAATGTTTATTGTATGTTTGCACAGTTTTAGAAGTAGTGAACAGTTGTTGATTGCAAGGGGTCTATAAGACCCCTTGCATTGACGTCACGTTGTTATTAGCAACGACTGATACTATAGCTTCTGGAGCACACACGTGGAGCACAGAAGTCCCCGTTTATCGTTAAAAGCACGTGTTATCTTTGTCTTTAATTGAGAGCTTTCTTCTTATTATTATTATAGTGCAAATAAGTCTAAAAAATCAAATGGAGAGCACCATATTCGCCTTATATTTGGGCGCCATCTGAAGCGATTTCAGACATGTGACGTCATGTGCAACCCGTCTATTTGTAAATAAAGCTAAAGCAAATTTAACCTTTGAATTTATTCACTTTTTTCATACATGGATTCATTAAAAAAAAAAATCTTAAGAATTTTAATGTGTGATTTCAAGTGTAAGAAAGATTTGTTTAACAACTGGGGCTTTGTTTTGAAAGTAACACAAAGTAAATATTGCTATTGGGAGTGTATTTTTAAATATTCATTGTATGTTTGCACAATTTTAGAATAGTGAACAGTTGTTGATATTTGTAATTAAAGCTAAAGCGGATTTATTTTTGAAATTATTTACTTTTCATACATAATTCAAAAATCATTTTTTTAAAATTTTTCTGAAGAATTTTAATATGTGATTTCAAGTGTAAGAAAGATTTATTTAACAAATGGGGCTTTGTTTTGAAAATAACACAAAGTAAATATTGCTATTGGGAGTTTATTTTTAAATATTCATTGTATGTTTGCACAGTTTTAGAAGTAGTGAACAGTTGTTATTTGTAAATAAAGCTAAAGCGAACTTAACATTTGAATTTATTTACTTTTCACACATATAATTTTTATTTAAAAAATATGTCTCTGTTCTAAAATAACAGTTTGTAAATAATATATTTATTATTGAAGTATTTCAGACTTGTTTTCATCTAAATATTAATTCCTATATTTAAATGTCTTCTTATATAATATTAAAATAAGTATCGAAAAAGCATTAATTTGTCCGATCTGCTTTCGGAAATTTCCAGTCTCTACTACAGTCAGCGCCATCTATTGGAGGATTACTTTCCCGGTCACTTTTTTAGCGTCGAACGGCACACTATATATTCTAGCCACTGTAGTTTTGGATCGCTAGGGTTTTTTAGTTTTTTAGGTCGTTACGACGATCAGTGAAAAAAGTTATGTCCGGAGTGACGTCAGCAGGGTTTTCATATGTTTTCGTTTTTTTTTAAGTGACCCGATTTTCATCCGTGAACAGAGCCAACATTAGAGAGTCGCGCCCAATCTCTGAAATCACAATCCAACCAACCATTTCCCCTTCTTGTTTGTAAACAAATGATCGTTTTTGCGGTAAATGGCAATTAAGCAAATATCAGTTCTGAAGCTATTGAATTTGATTGGTAAAGATGTAAGCATTGAAAATGCTGCTTGATTTGCTTTAGTTTTTCACAACATACTTTAGAGTTTTATTATCATGGAAATATGAGTAAAATTTTAATTGGATTAAAATTCTTTTGGTTTCACCTCGAATTCTTTTTTATTACATTACATTACAATTATACTGTGAACTCCCATTTGTACAGACTTTCAAAGAAGACCTCTTTCTGACCGTACTAACTGAAGTCCGCATTAAACTGTAAACATTTCAGTGGTGTAAAATAATCTCTTTCGTTGAAGGAATTGAATTGGGTTTTTGACAGAAATTAAACAAGTTACAAACTTAATGCTAATATAAATAACTTTTTCATTAATTTAGTAATTTTAGTTAAAAAGCAAGTTAGTGACAATTTTTTGGAACAGATGTATTGTAATCCCGCATCCGCCATCTTAGATTTTTTTCTTGGCGTGAATTAAAAATTGTTTTTTAATTAATAGTTATAATTATTATATTCCAGTTTTTTCAATATTATATTAATCTATCAACAATATTTAACCATTGGCGACATTTATTACTTGGCAAAAAGGAGTTTTCATGCAAGAAAAAAAAATTCAAGATGGCAGATGCGGGATTATAATGCATCTAAGCCATTCTTACGATTTTATTAAAGAGTTCATGCTTCAGCACTATAAGTATTTAAGATAGGTATAAATGAATAAAATTATTGTTTTTTCTCTTTTTAATCATTAGTGATTAAATATTTCTTTAATTTAAACAATTTTGTTGTTGTATTAAATAATTTATTATTATACTTGAAATTATAAGGGCTATTTATATATATATTTTATACCAATATCCTGTTGCATAAGAATTTTTTTTAATGGTCAATTTTAATTTACAGGTATATATATGTAGTGTATTGCATTTCATTTTTAAAAACGATATTTTCTTTTCTTTTCAGTGTAATATTTCCCAGATTCTTATTCAACATTTGACATGGTTGATATTGGTATGTTGCTTAAAACTGTTCATCTGAATAATGTATACAAAATTAATGTTTAGCTAAATTACTCTAAAAATATGTGAATTTGATAAAGATATTTAAATATAAATGGTATACATTTGAAATATTCTTTCAATCACTTTGAATCAATGTTTGGCATTTTTATGTCAGCTGGGTGCAAATCTTGCCAATAGGAAATTTTTTCTTCTCAAATGTTTTTTGGTTTATGTTGATATAATTAATTATTATTGTAATTTTAAATGAAATAAGTAAAAGGTATGTTTTTAAATGTATTTAATGTATATTTTTAATAAAATGAGTGCTATGTTTGTATTAAAAAAGTAGTGGAATGCAAATGATTGAGATTGAAACAATATTTGGCAATTTATCACCTGTACCTGACTAATGTAAAAGACGTACCATGTCTTTCTGACAGTATACTGACAGAAAATAAAATTAATATCTCGTGCAAAGTATCAATGGATTTCAGACTGTAGATGTATGACTTGTGCATTTTCCTGGATGTGCTTGTTGAGATTAAATTTTTGACTATCTTTCCTTAAGTCAAAGATTATCACCAAATTAATGTTGCTAGATGAATACCCCCCCCCCCCCCCCATATTGAAAAATAATGTAATTAGGTATGTGGCTAGAGGTGCTGGAGTTTTACCTTAAATTGCTGTTTCTATTTAATCATGGGTCCATGGCCATGTCATCAGTGCTGTAGTTTTAGAACAACTAGAGAGTATACGCTATAGATAGAGCGTATACACTACAGAGTTTTACATGAAAAACAGGCAGCATAAGGAGTTCTTAAAAAAAAAAAAAAAAATGAAGTTGTATGCTGTGTACCACCATACACCCTCCACTACATCACTGCATGCCATTCATAGTGCAGTTTGTGTGTTACACAAAGACATCTATCCCCTGATCTAAAAAAAGCATTGTTTCATGACTCAAAGAATTTTTTTTCAAGTTTTTTAAAAAGTCCTGGTTTATTTATAACTATAGTTACACTTCAAGTTACAAAGGCTGAAATAATCTCAAGATCGGCACAAAGTATCATACTATTTTCAGTGTGGATTGAAAGACTTTGGTTTGAATGACATGCTGATGCTATGATGAAAAAGTTTTACAAAGCTGAATTTTGTAAAGGGTTCAAAGAAATACACCAAAACAGGGTTCATATGGTCCTTGAAAGTCCTTGAACTTTTCAAAAGTAATTTTTGGTCCTTAAAGGTCCTTACTTTTGTTCAAAATCTGCAAAAAGTCCTTAAAAGTGCTTAATTTTACCCCCCTATTTTTTCTTAATTAGGGGCAAAACTCTTCTGTGTTTCAGTGAATTTTTTTTGTTTTAAAAAAAAAAATGTTAAATTCAATCATTTTCTGAAACTTTGCTTCCCCCAACCTTCCACTGTATGCAAAGTTTAAAATCTGTAAAATTCTTTAATTTCTTTCCGCTCTATTTGTTATTTTGTAACAATAAATATTGAATCATAAAAATTTCTCCTCTTCCCCACCTAAAATTCCATAATTTGTTACTTTATTTTAACAATAAATAACTGATCATATAATTTCCTCCAACACTACCCGAAATGGACATTCCTCCTTTGCTTTTCCCTTTTACCTAGCACTAGAGGTCTGTACGGGCTGGCAAATTGAAGGCAAATTTTCAAATGGGTCAGGCTGGCAGAGTAAAGACAATTTTTTAACGGGCCGAGCTGATAAAAAAAATTAAGCGGATTGACAGGCCTGATATAAAAAAGATCAAACTAAGCTGATAAAATATGAAAATTTTTCGCTGAATTGGACTGGACAAGAATAAGCATAAAAGTGCTGCATGAGCCGATGTTAGCTTGACAACATAAATACTAAAATATAACATGTCCATTGTGGAGATCAGCATTAGACAGCGACATTGTGTCTGAGCCCAAACTTAAATTTTTCAGCATACTCCGGCCAGGATCACACTTACAATGTATGCTTCATGCCAGAGCCAGGAAGGAACTGGACTTAAGGGGATTCTTCACTCACTTGAAAACACCCGCTCCGTAATGTTAATCCTATAGGCAGGTTATTTTTGAATTTCTCATTTCAGTTTGCATATTTTTAAACGATTTGTTTTGCATAGGCTAGATGAGGCCGATCTTTAATATGACTCTTTTACTTTTTCGATTTTAGTTGCAGATTTTTCTTAAATAGGTACTTTCACTTTCGAAACCGGTTTGGAAACTGAAAGTACCTTTTTAAAAAAAATCTGCAACCAAAATCGAAAAAGTAAAAAAGTAATATTAAAGATTGTGCTCAGCTATTCCATAAAAAAAAAATTGTTTAAAAATATTCAAATTGAAATGAAAAATTCGAAAATAACCTGCCCATAGGATTAACATTACGGAGTGGGTGTTTTCAAGTGCATGAAGAATCCCCTTAATTGTTCCCAGGACGTGTTGGACAAGCAATTTATTTAAAAATCTAGTTTTTTGTTTTTAATATGCTGCTTCGAAAGTTATGATGTTTTTAACCATATTTTTTCTTTTATTTTAAACTACATTAATTTTTTTAATGTGATAGTCTTTAAGTCTAGCGCAGCAATCGTTTTTTTGCTATTCTGTATTCTATAGCTTGCGAATGTTATGTAATCTAAAATGTACTATAAAATTTTCCTATAAATATGTATGCAGTATTCATTAAAATAATCTTAATTATATGGTTAGAAACATTGGAATTTTTTGTAGAAATCGAGTCAGGTTTGGACCGGGAAAGGGCCTGATTTAATTGATTTTTGCACGGGCTGGGCCTGATTTCATTGAATTTTGAAATGGACCAGGTCCTGAACTACAAAATTATAAATGGGCCGGATCAAGGTAACTTTCATTCCGGCTGGGCCCGGGCTGGAAATTTCAGCCCATGCAGACCTCTTCCTAGCACGCAAAATTTAAATTCTTTGAAACTCTTTAATTAAATTTTTTGTCCTATTTGTAAATTTTTAATAAGGTAAATAATCAGTCATCTAATAAACTTTTCTCTCCCTCACAAAAAAAAATCTGTTTCTGTACCCCCCCCCCCCCCTCCTGCCGGCTCACGAAGTTTAAAATCTTTAAAAGTCTTCATTTTTTCCCCCTCTCCATTTTTTACTTTATTATAACTATAAATAATTAACCATATAAAATCTCCCTCCCATTCAAAATTGCCACTTATGCCTTTTCCTTTGGACATAAAATTTAGCCTTTAAAACTGTTTTATTTGTATTTTTTTCTATCCTATTTATATATCTTTATTAACGATAAGAAATTAATCATCTAATAAATTTTCAGCCTCCCTCCCTTCCATAAAATTTCTGCTTCTCCCCAACAATAAATAATGATTTAAAACCTCCCCCACCCAAAATTGCCTCTCGTCTCTTCTCCCCCACGCTCTCTTCCCTATCACACAAAATTTAGACTTTAAAACTCATTTTTTTTTCTTTCTCTGCATCAATTGTAAATCTTTGGTAATGATAAATAACTAGTTTGTTTCTTTATTGTAACAATAAATAATTGCTCATCTAAATTCTTCTTCCCTCCTTCTCCTCAAAAATTTCTGCTTTCCTCTTTTCCCTTCTCTGTACAAAGTCATAATCATATTAATTCGCTCTTCCAAAATTACGGATTCCCCATTTTTTCATTCCTTTTCCTCATGCACACTAAGCTTACAATGCTGTATTTGTTATTTTGAAATAACTATAAGTAACATTCTTCTAACTTTTTTCTGGCATGTCCTGATACCTCATTTCCCCTGCAATTTAAATGTTTATAAGTTGCATTTGTAAAATTGAAACTTTGTATTAAAAAATGCATATTATAATTCAATAGTTTATAGGTCCTTACATTTTTTAAAAATTTGGTCCTTGAAAGTTCCTAAAAGTCCTAGACTTTTATTTAAAGAAATGTGTACAAACCCTGCAAAAGGATTATCTTACATTTTGTCATTCTTTTTTGTAGACAAAAGCAGACTCAGTACTATATGTACTGAATGCTTTATTACTTGTGAGCTGTAACAGGAAGGCAGCTACCCTGAGCACCATTTTAGAAAGGATTCAGGTGTCAATAGGCTTTGTCCTAATAGGACATGTCCAGTCCTATTATGTATGTATGCTGTCTTCTCATCACAGGAAAGGGCACATTTGAAAACCTAATTTCAGCAATTAACATCTATAGCCAGAAAAATATCTGAATTATTTTGTGCAGCATGCATATTGTCTATAGATTTTGCTTATATACTAAATAATATGCAAAAATTTAGTTCAGTTAGGAAACACATAGCATAGTTTAAAGTTCTCCATCAGCAGTTTTCAAAAATGTACTTATATTCTTTTGTGCAGCCCGCAATCGGAAACACATTTCAAAGAATTATTGATCATAGACAGGACTGTAATTCAATTCGTTTGTGTGACGCCATATTGTATCGTAATCATCTTGTAGTGCACCTCAGTGATGCATATCAAGTTCCATGTGTTTAGAATAGTGCAACATCATTAAAAATCATTGTAAACTAATTTTCCTCGTAGACCATAACGTATAGCATTCTTTTGAGTTCCCTTGTAAACGAACTATACCTGCTACACACATTATTTTCAATATTGAATGCATCATGTTAAAACTCAATAACATAAATAAATTACATGGCAATCTAACTGTATTTAAGTGAGTTACTGTGTAATTCTGTCAACCTCATGTTGCAGGCTTAACTCTCAGTTGAATGTGAGATCCAATTCACCGTTTACTGAACCTGCCGAAATAGGAGGTAAAAACAAACCTTGAGTCGAGAAACCCAACCAAGCTTCAAATGGTAGGTTATTGAACCATGTATGCCCAGTTGAAAGAAAGATGCCAGTTGTTTTAAACTGGGGTTGCCTTTTAAGTTTCTACAAAAAGTAGGGAAAAAAATAATTTTTTGGGAACAAACAGTTTTATTGCTTTGCAAAATATTCGCCTTTAAGATTTATACTCTTTTCCATCCTTTCAAACCAATTCTTGAAACAGTTTTTTCACTCTGAAATTGTTATCTCAGAAACATAGTTTAGGAAGCCATCAACAGCTTCTTGAGGTGATGAAAATCGCTGCCCACACATTTTTTGTTTGACATAAGGGAACAAGAAAAAGTCGTTAGGCGATAAATCAGGAGAATATGGGCAATGAGACATTAATTCGATATTTTTATCCTTCAAATAATCAATTGTTTCATGTGCTGTGTGGGAGCTGGCATTGTCGTGATGATGCAGCGTTTTTTGTTGTTTTTCCTGATTTCGTTGATGACTTTTGGCAAGCAAATTTCAGTATACCAGTTAGCGTTAACAGTTTCGATCCTCTAAAGGAATGATTGCGATATGTCCTGTAAGGCCAAAGAACCAAGCAATTATTTTCTTGGAAGTGCTTCGTGAACGAATAACTTTCGTAGGATTCGGTTCATCTGGAAACACCCAAACAGTGGATTGTTGTTTAGTTTCCGGCTCATACGAATATATCCAAGTTTCGTCACCTGTAACAATGTTGTATACGGAGTTTGCAATTTCAAATTTGAATTTTTTTAGCATTTCCTTACACCAATTTGCACGAGCCTCTCTTTGAGCTTCTGTCAAATTGTGCTGAATCCGTCTGGAAGAAATCTTTTTAACAGCTAAATGTTTGTGCAAAATCGAATGTATTGCAGTCTGTGATATGCCAAGGGATGCTTCTATCTCAAGATATGTGACATGCCGATCTTCTTCAATCATCGTGCGCACAGCATCGATGTTGTTTGGAATCACTACCGATTTTGGTCATCCTTCATGAGATTCATCCCTGATGGAAGCATGGCCACGACGAAATTCTGCAAACCAATTGTAAACAGTCTTTTCTGATGGTACTTGATTACCAAAAGTTTCACAAAGTGATACTAAGCATTCTTGTTGAGTGAGGCCTTTTTTAAAATAATAAAAAATCATCCAACGGAAACCTTCACGAGATATTTCCATTTTTTTCCACTCACTTGTTTCTTTAGAACACTCACTGTAAACAAAATATGCAGATGATTTCTAAGATGCTACTCATTCAAAGATTTAAAAAATGTGAATTTTACGAATATTCTGAATACAAATTTCAGTAGCATCTTCTATTGATCATTTGCAAAAACTTAAAAGGCAACTCTCGTATTGTAATTATAAAAAATGTTGTTATAAAAGAATGTGTCACTTAAATTTTTCCCTGTTTTGGATATTTTAGCTCTGTGAATACGAAATTATATTAATTTATGACGAAGACAAAGCTTTCAGCTTTACTGACTTACTGAGTATTTTTTGGTGGCGCCATCTACCGAATCCAAGTAGAAATAATCTTCTTTTAATCCCAATTTATTAATATGATTCAAATCTCTCGCTTAAAAAAAATAATAATAAAAAAGGAAAATAAGTTTTCTTCGATTTCAGTTCTCTCGCTCTACCATTCATATTTATTTAAAGAATGAATTTTAAGTATTGCGTATGTGTGGTCAATTGTTCATAATAGATAAATAATAATTTTTTTTTTTTATTATATACTATACTTGGTAAGTTTGAAATAATTTTGTTTTAAAAAGACATTTTTCAGAAGATTTTTTTTTAAATTTTGCTCTACATTAAGAATGTTTTCGGCCTCCTTCTAAAATTATTAAACAAGATTTCTAAAAAATCTTGTATAATAATCTACACATGATTTTTTTTAAGACCTCTTGTCTCTCATTTTTTGCTATTTTACCTAAGATATTTTAATCTAAGCTGTAATCAATTACATTTGTTAACTAAAAAATATGTGTATTAGAAATAAATATATGAAAATGTTGCAAAAAATAAATAAATAAACTTATCGCGTTATTTACTTTTATTCTACTTAATACTGCTAGTTTGATCAGATAATCGTTTATTAAACTTATAGATTAAAGAAAATAATTTTTTTTTAAATCAAGTAACTGTTTAAGAATTTTACTGTAACGCAAATTTTTGTTTTGTGAATGAACAAAACCATCAAATCAAAATGGTTATTCCAAATTTATTTGTAAGGATTTTTTATTTAAAAATTAAACATAATAAGTATGCATTTTCAATAATCCCTTTAATTTCGTTATTGCAAAGAAATAGATAAAGATTGTGTCAAGCAGGGATGGAACTTGCAGAGCCAATTACTTACTAGGTCATATGATTCCTTTGACCAATCAGCTAAGTACTTTTCAATTTCAGGTTCAATAACCCAAGGTCAAATAATCGTGGCTCTGAAGTTATCGATGAATTCCAAATATTAACCAGCAGTTAGATGTGCCAACCTAAGGTTTCTCAGCTGGAATTTGAACCACGAGTTGAAGGTTGGTGGTGAATTGACCGGTTAGAGTACAGGCAGTTAGATGGCCCGACAAACCGAATTCATAAACTTTTTTCAACTGTATTGGAAAGTGTTAAAAAGGAATTGACTTTTTATAAAAACAAAATATTAATATTAATAATAATAAACAAAATAAATTGAAATCACTTAAGTAGTTTCTGAGGAAAAGATATGTCAATATCAGCTTTTTTGTATAAGATTTCATAACTGTTATAGTTATTGTCCTCTTAACTACTTCAGTCATGCAAAAAGACCCACTCTCTAATGCTAATCCTATAGAAGAAATTTTTTAAGTTATCTTGCTTGCATTTGAATATTTTTAGGTGATTTTTTTTTTTGCATTGGATAGCTGAGGTTGATCTGTACAAAAGCCGTTTTTTAATTTTTCGCTTTCGTTTGCAGATTTTTTTTATGAGGATGCTTTCAGTTTCGAAACCGGTTACAAAAGTGAAAGTGTCCTAATTAAAAATACATGAAAACAAAATTGAAAAAGTAAAAAGAAACAGCAGATGTATAAATCGATCTCAGCTATCCAATGCAAAAAAAAAAATCATTTACAAATATTGAAATGCAAATGAGATATCTTAAAAAATTTCACCCATTGAATTAACATTAGCAAACGTGTGTTTTTGATTGGCTGAAGTAGCCCCTTAAGAGGAAAATTTCATGATTCCAGCAAAAAGAATATAAATATAATGATGTATATATTGGGTGTCCTAAATGGGCTGACTGATTTTAAAATTCAATTACTTGCAAATAGTGACAGCTGTTGATAAAATTATTGCAGGAATGTTTTGTAAGATGGTTTGTAAAGAGTTTTTTTTTTTTTTTTACTTTGGTTCTTGATTTTAGTTTAAAGTAACAGTGATAGATGGCGCTACAACCAATAGGTGCTAAATCGAGGCCCAATTTTTGGCCTCTCTCTTCTCTCAGTATTGATGTGAAGGAAGGAGGTTAAGTATATGGAGTGGGTTTCAGTCCCCAATGCAATTTGTTCTTAGGAGCCTACTCCATATATTTAACCTCCTTCTTTTGCATCAATATTGAGAGAAGATCGGACAATTTTAACACTTGTTGCTTGCAGCGCCATCTATCACTGCTATTTTAAACGAAAATTGAGAACCACAGTAAAAAAACTTTTGACATCTTACATAACCCTCCTGCAAGAGCTTTTTTAATAGCTGTCGCCATTTGCAAGTTATTGGATTTTAAAATCAGTCAGTTCATTTAGGGACAACCGGTATATGCCGAGACAGAATAATGACGAAAATGGATCCGCTATTTGTGATAAAATTTTAGGATGTTTTACAGTATATAAAATGATAATGTAATCATTTGGTACTTTTTAAAATAATGCAGTTTTTTGAAATTATATATTACTTTTAAAAATTTAAATGATTTAATTAATAAATCTTTTTTTCCCTTTAAGGATCTATATTATGGTTGATAATGGTTGCAGCTATATGGGGTTTTTCTACACCACTGTTACGTCATGCAAGTGCTGGTATTGAAAAAGTGTCAGCAAATAATGCAGTCAGTCAGTGGATTGGTGAACTAAGTTTTCTTGTTACAAATTGGAAAGTAAGGGGATTGGTGTTAAATATTTAAACTAATTTCAATATGGTCAGTTGTTTAATTTGAAATGAATAATTTTATTTTAGTTATTACTCAAACTTAATGATATCATATTTTTAATAATCATAATTATAATGATAGTAATTTACTGTTTATTTTATTATAATTATTGTGTAAGGTTCACAGGCGTATTCACACCGTTACACAAGAGTAATTATAAAATAATTCATTTAAATCTATTTCAACCTGGTCAATAATACTGAAGGTACCACATACAAAATATCAGACTAGCACTTCTGATTATTATACCTGTTCAAATTTTACAACTGACAAGGGGACCACCAAGCATGGTGCTCACCGATTTTGATGCATTTAATGTATATTGTAGAGTTCTTATCCCTAATTACTCTGGTGAAAGGATTTCTTCAAATGGGCCTTAGATTTTGAGAAACTGGAGGTCAAAGTTCAGCATATGTTTCAAATACTCATTAGTTTGCAGTATTCAACGAGTATTGTGTGGCATGACGACAGTTACGAATTTCTACAGCTTTGAAATTTTGACATTTTCCTAAAAAAAATCGATTTACGTTTTTGATTTTTCATGGAAACATCTGTTCTTTCTCTAATTTTTAAACTAACATTTTTGTTGGCAGAATTACAAATTAATTTCTGTTTAATTTATCCAGAAAATTTCTTTTCATAAAATTAATATTATTTACCTTTTTATATTTTAAATACAAGTAAGTCTCAAATAATGCATAGTATTTTATTAGAAAAAAAATTAACAAAACAAATATCTTTTTAATATTTGGTTTGTTTTAATTATATTAAAATATGTTAAATGATAAAATATAAAATATTTTAATATTACCGACATTTATATTTAAGTTTAGTAAATATACAATTAATCGGGTGACATATATCGTAAAAATATTCAAAATGGAATATTCATACGGAAAATTTTCCTATATAGAGCATAATTTCTTACCTAGTACTTGTCTTCAAAAGAAGATAAAATATATCAGTAAAAAAAAATTGATTTATTTAGATTTTATTATTAAAGTCTAGTTGACGATTTCTTAAAATATATGCAGCGGTGATTCTTTTCCAAAAATTCCGAAAAATTAAGGCAGTCATCTCCGAAAAAAAAAAAAAAACCGGTCATAAATCCGAAAATTCGGACATAATTTATATCGAGAATTTCGACAAATGTTCGCCGAAAAAAAACAATTTTGTCAAAGGATCGCGGGAAAAACACGAATTTCGTCGAAGAATCGCTAAAAAACGCCAGTTTCGTCAAAGGATCGCGAAAAAGCGGCAAATTATCGCGAAAAACGGCAAATTTCCCCAAAAGATCGCGAAAAAACGGCAAATTTCGTCAAAAGATCTCAAAAAAGGGCAAATTTCGGCAAAAGATCGCGAAAAAAGGGCAAATTTCGGTAAAAGATCTCGAAAAAAAGCAAATTTCGGCAAAAGATCGCGAAAAAGCGGCAAATTTCGGCAAAAGATCGCGAAAAAGCGGCAAATTTCGTCAAAAGATCGCAAAAATACGGCAAATTTCGTCCAAAGATTGCGAAAACCCCTACAAATTTCGTCAAAAGATCGCGAAAAAACCCCGCAAATTTCGTCAAGAGATCGCGAAAAAACGGCAAATTTCCCTAAAAGATCGCGAAAAAAGGGCAAATTTCGGCAAAAGATCGCGAAAAATCGCAGATTTCTTCAAAAGATCGCAAAAAAACCACCCCCCTCCTCCGATGTATTCCGAAAATGCGATGTGAATTTCCGAAAATTTTTTATCACTCAGAATCGCCCTTGAATATATGTTTCATAAGTTATATCTTATGTGGGATCTGCAGACGATTTTTACATTTCCAGTTGACAATTTTTGTTTTATTATCATTATTTGTTAGAATGAAAAATATTTTGAAATATAATTTGTCCATTTTTATTCATATAAAGATAAACATATTTGGACATTTGACATCAAAATTATTATTTATAATTTACACGAAATAATAAATTTTCACTTAAAATTCCATAAAGTAAGTAAATATATATAATGTATTATTTCTAAACTTTGCTTATAATGTAGTTTGGATTTTCGTCAGTAGAGATAAATATATATGAAATATAAATTAAATATAATTATATAAAATATAAATATATAAAATATATTTTGTCCATTTTTATTCATCTAAAGATAAACACATTTGGACATTTGACATCAAAATTATTATGTATAATTTACACGAAATAATAAATTTTCACTTAAAATTCCATAAAGTAAATAAATATATATAATGTATTATTTCTAAACTTTGCTTAAAATATATAAAGACAAATAATAATTTTAAAAAAAAATCTAGGCATAAAGTAGTTTGGATTTTCGTCAGTAGAGATAAATATATATAAAATATAAATTTTTCTGAAAAAAAAAATCATAAACGTAATTGTATATTTTTTAGGAAAATATAAAAAAATTCATAACCATACTTAAAAGTTGTAAAGAGTCAAAATATAAAATTAATTAAAAAAAGTCAAGAGGTAGTATCAAACCCGGTCTGTCCGGTTGGCAAGCGAGCACTCTGCGTCAACGACACAGACGACTCATTGAAACGTTCAAACTAACGGGTATTTGAAATGTATGTTGAACTTTGACCTCTAATTTCACAATATCTAAGGCCCATTTGAAGAAATCCCTTCACAGGAAGAATTAGGGATAAGGCTCTACCTACAACATACCTTAAATTCATCAAAATTGGTGAGCACCATGTTTGGTGGTCTCCTTGTGAGTGAAAAAGTTCCCAGGCCAAGAGTCAAATCCAGGACCCGTGACTTAACAGACCAACATTCTATTACTTGAGCTATAAGAGACGGCTCTGCCTGACACAGTTCAATGAAATAACCTTTTTTGCACTTGCATCCAGTCTGCAATATTATACATTTCAATTTTCTATATTCAAAACCATTGGTCAAATAACTCTTATTAAGTGATATATGTAATTTTAAAATTATAAATATTTTTTAGTAATATTTTTCAAATTTTATGTTAAGAAATAAATATTTTTTGCTTGTCTCAGTCATACTGTGAAGAAGAAATCATATCAGTTGATTTCTTTTCAACTGAGCACAAAAGCCCCTTGTCCAGGAGTCAAACTCAGGGCCAGGACCACTAGCTTAAGGTGCTAGCTCTGAGATATTCTGGAGACATATTTCATTCAGACAGTCGTTTTTTACATTCTATCCAGTTTGCAATATTACACAGCTCAGATAAAGTCACAGATCAAGGAAATCCATAGCCATAAGGATTGAGTGAATTATGTTAGAAAAGGTCATTCAGGCTAACTTAGGTGGTAAAATCTTTGCGTGTTAAGCCTGGGGATCTTGATTTGGATACTTGGCTGCACAGTTTTTCGCCCAGTTGGGAAATTTCAATTCTTATGATTTCTTCTACAATCAGTATGAGTTAAATAGAAATGTATAATTTCCTAATTACACATTCATATTTTAATGTAGTTTCTTGACCTGTGGTTACATGTGTTGAGCTGTGCAATATTGCTAGCTGGATGTAACTGCCAAAAAAGAAGAAAAGGTTATCAGAGTGAAATGTGTCATTCAAGATTGCTCAGTTGGTAGAGCGCTAACACATTAAGCCAGAGGTCTTGGGCTCAACTCCTAGTCTGGTCATTAAATAGTTAAAAGCCTTTTTATTTAAAGATTTAGCAGGATTAACAGGAAGAGTCTCTGTCCATGAAAATGAACTAGCTCACTCGGCATATAAAAGTATTGGAAACTTCAACACCCTAATCATTACTGTTTCATAATCACATTTGATAATATTCCATATACACATTATCTTGTTTTCCGATGCCCATGTGGAGTTAAATAACAGTGAAAAACAAAAAAAAAACCAACTGGGTATGTGCATCAGTTTTTATTGATTAAGACGTATGAATGCAAAACTCCAAAAATCTGCACTGCAACAAACTTTTTTAGCCAATCAACGCTCTCATTGGAATTCTTTACTGGCATTTGGAAGAATTTGACGTAATTTGTCCTTGAATTCAGTGCAAAAAATCTCGATTGTGTCACTTTGAAAATTAAAACTAGGCTTACAGCATAAATACAACATTGTAAAATGGAATGAACTTTGATGTGGGAAGATGAAAGGCATATGAACACAAAGCTCTGAAATTCTGCACTGCAACAAACTTTTTAGCCAATAAATGTGCTTGCCGGAACTCTTTACTGGCATTTGGAAAAATTTGATGCAATGCGACATTGAATTCAGTATTAAAAATCTTGACTGTATCCCTTTGAAAATTAAAACTAGGCTTACAGCATAAAAGAATTCAAAGAATTAAAAAAAAAAAATTAGAATTTGTCAAACAGCATTTGATATACAATTATATACATCATCAGTGGAAGTATGCAAGTGCATTGAAAAAAGGAGTGCACCAAAGTTATTATATTTTTCTTTTTAAGTGCCATTGACAATTGATAAGTTTTGACTTAAATAAGTAAAAATGTGTGCAAGTTTAGAGTAAATTGCATTACGATAAGTTTAAAATCAAATCATTTAAATTTTCAATAATTAATTTAGTAGTATGTAAACTAACATAATTAACCTAAACATTTGCAGTAATGCAGAATTAAACTTAAAATTGACTTTTTAATTTTTCTTGATCTTATTGTTATATTTATGTTTATATTTATAATGTTTCTTATCTTGATCCTAGTTATTTATTAAATTAGCTCAAACATTTATGTTAATGGAAGTTACTGAAAAGTAGATAAACTTAAAAAAAAAATGTTTCAAATCAAGATGTAATATGTACTTTCTAGCAATAATACATCAAAAACATTGTCTATAGACTTATATTGAGGTTTTGAGAAATTTGGCTGTGGATCTATTGCAGTTTTTCCCATTCAATGTGTGTTATGATTAATGTGATAATATCGCGGGATTAATTAACTGCGCTAATCAAGGGAAACTTGTATATGTGTGTGTGAGTAAGTAAAATATAAGCTTTTAAGCATCATCTACTTTTATTTCTTATAAAAATATTTCCAGTAGAATTTATCACTAAGTTACATTTAATTTTTTAAAGATTACACTTGCTTTTTTTACTAAATAATCATTTTTTTAGACAGCTTTAATTAATCTTGATTCAAACAGTTTTTTCTTTTATGAATATATAAAATTAATACAGTATTAAAGTTTATATTACATATAATTATATATATATATATATATATATACATAATATTTTTAACTTCATACAAAAAATTTAAATTGATATTTTAATTTCATTACTCGTGTTATTGAAAAGGAAGCCGAAAAAATATATGTTATTAAATAAATGTATATAGATTAAAACATTTTTAAGCACGATCTTTTATGAATATATAAAATTAATACAGTATTAAAGTTTATATTACATATAATTATATATATATATATATATATAATATTTTTAACTTCATACAAAAAATTTAAATTGATATTTTAATTTCATTACTCGTGTTATTGAAAAGGAAGCCGAAAAAATATATGTTATTAAATAAATGTATATAGATTAAAACATTTTTAAGCACAATCTTCAAGATTAATATCAATTTTAATATAACCATGTCAACTTATAAGAAAAGTCAAACAGGCAGCTTTTTTAAAATCTAAGAGATTTACTCTTTATCAGGCCTATATTTCATGAAGGTGGTAAATAAATCTGCGATAGTCCTCAAATCTTTTGAAACTATGAATAGTTTCTAAATGTTTGATTCTTCTTGGTAACATTCTGTTCTTAATAATTATAATGCTTCATTGTATAGAATTTTAATGTATTTTAAAGCAATGAATCACATTATTCTTTGTTCTTTTCAATTATGTACTATTTATATATTTATTTTTCTTTCAGTATGTTTTCCCATTTTTAATCAATCAAAGTGGATCTGCATTGTATGCATTAGCTCTTGCATCTGCAGGTATTATATTTTTATTTACTTGAAAAAATAACCTTTTAGTATGAAGAAACTTTTGAATTATTTACTGTTTGCATTTTACATTAGTAGAAACTGGCATTAATTGCCAGTTTCTACTAAGCAATCCAATAAGCCAGTTTCTGCAATTGATGAGGCCAAAGGGGCAATGCCATTGCCCCACACTAGGTTATGAAATTTAATTAACTAAATATCTTTTTCTCTGGTGATTCAAAAAAAAAAAAAAAAATACCTATATTGTATATATTGGTGTATAACTCAACCTCCCCCCCCCCCCCCCCAATTCTTAAGCAAAATTTTGAAAAGAATAGAATTTTTGTGTGTAAGTCAGACCACATTTCTGGTAGTATGTTAAAAAATTATTTGTAATCGAGGACAAAAAAAAAATTAATAAATTTTCTTTAAATTAGTAAATTTTTTACATTTCTAATCAGACTTTTTTTTTGTTCATCGTTTTAACACTGTATAATTATGTAAAACCGAAGAAGCTTAAACTAATTTAAAACCTATTCATATCAATTTAATGATACTTAAAAAGAAATACATATGTAAATGTTATCATTTGAACAAAAAATGTCACTTTTGCACCTTTTTTTTTACCTTTAAAAAATATTTAATCAATAAAAGTTATGTTTTTCGGTTTTATGAGATCCAGCAAAAACGATTAGCTTTCTTTTAAATAAAAAATGAATGATATCAATCCAATTGATCTGGAGACAAAGGGTTTACCAGTTTGAAAAACAGGGTTTCGAGAAAAACAAGTTTAAAATTTGTTATGTTGAACAAGCGCTGTTACACTCAGATGAGCAAAAAATGCTGTAAAGAATTGAAATATCATGAAACTGCTTCAGTGCAACAATTTGCACACTTGTGGGATGCAAAAAACTCTAAATTAAAAACAAAACTTTTACCCCAAAAAGTAGAACCTCTTATTAAAGTGTTCCTCAAATTTGGCATATCCTCCCTCCTGCCCAGATGAAAAAAGAAATTATTGTTTCAATTTTCCGTTTTTATTTGCTAAAACATGTTAGAACATGTTTTGGCCAATAAAAACGGTCATTCCATGAGAGACGGACAAAATGTCCTGCGCGTGACGCTTACATAAATACCTATATTTATTAACTTATACATTTTAAAAATATAAACTATATATTAAAATTAACAAAAAACCCCTATATTTTTATATTAGCACAGCTGTTTTCATTTGAGGATACAATAGCATTGTTAAAACAGCAGTAATGTGTAGAAAAGCTGTTCCACACGTGATATGGAATGACCCTTTAATAGGTTTAAAAATCTCCACATGTTAAACCCTAGACCTTAGTAAGCTGCCCGCTTTTAATAATAAATATAATAGATAATAAAAATCTCCACATTTTAAATCCTAGACCTAATAAGGAAGGTCTCCATACGGGCATATTCAGAAAAATCTGAAAAAATTACAGATTGTTCTTCTCATGTGTATATATATGTTTATAAAAATTTTTTTGGTGGAACCGCAATAGAACATTCGTAAAAAAATAATGAAAATTTCGTTTATTTGGCGATTTATCATCGGTTGACGATGAAATGAAATTTCGAAAAATACTTTTTTATGCCAAATAACCTTTAAGATAAAAATGTTTCATGTTGAACTTGTTTAAATAAATTTAATGTAAATGACTTTAGTTTTGTCAGTTTTAGATTGATTTAACTATAGTTTTGTCATATATATATATATATTTATAATGAAAGTTAAATATCAAATTTTATGAATTAAAAAAAAATTAAAAAAAATTAAAATTGTTTCAATGTCTCAAAATTAAGTCCAATTGAGCACTGTGGATTCAATTCTGTTGCTATGGAAACGACGAATTCTTTGAAATGAATAATTGATAAATAAATCTTGCCTTTATTTTGGAATACGTTTAAATATATGAAAGTATTTTTTATATATGAAATTGTTTTTAAAGTAATAAAATTAAATAACAAGCAACATAAATATGTAATATGAAAAAATGTATTTATAAAACTCTCTCATTATTTAAGTTTAAATTCATTAAATACTATTTATATGCATTCTAAAAATCAATTAACAATCAATTTTCAGGTGCACTAAAATCGTTTGCTTTTGGCAAGGAAAAGTATTGCTCGCCAAATAGGGTGACGCTTTCGCCTTTTCGCGCCAAATACTCATAAATATTTTATTTTTTTACAGACTTTCTACTGTAATTCTGCCGCTAAATTTTTCCTTTATAAAAATCCTTTATTACATACATAAGTAGTTTAATTAGTATTTTTTTTCAAAATATTCTGAGTATGCCAGTATGGAGACCTTCCTTGTAAGTAATCTGCCCGTTTCAGGGCCATTCCATGAAAAACTGACAAAATAACACGCATGCGATACATACATAAATACCTGTATCTATTGACTTATGGGTTGTTAAAACATAAACTATACATTAAAAATAACAAAAAACTCTAGATTTCCATATTAGGATGGTTGTTTTAATTTGAGGAAAGAATAACATTCATTGTTAAAACAGCAGAAGTATACAGAAAAGCTGCCCACACGTGACATGGAATGACCCTTGTTAAATATATTTAATAATTTATAATTCTTAAATTTCTGTAATGCTGTTTATGTTATGTTTTAATAATTGTCTTGCATATGGATTTCTGACAAAAATTCTTAGTTTGGATTATTTTATGTTTCTAATATTGATTTTAAAAAACATGGCCCAGGACCATAAGCATATTTGTTTCAAAATCTTGTCTCTTCCTCTATTTCATTTTCTAGACACCCATAGAAACTGAATTAATAATTATTTGTAAAATTATTTAAATTCATGCATTATTTACATCTGTAGTTGTCTGTTTTAGATTGGCTTACCTTAAATTTGAGATTCTATATATTAAATTTTATTTATAAAAACTTTTCTTGTTTAATAAGAAGCAGTATGCTAAGATTATTTATTTCAACTCCTTTTTTTTTTTGCTTTTAATTTTCATTATTACAATAGCCCCATTTGTTCCTTGATAGGAAAATGTTTGTTCATTTTTCTACATGTCTCTGAAGCACCAGTACGAATACTTATGACATCGATAAAGAACATAATTGCCCTGCTGCTTTGTGTCTGCCTACTGTTTGCACTACTCTTGTTGTGGCTACGTTGATTTATATGCATTCACCATGTACTGTGACGGTTAAAGCATATGCTTGTGATAATGATTTTCTGCTTATTGTAGTATCTAATCATGATTAAGTATTAACTTTCTAAAATAATTAATAACCTATTCATGTTTCTAGCGTTTTAAAAATTGACAAAATTAGTTTTTAAAAGATCTTTATATAAAAAACTTTATATTTATGCGTTATTGAATATAGTTAATAATGATATAGAATTATTTTGGGTTTTATTTATGAAGAATTATTGTTACATCTGGCATCTGTTACTTATATACTCTTTTTATGTATCCTTTTATTTATTGCAAGAATTAATTTTTTGTTCTGAATTCCATATTTCAAAAGGACACATGAGGATCTCTTAACATTTCTACAGTTACTTTGGTATTTGTTTACTAAACTGTCAATCATTTTTGGCAAACAAAATATTACACCAAACACTGTGATTCATTGCCAAAACTGGAGAAATGTGAAGTCAGAAGATACTCATAGTATCTTTTCTTGTTTTTATGTAACACTGATTATTTTTTTAAAATCTTTTTAAAAAATTATACATATACAAACTTATCTTAGTTGATTGTTCTTATGAATTTCTGTCTGTTACCTCAAACCGATCTGTTCTTTTCCTCATTTAATCAATGATCATTCTTTTGATTATCTGTAAATAAATCTTGCACTGTAACATTCTGTAATTCAGGATAACTAATTGTAAATCAGGATGGTGAATTAACAAAACAGAACTTTATTACACAATAAAAGTACACTAAACAGTCTAAATTCACGTTTGAGTAATGCAGATAGAAAAAGAAAAAATCCATAGATTCAGTCTCTGATTTTACTGAAATAGTTTCATACGGGTTCAGCCATTGGAAGGTGTCCAGACTCCCTCAAATCTCAGCTTGAGATCTTAGTACTTTTTATAAAGAAGTTTCCTTCACAACACATGCAGCCAGACAGCCTTTCAGCTAAACCATCTGCATTTTGCAGAAACACAAGAAAGACTCATTCTCTTGGACTCTGAATTGCAACTCCTCTTTGGGCCTCTCAGCATTATTAATTTATACTCTGCCAATGTTGATGTGGCCTCAACAGAGTTTTTAACGAGTACTAAGTTTATGAGTGTATAACTGCCAGTATAAAGTTGAAAAGGAGAAAGTTATGAGTCTATAATGTCACTTTGAGAGCTTCCAAGTAGAATCAATGTCCTCTCAATGTAATCTACACTAACAACTGTCAACATTCTTGAACAGAACCCATCCAAGATGAGGGAGAGTAATGAAGATATTCAGGTAATCCATGAATTTTCACGTTATATCACAATCGATAAAAAATAGTAGGAGAGCAAATTTTAAGAAGCCAGGATTCCATATATATTTTCACATTAAAAGCAGTTACTTTCACGTATTATATTCTGAAGAAAAATAAAATCAAAATGTTCTACTTTTGTGTTTGTCATTTAAGAATAATCACCAGCAAGAGAACATTTTGTAGATTATTATTGATACTCTGCCTATATACATAATTTACATTTATACATCACATTTACAAAGAAATATTTGATTAATACTTGAAAATCACTTGTTCCTCTCTAGGAACCCACGTATACAATTAAAATTTCAACAACTATTTTCTTTGATTAAGAAGCCATAATAAAAAATAGCATGTTTTCATGCTTGAGAACAATAATTTCCTTTTTAAAATTAAAACAACATTTCTTCTATTTTTTAGAAGACCAAGAGAAAAAATGCAGTCTACTTACTGCGTTCAAATTTTACATTACTACTATAAAACTAAAAGAACAAGAAAAATGTTTTTAATATCAATTCTCTGGATCACTGGTGCAGTTTAAGTCTGGCGGAGAGAGGCCTGCTCAAGGGGTTTGCGAAATATTCCACAGAGAGGGGTGGGGAGGCAGTATTAGGGGTTCTTTTGATGAATCACACTATCAATTAACTATTGATTGGGAAAGTAGGGTGTTGTCACAGCACAGTCAGAAATGTAATTTTGGAATTGCTGATCCTTTATTACAAGGACTAAAATCGCATATCGACAAGATAAATAACACAATAGAATATATATATATATATAACCATTAATTAAACATTACTGACCACCATCAATAATTGTGATAGTATGAATGAATTTATAACAATACAGTGTCCCCAAACACACTGAATGGATACCAAAAACATAATAAACAAGCTGCTATGTATAAAATTAAGTCCCTTGTACTATATAACAAGAATTAATAATGAAGAAAAAAAATATGGATTTCGATAAAAATAACTGAAAAGCTTATATATTGAATTACATTATCAAGAGTACAGAATTCAATTATATAAGCAAAATTAGTCATTTTATGTGACAAAAAAAGCTAAAAGCTGAAATTTTTTTTCCTCCTGTACTCTAACGACCAATATAACCAAGAGAATAGTTTCAAGAGGAAAACAGAATAAAATTAAATGCTATGAAATGGAAAAAGCAATACAACCTTTTAAATATTTAATTTATAGCAAGGAAAAATAGTAATATTACGCAAAATACCTAATAAAATCCCAGTTATTTTATCCAAATACACATCAGCACATGGTATCCTAAAGCATGATAAGTTTAAGGTTATTTTTACAGTTAACACAGATTTTAAAACCTAATGTATACAGTTAATATATTATGAAATATCGTGATAAATGCAATTAAAATAATATAAATAGAAAATAATTACATAATAAGTAAATTACCTCTTAACAGTTTTAAATTTTTTAAATTTCTTAACTAAAGTAAAAAATACCAAAACTATAAGTTTACAAAATTGCAAATAGCCAACATTAAGCTCCACCATGTGTTAAAAATTGATATTATTACTCTATTTGAAGCATCAGACAGAATCCAATTTAAATTTTAGTGCTGCCATCTATGATATTAACTTGAAACTAATATGAACAAAATGTCATAAGATTATGCTATTATAAGTTCATTCTTTCATAATATACCAACTGCTATATCCCAACAAATCCTAATATAAAAATACCATATTATATTTCATTATTCATATAAATATTAAATAAATACAAATGTTAATAGAATGATTACAATATATTCTACTACCATACCCAATTAATCTATACGGAAAATTTAAATAATTTCAAAGCAATAATAATATAATATGCTATAACACTAAATAAATTATATATAAAAAATTATATGTAATAAAAATATAAACTATAAGAAATACTTTTAAATATAAAGAAATTAATTAATAAAATGAACAGGAAAGAAAAAAAAATGGATGTTGATATAATTATGTCAGAATCTTCATTTCCCAATTGCCTAATGATAACAAATAAATTGTGTGGTTTATTTTCATATTAACCATAAAAAACTAAAGAATATGAATATGGTATTAACATTCACATAAAACCGTTAATTAATCATTTAATACTAAGTTCAAAATTAAACATTATTAAAAAGTATAGAGGAATAATAAAAAACTAATAACCCAATTTTAATACAAACTGTAATATCATTAGTTATATCAAATAAAACTTATTATGCATATTATTCTGCATAAAAATGGTATACTATTAAAAATTAATATGATATTGTCCCGAGAAGACTAACAATTAAAAACAAGTTAATTGTTAACTTGATTAAATATTAATTAAGCTAAATAAATTCAATATGAATTGAAATAAAAATTTAGCTTCACCATATATATATAAAATATCGAATCAACATCCATATAAAAAGTCTATTAGCAATGTAGTTATAATTCAAATGTCCCATCAATTTTTTTTATATAAATTAACCATTGCGTATTATCCAGACAACACCACCCTCCTCCGTACTCTAACATCTACCCACCCAACCGTCCTATAATAATTTTTTATTATTTTACAATTTTTTTTTTTTTTTTTTTTTTTATAAATATTTTCTTATAAGTTTTTTTTGTAGTTTTGTTTACGCATTTGTTATTTTTTTTTTCTTTTTTTTAAAGATCATGTAAGTACTAATTGTATGTTAAAGAATATATGAATTTCTTTGGAAAACCTTGATTTAATGCATCATAAATTAGTTTTTTAATATTATTATTAATTAGATGAGAAGAACATAAACATTTTATTCTATATAAATGGTTAAGTATTATATTTCGATACACAGAATTATGAAGACAAGATTTAAAATTTGCAAATGTATTAACTTTGAATTTAAATTCTTTACGTTTATCATAAAGATCTGTTATTGTTTTGTTGTCTTTTATTGTAATTTTAAGATCTAAGAAGTTAATTGTATTATTAGATAAGAGGTTTTCCGTTAATTCCAAATTAGTGGGATAATCTACTGAAATTGAGAAATTTTAGTTCATCAGTGGCAATTAAAATTATGTCATCAATATAACGATATAACTGTAGATTATTATTAGTAAAAGTACGTTCATAGTGATATAAATATAAGTCTGATAATAAACTGGATGTACAGCCACCTTGTAGTATACCGATGTGTTGTAAATGTAATGTGTTATCTTGCAAGATATAATTATTATAGATAATGAAGTTAGTTAAAGATTTAAAATAAGCTATATCTATATTAAATGGTAAATCCAGTTTTTGATGATACTGTTTAAATAATGCATTTATAATATTATGTAAATCTAATAAATCTATATTATTAAAAAGATCTTTGAAGTCATATGTCGTTATATTATGTACACAATTAAGATTTTTCATAATATTGACCAGTTGATAGCTGTTTCTTATACAATGTGTATTATCATTGTTTGTAGTCAGTATATATAATTGATTAAGAATTTTTATTAGTAGTTTATTGGCATGTATTAGTAGTTTATTGGCATGTAGTTTATTGGCAGTTTATTGGCTGTTTGTAGTCAGTATATGTAATTGATTAAGAATTTTTATTAGTAGTTTATTGGCTTTATATGTATTACAACCAATAGTTACAGTCCTAAATTTAATAGGAGTGTTATGAAATTTGGGAATACGCACTAAATAAGGATAATTAAAGTTAGTAGAGAGAATATTTAATAGTTTATAATAACTTTGAATTTTACGATTATTTACAATTACATTTTCATTAGTTTTTTGAAAAGATTTATTAGAAGAAATAGAGTTAGTAAGAAGTTGGTGCTAATAAGATTTACATATGATTGCATAATTATTAGGAGATTTGTCTACATATGTAATAACATAGTATTTTTGTAATTTATTAATTTGTTGGAAAAATGCTTTGTGTTAATAGTAACTAAATCAGAAATATTATATTTTAAAGCCATAGTTAATCTTTCAATCACTAATAATTTCCATTGATTAAAATATTCAATAGGTTTATTATAAGAGATTGAAATTTTATATATAAAAACATCTATATCATATATGTAAACTGCTTGATAATAGATTTTACATTAAATTTAGATGGAAGTCTATATTTAGTACCATAACCCATTAGTTTTTTCAATTTAAAATCATTAACAATATTAAGATTTCCAGTGATTATATGTCCATGATCATTGTTTATATATTTTTTTTAGATTGGGGTCATTGCATTTACACGGAAAATTACTTGCAGCAGATGTATTTTTTGAAAATGTATTGTAAAAATCTTTCTACCAATTGCATTCGGATATTTAAAGGTTTTTGATATATGAAGATTATTAATAGGAAAATAGCAGTTTTTATCATTAATTATAGAATTGATATTAATTTTATTAAATATTTGATTTGAAAATATATATATATACATTGTCTATTTTCTTTGACGTGGCATTAACTGCAATTGACAACAACGGATGTGACATCATGCTAACATAATATTGGCATTAAACTACTTGTTTGGTGATGGATTTTATTTACCATTGGTGGGAAAGTAAACCACTACCATTACTTTTTTTTATTGTGTTAAAATGCTGTTTTATTTTTTTCTACTTTCAATGAAAACAAATCTTCAGTACATGTAGAATAATAAAAGGAAATAGAAAAATTGAAGACACGTTTACATTTTTCTTATCAGATCATTTATATAGATTTAGATGTAATTAATTTTTATGAAAACATTTTTTTATAACAGTTTTGCCGATACATTTTATATTGTTATTTATAGATTTATCACTGGCAGTTCCTTTGACAAATTCACTAACCTTTATATTTGTGAGTATATCTGGACGTTTACTAGGAGAGAAAGAAGGAAAAGGTATTAATCAAATTTATTATTTTAATGCTATTGCTATATTTAATGCACAGGATCTTATACTTTTATAGCGACTGAAAGCACGAGAGAGCCTTTTATTACTGTATTAATGTATCTAATTTTAAAATTAGATAAAAATAATCTGTTATATTAAAATCAGCCTGTCTGTTTGTATTTCACTCCTCTTCCTAGAATATCGAGCATTAGGCATTGACATTAACACCAGTTATCTGCAGGGCCAAAACTAGCCTTTTTTGCACCTGGGGCAAACATGGATTTTGGCGCCCCCCCCCCCCCCCCCTCTTCCGCAAAGTATATTTATAAAGAGAATTATACCAATTTTCTAATAGCGAACTTATTTTAAAATTCAAAATATGTAATACTGAACTACGTAATCTACAATGGCGGATCCAAAGGGGAGGGCACGGGGGTCATGACCACCCCCTCTGAACACCAACAAAAATAGTCTAAAGATCATTTTTTAAATGAAATATACAGTAGAGTCCCAATTATCCGAGTTTCCGCTTTAACCGAGAGTTATTTTCTTCTGATGGACTGATGGCTTCCATTATTATGAAACAGCCATTATAAATGAAGTGTTAGGTGAAGATGAAAGAGCAGTCATAAAAAGTTAGAACTCTGATTTTCTGGCCAGAATGGGAAAAAAAAAAAAAAAAAAAAAAAAAAAAAAAAAAATGGAGCCATTTTTTTTCCCCCATTCTGACCAGAAAATCAGAGTTCTAACTTTTTATGGCTGCTCTTTCATCTTCACCTAACACTTCATTTATAATGGCTGTTTCATAATAATAGAAGACATCAGTGCATCAGAAGAAAAGGATCCATTCCAAAGGTATAATCCTTCATTTGGCACCCCTTCGTTCCGGCTCGGCCCTGGTTATCTGCATGGATTTGAGGATATCATTTAAGATATCAGGATTTTAAAATTTGAATTAATTTCAGAGATATAATTTTTTTTGTAATTTTTAATGATATTTCTTTAATGGTGGCAACTAAATTTTTCATTTTTATGAATAAAAGAGAGAAAAGGGGAAGTGGTAAAGATTATTATTTTTCTTATGTCATTTTCTCATTAAAATTGAAGAAAGAAAAATAGATGCTAAAAAAATCTTCATTAAATTAAATTTTCCACGAAAATTTGAAGAAATAAAAACAAATTTTCACATATTCAAGCTTCATGAATCAATTTATTCTACAAAAACAAAAATCATCTGTTGAAATATTGACATTTAGAAGTCATTACATCGTAGATTTTTGCATTCAACCAACTCCTTGCATTTAGGTGGACAATTATTGCTGCTTAATAGCAAGAATATACTTTAAAGAAAGACCATATACTACTTTGAATTAATTATTTTTGAAAGATTACATTAAAACATTTTACAAAGGTGCTAAAAGTAAAAAGATTTATTGGATAAAATTGACATTTTTATTTTAATTCAAAAAGCTAAACAATTTTTTGTATAAGTTTTTCGAAGTGACGTCATTTTCATTTCACGTGCTCTGAAATTAGAAACCAATCTTAAAAGAACAATATGTTTTTGGCAAAGTTTTGCATAAAAAATCATGCAATTTGCAAAATCTAATTTTCACATTTTTCTTTAACGTGCATTGCAAATAAAATGTTTTACTTGAAATTTAGTATTTTACAAAATTAACATTGTAAGTTTTTTCTAAAATATATAATAATATTGTCCCTCATGTCACAACACATCATGTTGCCACACATCGTGTTGCCACTCATCTAGTATGAAATAAAAAATTTTATTGTTCAGAGTAAATGCAAAAAACAGTATTTTTATATTATAGTTTATTTAATGTTTATTTCAGCTCATTATTTTTCTAATTTATATTTCATAAATTAGATTTTTATTTATAAAAGTCTTCAGTAGTAAAGTATAACTGTACAGTAGTAAAATTTAATTGTAAGTATATGTACTTACTTAATGCAAATCTTGTATAGTAACTTATCTCTAATTCAGGACAAGTTAGTGTTTTTAAAAAGTATACTGATTTACTATTTTTGGGCAAGGTAATAGTGACAGTAACTCCACTTAAAAAAAATAAAATAATAAAAAATTCTATTCATAATCTTTTTACCAAAATCCTTATTTATGATATTAATATTTATTAATAAGATATAATTGGTAAAATAGGAAACACTTATATCCTTGTTTCCTTTATATTTCTGTACACCGAATATTATAATGTAAAAGTACAAGTCTTCTGATTTTTTTTTCTTTATGCATTTAAAAATGTGAAATCTTGAAAGTTGGTTTAAAACATTAAATTCGATGTCCTATTCTAATCTCTTGGTATCTGGTTAAGAATAGAAATGAATTTTATGCATTTATAAAAGAAAATATGGTACTTGCGTATTATCTGGGGCAAGTTAGGTACAACTGTGCCAAGCAAGCGTCAATTACACTAATTACAGTAACCGTTACTTTTTTGCAACTATATAAGTTTATAGTTTTTTGTTATTTATTTATTTATTACATTTTTAAAAAATTTTTTTATATTATTCATCACTTTTAAAAATGTTATGTATACAGAAATATTAAATTACTGTTCAAGATAGCCATAATTATAAAAAATAAAAAATAACCATAACATAAAAAATAGCCATAATTTAAAAAAAAATTATGCCTATTTTTTTCCCCCATTCTGACCAGAAAATCAGAGTTCTAACTTTTTATGACTGCTCTTTCATCTTCACCTAACACTCCATTTATAATGGCTGTTTCATAATAATGGAAGCCATCAGTCCATCAGAAGAAAATGATCCATTCCAAAGGTATAAGTTCGATTGAAAAAAACTATCTAATACTTTGAGCAGAAAGAAGAGGCTACACCTGCAATTTTCATGACAGTAATGGAATCACATAGCTGCCAATTTATACGGTTTTGTTACCTCTAAAATTTAATACAAATTTTTGCCATATTTAATCGTTGACAATTGTTAGATTTCGGAGGTTGAATTAGGCAAAATTTACTGATAAGTTTTAGTGGTAAGAAAAAATTCTTAGAAATTGGTAGCTAATACTGCAGCAAATAATAATAATAAAAAAAACTGCTGCAACATTGACATTCAACAAACAAAAAACTATCAAGGGCTTTTTAAATAAACAATTTCATCCCCCATTTTTCTTAAAAGTAATGGAAATGTACATCAAATAAATGTTACTAGTGCCATAAAAATTAGTGAATTAAGTGAAAATTTATGTTTCATCTCCTTAGTTGGCGACAATTTGTGTAAATCCGGTTTATCCGAGGTGAGCTTAGATCATATTAACTCGGATAATCGGGACTCTACTGTAATTGGTTTTTCTGAAACTGCACACCGATTTGGGCTATCAAAAGGAAAGTTAATGACGTCTGTTTTCTTTTAAAAGTACTTATCATATTTATATACTAGAATATGTATGTGTGTGTGTGGGGGGGGGGGGCAGAAGGCTGTTGTGCTTTTACTTTACATCATCATTCTAATTTATTGATGTTATATTAATACCAGTGGTCAAAAGTTTTATAATCTTTATCAGTCACTTTTTAAAAATTAATGCTAATTTAGCATTTATTACATTAAGATTGTAAATATTCAATTTTTTCAATGAGTAGATTAAAGAATTTCAATATTTCTTTTCTTTTATACATTATAGTATTAAAAATATATGTATTCTACCACCATTAAATTATAATTACCATTTACTATAACCTTTTAAGATAGTGAATCTTGAATTTCATTACGTTACTTTCTAATTTTGATTGTATATTTAAGAGTTTCTTATTTGTCACATCCTAGTGTCATTAGTCGGCTACTTACTGCTTAACAATTTTGTTTGAGTTTTAAGTCTTATGGAACTGAGTATATTTTCACAATGGAGTTAATTTTATTGTTGTAGGCAAAAAATATAAATGGACTATTGTGATTGATTTTTGTGTAATGTGCCTGAAAATTATGCTTTCAATACATTTCTTATGTTCCTTTTTCAAAAAAAAAAAAAAAAGTATTGTAGTTGAAAAGTGCACTTTCTTTGAAAGTTTCTAGATTTGCATATTTAAAAATTTTTTATTCCATCAATTAGTTACAATTTACTTTACTTAATATTCCTTTTTTTCTTCTTATAGTGTCTTATATGGGAATGTCATTAGTTGTAGCTGGAGTAACATTGTGCATACTTGACAGAGCTTCGAAATAGAAAAAATCAAACCAATCATAGTCATCAAGTTACTAATTTTTATTTTGAAATTATTCATTTCCATTTTTGTATCACTCTTTAAATTATAACATATTTCATTCTAATTCATAGAGACTGTCTACAAAAATTATTGCAGTTTCATTTTCCATATCCATTTGAAGATTTTTATTTATGATTGATGTCTTGATTTTGTATTGTGAAATTATTTACTTTTGAAATATTTTGTGCTTGGAGAATTTTTGTTGTTTCTTTTAAGCTGTTTACAATGCTTTAGAACACAGTTTATATAGAGAAAAAGTAGAAAATAATATTCTTTAGCCTTTCGGCTAATGTGTTGTTGTAAGTTTTATGACAAATATGGGATTTTAATTACCAGGGATCAATCCAGGTTTGTTTTTTTTTTTCTTGGGGCCCATTTTGCGAAAAGTAAAAGTTAGTTTTGTGAAATTTATTATATTTTTGTGAAAAATAACATTTTGTAATGAAAGATGAAATCCTGTTATTCAAATTCGAACCAAGCATTTATTAATAACTTCTTTAAGTCCTCCTCCTAAAGTTTTCCTTTTTGATGAACTTGTTTTGTTTGCAAATTACACATTTTAAAACCTAACAAAATAAAAATAATTGAAGAGTACATTTTTATAGAATGAAATTTTGTTAAGGGGTGTGTTTTATGAAAAGGAATTTTGTGAAAGGGCCTGTTTTATGAAAAGGAATTTTGTGAAGGGGACTGTTTTATGAAAAGGAATTTTGTGAGGGGGCCTGTTTTATGAAAAAGAATTTTGTGAAGAAGCCTGTTTTATTAAATGGATTTTTGTGAAGGGGCCCTAAATATGCCCCAAAATTTGCTTGGATCGACCTCTGCTTACATTGTATTCTCACATGTAGCTCCAAAATTAAATTTAAATTTCTTCTAATGATATGTATAGTTGTTTGTTTAACTTGCCTCTTATTATTATGAAATATCTTGCATTTCTAATAGCTTTACTATTATGTGTAAAAAATATGACATGCACTTACATATATAAAAATTAGAGCATGCCCTCTAAAAAATTAAATAATAGTTGAAATTACGGAGATTAGTTTTACTAAGTTGGATTTAAAACTCGGGTATATTATCTGAAAGACAGCAATGTCTTTTGCCTAGTCATTGAAATCAAGCTCTTAAATTTTTTATGTGTTTTAAATGGTGTGGGCAGTAGTAATAGTTGTTTTCTGGGAACGTCCATTCGTTACTTTTGTGACAATTCGAGCAATTTTTCATAAATACTTGCGATTATTTCATTATAAAATATATTTAAGATAAAAATTGATATAACCAATTAAATATCACTGTGTTCCTCTCTCGTAATATATATCTAATTGGCAACAAAAAGAATTTTATTTGTTTATATATTAAATCAAAATTTTGTTACTCTTGTGACACTCTGGTCACAAGAGTAACAAAATTTTGATTTATTATATAGACAAGCAAAATGCGTTTTATTTCAAATTAGATATATATTAAATGAGTGGAGCACAGTAGTATTTCACTGGTTATATCACTTTTTATCTTAATTATATTTTACAATAAAATAATTGGAAGTATTTGTAAAAAACTGCTCAAATGGTTACAAGAGTAACAGTGGACATTCCCTTCTTTTGTTATTACATATGATTTCTTTTAGATTTTTTTTTTCTCTTGAACATAAGATTGTTGTTGACTAGTTTCTAACTAAAATGTTTGTTTCTGGAAACATACAAGAATCGTTTAATATGAAAAATGAATGTGATATGTATATAGTGAGTGAATATAAAGAAATAGTGTAAACTAAATTTAGTTGATTATATGAAAACTCTTACAGTAAATCGTTGTTAAATTGTTTAAAATGTTAATCCTCATATAATATCAATTTCTTGAAGTCCCGGCCAAAGAGAAGAGAAAATAATGCTGCCAATAAATTGCAACCCATAAAAAAATGGAATCCTGTAAAACCATCATTTTCAATTTCAGATATCATTTTTTTTCTCCTACAAATGACAGCTGTAAAATGGTAAAAGAAACACACATTTGTATTAAGAAATTAAGTTAGAGCATCAATGAACTCATTGAAATGAAAAACCCAACTTTCACAATGCTGTAGTTGAATTATGTACTTTATGTAGTTTTTTAATTGCTTCAGAAAATGTTGAATAAGAAAATTTTGCAATGAAAAAAACATGCTTCTTGCAATTTTTTTTCATTTGCAATGTAATTATGTAATATTTGTTATATTATTGTAATATATTTTAATAATCATGTAATGTTCCACTTAATAACAGCTGTAAAATAAGTATCTTTTACCGATGAATTTGAGATGAATTTTCTCTTTTTAATGTTTCCTTTCTCAGTTTGTGTATTATAAAACCAAAATTACCTCTGTTATAAAGTTTACTAATGTTAAAGCACGTACATAATTTTCAAAATTATGCTCATAAAAAGTGAATATAAAATTAACTACAAGAAATAAATTAATTTATTTGTACAATCACTCTGTTTAAAGCATTGCAATCACCAGGCCATTTAAGATGTAACTATTTAACAAGGTTTCACACTATATATCTGTATATTTTAAAAGTGTTTACTGATTATACTTTGCATAGTTCCAATTGATACTAAGATATTAACAATCATTGTATTTGTTATAAAAATAATCATTTTTTTTTTTAATTTGAAAAAATAAATCATTTTTTAGTTAAAAAAAATCTTCAGCAAGTTGTTTTAAATAATTATTAAAATTCCTTAGGTTTTTCTGTTATCTTCTTAGAAATATATAACACATTGCTATATAATGTATCTTTCAAAATCAGTATATAATACTTTGGTCTGAGTTATAAAGTTTGAATAAAGTTTTTTTTTTTTTTTCCTTCTAGATATTAACTGTAAGTCTTGTTTTTATTATTTTTATTTTTTACATATGTGTGTAAACAAATAGATAGCTATGTATACTTTTAGAAAAAAATAAATAGTAAATGTTTCAAAATGATTTTGTAACTTGAAACAATTTTCAAGAAATAAAATATCATTTAGTGCAACAATTCACAACTTTTTTCTCTTACATATCCCCTACTTTGCTTTTTCACTGAAATTCACACCTAAACACAAAAATGCTTGTTTTACTTAATTTGTAATATATATATAGATCACTTTGGCTAAATAAACAGATGACTCAACATCAACATTAACAAAATATATAGACTTATTTTTTATCTTACATTTTCAATTAAATATTAAATTTATTTTTTGTAATAGCAGCATTTCGTCAAGTAAACAAAAACAACATTAAACTAATTTTACAGAATTAACTTATGATGAAAGTAAAAAACAATTATTCATATTGATATGCAGTTTAAAATGATATTCAATCAGTTATTAGGTCTAGGTATTTTAAGTTCAAACAATAATTTGTTTTCAAAATGTAATGAAATATTTTTAAAATAACTAAATAAATATGTATATATATATTTATATTCTTTATTTAAGTCTGCTGAAAATTCAATATAACAAACTTTTCTTTGATATTTATTGAAAATTTATAAAATAGTACAAAATAGTTCAAAATTTTAAAAATGTAAAAGATTTGTGAAAATTTTGTGTGTTTGTTTTTTATATGCCTCCCCTTTTTTTAAAGAAAAAATATAAATTTTATTAAAATTTAAATTGCATGACAGATTTAGGTAATATTTATTTTGAAATATGCCGACCCCCCTCTCTTTTTTTTTTTTTTTTTTTTTTTTTTTTTTTTATAAAACTTTACATTATATTTTTTAAATAAGTGAATGTTAGATTAAAGAAACACATATTATGTATACATTTTTATTAGTCTAAATCTACATATATCTTAGCATATGGTATCTGTTTTTCAAAATCTGTCTTGGTGATTATTTCTTTTTAAAAAGATCTGTTAATTTATAGGTGCTTTTTTTTATATAATTTTTTCGCTGTTGAACATGCATAAAGTTTATATTATAGGCGTTATTACTTGATTGTTATTATATTTTCAACATTTTAATATACATATTATTTTTTATTTTCTTAAATTTTCTTATTTTTATTATATGTTATAATTTTATAATATCTAAAACATTTTATCAAAAAACTTAATTTCCAAATTTTTTACCAAGTCTATTGCATATAATTATTTATATTCTAGGATTTGGGATAAACGATATCCCAATAATTAAAAAATTTAATAAGATCCACTGATTTATAGGTACTTTATTTTTACATAATTTTTTTGTGTATTACTTGTGTTATTACTTGTTTGTTATCATATTTTCAAGATTTTAATATTCATATTATTTTTTATTTTCTTATTTTTTATTGTATGTTATAATTTTATAATATTTAAAACATTTTATCAAAAAATTCCAAATTTTTTTACCATGTCTATCACTTATAACTATTTATATTCTAGGATTTAAGATAAACAATATCTCAATAATTTAATAGTGTTTTTCATAATTATAAAACTGAAAACAAAAATCATTTGCAAATTTATTTTTAAGCTGTATATATTTTTAAAAATACAAAATGCCTTTTTATATAATTCTAAAGTAAATTTATATTAAATATTTGAATATGGCCTACATTTTTGTATTTTTAAAACCATGAAGAACTATTTTATTCGAAACTTTATGTTGTATTCTTTTATATATAAAAAGTGCATATGTGAATTTTCAGTCTTACTTATTTTTATGTGTAAAATAAAATCAATGTAAAAATTACTTTGCCTTTTTATTTTTAAAAATGACTTGATTTTCAGGGTTCGTACGGTCCTTAAAAATTGCTTTGCCTTTTTATTTTTAAAAATGACTTGATTTTCAGGGTTCGTACGGTCCTTAAAAGTCCTTAAAAGTGCTTACATTTTTCAAAGGAAATTTTTGGTGCTTAAAAGTACTTATTTTCATGCAAAATCTGAAAAAAGTCCTTAAAAGTGCTTAATTTTACTCTCATATTAATTCTTAATCAAAGGTGAAACTCTTCTGCATTTCTGATTTTAAAAAAATCTTAATCCCGCCTTGCCTCCCCATCTTCTGAAATGTTACTTCCCCCTTCGTAATATCAAAGTTAAAAGCTTCATTTTTTTAAAACCTTTTTCTACTTTCAGGGATGTAAGACCTGCGCCAATTGCGCCAGACGAAGCTAAAATCGCTTTACTGCGAGCTCCTACAAAACAGCTATTTTTTTTCATTTTGCGTCAAAACGTACTTATAGTGCCAAGATGAAATTTAGCACGATTTCGTCGATCCGAGAAGCAAAAGAAAATCCATTTTTAACCTTTTTCTAGGCCGCTAATTGCGTCAAAGAAAGCAAGAAACCGGGGTCAAAAGGTCTCTAAAAATACGCGATGTTTGTCAAATGATCACGAAAAAACGTAAATTTTGTCAAAGGATCGCTAATTTCGCCAACAACGAACAAAACGCGGTCAAAAAATCGTAAAAACGATAATTTTGTTAAAAGATGGCGAAAAAACCCCTCAAATTTCATCAAAAGGTCGCAAAAAACCATAAATTTCGTCAAAAGATCGCAAAAAACGCGATTTCGTCAAAAGATCGCGAAAAACAAGCAAATTTCGTCAAAAGATCGCGAATTTTGATAAAGGGTCGCTAATTTCGTCAAAAAACGAACAAAACATGATCAAAAGATCATAAAAACGCCAATTTTATTAAAAGATGGCGGAAAAAACCCGCAAATTTCATCAAAAGGTCGCAAAAAACACACGAATTTTGTCAAAATATCGCGAAAAAAACGTGCATTTTGTCAAAGGATAGCTGACTGCGGGTCAAAACGATAGCTGACTGCGGGAACAAAACGGGGTCAAAATATTGTGAAAAAACGCGAATTTCGTTAAAAGATCGCGAAAAATACGTGAATTTTGTCAAAAAAATGCGAAAAATACGCGAATTTTGTCAAAAGATTGCCAAAAATATGCAAATTTCGTCAAAAGATTGCCAAAAATACGCGAATTTCGTGAATAGATCGCGAAAAACATGCGAATTTTGTCATAGCCAAAAAAAAAAACACCCCGTTAATTTGGTCAAAGGATTACCAATTACTTCTGAAAACGAACAAAATGGGGTCAAAAGATTGTGAAAAAAAACGCGAATTTCGTTAAAAGATCGCGAAAAATACGTGAATTTTGTCAAAAGTTTGCCAAAAATACGCGAATTTTGTCAAAAAATTGCCAAAAATACGCGAATTTTGTCAAAAGATTGCCAAAAATACGCAAATTTCGTCAAAAGATTGCCAAAAATATGCAAATTTCGTCAAAAGATCGCGAAAAACATGCGAATTTTGTCATAGCGAAAAAACACACCGTTAATTTTCTCAAAGGATTACCAATTACTTCTGAAAACGAACAAAATAGGGTCAAAAGATTGTGAAAAAACGCAAATTTCGTTAAAAGATCTCGAAAAAACCCACAAACTTCATCAAAAGGTCACAAAAAACCGCAAATTTTGTCAAAAGATTAAAAAAAAAACCACGCTAATTTCGTCAAAAAATAGCGAACAGCACACTGATTTCAACAAAGGATAGCAAAAAATACGCGAATTTTGTCAAATGATCGCGAAAAAAATGCGAATTTTGTCAAAAGATCGCGAGAAATACGCAAATTTCGCCAAAAGATCGTAAGAAATACGTAAATTTCATCAAAAGATCGCGAAAATACGCAAATTTCTTTTTCATTAGCATTATAATTTCAATTTGCTCCAAAAACAGTTTTTATTGCCACAAAATTAATTTTTGCTGTTACAAAAATGGATTTTACTGCTACAAAATCAGATTTTTGCTGCTACAAAAATAGATTTTACTGCTCCAAAATTCGATTTTTGCAGCTACAAAATGGCTTTAGTGTCCTTTCATCCCTGTATTCTATTTCTTACTTTATACTGAATAAATAATCTGTCCTAAATTTCAGTAACAATTCATTCCATCACATTTCATTAAAATTTCATCTGAATTTCACCCTCAAAATTTTTCTTCCTCCGTTTTTCTTTGCTCCCCCACAGTACTCAAAGCTTAAAAACTCTTCGAAACTGTTTAATTAATTTTTTTTTTACTTTTTCATTTTATTGCCACAATAAATAATCAATCAAGATTTCTTTTCCCACCCAAAATTGGAACTTTCCTTTTGCACCCCCCCCCCCCCCCCCACACACACACACACTTAAAGAACACATGGAATTTACAGTCTTTAAAACTCCTCTTAGTTTTTATTTCTTGTAAATTTTTAGTAAGGTAAATAAATAAGTCATCTAATAAACTCCCTCCCTCCCTTAAAAAATTTAAAAAATGTGCTTGTCCCTTTGCCCCCTCAACTTATAAAGTTTAAAATCTTAAAAATCATTGCTTTTTTTAAAAATTTTTTTGCTCCATTAGTTAATTTATTGAAACAATAAATAATCGATCATTACAGTTTTACTCCCCCCCCCCCCCTCCACCGAAATTGACGTTTTCCCGCCCTCTCCCCTCCTTACCAAGCATACAAAATTTAAAGTCTTTTAAACTGTAAGTTTGTAAGTCTGTAAAACTACCCCCCCCCCCCCCCCCCTCAATAATAAGAAAAAATTATGTTTCTCCTCTTTGTTTATCTTTACAATAAGAAAGTATTTGATTCGGGAAAATTTTCGACCGATTTACATGTTTTAAGGGTCAGATATCCTGAAAAACATGTTTTTACAAAATGAGTCTGTGACTCTGTTTGTCTGTATGTAACACAAATTTTGTGGGTGGTGTATAATCCTCGATATAAATTAGTGTTGATTAGTTTTTGATGTAAATCGCCCAAGAGGTGGTGCTGCTATGCTGCATTTTTCATGATTTACGCCATAGCTATATCTCAAGAACTAAAGCAGGAATTTTCATCAAACTTCAGATTCAGGTATACCTTGATAATTATAGGTGCTGATTATGGTTTGGTGTTAATCTCCCAACAGATGACGCTGCTATGCTGAATTTTTCACGATTTCTGCAATAGCTATATCGCAAGAACTAATGCACGGATTTTCATCAAACTTTAGATTCAGTTAGATGTTTACATATGTTGTTGCTGATTAGGTTTTGGTGTAAATCACCCTACAGGTGGCGCTGCTATGCTATATTTTTCAGGATTTGCACAGTTTTAACAATAGTCGTATCTCAAGAACTAATGCACGGAATTTTATATCTTTAGAATCCTCATGAGGGGCATAGACCATTTAATTTTGGCACTCTCATTATGACTTTTGTATATTAACATGTGTGAGATAGAAGAAAGTTTTGGGATTGGCTCATCTGACTAGTTTTTTCTTCTGCTGTATGTTATTTTAAAATTTTCTAAATTTCTACTGCCACATGGTGAAATCCCCCCCCCCTCCCCCCTTCTTTTACAAAAATGAAAGAAACCCTTTATTAAAAAATGCATGTTATAATTTATTAGTTTATTTAATTTGAAGGTCCTTAAATTTTTTTGGTTTTGGTCCTTGAAAGTCCTTAAAAGTACTTTATTTTTATTTAAAGAAATGTGTACGAACCCTGATTTTGACTTCCACTCATAAAAATATTGTTTCTTTGGCTACTTTTTGTTGATATTTTTTTCTATTGTAATTGGACAAATAAATAATCATTTTATCAATTTAATATTTGTTTTTCCTTAATCCTCGAATTACTAACCTATTTCTTTTTGTAATTATCTGGTTTATAGTTTTTGGGCTTCAAGTAGTTTTAATAGGACTAATTTAAACTCTATTTTTTTTTTTTTTTACTTAGCATTTACACTTCTCTTCTAAATCTTGTTTTAAATACATTTTATGTACATTTATTTGTAAACTCCATATAGGAAAAAGGATAGTTATTTTAACAAAATTACAAAACAGTTTTTCAGGGTTTCTACAGTCCTTATAAATGTTTAGAAGTTTTTAGTTTCATTTTTCAATTTTGAGGACTCTTATAAGTAGTGATCGACCGAAAATTTTGCTTCGTTTTCAGCCCAAAATCAGAGTTTTGCCAAAACTTCCGCTGGACTGAAACCCAACCAAAACTATCTGCATTCCAAAAATCTCGTTTCTTCTGTTGGAAATTTTCAACATTACCCATTGTTTTGAGCTGTATCGGCTTAAATGAGACACTCTTTATTTATTGCTATGAACGCCACTGTTTATAATTATCAGTCATGACTGACTCAAGATGCGAGTGCAAGTTATAAAGCAAAGAATCCATATATGATTAAACTTTGAAGACACTTTTCACATGCTCATTAAAAGCTGCAGGCTTAACAGTAATAGAAATTTTTTAGTTTGAAACTGCAGAAGTATTTCGAATGCTCTTTGTGAAAGTTCTAGTATAACAGGTAATCATTTAAAAAAATCACTATAGAAGATAAATCGAGGTATGTACATCTAAAGGATTTTTTAAGTAGATGAAATTCGTATATTAGAAAATCATTCTGTGTTGTTGATGTAATTACATTTTATTTTATGTAAAAATAAAAAGTTATGGTCAGAGGGCCACATGTATAATTAATTAATAATTATGTGTATGTAATAGACACTATATTTATGCATGTATTAATTACTTTAAAAAAATTTTTTTGGACATTTTCGTTTTCGGTTGAAAATTGGAAGATTAACCAAAATTCGATTTCAGTCCTAAAAACCAGTTTTGGTTGATCCTTACTTATACTTCCCATGCAGAATCTCTTGTTAGGGGCTGTGCATGTATAACAATAGCACTTTAGGGGGGGGGGGGGGTCTGGCACATGACATTAAAAGATATCTCTTGGGGGAGGGGAGGTTGTATGTTGATATTGTTATTATTTTTGATACAAACAAAATTTTCTCGTTTTATTTGTAACTTGTTCTTTCCATCAAAATAGTCTGTTATTTATTTTTATGAATATGCAAAGTTGTTATTAAAGTCTTAAATGATTATAAAATTATTTAATTCCAAAATATGGAATACCTCAACATTTGGCAATATGAGTATGCATATATAATCTGCTGATCGAGACACCAGGTGCGAAGTATATTTGTGTTTACTGCTAAAGAAAAAAGAAAGAAAGTTGCCCACCTGTTTTGTTGATAAGAAGTTCTATCTGCCCCCCTCCCACACACACACACACACAGGCGCGGGGTCAAGTGCAGGAATGCATTATTACTGTTAAATGCATTATGAAACAGAAAGCTATTATTAAATAACACTTTTAAAAACTAACTATCTCTTTTAAAATTTAATCGATATAAAGTTATTTTATGCATAATAGTGATGTTTTATTAACTTCTCTTCATTTGAATCAATAAAGTATGTGAATAATACGTGAATAACCATACCTGCAAACAAAAGAAAAAAATGCAAAAACCAAAATAAGACATTGATAACGATATCATTAGGGAGGAGTGGGGGTGTGGGTTTCATAGGATGATAACGTATGATATTGTAAGGGGGGTAGGGGGTCCAAAATTACCAAAAAGTTAATAATGTTATATATGTACATCCCCTTAACAGACTTGCTTGAAACTAACAAATACAAATACAATCATCATTCCTTTTTTTTTCTTATATCTACATTTTGTCTAATATTTATTTATTAAATAATGTTCGTTGTGAAACTAAATTAGATTCCATTCTAATTTAGATTCTTTTTTAAATTTCACTTTCTGTTTACACTAAATAAGAATTTCATTCATTTGAACATTTCAAAAGGTTTGCCATGTACCTAATGGATCCATGGCCTAGCGAAGTTTCATACACACACACACACACACACACACAAGATTGTACTCACATAGATATGCACAAGTATAAAATGTATATATATAAATATAAGGCTATATTTTATCTGTTAAAAAATAATAGAAATTTCATTATGTAGCTATTCATTACTGTTTTGTGGCATAATGAAATTTTGAAAATATTGTCTTGTGATTTCTATTAATATTAACAGATCCGTTGTCAGATTGAGTACAAGATGTACAAAACAACTCTATAAGTAAAAGTCCTGCATATCTAATAATCCTGACTAAGAGCATATATATATGTATCTACACCATATAGCCAAAAATCACAGGATCCTTTTTACATATTTTGCCGATGTCAGGTTTCTGATTCTTGTGAGCAGGTAACTTATTAAGATTACTGTTATCTTATATTATCTTTTACTTGTCTATTGTATTTCACATGCATCACGTTCTGTGTATGCTAGTTTAAGATAACTTTTCCTTATCTGGAAATTGATCTGAGATATAGTTAGATTCCATTATATGAATAATCCCCGTTGTATCAATTAATTGCAGTTCCTCTTGCTATTCAAGGACATAGGGCCCAGGTAAGAGAAACAAAGAAACTCGCTATCTGGTAGATAGTGAATGCCATGGGAAGGGAGAAGTTTTAGATAAGTGATGGAGTCTATTGGCAGAGAAAAAACCCTTAGGCTGTTTTTTGGAGAGGAGTTGCTGAGAGAGAAAGAGTAGTTGCATAGACCTCAACGTAGTAGATTGTTGTTTCCTGAGTGGAGTTTTCATTAAAGAGTTTGAGTCTCTTGCAGAGATACCCGGCGTAACGGGGAGGTCAAGGGTGATCCTCCGATAAAAATTCATGAGATACCGTAGTGTGAGTGGGAAATAGAGTGTAAACAGTGTTTTATTTAATATATGTAAATAATTTGTAAAGAAATTGTTTAGCATTCTTTTTGATAATCCTCCTCACAACGTGCCCGATATCACGTATAGGTATCGGTAGTGGCATCATATCAAAATAAAATAACGTTTTTTCGAAGTCTGCGCGAGTAGTGATTGTGGGTCTAGGAAAATTCATCAGCGTGTGAACTAAGAAAGAGCGCAACAGTCGAATATCTAGAGAAATACTTAACGGATTATTCTGGAATTTCGGAAATATAAGGAAAATGTTTGACTCATATTTTTCAACGCAGGTTTGATCACAATTATAATGATGTACGAACCAACAACAAATTGAAGAAAAAAATATTTGGGATCACCCTGTAAATTAAAATTCTCGCAATGATCTATAGCTGCAGCACATGACTACGTAAATATTTTACATAATGTATTCATTTGTGTACATATAGTACATAGCACATATATTCATGGCATGGGGATATAAAAGTTTCTTTAAAACGTTCGAAAATTTTCCGCATGGTTTATGTCTATAGCACGCAGAGTTTTCAACCAAATTTAACGCTAATTTCATAAAACTTGATAAAGTACCGTGCTTACAACATAGTACAATTTGAATATATTATTATTATTTTCATATTTGATGAAATATGAGCATTTGCATGAAATAATTTTTAATTGTGCATGCGCGAACGATACCAAATATTTTTTTTTTCATGATTCGGTATCGGTAGTCAACTCTGTAGAGCAACTTGTATAAAAAGACCAGTCGAATATCGTGAAAATTCAGAAAGATATTGGCAACAGAGCGAGCTGGATTTCAGTTGCTTTCTAAAAGTAACTGGATGATAAAGAATCGTCCTCAAGTTGTCTTTTTTAATTTTAATCTTTTATTGATGCTTTAGTTTTTGCAAATCCACCAGAACAGGACTATTACAATAAAAAAAGAATTGTCAAATCTAAACATCTGTTCCGAAGCTACTCGTTTCATTTATTGAATACTAATTCCTTTGTTGGAAGTCAGTTATTAAGAAATGACAATTTGTGGAATATCCCCTATAATCTAGCTACTTAACCGAAATTCGGCTCACTTTTTTGTTGTTGTTTGTTTCATATTACAAGAGCAATAGAGGACGATTTGCACCAAATGAATACGAAATTCTACAAATTCTGCAGATGGCAGCACTATTCATATTATGGTATTATCTAGAAAATGTTACTAGATGTCGCCACTGTAGGTTTTGAATTTAATTTTAAAATTTTTGCATTGAATCTATATTTAAAGATAGTTATCGTCTGCATCTAGAATGTCAAGTTTTAATGTTCCGATTTAATTATTCGGATATTTTATCCTTAAATGAACTATTTTTTTTTTCATAATTTCAATTGCAGGAATGAGATTTCGAGATCCTCTACAGAGGAATTGCGCCATCGAAAGAGTGATTAGTCTCGATAAAAGAATATATTTCCAATTATAAAGTAGATCTAGAAACTTGTGTAAAATAGTATCTATTAAAATGAAATATCAGCAACTAACATAGTGATTAGTTTTATCAATGATCTCAAAATTAAAAATGATAATGCTCTATCAGTTTGTCTTCTTAGTAGGCGCAGTACATTATATGATGCTTTTATTCCTTTCTGTAAACTTTCATGTCGCTCAAAATTTCCGACACTTTAAAAACATTTCATAGCTTGGCATAATAATGTTTTTAGGATTTGGATAAAACATCAAATGTAATGCAAGACTTTTTTCCGTGCTTATCACACGCAAATTAATTAGTTTAAATGGCTATTTCACTACCCGCTCGCTAATGCTAATCTTATGGAAGAAATTTTTAAAGATATCTCGTTTGTATTTCTATATTTTTAAATGATTTTTTTATGCATTTAATAGCTAAGGTTGATCTTTGCAAAGGCCGTTTTTTACTTTTTCGGTTTTTCTTGCAGGTATTTTCAATGAGGATACTTTCACTTTCGAAACCAGTTCCGAAAGTAAAAGTATCCTAATTTAAAAAAAAAAAAAACTGAAAGGAAAAGAAAAAAGTAAAAAAGGTCTATGTAGAGATCGATCTCAGCTAGCCATTCCAAAAAAAAAAAAAAAAAAAAAAAAAAAAAAAATTCTAGAGAACAGGAATTCTGCATTTTCAGAATTTGGTGTCGCCCCGATGAAAAAAAAAAAATATATGTATATATATAGAGAGAAACAGTAGAGTCCTGAACTTATGCCTTTGGAATGGATCATTTAAAAAATTATGGCATTTTTTTTTCCTATTCTGTCCAGAAAATCATAGTTCTAACATTTTACGACTGCTCTTTCATCTTCACCTAACACTTATTTTATAATGGCTGTTTCATAATAATAGAAGCCATCGGTCCATCAGAAGAAAATAACTCAGTTAAAGCGGAAGCGTGGTTAAGTGGGACTCGGATAATCCGGACTCTACTGTAGTTCAGTTTTAAGACTTAAAAAACGCGATTTTATTTTATATAAAACGACGTCATTCGAATCCGCTGAAGAATTTACGATCCAGTCATGAACAACATCTACAATAAAGTATGCATAGGACGTCACCACTCAGAATAATACACAAATCCAAAAAGAAATCAGCAAGAAACTCGACAAAAAAAATCGTCTGTCTAATGTTCTAATGATTCATATGCCTTCATGCGTTTGTAATATTAATATAGATACTTGAAATTAAATTTAGTTTATAAAAGCTCCATGTTTTATCAGAAATCATTCATTTATATTTCTCTCAAAATAGCACGTATTACATTTTTTTTTTTTTTCAGTTTTTATGGGAAAAGGGCAACAAAAAGATATAATTACTATTTTTCAACTATTTTTCCTTTACTTCCTACAGAAACGGAGTACTTGAGTTAGTTGCCAAAATTAATCAAATGTCGCTGAAAACTACAAGAAAATTACTATCTCAAAAATAAATGGAGATGCAGTTTTCAAACAAATTGCATTTAAAAGTACTTTTTTCCCCCCCAATACGACGGTATAAAAATTGATAAAAATTGCTATAGAGTATTTAATCGTACAATGATACATCTGCTTTGTTTTACGGCTGTTTTATACAACGTAACGTTATTATTTGTAGACGACACAAAATAAGCTGGGAGAAAGAAATAGCATACCGGGGCTAAAAAAAAAAAAAAATTAGCGATATTGAAATGCAAACGAAATATCTTAAAAAATTTCTTCCGTAGAATTAAAATTTGCGAACGGTTGTTTTCGAGTGAGTAAAGTAGCCTATTAAAACCAGTGGGTCAGGATTTTCTACACTTTAAAAACATTTCATAGCTATGTATATAGGATTTGGAAAAAACACCGAATGTAATAGAATGCTCCATGTTACGTACAAATGAATCAGTTTAAAACCGGTGGTCTGAATTTCTGACACCTCGGAAATTCGGTTCAAAATGCCCCCTTTGACAGTATTTTCTGAAAGATCTATTGCGTTTACAAGAAAACGGAAATTCAGTTCGATAATATAGTTTTTGAATAACAACACCATCAAGTTGCATGCGCTTCCGAACAAAAATGAATTAAAACTTATGTCAGAAATTGACCCTTTGGATTTGAGAACAGCCTTAATAGCATATAGCTACGAATATTTGGGAAAAAATATCGAATGTAATGGAAGTATTCTTTTTTCATATATATATATATATATATAGCTCAAATTAATTAGTTTAAAACCAATGGTCAGAATTTTCGATATCTTAAAAACATTTCATAGCGGAAAAAATATCGAATTTAATGCTAGGATCCTTTTTCCATACAAATCACGCACAAATTAATTAGTTTAATGTTTAAAACCAGTGGTCAGAATTTCAGATAGTTAAAAAAAAAACATTTCATAACTTGGCATAGCTATGTTTAGGATTTGGAAAAAAATATCGAAAATAATGCAAGACTCCTTTTTCCATACATATCACGCACAAATTAATTAGTTTAAAACCAGTGGTCAGAATTTCAGATACTTAAAAAGCATTTCATAACTTGGCATAGCTATATTTAGGATTTGAAAAAATATAATATATATTTTTTTCTATACATATCAATCACGCATAAATTAATTAGTTTAAAACCAGTTTGTTTAAGCAACATTTGCGTCTTAGGCGCAAAAACATTACGGAAAGTACTTATTTCCAGTATGGCTAAATTTAACAATTTTTAAAAATCAAATTTAAATTGCTTTTGTTGATGTTGATTGTAAACAAGTATGTAAAATTTTCATATGTATACCCTTCCTTGTAAATTTCAGAGAGAATTTTCTAAATTAGAAGTCTTGTTATTTTTAAGAAAGAGTATAAATGATATTCACAATCTAAAGAAAAAAATTAAGTCGAAAATTGTACATCAAACGTGGTAAATGAGGTGCGTTCGTACTATAACTAGTAAATATTCAGATCTTGGTGCAATAGCTGTTGCACCCGTATGCAAAAATATACGAATACAAAATTTATTACTATTATATATACAGTCGAACCCGGTTAAGACGCGCTTTAAGGGAGTGGACAAAACTCGCGTATTAAACGAGATTTGTATAATGATGCAGGAACTGGACTTATTTACATATTTGATCGTCTAATTGAACTTTAGTGCTATTATTTATATGTTTACTGTCGAAAGTTGTGCCTTTTCTTAAACTTAGGTTTAAATTTGGTTGTATTTCACTTTAACTCATTGTATCTCTTTACAGGACCGACCTGACAATGGAAAATAAATATGAATTCCAACATGGCTTTATTGTCAATAAATACATTGCAACCAAAAATAAAACAACAAAAATAATTTTCCTACTAGACTATTTTTTTTAACAGAAAGAAAAAAATATTAAATCTAGCCCAGTTTTAAAAATCATATTCAGCAATTGTAATAATGAGTACCATTATAATCTATCAGGTGTCGATCTAGGCAAAATTTGGGACCTATTTAGGGCCCCTTCACAAAAATGAACCTAATAAAATGGACCCCTTCACAAAATTTCTTTTAATAAAACAGGCCCCTTCATAAAATTCTTTATTAATAAAATAGGCACCTTCATACAATTCCTTTTCATAAAAACTGTTTTAAAATACGTAATTTGTCAGTAAAACTAGGTCATGAAAAACAAAAACTTTAGTCAGAGGATTTAAAGAAGTTTTTGTTAATAAAATACTTGGTTCGAATTGGAGTAAATGGATTTCACTTTCGTTAACAAATGGTATTTTTCACAAAACTATAATAAAATTCACAAAAATAACTTTTACTTTTCACAAAATGAGCCCCAAGAATAAAAACCTGGATCGACTCCTGTCTATCTTTTTTGATATACGAAGAAAGTATTTTTATCAATCTTTGTGTAAAAATTATTGTTAGCATAACCAAAGAGTAAATAAAACATAAATGAATTATCAATCGTAGTCGTATTTGTTTAATTTTCACGAGCTTCTGTAATATGTACTATAAAACATAGTAGTGATATAATGTACATTTAAAACATTACTAACAACAGGTATGGTAACCTCTAATCATAATTTTTATGACGTATCTGAGTAACCTGAATTAGTTTATATATCCCTCTACTGCAGTAAAAATATACACGAAGCGAGAGACAAAGAATGTTAGTAGGCGGAATCAAAGAGTTGCAGTTTTGCTAATTTAGCGAGTTTTTGTTTTATTCAAATATCTACCAGTATTTTCGATTAAAAATTTTCGCCTTAATTAATCTGTTATTAAATAAAGTAAATAATACTATTCGGAAACTATGTTTTTTTTTTTTTTTTTTTTTTTTTTTTTTTTTTTTAATCTGAATGAAAAAAACTCCGTTAATTTGGCAACACTCGAGAAAAGAGGAGGAATTTTCATCTTGATCAATAAATACGCGTCTTAAGTGTGATTTTTTGCCTGAAAGGACCGAAAATTTATCGCGTATTAAGCAGGATCGCGTAATAACCGTTCGCGTATTAAACGTGATATTTTTGCATTAGTTTTATGGGCGATGTTCAAGGGATCGGAAAAAATCCTCGTATTAAGCAGGATCGCGTATTAACCGGGTTCGACTGTATTAAATTCAGAAATACCAAAATAATAGGACTCAATCTTGAATAGGACATAATCACCATGACAACCTAGAATCATGACCTACCTTGGGATATTATTTAATTAATTACGTATAACAGGATTTAATTGAATGAAGAAAACTTTTATTAATATCTTTTTAAGTTTTAATTCGATTTTCATAAAATTTGAAATGACTCCAGACAATTCTGTAACTATTATATATATTAAATTTCAAACCATTCGTTTAGGTAGTTTTTGCGCTGTTATATGCGGAAAGGCTGATGTACCAGACAACGACTATAGGTGCTACGTATTTATATAATTACGAACGCATCTAAAAACGAGTTAAAATTAATTAAAGAAATGCCATATTAGGGCTTGGGCATAATTTTTCGTTTATTCAGCTGTGGTTTGTTATGTTATTGGCTCCAGTGTTAATAAAAATCGCAATCAGTGTAAGAAAGGTAAAAACATTTAATTTAGATGAATTATCAGCCCAAAAAGAAAAATATATAATAAAAAGCAATTTAACAAATTACAACGACCATTTGGAAAATGATTTTTTCGAAGACTAAAATTTAAGAATAAAAAATCGCACGGAGTTGGTCATACATTACGTACGCCATGAATTAAACGTTAACATTCCTGGACCCATCATGAACAAATTTTAAAAGAAATTTCAGTTTTACAATTTTCGGTACTGTAAATTTTTAAACTTCTACGGAGCTGGTCATACATTACGTACGCCATGGATTAAACATTAATATTCCTGGACCAATTTTAAATGAAATTTCATTCTGAAACTTCTAAACATCCCACAATATTACTTTTTACACCGTCGTATAGAGAAAAAAATGTACTTTTAAATGCAATTTGTTTGAAAGCTGTATCTCAATTTGTTTCTGAGTTATTATTATTATTTTTTTTTTTTTTTGCAGATTTTATTGCTTTTTTGTCATAGTGGCAACAGAAGTATCCATCTCTGTTGAAAGTAAAGGGAAAATACAGATTACCGTATAGACCAATCAGAAAACGAATAAAATGCGGAATCAGCCAATAAAACGCTTCAGATATGTTTTTGATTTCCTACCCTGACTGAGGACAATAACCATTTTTCCAAATGGTTACAAATACTGCCAAAATATAATTTTTAAATAAATATTTAGGATGCCAAAACTGTAGAAAAGAACTGTAATAATAAAAAAAAATAAAATATTTTTGCTTAAATAAATAAAAAGAAAAGTGGCCAGTTAAACTGATGGCATTGAGCTCACAGGCTATTCACACTAATTGTATACTCTTATTTCTCTTCTTATTTATTAATGTAATACTCTTATTTCAAAGAACAATGCCCCTCGAAAAATAAATTGGGGGGGGGGAGCTCACTCCCCGTTTCTCCCCTTTATATTTAACCAATGAACCTCCAAATATACTCTTATTTCTCTTCTTATTTATTAATGTAATACTCTTATTTCAAAGAACAATGCCCCTCGAAAAATAAATTGGGGGGGGGGGAGCTCACTCCCCGTTTCTCCCCTTTATACTTAACCAATGAACCTCCAAAAGTAATCAGAGAAGCGCCTTATCAGAATGAACCTAGAAATTTTTTTGAAAGCAAATTGGATATATCTATCAAGAGTTATCGCGTTACGTACATACATACATTAAATATATATATATTTCTTTAATTGAAATATCTGAATCTTCTGCGCATGCATGGATGAGTATTTGGTATCCTTTAAAGCGTATTTTCCTTTTTGCATTTTTTCTTTTTTTAAATCAAGCTTTTACCGTTAAAAAAAAAAAAGTTTCGTGATCTGTAAATTCATTAATAATACAAAAGAATTCTCAAACTTGTACAGTTTAGATAATATTTTCAGCATTTTCGAAGATTATGTGGACCAGTGTTATTTAATTTGATAGCTGTAAGAAAATACCTGTAGTTGAAAGAAACGCCTGTTTTTGAAAGATTTTAGATACTCTTGCTCCCACATACTGTTTATCTATGCTAATTGTTTTGAATCGTAATCAAGGGTGAAAATTTTACTGTGTATGTATAAATTTTCTTGCTCTCTCTAACTGCTAACTACGAATACCGAAGGTATGTTCTATGCATACTTTTACGTTAATTAATGAGAAAATGTTTTTTCAGCGATAAAAATTAACAAATTTTAGTAGTAAAAGTTAATATTAAATGATTAACTTGTTAATAATAACTATTGTTAACAACTATTACAACACTTAATATTTTTCGCCCGTTTAATTCATAACTTATTTATTTATTTTATTTTTTACTTAAATTAATCAAGTTTATTTAATCTGGCGTTTACCCTTATTACATTCCTCTTATGTAATCTAGAAGAAATTAACAAATTCATTGAAAAATTATAGTGTGTGGGTGAACCGAGTGCTTTTCTCTCTCTCGTGTTCTTTTTCTCCGGAATTATTATTTTCTTTTTAAACCGAACGGATAGAAATGGAAGATTATGTTTGAAGTAATAAAGTAAATAGTCTTGCTTATTTACCAGACAATAAGAAAAGAGGAATGAAAGAAAAATATAAAATAATAATTTCACATTCATATATGCAATATTATGAACACAGTTTTTTAAAAAGCGAATTAAATAAAACTCATATTTAAAAATCAAAAGTCATTTCTAGTATTTTTACGCCCTTTTAAAATTATATATGAATTTCAATCAGCAATATCTATGATAAATAAACTAAAAAGAAACAAATGTGCGAAATTTTAAAACTGTGTCATTGCAGTTTAACTAATTATAATATTAAATAATAGAGCTTTTTTCTGGATTTTATATGTTCTTGCAAGAACTTTCTTTTAGTATTTCTCTTCTGTTCATTCAAAATAATAGAATTTTACGCGCTTACGAGTTAAGCGCTAAAAAGATAAATAAAAGTTATTGCTGGCTATTTCAATTTTATTAACTAAATTATAACAGATAGCTGAAGAATATTTTATGTTACTTGACATATTTTTTTTAACCTGAAACCTGGGTAATATAACAAAAGAGTCAGATCTTGGCAGCGGTGGGATTCGAACCCACGCCTCCGAAGAGACTGGTGCCTAAAACCAGCGCCTTAGACCGCTCGGCCACGCTACCACATTCGAAACGGAAGATAGAACAAAAGTGACGCAGGAAAGCTTGAAAATTATCCAACAAGACAATGATTAAATTAAATTCGTTCTATTTCTTGGAGTTGACTTTAACAGATGGAGAAAACAAATGTAAGGAGAGAAGAAAGAAACAAGCACTAAGGAAGTACGAGGGAAAGTGAAAAATAAATTTGTTTGCAATAGGTGGAATAAATCGCTGGCGTTTCCAATTACTTCTTATTCTTAAAAAGGAATTTAAATATGTTTTAAAAGAAAGTCTGACTTCTTTTGTTTTTATGTCAGTACCATAGGCGTAGAGTTATATGGGCCCGTGGGGCTCGGGCCCCTCCAATAATTTTTTCAGATGGGCTATATTTTTTACGCCAGCTGACATAGGAAACAACTCGGATTTTGGAATTTCATAGAATTTACAAAAGTTTTTAGCGTATAATGTTTTCGGTGGATAATTGTTCTTTCGCTAAATTGGCTGTTTACATTTATTCTTTGTAAACAAGTAAAACAACTGGAAAATTTTAGCGTGGTGAATTGAAAAAACTAAACACTCTCCACGGTGGGTTTTTCTTTCTTCTTTGGACACTAGGCACGCTTTCTGGGAAGAATTTCTTTTTCTGATTCGGCGTCATAAATATAGGACAACAAATTGACGTTCGTAACGGGCAACAAATTATACCCAATATGATCTGATTAGAGCACAGATAAGATGGTTTGCCGTTTCCCGAACCTACAAAGAAAGTGGCTACAAATTTACGAACTTTGAAGAACTCGGGAGAGAGGGTGGAAGGGGAGTGAAGTTTTGTTGCAAACGGCCAGAAGAATCACCAGTGTCTCCAAAGCATAGAATATAAAGGGAGAAGTTTTTTGTCTCTAAATCATGCATAAAACTCATATTTATTAAACATTTTCAAATGTATCAAGTGGTCTCTCTGCAGTAACTGATGATTCACATGGATCTGGTAACAATAAACGGTACATATTCAATTGTTCTTATTCGGACAGAGCATAAAACCCAATCTCAGGCCCATTTCCTTTCAGGCTGGGTAGGGACCGGGTCTAAATTTTTTCTAAACCCGGGACAGGCCTAAACTTCATTTTTTCTGTGCCATTTTAGCCAGGCCGAAACTAGCCTTTCTTGCACCCGGGGCAAACATGGATTTTGGCGCCCCCCCCCCCCCCCCCCACCCTCTTCCACAAAGTATATTTACAAAGAGAATTTTATAATAGACGACTTATTTTAAAATTTAAAATATGTAATCATAAAATAGGTAATACTGAACTACGTAATCTACAGTGGCGTATCCAAGGGGGATGGATGTTCCTCTGAACATCAACAAAAAATATTCTAAAGATCATTTTTAAAATGACATATTCAGTAGAGTCCCGATTATCCGAGTCCACCTAACCGAGTTTCCGCTTTCACCGAGTTATTTTCTTCTGATGGACTCGTGGCTTCCATTATTATGAAACAGCCATTATAAATGAAGTGTTAGGTGAAGATCAGTGGCGTGGCGTCCGGTCATAGCTGGATGCGGCGATGACCAAGCAATATTTTAAAACTCTTAATAAGCTTTTAAAACTCTACGATCCAGTTTCAGCAGAACATTTGGAGTTCATATATAAGTGAAGGTAAGATTTAAAGTTTCTTTTTTGAACATTCAACCATTGAATTTTAGAGTTAATAATTTTTCACCACAAACTTAAATAATTGTGATGACCACCGAAAATTTTCACGCCACGCCACTGGTGAAGTTGAAAAAAAATTATGACCATTTTTTTCCCCATGCAAACCAGAAAATCAGAGTTCTAACTTTTTACGACTGCTCTTTCATCTTCACCTAACACTTCATTTATAATGGCTGTTTCATAATAATGGAAGCCATCAGTCCATCAGAAGAAAATGATCCTTTCCAAAGGTATAATCTTCATTTGGCGGCCCTTTGTTCTGGCGCCCGGGGCACATGCCCCCTCTGCCCCCCCCCCCCTTAGTTTCGGCCCTGCATTTTAGACTGATTTGGACATTTGATTCGATTTTCGCGATATTTTCAAAATTTTCGATGTTCATATAAAAGTATCTATCTGTACATGCGCCATTCATGGCAAAAACAGCAGAGCCGCCAGTTTCGTGCGCAACCCTGTAGTATTTATATTATATGCCCGCTGTCGGCTGGTCCGTCGAAAAATAGTACGAAACACAAAAAAACAACAAAAAAAATTGTAATAAAAAATCGCGAAAAATAAAAAAAAAAAGCTGCACGAATAACAAATAAATTTAAATGAAAAGTAAACAAAATTTACTATTTTGGGCAAGAAGATAACTAGATTCCTTTTACTAATTTGGAAAAACTGTAGCGAATGGCGAAAACTTTCTAAAAATTGCTAAAAATTCAAAAATCGCAGATGACAAAATTTATTATTATGGGCTAAAAGATTAAAGCAGTATTCCTTTCACGAATGTAGAAAAATTGCCGCGGAAAGCGAAAATCTCAAAACAATGCATAAAAAGTTCGAAAAAAAAATCAAAAATCTCTGTACAAATTTCGAATAAACTTTATTGAAAATATAACAAAATTTATTATATTGGGCTAAAAGTTTGAAACACAATTCCTTTTACGAGTATCAAAAGATAGCAGCGGAACGCTAAACATCGCATTAAAAATCGATAAAAAATCAAACATTGCACAGGAAAATAATTACTAGAGCATGTTACAAGTTTGAAACGAAGTACTTTAATAAATGTGGGAAAAAAAAAAGAAAAAAAGCACGGAACGTGTAAAAACGCTGAAAACTATGTTGCAATGCGGATTTTTTTTTCTTCAGTTGAAAGTTTGAAACAGAAAAAATAATATGAACGCTAAAAAATCGCTACGGAATGCGAAAAGATGCAAAAAAGAGCATGAAAAATTCAAAAATCGTTGGGAACAATACTCACTATAGTGGACTAAAACATTAACCGGAATTCTTTCAAGAATTCAAAACTCTATACGGAACGTGAAAAATCGCTAAAAATGAAAAACTTACGGAGAACAAAATTTACTACATTAGGCTAAAAGTTTAAAATGAAATTCCTTTTATCAATGAAAAAAGTCACTGTGGAACGCGAAAGACCGCTGAAAACTGCATTAAAAGTCGTTAAAGATTCCAAAAGTAGCAAAGGCCAAAAATTACTATAGTGCTCTAAAACATTTTAACTGGAATTCTTTCACGAATGTCAAAACTCGTTGCGAAAAATCGCAAAAACTCGCAATAAAAATCAAATTAAAAATTCAAAAATTTAGGAGGACAAAATTTACTGCATACGGTTAAAAGTTTGAAACCGAATTCCTTTTATCAATATAAAAAATCCTTGCGAAACACGAAATAATGCTAAAAATCGCATACAAAAATTTACGAAAAATTCAAAAAAATCGCTGTAAGAATTCTGAATAAACTTTTTCGAAAAGAGGACAAAATGTACTGTATTATACACTGAAAGATTGAAATCGGATTTATTTTAATACGGTAAAAAAAATCGCCTCGAGCAGAAAAAAAACGTTAAAAATTGCATTAAAAATAATATTGAAAAAGTCCGAAATTGGTTTTTGAGGTGCATAACTAAATACATAGAGGTATACCGTCATACCAAATTTTGTAGCTCAGCGTGCAGCGATTTTTTTTTTTTTTTTTTTTTTTTTTTTTTTTTTTTTTTTTTTTTTTTTAGGACATAGCCGACAGACAGGCAAACTTCTTTCCTTATTGTCATAGATTAGCTGACCCGCCTGACGTTGATCGGGCCAGTGTTAATAACCGTATATAAACCACAAATTTGTATGATTTTTACCTTTAATCCGATTTTGTCCCAATTTATATTTTTAAATGAAAAAATTGCGAAAGAATATTGACTTTCAATGGTAAAAGCGCTCCTATGAAGTCATTTTCTGTTTTTCACGTAGGGTCGTTTCATAATTTTTTTTTAAGTAGTTTTTTTTTTTTTTTTTTTTTTTTGGTCTGACCTCTTTCAGATTTTTATCGGTTATAAATATAACCGTTTTTAAGCCCGTGTAAAAATTCCGTGAAAAAAATATTGATATCTACTTCTAAAAGAAATATGTTTTCTTCTCCCTTTTTACGTTGCCTTTTTTATCTTTGTAAGAAGGTGAAAATTTTTGAATTCCGGTTTTCGATGGATTTACGCTTTTTAGGGGTCAGAGATACCGAAAAACATGTTTTTACAAAATATCTATCTGTGAATCTGTCTGTGAGTCTGTCTGTATGTGACACAAATTTTATGGCCGCTCTATCTCAAGAACTAATGCACGGAATTTAATAAAACGTATTTAGATTCAAATGGTCCCTGATATAAATTGGTGCTGATTAATTTTTTATGTAAATCACCCTATATATCAAGAGCTCATGTACGGATTTTCATAAAACATCATCTTATGTTAGTCCTTGATATTATTTGGTGCTGATTACATTTTGGTGTAAATTGCTCAATAGGTGGCGCTGCTATGATGCATTATTCACGATTTCCGCAATAGCTATACCAAACTTCAGATTCAGTTATACCTTGATATAATTTCGTGCTGATTACGTTTTCGTTTAAATCGACTAATACTGCTATGCTGCATTTTCACGATTTCCGCAATAGCTCTATCTCAAGAACTAATGCACCTATTTATATCAAACTTCAGATTCGGTTAGTCCGTGATATGAGTTGGTGCTGATTACTTTTTTGTATAAATCGGCCAACAGGTAGCGCTGCGATACAGAATTTTTCACGATTTTCGTCTGCACGATTTTTCATCAAACTTTAAATTCAGTTAGACGTTGACATATGTTGTTCTTTATTACGTTTTGGTGTAAATCGCACAATAGGTGACGCTGCTATACTGCATTTTTCACGATTTCCGAAATTGTTATATCTCAAAAACTAATGCACGGAGTTTAATCAAACTTCCTATTTTGTTACACTTTCACATAAATAGATCTTTCTTTAGGCTTGGGTGTATACAGCGCGACAGGTGTTGCTTTTATGCTCTTTGAGCCGAGAATTTTTGTTGGGACATCCAAGAGGGTGAATGGCGAAATCCAATTGTTTGTTTCAAAGATGCGATGCTTATATCTCCTTTTAAAATGCACACAATTTAATGAACCTGTATCTTTAGAATCCTAATGGAGATGAGTATAGATTGTCATTTAATTTTGGCACTGCGATAACGAATTTTGAAGCATTAACATGTATGAGATAGAAGAAAGTTTTGGGATTGTCACACCCGACTACTTTTTCTCGTTTTCGAATCTGATTCTTTCGTCACCCGAACTGACCGAAATTTTAATTTGTTATAAATATAACTGTATCCGAGTATTCTGTAAAGTTTCATGAAAAATATGCATATTTAATAGTGAAAACGTGAGCCGAAGCCAAGCAAAACCGCGCCGAAACACCCAGTTTTTTAGCTTTTTCTCAGATTTTATTTTATTTTATTTTATTTTTTGAAATACTTCGAACATTACGAAATTTTTGTAATAGATGTAAAATCCAGTCTGTCGAAATGCTCTAAAAAGATTGTGGGAAAAAGATAGTCTCGTCCCGGTGAAGTGCGAAGTGACCTGCCGTAGCGAATTTTTTTTTTAAGAATTAAAATTAGTTTTTTAGAAAACCGATTGCACCGACTACAAGAAGAAGGCCTTAGCTTTAAATACATTTTTTATGAATCAGTATCTCTGAAATTGAGCCCTGAGTAACCGTTGGCGAAAGGGAGAAAAAGTCGACTGAGAAATCCCTTTTTGAAAATTTTTTTAATAAGAACCATATTTTTTAAATTGATTGCGGCGTTTGAGACATAAAAGTACGAACTATAAGGAATATGTCGCCGGTTTTTCCGTATTTAAAACGGTACAACTGATGAGCATTAAAATAAAACGAAAAAAAAATGTATCTAGTTCTTCCTTCCTTTCCGCTCGAAAAGCAGGTTCTAAGCATGCTCGAGCGCACCTGAAAAAATTAAAAAAAAGTTATGAGTTTTTAATTAATATCTCAGCCAATTATAAAAAAAAATTAAAAAGCTGAGCCTCAAGGGCATCAGGAGCTGCATTGGACTATTCTCATATACATTTTCATACCTCTGCGCGCAATAGATTTTTCGAGCCATCGCCAAAAAACACACACAAACAGCGGTCTTGATTTTTATTAGTATAGATATATATTTATGTCATATGTAGAGTAAAACCTGTCAAAACGGAACCTGTCTTAAATGGAAACTTTTTATGCTCCAGGGGAAAGATTGCCATGCAATTTTCCTTAATTAGCCAGAAACCTGTCTTAAACGAAGTATTGTTTCTTTTACGTGCGGTTGCTTTTACAAAGGTTTTACTGTATGGATATAAGGTTAGCCTGTGTAAAAGGAACCTGCCTATAACGAAATCGTGTCTTGTGGGAAACATTTCATAACCCCAACGAAATGAACACTTTGAATTTTTATCTGCTAAGGTAAACGAAAACTTGTACAAAACGGAAAATTTCAGCGGTTATTTGTAATATTGTCTCAGCAGGTTTTACTGTTTTTGTATTCATTACTTAGTAAATTAATTCCCTTTTCTAGTGAGTATAGACTCCCCCCCCCCTTTTGTCTGCGACACTGGCTGAGCCCCTCCAATAATTTTGAAAACTCGACGCCTATGGTCAGTACTTTGTTTTTCCCACTACTTCTTAAAAATAATCAAATTGCAGTGACATTTAAGTATTATTTAATCAAAAAAATTTTCATGCCTTTAATTACATATCATTATTTCTATCAAAATAGCATTGTCCTGAGCTGGTTTTAAATACTGGAATGCTTTATCATCTATGGGAGATGAGATTATTATTTGAAATTAATTAAAATAACATTACAGTTTTTTAACTTCTGCGAAATAATTTAAAATGTTATTCAAACGAATTTGGAAGACTGTAACAGTAACGATTTTTGACTAATAAATCATTAAAAATTCTTTAATGGGTTTCTTGAAGTTCAAAAATATTTTAACTTATCATTTTTGGGGTAAATTTGTGTTGAATATCGATACCTATAAGATGCAAGTTAAAATTGTATGTGGTTAAAAGCAAATGTGTTCGAAGCCGCGCCACTGTCTGATGTATAGTACGATTTTTCTAATTTTTTTGTTTTTTCCCATTTAATATATGTATATATATTAGATTTTGGAGGTAATTTATAAATTACGTTTGTATAAATTTAGCCATTAATCAGAACTATGTATTAATAAATTTAATTGCTAAATAATTTATTATTAAGAGATATAATTTATTATTAAATATTATACTTCTGAAAAGTTTTCATAAACTCTCTTTTTAAAAGATTTATTATTATTATTATTATTATTATTATTATTATTATTATTATTATTATTTTGCTTCTTCTTGTTGTTCCTCTTTCTACTTTTTCTTTTTTAAGATTTCAGATTGTGTAAAGAGTCGTATACCGGGTTCTGTTCGGCAAGCTAAATTGCCGAAAACTGCTTTTCGTACCTCAGTACTACTATTGTTGGAAAACTTGTTTTACAAGCATAGATAGTAAGGCAAGGCGGTCTGGCTGAACTAGAGTCCTGGCATCGGGTCGGATAACCCGATTTTAACCGAATCCGAAGATCATATTGGATTTAAGGCTGTTCTCAAATCGAAAAGGCAACTTTCTGACATAAGTTTTAATTTATTTTTGTTCGAAAATGCATGAAACTAGCCGGTGTTGTTGTTCAGAAACTATGTATTGAGCTGTTTTTTCCATTTTTTTGCAAACGCAATAGATCTTTCAGAAAATAGCGTCAAAGTGGGCGTTTTGAACCGAATTTCCGCGCGAAGGAAGAAAGAGCACTCAAGAGCGGGCGAAAAAGGTGTTTGTCACGTGATCAAAATGGCTTATAACAGGCATGGCTTATAACATGGCTTATAATAGGTAATTGATTGATCAAAAAATGGAAAAACAGTTCAATTCCAAATCGGTTCCATGGCCAGGCTTTCAAATTTTATACCTTTCCGTTAAAAAATGAATTTGTAAATGTGTCAAAACGTTTTGCGCTTGTTGAGCAGAGCAGTTAAGAACAGCTTTGAGTGGACGAGGACGTAAAATACCTTCAAAAAATCAATTTTTAAACTGTGGCTTAAAAAAAGAAAAGATTCTGCAGATTACAAATATATATAATTTATGTACCTTTTAACTCTCTAACGCTGATTATTACCAGCGTAAAAATGTAAACAAACGTTTAAATTCCATTTAAAGGGACATGTTTTTTTTTTTTTTTTTTTTTTTTTTCAACAATGAGATTTTTTTCATGTAATGAGAAAAATCTGTTGCAAGTACATCCCTGAAATTTTACAATATGATAGAGTAAATGTTGCTGCATCTTGTGAACCTATTTTTTATTTTTATTTTTTAAAGCTTAGGATTATTTTTGTGAATGGGGAATATGTATAACAATGCAGATTTCTGATAAGTGAAATTTATATATTTTTTTAATTTTTTTGAGAATATGTAATAAACATTAAAATAGGTTCCGTATATAAAATCCAGTAGATTTTGATCACCTCACAAGATTTCAAGTTAAGATTTTCCTTCTTTTTTCTTTTTTTATTTTAAGTGTACCAAAGTGAATACCTCAAAACTTTCACGAGCTAAAAATACGCTTGTTTACATTGTTATTAAACCCATAACGAGACAGCAATCTGTTATAACTCAATCTTTAACGCATTTATAGAAAAAGCCTGTTTGTTTCCAAATCACTTTAAGAGTCATGTGTTTAAATTTTATGCACTTCCGTGTGAAATTGATTTTGTGAATGTGTAAAAAGTTTCCGTAGTTGAGCGGAGAAGGATTATTTTTTCTCTACTTTTCCCTTCTTTCTTTATTTTTTTAGAACAACTTTAATGCTTTGCTTCCAACTTAACATTACTACAAAATATGCTCCTTTATATCCAGGGGCGCCATTTGAGGGGGGCCGTGCCCCCCCCCCCCCCCTCCAAGGAATTTGATATTTCAGAAAATTTATCTGTCATTAGGGATGCACCGAATAGTGATTTTGGCCGAATACCGAATATTCGGCCAACAGGTAAACTGAATACCGAATATTCGGCCTACAGGTAACCGAATACCGAATATTCGGTCTACAGGTAAACCGAATACCAAATATTTGGGTAGCCGAATACCGACAGTTAGGCCGAATTCAAAGTTTAAAGATATTAAAAAAATTTTAAAACAATTTTTCATAATATTTAACACAGATACTTCCATTTTGATAAACAAGACCTTTTTACAAGTAAACTATACACACACACACAATTTGCGGCACTTCTCATGATATCATACGTCACAGAAATTAAAGTGACTCTTTTGAAAATATAGTTAACGATATCTTCATTATCGTTTCATTATCGTTATATATCATTATCGTAAAAGTAACAATGAAAATCTAAGTTTGACATGAAGTGAGATGAGATACACTGTATTTTTTATTTTGACTGATTAAGCGGATTGCGATACTGATTTCTTGGGCAAAAATGGTCTGTCTTGACGTCTATTATCACATCTGAAAGTTTTCCCATTTTCTTTAGAAACATGCTTTTAGTGAAAAAGCAAAAGACAGATTATTTATAAGACATTCATTGTTCAGAAACTTCCGTTTGTGCATCATTTATTTCTATGATGGTCATCATTAATGGTTATTTTTTTTAAGTGACACTATCAAACCGCAAACAAATAATGTAACGGCATTCTGTTTTATTTAAATATGATTCTGTTCTCAATTATTCTGAATATCTTTATAAATTGACAGTTAAAAGGTTTAAAGGTTTTTAAAAATATTTTTCGAAAGATATTTTTAAGTATTCGGTTTGGCCGAATAGTTCGATATTTGGCCAAGCCGAATGTTCGGCATAATGAATAGTTTGATATTCAGCCTAACCGATATTCGGTAGCATGGCCGAATACCGAATATTCGATGCATCCCTATATGTCATCATAGGTCAAACTCATTTTTTTTTTCATAAATTGCTCAAAAGCTAAAGGAACTTGTCAGATTTTATTACAATAAAAACACATGCAATAAATAAACACTTTATGCATGTAAACTAATGATTATCAAAAATATTTTCTACAGACTTTGCTATTCCAACATTCTCAAGGTAAACCGTTTCTTATTAAGGCCCTACTTCAGTCACGCGAAAAGACCCGTTTGCTAATGCTATTCCTATGGAAGAAATTTATAAAGATATCTCGGTCGCATTTCAATATTTTTAAATGATTTCTTTTGCATTGAATAGTAGAGATCGATCTGTATGCAGGCCGTTGTTTACTTTTTCGATTTTGATTGTAGATATTTTTTATGAGGATGCTTTTACTTTCAAAACCGGTTCCGAAAAGGAAAGTGTCCTCATAAGAAATACCTGTAAACAAAATCAAAAAAGTAAAAAACGGCCTGCATACAGATCGATCTCAACTATTCAATGCAAAAGAAATCATTTAAAAATATTGAAATGCGACCGAGATATCTTTATAAATTTCTTCCATAGGATTAACATTAGCGAACGGGTCTTTCCATTTGACTGAAGTACTAATTTTAAAAAGGTATGTGAGAAAAAATTCTATTTATTGCTTTCCAGCCGTGTGCAAAATAGATCAAATGAATACTCGTGCACCTCAGGGCTAGAATTTTATCTGTGAATTTCCCCTTTAGCCAGAAATTTACAGAGGATTTTTTTTAAGAGGGTTAATTCATGTTCTTAATTATTTGGAATTTTTATTTTGCACAATTAGTGTCGCATTATATTTACTGCAGACATTACATCGCTATCAAATCATTTGCTTTATTAAATCATATTATATACAGTATGTTATTAATAATCTCCTCTGCCGAAACGAAAAAAAGAAACGTCAATCCGCCTCTATATGTGCCGCGAGTCGGATCGTGTCGGTTTTGAGAAAAATCGGGTTGGGCAACCCAATGCAGACTCTACCTGGGACCAAATGTTTTGCAAATTTCAGAATTGTGTGGGATTTAGATCATAGTTTGAAGACATTCGTCTTTTATTAACCCCTTAACTGCCCCGTACGTATATGCGCGTCTTTAGAAAATGCATGTATCTATTAAAGGGATGGCGAATTCCAATTATAGCGAGGCAATTTTCACAACCTGAGCCATTATATATAACAGTCTAACATGTGCATTTTCTTACTGTTATTTCAGAAAACTAATATACACCTTCTATAATTTCAGAAATATGCGATTTAAGTCAGGCACTAGAGATCGCGCAAGATTTCGTCGGCAGTTAAGGGGTTAAGGAAATTTTTTACTGACAAGAAATCTGACGTGAAAATTTCTTATCCTTATGGATCACAAAATTTGCAAACTTCTTGACGTGTTGACCATGTTTGTGTGCTGATTATCTCGTGACCGATTGAATTTCACGATTTTTTCCCCCGACCGTTTGACGAAATTCGCAATTTTTTTCCGTGATCATTTCACGGAATTCAGAAATGTTTTCCGTAACCATTTGTCAAAATTCACGATATTTTTTGTGACCGATTTACGAAATTCGCTATTTCTATCTGAGATATTTTGACGAAATTCGTGATTATTTTCTATGATCCTTTGTTGAAATTTTTTTTCCCGCAGCCGACTGACAAAATTTCCGATTGCTTTGTGCGATCATTTGACGAAATTCTTGAATTTTTTGCGCGATTCTTTGACTAAATTCGTGATTTTTATCTGAAACCTTTGATGAAGTTCTCGTTTTTTTCCTTGATAGATATTCGAAATTCACAATTTTTTTTTTTTTTTTTTTGCACGACTGATGGCAAGTTTGATTTTTTTTTCTGCGATTGAATGTTGAAATCTGCGATTTTTTTCCCCGCAACCGATTAACAGTAATCGCTGTTGTTTCTACGATCTTTGCAATATTTTTTCACGGTCCTTTTAGGAAATTATATTGTTTCCGCGACTAATTTGCCAAATTGACTATTTTTTCAAAGTTCAATTGGAAAAATTTGCAACTTTTTCCCGCGGTCGATTGGCGAAATGATTTTGCGTAGTTCCGCAAAAAAAAAAAGAAAAAAATTCTGCAGTCTTCCACAAAAATTGAAAAATATTCCTGGAAGACGTTAAGTGAGCAAAATCCCACTTGTTCACCCCCCCCCCCCCCTCCCTCCAAGGACCTCTTGAAATCACCCCTGCAGCAAAACCTGCAAAGAAGAAGTCGAAAGGTCAGGAAAAAAGCTCCATTTCAGACAGGTTTCCGTCTTAGCAAGTATAATTATGTTTTATTTTCATGGAAACGTCACATTTTTCCGTTTCCGAAAGAATTCTTTTTTTGACAGGTTTCAGTTTCACAAGTTTTCCAGTAAATGTAATGTGCCTATGCTCTTCAGAGGTTTACTATAGAAAAGATGTTTTAAAAGCCTTAGATATACTTGTAAAATGGAAACTGTCTATAACGGAATACTAAACGGTAAACCTCAGTCAGTATCTTGAAATTATACCTGCTAAGATGAAAACCTGCTTAAAACGGAATTTTGAATCAGTTTTGTGGAGGGAAAATGATAACCCCCCAGGGCTTAATTTGCGCCGGAGCCCACCAGAGCCCGGCTCCGGTACTTCTCTGTTTTTAGTAAATATTTAAATATTGTTTGGAATTCACCGGAGCTCATAAATACAGGGCTCCGGAGCCCAGTGCAATAGCGCTTCCGAAAAATTGAAGCTTAAATTACCTTTTCCTTTACTTCCCATCTCCAAGCTTTTGCATTCTTTTTACCAAAACACTTATATGTGATGTAATGTGTCACACACGTAGGGGATGGAGATAAATCGCACTCAATTTTTATATCAGTTTTTAGGCTTAGACTGACTCGAGCTCAATCTGTATTACATTTAAAATTTTATTTATTCATGTATTGAAAAAAAATCCCCTTTTAAAATTACGTATTATATTCCACTTCAAATCATTTTAATGCTATTTTGATCAGAATGAAGGGGAAACAGAAATCGTGTTTTTCTATTTCAAATTTATATCGGCGACGTGTTGATACGGCGTCACTCAAGAAAGTGAACAATAAATTTGCTTTCAGTTCGATTTTCTTTTGTGACAGTAGGATAATTTTTTATTGGCTGGGTTTTCTTTTTATTATTTCGATATCTAACCTGAAAAGAATATTTTCTGTTTTATCCCACAAGCATCAGCTTGACGTTTTGTCTGTTCGAGGTTTTTTGTCTTCTATTGCGTACGAGTATTAAAATAACGTTAGGGATTTTTCTATTTATTTTGTATCATGAACGGTACCCACGCTAAGGCTCTGTGCACCTATACGAAGTCACTTTCCTTTGTAAGTAGATATAATTACCATGTATTGTTATTCTGATAGAAAGCAATCGAGCAGTGTTTCCCCCCCCCCCCTTTTTTTTTATAAAATCATAGATTATTTCCGATAACGTTGTCAAATTTTTTATTTTATCTGATTTTCAGGGACTCACCGCAAAAGATTGTTATGCGGAAGGAAATGATTATAGTTTAAGATATGCACCTTTTACAGGAAATTGTAAAACATTGTTCCATTCTTCAGCATATAAATATTCATTTCTGTAAATTTCATTCATTTTTTCTTAAAAATGCATGGCTGCGAACTATCCCTTTTTTGTGTTAACACCATTTCCTAATCATAATCGTTACCCTATTTAATCACAGAATTCTGCAATTAATTAACATAAAAAATAGGCACGGATTTTTATTATTCAGAAGAAGTGATAACTAAAAAGTGGAATTAGTTGAGAGCTAAGTATATGCTGATAGATATATTTAAAATTTTTATTTTGCTAAAGAAAAAAAATGCTTTAAATTTTGCAATTAATATACGAAATATAAATATGCAGATTACAGGGGCAGGGGGGAGGGGGGTGGGACGGTACAGTTGTTGTACCGGTAGCGCAGAATATTAGGGCTCCGGAACTTTTTTTGTTAGAATTTAAGCCCTGTAACCCCCCCCCCCCCCGAACCTCACTCTTGGCTATGCCACTGTACTCAAAAAAAACTTTGCCCCCCCCCCAAGAAAATTCTGAAATGGCGCCCCTGTTTATATCCCTTTAAGACCCAACCCGCACGATCGTGCGGGTTAGACATTCGTTTAATTGCTTGCTTCTGAGTCGTTTATAATAAAAACTCGAATCGAACGATCGTTCTGGTTTGCAGATAGAGTAAAGTATCATTTTTTATAAACAGGTAGCGGTTGCAGTCCATGTTTTACTTTCTACAGGCATGACTAGCTTTGTTTACAAATACACCAGGTCTTAAAGTTGCACTTAAAGCCTGTAAGGCTTTATTAAAATCCAAACTCGTTACTTTCTGACTCATTTGAAAAAGTTATTTTTATTCGTAAATGTACGAAATTTATCAAAAACTAGCTAAAGTGCCCGACGTTGCCTGGAATTTGAAGAATGTTAGTTCTGAAAAATCAATTTCAAAATTTAACATACAACATAAAGAAAAAAAAAAAAAAAAAAAAAAAAAAAGCAGTCGAAGTGTTGTGCACATGAACCATATGAAAATCCAATATAAAAATGTATACATTTATATAACAGACGCAAAAGAATACAGTTATAAATGAACTTATTTCAATTCATCATTAGAGCAATAATGTTAAAATACGCAAGTATTTCCATAATTGGGTTTTTATCATGCTTCAGTATGTTTTTTCATACTCATATGACGTTATACTATACGTATACTATGACGTTATACCTTAATATTTCCAATATGACGTAATATTCCCTTTTTTTAAATTCGTCAAACTATTTGTTTCATTTTAATTTTTACGTGGAAATCTTGAAATAGATAAGTTATGACGTAATATTCACTTTTATTCGTCAAACTATTTAATTCAGTTTCATTTTTCACATGGAAATCTTAAAATAGAAAAGTTATGACTTAATATTCCCTTTTTTAAAATTCGTCAAACTATTTATTTAATTTTAATTTTTCACGTGGTAGTCTTGCAATAGAAAAGTAATTGTTGTGGTAAGAATTTTATTGTGGATTTTTAATTTTTGGCAACTGCTATAATGAAAAATGTTTAAATTTGATAGGAAATTGCTGTTAAATTTGTGGTATTTTATTAATTAAAAATTAACTATATTTTATTTCGATTCCGGATTATTTTAGTTGCCTCGGCCGTGTTTTAATAAACATGTGCGTAACATTTCACAATTCTCGCTTCCAAACTGTGGATTTGTATAGCATTACAGACAGACAGACAAATTTTCATTTTTATATATTAGATATCAATTAATTATTTATCAATAACTAGTAAAACCCCGCCCCGCGGCTTTGCACGCCTAGTTGTTGAAAGGTGCCAAGTGGTATTTGTGCACTTTTAAAATGGATATGGAATTAATTAATTAATTAATATTATGTAAAATTCCACAGAAATCGTAATTTAGAACGTTTTCCACTCATTTCGCCCTTTTAAATTTCGATCTTTTTAAAATAAACCATACATAGCGAGCATTTGTATCTTAAAAGTAACCCCCTATGCAAAATTTTAAGTTTCTAGTTCCTTAAGTAAACACAAAAATCGTAAGTTTAGAACTTTTTTTTCTCCTGCACCCTTTAAAATTTCGAATTAAAAAAAAAAAAAAAACTGTTCTATGTGTGCATTTGTGTCTTAAAGTAGCAGCCATGTCCCGATTTCCCCTCACTAATGTAAAGTTTATGGGCGTTTGATGCATTCGTATATTTAAAATATCTCCTCGGTAAATTAATATTTTTAACTTCTATTTTTTGTGTACACTTACTAAAGGATGTCTCTTTTTTTCTTAGTTCTCAAAATATTTCTGAAGTGTAGACTTAATTTTATATGAAATGTTAAAATCTTACTCACAGTTCGCCCGCTTTTAACACATAAAATATTAAATTCAGCGTAGATTTTAGAAATATTTTGAAAACTAAGAAAAAAAGAGACATCCTTTAAGATAGGGATGCACAACCTGCGGCCCGCGATGGGCTAACGTGTGGCCCGCGAATTTCGTCAATTTATAACGGGGAAAAAATGGCAATTTTTGCTCATAGGACGCGGGGAAAAATCGTGAATTTCGTCAATTTGCCGGGGGGGATTTGAAAATTTCACCAGTCAGTTAAGAATCGCGAATTTCGTTGATCGGGTACGGAAAAGTCGCGAATTTCGTTGATCGGGTGCGAAAAAATAGCAAATTTTCTCGATGAGGTTCGGAAAAATCGCGAATTTCGTTGATCGGACACGAAAAAAATCATGAATTTTGTGGATCAGGCACGGAAAAACCAAAAATTTCGTTCATCGGGCATGAGAAAATCGCGAGCTTTGTCGATCGATTTCGCAAATTTCGTTGATCGGTCACAAAAAATTGGTCATTTTTATTGGTTATGCGTGGAAAAAATGCAAATTTTGTTGATCGGCTGCGAAAAAGTCTGCTTATAGCGAGAAAAAAACGCAAATTTCGTTAATCGGGCGCGGAAAAATCGCAAATTTCGGCGATTAGTTGCGGAAAAATCACAAATTTCGGCGATTAGCTGCGGAAAAATTGCAAATTTCATCGATCAGGCGCGGAAAAGTCGCAAAATTCACCAATCAGGGGCGGAAAAAATCTTAAATTTCGTTGATCGGTTACGGAAAATCGCGAGTTTTGAGGATCAATATCCGAACAATCGCGAATTTCGTTTGTCGGGCACGGAAAAATTGTGAATTTTGTTAATCAGCTACGAAAAAGTCGCGAAATTTGTCGATCGGGCTCCGAAAAATTGAAAATTTCGCTGGCTAGCTGCGGATCAATCGTGAATTTCGTCTGTTTAACGCGAGAAAAAAAAATCGCAAATTTCGTTGATCGGGCGCGGAAAAATCGCGAATTTAGTCAGTTTAACGCGAGGAAAAAATCGCGAATTTCGTCCATTTGCCGCGGCTAAAAATTGCAAATGTCGTCAGAGTCAGTTAAGATCAGCGAATTTCGTTGATCGGGGCGCAGAAAAATCGCGAATTTCGTCGATCAGTAGCGGAAAAATTGCAAATTTCGTCGATTGGGAATGGAAAATCGCTAGTTTTGTTGATCGGGCTCCAAAAACTCGCGAATTTTGTTGGACGGGCACGGAATTATCGCGAATTTTGTCAACGACGCGCGGAAAAATATAAAAATTTTTCGATTGGGCGAGGAAAAAAAGCGACTTTCATCGATCGGGAACGAAAAAATCACGAATTTTGTCGATCAGGCACGGAAAAATCTCAAATTTTGTTGATCGACTACTCCTCCTTCCTACGTTCGTAAAGTTCACATTATTTTTGGCACTAGACACTTTCATGCCTATGTTTGTTTTTTAGCACTTTTAAGAAAACAAAATTTACTCTCCCGAATAAAATCAAGGAATATTATCACTTCTTGAAAGTAATGCTTACATCTGTTATATATGCAAACATAAATACTGTTGATATATCCTTACCAACTGAATTGGATATGTTGGCTGGGTAGCGGAACGTAGAAAGGTTACACCCCCCCCCCCCCATCTTAAACCATAATTTTTAAATCTGATTATAGACCACAGATCACCTCCTCGAAATAGAATTCTCTCCGTGTTACTGATGTGGCCCTCGACAACCCAGACAATTTTTGTAAGTGACCCTTCTCTTGAAAATGTTGTGCACCCCTACTAAGAGTACACAGAAAAAAGATGTTAAAAATATGAATTTTCCGAGAAGATATTTTAAATTTACGAATGCATCAAAAGTCCATAGACTTAACATTACGGAGGAGAATTCCGAAGCTGACTGACTAGCCCCCTTAACGCAATTCCGTAGAGTTCGTAATTTAGAACGCTTTTTGCGCATTTCATCCTTTTGAGTTTCGAACTTTTTTAGAAATCACTGTTAGCGAGCATTTGTATCTTAAAGCTGTTCTCAAATCCAAAAAGTTTACTTTATGACGTAAGTTTTAATTTATTTTTGTTCGGAAATACTAGAAATTAGCAGGTGTTGTTGTTCAAAAACTATGTAATCGAACTGTGTTTTCCGGTTTTTTTGCAAACGCAATAGATCTTCCAGAAAATAATGTTAAAGTGGGCGTTTTGAACCGAATTTCCGCGCGAAAGAAGAATAACCACTCAAGGAAAGGTGAAATATGTCTGTGTCACGTCATCATAATCGCTTATAACTCAATAGGTAATTTATTCATAAAAAAATAGAAAGCACAGTTCGATTTCTAATCGCTTAGTCAGGCCTTCCAATTTTATATATTTCCGTTAAAAAACGAATTTGTAAATGTGTCAAAACGTTTTGCACTTGTTCAGCAGAGCAGTTGAGAACAGCCTTAAAAGTCACTCCTATGCCAAATTTAAAGTTTCTAGTTCCTTCAGCATAAAAAAATCGCAAGTTTAGAACGTTTTTTTTCTCCTGCACCCTTTTAAATTTCGATTTTTTTTAAACTGCTCTCTGCATGCATTTGTGTCTTAACTACCATATCAATTCCATTGAAATCGTAATTTAGAACGTATTTGGAATGTTTTCCGTTCATTTCACCCTTTTAAATTTCGAAATTTTTTTAAACTGTTCTCTGCCTGCATTTGTGTCTTAAAAGCAACTACCATATCAATTCCACAGAAACCGTAATTTAAACGTATTTGGAATGTTTTCCGCTCATTTCACCCTTTTAAATTTCGAATTTTTTTTAAACTGTTCTCTGCCTGCATTTGTTTCGTAAAAGTAACTACCATATAAATTCCACAGAAACCGTAATTTAAACGTATTTGGAATGTTTTCCGTTCATTTCACCCTTTTAAATTTCGAATTTTTTTTAAACTGTTCTCTGCATGCATTTGTGTCTTAAAAGTAACTACCATATCAATTCCACAGAAACCGTAATTTAAACGTATTTGGAATGTTTTCCGCTCATTTCACCCTTTTAAATTTCGAATTTTTTTTAAACTGTTCTCTGCCTGCATTTGTTTCGTAAAAGTAACTACCATATCAGTTCCACAGAAACCGTAATTTAAACGTATTTGGAATGTTTTCCGCTCATTTCACCCTTTTAAATTTCGAATTTTTTTTAAACTGTTCTCTGCCTGGATTTGTTTCGTAAAAGTAACCAACATATCAATTCCACAGAAACCGTAATTTAAACGTATTTGGAATGTTTTCCGCTCATTTCACCCTTTTAAATTTCGAATTTTTTTTAAACTGTTCTCTGCATGCATTTGTGTCTTAAAAGTAACTACCATATCAATTCCACAGAAACCGTAATTTAAACGTATTTGGAATGTTTTCCGCTCATTTCACCCTTTTAAATTTCGAATTTTTTTTAACTGTTCTCTGCTTGCATTTGTTTCGTAAAAGTAACTACCATATCAGTTCCACAGAAACCGTAATTTAAACGTATTTGGAATGTTTTCCGCTCATTTCACCCTTTTAAATTTCGATTTTTTTTTTAACTGTTCTCTGCCTGCATTTGTTTCGTAAAAGTAACTACCATATCAGTTCCACAGAAACCGTAATTTAAACGTATTTGGAATGTTTTCCGCTCATTTCACCCTTTTAAATTTCGAATTTTTTTTAAACTGTTCTCTGCCTGGATTTGTTTCGTAAAAGTAACCAACATATCAATTCCACAGAAACCGTAATTTAAACGTATTTGGAATGTTTTCCGCTCATTTCACCCTTTTAAATTTCGAATTTTTTTTAAACTGTTCTCTGCATGCATTTGTGTCTTAAAAGTAACTACCATATCAATTCCACAGAAACCGTAATTTAAACGTATTTGGAATGTTTTCCGCTCATTTCACCCTTTTAAATTTCGAATTTTTTTTTAACTGTTCTCTGCTTGCATTTGTTTCGTAAAAGTAACTACCATATCAATTCCACAGAAACCGTAATTTAAACGTATTTGGAATGTTTTCCGCTCATTTCACCCTTTTAAATTTCGAATTTTTTAAAAACTGTTCTCTGCATGCATTTGTGTCTTAAAAGTAACTACCATATCGATTCCACAGAAACCGTAATTTAAACGTATTTGGGAATGTTTTCCTTCCGCTCATTTCACCCTTTTAAATTTCGAATTTTTTTTTTAAAGCTGTTCTCTGCATGCATTTGTGTCTTAAAAGTAACTACCATATCAATTCCATAGAAACCGTAGTTTAGAACGTATTTGGAATATTTTCCGCTTTTTTCACACTTTTAAATCTCGAATTTTTTTAGAAACCATTCCTAGGGAGCATATGTTTCTTAAAAGTAACCGCCATGCCAAATTTCTAATTTCTAGTCCCTTCAGTATCACAAAAATTGTAATTTAGAACTTTTTTCTCCAGCACATTTTTAAATTTCGATAAAAAATAAATTAAAAAAAAAAAACTGTTTTGTGCGTGCATTTGTGTCTTTAAAAGTAGCCTCAATGTCAAAAACAATTCCATAAACATCGCATTTAGAAAGTTTTTAGAACGCTTTTCGCTCATTTTACCCTTTTACATTTCAACTTTTTAAAAACCGTTCTTAGAGAGCATTTACATCTTATAAGTAACTGCCAAGCCAAACTTTAAGTTTCTAGCCCTTTCAATATCACAAAAATTGCAATTTTAGAATGTTTTTCGCTCCTGCAACCCCTTGGGATATAGCGGCAGACAGAAAATAAAGCCGATGTTGGAGCAAAGAATATCCCCATCAATTTGCCACCATTATTTTTTAAATCGGTTCTGTAATTTCAGAGATTACTCTTTACAACCAAACAAACAAACGCTACTTCTTTATAATATTAGTACAGATATCAATTATTTATTATTTATCACGAATGTCAATAACACCATTCTCATTCAAATACTAAGAAATCGAATACCGTTTCTCTTTTTTCCTTGAAGGCAAAGGATCTCTGATTTCTTTTAACCATTTGGAAAAATGGTTATTGTCCTCAGTCAGGGTAGGAAATCAAAAACATATCTGAAGCGTTTTATTAGTTGAATCCCGCATGTTATTCGTTTTCTGATTGGTCTATACAGTAATCTGTATTTTCCCTTTACTTTCAACAGATATGGATACTTCTGTTGCCACTATGGCAAAAAAGTAATAAAAACTACAAAAAATATTAATAACTCCGAAACAAATTGAGATACAGCTTTCAAACAAATTGCAATTAAAAATGTATTTTTTTCTCTATACGACGATATAAAAAGTAATATTGTGGGATGTTTAGAAGTTTAAAAATGAAATTTCATTTAAAATTGGTCCAGGAATATTAATGTTTAATCCATGGCGCACGTAATGTATGGCCAGCTCCGTAGAAGTTTAAAAATTTACAGTACCGAAAATTGTAAAACTGAAATTTCTTTTTAAATTTGTTCATGATGGGTCCAGGAAGGTTAATGTTTAATCCATGGCGTACGTAATGTATGATCAACTCTGTGCGATTTTTTATGTCTTAAATTTTAGTCTTTGAAAAAATCGTTTTCCAAATGGTCGTTGTAATTTGTTAAATTGCTTTTTTTTAAAATTGATTTTCGAGGCACTCCAGTCAGGAAAAGGATGCCATTGGAGAGTAAGACTCAAGATACATAACATTTATAGAAAAATGAAAAACCCTGTTCGATTCCATGATACTTGAATAGTAATCTTCCAATTTCATGTTTTTAGCATAAAATTGACTTTTGTGAATTCGTTAGAAAGATGGTACTCTTTAATGTTAAGCCTATCGGCGTGTGATGCATTCGTATATTTAAAATATCTCCTCAAGAAATTAACATTTTTTAACTTCCTTTTTCTGTGTTACTCTTCTTAAAGGATGTCTCTTTTTTTCTTAGTTGTCAAATTATTTCTAAAGTATATAAACTTAAATTTATATGAAGTGTTAAAATCTTATTCACAGTTCGTCAGTTTTTAATACATAAAATATTAAATTAAGCATAAATTTTAGAAATATTTTGAGAACTAAGAAAAAAGAAACACCTTTTAAGAACAGTAAAAAGTAAAAAGGAGTTAAAAATATGAATTTCTTGAGGCGATATTTTAAATATACGAATGCATTCTGCGCCTATAAATTTAACATTAGCAAGAGGAATTTAGAAATTGACTGACTAACAGTCTTAAAGGAGGAAAGATTTTTTTTTTCCTCATCTCAAATTCACTGCTCAACAAGGCGAAACTTTCTGACAGAATGACGTACACATTTTTAAACTTAAAGGTATAAAACTGGCAGATCTGACTATGGAAGCGATTTGGAATCGAAATAATTTTTCCATTTTTGGATCAATAAATTACCTATCGAGTTATAAGCCTTTTTGATCATGTGACAATTCGTTTTTCTCCTTTCGTTGATTGGTTTTTCTGCTTTCAGGCGGGAAATTCGGTTCAAAACGCCCACTTAGACAGTATTTTCTGAAAGATCTATTGCGTTTACAAAAAAGAAAAATAAATAAATAAATAAAAGAGGAAAACGTCTTTCGATTACATAGTTTCTGAATAACAACACCTGCCAGTGTCATGTGTTTCCGAACAAAAATGAATTAAAACTTATGTCATAAAGTTGTCTCTTTGGATTTGAGAACAGCCTTAAATGAAGTCAGCTTTTTTTCCCCAAAGCACAGGATTTGCAAACATTTTGAATAGATTCATCGTCCAAAATAACCATTCAGGGATTACACACATACGAGATTTCAAACTGAAATATTAAATATGTGTAGGTCGAGGTTAGAGAAGTAAATTTTCAGGAAAATTTGAAGTGGCGGAAAAAAACTTTTTTTTTTTTTTAGTTTGTTTCTGGAAAAATTGGAAATATTGGAAAATTTGATTTCCTATAAATGTTTCTCAAAAATAAGTTATATTTTCTTAAAAAGTATACAATAATAAACTTTTTCAATATTTATTGCATACTAAAAAAAATTCTTTCCTTTTACATGTAAATATGTTATTAAAAAAAGAGAGAGAAAAGAAAAGCCAGAATTCTGACAAGAATTCAGTCTCGGAATTCTGACAGTAGCTTTTCTTGTTTAATTTAACACCAGTACCAGTGTTTGTAATATATCATGTCTGTTGAAATGATTTTTCAGTAGCACTTGTTTAATTATATCAGTAGAGCTAAAAAAAAAAAAAAAAAAAAAAAAAAAAATCTTTAGTTTCAACCAATATCACTGTAGTTTTAAAGCAGTTTTAAACTGTATTGTACATCTCATCTACATAGTGCTGGTTTTCAAATACACAAAAGATTTAAGGTGAAAAAAACTGTGAAGGATCCTTTAAGAGACTCAAGTTCTTTCTAAAGAGATCCCTGCTTACAAATAAGATTTTCCATGTTAAGGTTTTCTTGAGGGACACTAAACATGAAAAAAAATATAAATAAAAGTATCAGAATGTAGCAATTATAAAATTTTGACTACATTATTTTTATAGATGAAATTTCAATTTTTGCAATTTGGAAAAATTGAAAAATATCCCTTCGGAAAAAAACTGAAAAAAACCCGTTTTTTCCCCCAACTTTTCCGGGTTTTTTTCGAGCATTCCCATCTCTAGCTGGAGCTCAAAGTTGAGCAAATCTTCTCAACAGAGTGAAAAGTATTTTAGGCCAGGATGTATATCATCCGGGTAGCTCAGTGGTTTAGCCAAGGTCTTAGATTTTAATCCTGGCCTAGATACTTTTCACTCTGTTGGGTACAATTTGTTCAACATAGTCTTATATCTACACAAAATTAGCATTCGATGATTAACAAAACTAATTAAAACAGAAGACAACCATTGATACTAAGATACTTTTATTCGACTAGATTTCGATTTACTCAACTACTGGTTCCTCACCAATAATGGGTTGCTGGTCATAACACTGCTTGAAGTTGAACCAAAAGTCCGTTTTCTGAACCCACGTACCGTTGCAAAGTGTAGGTCCTGCTTTGTGCAACAAAGCCCAATCATAGCAGTCGATGTATCCGTCTGCAGTACAATCCTGAGCCCATCGATGTATGTAGCCCTTGACAGCAGCCTCAGCACACGGTTTCCTAGTCAGACAGTTCTCGAAATCTGAAATTTCAGTCAAACATTTATGGTATCCATAAACCACGACAGAGATAAAAATACAAATGTACAGTCGTGGAAAAAAAAAGTAAACACCCCTTACTAACTCCTCAACAAATTATCGTAGACGAAAGTTACTGGTACCGAACGATTGGAAATAAAGTCTACTTTTAAATGACGTATATAAAATTTGCTTAGGGGGCCATCTACATATTAAAACGAATCCAAACTTCATTTTTTTCAAAGGCAATAAGGAATTTTAACGAGCTATTTCAAATCTTTGGTTCAAACTATGCCCAGACACCAAATTTCAAGTCATTTGAATGACAAGTTTTTGAATTATAAACATTCAAATTTAGTGCTTCTAATGTTAAATTACATTTTCATATTTTTATTTATAACTTCTGAAATTATGATCCTAATGTTCTAATTTTTTTGTGTGCAATAATACTAATATACCCAAACATAAATACGTTGAATTTGCAATTTTTATAATTTTCTGATATGAATTATGAATTATGAAATTAATATTGAAAAAAATTATGAATTGCAACCTACAATTTTTTTGATGGATTCAGATTTATTAAGTCCTTCTTTATGGAAATCCAAAATTTCACATTTTTCGTCCAAGTAGTTTTTAAATTATGCTTAAAAAACGGCAAAATGATGGTGGGCCGTCTATGATAGAAGTGACTAAATATTTTGAAATTTCTTATGCTATCCTGTAATCTAACAGGCTTAATTGACTGCTTAAGGTGCCTTGATCAAGAAGGGAGCTCTCTCGGTTAACAATCGAGTACTGAACTTCAATTTGGACACAGCCCTTAAAATACGCTCGTTTTAAAATAATTAATTTCTCGGAAACTTATGATACGAATTGCATAAAAATTTGTTTTTAGACTAATTGAAGGGTGTAGAGTTCATTTATGCTGTCAGAAGTGTATACTACTGTTGAAAAAACAAAGTTATGCTTCGTTTTAATATGTAGATGGCCCCCTAAGCAAATTTTATATACATCATTTAAAAGTAGACTTTATTTCCAATCGTTCGGTACCAGTAACTTTCTTCTACTATAATTTGTTGAGGAGTTAGTAGGGGGTGTTTACTTTTTTTTCCACGACTGTACATTTATTGGAAAAAGAAAAAAAACCTGCACTACCTCATATTATTTAATCACCTAACTTTTGCAGAGAGAGATGCTTTTTGACAAGGAATTGTGCTTACTTTCGGAATATGAATGATCGGTAAGCAGACACAATCGTATACCGTTGTGTCTACAGAATACTATATATCATTAGCATTCACAGAAAAAAAAAATCTTAAGAGAGTCACCAGAATTTTTTTTTTTTTTAATTCTCTTTCATATAAAAGGGAGTTTAATATATACATATTTAGAAATTATATACGACGTGAGTTTCAAAACTCGCCTTATCCATAAAATAAAATTTTGGGAAACCGCGAAAAACCTCTGACAGCGTTCGTTGGTTTTCATTGTAAACCACGGTTTTACAACGCCAGAAATACAGGATAAAAGCTATTTCTTTTGCAGATTGTAGTGTTTTTTCGATGCAGGTTCACCGATAGAATAGATTGATAGAGAAAACTCGATTTTTTAAAATTTTGGATAAGGTGAGTTTTGAAACTCACGTCTTCATATATATGTATGTGTGCGTGTATGTGTGTTTGGTATGTAACGAATGTTAAGAATAAGAATTAAGAAAATTATATATAATTAAGAAAAGTATATAAACTATACATTTTTGGGTATGCTTTGATCTACGGAGCCGAAATATAGTGCCAAAAGAGGATGTTACCATTTGCAAATTTAAAGTTGGTACAATTTTTAATACGTTAACGTTTTCTATTTCAAAATTTTTATTTATATTGTGAAAGTATACACAAAATCGTACACAGTCAAATCTCAGTCAAATCTCACAGTCAAACACAGATACATCTCGCATCTTTCTGAGACAATTTGGTGATAAAATAGCATTCCCCCCCCCCCCCAGAACTGTACATGAATACTTCTCATATGCTTACTAATAATGTCGATCTACCAAATAATCGCAGTGATATGCAATTTTGTCAAATGAGTGAGCAGGTTTAAAATTTATTTGCAAACTTATTTATTAGAAACATTAAGGAAAAAAAAAAAAAAGAATTAGCAAAAGTATCTCTCTATTCTAAACTAGTAGGATGTGCAAATCCCAAAACTTTCTTCTATCTTATACATCTTAATATTTCAAAAACTAGTTACACATGTTAATACTTCAATATTATTAGTTCAATACATACCAACTTTGATTTTCATCTTAAATTTCTGCTTCAGTCAATTAAACGAACTAAAAACGAGTTAATCTATATCATGATATTTGTTAAAATTAATAGTTTTCCTTACTCTGTTGTTATCAGATGTTTGCGAATAGCCGGCTTAGCAGGAAGCGAGTTCTCGCCTTTGCACGAGCCGCCGATGGACAATAGAACTACGAAAAATCAAGAAAAGTATACAAAAATCGCTATCACAGAGCCCCTTTACCGTACAATATTTCCAAATTCAAGAGGACCTGTTGGCCAAAGCCAAAAACATGCACAAAAAATTTGGTTCAATTGTATGCATAATTTGTACACTTTTCGATTGTACAATAAAGAAAATGGCACAAACATCGTTATTATAGCGCCGGCAGATTTTTTTTCAAATTCAGGGAGGAATTGTTTGCCATAGCCAGAAACATACGCAAAAAATTTGGTTAAATTCTATGCATAAATTCATACACTTTTCGATGGTACAATAATGAAAATGGCACAGAGATCCAATTATAGCGCCACCTTCTGGCGGAATTTTTTCAAGTTCAGGGAAGACTTGCTTGCCATAGCCAGAAACACATAAAAAATTTGGTTCAAATATATACATAACTTCATACACTTTTCGATGGTACAATAATGAAAATGATACAGACATCGCAATTATAGCGCCCTCTTCCGGTGGAATTTTTCCAATAATATTTCCTTTCTAAATACAAAAGTATTTTCAAGTGAATGTTAATAAGAGAAAGAAACTTTGGAGAAAACTACGTCAGATTTAAAACGATACATTTAAAATGACTGATTTAAAAGAACTTTCTTAGAGCGTTCTTAAAAAATACTGGGAGACAATGACTCTGTTTACTTAATTCATTTTACATTAGCTTATGTTTAAATTTTTAATTTATTTTAATCAAAGAAGAAAACAACCATTGTATCTCTTAACAGCAGCTGATTTGGTCTTAAAAACCCCAATCAAAGGAAAACGAATGGAAAGCTGTTTATAGAGGGATCACCACTGTTTTTTAAATTACTTAGGGCTCTGCCCCCTACGAGCTACGCTAGCCAACCCCCCGTTCAGACACCGCAGACTCTAAAAGCACGCTAATTTGATCGGCTTTAAAAAGATTTCGGAAAATTGAATTATAATTTAAAAAACAGTGACGTTCTCCCTATACACGGGTTTCTATTCATTTATCTTTGATTGGGAAATTTTAAGGCCAAATCAGCTGTTGTTAAAAGATACAATGGCTGTTTTCGTCTTTGATTGAATAAAATCAGTTAAACATTTCAAAATAAGCTAATATAAAATGAATTAAGTAAACAGAGTCTTTGTCTCCCAGTATTTTTTAACAAAGTGAAAAGAAAGTTCTTTTAAATAAGACATTTAAATGTATCGTTTTCAATCTGACGTAATTTTGACCAAACTATTCTTTCTGTTTCTAATATTCACATGAAAATACTTTTGTTAGAAATGAAATATTATTTGCGCTGTCCTAACAAAAATAGTTGAAAAGATCATCTCAAAATATCAAATAAATCACGGGGTCCTTGGCCGAGTGGTCAAAGAACCACGCTGCTAATCGCTTGCAAGCGTAGGAGGTTGTGGGTTCGAATTCCGCTGGTTCCATTGCACACACTCTTTGTGCGGAACTCCCAGGGTGTATTTCTCTTGTGTTGTAATATTTCCTAGTGCTATCTTGTCTCTGACTTATAAGCGGGCTCTCATGTCAAGCGCACAAGTCATATGTTTGTTGTTCAATAAATCAAATAAATGTCTCGTGCAATTTCTAAATTTAAACTGTTTTGCAATATTATTTTTTGTTCATTTTATGTAATAACTGTAATGTGACGTAAATGTGACGTAATTTCTCCTATTTAAAACTTCTAAGGCATGTTAATGAATTTATTATTTTACAATATCTTTCTCTTTTAAAATTCACGTGTAAATATAGTTTTTATGGCGTAATTTTTAATAAGTTCCTGCTTTTTATACGTAATTATTTAATTCTAATTTGAAAGGTTTTTTCTGTTTATAATAGTCACGTGTAAATAAATTTTTAATTTGAAGCAAACATTATTGTTTGCGCTGTTTATACTGTTGACAACAGTTTAATTTAATACCATTTTCTAAAATATGTAAAAAATGTCTCTCGAAATGCTGAAAATTTGAATTTAAAATGGAAATAAAACCTCAAAAAATGAGTCAAATTAAAAAAAAATAAATACAGTCTGCACACCAGGAACTTCAAACGTATATAAAATGATCTAAAAATGATTAAATTCCCATGTATTGTTTTTGCTCCTATAAAACTTTTTTAATGGAACGATTTTGTGCGACTTTAGCATTAAATATCTCTTAAAATAATTCTTCGATTTGAAAACTGTCTACGTCAGCGTGTTTATCAAACATTTTTCTACAATACCGCCGATTTTCATATTTTTGTATGCAATATTTTTCTTAATATTAACGAAGAAAGACCTCCGGTCACAAAAAATTCAAAACCGGCGCGGCGGCGGCGGTGACAGCGGTAGTTACTTTTTTTTAGAATAGAGAGATAATTGAATCTTTTTAAAGCCGATCAAATTAGCGTGCTTTTAGAATCTGGGGTGTCTGAACGGGGATTGGCGAGCATAGCTCGTGGGATTAAAAAAATAATAATAACACCAGTTCTTTATATATTGTTAAACTCAATTGATCAGTGCAGTAGGGCAGGGCAATCGTACTGCAATCGTACAGTAGGAATTTTAAAAAAGAAGCCTAACCTTCGTAATAATTTTAGTTAAAAAATAGGCTATGGAAAAAAAGAGTATCGTTTTAATTCGAAGATAATTCTTTACATAACATATTTTTAATAGATAATTCAATTTAATTTCATTCTTGATACCTTTTTCAGAATTTTTGACTTTATACTTTCAAAGTAATTTATTTACCATTTTATTAAAATTTGCAATTTTAAGATTAAAATAGCGCCTCAGAAATGATAGAGTAGAAAGGTATTCATTAATATGTAACCCGTTAACTTCCAGCATTCGGTTAATAAAACAGTTTCATTCTGTCTTCATATAATTCAGTTAACAAATCTTTTTTTCCCCCCTTGTACTGCAGGCTATTGTATTTCAGCATCCATACTCACTTTTCCATCTCTCTGGGACTAGGTATAGTCTAGTTTTTTTGTTTGCTGTTGGAGCATAAACACAAGACCTTTTTACTGCTCAAAATGGTTAACTTCTCCTTACAAAATACTACAATTGAAGTGTACACTACCTGTAGTACGCCAATTATGAGAACAGAAGGAAGATTTCCTTCTTTCTTGTAGTTTTTGGCCCTTCTTTTGTACCAGATGAAAAAAAAAATATTTTTTTAATGCGCCTCTTTAGCTTCGTTGGTGCAGTTTCACATCCAGTTGGCCTATTTTGATGAGAGTGGTTAGACGTATAATTAAGTCCAGTGCTTTTGTTATTCGCAAACAGTTTTAACCATAAAGTTAATTGGCAATTTATAACCTAGGGCCATCTAACGGAATAATGCCTTAAAATTAATATATAATTAAATTCTAAAAATATGAAATCGTTATATTGTCATCGGAAATCGGAAACACACATGTGTGTATAATTTTTATAATTCTATCATATCAAGAAGTGAGTGAAAAATAGGTTAAAAAATTCCAACTTTACATACAAAACCAACTTAAGTTAAGGCTGCTTGACACTCAGTTTCCGGACTCTGTCCTCGGTAATGTTAAGTCTATGGGCATTTGATGCATTCTTATATTTAACCCGTAATTGGAGACGGGAGTCTGAATGACTCCGCGTTGTTCTTTGGCTCTGATTATCATGTGTTTTTTTTGTTCTTGAATAAAATCATTCCTCAGTGTCGACAAGTAGTTCTTTTATCATTACATGATTTCCAGAATATATTGCGTTTCTAAAAAAAAATTCCAATGCTGTTTACAAAAGACAAAAAAGGAAAATAACATTATATCTCTGAACGCGTAAGAAAGTTCATGTCTCCAGTTACGGGTTAAAATAGCTCCTCGGGAAATTAATATTTTAAACTTCTTTTTTGTGTGTACTCTTCCTAAAGGATGTCTCTTTTTAACACTTTTCAACAAAGTTGAAAAGTGTTTATGACTTCGGTTTATCTGGCCGGCCGGCCTGTCTGCGCTCTAAGGGGCATCCCACACTAAGGCGACACATAAGACATGTCGCTTGCATTCGCTGGAAAAACTGGTTTAAAACAAGTTTGAAACAACTTAGTTCTTTGTTTCGACCGGTTTTTGCGCTACATGTTGTTGCTACATGTCGCTTGTCGCCTTAGTGTGGGATGCCCCTTACTCTCGTAAATATACTCGGATAAAATCGTTTCAAATGATTTTTAATGGTGTTACACTCTTTCAAACATAGTAAAATTGATATGCATTAATGAAGTCCACTAAAATATGCATTCTGTAGAATATGCGGTGTAAAGAATAATTATTATTCATTTACACACAACACAAAAGAATTCCGTTACATCATGGTATTGGGGGGGTGGGGGGATTCTTTGCGGCGTATTTGAACTATGTTGAACTATTTCATATTTAATGAAATTGATATATGTCGCTGAGCTTTAATATAAGTTATTTCATGTATAATACGAAGTGCATAGCATTTACAGGGACACACAAAAGGTTTCAGATACTATATTGTTATCCGAATTACTGTATATTAGCAATGATTGCACGAAATGTATTTTTAATTATGATATGCGCTTTTAAGTTTCACTATATTTATGCATACTATATAGTGTGTATAAATGCTATAGTTAATATACAGGGCTACAGAAAAGAATTCGTAAGGGTTACTGAGTATGAGCGTAAATTGCTGAAAGGCGGGTTTTAAATGAGTTATGCATTTTTACGCTGTGCTGAATTTAGTTTACTAAGAAATGTTTGTAGAATGTAGATAAAACGATATACAGGGCCGCACAAAGAATTGGATACATGGCCGTCTATGGATGATAATTTCTGAAATGTGATTTCAGTAGTTTTAAGAGTGTTTTAGTTTAAATTAAATTTTAGCTAAATAGTGGCGTGTGATAACGGTACTATGTAAACTACAGGGCTGTACAAAAGTGTTCAAGTATGTTTCCATCTATTAATATAAATTGCTGAAAGAGAAATTTCATCCTGTTATACGTTTTCTTGCTAAACTAAATTTTCCCATTATATTAGTATGGATATCAACATTACAGATCAAATACAGGGATGTTCAAAAGAATTGGAATACATATTTTGTTGTGGACGGTAACTGTTGAAATCAGTTTTTCAAATGTTTTATGCGTTTTCTAAAATGTTTATTCAGTTATCTTTACTTTATTTCCCTAAATAATGAAGTTTTGTTAAAGCCTTCAGGAAGTGTTGGAAAGTGCTTCATAATCTATGATTAATGCATGATTTTTCTTTCTTTTTTACTTAGTTCTCAAAGTATTTCTAAAATCTATGCTTAATTGTATATTACGTGTTAAAATTTTACTCCCAGTTCACCCGCTTTTATCACATAAAATATTAAATTAAGCATAGAATTTAGAAATATTTTGACAACTAAGAAAACAAGTTGGAAATTGTTCGTCAAACGTGGCAAATGAGGGGCGTTCGTACTATAACTAGTTTTATAATTATTTTTTGCACCCCATATTGTACTGAATGTGTATTTATTTGCAATTCATAAGTGCATAGTCTGTAACATCATTAAAATGCACTTGCAATAATTTTTTTCCCATTCCCCTTAATGTAACGGAAAACTTTTGACTGTCCCTGTAATTAAGCTATACATCCGATTTTCATGAAATTTGAAATGGCTCTACAAAATTTTGCAGCAATTATATATTTAAAAAATTTCAGCCCATTCGGAAAGCTGTAACATCATTAAAATGCACTTGCAATAATTTTTCCCATTGGCTTTAATGTAAAGAAAAACTTTTGACTGTCCCTGTAATTAAACTATACATCCGATTTTCATAAAATTTGAAATGGCTCGACAAAATGTCGCAATAATTATATGTTTAAAATTTGAGACCATTCGGAAAGCTTTAACATCATTAAAATGCACGTGCAATAATTTTTCCCATTGGCCGTAGTTTAAGAAAAACTTTTGACTGTCCCTGTAATTTAACTATACATCCGATTTTCATAAAATTTGAAATGGCTCGACAAAATGTCGCAATAATTATATGTTTAAAATTTGAGACCATTCGGAAAGATTTAACATCATTAAAATGCACGTGCAATAATTTTTCCCATTGGCCGTAATGTAAAGAAAAACTTTTGACTGTCCCTGTAATTTAACTATACATCCGATTTTCATAAAATTTGAAATGGCTCGACAAAATGTCGCAATAATTATATGTTTAAAATTTGAGACCATTCGGAAAGCTTTAACATCATTAAAATGCACGTGCAATAATTTTTCCCATTGGCCGTAATGTAAAGAAAAACTTTTGACTGTCCCTGTAATTTAACTATACATCCGATTTTCATAAAATTTGAAATGGCTCGACAAAATTTTACAACAATCATATATTTAAAATTTCAGACCATTCGGTTGGGTAGTTTTTGCTCTATTATATGCGGACGGACGGACAGACAGACGGACGGACAGACGGACGGACAGACAGACGGACTGAACGACGACTATAGGTGCTACGTATTTATATAATTACGAACGCACCTAAAAAGGAGACATCCTTTAAGAAGAGCACGCAGAAAACAGAAATAAAAAATTTTAATATCCTGAGGAGATATTTTAAATATAAGAATGCATCAAATGTTCATAGACTTAACTTTATCTAGTGCAAAAAATAACACTAAAAATAGTTCCCTTACCCAGAGGGTCGGATGGATTTTCTCCTGGACTCCCTCCATCTTTCCAGTACTGATATGAAATAGCATAAGGTCCGCAAAGATATTGGTGTGGACCATCTGCAGAACAGCCTATATCTTCATTGCATTCAGTGGATGCCTGTGACATATATGGAACAATAAAAACAGTATTTATATTATATAGATTAAAAAAATATATATTTCAGTCACTTAAAATAGTTAAAATACGTACAAAGGACATGAAAAACGTTGATAACGATGGTTTATCATCGGTTTTCAAGTCCGTTCTGTGTGTACTGATGAGTAGCTCTGGAATTCAGTTTGAAACGTCTATTTTTAGTATATATTTTTTATATGTATTGTCAGGTTTCGGACGCTGATGAGCAGGTAACTAATTAAGATTATTATTATTTGTTATTATTATTTTTTCTTATTTATTGAATTTCATATGTATCACTTTCTGCGTGCGTGGGTTTAAAGTAATATTTCTTCTTATCTTGAAGTTAATCCGAGCCATTATATTTAGATCTTATTGTATGAACATACTAAATTGTATCAATGAATTCTAGCTTACCTTTCTATTCAAGAACGCAGACCACAGAAAAACGTAGCAACCAAAGCGACAAAGGCAAACAAAGAAATTCCGGGGAGGACTATTGAATGCCACGGGAGGAGGAAGTTTTAGATAAGAGAAAGGAGTCCCTTGTTGGACCCAGGAAAACTCCGTATTCCGTTTTTGGAAGGATCGCTGAGAGAGAAACAGGGAGTTCTGGCAAAAACCTCGAGAAGAGAGGTTGTAACGTGTTTGGTTGAGTTTTCGGGAGTCGAGTGTAGTGGGATCCGGGGACAAGGCTTGACTCTGGTGCGGAGAAAGTCGACGCAACGAGAGGTACCTGTGGTGTCCTCGATAAACCTATTGAGATACTGTAGGGTGAGAAGGAAATAGTGTATTTTAATAGGTTGGCCCAGTACGTAGAGAGTATTTAATATATAACTTAGTATCGGGCCGGATCTTTCATATCCGAGCCCATAAATGTAAATAACGTTTTGTTTCTATGTAAATATTTTTGTAAATAAATTGTTCTTTAACATTAATTGAATAAGTTTAGCATTTTTTTTTATAATCCTTCTCAGATCGTGTCCGACATCACATTATATTGGTGGTGGCAACCTATCAAATAAAATAACATTTTTCGAAGTCTGTACGAGCGGTGATTGTAGATCCGGGGAAAATCATCATCGTGTGGACTAAGGAAGAGTGCAACATGTATTTTATCTGTTTTTAAGTGTATGAAATAATTTGTTTTTATGTATAAGTAATCAGACTTAATATGTTTGTGTATCTCAAAGTATTTATATTTATATATATACAAGGCAATCCAACGGTACCCAGATTAAAGATGTCCGATATACTGCCAGGTGTACAGAACATAGAAGAAAATAGTTTTTAATTTAAAATTCTATTAGGTTTTTACATGGTACTTTTTTAGTATGACCAACATATACACCAAAAGAATTAAAAAAAATTGTATTAGCCGCAGGCCAAAGGTTAATCGCAAAACATTTCATTATTTATAACAATCTTTGTTATTCTAATTATTTCAGCGTTTAAGCGCGTAGTTCGATTACGTAAATGTTAAATTCGTGCTTTATTTATTTCCTTATTTATTTATTTCTGAAGTTTTAATTTCATGTGGCAATTTAGCTATAGAATATTGCATGTAAACAGATGCTGAATTATTTGCGTTGTTTTAAAGGCAAACAGGTTAATCTTCGGTAATTGGATTCAACGCAGATTTTAAAATATTCAAGCTTGAAAATTATTTCAAAATCCATAAAAATGCAGTAAATTGAGATAGTGTTTCCGTATACCGTTAACTTCTTGCCCAAAAATCACAAAGTTATACCATATATATATAGCAATTCCCACTGAAATATCAAAATGTAGATTTTTTTAAATTTTTGTTTTGTACTAAAACTTATAAAATCAACAGAAGAATCAAATAAAACTTTACCATTACTGATATGAAATTACCACAGTTGTAGATGTGTGTGTGTGTGGGGGGGGGGGGGGGGGGGGAGACTCGATACGTGGAAAGTAATAGATGTCGAACATTTAAAAGTAAAAGAAAAAATGTATACTATACAGTTTCTTAAGTTTTACTATGACCTTTCGCTTCGTTTTTAAAGGATCCAAGTTTAAATATCCGTAATATTATATATATAAAAAAAAACTTTGTACATTACGATGAAATATAAAAATAGTAATTGTAATTAATGTTATGTTTAAAATTATAATTTGATAAATATAAATATAATGTTGATTGCTTGAAATAAAAAACTTTATGCCTTTAAAAAGAAAAATTCTTTATTATTATTATTTTTTTTATGTTAAGCAGAAAAAGCTAATTATTCATTTTCTTAATAAGAGGAAACACAAACACACACATGCAATTGCACATTACGTCTTTTAAATTTCAGCTCAATACTTCATTTGAAAAAAAAATTGATTGGTTATATTTTTAATAATTCCTATTGACTATCCAAACTGTTACTTTAGACAAAAAATTCCAGTATGTTGACATTCTGTTATAAAGGCACTCTTACTGACACAGGGTGTGTGAAGAAAATTCAACTTACCTCACAAAGACAATGTAAACAGCCTTCAGGTATCTGTCCAGCTGGCTTGAAACCTTGACCTACAATTGAGAATGCAATGTTGGATTATTTAGATTGAATTCGTATTATGTCATCTAAAAATTTAGGCAGAAATTGAGAGAATATCTTTCTTCTATTTCTCCAAAAAGAAAAAAAATAATTGTCGCTAAACACATAAGGGAGACTAGGGAGGGTTGAGACTTGACTCACTCATCAATTTTCATATTTAAAAGAATTTCAGAGTTTTATCAATAGGTGTCAACCAAAGCTACTTTGAATGCTCAAACAACAATCTTTGTTTCACACAGATAATCGAAATAGGTGCGGAAAAAATCAACTGTGAGGCGCATTCAACTTAAAAGTTGTGTTTTTTAGAAATATTTTGTAAGCTTTTTTCAGATAAAATACATAATAGAGATTTAAGTAAGTAGGTTTTACGTAATGCAGAAATATCGAGCTTTCATTCCAGGCATAAAGCTTGTACAGTAAGTTAGACTTAACATAACAATGTGCTATTCTTTAGAAAAGGGCTGTGTGGGGAGGCTTGACCCAGTCAATGTGAGGGATGATTGACCAGATGTTCAAGGCTCCTTTAATTAAGTGATTTTGAAAATCTTTTTATTATGCACTGTGCACAATGAAAGATTAATGGTTATACATAAAAAAGAATGTAAATTTATTCTGTAAAGCTACAGTAAAATAGGGTGGTGGAAAATAAAATGTTTAAAACTGATTAAAGAAAGATGTGAAAAATTGCTATGGTATCCACTGCAAGAAAAAATTTAATGGAATATAAATGGGAAAGTTGATAGGAACTTTTTCCATTTAAATATTACTTAAATAGGTAAATAGAAACAATGGAAAAGACTAGAAAGTATGAAAGCAGCAGTCTGAACCCTTTCAGGGGCAGTAGTGTGTTTATGAAAACACTTAAATTTAATTCCCAAACGCCACAATGGCACCAGAATTTTGCTAACATCTTTTCCATTTAATATGTATGTGAAATATAGCCTTTTTGTTACTTCCAAATAAATTTGTTCGTAAATTCCGGTGCCAGTCATTTATTTCAACATTTTAGTACTGAAAGTACTACTAATTAACCCTTGAAAGGGCTAAAAGATGTTAATGATAAGTTAAGTACTCATGCGGCTGCAAAAGAACATAGCATTGATCGAAAAACTTTAGGAAGGTATGTAGATAAATTTCACCAGGATGGTGAACCACCAGGTAGCATCCAGGTTTCACCAGTTAGCAACAGAGAGATGAAGACAAACTATGTGACAACTAGAGTTGTCAGGTCGAGTGTTACAAAAAGTAGGACAAGGAGACAAAAAAGCGGGACAGTGGCTCCTAAATCCGGACATAATAATACATGAAACCCTATGAAAACGGAACCTGTTTCTAGCGGAATACTGTTTTAAATGTTAAAATTTCATTTTCCTTGCTGTACAATTATACCTGCGCAGACAAAATTCTGTTTAAAGCAAAATTTTTCTCGTCTGACTTGCAATTGCATCTAAATTGGTTTTCTTAAGCATGATATTTTCAAAGATATTTTTTTATAATAATTAAATCATGTAGCATAAAATTATTTTGCTTTTTTTAAACTGATTTTATTTCTCTTCACAAATATTTCAATATAAAACAAAAAGGGTCACGCCTCCCATATAGTGGGTCAACTCTTCCATATCTGGGGAGACTTGAGCCATTGTTTTCTCGTGATTAAAATCAATCCTTTTTCAAATTTCTCATATATTACACTTCATTTTTAATGGCTGTTTAATAATAATAGAAGCCGTCAGTCCATCAGAAGAAAATATCTGCGATAAAGCGGCAATTCGGTTAAGCGGGATTCGGATAATTGGGACTCTACTGTAGTTCAGTTTTAAGACTTAAAACATGCGATTTTATTAGATATAAAATGACGTCATTCGCATCCTCTGAAGAATTCCTCATTTGCGATCCAGTATTAAACAACATCTACAGTAAAGTACGCATAAGACGTCACTATCGCTGAATAATATACAAATCCAAAAAATGAGATTTCGTCATTCAAGAAACTCGACAAAAAAAAACAAGAAAAAAAAGAAAAAAAAAAAAACAATCGGCTATCTTTTGATTCATATGCCTTCATTTGTTTGTAATATTAATATAGATACTTAAAATTAAATTTAGTTTATAATAGCTCCATGTTTTATCAGAAATCATTCATTTATATTTTTTCAAAATAGCACGTATTTTAATTACACTTTTTTTTTCCGTTTTTATGGGAAAATGGTAACAAAAAGATATAATTGCTATTTTCCCTTTACTCTCACACAGAAATGGAGTTACTTGAGTTGCCAAAATTAAACAAATGTCGTTAAAAACTACAAAAAAAAAAAAAAAAAAAAAATCTCAAAAATAAATGGGAATGCAGTTTTCAAACAAATTGCATTTAAAAGTACTTTTTTTTCCCCAATACGACGGTATAAAAATTGAAAATGTGCGATACTTTAAAAAATTGCAGTAGACAATTTAATCGTACAATGGTACACCTGCTTTGTTTTACGGCTGGCTTATACAACGTAACGTTATCTTTTGGAGACGGCACAAAATAAGCTGGGAGAAAGAAATAGCATACTGGGGCCTAAAAAAAAAATCATCCCGTGCATTATAACAGCAAAATATTTTTTCAAAAATTCTGGTACAAATCCGCCAATTCTGTATTAAAACTAAGTGGAAAGTGTATTCCCACCACCTGTGTAAGGATTAAAAAAAAAAAAAAAAAATACCATGATCCCGATTAAAAGAATAAAATGCAATTACATAGTAAATCATTTGTGAAAACAAAATCTGTTAACGGAATCATTCTTTAGAAGGGGAATTTGTATAGTTTCGATGAAAAAGATGCAGACGGATGCAGTCTGTTAAGACGGAGACTTGCGTAAATGAAAAATTTTCCAAGTCCTTGTGATTTCGTCTTAGTAATTTTTACTGTTTCTCAGCCCCCGTCTCCGAGGTAAGTCTGTATTCACTGGCAGCTTTTACTGCATTAAACTGTAATATATCTTTATAGTGTAACTTATGGGACAACATTGAAATAACAATTAATCCTCAAAAAATTAATTTGTTTCATTAAATGGCACATTATAGTTTTCGTTTATTGAGTGAAAAATGAATAATGACGTCATCAGTATCAATCTTAATTTTATGATGAACATTCCTAAGAGCTAATCCAGTGGAGGCTTTCTTTATATGCCAGATGATTGCCATCTTTCATGCAAATATTCATTATTGATGTTATTTATGAACTCAAATATTTTTAAATCAATTCAATCAATCTGTATGTATATACAGTGTAGCCTCTGAATAACGGTTACTAGTGGGACCGATGAAAAGCGACCGCTCTTCAGAGGTGGGTGTTATTCAGAGGTTTTATTTAAAAAAAATCAAAATTACATAAATTTCAATAGAAATACACAGTCATTTTAATTCTCGTATTCCTCATTGTTTTAATAACTTAAGAAAATCACTTATTTGCAGTTGCCTTTTTTTTCTACAAATATCTTTCTCCAAAGAAATAATAGTATTAGTTGTTTTACTGTAGAACCCATCATCATTATGATTTAATGCAAAATTTTTGATTTCACGAAGGTTCGTCAAAAAATTTGGTATATGTGTTTAATACTGGAAATTTTGGGTGATTCTGTACTCTGTAGTCTCTTCCACATCCCTTTCCGCATCACTTTTCTTTTCCTCTCTCCTATATCTTCCACCATTTGCTGTATGAATCAAATGCAACAGTAACTGCCAAATCTTTGTCCAGACATACAAGCTTACTGGCGTTCGTATTAGTTATGCTTGCTGTTCTAAGAATACACTGTAAAAAAAATAATGCCAGTTTTCCGGTAGGAATCGGAAAAATAGTTGCCCTTGTCGTACCGGAATAATTTCCAACCTAGCTCGGAAAAAAATCCGTAAAATACCGTTTTGCTGACTATTTCCTTATTTTTACGGATTTTATTCCGAGCTGGGTCGGAAATTATTCCGGTACGATAAGGGCAACTATTTTTCCGATTCCTACCGGAAAACTGGCAGTATTTTTTTTACAGTGTAGCATCTAAATCTTTCTCATCATTATTAATGTCTTCATTTTCTATGTCCAGTTTTGAAAAAGGATTGAGGGTTCAAGAGATTAAGTAACATTTTGTTGACATATTAAGTAAATTTTGTTTGATCTGCTTCAGATTTTGGTTTGCAAATAAATATGAAATTGTACCAGAAAATGTTAAATAACTTTTCTCGTGACTTTTGAGCGGTCGTTATTCAGAATTCCTTATTTACAGGTTCATATTAATGTTAATGCTATAGAATGTGTTTGGTTGTATCAATATGTGGCCGGTATTCAGAGGTTGTCGTTGCTTCAAAGAGGTTTCACTGTATCTATACAGATCAATCTACATACAGTGTAACCTCTCAATAACAGTTATCAGTGGAACCGATGAAAAGTGACCGCTATTCAGAGGTTTCATAAAAAAAAAAAAATCATAATTATATAAATTTAAATAGAAATACACAGTCATTTTAATTAATCCTCATTGTTTTAATACAAAAAATCAGTGATTTGCAGTTGCTTTTTTTCTGCAAATATCTTTCTCCAAAGAAATAATTGTATGAGTTGTTTTGCTGTACAACTCATCATCATTATGATTTAAAGCAAAATTTTTGATTTCACGAAGGTTCGTAAAAAATTTGGTATATGTGTTAATACTGGAAATTTTTGGTGATTCTATTATGTCTTCCATATCCCCTACCGCGTCACTTTTCTCTTCATCTCTCCTATCTTCCATCATTTGCTGTATGAATCAAATGGAGCAGTAATTGCCAAATCTTTGTCCAGACACACAAACTTATTTGCGTCCGTGTTAGTTATGCTTGCTGTTCAGAGAATATCATCTAAATTCTCCCCATCATTGTTTTCATTTTCTATGTCTAGTTTGGGAAAAGGATTAAGGGTTCAAGAGATTAAGTAACATTTTGTTGACATATTAAGTAAACTTTGTTTGATTTGCTTCAGATTTTGGTTTTCAAATAAATATGACATTGTACCAGAAACTGTTTTAAAAAATTTTCTCATGACTTTTGAGCGGCCGTTGTTCAGGATTTCTTATTTAGAGGTTTGTACTAATGGTAATGCTATGGAATGTGTTTGGTTCCATCAATATGTTGCCGGTATTCGGAGGTTGTCGTTGTTTAGAGATGACCGTTCAAGGAGGTTTCACTGTACATGTAAACTGAACTTGCGAATAAAATAACAATGAAAATGGAATCTGCATATAATGGAATTCTATGTTAAACAAAAATTTCTTGGGTCCCACAGAAAAGAATACAATGAATGCTGTTTTAACAGAAGAATGCCTTTTTTCTTGTCAGTTGCAATTTCATATTAGTAAGTTTTACTGTATTTTGGAATCATTTTCGCACCAATAGTTTCATAAATTTGAATATAAAACAAGCTTTCCTCTTTTCCAGTCGCTGCAGCTGAAGTAGAATCATTAATATAGATGTTATACAAACTATTAGTCACCAGAAACCCCAGGGATGCTTTTTTGTTTTGTGTGTGTGTTATATACATATACAGGGTTGTTATAGTTAAAGTTCGCCTATTCAGAAGGCTCTAGAACCGGTTCTGTGGCTCCAAACGAAACAAAATTTCACTAGTACGTAGTTGAAGAGATGCGCTCTGCGAAAATCGAAAAAATAAAATTAGTTAAAATTTTTGTCAATAGGTGGCGCTGCGACAATATTTAAGCCGATATTTGCAGATTCCTTTATTTCGTAAAAAACAAATACAGGAAATTTTATTCCACAGTTGGTAAAAGTAAACTTTTTCAGATTCGTTATATCAATTTCGGTCAATCCAGATGAAACACACAAAATCACAAAATTTCACCCAACGCTTGAAAAAGATCACATTTTATTCAAATTTTCGGCGAACAACGTCAAAGTGAAGTCGCAACTTCGAAAACTTGAAATACCCTTCTAACCACCTGACGATTTAAAACTTGCTGATAAAGTGTGTCTGTGATTTCTTTCACACTGGAACAGTTGATTGTTTTCTGAAAAGCATTTGAATCTACGCTTTGTGTAGAATGGTAACTTTGAAAGAAAAGGCACTTCTTGTAAAGTTATTTTATCAAAATAACAGCAACGCAGCTGGCCTTGCCACCTAGAGTACTCTAGGCGGTAATAGCCCGTGTAATAAGCCTCTACCACAAATATGAAGAACTCGAAGCTGAAGTTTTCGGGTTCGAAGCTAAAGGTGCTTTTGAGGAGGTGGAAGGGATGATAGTAAAGTTCTTGGAGTTATTGCACAACAACGATAATTACGCCTCTCATGTAATCACTACACACAGTCATGTGTAGGTGTTTGATATTGTGTTGTAATGTGTTTCTAATTGTCATGTTAAATATTGTGTGTTAAATGTACTGTGACGTATATATATCCAAGAAAATTGTAAACAATTATGCAATCACATTAGGTGAAATGATCCTCATGTAATCACTACATACAGTCATATATCTCGATGTGAAATCTTCGGTTCGCCCAGAAAAATTGGGTAACCAATTGTGATTGTAATTGTAAATCTCACAGTAACCGAAATAAATCTCAGCAGCTTGATCAGGGACCCGACGCTCCCTCTCAGACTCTGGTTGAGAGTCGGGAGGAGTGGATGTGGTCTACCCCTCGGGATTGCACTAACACTCTAAAGCGAAAGCTGAGTTCCCGAGGTGGTCATCGCTGTCTATTTCCCTTTAAAACTCTTAACCGAAAGAATTTTTATTTCTTCGCAATATTGCAAAACCTTACCGATACTTGAAAAATTGAAGTAAAACCTGTAAAAGTGAAACTTACCTATAACGGAATACTGCCTTGAACGAAAAATTTCATGCCCTCGGAGAAAAGAATATCCCAACAAAAAGTTTTCGGTAAAAAAAAAAAAAGCGCCAAGTTCTCCTTAATGTTTCGGCCAGAAAAAGTAGTGATATCTGAAGTTCGCACAAGTTAAAAGTCAAACATCCCAAATCTTTCATTGAAAATGGCTTCCTGCGACTTGGCCGTTAATGCCTTCTACAGAATTTCAAAATTGATTGGAAATTACGCATTTATGAATTATTTAAATATTAAAAGTAATATTAGAATGCAAAGAGGCAAATTCACATAAAGACATTATAAGTAAAAGATTTCTGATAAGTACCATTCAGTTTCAACAAACATTAGTTTTGATTACAGATCATTTAGTCCACTTGTGGTTTAATTGCCATTTTGTACGGTCTAAAGCTAAAGTCATTAACGTAAAACCCAAGAAATAAAACAAAATTTACTTACTTCAAATCTCACAATATGTTACATTTTATTTTATTGTATAATATTGAAATCTTGTGTATTGACGAAAGAGATTTTTTTCCTTTGAACATTTATTATAGTTTGTTTGCATACATTAAGAGGTATTCGATTTACAAACTGTTAAAAGCTGATACTAATTATGTTTTAGCAATTAGGGATATTATCTCCTGAATACAAGTATTTTGTTATTTTTAACTTCTAAGCATTTAAATAGACTGAAGTTGTTTAAATGCTTTTTTCAAATGTGTATTTTAATTCTGTACTCTGTGCCACAAAATGCCTAAAATAATCAAAAAATGTAGTTGGCATGTAGCTCATTTGTACATATTTGAAAAACTCTCTCGAAGGCATTAACGGCCAAGTCGCAGGAAGCCATTTTCAATGAAAGATTTGGGATGTTTGGCTTTTAACTTGTGCGAACTTCAGATATCACTACTTTTTCTGGCCGAAACATTAAGGAGAACTTGGCGCTTTTTTTTTTTTTTTTTTTTTTTTACCGAAAACTTTTTGTTGGGATATCACTACTTTTTGTATGTTTTTTCAAGTTTGTTATTCTAAACTATATTAATATGAAACAACTTAAATTTCGGTATTTTTATGTTAGCCGGGAGCAAATTTCCTCATTAGCTTTTTGTTTTTTCGCCAAAAGCAGTTTGCATTTTTCACATTAAATTAGAAACAATGCTTTGATTTTCAAATAAAATATTTTGGTTTACGTTATTATTTCTTATTTATTTATTTATTTATTTCTATGCTAAATATTCTATTAAATAAAATGAGGGAAATGCATCTATTTTAAATGAGATGACTGAAAAGTATATATCTTTAAATGAAATGAATGCAATATGAACAATGATGGAGTTGGGAACAGTAGTTGGCGATTTTCCACTTGCGCCCAGCTAACATAAAAATACCTAAATTTATTTCATTGAGCTTTACAAATTTATACTTTATTTCTTTTTATATTAAAGTACTAGCCGCCTCTAGCAAGCAGTATTTACCGTATTAATTCCATGTTAAACGTTGCATCATGTTACTGTTATTCATAATTTAATTTACTTGCCCATTCTTTCGCCAAGTCGGAAGCTTTTGATAGAGAGATCAAGAACTCTTTACGATCATGGAAGCACATAATATATTTTGTGTTGTTATGTATTTCATCTTTCGTGGCAAATATCTCTTAACTCACTTATGCATGTTTCCTTAGCAGTTACGATTTGTTCTCTAATGCGGAAATTTTTAATCCTATTAAGTAATCTTTTCTAATTGGGCTCACTGCCAATTGTTGTATTTTAACTGATACGACTGGGTACAAGTGAAATGGTTCTTATGAAATCCTTTGACAATATCTGCTTTTGCATTAAACCATATTGATGCTAATAACTTTTTGTTTCACGTTAACCTTTTCAATAGACTCGATTACGGAAGAATAGAAGGTCTACCGGCTCACTGCCATGATCCATTTGAAAATGTATCATTCTTCTCATCTGATCGTGTTGAAGAATTAGTCAATGTGCCATGGTTTTAAGATTTTAGCTAATTTTATTCGAAACCTGAAAACTAAAATGCGAGGAACCGGATTATAGAAGATTCATTCTAACGTACATATCGATTAACAGGTTACATATTATAGAATTATAATAATCATAAGGAGAACTGGCAGTTTCAATGCTTTAATAGTTTCCGTAAATTCTCTTTATATAATACAGAATTTTGGCGGTGTAAAGACTAACAACATAGTCACAGTAAGTATAATAACAGTACAATATAATAACAATAGTAGAGGTTTTGGGCAGTGACGAAACTATTAGCACTTTGGAAATATTAGTACGTTATATCATTTAACTATTCAGATGATATGCGGAAAAATAAAAATAGATGGCTCGCGTTAATAATTAACTCATTGAAAAATAGCCACTAGTGCGAAATTTTCGCCAAGCTTGGCGACATTTAGCAAAGTTTCGCCAAATTTGGTAATATATCATGTCAATTCTCAAATTTGGCGACAAAAAATGTTTTTTTTTATTCTGACGTCATAATGATGCATATGTATTATGTATTATACACATACCTATAATATGTATGATGCAAATATATTACGTATTATATGCATATGTATAATATGTATGATGCATATGCATAAGTTCATTAACATCACTAAAACGCACTTAAAGGAATAGTGTTCCATAAATAGTAGGGGTAATTGCCAGATTGACCAGAGTGCTATTGAGATTAGAATTCCAACATTTATAATAGACCGGGAGGTGTCTGTACACACCATCACCTCATCGAGTTTACAGCTGAAATTTTAGGATTAGTTAAAACTAGATTAGCATATTTAAATGCAACTGGTCTATTAAGTCATCTTGGTAGAAACCAGCTGAAGACCTAATTTTAGTGGTTAACTGATAGGTTTACTATTGTATTTTCCTGCATCCAAAAGTTTGGAAACATGGAGAAATGGGTGCAGGAAAACCCAATGGAAAATCCACCAATTAACCCGTAAAATCGGGTCTGTAGGTGGTTTCCACAAAGATATGACTTGGCAAACCAGTTACATTTCACTACGCTAATCGATATTTAACTAATCCTAAAATTTCAGCCGTCAACTCGATGAAGTGATGATCTGTGCAGACGCCTCCCGGTCTTTAATAAAATTTGTTTTAAGGAAGTAAAAGATAGAAAGATGGACAGATAAACTGAAAGATTTGCCTTATTAAGATTTTTGTAAAAGCATATAAAAATTCATTCAGCTTGAAATCATGTAACACCTTTATAACTCAGGCTAATTTTCTGTAATCGGGTTTTGGCGACCAACATATCTTATCTATAAGTATAATCTTTCTTTTACAGATTTAAAATTAACAATAAATTAACAGTAAGTAGGCTAATAATACAATATAATAACATTAGCAACGGACTTCGGACGCCGCATCTGTCGCACATCGTTAAAGACAGTTTATTAGTTACACATTTCATTTAATTAAAATTAGATTTTTAAACTTTCATATGGAATTAGGATATTTTTCACTATAGGGACCTTGGTATTTTTTTTAAATCTTGGCGCAATTCGGACTTCAGAAACTGAGATATGTTGCCAAATGATATAAACAACTATGAAAACAAACCTGATGAACTTTTATCTTATTTATATATGTATTTATATACATATAAACATTTTATTTATACATGTATAAAATATTATTTTTTATATACAAATTATTTATGTTGGTGTATAAAAATAAATAAACGGGTTCCTTACATTAAATAAATTGTATACATGTGGAAAAAATCGCTTGTGTATATGACACAGGAAATAGGTTGCCAGAAAATACGTTATTATCAAATTTCTTTTCACGTCAAGGCTATTTTCTGTATTTCGCCAAGGCTACTATATCGGAAACTTACCGAATTGCGGTTATATTTTGTTAAATGTTTTGTTGTTTTAATATCGTAAATATATCATAACCTATACTGATTAAAATTTTTAGGTATATTCATTTTTTCTATTTAACAAACATCTTTGGAAAAGCATATATATAAAATGTTATTCTGCTTGAAATCCCGTGACCCCCTTCAAAACTCTGTAATCGAGTTTTGGCGACCAACATTGGCACAATTGAATGTGTTAAGGAACTGTTTACGACCAAATGAACACCCCCTGTTTGAAGGGTTTAGAGGCGGAAATTCTGTGTTTTCAGATTTTTCTGGTTAATTGTGCTACAAACCCGACTTACTTGTGAAATTTCATGATTCTACGAGTTTTAGAAGTACCTTAGTTATTTGATGATGCGAAGTGAGTCAAGCGCTTTTTCGGAATTTGATATTTCGAAAACTACTAAATATAGAAACATGAAATCGTGGAACCTTAGTTCAATTTGACCATACGAACATGTGTATAAAAAAAAAAAAATCTATATCTCTCCCTAAAACGACGTTATGAGGGGGTGAAAAGTATGCCGAAATGGTTCAGGAAAAGGTAGCTTACGGCTTGTGCGAACTTGGCGGACGCACTGCCGTGCTCCCAGATAAAACATTTCAGCTTAACTGCTATGACGAAAACCTGCTAAAAACTGATTTTTTTTTCACCTTTCTTTGCGATTCCGTTTTGGAAAGTTTTTTTTACATCGTACATACATTTTTTAAAACTCCAAGGACAGGAGGTTGTCGCGGCCATCAAAACAGTTCTTTTTTAAAGATAAAAATTAAATTTTCGCTTCAGACAACTGCGTCATTAAAAAAATAAAATAAATAAAAGCTAGTTTTACGTAAATTCCTTTTTCCAATCACTAGAATAAACTTTATGTAATTAAATACCGCTAAACATCAATTTTTTCCCCGCATGACTAGGTGTAGGACTTTGAAACTGGAAAACAGCGGGTCTAAGTAATGATATTTTATAGTGTTCTTTAAACTAATGAAAATTACAATTTTAGTCACAGCATATCGTGTTTTACACAATAAAGACCTGCAAAAATGGAAACTATGTGTAACGGAAACCTGGTTTAAAAGGAAAATTTTATTATCTCTGCTAAATGACCTAACTTCTAAGACGAAGACTTCTCTAAAAGGATCTTTTTCGTGATTCATTTCGATTCCGTTTTATCAGGTTTCAATGCAGTTGAAAAAAATTGTAATTAAACTTGGTATATTTTTAAAATTATGATGTGATGTGTGTGTGTGGGTGGGTGGGGGGTGCAGCCTTATTCTTCACCACCCCGCTCTAGAGGTGTGCACGGGCCGAAATTTCCAGGCCCGGGTCCGGCCGACTCATAGAAAAAAAATTTTGGCCCCGACCGGCCCGTAGAAAAAAAATTATTGGCCCGGCCCGGTATAACAGCTGAAAGTTCGGCCCGGCCCGGAAAAAAGTTAAAATCTCGGCCCGAGCCCGAGTGAATTGCTACAAAACATTTGATTTTTATATGTCGATTTGGTTAAAAATTTGACTCTTACGAGGAGTTCTGACAAAAAATATTTATCTTAACTTTTTTTTTCATGTTTCTAAACTTCATTTTTATATAAGTGCCGCAGGCTGCGATATTTATTTTTTTAATGAATCGCTATTTCTTCTACGTAAATATTTCAGTTATCATTAATATTTTTAATCCATATTCCATGCATTGAATTGTTAAAAATCTGAAAAATGCTATGCAGTAAAATCTTCGAAGACTCAATTACATAGAAAAGGAAAAAAAAATGCGTTATAGACAAGTTCCCTTCTTATGTTAATATAGTCAGGAAACCAAAGAAAGATACAGCACATTCACTGTGATCGAGTTTGTTCTGGCAAATTTACAATGGTTTTTTTACAGTGTAGCGCAGAGATTTATTATTCTTTAAAAATAATAAATGTTAATGTTTAATTGTAGAATAACGGCGATTCAAAAATGTACGCATATTTTGCAAAAATCTTTGGGCCAGGCTTAATTTTACTGTCCTTTGAACGGATGGGTCACGCCGAGACAATGATTTTCATGCAAGCTGGCTCAAAACTATATAGGACTGAAAATTTTGTACCGTGAAGACTAGAAAAGAAACCAATCCCGGCTCTGTACAGAAAAAATAAGTTAGGCCCGAACCCGGCCCGGTCCGTAAAGAGTAGTCACTAGGCCCGGCCCGGCCCGAGTGCCGCAAATGAAAATAGGCCCGAGCCCGGCCGTGCAGATCTCTACCGCCACTTCGATACGCTACTGAAACCTGCTAAGATGGAATTACAAAAGACCAGGAAAAATTCCCCTTTAGATTTAGACTGGTTTTCGTTTTAGCAGGTACATTATATATTATTGCATTTTTTAAAAAAAAGAACAATGAAACTTTTCGTTTTTTAAGACAAGTTTTGTTTTTTACTGGTTTTATAGTACAGTCGAACCTCTATTGAACGAAGTCGCTAAATCCCAGGGAAAAGTTCGTTATATGGAAAATTCGTTAAATAGAGATTCACTGTTTAAAATATTTTAATCTACATAAAACAGATTTTAAATTCATAAATACTAAATATTTTTAATAAAAGTAATTAATCACACTTTTTTTTTTTATAAATCATATCTATTTGTTTTATTTATTTTACCTACCAATACTTATCATCAATTCATTTTTTCTATGTGTTTAAATATTTGAAATCTGCGAGGGAAACAAAACATTGTCCGGGAATACATTGTATTTTCAGTTTAATATAAATAGTTTTACATTAAAATTAACAAATTTTAATGACATTGTCGTATTCAATATTATTATAACAAATAATTTTAACCATACATTGCCACATGCATCTTAAATTTAATTTCTGAAAAACTCTGTTAATTTTACCTGAGTTTTTTACTTTAAAAAGTGCTTTCTCTCATAATACGTTTCGTATCTTTGCAATTCATCAAAAACTCCTTCACGCGCATTTACTTTTAACTGTAGTCCGCGTCGGATTGTTTCAAATGATTTTAGCATTCCATCATATACGAAGTTTTGTTAATTCCTACATCATGATCATTTCCATCTTCATCATATTCGTCTTCATCGCAATTCATTGCTGTATTGTTTTTATTTTTCACACTGTCTAAAATATCCAATTGAGTTAGAGTTTCCGAGGTCTCAATTTCAGAATTAAATGAAATACAATCATCAGTCAGCGAATCATAGTTAATTTCCTCTTTTTTTTTCTCAGCTGTATTCACATTTTTTAAAGTTACTCTAAGGGACTATCGTCTTCGTCCTCCGTACTTACCAAATTCTCACTGCTGACAAAGAAGGCGCCAGGTAAAACTATTTTAAGGCCATTGAACATCATAAAATGTGTTAAAAGAAAGAATAAGTTTGAAATGTCGAGAAATATTTTGAGAAATAGGGAGAAAAAAAATTTAGATCACAATAAAAAGTTCGTTAAGTAGAGAATGCACTTCGCTATTTGGAGGTTATTTTATGAAGAAATCCGCAAAATGTTCTTGGTTCCAAGGAAAAGTTTGCAAAATGGAGAAATTCGCAAAATAGAGGTTCGTTAAATAGAGGTCCGACTGTATTTGAAAAATGCTTTATTAAGAGGTCTATAAAGAGATGGACCCCCTTTTCTTGAATCGAGAGTTGGATCCGCTCTTAAAATACCAAATTTATGGAATGACTAATTCTATACGTACGTTCTTTTTTTTTTTTTTCCTTTTAGAAAAAAAGAGGCAAACAAGCGCGTTTTTTCGATATTATGGAAAATGTATGATAGTATACATTTTTCAAAAATTTCCCTCCAAATGTTGCAAATTAAAAGATGTAAAATTTAGGAAATATTATATTCAGTAAATAAGTTCCAGATTCCAATAAAAAAAAGACAGTTTTTTAACTCTGGTCAATCATTATTATTATTATTATTACTACTACTCATCTTTATTTTAAATAGCATTGATTTAACTGTAAACATAATATAATGATTAAAAGTTGATTGGTCTCTTTTGATCGTAATTCACTTATCGGAAAATGGAAAAAAAAAATGTTCGATTACAAATTACTTCAATAATTCGTGCTTTTATGCTTTTAAATCAGGTAGAAAGTTTTGCGTTGTTGGCGGAAAAACTATTTTTTGAGAACCGACAAATTGTTTTAAATATCTTGTTTGCATTTCAATATTTTTAAATGCTTTTTTTTGCATTGGATAGCTGAGGTCGATCTCTACAAAGGCCATATTTTATTTATTTTTTTAATTTTCTTTGCAGGTTTTTTTTTTAATGAGGATACTTTCACTTTTGAAACCTGTTCCGAAATTAAAAATATCCTAATAAAAATAAAACCTGTAAACAAAATCGAAAAAGAAAAAAACGGCTTTGTAGAGATCGATCTCAGCTAGCCGATGCAAAAGAAAAGAAAAAAAAACTAGAAAACAGGAATTCTGCTTTTTCAGAATTTAGTGTCGCCCCGATGAAAAAAAATATATATATGTATATAAATATAGATAGTACAAAACATATTTCAGTTTTAAGACCAACACATGCTTTTATTTTATATAAAATGACGTCATTCGCATCCGCTGAAGTATTCTACATTTACGACAGTCATAAACAACATCTGCAGAAAAGTATGCATATGAGGTCACTATCGCTGAATAATACATAAATTAAGAAAAAAAAAAAAAAAAAAAAGATGTCGTCATTCAAGAAACTCTACAATAAATAAATAAATAAATTAAATCTGCTATCTAATGATTCATATGACTTCATTTGTTTGTAACATTAATATAGATGCTTAAAATTAAATATAGTTTATAATAGCTCCATGCTTTATCAGAAATCATTCATTTGTATTTTTGCAAACTAACACGTATTTTAATTGCATTTTTTTTAAATTGTTATGGGAAAATGGCAACAAAAAGATATAATTATTATTTTCTAACTATTTTTCCTTTACTTTCTACAGAAATGGAGTAATTGCGTTGCCAAAATTAAACACATAGCGCTAAAAACTAAAAAAAAAAAAAAAAATTAATATTTCAAAAATATATTGAGATGCAGTTTTCAAACAGACTGCATTTAAAAGTACTTTTCTTCCCCAATACGACGATATAAAAATTGACAATGTGCAATGCTTAGAAGTTTAAAAAATTGCAGTAGAGTATTTAACCGTAAAATGATACATCTGCTTTGTTTTATGGCTGGCTTATACAACGGAACGTTATTTTTTAGAGATGACACTTTATTTGCTGGGAGAAAGAAATAGCACATCGGTCGCTAAAAAAATAAATCGTTTAAAAATATTGAAATGCAAACGAGATAACTTTAAAAAAATTCTCCCATGGGATTAACGTTAGCGAACGTGTGTTTTCACATGAGTAAGGCGGCATCCACGGACATTATAAAGACTATGGGAACTTTTCCTAGAGGTGCAAGAGAAAACTGGCATAAATGTAGTAAGAAAAATTCTGAAGCCTCTCTAAACGAACAACATTTGTATAGAACAATATACATTTTAAAAAAATATAAATATGAATTAAAGGTGTTTTCTTTTTATTCGGCTTAAAAGTGCTAATACAGTAGGCTCCCTCAAATCTGCAGACGTAAAATCCGCAAACGCCAAACATCCACACATCATCGCAGATGTAAACAATGAAACTTTCAGTTCAGATATAGGGGCAAAATTACAGAATTTTTTAGCTTTACATCATCATTACCATTAAATAGTTGTAGCCATTTGTAATCGCTATATTCATTTTGACTTACCCGGTACTTTTATTAAAAGACGAATTAAATAAATTTTATTGAATTTTCTTTAACGGTACTTAAAAGTACCATCAGGATATATCGGGTGACTGGCGTTGCGTTTTCGCAACGTTATGTTTGTAATTTTTTTGTTTTATTGTGAATATTTTTTTTTCAACAAATTTGCTATCACATATTGAATACATGTCTTACTTTAAAGGGGAAAAAATGTTAATTGATTCCAGTTGAAAACAATTAGAAATATGAATGAAATAATACGGAATGTTTTCAAAATTTTTATTTCTTAATTTCTGATTAGTTCATGGATGCACTATAAAGAACGAAATAAAATTCAGCAATTCAAGATACAGCTATTGTAGCAGTCAAACTATAACTATGTGTAGTAAGTGTAATGTACAGTCGTGGGAAAAAAAAAAGTCAACACCCCTTACTAATTCTGCAAAAAATTATCGTAGAAGAAAATTACTGGTACCACACGATTGGTAATAAAGTCTACTTTTAAATGATGTATATAAAATTTGCTGAGGGAGGCATATACATATTAAAACGAACCATAACTTTTTTTTTTTCAATAGCCGTACACAATGCTGAGAGAATAAATGAACTCTACACCCTTCAATTAGCCTAAAAACAAATTTTTATGCAATTCGTACCATAAGTTTTCAAAAAATTAATTATTTTAAAACGAGCGTATTTTAGGGGCTGTATCCAAATTGAAGTTCGGTACTCGATTGTTGATCGAGAGAGATATTCTTGATCAAGGCATCTTAAGGGTCACTCAATCAGTCATTGAAGACTGCTAAATTACAGGATAGCACAAGAAATTTCAAAATATCTTGTCACTTCTGTCATAGACGGCCCCAAAATCCATCATTTTGCCGTTTTTTAAGCATAATTTGAAAACTACTTGGAAGAAAAATGAGAAATTTTGGATTTCTATAAAGCAGGACTTAATAAATCTAAATCCATCAAAAAAATTGTAGGTTGAAATTAATAATTTTTTCGAATATTAATTTCGTAATTCATATCATAAAATTATAAAAATTGCAAATCCAATGTATTTATGTTTGGGTATTTTAGTATTATTTGCTACACAAAAAATTAGCACATTAGGGGTATAATTTCTGGAGATATTAATGAAAATGTAATTTAACATTAGAAGCACAAAATTTTGAATGTTTATAATTCAAAAACTTATCATTCAAATGTCTTGAAATTTGGTGATTAGGCATGGTTTGAACAGAAAATTTGAAATATCTTGTTAAAATTGGGTATTGCTATTGAAAAAAAAATGCAGTTTGGATCCGTTTTAATATGTAGATTACCCCTAAGCAAATTTTATATGCATCATTTAAAAGTAGACTTTATTTCCATTCGTTCGGTACCAGTAAGTAACTTTCTTCTACGATAATTTGTTAAGGAGTTAGTAGGGGGTGTTTACTTTTTTTTTTTTCACGACTATAACTCTACATAGTAAAAGCTTCAAAGATTTTCATATGGCAAAAATGTAGTTTATTTGTATTGACATTGCGTTTACGCAACATATCATATCTCACATAAAAAAAAAAAAAAAAAAAAAAAAAAAAAAAAAAAATCAGAATATCGCTTTTTTTTCCTCTTAATTAGTCAATTATATGTTTAAAATAAAAAATTATTTCATTTGTGTTAAGTATAAGAAGGTGCGGTCCTTAATGAATTAAGCTAATGAAGACATGTGACTTTCATTTCTCCAACTATCTAAAAAAGGACATGGCCTCTTCCATGGAGGCCTGGATCACGGCCAACTCCAGGATATTGTAGAAGGCCGTGCCTAAATCCACCTCTGATATAGTCAATTTATTCCAATGAATATGACATTTATGCGCAGAAATTAACTTTGAAAACCGTGTCGATAAATTGTGAACGACCTTCTGTAGTTTATCGAAATTTTAACAATTGAACATATTACTGTATCACAGGAACGTTTTTAATAATTTTTAGTTTAGTCTACAACTGGAAAAGGTTTTTTTTCCAAGTAGGTATGGGCTCAGTCCAACATTTCTGCTCTTTGTATTACAAAGCGAGATGTTTGTTTACTTATCTTGCACTGAATGAAAAAGTATGCAAAGGAAATCAGCGATGTTGCATTTAACCGTCTTACACATAAATTAAAAATTACGCCTATTTCCCATTGAAATGTCATAACGAAATAACGAACTTACCTTTTAATAGAACAGTATATCCTAAAATTAAGGTAAAAACAGCAAAAACTTTAACTGACATTTTCCAAGCTTGTTACCCGTGTATTTGTAATTTACAAACCTTGTTCACTGAAATCCAGAAGCATGTAATAGTATTCTTTTTATACCGCATTGGAATTGGAATAAAGTGAAAGGTGAATGATTATTTCGGGAGATTCGTTCACATGACCTTGACCACTGCGGTTTTCCTCTGGCTGTCAGGTCAATTTGACCTATGAGAAACGTCATTTGAAGAACAGAAAGTAAAGAGCAAAATTACGGACTTCGCAACAAGACAGGAAGAAAAATCAAGAATTGAGATGTGCGTCTAGTCCCAGAATTTCACTTAATGTAAAGGGAATGTCCCACAAACGTGTTTAGTTGAAAGCTAAAATTTTAGTTTTGAGTAAGAAGCAAAAAATAAAAGTCACGAAAAACATTTTAGGGGTCAAGTAAAAGGTTAAGATGAAAAATTGTTATGATTTAAATTTTGCAAGTATCCATTTTTTTTTTTTTTTTTTTTTTTTTTTTCTGAAGTTTGGGAATTCCATAATGAAACAAGTTGATATAATAGTTTTCTTAGATTTTTATTGCCTCAAAATTTACTTTTCTTTTTCATCTTTCAAACTATTATACTTTCTACATTTCTGAGTAAAGTATTAATGTAAGACACATTTATTAATATTTAAAGTATTACTATTAAATCAAATATATTCACAAAACTTTGCTTTACTTCAAAAAATTTTTTTGAAAGTCGTACTCTATGAAATTCTATATTTTTTAAATTTTTTAAAAACGACATTCCGGAAATACGATCATAAAAAATAGGTGATCGAACAAGGTTGTCTGATTTTCTGTTCATTAATTTTAACTTAAAGTCAGGTATTAAATAACAGTAAAATCGAAATATGTTATTAAAAAAAAAAAAAAAAACCCTGCTTCCTTAGTAATTTAACATTATAACTTAAATATACTTATAGGCCTTAATTTTAAACAAGTGGTTTTAAAGTAACAACAAATTTTACAAATTTTATATTTTTCTCTTTATTTTTTTAAGAAAATTATAAACACAATATAATTTAACAAGAAATTATTTATTATATGTAAATTTAAGTACATAATATAATATTTTAAAATTGGAAAATGGAGTCGTTAGAAACGATTTTTCCATAAATCCCCCTCCCCACCCCTACAGTGAAGGAACTAGGGGTGGGGGAGGTCCCAGTCGACGCAAAATGAAGGAGCAAATATGAGGAATTATATAAACATTAAAAGCAAAGGGAAATTTAAATTGATCATTTGGAAATATTTGAATTTACTTTGGATGCTTGGCAAAATTTATTTTCGTAGTTTTAGAATCAAAGATAAAAGAAGGAAATTAATTTGACAAGGAACAAGTTATCGGTTTCCTAGAACTGTGATCGCTCACCACGCAGATGTCACCATACTAAGTTTGCCAGATTAGGTTTTTACTAACCATTTGTGTTACTTAACTTTAAAGTTTGCGAGTTATTTTATTTCTAGTTGCGGATCACGGTTATTTCGGACTATTACGTATTGCCGGCTGCGGTTTATCAGCTTCTTTGTGGTTCTACTCAAGCTAAACTTTTTTCGAGCCTCTTTTTTCTTTTTATTTTTAAAGCACAGCTACATTTGTTGTTATTATTATTATTATCGTAAAAGAAAAAGTGTGAAATAATAAGTCATGAATATTCGGGAATTCTAACATCACTATTTTCACAAAAGCATCGCTTTTTTCAGAAAACTCTCAGTTATTTCCTGGACACTCTACTTATAGGACTTAGGGTGCCTCAATATTAGAAAAGCAACATATAGGATATAAAATTTGATTGACTGAGACAAAAAGGGGCAATTGGTTGAAAAAAAAGCTTCAAAAAGAAATATTTTTTCTTAAGTTATGTTTTTAAATCCTTTTGTCATTAAGTATTATTAATAAGATTCTAAGAGAGAGGGTTTTCTTTTTCTTTCTTTCGGCCATCATATGAAACAGAACATATCTACGCTCGAAAGTAGGTGACAGAAAATAATCAGTAACGCAATAAATGCTTATTAAATCTGATGTACTTACTGTGTTCAAGGGGCGCACATAAAATTATTAACAGTTTTGTTAATAGAAAGATGCTAGTTATAAAAAAAAAGAAAAACCACACACAGACATTTACAATATTAAAATAAAGTTTCAGTTAATATTCATTGTGAAATTTACTCTAGTCAGATTCATTGCTAAATTAAGAAAGTTTGTTTTCGGGTTAGAGACTCAACATAAATCTCTATATGAAAATATATTAATTTGTAAATTTATCATAAATAATTCTGAAAGAAAATGTATACAATATATATATATACTCGTATATATATAGTTATATACTGGGTGTCCTAAAATGGACTGACTGATTTTAAAATTCAATAAGCTGCAAATGGGGACAGCTATTAAAAACATTCTTGCAGAAGGGTTATGTAAGGTTGTTTTTTCTTTTTTTTTTTACTGTTAATCTCAATTTAAATTTAAAGTATCAGCGATAGGTGGCGCTGAAATCAATAGGCGCTAAAGCGGAGCCCGATTTTTTGCCTCTCTCTTCCGTCAGTATTGATGCGAAAGATGGAGGTTAAATACATGGTGTGGGGCCCTAAGAACAAAATTGCATTGGCGACTGACAACCACTCCATATATTTAACCTCCTTCTTTCCCATCAATACTGAGAGAAAAGAGGTAAAAAATCGGCCCCGATTTAGCGCCTATTGCTTGCAGCGCCATCTATGCCTGCTATTTTAAACTAAAATCGAGAATCGCACTAAAAAAAGTCCTGACATCTTACATAAACCTCTTGCAAGAATTTTTTTAATAGCTGTCACCATTTGCAAGTTATTGAGTTTTGAAATCAATCAATCCATTTTAGGACACCCGTTTTATAAATTTACTCAGGAAAAAAAATGTAATTACATTAAATATATACAAATTTGAGAACGGGGAATGGGGCTTCAGCTATGTTGGAAAGGGTTAAAAAGATGTCTGTGTGTCTATGCGTTGTGTGTGCCTGTGCGCAATTGGCTAAGGAAATCTATGGGAAGCAATCTATCGGTCGCAAATTTGGTTCCGGTTAAACGAAGACACGGGGTGCACGTGAACCGCCTTAGCATTTGGATTTATTATTATTATTATTATTATTATTATTATTGTTGTTATTTTGTATTAAGGCCGTTCTCAACTGCTCTGCTCAACAAGCGCAAAACGTTTCGACGCATTTAGAAATTCATTTTTTAACGGAAAGATATAAAATTGGAAGGTTTGACTATTAAAGCGATTTGGAATCGAACTGTGTTTTCCATTTTTTGATAAATAAATTACCTATTGAGCTATAAGCGATTTTGATCACGTGACAAAAGATGTTTTTTCTCTTCGGTTCAAAACGTCAACTTTGACACTATTTTCTGAAAAATCTATTGCGTTTGAAAAAAAAAAAAAAATTAGCTCGGTTACATAGTTTCTGAACAACAAAACCTGTTAGTTTTATGCATTTCCGACCAAAAATAAATTTAAACTTATGTCATAAAGTTGCCCTTTTGGATTTGAGAACAGCCTTAAACGGAACGATTCGCGTATTATCCCAATTTTCCAAGTTTGCCTGTGATTTTGACCCACTCATAAAATTAAACTCAAATTCAATTTTTTTGCTTTGTAAATTTTGCCCTCTTTCCAATAAAATTTATTCTGAATTCGTACAGAGTTTTTTGAATTTTTAAATTAAAGTTTCTATTAGGCCGAAAATGAGAAGTTTGGGGTTTTTTTTAATCAACAAAATATCTGTTTGGTACTTTATCCATCCAGTCTTGTATTTTATATCCTTGTATCGAACAGACTTTTGGGAGTTGATTTAAAATAATCCACAAATATGAAATAGTTTTTAAAATTAAATATTAAAGAAAGTAAGGACATCGATTATTTTTCTGAAACGCAGAGAAGAAAGAAAAGAAAAAAGTTTCAGCGCTGGTTTCCTAAGCAACCTGTTTTAGTGTCAAAAACCGTTAGGCCAAGCAATAGTAACCACACGGTCAAAAGTTTTTTAACACTTTCCAGTATAGTTGAAAAGAGTTATAACTTCGGTTTGTCTGTCTGGTCTGTCCATGCTCTAACGCGCGTAAACACAGTCGGATCGCCATGAAATAGATATATGTTATTGATATTCACTATGGCATGTTCGGTATTGAAAATAAAGCTTGTTGCAGTTACAGTTCTTTTACAGGGCTATTCAAAAGAATTCCGTTACATTACGGTCTATGGGGAAAAAATCGTTTGCGTTGATATTTAATAAAATTTCACAATTTGCAAACTCATTTAAATTTATATATATCTCTGAAGTACACTACAAGATGCCTACTATACGATATGGTATGGTTAGCATTCATCGCTCATTTACAGGGACACTCAAAAGAATTCCATTACATTACAGTCTACGGGGGAAATTGTTTGCGGTGCATTTTATTCATGTTACACTATTTCAAACACATTGGAATTGATATATATCTCTGAGGTGCACTGCAAGATATTTACTATAAAATACGATGTGAAAGCATTCATCATTCATATACAGGGACACACAAAATAATTTGGGTACAGTACTCGATATGAACAATAATTGCTGGAAGTGAGTTTTCTTTTGCGGTACACGTTTTTAAAACTTTTTTAAAACTATTTCTTAGTATGTATACATTCTACACATCACATACAGGGTTGCACAAAACATCTGAAGTACATTTTCGTTTATTGGTGGAAATTCCTGAAGGGGAATTTTCAACTGTGCTATGCGTTTTCTAATTGAACTAAATTTTAGCATACTATGTATTATATGTGTTTATAATGGAAGACGATAGTATTCCAGTGACGCAGCCTTAAGCCTAAAATCGTATCGTATCGTAGAATTCGTAGATGGCGGAACTCATATATCATGGAAGACGATAGTATTCCAGTGAAGCAGCCTTAAGCGTAAAATCGTATCGTATCGTATCGTAGAATTCGTAGATGGCGGAACTCATATATACACCTAACTCGACTTCAAAGAAAACGCGTAAAGCCGCCTTTCAATAACTCAGCAAATATAGCTCTTATTATTCTGATTTTTTTAAAAAACAGCCTTATATCTGCAGTCTAATCCTAAGATTTCTACGTGCAGTATATTTTGAGATCTAAATACTCATTTTTAAAGTAAAAGCGATGTCAGAAATTCCTAATTTCGATTACGCGAAAACGGCCCGGGCGATTTTCTTTAAATTGATATATAATATGAATCTGTTTTATGTGAAGAGAATAAGATAACAGTTGTTTCCGGGAAAACTCTAATTTTTTTTAAATTCACATTTTTTTTCCCTCCGAAAATGACATGGGCGATCTTATTAAAATTAATATATAATATGAATATATTTTAGATGAGCCGAATAAGATCATGTTTGTTTCCAGGAAGACCCTTATTCGTTATATAATAAGCATGAAAAATCGGACTATATTTTTTCGCCATTTATGGGAATTTCACCAAAGATGCGCCACTGTATTCGTGCGCTTAATTTCTTCTGATCAACTTTTAGTGGAAAGTTTTGAACCTTCTGTAGCTCAGTCGGTTAAGCACTGACCTTGCAATACACAGTTTGCGAGGTCTGTCCTCTTTGAAGCAGTAAGCACTTTTTTTTCTTCTTTATCCTTAAGTCAGTTAATAAAGTAAATTTGATTTTATGTTTCTATAAAAATGTACTGGTTTATTTTGATTTTTTTCTTTAACAGTTTCACATATCACTATTTCGAGACAATTTTTCAGATAGTAAAAGTACCGTAAAATCTGTTTAAGGCGGACTCTGTGTAAGCCGGAAATCTGCCTACCACGGAAAGATTTTCAAGTCCCGGCGAATCCATTGAAAATAACATTAATACGTGCTCTATAAGCCGAAATCTGCCTCGCGAGGAAACGGAAAGGTTTTTAAGGTCCGCCGAAAGTCAATTTTTACATGAGACGGAAAAAAGAATATTTGAAAACCGAAAAGCATTCGGTAAATGGAACTTTAAAACTGATAGATATATCAAATACATATAATAAATAAGTACATATAATATACAAATATAAATAAAAGCACATTTTTACGCATTCATTTGTTTACAGAGAGATAGTTTTAATTTTGAAATTTTTCAGATTTAATTATAAGGAAAAGAAAATACGCAGTTTGTATTTGTTCAGTCCACAACACTTTCTTTTTATTTACAATTTTTAACACAAATAAATTTCTGTTTTTCTACGGTACATAAATTTAAATTATGCGTTTTTATTTTTTCCATTACCCTTATAAGAAAAAAACAGGCCGTTATTCTTCCATTACCTTTATATATATATATATATATATATATATATATATATAAACATGCCGTTATTCTAACTGTAAATGGAAGACTACGAGATTAAAAAAAAATGTCATACATTCAAAATTTAAAAAAAGTAGATTTTTAAAAATCATATACGTTTTTTTAAATTTTAGGATAATTGAAAAAAAATTAAAATTGTATAGTTTATTTATATGTATCGTATTTCAATCCGTTTCGCTGAGGAAAATACGAATTTTTATGTGTAAAAAACTATAAATAAAACGAAAATGTCGATTGAACAAATAAAAATGCGCACATTTTTCTCTTTTACTTTTCATTAAATTCATAAAATGGAAACTTCATACTTTGAACTCTCTCTATGTGTAAAAAAAATTATAAATAAATGCACAAGCTCATGGTTTTTTTTTTTTTTTTTTTTTTTTTTTTTGTTACAAATTTAAGAAGTACTACTAATTAATATTTCACTTTGAAAAACGGTACTGAAGATTACAAACGCAAAAAATGATCGACAGTCTTTTTTTACCAATTTGCATGTTTTATTTTGTTATATATTTAGCAAATAATTAATAACCTTCAATTTTTTAAGCTAGATCTAGTAAAATCAATCCCGTTTACATTTCTGAATTATTGAAATTAGTGTTTTCTGGTGCTGCCATCTGTCTTTCAAATGTAAAAATAATAATATTCCATATAACACCTCTTCCGTACATTTGCAATTTTAAATACTGGTAAATAGGCCCCAAAATTTTTTAATTTGGGTCTCGAAAATTCAGATTAGTACCAAGCTTCAATATCTTTTATGAACAGCTATTATATTTAAGAGATTTAGTCATTTATCGCTTCTTTATCGTGATATCAACGAGATTACATTTTGACGAGGTCTTGGCGATTTAATGTTACCAGTTCACTTTGGCAACCTTTTTCTTATAGTGGAATTTCATTTACTACTGTGGAAGATTGATGCTTTCCTGTGCTTTCTGTATGGAATGTATGTATATTCGAACTGTTGCTAAAGCAAAACATTGTAGGTTAGAATTTGATTTAGATAGATTTATTTACTTTTATTAGTGAGCAATTATTGTATTTTAAATAAAAAGGTTTAAAGAGTAATATTTCTTAATATTCTTCTCTAAAAAGTAAGCTTTTAGGTAGTAAAATTTAACAAAGCTTTATGTACATGAAACAAACCATAAAAAAAACCCATTTTGTATATAGGTATGCTTTTTTAAGAGGGGGAGTGGAGAATTAAAGATGAAGGAAAATCACGATTATGAGTTGGTCCTTTGGCCTTTAATATTTTTTTGTTTTTATATTTTTATTACTGACCTAAAATAAGTAATGATATCAATACAAAAAACCCTTAACGGGTTAAAAGTTTGTGACGCAGCACTTTATCTTATTGCTATAAGAATTTAAAATATGAAACTTAAAAATAATGATATCAAATTTTAAGTGACGCTATGCTATTAATTAATGTATATGCATACATACATTTATATTATTTATTTCATCATTTTATTTTTGTTTTATTTATAATTGCATGTGTAAAAATTATGTTAAATTTAAAAGGATGTATACAAATTTATTCATTGATGCTTTATCATTCACATCTTTCATAAATTCAAAATATGAGTTTTAAAAGATATGATATCAAAATTTAAGTGACGCCTTGATGTAGCTTTAAACAATGTTTTAAAATTCAATTTCAATTGTTTTCGGTTTGGCTAAATATATTTACACATGTAACCGAAACTTTTAATTTACCAATACACTGTTAAAAATATCTCTCTCACTGATCCTATACAATGCACTGCAATGTATTTATATGAAAATAATTGATTTATCTTTTGTGCCAAACTATCCAAAATCAAAAGTAAAATTTATGTAAATGATTTTTGTGCGTCATATTATCCATTTGCATACATTTCGTTTAGTTTGGATACAATGATGCACAGAAATCATTTACATAAATTTTACTTTTGAGGGGCCGTTCAAATATTACGTAAGCACCTAGAGGGGGGGGGGAGGGGGTTAGCGATATGCTTATTTTTGCTGACAAGGGGGAGGAGGGGGTTTGAATGTTGCTTATGTAAGACATTTTCAAAATCTCTTAACTTGTAAAAAAAAAAAAAAAAAAAAAAAAAAAAAACAATTAAAAATTTCAAATTGAAAAAAAGAAATAGCAAAAGAATATAAAACTTGAAGTTCTGATGTCAGCTATTTTGACCGCACAAGAAAAACATAAATGATCTCTTTTATCTAGAGGTGGCTATTCATGTTTGATGCATGAGGGCTTATTATCTGTGAGAACTTACTACTATTTCCAATTGTGAGAATAGAATAGAAATAGAATTGAATGGACCCGATGCGATATATTGTATTGTGACAATACAAGTTTTCTGGGAAAGTTTCCAAAACATAAGTAAAATTCCATCTTCTTTGCATCCACCCATCCTCTGCCAAGTGGTTGAACCACATAGCCATAGTGACCCACTGCTCGACTGTCTGGTGTCTCGTGAGTTTTGAAAACCTCTCAGTACTGTAGTGTAGTGGTGCTTAAAATAAATGAAATCGGAAATATGTCTTCATTTCGAGAAATCTTGTATAAAAAAATTTTTGAATGTTTCAAAAAGTCTGCATCAGATAAACCTTTGAAGGATATCCAATCTAAAACTAATGATGTGTGGTGGCAGTACAAAAAGTGTTCTAAAACTGACAAAGAGTTAGAGGTATTGGTGCTAAAAAGAATGGAGGACGAACTGCGTAAGGCAACCAAAAAGAAATCAGTCTTTCTTGATTATTTTATAAAGATAATTATAATCAATTTCTTAAAATTTTAGATATATTTTATCATAACTTTAAATTTACATAATTACTTGTAAAAATTGGAAAAAGATAGATAAGATAAAATGACCGTGCAGCCTTGGCGAAACATGGTCACTATGGCAATAAATAAAGACCAAGGAAATGTCAAAAAATGAGTTATTACTTTTTAATAAATATGGCGTAGCCAAGCTAAACCTTATTTTTTCTTTTCAAATAACTCGAAAATTAATGCATCCATGGGGGGGGGGGGGGATTTAAAAATATATAAGTTTTGTAGCAGATAATCTTCTAACTGTTTTCAAATTTTGTACCTTACTAAAAATGAAATGTAATCCAATTGGATTGAAAACAATGTGTCTTATACTGCTACTACTATCTTAAACATTGACGGTTATCCTGTTACTGCCACATATGTTGATTCAGGCGAACCAGACTCTCTTGGTTATGACTTGGATTGGTATTCGAAGCACGTACAAGAAAGTCAATACTTGCTGCAAATTGTAAAATGCGAAGAAAAGAATTGTTGCTCTCCTGCACGCAGTGGATTATTTCATATATTAAAAGGACGATTCATTCCTCCTCCAATTAAAATGATACAATCGTCAAATGACATCATTATTAATTTACAAGTGATGAGGAGGGGGAATTTATAGATTTAAGTCTCCGTCTGGCCTCAAATCTGAATATTACAGCAAAGGGATTTTTAAAGATGCCGTATTATTTTTGACCTTGCATAAAGTCGCAATTATCCGCAAGAACTTGTGGAAATTGTGGCCAATGTCATACATCTCAGAAGTCAGCAAACAGACACAAAAAAATTCAACAGAGTGAAAAAAGCGAGAAGGCCTGCCTTATACGACTATTGAGAATTGCTGCTCGTCGAGCAAATGAACTTATGTGCGTCGTAAAATTCGTGGAAGATATGGAAAATATTGAGTGGATCAATGAAGATGAAGTTTATCAATGTTGCATCCGAAAAGAAAGCGATGAAGATAATCAAGTAAAACTGGAAACCGAAATCATAACATATATGGAAAATTGGCTTGACCAACTGTGGTCAGCCTCGGAATAGATATGGGCATGTTCAAATTTAAATTTTACAAACGGCTAAGTTCTTCAAGAAATTTTCTTAACTAGAATTGTAAGGAAATAAAACAAGCATTTTATTATTTTTTTTTTTAAGTCGAGCAGAGTTTTTTTTAAAATTTGAATTATCGTATTTTATGGAAGAAACGCCGCGCCGTTTACGAGTTTAAAAGTTAATTTTTTTCCAAGTGCGGCGTTTACACCATGTGCCGCGTTTACGATTTTTTTAAAATACTAACTGAGTTTCCTTAATTTAAAAATTCATAAAAATATTTAAAATCGGATTTAAATATTTTAAATAAAACTTCAGACATCTTAAGATATATTAAAAACAAGGCATCCTACACTGCTCAGAAAACTTTGATTAAAGTTAGGTCAATGTGACACTCTCGACAAAAGTAGTGTTCCGACGGATGCGGCGTTTACAACGGGTGCGGCGATTACGATATTTTTAAGCTTATTCAGGCCAATTTGAGAAGTGCGGCGTTTAGGACGTGTGCGGCGTTTCTTCCATAAAATGCGGTAAGTCCTAATTTTTTAAAATTAAATTATTACTGTTAAAAAAAGGTGGGGAGGGGGGGGGGTTACAATTTTCTTACGTAATTATTAAGGGGGGGGGTTTGCGATTTGCTTATTTTTGCTGACAAGGGGGGGAGGGGGGGGTCAAAAATTTCCAAAAACATGCTTACGTAATATTTGAACAGCCCCTGATTTTGGATAGCGTGGCACAAAAGATAAATCAATTTTTTTTCCTATAAATACATTTCAGTGCATTGTATAGGACCAGTAAGAGTGATATTTTTAACGGTAGGCGGAAAAAAGCGCACCGGAAAAAAGCGCACGGAAAAAAGCGCACCGGAAAAAAGCGCCCCGGAAAAAAGCGCATCCGGAAAAAAGCGCCCCGGAAAAAAGCGCACCTTTTTACAAATCACATATTAAATAAGTCTGATAATAATGCACAGGGTTAACCTCAGAATATAAACACCCGATTGAGATGATTTTTTGAAATCTGGCGTCTTGCTCCCTCGGTACGGAGAGGCTGTGGGGGGGGGGGGGGGGTGTCTTTAAAAGGTATCTCAAAACCTGCATTGCCTCGATGATGATAAAATTTTGTAAGGTATGCAGAATCAGAATATAAACATCAGGTACTTATATACACAGTGAAACCTCCCTGTGTGACCACCTCCATTAAGCGACCAACTCCCTGAACGGCCATTTTTTCATGGAACGAAATTTATTCCCATAGGCTCAATACTAATTTTACCTCCATTCAGAGACCATCCCAGTTGAACTCCCTCCATAAGCGACCAATTTTTTTAAAAGAAAATGAAACAGATTTTGTAAGGTATGCAGAATCAGAATATAAACATCAGGTACTAATATATATACAGTGAAACCTCCCTGTGTGACCACCTCCATTAAGCGATCACCTCCCTGAACGACCATTTTTTTCATGGAACGAAATTTATTCCCATAAGCTCATTACTAATTTTACCTCCATTCAGAGACCATCCCAGTTGAACTCCCTCCTTGAGCGACCAATTTTTTTTAAAAAATGAAAGAAATTCCGTTTTTTCCAGGTCGCTTGAAGAAGGTTTTATTAAGAAAATAATTCCGGAGAGCGCATTATTCATCAGGCGGTGTGGGGGGGGGGGGGGGCTTTAAAAGGTATCTCAAAACCTGCATTGCCTCGATGATAAAATTTTGTAAGGTACGCAGAATCAGAATATAAACATCAGTTACTTACATATACAGCAAAACCTCCCTGTGTGACCACTTCCATTAAGCGACCACCTCCCTGAACGACCAGTTTTTCATGGAACGGAATTTATTCCCATAGGCTCAATACTGATTTTACCTCCATTTAGAGACCATCCCAGTTGAACTCCCTCCATGAGCGACCAATTTTTTTAAAAAGCAAATGAAACAAATTCCGTTTTTTCCAGGTCGCTTGAAGAAGGTTTTATTAAGAAAATAATTCCGGAGAGCGCATTATTCATCAAACTTCTAAACTAAGTTTAGATTATTTTTAATTCCGGTAACCTTTAAATGTTTAAACCCCTTTGTGCCTTTTTAGGCAATGAATTTAACTCTGATGACAAATTAGGAATGACAGTCGATAAACTCCCTTGCCCTATTCTGTCAGGAAACTCTCAAAGAAATAGATAAATTAATGATATAGTCATTATTTGTTTCCGTCCAAAAACATTGCATTTATTTACTGAACTTCGAAAAGAAATAAAAGTTATAAAATATAAAACCGTAAAATCAAAGCAAAGGTCAATGTATTCATTTTTTAAACTCTACAGTAATTAACTTATGTAATTAACTTTTGTTTTGATACTTAAAGTTTTATATTTTTTCCTAATGTGAAAATTAAATTTTAGTAACGTTAATTGTTACCTTTTTCCAACAATTAAAATCTAGATTTAAACAGGACCTCCATTAAGAGGCCAACTCTCGGAGCGACCCATTTTTATTGGAACGGAACGTGGTCGCTTTTTGAGAGGTTTTACTGTATACATATATATATATATATTTAGTCTCCCTTATCCTTCTGGAGTACGGCTGTGGGTGTGTAGGGGGGGGGGGATCTACAAAATCCGAATCTATTACGGTTTTAGACGATAAAATTTTGGATCAGGATAAAATCAGGATGTTTTCTAAGTATATAAACATCTAATTGGATGAGTTTCCTTTAATTTGGCCCTTTCCCTTCTACTTGGCGGGAGGGAGGGGGATTACAAAAATCTACGATTACCTTCGTCATAAAACTTTACAAGAGTCCATTAACATTTTATATAACTTCCGCCCCGCCCCCCTCCACACACACACACACACACACTAAATTTGATAAAAAACTTAATATAAGACCCCCAGTGATCAAATTGTCACAACGGTTTGTTCTTTTAAGGGTGTTCTCAAATCCAAAGGGGCAACTTTCTGACATAAATTTTAATTTATTTTTGTTCGAAAATGCATGAAACTGGCTAGTGTTGTTGTTCAGAAACTATGTAATGGAGCTGTTTTTTCCATATTTTTGCAAATGCAATAGATCTTTCAGAAAATAATGTCAAAGTGGGCGTTTGGAACCGAATTTCCGAGGAAGGAAGAGTCTCAAGAGCGGGCGAAAAACGGGTTTGTCACGTGATCGAAATCCCTTATAACTCAATAGGTAATTGATTGATCTAAATGCTAAATTTCTTAAATTAATTCTAAATTTTTAAAACAGTGTAAAAAAGCATTGAAATCTAAGATGAAAATAATTTGTAAAGTTTCTATGGGTATTTTGTCTGATGAATAAACGAAAAATGCTTTAAATACGTATTTACATAAGCTTAAAAGATTATGTTTGTTAAAAAATAAGTACAACCAGTTTGTAAAAAGCAAATTCTTATCGGGCATAAAATGCATTCGCTTTAAATATGATATTTCAATTTAATGCTGCTATTTTATGGATTTTTTAACGCTGAATCAAAAAATTATCTTCACTTTTAACCATTATGTCAAGATTTTTCGCAAATCGTAAATTTCAAGGTAAATAAACTACGAAAAATCTGATACTATAAAATAGATGTAAGACTTTTTTATTCAGTTTAATTTTATTTAATTCAATAATTTATTAGATTTTTTGGCTTGTACTGGGTTTCTTACAGCTAAACAGCTCGGTTGTAATAATGCGCTCTCCGGAATTATTTTCTTAATAAAACCTTCTTCAAGCGACCTGGAAAAAACGGAATTTCTTTCATTTTTTTAAAAAAAATTGGTCGCTCAAGGAGGGAGTTCAACTGTAATGGTCTCTGAATGGAGGTAAAATTAGTAATGAGCTTATGGGAATAAATTTCGTTCCATGAAAAAAATGGTCGTTCAGGGAGGTGATCGCTTAATGGAGGTGGTCACACAGGGAGGTTTCACTGTATATATATTAGTACCTGATGTTTATATTCTGATTCTGCATACCTTACAAAATCTGTTTCATTTTCTTTAAAAAAAATTGGTCGCTTATGGAGGGAGTTCAACTGGGATGGTCTCTGAATGGAGGTAAAATTAGTATTGAGCCTATGGGAATAAATTTCGTTCCATGAAAAAATGGCCGTTCAGGGAGTTGGTCGCTTAATGGAGGTGGTCACACAGGGAGGTTTCACTGTACATATAAGTACCTGATGTTTATATTCTGATTCTGCATACCTTACAAAATTTTATCATCATCGAGGCAATGCAGGTTTTGAGATACCTTTTAAAGACACCCCCCCCCCCCCCCCACAGCCTCTCCGTACCGAGGGAGCAAGACGCCAGATTTCTAAAAATCATCTCAATCTGGTGTTTATATTCTGAGGTTAACCCTGTGTATTATTATCAGACTTATTCAATATGTGATTTGTAAAAAGGTGCGCTTTTTTCCGGGGCGCTTTTTTCCGGGTGCGCTTTTTTCCGGGTGCGCTTTTTTCCGGGGCGCTTTTTTCCGGTGCGCTTTTTTCCGTGATTCATTTTTAACAGTGTATTGGTAAATTAAAAGTTTCGGTTACATGTGTAAATATATTTAGCCAAACCGGAAACAATTGAAATTGAATTTTAAAACATTGTTTAAAGCTACATCAAGGCGTCACTTAAATTTTGATATCATATCTTTTAAAACTCATATTTTGAATTTATGAAAGATGTGAATGATAAAGCATCAATGAATAAATTTGTATACATCCTTTTAAATTTAACATAATTTTTACACATGCAATTATAAATAAAACAAAAATAAAATGATGAAATAAATAATATAAATGTATGTATACATATACGTTAATTAATAGCATAGCGTCACTTAAAATTTGATATCATTATTTTTAAGTTCCATATTTAAAATTCTTATAGCAATAAGATAAAGTGCTGCGTCACAAACTTTTAACCCGTTAAGGGTTTTTTGTATTGATAGTTCATATACAGAATAACGCAAAAAATTCAGATTTTTATTTTTTATTTTACTTTTGGTGGGAATTGATGAAATTGTCTTTTCAAATGTGTTATGCGTTTTACAAATTGTTTACTTCGACATCTTTTTCACCTTATTAAACTGTGAAGTTTTATTATAGAATTCTGAATGTGTTGGAAAGTGTTTCATAATATATGCTTAACGCTTAATTTTACGTTCTTGTTTTTTTAAGCTAGGCACGTGCGAGATATCTTTAAATTTAAAGTAATCTCGGGAAACGGTAATGTAATTTTAGGTGTATTTAAGGTTATTGAGCCGGGTCTATACAACGTAGGACAGGTCAGCTAGTAATTCACACATGATAAAGTTCTTTCAAAGAATAAAAAACAATTTAAAAAAAATTAAGCAATTTATTATCAGACATTGATAAAACAATTTTTTTAAATTCTTTTTTACATGTCATCTGTTTTACATTTTCTTACTTTGTTCCATTTATTCCAAATGAGTTAACACTTTTATTAGTTTAAAAAATCTACAATTATTATACCCTGAATTTTTTAAGAGTTGTAGATTAATATATAGTTCATAAGCCATATCCCATACATAAATTATCTTTTGACATATCTAAAAATACCTAAAAACTTTCTTTCATTTCGTCATAACAATAGCTCTCTGTAGCAGAGTTCTGTAAAACACTCTTTTAATTATTTAATCCACATCTAGCAATCGAACTATCACATATAATGTTATAACAATCACATTTTGTGTCACACATACGTTACACCATTGAAGTTTTTTTTTCTGTTCACAATGTGTTTAAATATCTAATGCACACACGATTTTTCTCTTTGGAAGTACAGTAGCCAATATGGTCTTTACAATGCGTCAAAGATTTGGTTCTGGAAACTGTTTTATCTAAAACAGCTTTGTGTAAAATGACATACCTTTATCAGTATTTATTTTACTTGGCACAAAATGGTATTGATATTTGTTTCAACCTATTAACTGTTTATATATAACTTATTGCTTTGTATTTTCATAATTTCCTCAAAACATCTAAGCACACATTTCATATTTCATGCTTTAGCTCGACTGCATATGAAGAAATCGATTTTGATACATTTATTGGTCTTTATTCTTCTTCTTTAAGTCTTTTTTCTTCTTTACTAGTTTTTCTTCTTATAACTGACAAATATAGAACTTTTATTAATTTCTCATCAGATTTTTGCTTCAAACTTTTGGAATGCTAATTCATATTTCTTTTCAAATTGCTTTTTACAGCTTCCAGACAATGCAACTTGCTTCATTTGTATACTTAATACAATGAAATAAATGGATGAATTATGAAAATGATACATTTTCTTCTGCTTTTTCTGTAACATCCAATGTAACAAAAAAAAAATAATAATAAATAAATAAAAAAGAAATTGCAGATAACTTTTAATGTTAATTTTATACATATTGCATAAGCAACACAATAACATATTTTGATACTAAAATGATAAAATATTCATAAAAAATATTTTCCTTTAAAAACTTGATTTAAAATATATAAGCAATTTTCCTTCTTCAGTAGTTGATGAGTACACAAAAATACACAACATATTCATATTAATCTTTGAAAAAAAATGAATTTGTTAAAATTTATCCTGAATATATAAAAATTTGATACAGGAGAACTTGAAAGTTCCTTTGAAATGGGAGAAAAACAACATTTCTGTAATACCATTAAATGCAATTACAAATTTATCCTGTCTGGCAGTTTTAAAGAAAACAAGCTCTTATAAATACAACACTTCCTTGATTATTGCTACATTATTCACAAAACAAGGAACACAATGGAAGTTCATGGTCCATTCAAAAGTTCTTAAGCTTTGATGGCTCCATTAATATATATATATATATATATTAGTCTTTTGATCTTGAATTATTTAAAAAAACAATTCATACACATTCACACAAACACACTGAATAAAAAATTATTGTTCTTCACAAATGCATTTTTGTCCTTCTATAAGTGTTCATGAGGACACAGTTCAAAAATAAATAAGGCGTTGTACGATGGCAGTTCATCAAGTTAATCTGTTGAAATAGTTCATTGATTTTCTAAATTCAATTCTAGATCTCAAAGAGCAGTATCACCACTGGCCATTCTGTACCCGTTTCTTTCATTAAGAGGCTCTTTTTCTGGTACTTCTTGAGGTCGTTTTCGCTTGAAGAAGCCCAACTATAAAAAGAAAAAAGAAAAAATGGAACATTAAAAGTTGAAATACAAGAGTTTACATAAGAACTTATACTTATGCTGCACAGAATTCACATAAGAATAACAAAAGAAAATACCCAGACCCCCTTTTGAAATTTGAACACCCATCTCTATTGTTCTTTAACAGCAAAAATTTTTATTATTATCATTATTATTACCCTGGTATAGTATTTTAATCATTAAACTAATATAAACTAAAAAAAAAAAAGACTTCAAAAACTACTACAAAGTACTAAAACCTTATAAAAGTATAAAGAGGGAGGAAAATAGCCGAATGGCGACTTTCTCGTCAAACACATAGTGCTACGTCGCTTGATTAAAACCTTTGAAAATGAAATATATATATATATATATATATATATATATATATATAATTTATGCACAAATGTTAATTTATTATTTAGAAAAGAAAAAAAAAAAAAAAAGGAGAGGGATAGGGGTTCATTGGAACAATTACTTAGTTACTTTATATATTTGTTTTTGCTATGTTTGATGATTCAGCACTCCTTAATGATGACTAAAATAGTTTTAATTAGTTAAATAGTTTTAATAGTTATATATTTATTTTATTTTCATAAATAGTAGACAGGAGCGTTATGCATGATGTCAGGAGTTTTTTTACTGTTATTCTCGAATTTACTTCGAATTACAAACAATAGATGGCGCTGCAAGCAATATGCGCTAAATCGAGGCGAGATTTGGTACTTCGGGACCCACTCGATACATTTTAAACTCCTTTTTTGGCATGGGAGAAGAAAAAAGCCAAAAAATCTAGCTTGAATTTAGCGCCTATTGTTTGCAGCACCATCTATTTTTCGAAATTCAAACTAAATTCGAGAATCACGGTAAAAAAAAAAAAATTCTTAACATCATACATAACCCTCCTGCAAGAATTTTTTAAATATTTGTCACCGTTTACGAGTTATTGAATTTTAAAATCAGTACGTCCTTTTTAAGACACTTGGTATATAATCATGTAGAAATGTAATGTTTAATTCTATCTACCCCCCCCCCCCCTCCCCAAAATTAAATTTTGTAACGAAAAAAAGATAATTAAAATTTAATGCAAGTATGAGCAGATTTTAGATGTTAATTATTTATAATCAATATTCTAATTAGTTGATTTAGATTTAAACAAAAAAAAATTTTTTTTTTAATTAGTTTAAAATTAATTTGAATGATTATATAATTTTGAGGTATATATTTAACTTATTATTGAGCTATAATGTTGTACATTAATTTATACATTTTTTAAATTTAACAATTATACATAAATTTTAATTTGATTTTTTATATATTTTTTTTAGTGTTAAAAAATTATAATTTATATTAACTTAAAGGACAAATTGTTATCATTCTTATATATATATATACCGGGTGTCCTAAAAAGGACTGACTGATTTTAAAATTCAATAACTTGCAAACGGTGACAGATATTTAAAAATTTCTTGCAGGAGGTTTATGCATAAGGTCAAAAGTTTTATTACAGTGATTTTCGATTTTAGTTCGAATTACAAACAATAGATGGCGCTGTAAGCAATAGTCGCTAAATACAGGCTCGATTTTTGGTCCTTTCTCTTGTTTCATGCGGAAAAAGGAGATGGAAATGTATTATCCGGGCCAGGAAGTACCAAAAATCGAGCCTGAATTTAGCGTCTATTGATCGCAGCGCCATCTATTGTTTGTAATTCGAACTAAAATTGAAAATCACTGTAAAAAAACTTTTGACCTTATGCATAACCCTCCTGCAAGAATTTTTTAAATATCTGTCACTGTTTACAAGTTATTGAATTTTAAAATCAGTCAGTCCTTTTTAGGACACCCGGTATATATATAATTAAGGATATAATAGTTGATCTAATTTATGGAACTTACGGTAAATTGGGCTTGATGAGTCTGCCATGGTTGCACTAATATTTGCATTATTCAAGCTTTACGGCTTTTTTAATTCCATGCTTCCCTGCTATGCTGATAAGTTTTTTTAAATTTATAATGAGTACACCTTGATTTTTAGTTTGCATAACACTTCACTTACAATTTCTATTCATAATTTATAATGATCATTTTTAGTACTTAACTTAAAATATCATCAATAGATGGTAGCACTACAAATTTCGTCGAATATTTTATGTTCCATTTGATACCTGTATTTTTTTTCAGTCCTATTTTTTAATAAATGATCTCTAAATTCTTTTAATTAGCATATAAAATAATTTATTATGTTTTGTTTTATTACAATAATATTTAATAATTATTCTATTAATATTATTATAATTTTTCGCTCCATCATTTGCTAATTTTAAACTCTCAATTTTCGCTGTTAACTGTAACTGCTTCTTATGCCACGTAGAAAGGGATTTTCATTGTAAGTTTTGACAATTGTTTGTGTGGATAATCAGCAATTTTTTCTCTGTTTGTGATAAATTCTTATCATTTCCATGTATTAAAACAGTAAGTTTTTCATTCACATGTTCCTTTTTTAATATCTGTTATGTCTGAATTGTTTATATCCAAATCTGTTGGATACGGTTGTCTGGGCAATGAGAAAAATAGGCTTTAAAGCATTGCTTCCTATTTCTCTTTCAGAAATCAGCTGTATTTTACTTATGATGTCAAAATATTGCCCCTGAAGAGACGAGTTTCCACATCACAAGTTTCATTTTTATTCATGTCTTGTTCTCTTTTTTCCATTCCTTTTGGAATTTTTCTTATTGAATTGATATATTTTCCACTTTGATATACTGCATTTTGGATAATGGGTTTAATGGTACTATCAATGATTTAATGTTTTTCTGGTCATTTTCCATTTGTTAAAATGTTTTAATTACAAAAAGATTGAATATATGTCAAATATTTCTATTTTCCAATGTTTTTTATGCATTCAACTTCCTGTTCATATTAATCTTTTTTCCAAATTTAAAATTTATAATGTTTGAATCTCATTCAAAACTTCATTTTTAGGGTTTCGTTCATCTGACGAAACCCTATTCGTCTCGCTCCTCTGTCTGTCTGTCTGTCCGTCTGTCTGTCCGTCACAGAGCCCGTTCTCAGAAACTATACATGTTGGAGACATGAAATTTTGGGTACTTATAGCTGAACACCTCACATCATACGACAAATCATAAAATTTTGAAAAAGTCGTACATTTAACCCTTTGGGCTCCCGCATGTGTATTTTAAACAATTCGTTCTAAGTGAACTCCTAATTATGTTGTAGACATGAAATGTTGGGTACTTCTAGCTGAACACCTCACATCATACAACAAATGATAAAATTTTGAAAAAGTCGTACATTTAACCCTTTGAGCTCCCGTATGTGTATTTTAAACAATTCTTTCTAAGTCAGCTCCTAATTAATTTGGAGGCGTGAAATTTTGCATACTTATAGCTGAACACCTCACATCAAATGACAAATCATAAAATTTTGAAAATGTCGTACGTTTAACCCTTTGGGGTCCCACATGTGTATTTTAAACAATTCTTTCTAAGTGAGCCACTAATTAGGTTGGAGGCGTGAAATTTTGCATACTTATAGCTGAACACCTCACATCAAACGACAAATCATAAAATTTTAAAAATGTCGTAAGTTTAACCCTTTGGGGTCCCACATCTGCATTTTAAACAATTCATTCTAAGTGAGCCCCTAATTATGTTCGAGACATGACATTTTGGGAAGTTATAGCTGAACACCTCATATCATACGACAAATGATAAAATTTTGAAAAAGTCGTACATTTAACCCTTTGGGCTCCCGCATATGTATTTTAAACAATTATTTCTAAGTGAGCTCCTAATTAGTTTGGAGGCGTGAAATTTTGCATACTTATAGCTGAACACCTCACATCAAACGACAAATCATAAAATTTTGAAAATGTCCTACGTTTAACCCTTTGGGGTACCACGTGTATTTTAAACAATTCTTTCTAAGTGAGCCCCTAATTATGTTGGAGACATGAAATTTTGGGTACTTATAGCTGAGCACCTCACATCATACGACAAATGATAAAATTTTGGAAAAGTCGTACATTTAACCCTTTAGGGTCCCGCATGTGTATTTTAAACAATTCTTTCTAAGTGAGCTCCCAATTAGTTTGGAGACGTGCAATTTTGCATACTTATAGCTGAACACCTCACATCAAACGACAAATCATAAAATTTTGAAAAAGTCGTGCATTTAACCCTTTGGGGTCCCACACGTGTATTTTAAACAATTCTTTCTAAGTGAGCCCCTAATTATGTTGGAGACATGAAATTTTGGGTACTTATAGCTGAACACCTCACATCATACGACAAATGATAAAATTTTGGAAAAGTCGTACATTTAACCCTTTAGGGTCCCGCATGTGTATTTTAAACAATTCTTTCTAAGTGAGCTCCCAATTAGTTTGGAGACGTGCAATTTTGCATACTTATAGCTGAACACCTCACATCAAACGACAAATCATAAAATTTTGAAAAAGTCGTGCATTTAACCCTTTGGGGTCCCACACGTGTATTTTAAACAATTCTTTCTAAGTGAGCCCCTAATTATGTTGGGGACATGAAATTTTGGGTACTTATAGCTGAACACCTCACATCATACGACAAATGATAAAATTTTGAAAATGTCGTACATTTAACCCTTTGTGCTCCCACATGTGCATTTCAAACAATTCTTTCTAAGTGAGCCCCTATTTAGGTTGGAGGCGTGAAATTTTGCATACTTATAGCTCAACACCTCTGATCTCACGTCAAATAATAAATTTTGAAAAAGTTTTATGTTTAACCCTTTCAACTCCAGCTTGTGTATTTTAAGCCATTCTTTCTAACTGAGCCCCTAATTAAATTGGAGATTTGGAATTTTGCATACTTATTGCAGAACACCTGAGGCCAGGCGACAAATCATAAAATCTTGAAAAAGTCTTACGTTTAACCTTTTGAGCTACCACATATGTATTTGAAGCAATTCTTTCTAAGAGATAATTCTTTCCTAATTAAATTGGTGACATGAAATTTTGCATATGTATAGCTGAATGCCGACCACACGACAAATCATAAAATTTTCAAAAAGTCTTTTATTATTTACCCCTCTGGGCTCTAACTTATGTATTTTAAGCAATTTTTCTAACCTCCGCCCATTTAACCCGAGGAGAAATTTTCCAACTTTTGCCGACACCCCTTTGACCATTCTTTCATATTATGCACCATAGCCTTATATATTTTAGTTCCATTTTTTTCCGCCAGGTGCACCTACTTATCTCGGGTGCTATGGGCCCAATCCCCTCGATTAATATATCTACGGATAGTATGTAAAACGGATTTTCGTTCGGATACAGGTTTGTTTAGAATCAAGTGCGCACCCTGGTTGTGAAATGTAGAACTAACAGATATTTCAAAAGGATAAAGTGTTTTGAAAGAAATATTAAACGAAACCCTCTGTGCGATCTGAGATCACACTTGGCCACTTGTTAAATGTTTGGATTTGTCTTAAATCTTCATTTATAATTACTTCATTTAATAATTTGTTGTTTCAAATTTAAAATTTATAATGTTTGAATCTTGTCTTAAAACTTATGTTATAATTTATATATTTAAAATAGATGATAATTTATGATATTTTACAATGGTTATATATACGAAGGAGGAATAAGGGAATAATTAATGAATAACAGGAGTTTAATATTTCTTGATTACTATTACACTCCAAAATAATACAGATATTTACAAGATTAAGGAAGGGGGGGGGGGGGAGGCTTTTGCGGAAAATTGACCGCGGCATGAGAATTTCTGCCGGACAACCCGTCCGATTCCGTTGCGACTCGGCTCTCCTCCTTAAGGCTGTTCTGAACTGCTCTGCTCAACAAGCGCAAAACGTTTTGACACATTTACAAATTCATTTTTTAACGGAAAGATATAAAATTGGAAAGCCTGACCATGCAAGCGATTTCAAATCGAACTGTGTTTTCCATTTTTTGATCCATAAATTACCTATTAAATTATAAGCGATTTTGATCACGTGACACGGCATTTTACTCCCCTTACTGACTGGATTTTCTTCTTTCGTCTGGAAGTTCAGTTCAAAATGTCATCTTTGACAGTATTTTCTGAAAGATCTATTGCGTTTACAAGAAAACGGAAAAATCAATTCGATGACGTAGTTTCTGAGTAACAACACCTTCTAGTTTCATGCATTTCCGAACAAAAATGAATTAAAACTTATGTCAGAAAATTGACCCTTTGGATTTGAGAACAGCCTTAAGTGCTCGTGAGACTCGTTTGATTTCTGCCACTTCGAAAAGAATTCTGAGGTTTTGCCTATTAACTTGTTCACAGGATCAGAGATGCGAACATATGCATTAGCAATTTAATTCTAAACTGCAGTCGTTACTTCTCGTGGGGAAATACTGTCTCTACTTGTTGCTATGTGAGTGTTGTGGGAACATTTAAGGGTGTATTCGAAAAAATATTTTTCCACTTTCAACAACTCGAAATTTTCTGAGACATTTTCAGACTCATTTTTAAAAGTAAAAACATGAAACTTGCTGAGGTGATTTTTGAAGAGATGTATAAAAGGCCGTGTGATTTCATTTTTCGCTCAATTAATTAGAATTTGAGCTTTAAACAATTATTTTCTCAGTATGACCATTTTTTTCATTCCCAGATCTCCCGCTTCTGAAAATTCGGTTTAAAACACCAACTTTGATAGCATTTTTTACAATATTTTCTGCATTTATCGAAAAACCGAGAAACACGGCACATTAAGCAGTTTCTAAATAAGAGAATTTCCCAGTTTGATGTGTTTGAGAGCAAAAATTAATTTAAAAATGAATCAGGAAATAAGCAGTTTGTATCGGAATACACCCTTAAGGCTGTTCTCAAATCCAAAAGGGCAATTTCCTGACATAAGTTTTAATTTATTTTTGTTCGAAAATGCATGAAACTAGCTGGTGTTGTTGTTCAGAAACTATGTCATCGAGCTGTTTTTTCCAGTTTTTTGGCAAACGCAATTGATCTTTCAGAAAATAATGTCAAAGTAGACGTTTTGAACGGAATTTTCGCGCAAAAGTAGAAAAATCTCTCAAGAGCGGACGAAAAACGGGTTTGTCACGTGATCGAGATTGCTTATAAATCAATGGGTAATTGATTGATCAAAAAATGGAAAAAACAGTTCAATTCCAAATTGCTTCCATGGCCAGGCTTTCCAATTTTATATCTTTCAGTTAAAAATTGAATTTGTAAATGGTTCAGAACGTTTTACGCTTGTTGAGCAGAGCAGTTAAGAACAGCCTTAACCCCCCCCCCCCATATATATAAACTTCTAGAAAAGTACTGAAACAATGTTGATGAAATTTAAAATGGGACCAGCTCGAGAGTACGCTCTTTCAATTAAAAAAAAACCCATGAATCGATCACGTAGTTTCGGAGTAATTGGTGAACATACATTAAAAAAAAAGAAACCTATGCATCGAATTGAGAACACCTCCTTTTTTGAAGTCGGTTAATAATATCTTCATTTTCCACTGAAGTAGTGCTCACTTTGTCCTGAAGTAGTGCACTTTGCTCCAAAAAAGCTCCCTCCATGCCATGAAAAAGCGTTCTTCGAATTAAAAATAAATAGCAAATTTTCTAATTTGTCTTGATTTTTTTATACATATTTCTTTGTACCTGATCTCTCTTTTACAGATGAACACAGAAAACAGCACAAAATGAACAGTTTTTTTCTATTATTGTTCTGATGTTAAAGCCGATTTGATGGAAAAACCAGTTAGGTTGATTCCTACACTCATATACACACATATAGGGTGTTTCAGCACAGCGGTTACAAAGTTTCAGGAGAGATAGAGTACACCTAGGTGTACTCTAGGTGTACTCTATAGGGTGTACCTACTAGTAGGTTTTTTAGTAGACGATGGGAAATTACATAGCAATGCATGGTCAGAGACTCTTTCCTGGCGCGGTAGTTACGACACAAAGCACAAGAAAGGGAGAACACGAACAAGGTGAGAAAACATGTTTATTATTCTTAGTGCAGCAAAAAACTAAGAAATAAGAATAAAAAAAGAGACAACGATTGTCATCAAAGATGGTGTTCGAAATTACAACACCGGGCCTTGATGCAGGCCTGACATCTCCAGCGCAAGGAAGGTCATCCCGTAAATACCGGGCATGTCCCGTACTTCCCCAGCAGCTGCCAGGTTGCGTGCAACAAGTACCCCAGCACTTTCCAGTATTGTCCCGGCATTTTTGTAGCACTAAGAATAACAAATATGTTTAAACACCCTATTCGTGTTCTTCCTGTCTTGTGTTTTGAGTCATCACTACCGTGCCAGGAAAGCGTTTCTGACCATGCATTGCTATGTGATTTCCCATCGTCTAGGTGTACTCTATCTCTCCTGAAACTTTGCAATCGCTGTGCTGAAACACCCTGTATATAAAAATCATTCCAAAACACCCTCGATTTTTAGGATGTTTGTAGAGATTGAGTTAACTATATAATTTTCTCATAGAATTTAAGAACCCATTGAATTTCGTTAAAATTCTCAGTGGTTAATTTGATTAGTAAATCAAAAAAGGCAAGGAAAAAAAAAACAGTAAGGAATTAAAGGGGTGGCCCGGAGGGAACCAAAGACTTCTCCCCCCACCTTTCCCCGGAGCTGCATCAAAGTGTTATCCCGAAAGTTTTTTCTGTTTATTAAAAAGTCTTAAAACTCCGGATAAACGTATAGTTCTATACTCGCGGTCTTTTTGTTCTGGTCAGACGATGATTTGTTGTGGTTACGCGGCGTTTTTCATATTTTATGGCTTTATAGGGAAAGTGCTGGACGTCCTGCAGCATCCTGCTCAAGGGAGAAGTTCGATCTAATCTCCTTTTTATTGCTGAACCCATTGTTGAATTCCCCTTCCTTTTGTGCAAAATCACATTTTATTGCTTTACCGTGATAGTGAGCACTTTTCCTTTCTGAACGGAGTCTAATAAGGACACAGACGCGTGTTTTGCCATCCTTCTCCAGTTTTCGTGGAAAATCTTTTATTCTGGACGGTTCTGCGGTTTATTCACAAAAGAATGAGGGGAATCAACAATGGGTCAGGAGATAAGGAGCTCGACTCTACTTGAAGGAAATGCTCCTCTTTTGCAGGACATCAGTCCCTTTCCTTTTAAAGTAATTAAAAATCAAAGACACCGCGTGGCCACAACAAACGACGCCGACACTGATTACAGTTAAAAAGATGGTCCGTTCGCAGCCTAAGGCTGCGTACCCACTATCCTTCTAACTGATTTCAGTGTCGGCTTCGTTTTTTGTGGCTTTCCCGTGTCTTTGATTTTTAACGACTTTAGCAGGAAAGGGACTGATGTCCGGCAAAAGAGGAACCTTTCCTTCAAGTAGAGTCGAGCTCCTTATCTCCTGACCCATTGTTGATTCCCCTCATTCTTTTGTGAATAAACCGCAGATGATTTCAGAATAAAAGATTTTCCAAGAATACTAGAGGAGGCAAAATACAAGTCAGAACATAGCTTTAAGGTCGAGATAGACGTATCAGCCTACTCGCGGTCTTTTTGTTCTGGTCAGACGATACTTTCTTGACGATTCTTTCTTTTCGGAATTTTTAATCTTTTATGGCTTTACAGGGAAAGTGCTGGACGTGCTGCAACATCCTGCTCAAGGGAGAATTTCGATCTAATCTCCTTTTTATTGTTGAACCCATTGTTGAATTCCCCGTGTTTTTGTGCAAAACCACATTTTATTGCTTTACCATAACAAGGAGAATTTTTCCTTTCTGAATGTCCATTCAGAAAGGAAAAATGCTCACTTGTCATGCTAAAGCAATAAAACATTTCTTTTCCAACCCCATTTTTGGTTTTTAGCAGAAGGATGGGAGGATCAACAATGGATTCAACAATGAGTCAGGAGATAAGATTAGATCTAACTTGAAGAAAACTCTCCTCTCTTGCAGGATGTCCAACACTTTCCTTGTAAAGCTATAAAAGACAAAAAACGTTGAATGGCCACAAGAAAGCGCCGTCTGACCAGAACAAAAAGACCGCGAGAGAATGATACGTCTATCTGGAACTTTAAAACGCAAATTTTGCCCACCGAAACTTCATAATGCGCCTCTCCCTCGGAGCTGCTAAAAATCCCTCTGGAGTAAAAGGCCGGAATTTGGTATTGCTACAAACGATTTTCAGATATTTATTATAAAAAAATGTCTTACATATTATAAAGAATTATGATAAATTATTATAAAGAATTATGATAAATTATTATAAAGAATTATAATACAAAATATCTTACTTTCCACAGCAAAAGTGCCAACAAAGCTAACAAAAGCAGACCACAGCAAACAGCAAGAATGATGATCCACCATGGAATCATGTAAGGAGACAATAATCCATCAAGTAAGCTTACTTCAGTTGACACCTGCAAAAAATGTAGGCAATGACGCAATCAAGAGTGTTAACATAAAGTAATAAAGTTTGGATATAGTTTATAAACGAGATTCAGGCAAGGGAAATACTTACTATGAATATCTTGTAGGGCAAGTAACTTGGATCCACGCCGTATGGTAAAGCTGTTATCCTGGTAACCAGCTTAGAAGAAGTTTTCACTACACTGAGCCCCAGCTGAAAAAAAAAAATCAATAAGAAAAAAACCTATAAATTGTTTATAGTTTACGTATAGCAATCTTTCACATGCTATAAAAATATCGATATCAGTTTGTCTAACTATTTATCTAAAGAGGCATTCCGAGTTCAAACATTTTTACTGGCTATTTTTACAGAAGTTTCGCCAGCTTCAATGATGAAAAAATAAATAAAATTCCAAAATACTATTAAAGCTACATCAGAAAAATAAAATAAAATGAAATAAAATAACAGAATTAAAATAAGAAAGGAATTTTGATATAAAAATGGTGCATTAGTCCTGACGTTCAGGATTTAAACATTTTTACGGGACAACCTTTCCCTGTATCAAAGATAAATACATTAAAAATTAAAATATTGTTAACTCTATAAGCCCTGGTGGGTGAATTTCTTCCCACTTAATTTTAATCCCCAAATGTCACAATAGCACCGGAATTTACGATCAAATTTATTGGAAAATAAGTAAATGAGTTTCTTCGTGTACTTAAGAAATCTAAAATTGTGTTTAAAAATACTGGTGTCATTCTATCATTTTCGGATTAAAATTAAGTGGGAAAAAATTCACCCACCAGAGCTTAAAGGGTTTTAAAGCTATGTTTAAAAGAAAAGAAAAGAATATACGTAAGACTATTAGTGCACATTTATAGTTTAATATCACAAAACTGATTAATTAACCCCGAACTACTAGAAATTTTATAGTTTTATAAAAATATTCTACAAAAGAATTTTTTTAGAAAAAACTATTTAACTTATTATTATCTGGTTTATATATTTAGTTCATTTTAAAGAAATTTCTGGTTTGAATAAATATTTTGAATATACTTGTCGGTTCTATTGGATTTGTCAGGCGGAGGGTTAATGTTAAGTTAAATTATAACGTATGAATGTATTAGAAAACAGTAATCACACGATTTTACATGAAAACGTATTACAGCAATCAAAACTACGAATTAATTTTTTCCCTTTATTTGATTTTGTCTTTTTCTTTTTAACTTTTGAAAACGTATCGCATAACCTAATAGTGATGTAAAGATGTTTGTTGAATTTCAACTCTTGAGAAGAATGTGAATTATTTCGTATTTTTATGTATTTCTCGAATAACATTTGTTCTTCTTAACCAATAATGACAATTATTGTTCATTTTCAGCGAAGAAATACTTGTTTGTGTAGATGTGTTCATGGTGTGTACAAAGAAGTTGATACATACGTCGTCATAGGTTTCTCTCCATAATCTTGATCGTATGCTGAAGATGACTTGATCGCCTTTTTCCAAATTGGAGATAATACATCTGACTTTCGTGCAGAGCGTTGGGCCACAGGACTGAAAGAAAGAAAGAAAAGCCCCCTTGCTTTAGGAATGAGAATAAAGATCATATTTGAGTTAAATTTTATCCTTAAAATAAAATAAAATCAAAGTGGAATTATGACAACGTAATATTATTTACAAAAGAAACAAAATTTAAATTAATGCTAACATTTGTAGATTTTTATCACTATACAAGACGTAGAGATGCCGCAGATTATATTAACCATTCTACACAGTATGACAGCATGAGCCTATTAAAAAGCAGTAAACCAACGTTTAAAATGCACAAATAATGCGTGAAAAGCAGCAAACAGCTGTTTCGAATCTACAGCGAGATTCTTCTTCAGTGCAAGATAGGGAAAAAAGAACAGCGTGCTAGAAAAAGCAAGGCTGAGCCAAGCCTTGAGCGCTCAGCCTTGCTTTTTCTAGCACGCTGTTCTTTTTTCCCCATCTTGCACTGAAGAAGAATCTCGCTGTAGATTCGAAACAGCTGTTTGCTGCTTTTCACGCATTATTTGTGCATTTTAAACCTTGGTTTACTGCTTTTTAATATTCCTGCACAAAGGCTTTAATTGTTATTTTAAAGTATGAGCCTATTTTGTACAGAGACCGAATATACAGGGTGTTCCAAAATTCGACCGACAAATTCATAGGGGTAATAGTAGGCATCAAGAAGATGAAAAATTACCACAGAACATGGGGTCGAAAACCACATATTTAATCAAAAATACAGGGTGTGTCATCTTAACTCGATTTGGGTTGTCCGTAATAACTTTCAGAAAACTGAAGTGTATTGTAATAAAACATTTAACAGACATTCTCACCTTGTTGTAAATGTGATAACACCAAACAAAAGGGGCAGAAGTTTGCATTCTACACGCCAGCAGTATCTACTTGACGCCTTACATTTTGGACTGTGATTATCAGTTCGTACGATACCATCGATTGCTTGAGCACAACATGTTTTTCCATATATTTTCGGGATGTTATAACATTTTACACAAAACAAGGTACATATCGTTGCATTTTTATTGCAATGTTTTTATTTTTCTCGAAATTATGACCGTAAACCCGAGTTTTGTGACTCAATATGTGGCTTGCGACCCCATGTTCTATGGCAATTTTTCATCCTCTTCATGCCTGCTATCAACGTCTCTGAATGTGTTGGTCGAATTTTGGAACACCCTGTATAGGAAACGTACATTTATTTCGAGTCATGAACAACCCGCGACAAAAAGTCGCAAATTATATCCTTGGTCTTTCCTTTTCAAAGGTTCTGTGGCCATCAGCAAAAGAAAGAGGCGGTGATAAACATGTCAGGCAGGGTTGGAACTAGCCTTTTTTGCACCCGGAGCAAACATGGATTTTGGCGCTTCCGCAAAGTATATTTACAAAAAAAAAATTATAAATTTTCTAATAGCCAACTTATTTTAAAATTTAAAATATGTAATACTGAACTGCGTAATCTACAATGGCGGATCTAGGGGGGTGGGGGTTGAACACCAACAAAAATATTCTAAAAATCATTTTAAAAATGAAATATACAGTAGAGTTCCGCTTATCCGAGACGCGCTTAACCGAGTTTCCGCTTTAACCGAGTTATTTTCTTCTGATGGACCCATCAGAATAATAATGGCTTCCATTATTATGAAACAGTCATTATAAAGGAAGTGTTAGGTGAAGATCAAAGAGAAGATCAATTTTTTTCAAAAAAAATTATGGCCATTTTTTTCCCCATTCTGACTTCTCCCTTCTGACTTCTGACTGATGGCTTCCATTATTATGAAACAGTCATTATAAATGAAGTGTTAGGTGAAGATCAAAGAGAAGATCAATTTTTTTCAAAAAAAATTATGGCCATTTTTTTTCCCATTCTGACCCGAAAATCAGAGTTCTAACTTTTTACGGCTGCTCTTTGATCTTCACCTAACACTTTATTTATAATAACTGTTTCATAATAATGGAAGCCATCAGTCCATCAGAAGAAAAGGATCCATTCCAAAGGTATAATCCTTCATTTGGCGCCCCTTCGTTCTGGCGCCCGGGGCACATGCCCCCTCTGCCACCCCCCCCCCTTAGTTTCGGCCCTGATATTAGGGTCTTCCTCCGCTGACTTTTGACCTCTATACGAGCTCCAGAAGACTGACCACATGAAAGGTTCCGCTGAGGCTGAACGCAGTCTGATCGATCATTTAGGCTGGGAAATGTGGAAATAGACCAAATTGCGCAACATATTTATAAGTTATATTTTTGGACTTTTCTTTCGCTGTGGTCAACTGTTACCTTTTTTAATTGCTCTTTTAGCGAAAGCGTGCAAAATTAGCGAAAGAAATTCTTTTCCAAGATGCGATCAAAGTGTGATGTGAAAAATAATCTCTCCAGCAATGGTCGCGAGCAACATCGGTACAACCACATCAAACAAGCTGATAAAGATCCCAGACCCCTTGATCTATCCCCATCCTCAAAAGAAAAAAATATCCTCGTTCAACAACATGAAACTTTGACATATTTTTAAACATAAAAGCATGCTATTTGTAGGCATGATTATTGAAGCGATTTGTAGTAATCGAACAGTTTTTTCATTTCCAATGAATTAATTTATCTTGAGTTATAAGCGATTGTTGCCTCAGGAAGGAGTTTTTTCCTTTCCTGTGCTGTTGCGTCCGGAAATTCGGCTCAAAACACTAACTTTGACAGCATTTTCTGAAAAATCTCCTACCTTTACAAAAAACAAAAACAAAAACAGTTCGATACATAATTTCTTAATGTGCCTGCCAATTCACCTGCTTTGATACGTTTGCGAACAAAAATTAATTAAAAAATTTGTCAGAAAGTAGCCAATTTGGATTTGAGAATAGCCTTAAGGGTGTATTCCGAGACAAACTGCTTATTTCCTGATTCATTTTTAAATTAATTTTTGCTCTCAAACACATCAAACTGGGAAATTCTCTTATTTAGAAACTGCTTAATGGGCCGTGTTTCTCGGTTTTTCGATAAATGCAGAAAATATTGTAAAAAATGCTATCAAAGTTGGTGTTTTAAACCGAATTTTCAGAAGCGGGAGATCTGGGAATGAAAAAAATGGTCATACTGAGAAAATAATGGTTTAAAGCTCAAATTCTAATTAATTGAGCGAAAAATGAAATCACAGGCCTTTTATACATCTCTTCAAAAATCACCTCAGCAAGTTTCATGTTTTTACTTTTAAAAATGAGTTTGAAAATGTCTCAGAAAATTTCGAGTTGTTGAGGGTGGAAAAATATTTTTTCGAATACACCCTTTTTTTAACGAATGAAGAATGAATATTTTAGAAAACATGTTCAAACCATCTTGCCCGAAAGTTGCGGAAGCTGAGCTCGGGTGCCTTGGATATAAGAATGGCGACACGCGGGATATAAAATTTGATTAGTTTAGACGATTCTGGACAAAAGCTAATCGTCAGGTATCTTGGTGAGCCTGCCATTATCGCGAAGCTAATGCTTGTTAGCTTGTCTCATTCGTATATCCTCCAGGCGAATATCGCCAAGTGTTGGAATAGGTTTCCATAGTTTGGATAAACGTATCTGAACACTATCTGAGCATGCGCCCTGTGCATATGTCGCCGTTCTATGTATGGAGGCACCCTAGCTGAGCAAAAAGGTTTCTCCGAGCTATTTCTAAGGTTATCTATAGTGTGTTGAAAGGAAAAGGATACCGTATAAGTGCGGATATCTTTGTAGCGGTGGACAACTCAAAAGAGTTAAGTGCGGGAAAACTGCCCAAGCAAAAATACGGTCTCTTTTAGCAAGGTCAAATAGATTCTGTTGACCATAATGTTGCGTGTATGACGCCAGTATGCTGCGGCCATAAGGTTTTGTATAGAATTTGGAGAAACTCACCAATTCGTCATCAAATTCGCTTTCTCCTTCGTCACTGAGATATTTATCTTCTCCTTCATCGGACATGAAATAATCATTATCTCCAACGTCCCTTCTTGTCCTTTCTTTATTTTCTATTGAATTTTCATCTGCAGCCTTCAGCTTCTTTCTTTTCAAGTTGTGGAACAACAGATGGTGCGTGAGGTCTTGGCTAGTAATATTTTTATCTCTGGATCGTCGACGGATTTCCTAGAAAATTTTTTTGAAATAGTAATTAGTTAAATGTATATCAAAATATTTATATAGGGAAAACTACATAATTTAGTGTTTTTTTTACAAGCCCCATTAAAAAAAAAAAAAATATTAAAAATTTCGTTTATAGCAGATCGCTGTTTCTGATTATCCTAAAGCACGAAAATCTTAAACAGGACCACAATTAATTCACTGGCTCCAGCATGAAGCCGGCAGAGCAAAGTCGAGGGAAGAGTAAGGATTTAGAACAGATGTGCCTGGCAATTTGCAAATTAAATCCTTTAAAATAGAAAGTTTAAACACGAAATAAGCTAAATTAAGAACATGAATTTCCATCAAGCCCTTGGGTTACAGAATATAAGTGAAATCCATTTTTTTTTTTTTAAATTGATGACTAATAGATTTTTTTTACATTTAATATATTCTTTAGAATGCCCACTAACAATACCAGAAATCATATTCGTATAAAAAATAGCAATAATGGATTCAAATAAAATTTTTTAATTTATTACAGGCGATAGTTTCGTATTGGACTCGCGCTAAGAGTTAACAACCAAAGAAATCGCTAAAAATCACTATTTACAATCAGCCTATGACATGTCTTAAATTTGTGTTTTATTTATATTTGATTGTTTTCGATATTGATTGATGAATTTTTTAATTTCGTTATGGAATATAAGCTGGAAACAAACGCTGAGCTATTTATATTAATTTAAGTGCAAATGGATTTATCTTTCGTAATCGTCTGTACTCGATATAGATATATTAAAAATAATAATAATAATGTTTGAAAATTATTTTAAAACAATAAAAATTGAGTAAATAGCAACATAGTTTTAAGACAAATTACAATACAGTTTTTAAACAAATTGAATTTTAAAGTGCACTTTTTCCCTTATTCCACGATGCAAGAATTGAAAATGTGCGATTTTTAGAAGCTTAAAAGAATGCAGTAAAAGTTAAATTGAATCGTCTGCTGTTGGTCGGAGGATAACGAGAAAGACAGGCTACCGCGGTGCATTCCACGTACCTTTTTTTACAGACCGCTGGAGTCACGTGATGCTCGAATACAGCAATGAAGGTGTGCGAAAAGAGCATCACGTCACTCTAGCGGTCTGTAAAAAAAGACACCTGGGATGCACCGCGGTAACCTGTCTTTTTCGTTAGCCTCGCTGTTGGTCAAAATGACGTCAGCGTTACGCACAGACACGTTTGTCCTTTATAATAGCGATAGTAATTGTAAATGGATTAATACCTTATTTACAAACAGTAAAGATTCTGCCAAATTTTTTATGCTTGTAAAAAAATAATATTTCGTGTATTTTATTATTATTACCTGTAGCTTTAGAGGGTTGACGTCTTCCATTTTTTCGCATACTGCATTCCCCGATACTTCTGGCTGATCCATAGGATAGAGTAATGATTTTCCACTAAGAGTATATGTTGGCCATAAGAGAAAAACTTCAGCTTGCTGTACCGAACTGGGACCTTGATTGCCTACCTGCAAAATATTAAAATTAAAAAAATGTTTCCTTATAACAAAATGGCGAAAATTTTACGAAAGTGATGAAAAATCTTAAATAAATAATTGTTAATATTTCATGTTTGATGGTCGAATAGTAATGAAACAGAGACTTGAAATAATACTAAATAGATATTGATAGGCATATCCTTAGTTTTTACGTTCACAAATCATTGTACTATCTAATTTTCAATTCATTCAAGGTGTTTTATTTCTAATAGGGCTTATATAAACAATATAAAAAAAAACCCGCATTTGTTCAGATATCGATAGTTATGTTTTATTTTTTTTCCAGTTTAATGTGAGTAAACACTATTTGTTGTACATTCTGTCTTGGTTTTTATTCTGGCATTTTGCCTTGAAGTAGAGATTCATTTATGAAACCTTAAAATTTCTATTTGTTTATTTTTGCTTTATATGATTCATTGAAGGATAAACGTTTTTAGGTGCGTTCGTAATTATATAAATACGTAGCACCAATAGTCGTCGATCATCGTTCGGTCCGTCTGTCTGTTTGTCCTTCCGCATATAACAGAGTAAAAACCACCCAACTGAATGGTCTGAAATTTCAAATATATAATTGCTGCAAAATTTTGTCGAGTCACTTCAAATTTTATGAAAATCAGATGTATAGTTTAATGACAGGGACATTCAAAAGTTTTCCGTTATATTACGACCAAAGGGGAAAAAATATTTCAAGAGCATTTTAATGATGTTACAGCCTTTCGAACAGAATGAAATTGCTATGCACTTATGCAGTGCACTAAAATATACATTCAGTACAATATGTGGGGCAAAAAACATTTATAAAACTAGTTATAGTACGAACGCACCTCATTTGCTACGTTTGACGTGCAATTTCCAGCTTGTTGTATTTATCTTACATGATTCAATAGTCGAAAAATGGATTCCAGTTCCAGTGGTAACTGATAAATAAATATTTATATTATTTCACAGAAAAAAGTACTTCTTTATGCTACCTTCCGAGAAGTAATATACTTTGAAAAAAATATATTACATTATACACCGTATATTCCGGCAAATAACGCGCTGCGGAACGTATCGCCAGGGTTATCTCAATATACGATACTCGATATATCAAGAAGAGGCCCTTGATAACGTGCACCTACGATTTGAGATTGTATTTTCCTATTTTATTTGCCGTATTGCGCGAACCTCTTTCCCCCCGCCCCCAAAGAAACCTTCATGAGATATGTGTCATAAAAATACAATAAAGGGTATTAAAAAGTATAATAACTAGTACAAATAATAATTGAAAAAAAAAAAAAACTAAGGAAATGTGAAGTAAGGGCATACGCTGCTACCAAGGTTACGTTTTTTCTGTCAAAGAAGCATGATTAAGAACGTTTATTAAAATATTTTAGAAATCATAATCTTAATCCAGTTACCTCGTAAATGTGCGTGACTTCAGGTCCAACGTCTCTCTCGCTAACTTTTGTTTCTGGTAGTTCCTCTGATTTGTTGTATGTTATCACACCAGGCACAGAAATTCTAAAAACGAAACCACAAAAATCTACATGTTTCATTTAAAATGATGAAAAATATTAAATACGTGGGTTTTTTTTCCTTTCGATAGAAAAGTTTACATTTTTTATGGAAATTTTTTTAAGTAAAAAGTAAAAAGGAATTAAATGCTTTAGATATTAACAGATGATTAGATTAAATAAAACAAGACTGAATTTCCTTGATAAAAATCTGATCATCTTACCCTCCTACAGCTAACGAAACTTCTACTCTTACAGGCAGGTCTATCTCGAAAAAGTTGTTAAACAGGGTTTCATTTTTCTCCACATTAGTGCTGTAAAATAAATAGAGATAAGTTTTAAAATGAATAGTACAATGCATCATGCAATAATGATTTCGAATTGAGGAATTAAGGGTGTTCTCAAATCCCAAGGGGCAACTTTATGACACAAGATTTAATTCATTTTTGTTCCGAAACGCATGAAATTGGCAAGTGTTGTTATTCAGAAACTATGTGATAGAAAGACTTTTTCCATAGAAAGACTTTTTTTTTTTTGGTAAACGCAAAACATCTTTCGGAAAATACTGTCAAAGTGGGCGCTTTGAACCGAGTTTCCGGACAAAAGGAGAAATACCAGTCAGCGAAGGGAGAAAAACCGGTTGTCACGTGACCCCAGAATCGTTTATAGCTCGATAAGTAATTTGTTTATCAAAAAATAAAAAACGTCTTTCGATTTCAAATCGATCCCATAGTCAGCCTTGCTATTTTTTTTGCCTTTACGTTTAAAAATGAGTCAGTAAATGTGTCAGAAAGTTTCTGTCTTGTTGAGTAGTGGACTTGAGAACAGCCTTAAAACAAGGATGTGCATTTAAGGCTGTTCTTAACTGCTCTGCTCAACAAGCGCAAAACGTTTTGATGCATTTACAAATTTATTTTTTAACGGAAAGATATAAAATTGTAAAGCCTGGCCGTGGAAGCGTTTTGGAATTGAACTGTTTTTTTCCATTTTTTGATCAATCGATTACCTATTGAGTTATAAGCCATTTTGATCACGTGACAAACACGTTTTTCGCCCGCTCTTGAGTGCTCTTTCTTCCTTCGCGCGGAAATTCGGTTCAAAACGCCCACTTTGACGCTATTTTCGGAAAGATCTATTGCGTTTGCAAAAAATGGAAAAAAAAAAAAGCTCAATGGCATAGTTTCTGAACAACAACACCAGCTAGTTTCATGCATTTTCGAACAAAAATAAATTAAAACTTATGTCAGAAAGTTGCCCTTTTCGATTTGAGAACAGCCTTAACAATTTATGCCTCGACGGTACTTTAAAGTACCGCTAAAATAATTTGTTTTAAAATTAATTTAATACATCGATTAGTAGTAATACAGTTTAGAATGAATTACAGATATTTTATTTTATCTTGTTCCAAAAGCATTATTAGATGCGCAAAACAAAAATATTTTTAAAAGGATGATTTCTTTTGCCTTGGCATCTTTTCAGCTTTCTTGACGTTGAAAGATTATGTGTGTGTGTGTGTGTGGGGGGGGGGGATTTCAGTTAGGAAATATTTCCATATTTCTATTGAAAGAGCATTACATTTGTACATTCCCTAATTCTATAAAATACTAAAAAAATATTTTAAATAAAAGATTTGAGTGGAATTATAAATATTGCACAAAACTCCAATAAATTCAAATGTAATTAATTATTTTTAATTGGCAAAATACTTCTGAAATTTATTAAATTATTGTGTGAATCTTCTAATGGAGTTTCAAAAATTCGCGAAAAATGCTTTAGAAGATGAATTTTTCATGAATTCATAATTTGGGATATAAAGGGTTAAAGCACAGACTTAAGGTAGTTTCCGAGGCAGGAAACATTCTAGATAATTTGGATGTTATAATCACATAGATAGTCAGAAAAGCAACTCTAAATTGGGAAAAAAGAATTTGAAAAAAGAAAAATAATAATAATTAGGACTGAATAGATGAGATTCGTAGTCTCTTGCGTCTTTGGCTGAATAATATTATAATAGAAGCTACAGATTGTCTACGTAATCAGACAATATTTGTAACAAACAGGGCTTCTTTTTTCTTAATAATAATAATAATAATAATAATAATAATAATAATAATAATAATAAAAGGGGATATAACTATATGCATATTGGACGGTAACAGTTAATCTTAGTATTAAAGGTAATATAAATATTAAAACAAAATTCACTGATTATAATTAAATTTGTATTCAAACTTGAAGCTCTAAAGTACAGGAATAAATGAGTGATTTAAATGTGACAAATAACTTTCACATACACACACTGAAATCAAACTTATTAAGCTTACCTATTAACGTTCATGATGAAGACCAAGTCGCTTGTGGAAGAAATAACTCTAGATGGTTCTAGAATAATTTTGAAATCCAACTAAAAAAGGAAATAAAATCCAAGAAACTGTTGTTATTATGAAACAGGTAATGAAACAGAACCACATAAAAAAAAAGAAAGCTGAAGTTAAATTTATAGATGAAGTTTTAAGTATATACTCACTGTCTTGTTTGCTGGTAGTGGATTTCCGATATCACAAATTAGTTTATTTGCCGAAGCAACTTCTGTATCAAGAGCAGTCACACTTTTTGGTGTGCAGCTGACTGGGAAATCCTGCAATGAAAAATCCTTCTTAGATTTCAGGAATAACAAGAAAGAAAGCTCATGGATCAAGCATATATTATGAAACACTTTTCAACACTTCGGACGCCAGAACGAAGGAGCGCCAAATGAAGATTTTGTTTGTCAATTTTTCTCACATCTATGCTTAGCACGGTATTGTTAAAATCATCCTGTCTGGCATATGACAAAGCATAGAAGACTCAAAAGATGATATGGCATAAGGATCCTGTATAAAGTGGAATTTTTTTCGATTCCGTTTTCAAGATTTTAATTAACCAATATTTGACAAAGCCAAGGGCGGATCCAGCTCACCATTTAGAGGGGGGGGTCATGGATTTCCTTTTTTTTGGTTGGGGGAGGATCACATCTCGTTATGAGAATTTTTTATATTGAAAGCTATTCCCAAATCCAAACCAATTACTTTTCTGATACTTTCGTCAAGTCATTTTCATTCGTAAATACAAAAGATTTGCATTAATATTCGTAAAAATATAAAATTTACCGATTTTGTTCAGATACCAAGAAATTAAATAGTTTCCCATTTTCTTATAAAGGCAAAGATTCATTCAGAAAATGTTGTCAAAGTTAGCATTTTTAGCCAAGTTTTACGAGTTGACAGCCACAGAAATGTCGTCACAAGGGAACAATTGGCTGTCACTTCCGGAAATTCAGTTTAAAAAGTCTAACAATTGTCAACGATTAAATATGGCAAAAATTTGTATTAAATTTTAGAGGTAACTAAACCGCACACATTGGCAGCTATGGGATGTTATTAGTGTCATGAAAAGTGCAGGTGTAGCCTCTTCTTTCTGCTCAAAGTATTAAATAGTTTTTTTCAATCGAACTTATACCTTTGGAATGGATCACTTTCTTCTGATGGACTGATGGCTTCCATTATTATGAAACAGCCATTATAAATGAAGGGCTAGATGAAGATGAAAGGAAGCCATCAGTCCATCAGAAGAAAATAAATCGATTAAAATTCTCTTTGTAAATATACTTTGCGGAGGTGGGAGAGGGGGGGGGGAGGGCGCCAAAATCCATGTTTGCCCAGGGTGCAAAAAAGGCTAGTTTCGGCCCTGATTCACTGTTTAATAAGGTAAATAAGATACCTAAGTAAACATGTTAGAAAATGCATGAAAACAAGACTTCAGCAATTACCGTTAAGTGCACTGTAAAAAAATGCTGTGCTTTTTCCTGCCCTTTATGTTGTAATATTTTAATCACCGAATCGAATAAATCGAATTCAAGCACCGATGCTGTGAAAGCGAATTCAAGCAACCAGTGAAGTAAAAATCGAATTCTTTCTATCACGTGCATCACGCAGTCAATAGCAACGCCACTTTCCCCAGACTTGCGAAACTTTACAGCACTCTTAAAGATAGCTATAGAATAGCAGCTTATAAATGACTTTTTTTTCAGTGCGGAAAAGTACTCCAATTATTTTGTTCAGCTCTGTATATGATTTATAATATTTGTATATATTCTACATACATACTATACTAAAATTTAGTTTAGTAAGAAAACGCATAACACAGTTGAAAATTCACCATCTTCAGCTATCTCTACCAACAGGCGGAAACATACTTAGATTCTATTGTACAGCCCTGCATATAACCTAGAGATTTTTATACACGACGTATATTCAGCTGAAATTTAATTCAGCCAAAAACACACTTAAAACTACTGAAATCACACTACCAGGAATTTCTATTCATAGGCAGCTTCCTGTATATCATTTTATTTATAACCACCTTTAAGCAATTCACACTCATACTCAGTAATGCTTTTGGTTTCTTTTGTGTAACCCTGTATATGGCCTATAGCATTTATAAACACCACGTTCTATGCAAAAATTTAGTTAAATTTAAAAACGCATATTATAACTGAAAACGTACTTCCAGCGATTGGCATTCGCACTGTCTGTGCAATCACACTCACGTCTCGAGTCAGTCATGACTGATAATAATAAACAGTGAAGCTTATAGCAATAAATGAAGGTTCTCATACAGCTCAAATCAATGAGTAATGTTGAAAATTTCCGAAAGGAGAAACGCGATTTTTGGAATACAGATAGTTTTAGTTCGGCCAAATTTTCGGTGAAACTATGATTTTGAGCTGAAAACGAAAATGAAACCGAATTTTCGGTCGATCTCTAATTATAACGAATTGTACAATTTTATCATCCGTCGAAATATATGAAAGTTAGAAATCGGGGAGCTTTTTTAGATGCAGAATCTTTAAATTTTCAGATACCTTTCATTTCCAGCCATCTCCTCGACTACCCCCCCCCCCCCTCCAAAAAGAAAAAAAAATATATATATATATAAAGTTAATTAAAATAAATTTTCTTTTGCGGTTTGTATCAATTTTAGTAGCTTGAGAATTTATAAAGAAACAGTTAAGTTAAATGAGAGATGAATAAAGAAATCATATACATTGCACGTATATGTGCAAAAGTTATCGAACGATATGAATCGCTTAATATTCTATTCACTATTCGCTACAAACATTTCTAACTTCAAAACACTGATTAATCAAATTCTGCTTCAAAGAGGGTCCGAACAAAGAGATACAAGAGATATTTTTTTCATTAAGGCTGTTTTTTCTCAAATCCAAACTGGTTATTTTCTGACACATTTGATTGATTTTTTGCTCGCAAACGCATCAAATTAGCAGTTTCTGTTATTCAGAAACTATGTGATCTAACTCTTTTTTCAGATTTTTGGTAAAGGCAAAAGATTAAAAAAAAAAAAAAAAAGCTGTCAACGTTGGCGTTTTGAACCTATTATGCGAACGCGACAGCAAAAAAAAAAAAGAAAAAAAAAAAAGAAAGAAAGAAAAAAAAACTGCATTCCTGGGATAGTTGTTTATAATTCAAGACAAGGTGTAATTTTTTTATCGGAAAATGAAGGGGGAAAAAAATTCAATAAACTTGCCTGCAAGTATCAACTATCATGTTTTTATGTTTAAAAATGAGAAAATGAGTCAGAAAATGTGTCAGAAAGTTCCGCGTTGTTGAGCGGAAGAAAATATTTTTTTGAGAACCGCCTTAGGGAAACACAAAAAAAAAAAAAAAAACTTTAGAAGAACCTTAAAGCTGTTCTCAAGTGCACTGTTCAGTGAGCACAAAATTTCCTGGCACATTTACTAACTCATCTCATCTCATCACACACAAAAAGTCACAAAATTGGCAGGGCTGACTATTGAAAGGCAGAGTTGTATAATATAGACGCACACGCGCACGTCGTGCGCGGAAAATTTTTTAGAAAAAAAAAATTGTTCCTGTAATTTTTCTTTTCTTTTTTTTAAATACCGAAAAATGAAAAATGTTCCCCAATTTTATGTACAATTTATTTATTGTTTGCCAGGGATGATTCTGTTCCGAATTTTCCGAAAATTTAAGGCCGAAAATTAAAAAAAAAAAAAAAAAATCGGCCATCAGTCCGAAAATTCAGACATAAACAAATATCACTGAAATATATTGCGAATTTCAGCAAATGGTCGCCGAAAATAAACCAATTCCATTAATCGTTCGCAAAAAAAATGTCCAATTTTGTCGATGCATCGCGGAAAAAACGCGAATTTCGTTAAAGGACCGTGGAAAAAACGCGAATTTCTTTAAAGAATCGTGGGGAAAAAAATGTCAAAGAATCGCCAGAAAGAACGCAAATTACGTCAAAGAAGAGTAGGAAAAAAACGAATTTCGTAAAAGCATAGTGGAAGAAACGCGAATTTTGTCAAAGGATCGTGAAATAAAACGCAAATTTCGGAAAAGAGTCACGAAAAGACTAATTTCGTTAAAGGATCGCTGAAGAAACACAAATTTCGTAAAAGGGCCATGGAAAAAACGCGCATTTCGTCAAAGAATTGCGAAAAAAAAACACGAATTTCCTTAAAAGGCCACAGAAAAAACGCGATTATCGTCAAAGGATCGTGGAAAAAAAAAGAGAATTTCATCAAAGAATCGCAGAAAAAAGCAAATTTCGTCCAAAAAAAGCGCAGGAAAAAAACGAATTTCGTAAAAGCATAGCGGGAAAAGCACGAATTTTGTCAAACGATCGCGAAAAAAAATGCAAATTTCGCCAAAGAACCGCAGAAAAAATTAATTTCGTCAAAGGATCGCGAAAAAAGCTCGAATTTCGTCAAACAATTGCGAAAAAAATGCAAATGTCGTCAAAAAATCGCGGAAAAACGGAAATTTCGCCAAATGATCGCGGAAAAAACGAGAATTTCGTTAAAAGGCCGCAACTCATCGGTCTCTTTAATGATGATTATCTATGAATGGGCCTCTCCTTACAATATGTGATTCAGTTGTTTCATAAGCAATGGCCATTATTGCATTGATAAAATAACTGATAAGAATTCACTCCTTCTTATCATGGATTTTTAGCTTTACATTATTATTTTAGCCAACATATTTATTCTGTAATTAATATTAATTAATTTTTAAATTAAATGGTAATTATTTAAAACTATTGTTTAAAATTCATATCGTCAAAATAATATAACACGTTATTTTATTAAACATTAAATTAATTTGCAGAAAGTTTTTGACCCAATATTTATGTGCGCAGAAAGTTTTTGGTTTTATACAAGTCTGTTGAAAGGATTTGGAATCGAATAGCTTTTTCCGTTTCTCGATAAATAAATTACTTATCAAGTTATAAGTGATTTTGGGTCCGGTTTTTCTTCTCTCTTTGCCTGTTTTTTTTCAGCTTTCGCCCGGAAATTCGGTACAAAATGCCAACTTTGACGGTCTTTCGATTGTAAAGTTTCTGAATAACAACACCTACCAATTTCATTCGTTTCCGAACAAAAATGAATTAAAACATATGTTCTAAAGTTGCCCCTTTGGATTTGAGAACAGCCATAAGGCCTTTTCCTATTAAATCTGGCATTTTATTTTTCCATTATTTTGTATAATTTTATTTTTAACATATTTTAGCAGTTAATGAAGTATATTATCACCGGATGTTCAGATTTGTTATATATTAACAATTTGTTATACGAGTATATTATTTTGAACCTTTGATACATCTTTTTTTCCCCACGAGAATGCAGCGTAAAAAACGTGAATTTTCAGTTATAAAACACTAATTTTAAATTCGGCACATTTCGACTTTTAAGTACACTAATAAAAGCGTGTTAAAAAAACAAACAAACCTATTTTTACTTTATTTTCTTTTTACGTTTTTGTTAAAACTCTTTATTTTAAGTGGAGTTAGAATAATAATGTGTGTTGTAAGAAGTGACTTACCAGTTTGGATCGATCAATATTCACATAATTGACGTCTGGTGGCATCGAGACGTACAGCATAGACTCAAATGCATCTTCTCCTTTGTTCCGTACAATAACATCCAGTTCCAAGCGTTTTTTCGTGCCGATAGAATACTGTTCCATGTTTCTGAATAATAACAAAAATAATATATACATATAAACTTTTTGTACAATTAAACCATTTAAACATATGAAAATTGACCAACTTTGATGCAATAACTAGATATAGACAAATATATATATATATATATATATTATTCTATATTATATTATATATATATACCTGTAACGGGCATATCATAAATATTTAAATATTATTACGATAGGTGGCAGCACTAACCGGCATTCTACTCATTATGTGCGCTGTCACAGTTTTTTGTCAGCGAGTCTTCATTAGAAGCTAGTATATACATGCTGTGAAAAGTGGGCTTGTTGCTTTTTTTCCCTGTGCTAAACAATGTTTATAAATAATACCTTGTACATAAATAAAATAGCAGCCTTTCTAACAAAAATATCGGGAACGATTGTTAAAAGTTTTGGATGTATTTTGAGCACTTAAATCTACGACTGGTCAAATGATCATTTTCACTGATTGCAGCAATCATTTTTTTAAAAATTTATTACCAACAGAGGGTTATTTCTCTTATTAATACACCCCCTTTTATTAATAAAATAAATATGTTTCTATATTAGTTTGACCAGGTAAACAATCAAGAATGTTACCTATTATGAGACCATGTTAACGCTTTGTTGTCATTTGACAAGTGTAGATACTCGCCATTAATTTCACACGTTTTATTATTCAAAACGTGTTAAAAACGAAAAGAAATTCTGAGTAATAATCTTTGTTTTATTTAATCACGGAATATTAATCATTAAGTAAATAAAAAATTACTGTTAGAAATTTCTGGTAGATATTTTGAATAAAAAGCCGCACTAAATTAGCAATGTGTTGAAATCTTTTAAATATTCTGGACTTTCATACAATCAATAAAATATTGTTTCAGGTATACTTACGATGAAGCATAAATTTGTAGATCTGGAATGCAAATATCATCTTTTCCACAGTTCTTTTCAATATTAATCTAAAAAGGAAAATAAAAGGTAAAATTTAGTATAGTATTTCCATCTTACAATCACTGTTCTTAATGCTGTTACACTGTACCAGTGTGTGTTGGAAATGTTTTATTTTTCTATTCAGCATCATTAATATTTTATTTATTGTCATAATTTTGCGTTTTAGTGTCCTTTTAATGTTGTTCGATTTAAAATTGAACTGTGTTTTCTATTTTTTGATCAATCAATTACCTATTGAGTTATAAGCGATTTTGATCACGTGACACGGCATTTTTCTCCCCTTATTGACTGGATTTTCTTCTTTCGTTCGGAAATTCAGTTCAAAATGCCAACTTTGACAGTATTTTCTAAAAGATCTATCGCGTTTACAGGAAAACAGAAAAAACAGTTCGGTGACATATTTTCTGAATAACAACACCTTCTAGTTTCGTGCGTTTCCGAACAAAAATGAATTAAAACTTATGCAAGAAAGTTAACCGTTTGGATTTGAGAACAGCCTTAAGATTCGAGTAAATAGTAAGAAATATTGAAGTTTTTCTTCAGCATATTAATATGTGAAATCGGGAATTTCTTTACTACGCGCGCTGATTTAGCTCCAAATATCTTCAATAGATGGAGCTGCACTCATATCAGTCTCAAATTGTTTGAAAGCTTAAATCAAAGTACAAAGATGGTTTAAAATTCACCTCGGTTTTTGTCCTTCATATTTTTAACTGTTGAAACGTCAAAAATTATATTCAGCTATACGATCTTGAACCTAAATATGATTATATATTTTAATGAACAAAATAAATTGCATTTCTGCTTTTATATTCAAATAATTTGAAATTTAAGTTTTAATTCGGTCATTTCACTAAGATTAATTTAAGAATTGCTTCCCCCTTTATCCCGTGTGTTTTGTTAAGTAATGGGGCGATATAAAATTATTACAGTTTAAGATGGTGCTGCCATACCTATTGATGATTTTTGGAACTAAACAAGGAATCGTAGTAAAGAAATTCCCGACTTCACACATTACTCTCGTGCAAGAAGAACTTCAGTAACTGTCACTGTTTACTAATTGAATTTTAAAAACCGTCAGTACATTTTAGGATAGGACACTCTGTATATAAAACACTGTGTGATAGAATCATTCCCATGTAATATGTAGACTTCAGTTACATCGAGTGTTAATGCGTTTCATCAATATAGGGTCATTCCATGTAAAATGAGCAAAAAATTAACAAGTTGGAAATTGCTCGTCAAACGTGGCAAATGAGGTGCGTTCGTACTATAACTAGTTTTGTAATTATTTTTTGCACCCGATATTGTACTGAATGTGTATTTGTTTGCACTTCATAAGTGCATAGTCTGTAACATCCTTAAAATGCACTTGCAATAATTTTTTCCCATTCCCTTAATGTAACGGGAAACTTCTGACTGTCCCTGTAATTAAATTACACATCCGATTTTCATAAAATTTGAAATGGCTCGACAAAATTTTGCAGCAATTATATATTTAAAATTTCAGCCCATTCGGAAGGCTGTAACATCATTAAAATGCACTTGCAATAATTTTTCCCATTGGCCGTAATGTAAAGAAAAATTTTGACTGTCCCTGTAATTAAACTATACATCCGATTTTCATAAAATTTGAAATGGCTCGACAAAATGTCACAATAATTATATGTTTAACATTTCAGACCATTTGGGAAGCTTTAACATCATTAAAATGCACTTGCAATAATTTTTCCCATTGGTCGTAATGTAAAGAAAAACTTTTGACTGTCCCTGTAATTAAACTATACATCCGATTTTCATAAAATTTGAAATGGCTCGACAAAATTTTGCAACAATCATATATTTAAAATTTCAGCCCATTCGGTTGGGTAGTGTTTGCTCTGTTACATGCGGACGGACGGACAGACGGACAGATGGACTGAACGACGACTATAGGTGCTACGTATTTATATAATTACGAACGCACCTAAAAAAAGAGTCGTGGCCACATAGTAACCGATTTTAATAAAGTTTGATACACAGGTTCAATTCATATTAAAATAGAGTTATGCAAAATATCTTCCCCAAAAATAAATTATTTTAGCAGTTTTCGACATTTAAAAAACTTGTGATAAAGAATGACATGTGTGCAATCGTCCAAAGTTGCAAGTTTGAAAAAACTATTTAACAGAAATGAATTTTTTTTTTTTGCAATATAGAAAAACTATCTTCCTATTTATTGAGTAACAATAATCTGGAAACACCCTGATTAATTTTTAATTGGCTGTAAAAATTGAAAATTTGTGAATTTTGAGAAAATTAGAAAAGTAATAAAAGTCAAAGGAATTCAAAACCATCTGTGAAATTGATGTTCAAAGTAGTATTACATATGAAGATCAAATTCCCCAAGTTTGAAAGTTGACATTAATTTCCTTCATCTTAAAAAAAACTTAAAAAAATTACAAAATCATAATTTTTCCTCTTATGTATGAGCAAAAATATAAATAAAGGAGAGGTTCGACATTAACAATATTGCACAGACGCATAAAGATCAATAAGTCCATGATATGCTCAAAAAAATTCAAGATTGCCTTTTGATTCCTAACATAGCAAAAATGGGTTCAAAAAGGTAATATCTGTTACATTCCATGAGCTATTCTTCTTTGAATTCGTGCAAGTTTCTTAAAATATTGGACTTTTTCAAGGTGAAAAATACGGGTGTTGCTATCTATTTTTTGTATCTGGATTTAGGATTAATATCTAATATTTTGTCCAAACTGAATCCTTTTTTTCTACTTTAATTAAATATATTCTTGAGGTAAAAATTAACTCAAAGCAAGAATAAAAGTTTCTATGTTTAAAATATACACTTTTATCTATAATATCAAATAATTTAAAAGACTTAAAAAGCTTCCCTTCACTTTCAAAGAAGTGATAGAAATATTGCATTTTACCCTCAACATTTTTTACTATTTATTTTTTTCCTCATTAAGGAATCAAAATACAATTACTAACTTACGTCAATCTGTTACTTATTATTCATTCTTAATTATAAATAATTTTTAATATAGTCTTTCCATTCCTAAGGCTAATAATCAAGATTGAAAGTTTAAGCATTTTGATAAAACGTCGATTTTGCATCAACTTTTAATGTAAATTTTAATACTTAAATAAATTTTAATTCTAAAATCTATTATTTTACATTTACTCATAAATAGATAGGATCTACTTATATACTTATTTTCATTAAGACCTCTGACATGTCTGCCACAGCTGATTTGCTCATTTTGCATGGAATGACTTTATAGTGACTTTTTCAGAAGACTAACATTAAACGAATACAATTATTTTGCAATGGGGCCATTCCAATGCCCATGAAAAATGGACAAAATGTCCCGCACGTCACATTTACAAAGATAAATACCTATAACTATTAACTTTTAAGTTGATAAAATAAAAACTATACATTAAAAATAACAAACAATCCTATATTTTGTTGTTGTTATATATTTGTTGTTTTAATTTGAGGATACAATAGCATTGTTAAGGGTCCTGTCCCTGCCGGCGAAGACACTCACGAGCTAATGCTAATCCTATGGGGAGGGATTTTTCTAATATCTCGTTTGCATTTCGACATTTTTAAATAATTTTTTTTGCATTGGATAGCCGAGGTCCGTCTCTACAGCGCACCTTGGTTACTTTTTCGATTTTGGTTGCAAATATTTTTTAGAATGACACTTTCATTTTCAGAACCGGTTTTGAAAATGAAAGTAACTTTATTAAAAATATCTGCGACTCAAAATCAAAAAAGTAACCAAGGTGCGCGGTAGAGACGGACCTCGGCTATCCAATGCAAAAAAAAAAAAAAATTATTTAAAAATGTCGAAATGCAAACGAGATATTAGAAAAATCCCTCCCCATAGGATTAGCATTAGCTCTTGAGTGTCTTTGCCGGCAGGGACAGGACCCTTAAAACAGCAGTAATATGTAGAAAAGCTGTCCCACATGTGATATGGAATGGCCCTTTAATAGGTTGAAAAATCTCCACGTTTTAAACCCTAGACCTAAGTAAGCTGCATGTTTCAGGGTCATTCCATGATAAACGGGCAAAATGTCCTGCGCGTGACACTTACATAAACAACTATATCTATCCTATAAGTTGCTAAAATATAAACTTTACATTAAAAATAACAAGAAACCCAAAATTTTTATATCAGCATAGTTGTTTTAATTTGAAGATATAATAACATTGTTAAAACAACAGTAAGGGGCTGTCTGTGCATATATAACGTTATCAACTTTTTGGTAATTTTGGACCCCCCCCCCCCCCGCCCCCGTAACGATATCGTTATCGATTTCTAAAAGTTCTTTAGATTTTTGGACTTTACTTCTTTTGTTTGGAGTGATATACAAATATGGTCACAGTTATTTTTCGCATACTTTTAATAATAGCCTTTTGTTGCGTAATGCATTCAACAGTAATAATACCTTTTTGCACTTGCCCCCGCACGAGGAAGAGCAGACAAATATTCTTATCAACAAAACAGACGACAACATTCTTTCTCTTTTATTTACTAGTAAATACAAGTATAATTTCAAACATACTTCGCATATGGTTTGTAGAACAGCGGATTATATATGCGTATATGGATGACATGTATGACAGAAGAATAGGAATGCCTATCATTAGAGTATTCCGTATTTTGGAATTAAATAATTTTATAATGATTTAATGATTTTAATAATATAAACTTTGTATTTTCGTAAAAATAGATAACATACTATAAAAAGATAACATACTATAAAAAGATAACATACTATAAAAAGATAACATAATAATTTTATGTAAAGACCAGGTTACAAATAAAAAGAAAAAAAATTGGTTGGATCAAAAGGATAACGATATCAAAAGACAAACTCCCCCTCCCCCTAGAGATATCTTACGATATCATGTGCCAGACCCCCTCCACCCCCCTAAAATGATAACGTTATATATGCGCAGCCCCTAATACATAGAAAAGCTATCTCACACGTGACATGGAATGGCCCAATGAAACATGAAAAACTTGAAAGAATTCTTAAGGAGATTAATCTTTTTAAAATATTAAGAAGAAATCAATCAGCGTTAAAAGTGCAGCTTTTAATTATGGATTCAGTTTATTGGCAACAAACGCATCCAACTTACAAGGGGGAAGAAAAATAATGTGTGATTTCACCAAGCAATTAAGTTACATTAAAATATTCAGCAATAATATAATCTGTGTGTTTTATTTATTTCCAAGCTCTGAACTTTGGAGATTACTTGTTTCGAAAAATAAATAGTAAATAAATTACAAAACGAATCGAATTTATTCAGAACTATAGGAAAGAAACGAAAGTTTGTTTGGATCGTTGAAGTTATTGATAGCACACAGTCATAGTATGTTACAAAATTATGAATTTGTAAATGATTAAAATTTTATGCAAGTTTAGAAATATTCATTTTTGATGCGTAGTTTAATTATTTTTTTATTAGTTGAAAAGTAGAATAAACCCAGCATTTCTTATAAATCGTAGTACATAATAACAGAAGCGATTTTACTTAAAAAATAATTACCTGATTGGTGGCAGCCGTGGGTTCATTCATATTGAGTATGGGTTTGAGAACGAACCTGTAGGGTTCCAAATCGATCAGTTCGTAAACAGCTTTTATTTCGATGGGACTCAGTTTGTCACGAATACCATTCTAAAATAAATATGTAAAAAACATGTAGATATTAGAGAAATTAACATTCAATTTATGTAATTTGATTACTAAATAAAAGACTTTTTTATGTGTGTGGAGGAGAGGGGTGTGGCGGCGGGGGGAGGCAGTTATGTTATGGATCTTGGGGGCAAAACCTTGTATTCTCCTTTTTAATTTATTTAACTTAATTAACTAAATTATTTTTTTTTACCTTAAGACTCCTCATCAGTTAGACGGCAAATCCCCTTCACTAACGTTAAACTTATGGGCTTGGAATTCTTCCGTATTTTTTAATTTTCTCACCGGGAAATTAAATTCTACATTCTTTTTCTTGTATTGTCTTCTTGAAGATTTTTTTTTCCTTTTTTAATTGGTAAAATATTTATAAAATGTCTACTTAATTTTATATTTTAAGTGTTGAAATATAAGAAAGACACACGAGTTATAAATAAGCGTTTAACACTTAAAAGAAAACTAATTGCGTATTTTAAAAATATTTTATCAAATGAAAAAAGAAAGAAACTTCATTCAAGAAGTACATAACAAGAAAAAGAAGATAAAATTTTAATTTTCAGAGGAGAAATGTGAAAAAAACGGATGTATTCCAAGTCCAAGGGTTTAACACTAGAGAGGAGTTTTAGCGGCCTGACTGATTGATTGCAAATTTTTACTTACTAAATTTTTTTTATTGATTATAAGATAAAACTGTAGGAAGTTCCTTGGGCAATAAAAGCATATTCAAGACATTTAAAATTTAAATGAATTTAACTTCCTAAAAGTACTTTCATGAGCAAGCGATCATTCTTTGCTGGATTGAGACGGCTTACGTTACAAAACTAAATGTCAATAAAATAATTATATGTATATGTTTTGCGTGCACTTCTCTTAATTAACTTATGTACTCTTGCAACAGATATCATTAATTCGTCGCACTTTTAGATACCAGCCAAACAGCTACATTCAATCACAAAAGTTTGGTCATTAGGTAACAACTCACTATAATAAAAAATGTATCTTACATATAGAAAAAAAAATAAAAAGATTGTTCGATTCATTTATCTGAATATAAAAACCTGAATATTTTCCCCATATAGAATGAAAACAAGTTTGATAATATGCCACAAATTTTCGCGTTATTAAGTGGGAAGAAGGGGGAGCAAGGCCCTTAAGATGGTTCTCAAAATAATATTTTTACCGCTCAACAACACGAAACTTTCTACCACATTTCTGGCTTATTTTTAAACCTAAAATATGACATTTGCAGGCATGATTATTGAAATGTTTGAGGACGGTAATTTTTTCCTTTCCACCACTGTCTTTTCCAGAAATTCTGTTGAAAATGCCAATTTTTACAACGTTTTTTGGGAGATCTTCTGAGAAAAAATTAGACAAAAACAGTTCGATTACATAGATTCTGAATACGAGAACCTGCCAATTTGATGCGTTTAAGAGCAACAATGAAATAAAAAATGTGTCAGAAAGCAGTTAAACAAAAGGTATTTTTTGATGCAAATTACCTGAATATATATTTTGGTTTTGTTGCAAAATTCTACACCTTTCTTGAGTCGTATAGCTTTAGTTCGATTGGATTCTAGATAAGGATCTGCATCCAAGAAAAGGGCTCGGGAACTTTTCTGACCGGCATCCAACATCCAAGTGTAATTAATATCTATGGAATGTATGAAACATATTAGAAATATTACTTTTCATGCAATGAGCAATGAACATAAAGTATATGTAACAATACTTTCATTTTACAGGTATGAAAACAGTGAGCATTTAAAAAACAGAGAAAAATAAGCGAAGATTTAAAGAAAAAAAAAATGCTGAAGAAGGGGAAAAAATACATATGTATTTTTTAAAATCAATATTTTATTAAGATGACAAAATAAACGCCTGGCAATGCATACTTTGGCTTTACAATTTCAGGAATCCCCCGTGTTTGACCGAACCTGATCAATGAATAGCAAATTTTAGTAATGAATTTTATCATTCATTTCACACTGCAATAAAAATGAAAAAACCCAGCGAAAATTATAAAACAAAATAAATATATCCTAAATATTGTATTACGTTATTTATTTTTTATCTTAAGATTTTCACTGAAGTCAGTATACCACAAAAACTAAATTCTTTCTGTGCATGGAGAAAGATTTAATATAGTAAATAATGAATCGGCTTTCTATGACTAATCATAGGAAATTATTACTACTATTATTATTATTGTTCTAAAAATAAGAAAATATCGCCAGAAATATGTTGCAAAGTATGTAGGTTGAAGTAACGGAATTCCCTGTCAAAATCAGTAGTGTGCATTTATTTCTGTCATTCAACTTCACTAGTGAAAGTTGTTAGAAAAGTTCCTAATGTGGTTCTCATACTCCCTGCTCCACAATGCGAAATTTTCTGACCCATTTTCTCACTCATTTTTAAACTTAAGGGCATAAAATGGACAGGTCTGACAATTGAAGTGATTTGGAATATAATAACGTTTTTCATCTTTTGATAAATACATTACTTAACCAGTTATAAGCGGTTCTTGCCACATTACGACAAGTTTTTCCCTTTTCTCACTCTGCCGTGTCCGTAAAATCAATGTAAAACTCCCATTTTGACTGCATTTTCTGAAAGATCGTTTGCTTTTACGAAAAAGATGGAAAACGCTATTCGGTTACACAGTTTTTTAATAAGAACACCTGCCAATTTTATGCGTATCCGAAAAAAAAAAATGAATTCAGAAATGTGTCAGAAAGTAGCTTCTTACGATTTTAGAACAGCCTTAAGAAAGAAAACCTCAAAAAATCATCAAAAAAGGGGGAAAAAAACCCCATGACATTATGAAAGTAATAAACATAGAAAAAACGTGCATCTCCGAACATTTTTCCTTCTTGATTTTAAATTTAAGAAAAAAAAGAAATATATATACATATTTTTTCAAATTTTATGGATTTATTTCTAGGCAAAAATTATTCTTTCCTTATTGAATTCCTTACCGATTTCAGGAGCAACTCCTATTCCATAATAGTTAAGACACAATGTGGCTTCTAAGCTGAAAAAAAGTATTTGAAATTAAAAATTTTATATATAACTGTCAAACAAACGAAAGTAATTAATTGACATGAATAGATGATAGGGTGTCATTAGGAGAATGAAATTTAAAAATGAAGCACGCACCATGCTACTTTTGTCTTGTCCTTAAGAGTGCACGTTTTATCTTCTAAACTCAGCACTTCTTTAGTTAATGCCATACTGGAAGTCATATTTACTACGGGTCTGGATCTAAAATGAAATAAGTAGTAATGACAAAAATTAAAATATAAAAAATAACACTTTTTTAGAAAAATATTCAGATGTTATATTTAAACAGGGGTGATTTTGAGTCAAATAAAATTTCTGAAATTCACAGCAAATTTTCTGAAAAGTTAAAGCAGAGAAGGGGGGGGGGGGGGAGGAGAATCCACCAATGCACTACCAGCACTAACTATGCGTTTTTTTCCGCGGCCCTTTGACGAAATTCGCGATCTTTTAACGAACTTTGCGTTTTTTAGCAATCCCTTAATGAAATCTGCGGTTTTTCGCGATTTTTTTGACGAAATTTGTGGTATTTTCGCGATTTTTTTGACGATTTCTGTTGTATTTTCGAGGTTTTTTTGACGAAATTTGCGTTTTTTCCGCGATTTTTTGACGATATTTGCGTTTTTTCCGTGATTCATTGATGAAATTTGCGTTTTTTTCGCGATCCTTAACGAGATTGGCAATTTTTCTGCAAACGATTAACAAAATTAATTTTTTTCGGTGACCATTTGTCGAAATTCGCGATATTTTTATGTCCGAATTTTCGGATTGGTGACCGATTTTTTTGAAATTTTCGGAAATGAATGCCTTAATTTTTTTGAAATTTTCGGAACAGAATCATCCCTAGATCTAATTTAGAAGTTGCAAAAGAATTAAACAATTATAGCAAGATGAAGTAATATTTCTAGAATAAGAAATAAATTTGGAATTTAGTTTTTCTTTAAAATATTTCACGAATACTGTAAAAAGCTGCTGAGAAATTATTACAAAAGTTTAATGCTTCCTCTTTTTTACGCAAAATTGTGGTAACATTTCTGTTATCTTCAGATACCATTTGGAGTTGAACCAATCGGAAATCTCCAAAAACAAATAGATTCTGAGGTTTATGGGAAAGTTTCTGAAATAAAACGCCCCTTTCGCTGTCCGTGTTTCTGAGATTTCTTCTTTATTCTTTTACCAAAGATTTCTGAATATAAAATAAGTTTCCATATACTCGTGGGTAACTACGAGGTTAAATTGAACTTTAGCAAATGTTTCCATCACAACAGATATGTGTGTAGTGTCATAAGCGCTGCAAAGGAGAGCAGGAGAGGGTCCTGGTCTCTCCCTGGCTTTTTGAACGTAATTAATTAAATTTTCTTTTTCTTTTGGTGAGTTCTTTGGTGATTTTGAAAAAAAAAAATGTTCTTTTTATTGATTCTATTGATTTTATTGTTCTCAGTGTTGATTTCAGGGGATAGCCCGGGGGGGACATCTCCCCCCGCCCCGGAGCATTTGAGATTTTGTGTTTTCAATGGTCAAAAAGTGCAATTTACCACCCGGAACTCTATAATGTTCCCCCCGGAGCCACAGAAATACCTCCCAGAGCAAAGTGTCTGAATTCAACACTGACTGTTCTTCTTCCTTTTATTCTCTCTTTATTGATTTAAAATAATTAAACACCAAGATTACCATTAATTACCAATAATTAAATTGATTACCAATAATTGATAATTAAATTAATAAAATCAATTTAATTGAGAATTAAATTATGGATATATCAATGATTGATTATAATAAATATTGATATTGTTATTAATATTTATATTTATCAATAATATATTAATATTCATATAAATATTATATAAATATATCAATGATTAATTTTTTATGGTTTTTTTTTTCATTGGTTAAATTGTTTTGGTTACAAATAGCTTGACAAAATATTTCAAATATTTATGATTTCCTAAATATTTATCGTTACTTATTTATTCTTTTTATACATTGACCTTCCTGTTAATATTTATCTTTCGCATATTTTAAATGTTATGATTTTTTAATACTTCATTTATAAGTGATTGGATCTATTTTTAAAATATTCATTAGTGATTAGTTAATTAATAATTGTTGATCAAATTTAATATGTATAATGTCTGTATCATGTCTTGATACTCAATTTATAAATTTAATTTAAAATGATGATGAATTGTAATATTCTATAATGGTTATATATATATATATATATATATATATATATATATATATATATATATGTATAATTATATATATACTTATATAAATTATATAATTATATTATATAATTATAAATATAGATTATAAATATATTCAATGTATCAATATATTTAATAAATCTATTTATCTATATATATTAAGTCAATATTTATTGATATTATTAATAAATATTGATTTAAATATTGATATATCAATAATCATATTGATATATCAATAATCATATTGATAAATCGATTTATATCAATTTAATTGATAATTAAATTAATTACCAGTAATTAAACACCAAGACACCATTTTATTGATTCTATTGTTCTTCTTTTTATTGATGTTATTCTCTCTTTAACGATTTAAAATAATTAAACACCAAGAGAAAGAGTGACTGAGAATGAGAATTTTCTCCCAGGAGTGTTTTTCCTCTCTGACGCACCCCCCCGGGGGGGGGGGAAGACAATTTTTACATCTAATTTTTGTATAGTCAAATTTTTATGATTTATCTTAAATAGGGTATCACAGCCTCCTTGTCGAAAAGAAAAAAGAAATGTTTCAATTTTCCATTTTGAAAAATGGCGGCAGAAAAATATTTTTGAATACAGTAATACCTCGACTTACGTCCGTAATCCGTCCCAAGTCTAGCGGCGTAAGTCGAAAACATCGTAAGTCGAGGTACATTCAGGTGATCAAAAAAGGATAAGCAATAAAAATTCGCCAAAATCTAATGAACATATTCTATTGTATTTATGGATTATGTTACATACATTTAACATAAGCAAAAAAAATGCTTTTGTAATAAAAGAATTTGAAATAAATCAATAAGTTGTTAACTTACAATTTATTGTTCCTCTAACTGCCCCATTCGAGCTTTTAAACATGCGAAAAAATCTTGCAATGAAGTTTGAACCGACAATTTTTTCTTTTTTTCTCTTAGGAGCTCTTTGTAACAGCTGAATGAGTTTTCTAAGCTTTCCCTAGTCGTTGCTACACCTTACTCGTCTGAATCAATAATTTCAAGAACCACCATTCCAGCTTCAATAAGGTTTAATCCTTTGGTTAATTTTGCAACATTGATGATCTTTCCTCTTCCCCTAGGCTCAACATCTTCATATATTTCTTCGAGAGTACTTTGTTTCTGTAATTCGATAAGTTCGTCGATGGTTAATACCGGATCAGGGGAATTTACGAGTTCAACAACATCTTCAGCATCCGTCTCTAAGTTGAGTTCTCTTGCATTTTCGACGATTTCATCAATTCAGAGAAATACAGAATCACAACTTTCATATGTTTTCTTAAACATGCGAATGAAAAGGGCACAGTCTTTTACAAGCCTCTCTCATTGTTTTTCGCTGAAATTCACCCCATGAATCCCTTATGGCTGTGACTGCATCTGAGATGTTAAATTTCTTCAAAAAAGTTCAAAGTGCGTCTTAATTAAAGAATTTTTTACCCCAGGCCAGACGACGTAAATGCGGGGTGCCGTAAGTCGGTGTACTACTGTATTTAATATTTTTTAATTGTTAAACTTCTGTATTATTTGTATTTGTATACTTATATGTTTAAAATTGGCTTGCGTGGAAAGTTTTGGCAAAATGTTTTTATTTTATTCTATTTTATGTTTATATTCTTCATTTTAAAACACGTGGTCTAGTCTGGGGGCCGGGCCCTATTCCAAAATCATGCCCTACCCTGGATTTTGTTATGTCAGCGCACATGACTGTATTAACACACAAGTCAATTAATTTCTTAAACTAATAAACAACGAAATTTTCAATTAATAATAGGAAAGCACGTATAAAATATCAATTTTCATGCAGAAATCTCGATTGATAATTATTTGAGGATAATGTATTAACTTTATGCACAAATATATTTTAAATATAAAATTTTTGTAGTCATTTGAAAATTAGTTATTAATAAAACGCAAGAAAAACATATAATAAACATTTAACATTAAAAGAAATACTTCATTACAAATTACCTCATAAAAATTACTTTTTCTGAATCATAAGCACCTATAGCAATATCTGAAAAAAAAAAGAAAAATTGGATTATTTGTGTGTATGTTTTTTTGTTATAAATTAAACTACACAGAAGAAAACTAGTCGGATGTGGCAATCCCAAAACTTTCTTCTATTTCAAACGTGTTAATATTTCAAAATTCGCTATAACAGTGCCAAAATTAAATGTCAATCTATGCTTATCATGAGGATTCTAAAGATATATGAAATTCCGTGCATTACTTCTTGAGATATGATTATCACTAAAATCATGTAAATCCTGCAAAGCAACGCCACCTGTTTGGCGATTAACACCAACACCTAATCAGCAACAACTTGTGTCAACGTCTAATTGAATCATAAGTAAGATGAAAATTCGCGCATTAGTTCTTGAAATAAAGCTATGGCAGAAACCGTGAAAAATGCAGCATAGCAGTGCCACCTGTCGGTCGATTTACACCAAAACGTAAACAATACCAATTCATATCAAGGACTAACTGAATCTGAAGTTTGGTGAAAATCCGTGAATTCATTCTTGAGATACAGCTATTGCGGAAATCGTGAAAAATAGAGCATAGTAGTGCCAGCTGTTGAGCAATTTACACCAAAAACTAATCAGCACCGGGAGTTTTATTCAAGGAAATATTTATTCAAGTTTTGTTCAAGGAAATTTAGTTTACACCAAAAACTAATCAGCACTGATTTATAGCAGGGACTAACTGAATATAATTTATTAAATTCCGCCCATTAGTTCTTGAGATAGAGCGCCCACAATATTTGTGTCATTTACAGACAGACGGACTCACTGACGGAGATTTTGAAGAAACATGTTTTTGGGGATCTCTGACCCCTAAAACGTGTAAATCCGTCGAAAACCAGAAGTCGAAAAATTTCACGAATCCAATACTTTCGTCTTGTAAAAATAAAAGAAAGTAAAAAGAGATGCCCATCCGTGTTCTAAGAAAGGTTTTAATTTACTAATAAGTTGTAAATGAGATTATAAAAATGAATTCTTGGTATTATAAAAGATTAGTGTTATTAATTATCGTTGTGTTCTCTTACAATATATGTCAGGCAAGTACAATATAACTCCATAAAAAAATTATCTCAAATAGCTAATTATTTTCAACATGAGCATCAAGTAAAGTACAAATGTGCTGTCTCATTCCTCTTTCAGAAAAACTTTTCAAATATTTTATTAATTTTTTAAATTAAAAACTTTCATGCATTCTTTGCAGGATATAAAAATTTAGAAAACATGTGGATACATTTTGCTAGCATTGTGTTTTTGCATTGTTTTATTCAACTTAACTTGGTTAATGCATGTATAGATGGTATTTTGCAATCGATTCTCCACTCAATCCCTGATAGGCTACAATATATATTGTTCATTTCTGAATCATCTTTAAAACTTTATCCATTTCTTCATATATTTGTGATTTCAAATTTATTATATATATATATATATATATACCCTAAAAAGGACTGACTGATTTTAAAATTCAATAACTTGTAAACGGTGACAGATATTAAAAAAATTCTTGCAGGAGGGTTATGCATAAGGTCAAAAGTTTTTTTACAGTGATTTTCAATTTTAGTTCGAATTACAAACAATAGATGGCGCTGCGATCAATAGACGCTAAATTCAAGCTCGATTTTTGGTACTTCGTGGCCCGCATAATACATTTCCATCTCCTTTTTCTGCATGGAACAAAAGAAAGGACCATTAATCGAGCCTGTATTTAACGACTATTGCTTACAGCGCCATCTATTGTTTGTAATTCGAACTAAAATCGAAAATCACTGTAATAAAACTTTTGACCTTATGCACAACCCTCCTGCAAGAATTTTTTTAATATTTGTCACCGTTTGGAAGTTATTGAATTTTAAAAGCAGTCAGTCCTTTTTAGGACACCCGGTATATGTACACATGTCTGTTTCCAATGACAATGCAACATTTTACTATTTTATAACTTAATTATAAATTAACACATTCATTTATAAGGCATTTTCCCAAGGGCGTAGGAACCGGGGGAGCTGGGGGAGCTGTGGCTCCCCCTGGAATATTTCAGACTGGCTCAGCTCCACCGGAAGAAATTCTCGCATCACATCTGTTTACGATACATTGCTGAATTAAAAAATAAAGTATACTTTTTCTAGGAAATTCACACAATAAACAACAAAGAGAAGACAGAGAGGGGGTGGTGAGCATACTTGATTGTGCCTTCACCCTTTTTCTCATTGTTTACAACCCTCCCGATTTCTAGAAAAAAAAGGGGGGTCTTATATGGGTCTACCACAAATTACCTGCACCGATAATATATATTTATAAAGAGGAGGCCTTTAAAATTGATTTGGAAGAGATTTGTAAAGAATTTATAAGCAAAACAACAGAAAGCACTTTAATTTTTGGTAAATGGAAGTGGGAGAAGCCTTAAATTTGAATATTACATTCGGGATCGCACATACATTAAGTTTCTATGTATGAAGTATATCTATTAAAAATTATTTTAACTAGATTAAAGAATTGGTGATCTTTTGATATACTTTCATTTTATACTCCTGTTTGTGAAACGTGCAACACTATGAAGGAACCTTCCAAAATGAACGAAATGATCTTCGCCACTATCTTTCCGCAATATGCCCCGGCTCCCCCTGTTTGTACAAAGTTCCTACGCCACTGCATTTTCCCGTTAGATGGGCGCAGTTGACAAATCGTCAAATACACTTTATGGTATACGAGTTAAGCAATATAGTTCATTATGTGCCAAACCACGCTCGTTAAAATAGGCTAATTGGTTATGAAACTACAACAATGAAATATTTTAAACATTAAAAATTTAAAATTTAAAAATAAATATATATATATACATGAATATTAAAAAATATATATATGTATATATACGCTTTTATCAATTAATTGTTTAACATGATTTAAATGTGAATTGTACGTTGAAAAAACAATTTAAAAATAATGAATTCATAGTTTAATTAAAGCTTTTTATAACCCTTTAAGACCGGACCGGCACGATCGTATGGGTTAGGCATTAACTAAAATTCTACCTTCCTGGGTTATCTATTTCATAAATGCCGAAATCGAGTGATTGTGCTGGTTAACAGAAACTATATTATATGAATTTTGTCAACAGATAGTGAATTATCAGTTATAAATTTCAGTTATATCATTCTTAAAAAAAAACTCAAAGAGCAGTCCGGTCTTAAAGGGTTATTTCCTTTTCCAAATCTTAAATCATACGTTCATCCTATACAAATGCCATATTAATATAGCTATCAACCGTTTTTTTTAATCAAACAAAATCAGAAATGTTATTGAATAATGAAAGGTAATTTAAAAACACACGGATGAAAAGAAATTCGTCAAATAATTTTTTCTGGCTCAAATAATGTTTATTTGACTTGAGGGAAAAAACAAACAAAAATAACGGTAATTTGTAAGCTGTGTAATATGAATTAAGATCTTTGTCAGTCATAGCATCAAAACTCGCCATTTTTCAGGATTGTGCCCATTGAGACATTTGATCAGCATAGCATGGACAAAAGAAATGGGTAATGGATAAAGCATATCACAATTTCATGCAATTGCACCGGAGCCACAGTTACATATAATTTATGCGTGGTTTTTTGCGTGCTTTACATTGGAAACTAAGTTTTGTTAAGTAGCCATACTTAAATTGTTTTACCACTAAATTTTGTATTAAGAGAATGCAATTCGAACTAAATTTTTCAGATAATTTTTCTTCTTACCAGGGTATTCGTTAGAATCCATGTCCAGAGAGCCTGAAACAGAAAATCCTAAGGTCCTCATGTTCTTATCATTAAAGTCTTCTGGCGTAATGATCTGTTTAAAGAAAGAGATAGAGAGAAAATTATAATATCAAAACAACTGTTATTAAAAAATTGTCATAGACTAACAAGTCATACTTAAAAATCAACAAAAGATAACAAAATATTATTTATCCTAATAGATGAACAAAACAAACCATTGCATTAAAAGTATAGTTTAAAAATAACACACTAATCAAATAAATATAGAAAATAGTTAAATTCCATATCTCTCTCTATGGATCTATTTAATTTAATTTTACTTTACCTTACAAATATTCATCGTGAAAAAACTTTCAGACAGAATAAGAACTAAACTTCAGCTTGGAGCTAAAGTTCGAAGGGTCAATACAAATGCAGCAGTTGTGGAGAATTTTAGGGTATACGAAAACAAAAATTCTGGTAGAGATATTATGAGAAAATATTTTTCGTGAAGGTGACCTTCTTGTGACAATTTGGCCAAAGCTGGCTGATGCCTAAAATCCATGCCTGTCAAAATAGTAGTTTTGATAGAGCTGTAGAATACTGCGTTATATTAAAGCATAATTCACTGATGGGGGTCAATGTTTGTGATAAGAAATGTGCATTAGGTTTAAAAAGACAGTGTTTTTTACGCTCCTATTTCTCACATTTATAAACAATTCAAGAACTATTTATTTCTTTTTCTCTCAATACATAATTATAAGAAGAATAAAACCGATTTACAATTGAAAATTCTCTGATATCAGTTAAGATAGCATATTTTTTTTAAAAACTCTATTATTATTTTTTTTACCTGTGAAGGCTTATTTCGAACGCCTTTAGCACTACCATGGTAAATATAGATGATTCCATTTCCATCTTTACCAGCATATGGAGCTCCCACAGCAAAATCTGTATTGATAAAAACAATAGACGAAAATGTAATTTAGTAACGCTGAAACACGACACAAAAATGTGTAACTTGAAAGCAAAAAAAATTTTTTTTATAATTGTTTGGATAGTTAAAGACTGGTGATATAACATATGGAGGAAAAGCATAATTTTTGAAAATATACATCTACACTGTTACGAATCTGCAACAAAATGTCCAGTCATTCGACCATTTTTGAAGATAATTATTACTTGATCTTATTATGAAGCATATATCTGTCTGATCAATTATTGTCCATATTAAGGTCAAAATAAAGTTAAATTACGGTTATCTAAAAAAAAAATTGTCGAATGACTGGACAGTTTGCTGGAAATTTTAAAAGTGTACTGTCTTTCTGTTTTATAACGCAAATTTCAGAATATTAGAGGCAAAATGGACCTTGTAAGAGATTGCACCAGTTACTACATCCTTTCTATGTTATGTTCAATAAAACTAGTTCTTACCCGCGGCTCCGCTCACATGAAAATTAATTTATAGTAGGGCGATTCCATGCGGAGAGTCACACACGTAACGCAGGCTTTAATTTGCATTTATTCAATTATTTATTATATTTTAATGTTAATTCTGATTTTAGGCGGTATGGTAAATAAGTTATTAACATATTTTTTAGTTTAAATGTGTGTAAGTAAAACTTACAGAAATATATCATTTAATTTCATACTCAAAATGTGCTTTTTTTCTGATGTAGAAAAAAAAAGCACATTTTGAGTAATGAAATTAAATGATATACTTCTGTGAGTTTTATTGCCACACATTTAAATTTAAAAATATGCTAATAACTTATTTACCATACCACTTAAAATCAGAATTAACATTAAAATTTAATAAATAATTGAATAAATGCAAATTAAAGCCTGCGTTACGTGTGTGACATTCGCCACGGAATCGCCCAGTAACATTTTTTATATTATTATTTAAAAAGTGGGAGATAGCAATGACTTTGCATCGTAATAAAAAAATTTTAATAAGTTTATTTTTAAAGCAACTTTAAATTTTTATGTAAAGGCTCTTCATAAATCACGTGCTTTAATATCAGTAACAAACAAGGGAATGAAAGGCTTAGAAAAAGACGTCATTAGGATGCAATTATTATAAACTATTTTATGAACAAAAATGCATTATTTTTCTTTTGAAAATGATATTTTAATGAGCAGTTGGCTATAACTCCAGATGTCAAGAAATATTAAATTTACAAGGAAATTTAAAAACGCTGTTCGATTCTTAAAAACATGAACGTTATTACCCGAATATTTCGGGTATTTAGCAACGAAAATGTGTTTCTGAATGCTTTAGAAGTTTAGAACGATACGCAATGTTGAGTGCGGGGAAAAAAAAAAAGAAAAGAAAATGAGAACTGCAACGAAATCTGCTTGAAAGTGGTAAGCTGATATAAGAGTATTAATTTTGATATCAAGCGGAGATAAAATGCAGCTATTGCCTATGATAACTTTCAAAAGAAATTAATCATCTCTGATCTGAGTTATGAAATTCGTTCGTTTCACAGATTAGAATTTATAAAAAAGAAATATAAAAATGCTTTAGATTGAATTTTTCAGACACGTTGATATTTATAACACTACAGTTAACATGTAATTTTATCAAATAATAGGCAGCAGCAAATGCCGCGATATTAGAGAATATAGAGGAGAAGGTCCAAATACCGGCTAGGGTCTAAATACCGGCTACTAGGTGTTCTGAGAACTGAGCGCAGCGCAGCCTAGCGGTGATAAGCAGAGTTTGTAACTTTAATTGAGAGAATAAAGTTACGAAAAGTACGTCGCTGAAATCTGTGTCATTTATAAATAGTAAATGCAAAAGTGTCGAATCTACGTAATCTGGTACATCAAAAGTTTTTCAGATATGTGTTTCTCATTTTTTTTAAAATATACTGATCGTATATTGGCTTGAAATGTTGGTTAAGTTATTTTCTAGACATATTTAGCTCTTAATTGGCGCGCGCACAGTATTGGTATTTTATTATATGAATGAGTAATACCGGTTTTACTTAAACATAGCAATGGTCCGAATAGTTCCATAATTAATAGTTAATATTAAATAGTTCCATAATTAATAAATTAATTTAAATGGTTCAGAAATAGTTCCCGTCCCATTTCGCAACATGGAAAAAGCAACCATGGCCGTAATTCTTCAGGACCGACACTGGTTACCGGATCACTTTCCAAAAAAGCGCTGTTGGACACTACAAAATTGCCTGTAATAAATGTGAAGAGAAAGAAAAAAATTTGACGGAGTAAACCAGGCGAAAGAGGCAGAAATTTGATTTTAACACTCTCTCTGCGCAACCCGAGATTTCCTTGGGCAACGTAAAAGTAGCGAAATTTGCGCAACCCGAGATTTCCTCGGGGATGCATTTTTTCCGTCTAATTAAGCCTCCTTGATTATTCTCACCAGTTATTTTTTATTGTAAATTATGCCTTATTTAACCGGAGCATTTTCCCAGTTAAATTAAACAAAAATATTTGTTTTGAAAAACCGGTGACAAAAGAATAAAAATTCTTAAAAGACTCTCGTCGCGAAGGGGTTAAATACTAGGGGTTATTAAATAATAGGGGTTAAAACTATTTTGATAAAACAATTACGCAGCGAGAGGGTTAAAAAAGTGAAAAAGGAAAATATCCAACAGAGGAAGAAGATAAATTTGTGTCTTCTGCATGGGTGCTTTCTCTGTGGACAAGAATGGGGTAGGGGATTCTGGGTTCAATGTTAAGAATGCGATATGTGGGCTCATAGGGACTATACCGGCGAAGAGAGTGATATTATGTTTTTGATTTTTTCAGATAAAATAATTATCATTTCAACCAGCAACCTTTTTATTTTTTGCTTTACACGTTAAAAAACAAAATTAGAAACATAATGGGAAGAAGACTGTGAGAGATAGTCGTTAAGAATTTTAGAAATTTGACAAAAATACTTATTTATTAAAAATTGCGTATTTTTCTGTGCATAAGAAATGTTATTAATCAATACAATTTATTAAAATAATATTCTTATTGCTTAATAATTGTCATTAGCTCTATTTGTGGGATCTTTTGGAAAAAAAAACGTAGGTAGCCGGTATTTAGACCTCATTTTAAAAACTCAAAATTTGAAGACTTTCGGAATTTTGCTTCTTATAAACAGAAAACTCCTTTTAAACTGATTTTTTTTTCTCTAAACAGGTGTAAGACGTGTCAAGGTACCCTGCTGTCACTTTTTATTTTATTAATTTTGAAAATTGTATGATATCTAGATTGAAAACAAAAGTGGTAGCCGGTATTTGGACCTTTTTCTCTATATATTTCTAACCCAGATCGACTGCTTAAAAAAGAGATAAATCTTAAATTAAAAAAAGTGAGAAAGTCTCTTCATAATTCGAATGCTAATAAAAATAATGAAAAAAAAAAAAAGAAAAAAGAGAGAGAGAGAGAGAGAGAGAGAGAGAGAGAAAAGAAAAGAAAAGCTTACCTTCATAACCATCTCGATTAATGTCTTTGAGTGAACCAACTGACAGCCCAAATCTTCCCTTCACAAACACACCATCAAGTGAATCTCTAGCATCTGCGCTAAATTGATGCTGAAATTTATAGAAAAAAAAATTATAGATAGAAGTAAAAAAAAACATTAAAAAAATATTATATGTCAAAGTGCAACCTCTAACAATATATACCTCTTTGCCTGAGGATATGCTTTTATACTAATATTAAATTGATAATATTGTTTCGCCAATGGTAAAAGCAGGGAGAAAGAGACAGAAAAAAAAGCCAGAATAATTATTAATTAAATTTCTATGTGTTTTTACTGTTTCTCTTTTATCAACTATCCTCTCTCTCTTTTGTTTTTTAATCCTTTTTATTAAATTTTGGACATCAAATCTGAGTTATGATAATATCTACAAGGATTGACCCCCCCACACCCCCCCCCCCCCCCCACCCACACACACACACACAACAAAAAGGGTTAAAAGCAGCAGCATTTGGAAAGTAATTTTTGTGGAGGGAATATTTTTCTCCAGAGTGGAGACAAGCGGCGCTAGTTGTCTTACAACGGTTGTGCGGGCAAGTGGTGTAAGTTCGCAGATGCGTCAGAGCGATTGAAATGGCAAGACATTTAGAAAAGTGATCTGTCTTGTGCCACTTTGACACGGTTACCTGAAGACATCCGATGCAAACGCACTGGCATGATGAGTGATGGTGTCATACTCTTGCATGACAATGTCAGGCCCCATACTGATCGCCAAAACTCAAAAATTGCTACAAAAGATCAAGTGGGAAGTCTGAAGCCACCCCCCATACAGCCCAGATTTGGCCCCTAGCGGCTATTTCTTTTTTTCCGAAATTGAAGGAACACTTATCTAGAATAAGGTTCTCTTCGGACTAGTGGTATGGAAACAGCTACCAAGAACTGGCTCAATGGGCAGGGACGTGATTTTTACCAAGCCGTGTTAAACAAGTTTGCCCTGCGTTGAAATAAAGGCCTAGATAGATCTGGTGATAATGTAGAAAAGTGATCGGCAAGTATGCCTTTTAATTCCCTTTTGTATTTTCTGTCTATTGTTAATAAATATTTTTTTTATAAAATTTTTTTTAAATCCATCCTCGTATGATGATTTATTTGGATCGATGAGTTATTTGGCGCGTATGTAAACCTACGAACGTGGAATCCATTGTTATTTTTAAAATATTTCACCAGGAAAATTCTTATTCTTATTTTTAATTTTTTTTTTTTTTTTTTTTTTTTTTTTGGTGTATGTCCTTCTTAAAGGATGTATCTTACTTTTTTAGTTTACAAAATATTTCTAAAATATATATTTAATTTTATTTTAAGTGTTGAAATGTTATTCATTGCTCGTCAGCTTTTGACACATAAAATATTAAATTAAGAATATAGTATTTAAAAAATATTTTGAGAACTAAGAAAAAAAGTTAAGAAGAGTACAAAGGAAAAAATAAGTTAAAAATATTAATTTCCCGAGGACATATTTTAAATATGCGATTAGTACATTCCACGACCACAGGTTTTAAATTAGCGAGAGAAATTTGACCAACAACATAAGATTTGCTTTAAAAATAAATAAATAAAAAATATATAAAATGTGTATTAAATGACTTGAATATAATTAAATAATCTATATAGTCACACTCACACAAGATACTTACGAATGAATCTTGATAATGAACGTAGACGCGTCCTTCTTCGTATTTGCTTTCTTTCGAATCAAGGTCCGTGAAAAGAGGAGCACCCACTACAATGTCGTCTAGCCTACCATGAGAATTTAAAAATAAGTATAAAAGTAAAAAATAGTCTAAAAAAAAAACACTCTTTTTGTAAGCATTTAATATTCATCTCGAAAATCACGCTTAATTTTTTGACTGCAATTCATCTTTCTTCTCAAGAACATCCGTTACAATACATTAATTTGTCCTGGGCACTGAACTCGATTACGAAAAATTCACAACTTTTATTATGCTTGGTTGAAAGCGGAAACAACAGATTAAAAAATATAGAATTTTTGCTGTGTTTTTTTTTTTAATTATTATTTTGATTTTAAATAGAGCAACAGAAAAGAAAAAAAAAAGAACCATTATTTTAACTATCGATTTAGTGTTTCTAAATGGATTTCTAAAAAACTTTTCTTTTTTAAAATATTACGCTCTTCATTTTTTATTTATAATTTATTTTCAACTTTTTTAACCTTTAAAACGCTTCATTGTTGCAATTTCCCAACCATTTAGTACATTTTGGCGAACGTTTATTGGCGCAGCACCAAACCAGTCTTCTTTTTTTTTAAACCCTTTCAAAGGCGGTGGTATGTTTATGAAACCATTCAATTTTAATTCCCAAATGCAACAATGGCGCCAGAATTTTGGTATAAATTTTTCCGTTTATTGTGTATGTTATATATAGCTTTTTTCTTATTTCCAAATAAATGTGTTCCTAAATTTCGGTGGCATTCATTCATTTCCACATTTTAGCAATGGAAGTACTTTGCCCCTGAAACGGTTAACTCCCATAGAATTGTACGCGTCACAGAGAATATTTGGTGATTTATCCCCTGTGACCGGCTAATCGAAAAATGCCTTAAAATTAATGTATTCATTTATAATTAATTTCTAAAAATGTTATATGTTGTATTGTCATCGGAAACGCACCGTGGAGGTAATTTTTATAATACTAGCTTATCGGGAAGTGGATTAAAAATCGATTACAAAAGTCCATCTTACATGCAAACACCAGGTTGAGTTAAACAAGTTGGAAATTGCTCGTCAAACGTGGCAAATGAGATGCGTTCGTACTATAACTAGTTTTATAAATATTTTTTGCACCGGATATTGTACTGAATGTATATTTTAGTGCACTTCCTAAGTGCATATCCATTTCATGCTGTTCAAGGGGCTGTAACGTTATTAAAATGCACTTGCAATAATTTTTTCCCATTGGCCGTAATGTAACAGAAAACTTTTGACTGTCCCTGTTATTAAACTATACATCCAATTTTTATAAAATTTGAAATGAGTCTATAAAATTTTGCAAAAATTATATATTTAAAATTTCAGACCATTCGGAAGGCTGTAACATCCTTAAAATGCACTTGCAATAATTTTTTCCCATTGGCCGTAATGTAACGGAAAACGTTTGATTGTCCCTGTCATTAAACTATACATCCGATTTTCATAAAATTTGAAATGAGTCGATAAAATTTTGCAAAAATTACATATTTAAAATTTCAGACCATTCGGAAGGCTGTAACATCCTTAAAATGCACTTGCAATAATTTTTTCCCATTGGCCGTAATGTAACGGAAAAATTTTGACTGCCTCTGTCATTAAACTATACATCCGATTTTCATAAAATTTGAAATGAGTCGATAAAATTTTGCAAAAATTATATATTTAAAATTTCAGACCATTCGGAAGGCTGTAACATCCTTAAAATGCACTTGCAATAATTTTTTCCCATTGGCCGTAATGTAACGGAAAAATTTTGATTGTCCCTGTCATTAAACTATACATCCGATTTTCATAAAATTTGAAATGAGTCTATAAAATTTTGCAAAAATTATATATTTAAAATTTCAGACCATTCGGAAGGCTGTAACATCCTTAAAATGCACTTGCAATAATTTTTTCCCATTGGCCGTAATGTAACGGAAAACGTTTGATTGTCCCTGTCATTAAACTATACATCCGATTTTCATAAAATTTGAAATGAGTCGATAAAATTTTGCAAAAATTACATATTTAAAATTTCAGACCATTCGGAAGGTCTGTAACATCCTTAAAATGCACTTGCAATAATTTTTTCCCATTGGTCGTAATGTAACGGAAAAATTTTGACTGCCCCTGTCATTAAACTATACATCCGATTTTCATAAAATTTGAAATGAGTCGATAAAATTTTGCAAACATTATGTATTTAAAATTTCAGACCATTCGGAAGGCTGTAACATCCTTAAAATGCACTTGCAATAATTTTTTTTCCATTGGCCGTAATGTAACGGAAAAATTTTGACTGTCCCTGGCATTAAACTATACATCCGATTTTCATAAAATTTGAAATGACTCGACAAAATTTTGCGACAATTATATATTTAAAATTTCAGACCATTCGGTTGGGTAGTTCTTGCTCTGTTACATGCGGACGGACAGACAGACGGACTGGACGACGATTATAGGTGCGTATTTATATAATTACGAACGCACCTAATAAAAGAGTGTTAAAAAGGTTGAATGGGAAAGATTTTATCAATACTGGGTTTAAAACTATGTATATTACATTCCTTTGCAAACGCGATAGAATTGAAATACATGATTTTTCAATCATTGACTGTGAAGAATCAGGAAATCATTTTAAAACTTTTTTTACACATTACATAATATGTCATTGAAATATTACCTTTACAGAATGGATAGGTTAGTGCAGCGGTCCCCAACCGTTAGGCTTTGGACCCCACGGACTACTAAATTCGTAATTTTAAATTCTGCGGACCACTTGGAAGAGTTTTTGAATAATATAAATACATTTGTACTATAATGATTACAGATAATTCCCAAACCTTTTGGACCTCACGGACTACTAAATTCATAATTTTAAATTAAGTGGACCACTTATAAGAGTTTTTGAATAATATAAATACATCTGTACTATAATGATTACAGAATTCCCATTTTATGATATACGTATTCAGTACAACAAAATTTTAAATGAGGTGTGTCGAACTGTGTCCTGCGGGTACCACTGTTTTTAAATATTAATTATTTAATTGCAGAAAGAACTTATTTACAAATAACAAAAATCTTTAAAGGTTGAATCATTGTAACATAATTATTAAAGTTAATTTAAGTCAGGGTTCGTGATTTTTTTGATTTAAAAAAAAATCAAATTAATCGGATTTTTTTTTAAATTTAAATCGGATTTTTTTTTTTATTTAAATCAGATTTTTAAAAAATTTTTTTTTAATAAACTTCATACATTATAATTCTATACGGCTTTCAATTTATAAAATTAAAATTATATACACGGACATGCATGCTATAAAGTATTACCAATATACCGGGTGTCCCAAAAAGGACTGACTAATTTTAAAATTCAATAACTTCCAAACGGTGACAGATATTAAAAAAATTCTTGCAGGAGGGTTATGCATAAAGTCAAAAGTTTTTTTACAGTGATTTTCGATTTTAGTTCGAATTACAAACAATAGATGGCGCTGCGATCAATAGAGGCTAAATTCAGGCTCGATTTTTGGTACTTCGTGGCCCGGATAATACATTTCCATCTCCTTTTTCTGCATGGAACAACAGAAAAGACCAAAAATCGAGCCTGTATTTAGCGACTATCGCTTACAGCGCCATCTATTGTTTGTAATTCGAACTAAAATCGAAAATCACTGTAATAAAACTTTTGACTTTATGCATAACCCTCCTGCAAGAATTTTTTTAATATCTGTCACCGTTTGGAAGTTATTGAATTTTAAAATCAGTCAGTCCTTTTTGGGACACCCGGTATATTAATAATATTGCACAATTTACATAAATGATTAAAATTGTAACATTTTAGGCTATCAAACTATTTTGTTATACAAAATGCATGAAAAACTACAAATCAGATGTAAAAAATTAATTCCACCTTACATATTTTAGTTAAAATAACTGTAGCACAGAAAAATTTTAAATAACTTTGGAAGCAAATTAAGATAACTTTTTTGTTGTTGTTAAAGTGCTGGTACAGAAGAATGAGTTTAGCAGCTTTATCAGTTCCTAATTTTCGAATGTACCAAACAGAAAGCAGAAAAAAATCGTTCTGCTGAAGTAGATGAAGCTATTGCAATAAAAAGCTGGTTGATTATGAATTCGTTGTTTTTTAGTATTATCCTTTTCGAAAACTGTAACATGTATCTTCCACCATTCTATAGGACAGAGTTCTTTCACTATATTAGATGATTAGATTGAGGCAAAAATTCATTGAATAGTTCAAATTTTACTTCAACTTTAATATAATAGGCACCACCGAAGGAGAGAATTTCTCTTTAAAAAACAGCTATGCTAATATTTTTTCAGAGCTTGTTAATTTCTTTACTGCATAATGGGGATTCAAAAGATAGGATAATAAATGTGCTCAATGCTTGGTTGTAACGAGCAAAGTCAGAGCAATTTTATTTTACTTAAAGTTGCCGAAGTTTTTCTAAATACTAAGTAACAGGCAAGTAAATATATTCTTTATCCTATATTTAATATATTCCTGCTTAGATTTCCTTACTGTTGCAAGTTTATTTTACAATTTGATTCAAATGAAATTTGAAACCATTTTTTCTAATCTTTACATTGCACTTTACTTTTTGACAAAGACCAAGCTTTATCTTTCTAAAAACTGATTGATTATCTGTATTATATAAAACTAAATTATATTAAAGTATACATTAATATGTTTGTTTGCATCTTGAGTTTATTTAAAAATATTTTTTAAAATCTGATTTAAATCAATGATTTGAAAAAAAATCAATTGATTTAAACCACGATTAAAATCAAATTGATTTTTTTTTAAATCTGATTTAAATCAATGATTTAAAAAAATCAATTGATTTAAATCACGATTAAAATCAAATTGATTTAATTCAACGAAGCCACATTTAAATATTACAAATAATTGCAACTTAGTTAAGGCTGTTCTTAACTGCTCAGCTCAATAAGCGCAAAATGTTTTGACACATTTACAAATTCATTTTTTAATGGAAAGGTATAAAATTGGAGAGCCTGGCCATGGAAGCGATTTGGAATGGAACTGTTTTTTTCCATTTTTTGATCAGTCAATTACCTATTGAGTTATAAGCCATTTTGATCACGTGACAAACACGTTTTTCCCCGTTCTTGAGTGCTCTTTCTTCCTTCGCGCGGAAACTCGGTTCAAAACGCCCACTTTGACGCTATTTTCGGAAAGATCTATTGCGTTTGCAAAAAAATGGAAAAAACAGCTCAATGCATAGTTTCTGAACAACACCACCAGCTAGTTTCATGCATTTTCGAACAAAAATAAATTAAAACTTATGTCAGAAAGTCGCCCTTTTCGATTTGAGAACAGTCTTAAGTGTCACACATTTTAAATTTATTCCTGGTTGTTTGAAATAAGTTTATATGTTTTTGACGTCAAAGATCTTACTAGAACACGGAGAGTCGTTTTAATTTGAAGTCGAGACTCGTACCGAGCTGTGATAGAATTGAAATGTTTGTTTTTCACACATATGTAGTTGAAAACTGAAAAAAAATATAAAGTAATAAAATTTGTCTAAGGCGGAATATTGTCTACTGTGGAAAATTTTCTTGGTCTCGATCCATTCCGCCTTAGACAGAGTTTACTGTAATAAGTATTAACATTTTATGGAAAAAAATAATTGCCTGTTTTAATGGTAAATAGTAAGCAATATCTATTTAGAGGCTATTTCAGTCAACTGAAATGACCCGCTCACTAATGCTAATTCTATGGAAGGAATTTTTATAGATATCTCGTTTGCATTTCAGTATTTTTAAACAATTCTTTCTGCATTGGCTAGCTGAGATCGATCTGTACAAAGGGCGTTTTTTTACTTTTTCGATTTTGTTTACAGATATTTTTAACTAAGACACTTTCATTTTCGTAAACTGTTTCGAAAGTGAAAGCATCCTCTTGAAAAAAATCTGCAAACAAAATCGAAAAAGTAAAAAAGGGCAGATGCATCAAACTCAGATAACCAATGCAAAAAAAAAAAAAAAAAAAATCATTTAAAAATATTTAAATGGAAACGAGATACCTTAATGAATTTCTTACATGGGATTAGCATTAGCGAGCGAGTCTTTCCAGGTGACTGAAGTAGCCCTTTAACATAATTATCAATGCCTACTGTGATTCAAATTTTGAAATCTAAACACTGACATTTTCATAAATAGAATAATTTCTTACGATATTATCATGTTTTATTATCACTAGTTTTGTTATTTATAGAGTACATTTATTAATAAAACATATTTTTAAAAAATCCAAATATCCACATTTTTTTGCGGACCACCTGTTGGTGCCCTTTGGGTTAGAGCGTTCATGAGGCTGACAATAAAAGGGTTGACTATGGAAGCCATTTGGAATCGAAATGAGCTTTCCGTTTTTTAATAAATAAATTACTTATCGAGGTATAAGCAATTTTAGTCGAGTGACGACACGTTTATCTTCTTTCTCGTGTTGTCACGTCCGAAAATTCGGTTCAAAACGCCCACTGTGAGACTATTTTCTGAACGACCTTTTGCGTCTACATAAAAATTGAAAACATATTTCGTTTACATAGTTTTCACCCTCTGCTTTTAGCGTGTATCACAATTATTTTACTACCACAACACTGGATATGCATTTAAAATTCTAAATTTTTGTAATTGTTTTTTTGTATGAGTAAAAGTTTTTGAAATTTTTTATAGTATATTTGTTAGTTTGCATTCTATCCTTTACTTTATTTTCTTTCTTAAAAATAAATAATAAATAAATAAATAACATACACTAGAGAACAGGAATTCTGCTTTTTCAGAATTTAGTGTCGCCCCGGCACTTCCATTACTTCATTTTCTTCTGCTGGACTGGTGGCTTCTATTATTATGAAACAGCCATTATAAATGAAGCGTTAGGTGAAGATGAAAGAGCAGTCATAAAAAGTTAGAACTCTGATTTTCTGGTCAGAATGGAAAAAAAAAAAAAAAAGAAAATGGCCATAATTTTTTTTTTTTTGTCCATCAGAAGAAAATAACTCGGTTAAGCGGGACTCGGATAATCGGGACTCTACTGCAAAACATATTTCAATTTTAAGACTTAAAGCACACGCTTTTATTTTATGTAAAATAACGTCATTTGCATTAATATAGATATTTAAAATTAAATATAGTTTATAATAGCTCCCTGTTTTATCATAAATCCTTCATTTATACTTTTCTCAAAATAGCACGTATTTTAATTAATTTTTTCTTTCAATTTTTATGAGAAAATGGCAACAAAAAGATATAATTTCTATTTTTCAACAATTGTTTCTTTACTTTCTACAGAAATGGAGAACTTGAGTTGCCAAAATGAAACAAATGTCGCTAAAAACTACAAAAAAATTAATATTTCAAAAAACAAATGGAGATGTAGTTTTCAAACAAATCGCATTAAAAAGTACTTTTTTTTTCCCAATACGACGGTATAAACATTGAAAATGTGCGATGCTTAGAAGTTTTAAAAAAATGCTGTAGAGTAATTAATCGCACAATGAAACATCGGCTTTTGTTTTACGGTTAGCGTACACAAGGTAACGTTATTTATTGGAGACAAAATAAGCTGGAAGAAAGAAATAGCATACCGGGGGCTTTTTTTTTTTTTTTTAAAGAAAAAAAAAGAAAGATGTTGAGATACTAACCCGTCACCGTTGACATCCGACACACACACCGAGTAACCAAAATAAGATCCCATTTGTTCGCCACTCACATTCTGCAAGTTTCGTAGAAGCTGGTCAAATAAAACAATCTGAAAAAGAAGCATTTTAAAACATTTTAGTTATCTATGATTATATCCCAAAATAACATGAGTGACTAATTGTATAGTTCATGTAACAGTTTATGACAGGGCCGAAACTAAGGGGGGGGGGGTGTAGAGGGTGCATGTGCCCCGGGCGCCAGAACAAAGGGGCGCCAAATGAAGGATTATACCTTTGGAAAGGATCATTTTCTTCTGATGGACTGATGGCTTCCGTTACTATGACACAGCCATTATAAATGAAGTGTTAGGTGAAGATGAAAGAGCAGCCGTAAAAAGTTAGAACTCTTATTTTCTGGTCCGAATGGGGGGGAAAATGGCCATAATTTTCTTTTGCAAAAAAAAAAAAAAAAAAAAAAAAAATTATGGTCATTTTTTTCCCCCATTCGGACCAGAAAATCAGAGGTCTAACTTTTTACGGCTGCTCTTTCATCTTCACCTAATACTTCATTTATAATGGGCGTTTCATAATAATGGAAGCTATCAGTCCATCAGAAGAAAATAACTCGGTGAAAGCGGAAACTCGGATAATCGGGACTCTACTGAATATGTCATTTTAAAAATGATCTTTAGAATATTTTTGTTGATGTTCGGAGGGACCTCCCCCTTGGATCCGCCATACGTAGTTCAGTATTACATATTTTAAATTTTAAAATAAGTCGTCTATTATAAAATTAGTAAAATTCTCTTTGTAAATATACTTTGTGGAAGTGTGTGTGTGTGTGGGGGGGGGGGGGGGGGGGCAAAATCCATGTTTGCCCCGGGTGCAAAAAAGGCTAGTTTCGGCCTTGGTTTATGAACTAATTGTAACAATTATGAATGTATAATGTATTTAATAATCATTACAATAATTAAGTTATCGTTGATTTTAAATAAAAAGAGACCAAGTTTGATAATCGTTTTATTAAATGTTTCTGTTTTACAGAAATAAAAAACGCTGGATTGATCCAAAGGGTAACACTTCAGATTCAGATCAACCTTTTAATTATTAAAAAAATTCAGTACAAATATTTTCAACTTTATACAGGGTGTCTACAAATTAGTTGGGCAATTTCGTGAGTTAAGAACTTCCGAAATATTAAATAAAATTAACCAGTTGAAAGTCAGACTTGTAATAATATTGCCGAAGTTTATTCACAGATGGCGTTATGTGTCATAACTGACGCTATCGCTTAACGAGCGGTAATCATTCTTGTTCGGCATTACGATAATGGAGACGTACAACGTTTCTGAAAAAACGAAATGCTGTCTTTGGTTTCACGAAACTCATTCTGCTGTGCAAGTACGACGAAAGAATGGTGATAATGGTAAACTTGAACTATTTTCCCATCTTACAACAATAAGTACTTTAATTTTTTCCCTGTCAATTCCATTCAATAAATCATCCTTTTTGCCCAACTAATTTGTTGACACACTGTATTATTCGGCATTTTGTGGGTAAATTACATGTTTATTTAAAGGAAAAAATACTATCTTGACTATTATTAAAGATATTTGTAACATGACAAAGAATTTTCCAATGATACCTATATTGAATTATCTATACAGAAAATCACACGAGTTGTAATTTTCCATATGAGTGAAAATGTGTTCAAGGCAGGATTCTAAACAGGGACATTTTGGCTGAAGCTGGAGTTCTTGGTGTTCCATTACCTGCGATTTATTCCGTTGAGTTGACTCACATATCAAACCAGATGTCATAATCCATAACGTTTCTGGGTGAATTGTGTGTTCGCGAGATTTGTTCATGATAGCACAGTTGACGAAGCATTGGCAGCTTCAACCAAAAGGTCCTTTGTTCGAATCCTGGACTGGACGTTTTTTTCACCCAATTCGAAAATTACAACCCATGAGATTTATTTACCAATTAGAATAATTGTGTTAAAATTAGTCAATTACACAGAAAATGTTAATTGATAATTAATTTTTCCTAAGGGGAAAAAAACACACCAAACGACTAGGTTTTACACTTTTCACATTCCGAAGCCTGATCCAAAGTTTATTTCTATACTAGTGACCTCCTTATTCTAAATAATACCATAAGAGGAAATAAGAGATAATAATAATAATAATTTTCCATAAGAGAAAATAAAATTAGGAGCAATGGAAGAATCATGAAACATCTTTTGATTCTGATATATGTAACATTTTCACCTACGCTGTTTAAGCGGTTCTCAATATAAATATTTCACACCGATCAACAACGCGAAACTTTGACATATTTTTTGACTCATTTTTTAACATAAAAGCATGATACATGCAGGCATTATTATTAAAATGATTTGTTATCGAACAGTTTTTTTCAATTTCAGATAAATGAGTTACATATTGCGATTATTGTCACAGGGAGGCAGTTTTCCTTTCCTCTGATGTTGCGTCTGGGAAAACTTTGACAACCTTTTCAGAAAATAATCTTCTGCTTTACCGAAAAACGGGAAAAAAACAGTTCGACTACAGTGTTTCTTAATAAGTGCACATGCCAATTTTATGCATTTGCGAACAAAAATGAATTTTAAAAATGTGTCAGAAAATATCTAATTTGGATTTGAGAGGTCAACAACGCAATATTTTCTGACACATTTTGGAACGTAACGGTACAAAATTGGTAGGTCTGAATATAAAGTGATTTGGGATCGAATGGCATTTTTTTTTTAAATATAATCTTTGCTTATCGAGTTATAAGAAATTGTGGTCATGTGACGACCGGTTTTTCTCCTTTCTCTCGCAGTATTGCGTCCGGAAATTCCGTTCAAAACGCAACTTTGACTGTATATTCTGAATTTACCAAAAAAAGGGGGGGGGGGGTGAGGGGGAAATGTCTGTCGATTACATTATAGTTTTTGAATAAGAACACCAGCCAATTTCAAGCGTTTCCGAACAAAAATGAATTAAAAATTGTGTCAGAAAGTAGCCAGTTAGAATTTGAGGAGGGAACTGCCTTATAGCATCAAAATAATGTCTTACCTTTCCTGTAAGATTGCTTCCACGTGGCATGCCAACCACCACATCTATTTCATTGTCGCCATTGAATTCACCAACTGCTGAAGAGTACCCTATAAAGAAATTATGGACTGAATTAGTTAAACAGTTAAAGCTACTGCTGTTTCTGTGTAAAACAAGGTGGGAATATTAGCTTACGGTTGCTAACAAATGTTTTTCGAATAATATTGTAAACTACTAGGGGGCTCTGGCCCCTACGAGCTACGCTCGCCAACCCCCGTTCAGGCACACCAAAATCCAAAAAGCACGCTAATTTGATCGGCTTTAAAAATATTGAATTAAAAAAAAAAAAAAAAAAAAAAAAAAAAAACAGTAGCGATCTCTCTGTAAACGGGTTTCCATTCGTTTTCCTTGGATTGGGGATTTTTAAGGCCAAATCTGCTGCTGTTAAGAGATACAATGGCTGTTTTCGTATTTAATTAAAAAAATTAGTTAAACATTTGAAAATAAGCTAATATAAAATGAATTAAGTAAACAGTGCCATTGTCTCCCGGTATTTTTTACCAGCGCTATAAGATAGTTCTTTTAAATAATTCATTTTAAATGTATCGTTTCAAATCTGACGTAATTTACACCAAAGTTTTATACCTCTTATTAATATTCACGTGAAAATACTTTTGTTGTTAGAAGAAAATATTATTTGCGCTGTCTTCGAATTCACGATAATAGTTGGCAAGATTATCTCAAAATATCTGGCGCAAATATATTTTTCAATTTAAATTGTTTTGCTATATATTTTGCCATTTTAAATATGACGCAATTTCCTCAAATTAAAAGTTTTAACGCATAATAATGATTTTTTTTTTTTTTTTTTTAAGATTTTGTTTCTCTTTTAAAATTCAAGTGTAAATATGGTTCGGCACAGATATCATATACTTTCCCATTTTGACATTTCATTTTCTCATACTTACTCATTTTTTTCTGACGTCAATTTCATATATGCAACGGGTACTTAACTGGTGCTAAAGTGTCGTTATTTTGCTTGATATGGTAACCCGGATGTTGTTGTTTATGCTATTGATGTTTTCGCAAATTGGCGTCGGAAAAAAGTTGCGCCAATATGGGGCGTGTATGACATCTGTGCCTATGGTTCTTATGACGTAATTTTCCTGCTTTTAACATGTAATCATTTAATTCTAATTTTAAAGTTTTTTTTTTCTGTTTGTAATAGTCACGTGTAAATAAATTTTTAATTTGAAGTAAACATTATTGTTTGCGCTGTTTATACAACTGGCAACAGTTTAAATTAATAACATTTTCTAAAATTTGTAAAAAATATCTCTCGAAATGCTGAAAATTTGAATTTAAAATTGAAATAAAACCTCAAAAAATGAGTCAAATAAGAAAAATAAATGCAATCTGCACACCGGGAACTTATGACGTACAAAATGATCTAAAAATTATTAAATTCTCATGTATAGTTTTTGCTCCAATAAAACTTTTTTAATGGAACGATTTTGTACAACTTTAGCATTAAATATCTCTTAAAATAATTCTTCGATTTGAAAACTGTCTGCATAAGCGTGTTTATCAAACATTTCTCTATAATACTACCGATTTTCATATTAGGTAGCTTTCTTTACAAAAAAGCTACCTATTGCAGCCGTTCGGAGGAAAGCGATTTCAAAAAATTTTGGTATATTTTCATCGATCATGACCCCCAGACCCCGAAACCACCCTCCGTTCAAAATTGATATATATATATATATATATATATATATATATATATCTGACCTATGTCACACTGTAACTCCCGTAATTATGAACCGATTTCGATGTAATTTGGTGTGTACATAGTACATACCAATGTCTCGACCGAGTTCGTTGGCCAGCTTCATCCGCCGTTTTGTTTCAAAATGGCGGCCATTTAAAATTTTTAAAAAAATTTAAAACTTGAAATGTGGTACCAAAAAATTAAAAATGGAAAAATATTTTTTTCTTATGTATTTGACCTTTATACAAAGATTCCGGAGCAGTTTTTGTTTCGTCTATATCTTAAAAAATGGCTGAGTTATAGCATTTTGAATTTCTAGCGTGGCTGACATTTTGAAACGTCCTGAATTTTGTCACGCGATAAAAGGCGTATTTATGAACCGATTTGGATGTAATTCGGTGTATACATAGTACATACCAATCTCTCGACCGAGATCGTTGGCCAGCTTCATCCGCCATTTTGTTTCAAAATGGCGGCCATTTAAAATTTTTTTAAAAATTTAAAATTTGAAATGTGGTACCAAAAAATTGAAAATGGAAAAATATTTTTTTCTTATGTATTTGACCTTTATACAAAGATTTCGGAGCAGTTTTTGTTTCGTCTATATCTTAAAAAATGACTGAGTTATAGCATTTTGAATTTCTAGCGTGGCTGACATTTTGAAACGTCCTGAATTTTGTCACGCGATAAAAGGCGTATTTATGAACCGATTTGGATGTAACTTCGTTTATACATAGTACATACCAATGTCTCGACCGGGTTCGTTGGCCAGCTTCACCCGCCATCTTGTTTAAAAATGGCGGCCATTTAAATTTTTAAGAAAAATTTAAATTTGAAATGTGGAACCAAAAATTGAAAATTGAAAAAATATTTTCTTCTTATGTGTTTGACCTTGATAAAAAGATTCGGGAGCAGTTTTTGTTTCGTCTATATCTTAAGAAATGGCTGAGTTATAGCATTTTGAATTTCTAGCGTGGCTGACATTTTGAAACGTCCTGATATTTCTCACGTAATAACAGGAGTATTTATGAACCGACTTGGATGTACCTTGGTGTGTACATAGTACATACAAATATCTCGACCGAGTTCGTTGCCCAGCTTCATCCGCCATCTTGTTTCAAAATGGCGGCCATTTAAAAAATTAAAAAATAAAAAAATTTAAATGAGATACCAAAAAATTGGTAAATGAAAAAGATTTTTTTTGTATGTGTTTGACCTTAATACAAAGATTCCGGAACAGTTTTTCTTTCGTCTATATCTAAAAAAAAAATGGCTGAGTAGTAGCATTTTGATTTTCTCTTGTGGCTGACATTTTAAAACGACCTGATTTTTGTCACGCGATAACAGGCGTATTTATGAACCTATTTGGATGTAACTTGGTCTGTACATAGTACATACTAATGTCTCGACCGAGTTCGTTGGCCAGCTTCATTCGCCATCTTGTTTCAAAAGGGTTGCCATTAAAAGAAATTTAATTTAAAATTCAAAATGAGGTATTAAAAAATTGGAAAATGAAAAAGATTTTTTTTATGTGTTTGGCCTTGATACAAAGATTTCGGAGAAGTTTTTGTTTCTGAAAATTTGTTCTTTTGTTGATATCTTAAAAAATGGTTGATTTATAGCAGTTTGAATTTCTAGCATGGCTAACATTTTAAAACGATCTTGTATTTGTCACGCGATAACACACGTATTCGCCTATTTCGATGTAAGAAGGCATGTGTATAGTATACATCAACACCTCGACCAAGTTCGCTGGCCAGATTCATCAGCCATCTTGTTTCAAAATGGCGGCCATTAAATTAAAAAATATATATATATTTAAAGTGAGGTGCAAAAAAATTATAAATTGAAAAAGGTTTCTTTCTTAAGTATTTGATCTTGATATAAGGATTCAGGAGCATTTTCTGTTTGTCTTTACCTTAAAAAATGGCTCAGATATAGCAGTTTCAATTACTATTGTGGGTGACATTTTGAAAAATCTGATTTTTTGCATGCGACAGCACTCCTATATATTAACCGATTCCGATGTGAGTGAGCATGTGCACAGCAATTACTAAGGTCTCGACCAAGTTCACTGCTTAGCCTCATCCAATATGTTGTCTTAAAATGACAGGCATTTTAAGAAATTGCCGAATTTCGCAGCCAAATATAAGTTACTTTAAAGAAAAGCAGCTTGGAAAAAGCTGACTAATTTCGCGAAATTCTTATTCATTATATTGATAAAAATTAGTATTGAATCTCCTATATTCGGTTTCCACTAAATTGAACTTTGTGTGTTTGCATGATATAAGTTGGCTTTTTTTAAATAAGGATTATGAAAGCTACCTCTTCCTCCCGGCACTGGCCGGAAGGACTTTTTTTGTATGCAACAGTTTTTTTTAATATTAACGATGAAAGGCCATGCTTAAGCATTCAAATTGGATGCCGATCTACCCGGAATATCTACGCAGATTTTCATTGGTCCATTTCCAAATGAAAACTTTTTTTTATATATAGAAGGATGTGAAAGCTCGTTAAGTATGATAAGTCAAATAAATTTATTATTATTACTGTTTTTTAAAGTAACGAAGTTTCAGATTGTTATATTTACTACAAAAACACTTGGAAAAACTCTACTAAAGGACCTGGACCGTGAGCAAATTATTGAAGAAATATCCCGGTTTGTTTTAAATTTATATATTTGTTTCAAAAATACCAAAAGAATGTCCTGCATTAAATATCTAAAGGTAAAAAGGGTATTTCTAAAATCTTTTGCCATCTATTTATATAAAATCCAAGTCTCTGTCAATCTCAAATCAAACCACAGTAGCGCCAAATGTTAGCCAACTTTGTGACAGCTGGCTAATTTGGCGAAATTCCCATTTAAAACCATTAATCTTTCATAAAGGAGGTCTCCGAAATTTAATTTAAACTCTGCTCTTTTAAGATATTTTTTGAAAATCTATGAGTGAGAATTTAAAGTACATCTTTACATCTTCCTCTTGATGCTACTAATAAAATAACCGGCAATAGACGACGCTGTACTGTGTGAGCTCCTAACTGTGCGATTTTAATGTGCTCTAGGTACTTTTCCAGTATAGGTGCCTTGGTAAAAAAGGAAATTTGGCAACATATTTTCCGGGAACCTATCCACTGTTTCATTTTATATACACACGCATTTTTTTCGATATTTATGCGATTTATTTAACATAAAAAAGCCGTTTCTCTAATTTTATACAGAAACAGATGTAACTTGTACATAAAAACATCAATAATATACATATAAAATAAACATATAAAACAAACAAAAACGCTCATCAAGTTTGTTTTCATAGCTGTTTATATGATTTGACAACAAATCTCGATATTTTCCCGTTATACAGACACCATGCCAAAATGTACGCTAATGCGCCAATTATTTCAAAATGCTAAAAGATATTTGTAATTTTATGCTAGCAGTTTAATATGAGTTTTATTTTATTGCTTTATTTTATAACTCTTATTTGTTCACTTATTTTAAGTATATATTTGTGATTTAATGAAATAGTTCGTAAAAGTCTGGAATTTTCAAATGTTATATTTTTTAAATGCTCACTTTAGTATCGACATGTTTTTTCTTTTATTTTTCAAATGCTTCAATTCACGTGATTTTCATTTTGCGCCCACTATTACGCTTGGCGACAATGGTATCCGTATAACGGAATAGTACCCAAATCTCACTTTACGATGCCCAAATTACACCAAGCTTTAAAAATAAAAAACGCCAAAGCCCCTACAGTGGAAAAGTACCAAACTGTCTATTATTTTGCGCTAGCTGTGTTATAGTTTGTACTATATGCAAGGGGGGTTGGAGCGAAGAGTTTAAACATTAAATATTAAAGTTTCGGCACAGATGTCATATACGCCCCATATTGGCGCGATTTTTTTCTGACGCCAATGCCATATACACAACGGGTACTTAACTGGCGCCAAATCGTCGTTATTTTGCTTGATATGGTAACCCGGATGTTGTTGTTTATGCTGTTGATGTTTTCGCCAAATTGGCGTATATGACAACTGTGCCAAAGTTTCTATAAAGCAGTATAAGACTAAAAAATTAAAAATAAAATAAATTCAAAATAAGTCTAAAGAAGAAAGAAAAATCATGCGTTAAGCATAGAATATGAAACACTTTCCAACACATCCTGAATGCTTTAACAAAACTTTGTTATTTGGGGAAATAAGGTAAATAAGATAACTAAATAAACATTTTAGAAGACGCATAAAAATTTTTAAAAATTGATTTCAGCAGTTACCGTCTATAGCCAATATTATAGTTATTACATGCCACTATTTAGCCAAAATTTAATTTAAACTACTCTTAAAACTACTGAAATCACATTTCCAGATATTATCATCCATAGACGGTTATGTATCCAATTTTTTGCGTGAACCTGTATATCATTTTATCTATATTCTACAAACATTTCTTAGTAAACTAAATGCAGTTCAGCGTAAAAATGCATAATTCCTTTAAAAACCACCTTTAAGCAATTTACTCTCATTCTCAGTAACCCTTACGAATTCTTTTGTGTAGCCCTGGATATGAACTGTAGCATTTATACACACAGTATAGTATGCATAAATGTAGTGAAACATAAAAGCGCATATCATAATTAAAAATGCATTTCTAGCAATCATTGCTTATGTACAATACTTCGGAGAAAAGTTTCTTGGCGAGAAAGAAGTTTGCCAACGTATTTTCTGACAACCTATTTACTGCTTCATACTCACAAGGAAATTTTTCCATATGTATGCAATTTATTTAATATAAAAAAAGCTATTTACCCATTTTTATAAAGAAACAGAACTAATTTTTGCACAGATGTCATATACGCATCGGAGTTGGCATGTTTTTCTCTGACGCCAATTTGGCAGAAATCTCGCTTTCGAATACCAGTAACTTATATATTTTTAAATTATTTGCTATCATTTTGAAAATGAAATAACTATAAATAAATAAAAGTTTGAATAATAACTATAGAACAAAACAGTTTATATAATTGAAAACAGAAAATAAAAGTAAATAAACAATTTATTAATAAGTAAAAAACTATAGCCGGATTACCATAACAGGCAAAATAACACCATATTGGCGGCAGTTAGGTATTCCGATTCATATCTGAAATCTGTGCCCTAATTTGTATATAAAAAAATATTATATATATTTAGAAACGATTTTTTCTATGTATATAAGTGCATATATAAACAAAAATAAAAGTTCATTAGATTTGTTTTCATAGCTGTTTATATATTTTGGCAACATATCTCACTTTCTGATGCCCGAATTGCGTCAAGCTTTTTTTAAAAATACTCTATAATGGGAAAGTACCTAAATAAATAATTAACAGAAATAACCAATTATACAAACTAAAACTTTTTATTTCGAGATCAAAGCATTGTTTTAATTTCAATTAAAAATACATATATCCTTGGATAATTTCAGTTGAAATTAGGTTCACAGCTTAATATCTCATTCCGTAAACCTATACAAACACAAGTGATTCATTCATCGTGAAACGTAAAAAACATTAAATCATTGAGGTAATCATATGAGATAAATATGAGAATAAAATAATTTAACTAAGAGACATTGCAAAATTAAATCTTTGTGATTTCAAACCATAAACAAACGATACCGCCACCATTTTACCTACTATGACGTCATTAGAATATTGTCCATTGATTGTTGGAGAACTTACTTTTTGTATGATTACCTCAATGATTTAATGTTTTTTACGTTTCACGATGAATGAATCACTTGTGTTTGTATAGGTTTACGGAATGAGATATTAAGCTGTGAACCTAATTTCAACTGAAATTATCCAAGGATATATGTATTTTTAATTGAAATTAAAACAATGCTTTGATCTCGAAATAAAAAGTGCATATATAAACAAAATAAAAAAGTGCATATATAAACAAAAATAAAAGTTCATTAGATTTGTTTTCATAGCTGTTTATATATTTTGGCAACATATCTCACTTTCTGATGCCCGAATTGCGTCAAGCTTTTTTTAAAAATACTCTATAATGGGAAAGTACCTAAATAAATAATTAACAGAAATAACCAATTATACAAACTAAAACTTTTTATTTCGAGATCAAAGCATTGTTTTAATTTCAATTAAAAATACATATATCCTTGGATAATTTCAGTTGAAATTAGGTTCACAGCTTAATATCTCATTCCGTAAACCTATACAAACACAAGTGATTCATTCATCGTGAAACGTAAAAAACATTAAATCATTGAGGTAATCATACAAAAAGTAAGTTCTCCAACAATCAATGGACAATATTCTAATGACGTCATAGTAGGTAAAATGGTGGCGGTATCGTTTGTTTATGGTTTGAAATCACAAAGATTTAATTTTGCAATGTCTCTTAGTTAAATTATTTTATTCTCATATTTATGAGCTCAGAACAAAAGCATATTTTTTCCTTATTTAGTTATTAAAGACGGAAAAAAAATTATAAATGCATGATTTGAAAAATTTAAATAATTTTCGGTACTTCTTAGTTATCCCGTCGACTAAATTACTGTCGCCAAATTGCAAGATTAATTGCCAATAATGGTTGCCATTAATTAATTAATTGTGAGATTAAATGCCAATAATGGCCAATAAAACCATTAATTCGACGTTTTATTTGTATTTTTATTAATGTTTTGCTAATTTATTTGTTCTTTCGTTATTTAAAATAAAAAATTATGTCAATGTGTATAATTTGGCGAGTTATTTGGCGATTTATATAATTTGGCAAAATTGGTCGACGGGATAACTAAGAAGTACCTAATCTTTCTTAATAATAAAAAATAACATCGGGAAGTAACAGCGGGTTTAAGTTAAATAAGTTTAACTATTTAATTCTCTTGTAATATTCAAAATAACTGTATTTATTAGATTTCAGTAAACAACATCAGGGCCCGATTAAACTTTGAAATTAGAGAAATTACAGTGTCATTTCAGGACCTTTCTTTTGGAGAAGCTTTTCTAAATTCCACATATACATGAAACCTCTTCAGTGTTAGAAATATTATTCTTAGGACTGACATAACATGAGAACGGCCTACAATTTTACAGAAGTTTTTGAAAACTACTTTATATCAGAAATTTTACTAAAAACTGGTTACTTTTTTGTTATAGCGGCCCACACTATTAGGATTATGACAAGTTGCAGTCAATTTCGCCAACGTCGTAACCAAGATCGTGAAGCACACACGTATAACATCATTTCATGAAGTCGTATACGATAATTTAATAGCTTTTACCTTACTTCAAGTGTGTAATTTATTTATTTTTAAGGCTTAACAATCTAAATTGTCCAATATATGAATTAAAAAAAATTTAAACAAAGATTGAATTGACATGACCGCAAAAAGCCTCAAATCTGCATAACACTTGGAACCAAACTGTGCAGATCTTCTACTGTACACAATTTTTCATAAATGTGTTTCGTTCTTAAAATGTGTTATTTTCATCTATCACTGCGGAACAAGCGAGAAAACTCATATTCTTGCACATGAGTTGTATATATCTTTATATCTAAATTTCCGTCATTTTTAACGGGCTACCTGTCTAGTTTTTATATAATTATTAGACTTCAGACCAACATTTAAGTTCAGCTTTAAGTGCCTGTTAATCGAAAAGTACAAAAAATATTTATTGTGATCTAGGTGATGATTTAAAATAAAATAAATTCTATACAAGTGTCGTAAGTAGCGTTGCCAGGTCCTTTGACAAAAAGTGGGACAGCGGTTTCTAAATCGGGACATAAAAATACAGTAAATCCTATGAAAACGGAACCTTTCTATAATGATATCCTGTCTTAAACATAAAAATTTCATTGCCCCTACCGTAGGAATACCAAAGAATTATTATACCTGCCAAGACGAAATCCTGTTTAAAACGGATATTTTCTCTTGTACTTTGCGATTCTGTCTTAGGAGATTTTATTATAATAAATAAACCCAGCAATCTTATGCAGTAAATCCTGCGAAAGTGGGATCTCTAGGGACTGAAATAAAATTCCAATTTAGCAACTGTATCGTATTCCTATTGTAGGGACAGTGAAATTTTTACTTTTAAAAAAGAATTCCACTATAAGCAAATTCCGTTTACACAGGGTTTACTCAGGGCTCGACTTAGACTCTCTTAGGTCATCGGAGCAAGCTCCCTTCTATTGCTCGTGGATAACGTTTATGTTACTACTTATAAACATCATATATATTACATATATACATAAATGTTGTACCAGGTATTATTTTCATCTGTATACAGGATATCACAAGAAAGATGGTCGCAACTTCAAGAAAAGTATTAGTAGGAAATAAGTGAAAAAAGGATGGATTTGTTAACGGGAGTATGTTCTTAAGGTATGTTCTCAACTGTTCTGCTCAAGAAGCGCAAAACGTTTTGACACATTTATAAATTCATTTTTTAACGGAAACATATAAAATTGGAAGGCCTGACTATGGAAGCGATTTGGAATCGAACTGTGTTTTCCCTTTTTTGATAAACAAATTACCCATTAAGTTATAAGCGATTTTGATCACGTGAAGACGTTTTTCACCCTCCCTTGAGTGGTTCTTCTTCTTTCGCGCGGAAATTCGGTTCAAAACACCCACTTTAGCACTGTTTTCTGAAAGATATATTGCGTTTGCGAAAAAAAAAAAAACGGAAAAAACAGTTTGATTACATAATTTCTGAACAACAACACCTGGTAGCTTCATGCATTTCCGAACCAAAAATAAATTCAAACTTATGTCATAAAGTTGCCCTTTTGGATTTGAGAACAGCCTTAAACTTTTCCTTTACATATGTATGTAATGCCATAAGATGTCTAAAAGATAAATGCCCCCAACTGGTCATCATAAATAGTTTTAAATTCCCTTGTTAAGAGGAAAACATCAATAATGAATTGTTCTTTAAAACAATGAACTACTAAGTCGTTATAATAAAATTTTAATCATTAGTTTTTTGGTGATATGGCTCAATCTTTTTTTTTACAAGGACGAAAGGCGCATCGGGTACGGGAAGCAGAGGGTGGAAGGGGAGGATCGCACTACCATCCTAAGTCTTTGAAAATATTTTTGGTCACAAAGATTGATGGTCACTTTTGGCCAGTTGTAACTATTTGGCACCCTCTTGATGAAAATCTTGATTATTTCCATGGGACCCCCTCAAATGGATGGCCCGGGGCAATTGCCCCGCATGCCCCTGCATTAGCCAGGACATGGGTTTACTAAGCAGAGTACAGTAAAACTTTATAAAAAGGTAATCGTTAAAAACCGTAAAATATTCCGTTTTAGTCAGGTTTTCGACTAAGCAGACAGATTCGTAAAGTATTCCCTTGGAAAGGATTACAAAAACTTTCCATTGTATATAGGTCTGTCTTCACAGGTTTAATTGTGTAGTAGAACCTCGATTATCCGAAGTAATTGAGACCGACCATCTTTCGGATAATCGAGAATGCTTCAATTTTAAGATTAAAGAGAAAAATATGCAATATTTTTTATTATGGTAACAAGTGCATAATAAAAATAAGGCAACAGCAAAATAAAAACAAGACTAAATTACCTGAATTTTAATTTTAAAATTAAGTACCTTTTACATATACCATAAGGGTTTGAAAAAATGTTTTGTTGCCGCAGTTTCGATTGCCTTTGATTTGAAGCTCTATCACGGAGTTTTTAAATTATTATTAGTTCACCAGTATAAGAGTCTTCCTGCTGCTCCAGCCATGCGAAACCTTTTGCAAAACATTCAAAAGCTTCATAATTGCTACTTTGTTTGTTTTCTTCGTTCCATTCCGCAGCTTACGGGAGCTGAAGTTAAATTCAAAGGAATTCTGACTGTACTTGTAGTTCGAAAAGGACTGCTTGCACAATAGGAATATTATAGTTAAAAAAAAAAAATAATAAAAAGGCTTTCGAAATGGATTTTGCGCACAAGGAATTTAACAGTGAAAAAAAAAAAAAGCTTTAAAAATGGATTTCGGTTAAAAGAGTTTCTACTGTATTAAGTTCCACTTGATTCAGACTTAACGAACAAAAAAACTATTAAAAGAAATTTAAAAAAAATGTGCATCATAAAAAATTGGCAATTTTGACGTCCAGCGCAGTGGTTACGCTGGACGGGTCTTGGAGCCCTTTAAAATCGGGACATCCTTCGTAAATCGGGACACCTGCCAACGCTAGTCGTAAGCTTGGACAGTAAGTTAAAAGATGATTAATAGTGATGAGGACTTGGATGAAGAAGTGTGAAGGCGATTTTAGTATTTCATTATTATAAGTCATAAACAACTTCCCAAATGTATGTTCGTTTAAAATTCCTTTCGCCTGTTTAATCACTATAGGAGATAGGAGATTGCTTTCTCCTTACTAATGGCTTAGTGTTAGAACATATTTACTATAATCATGGAAAAAGTAATCTGAACCTACAGGTAATAATTAGCGAGTGTGTAGTAATTCTTTTTCGGCTTTATTCTTGAGCGATATGTTCTGAAAACATGTTTGAGTGGGAATATTTTAGTGTCTTTTTTGATTGTTTATCAATAATCCCAGTAAATAGTGTTTGAACGACTGGGTTTTATTTCTCATTTTTTATTTTCCTCTAAAGATAGCGGAGCTCTATGAATTGATGTACTGAGCCTGAGCGGTTGATATTTTCCCGAACGAAAGAGTTTTTAAATAAATTATTTGATTACTTTATAGTACTGATATCTTAAGGGGCTATTTCACTCACGCGAAAACACCCGCTCGCTAAAATTAATCCTATTGAAGAATTTTTTAAGATATCTCGTTTGCTTATTGTTAAACAAACAATAATTATTGTTTGCTTATTGTTAAATGATTTTTTTTTTTTTTAACGCATTGGCTAGCTGAAGTGAAGATCTATACAAAGGCCGTTTTTAACTTTTTCAAGTTTTTTTATTAGGATACTTTCACTTTCGAAACAGGTTCCGAAAGTAAAAATATCCAAATAAAAATACCTGTAAACAAAATTAAAAAACGGTCTTTGTATAGATCGATTTCAGCTAGCTGATGCAAAAAAAATAAAAATAAAAAAAATAAAAAAATAAGTAAATAAAAAAAATAAATAAATAAAAAATCCATAGGATAAACATTATAGCGAGCGTGTATTTTCGCGTGAGTGAAGTAGCCTCTTAACCCTTACAGTGGCCAGATGAAGAAAGATTCATTTTTTGAAAATGCATATTTTTTCTTCGCTATCAAGGGGTAATTAAGAATTTTTTTTTTTTTTTTTTTTTTAATAAAAGGTGCACTTGCAGCAATCGTTATAATTTTTTAGACACATATATGGGAAATTCAAGCATTAAGGAAAACTACATCGTAAATAAAAAGTTATTGATAGGGACAGAAGTTGGTGATTTCTGTACATAACAAAGCATGTAAAAGCATAAAAACAGAGCAAATTTATTTACCCAAAAAACTATCATCATAGCTGGCTGGTGATTCCCTTGTTTTTCTTCCTTCACTTTTGGCGGTGAGATCGCGAGAGAATACTTGACCTGAAAGTGTAATAAAATAATAAAATATCAGAAAATAAAATAAATAAAACTTAAATAAAGCTTATTAAAATATAATAAAATAATAATATAATCTTTATTTTGTATTTATAGTTTTTTCCTTTTAGTGTTAAAAATATTTCATTGCTGAATGTTTCACAGCCAGCTGATATTTTTTAGCGAACACGGTTTGGTATTTAGAAGTAACACCTCTATAGTTGTTATAACTTGTATATGCAGTTGTAACCATAAAGAATATGAGGCGATTTATTACCTACGGTCTGATAACGGGAAAATGTCTTAAATTGAATTTATTAATTCAAATTAAATTCTAAAAATATTAAAATGTTGTATTGCCATAGGAAACACAGAGGTTTACATAATTTTTATAATTCTAGCCTATCAGGAAATAAGTAAAAAATCTTAAAAAAAAAAAAAAAAAAAAAAAAGATAAGTTAGACATATAAGTAAAAAAAAAGGGCTTCTGAACGAAAAAGAAAAAGTAAAAGGTTTCAGTTTTGAATTCAAAGTAAATTAGAAGCTTTTTGTTTTTCTCATTCAATATCTTTATTTCTTTAAAATCATTTACTTGTGGCAACTCAGTCAAAATGGAAAAGGAAAAATATTTCGAGGTATGGAAATTTCAAGTTATAGAAACTGTTCTAAAGTGTCTTTCCCACAAAGAATGAAAAAAAAAAAAAAAAAAAAAAAACCATTGTAATAAAAACTTTGTATTCAAACTATATACAAAACTTGTTGAATGATACAAAAAACATTTAAATGATGTTGCATAAAAATATTAAAATCAACGTTTCATATCGCATCTGCATTGTAACATTATAGATATGCTAGGGGGCTCTGCCCCCTGCAAGCTACGCTCGCTAACCCCCGTTCAGACACTGTAGAAGCTAAAAGCACGCTAATCTGATCGGTTTTAAAAAGATTAGAGAAGATTGAATTATACTGGAAAAACCTGTAGCGATCTCCATGTAAACGGGTTTCCATTCAATTCCCTCTGATTGCAAAAATTTAAGGTAGAATCAGTTACTGTTAAGACATCCAATGGTTGTTTTCGTGTTTGGTTAAAGAAGATCAGTTAAACATTTGAAAAGAAGCTAAAATAAAATGAATTAAGTAAACAGAGTCTTTGTCTCTCGGTACTTTTTAACAGCGTTATAAAACGATTGACATAATACAATTACTAAAATTTGCTGCTTTAACCCCTTCAAGGGCGGTGGTTCATTTTTGGACCACTTAATTTTAATTCTTAAATGCCACATTAGCATCAGAATATTGGGATGAAAATTTCCCTTTTATTAAGTAAGTGAACAAAAGCATTTTTGTATTTCGAAATTTGTTTGTAAATTCTGGTGCCATTCACTGATTTAAAGATTTTACGAATAGAAGTGCCTTGTCCGTGAAAGGGTTAAACGCATATTAATGTATTTATTATTTTAAAGTTTCCTTTCCCTTTTAATATTCACGTGTAAATACAATTTTCAGGACATAATTTTCAATATTTTCCTGCCTTTAACACGTACTCATTTAACAGTAATTTTAAAGTTTTTTTTTTTTCTGTTTTTAATAGTCACGTGAAAATAAATTTCTAATCGTTAGGAAATATTATTCTTTGCGCTGTTTTTAAAATTGAAAAGAATCTCTATAATAATAGCCTAAGTCATGTGACTATCATCAACAGCTTAAGCGGATCCCTTCGCTTTTTATATTCCAGGCGGCCATTTTGGTACTTCAATGTTAGCCAGCCACAGGTGTGATAAGTCGACGAATATTATTCTATCCCCATTTCGTTTATATTATAATAGTCCAAGTCATGTAACTGCTATAAACAACCGGCTGATTCCTTCGCTTTTCATAAGAAAGGTTTCCATTTTGATTAAAGAATCAAAATCATTTTTTCGAATAAAACTAGATAAAAGTTGCCATGATCACAAAGAATTCCTGGTACTTTTATGTTAGCCGGGTGAAAATCTCGCCAATAGCTTTTTTTTTTTTTTTTTTTTTTTTATATAACTCGCCAGTTAGCATTTTTTTATTTTTCGAATGGTAAATTAAAACGGTGCTACTTAGTTATCCCATCGACCAAAAATCTGTCGCCAAACTATAAGATTAAATGCCAATAATGGTTGATCTTAAATGTCACATTCACTTGACTTTAAGGAAGTTACACATGTTCACGCCACCAAGTGATTTTTATTTCGACGTTTTATTTGTATTTTTTATTAATGTTATACTAATTTATTTGTTCTTTTGTTATTTAAAATAAGAAAAATGTCAATTTGTATAATTTAGCTATTTATATAATTTGGCGAAATTGGTCGACGGGAGAAGTAATAACATTAAAATGTTGCTTTGAAGTGGAAATTAAATCTCATGATTTGTTGCATTGTCACATACGCACCGGGTTTGGCGTGATTTTTTTTTTTTTCTTTTTACGACAATTTGGCGAAAACCTCGCTTTCAAATACCTGTTACTGTTACATATGTATTTTTAAATTATTTTCTGTTATTTTTAAAATGAAATAACAATAAATAAAAAAAATAATTAATAACTATAGAACAAAACAATTTATAACATTTTTTGTAAATGAAAAGAAAATAAATTCAAATAAACATTTATTAATAAATAAGCAACAATAGCCGGGTTACCATGTCAGGCAAAATAACGCCATTTTGGCGCCAATTAGGTACCCCGTTGCGTATATGACATCTGTGTCTAATATTTTTCTTTTCGTTTCGTTTAAAAAAAAGAATGAAGTAAAAGCCATTTATTTTAAAGGTTTCAATTTTAAATGAAAGTTTTGTATTAAATAAAATGATAATGAAATACAAATTGAATTCTGAATAAAAGTAACATGATGCATTTCTTAGCATACATTTAAGGGAGGCCAAACTCGTCGCCAAATTAATTTAAAATAACCTTTTCTAAAATATGAAAAAAATATCTGTTATGATTAAAATTTGAGTTGCCATCATTAGAAAAAAAGTATTTAAAATTAGAAAAAAATTAATATTTCGAAAACTAATTCTAATTTTAAAATTCTAATACCAGTTTTGAGATCTGTGGATCAATACGGATTTTTATTGTTAATTTCATCGCAAAGTATTCCATATTTTAGGAGAAATCGCCGTGAAACATAATCAGTTGTTTAATCAGTCGTTTCATAGAATCGTTACATAAATTCGTTTCAATTCGATTCATTAGGATTTTATATATATAGGGTAGATTTCCTGTTATGCATTATTTAAATGATATTACATGAAGACATTAAAATATTTTTATGTAATATCATTTAATTTTTATTTATTTATTTATTTATTTATTTGTAACCATTCAGCGAGTTTTGTATAGTTTGAATACAGACTTTTTATGTCAATTTTATGGTGCAATTGTCAAATTCTTATTTATTTGAAATATCAAAAATTCGAATAATAGACGCGTGACTTAAGAACCAGTAAATTAAACTAATTTAGTAATACTAGTCAATTATTATTATTATTCTGGGATAAAAAATTAACATTTCAAAAAATATTTTTTTATGTGATTAAAAGATAATAATAGTAAAACCTTTTAAAACAGAATCCCTAGAGACAGAAGGAAAAAAAAAAAAAAAAAAAAAAAAAACTAGAGAACAGGAATTCTGCTTTTTCAGAATTTAGTGTCGCCCCCGGCATTTCCATTGCTTCATTTTCTTCTGGAGGACTGGTGGCTTCTACTATTATGAAACAGCCATTATAAATAAAGCGTTAGGTGAAGCTGAAAGAGCAGCCATAAAAAGTTAGAACTCTGATTTTCTGGTCAGAATGGGGGAAAAAAAAAAAAAAAAAAAAAAAAGGCCATAATTTTTTTTTGTCCATCAGAAGAAAATAACTCGGTTAAGCGGGACTCGGATAATCGGGACTCTACTGCAAAACATATTTCAATTTTAAGACTTAAAGCACACGCTTTTATTTTATGTAAAATGACGTCGTTTGCATTAATATAGATACTTAAAATTAAATATAGTTTATAATAGCTCCATGTTTTATCATAAATCCTTCATTTATATTTTTCTCAAAATAGCACGTATTTTAATTTTTTTTTTTTTTTCAATTTTTAGGAGAAAATGGCAACAAAAAGATATAATTGCTATTTTTCAACAATTTTTTCTTTACTTTCTACAGAAATGGAGAACTCGAGTTGCCAAAATGAAACAAATGTCGCTAAAAACTACAAAATAATAATAATATTTCAAAAGCAAATGGAGATGCAGTTTTCAAACAAATTGCATTAAAAAGTACTTTTCTTCCCAATACTACGGTATAAACATTGAAAATGTGCGATGCTTAGAAGTTTTAAAAAATGCTGTAGTGTATTTAATCGCAGAATGAAACATCGGCTTTTGTTTTACAGCTGGCGTATACAAGGTAACGTTATTTATTGGAGACAAAATAAGCTGGGAGAAAGAAATAGCATACCGGGGACTAAAAAATTTAAAATTACTACTTTAAACAGGTTTTCGTTAAATACAAGTTCAATTTTGATAGCTTTTACTGTTTAACTGAATTAAACTTTATCAGTATTTTAATATATTTTTTAATTAAAAGAGTTAGAAAGATTACCTTGCCAATAAAAGCTACCAGGAGCTCCCACATAGAGTCTGTTCCCTTCCTGGAAAAAATAAATACAGCATAGATTGTCGATATCATATACATATAAGAAAAATACGGAAGAAAACTCAAAATTTATTTGAAATTAATGTATTTTAAAAAATACAAAAAAGGAAAAAAAAAGTAAAAATCTGTAAAAGTGAGTGTGATTTATATGAATATCTATTCAGATATAATTTTCAATATTCTATAAAAAAAAAAAAAAAAAAAAAAAAAAAAAAAAAAATTAGTATTAATAACACATAAGAACTTAATTTTTATTACCCCTAAATTTATGTCTTCAAAGACCAAGAAGTTTCCGAAAAATTATATTTACTTTTATTTTACTAAATTCAATAAAATGGTAATAAAAAGGCTTATTACACAAATAAATACTATTGCTTTATGTTGTATTTGTTTATCAATCAATTCAAAAATAAAAAAAAAAATCTTTTCAATGGAAGAATTTGGTGCTGCCATCTATATGCGATAGGTAAAACTATATTAAATGTTTTTAACATCTCTAAAATCTGCACGTTTAACCATTTGCAGTCGCGTGTCCGTAAATAGCCGCCCATGCGTATTCTATTTTAATTTTAATAGAATATAAAAATAGAATACGCATGATTCTATTTTTATATTCTATTCGCACAACTATATTTTAAAGGTACATTTTTTAGTAAATTTCTCTTGGACATGTTGTCTAAGTTTAAGTACAAGTAAAGTGGTGCCAACCGAATAAATTCGTATAAGGCATCCCTGGAAGGAGTACTTCGACCGCAAAGGGTTAAATAGTAGCATCTTAATATTCAAATCATAATAGGTACTACGACGAAAATATCACGAGATCATTTTCATTCATCTTCATATATTTTCAATTAATATTTTTCATTTAATTCTTTTTAGATCTATATTTCCATTCTGATACACGCAAATTAATATTAGCAATGATGATTAAATTTAGACAATGTCAGCAATTAAATTTAATAATTAGCCTAAAGTAACCTATATTTTTCATGTCAAGTGACTTATATATCAATTTAAATTATTATTATTATTATTTTTAGACGTTGTAACCTCGCAGAATTTCAGTGTTATATTATTTTGAAAAAACATCGGAAGAAGATGACATGTTATTAGTAAGGAAGAATTTTTCTAACAAGTGTAAGTTTATATGCGTTTCAGATATTTGGATAAATTATTTTAATATCTGTGTCAATCATTAATTTTCTATAAGAATAATTTAAAACTTACTTCGGTTACTGCTGCCGAGAATCCAGCTTGGCAAAAACCTTGCCGATGAAAGCCCCAAGAAGCTAGAAGAGAAAATTAAAAATTTCATAATCGTTGAAAGAAAATTTCACAGTCATAGAGACAGTTAAATATACAGATTGTCCATTCTTATCGTTGACCAAAAGATAATTCCCAAATTGTTATTTTTACAGAAATTGTTCCCATGGCAAAAATCTTTTAGCAGACGATCAAATTTAACTTTTGGTAACTTTTCTTGCAATTTTTTTTTTATTTCTAAATTTCGCAGAATTTCAGGTTTTACATCGTCAAATAGGGCAAAAAATGTACAGTCGTGAAAAAAAAAAAAGTAAACACCCCCTACTAACTCCTCAACAAATTATCGTAGACGAAAGTTACCGGTACCGAACGATTGGAAATAAAGTCTACTTTTAAATGACGTATATAAAATTTGCTTAGGGAGCGATCAGCCATCTACATATTAAAACGAATCCAAACTTTATTTTTTTCAATGACAATACAAAATTTTAACAAGATACTTCAAATCTTTGGTTCAAACTATGCCTAAACACCAAATTTCAAGTCATTTGAATGATAAGTTTTTGAATTATAAACATTCAAAATTGAGTGCTTCCAATGTTAAATTACATTTTCATGTTTTATTTATAACTTTTGAAATTGTCACCCTAATGTTCTAATTTTTTGTGTAGCAATAATACTGATATACCCAAACATAAATACGTTGAATTTGCAATTTTTATAATTTTCTGATATGAATTATGAAATTAATATTAAAAAAAAATTATGAATTGCAACCTACAATTTTTTTGATGGTTTCAGATTTATTAAGTCCCGCTTTATGGAAATCCAAAATTTCACATTTTTCTTCCAAGTAATTTTCAAATTATGCTTAAAAAACGGCAAAATGACGGTTTAAGGGGCCGTCTATGATAGAAGTGACTAAATATTTTGAAATTTCTTATGCTATCCTCTAATCGAACATGCTTAATTGACTGCTTAAGGTGCCTTGATCAAGAAGGGAGCTCTCTCGGTTAACAATCGAGTACCGAATTTCAATTTGGATACAGCCCTTAAAATACGCTCGTTTTAAAATAATTAATTTCTCCGAAACTTGTGGTACGAATTGCATAAAAATTTGCTTTCAGACTAATTGAAGGGTGTAGAGTTCATTTATTCTGTCAGAATTGTGTAATGCTATTGAAAAAAACAAAGTTATGGTTCGTTTTAATATGTAGATGGCCCCCTAAGCAAATTTTATATACATCATTTAAAAGTAAACTTTATTTCCAGTCGTTCGGTACCAATAACCTTCTTCTACGATAATTTGTTGAGGAGTTAATAGGGGGTGTTTACTTTTTTTTTTTTCACGACTGTACTTTCAAATGCAATTTGTTTGAAAACTATATCGCAACTTTTTTGAAAATTATATCGCAATTTACTCAAATTTTATTATTAAAAAAAAAAAAAAAAAAAAAAAAAAAAAAAAAAAAAAATCAGGCAGAATTTTTTTTTTTAACTACTAGGGGGCTCTGCCCCCTACGAGCTACGCTCGTCAACCCCCGTTCAGACACCGCAGACTCTAACAATACGATAACTTAATCGGCTTTAAAAAGATTTCGGAAGATTGAATTATAATTTGAATCTGAGAATTATAATCTGACGTAATTTTCACCATACTTTTCTTTTTCTTTTTAATATTCACGTAAAAATACTTTTGTTAGAAATGAAATATTATGATCATCTTAAAATATCAAATAAATGTCTCGAGCAATTTTTAAATTTAAACTGTTTTGCAATATTATTTTTTGTTCATTTTATATAATAAGTGTAATGTGACGTAAATTCTCCCATTTAAGACTTCTAACGCATGTTTATGAATTTATTATTTTACAATATTCTGTCTCTTTTAAAATTCACGTGTAATTATAATTTTTATGACGTAATTTTCAATGAGTTCCTGCTTTTTATATTTTCTGTTTATAATAGTCACGTGTGAAATAAATTTTTAATTTGAAGTAAACATTATTGTTTGCGCTTTTTATACAGCTGGCAAAAGTTTAAATTAATAACATTTTCTAAAATTTGTAAAAAATATCTCTCGAAATGCTGAAAATTTGAATTTAAAATTGAAATAAAACCTGAAAAAATGAATCAAATAAGAAAAATAAATACATTCTGCACACCGGAATCTTATAACGTATAAAATGATCTAAAAATGATCAAATTCTCATCTATAGTTTTTGCTCCAATAAAACTTTTTTAATGGAACGATTTTGTCCAACTTTAGCATTAAATACCTCTTAAAATAATTCTTCGATTTGAAAACTGTCTGCATCAGCGTGTTTATCAAACATTTCTCTATAATACCACCGATTTTCATATTTTTGTATGCAACAGTTTTTTTTATTATTAACGATGAAAGGCCATGCTTAAGCATTCAAATTGGATGTGGATCTACCCGGAATATCTACGCAGATTTTCATTGGTCCATTTCCAAATCAAAACTTTTTTTTATATATAGAAGGATATTTCTATCGCGTGCAAGAAAAATCGAAAGATTACGAGTGAAAAATCTATTTGCAAATAGATTTATATAGATTAATATAAATAGCCCATCATTTATTTCCAGCTTATATTCCATAACGAAATTAAAACATTCATCAATCAATAAATAAAACAACAAAATTAAAACATTCATCAATCAATAAATAAAACAACAAAATTAAAATAAATTTAAGAAATGTAATCGTGTTTAGTGCTTAAACAATTGAATTGAACTGAATAAAAAAGACTGATTGTAAATAGCGATTTTTTGACGATTTCTTCGGCTGTTAAACTCCTGAAGCGTGTTCAATAGGAAAATAGCGCTTTTAATACGTTTCAATCTTTATTTGAACACATTATTGCTATTTTCCATATAAATATGATTTTCAATATTGTTCGTAGTCATCTTTTAAAAAAACAAAATAATAATATGTATATTAAATGCAAAAAAATGTATTAGTGTTATCCATAAAATAAAAAAAAAGTACACCTGTGTTAGGCTTTTCCGACGCAATCTTTGAAATCATTTGCTGATACATTTTTCATTAATTTTTGATTAACTGCATTTTTAAAAATCAAACCACGTGTTTTCAAGAAATATAAGTATGCTAACAAAGAAGGTCTCCTTACAGGGCATACTCAGAATATGTTGAAATAAAAAAATGCTAATGATCATGTAATGTAATCATGTAATGTAATTAAGTATCAGTTAAATTTAGTAGCGGAATTTCAGTAGAAAGTCTGTAAAAAAATAAAATACTTTCGAATATTTGGCGCGGAAAGTGATATGCGATTTGGCAAGCAGGATTTTTCCTCCCCAAAAGCAAACGATTTTAATGCATTTGAAAATTGATTGTTATTTAATTTTTAGAATGCGCGGTATTTAATTAATTTAAACTTAATCAATGAAAGAGATTATTATATATATATATATATATATTATATTACATATACATGTTGCTTGTGCTGTAGTTATTTTATTTTATCATTGGAAAAATATTTTCTATGCTTTGTAAGTTGCAAATATCTATTCTAAGTTATAGCCAGCTGACATTTGATTTTTAATTATTTAATTTGTTTCTTTTATATTTTTCAAGTTGCAGATATTTACTTATGAATATTATTACATTAGCAGCAATGTTAATTTAAAAGGTTTTATAAATTAATAAATAATTCACCCTTTTTTTCTTTTTTAATACCGATCTGAATGAAAATTCGCCATTGCTTTATCTTCCAGTCCAAGATTTTTAAAATTTAAACGGGTATTCAAAAATAAAGTACCGGTGATAAATGGCCAAATAAACGGAATTTTCATTATTTTTTTACGGACGCTCTATCGAGGTTCCGTCAATTTTTTTTTCTTTTTTTTTTTTTTTTTTAATAAACATATATATCCACATGAGAAGAACATTCTGTAATTTTTTCAGGTTTTTCTGAGTGTATCCATATGGAGACATTCCTTGTAAGTGAAAACCGCTAAGATGTTAATATCAGAAATAATATATATGATGGATTTCACCTATATTCTGTAACCAGGAACTCCGGGTTTATGCCCTTGTTTTTTAAATGGGGAATTTATATTTTTATACGGTCTATGGTTCCTAAAAAAACTTTTTCTGTTCACTAACTAGTAAAACTATAAAAATTCTATTTTTGTATGAACAAAATTTACCGAGTTATGATACTTTAAGCTTTATTAATTTTCAACGTTTTCTGGCGCTAAGAACATGTTTTTTGTTTTCAGCTCCAAAAAACGAAACTCTAGTACTATCAATACTCGGTCAGTTTTGGTCCTACAGAAATGATTTTTTTCTTAAATAAAGACACAATCTTGCTTAATGGTACACAAAACAAGAACTTTAATAAGCTAAAAGTTAACTTCTACGTTTCGAGCTGTTTCTACAGCCGTCTTCAGGAAAATATGATGGTAAAAAGGCTCAAAGTTCAGAGACGAAAGCTTCCTGTGATTTTTTTTCTTTTTCCTTTCTTTTTTTCTTATTATTGTTTGTTTTACTCGTCAGAGGAAGTTTTCTAAATATAACTTATAGGATCAGGGGTTGTATAAAAATTTAATTTTCATAACTTAAAAAAAAAGTTTTCGCAGTTTTTAATGCCAGAAAATGTCGAAAATTTGTACAGTTCAAAGCATCATAACTCAATAAGTTTTGGTCGAATTTTTACTGTTTTATTTATTATAGCAGAAAGTTTTTCTATTTATAACTTATAGGGCTCGGGGACCAGGTATGAAAGTAGGAAATGGGAAAAAAAGGTGGAAAATTTTTCCATCTATAAAATAAGGCCAAACTCGTATAATTTAGACACATTTTAACAGTTATTCATACAATAAAATGAATTATAACTGTACATATGATTGTCATTTTCTTTTTGTAACTTAGAAAGTATTAAAAGAAACAAATATGTATAACAATAAATGTATAAATTCATTAAATCAAAAAAGAAAATGGGAAACAGTATGCTAAAAGTATAAATCCATCCAAATGTACCTGATGAACTTATGTGAAGTACAGAGATTAATTTTTTAAAATAAATGTATTATTTTGAATGATTTGACTGTTCAAGACATTACTTTAAAAAACAAAAAATCTCTATGCTAAATATATGCATGCAAAATCGATCTTTACTCCAGAAATACATTTTCAAAAATGCATCACTGAAATTACCCAAAAGGGCTTTATCAATAGAATAAAATATTCTATTCCAAAATGAACCTCATGGAAACTTCCTTTCCCTAGTTAAAGAACTTAATTTACATGACTTTCAGATGCTTATAATAAAAGCTCGCCTTTGATTTGATAGTGCAGCCATTCAGAAATTTCACTCCAAGGATTTTAGTAGACAAAATGTCTAATTATTAAGTTTTCTAGACAGCTCCCCCCCCCCCCCCCAAATATGCTTCTAATGTTTTCTTTGCATTTTTGCATCAATCCAGAGAATGTCCAAATTTGCTTTTAAAAAGGTGGAATTCCTCCTTTAGGAGGAACTCTTTCATGCCTGGGGGCGGAACCGAATAAAAAAATTAATTTCGCAATTTTTTTCTTTTTTTATAACTTTTTTGACTTAACGGGATATAATGCAGAACAATATTTGAAAAATTTTGCAACTGGAACTATACTTTTAAAACTAACGGTTTAAGAACTTTTGAAAGAATAATGGTAAGTTCCAAGAATTTACGATGTTCCCTTTCTTTCAATAATAAAAACTATAAACACACATATAAATGAAAAATTAAAATGATAAATAAATAAATAAAAATGAATCCAAAAAACCCTGCCAGATTTTAGCCTTGCACCAGTATTTCCCATAGCTAAAAACTTGGACGTACACGAAAATTATATGAATCAAGATCTCAAAGTTCGAAACAGATACAGACACACAAAAATCTAACAATTGTGATCTTGATCTACCCATGTTACCCTCTGTATTTACTTACCAATACCGAAGTTAATTTTAATTAATATTACATTTTAATTAATGTTACATTCTTTTAAAACAATCATTTCTAGGGTACCATACTTAACAAGTAAAAACGGAACCATTATAAGATCACTCCTGTGTTTGTCTGTCCGTCTGTCATAGCCATTTTACTCGTAATCGAATGGAAGGTGGAACGTTCAAATTGACTGAAGTAATAAAGGCTATTGACCCACATATCGCTCATCCGCGAGAAAAGTGACACATCTCGCAAAAATTTCTTTTGCGTTTTATTCCACTAATAAGTTTGTCATAAGTGTGTCTTGCTACACAAACAGTTTCATAAGTACAGTTATCCGGAAAATCGCTTTATCACGCCATATGTCCATTCATGACCACAGAAAAGGGGTGGATTGTGCGGGGAGGTAAAATTACACAAGGGGCGTCCATAAATGATGTCACACTTTTTTTCAATATTTTTGACCCCCCCCCCCCCTCCTTCCATTTGTCACAAAGTGTCACACTTCACCTTACCTCCACCCCCCCCCCTCCTGTCACATGTCACGCTGTATTACATAAACATATACTTGCATTTCAGAAACATATACTGCGTTATAGATCATATTTCAAATTTTATTTTTAAACTTTAACTATGTGCTTTAATGACACTTGTGAGCATAACTATGAAAATAGTTCGTGTACTTATTTTATATTAAATAAGATACAAAAACGACAAAAAACATAATTAATATACAATAGTAATAAAATATTCACATGAAAGAGCAATTGAAAACAGTAGTATTTTGGAATATGAAACGGAATTTAATATTTTGGCTTTAAATTTTATCGTATTTTATGAATACAAAATACTTTAATTTTAAAATAACTTCAAAATTTAATCTGATGATTTTTAATGCTTTTATTTTAACCAAAATGCGTGATGTCACATTTCTTCTTACCCCCTCTCATTTCCCCTTGTCACAAACTGTCACAATTTCAAGAACCCCCCTTCCTCCCTCCAAGCGTGACATCATTTGTGGGCCGCCCCCAACCCTCCAAACCTCATCCTCCGTCTTCCTATTAAAGAGTTTTATAAGCTTTCATGCACCTTTTCATTCCTGCATGCAGAGCTAAGTGTTATAATTTCATGTTATAGTAAAATCGTGCAAATCCCCCCCCCCCCTTTTGCCTCTCCTGTGAAATTTACTTTTGTCGAGATGTGTCACTTTTCTTGCAAGTGAGCGATATTTATAGGTTATGAACCATTAACAAGTATATTTCGGGAAAATGTATAGAAGCTAATGAAGCAGGGGTGAAACGATTAGGACAAAAATCTTTGTTTTTAAAATAATTCCAGAATTATTAAAAATTATTTTATAATTCTCCCCATAGTGTTGAGCAATGAGCATGCACAATCTCCAAAAAATGCTTGATCTATTTTTTAAATGTTCGGTAAAATGTTTTTTATAACGTTCGGCATGTATGGGGTAACAGCATGTATGAATCGCCTTAAGAAGAATGCAATAAAATTATTGCTTTTGAAACTAGTCCCTTATTGCCGAAACGTCAGTGAGGACTATGTGGAGACATGAGGTTTCGGTTTGTTAGTCTGTCCCGCGATAACTGCCGCAAAAAGCATCCAATTTACTTGTAATTAAGTAGGCAAATAGGTGAGGATTTAGCTACATAGTTTTTTATTATATTTGGTTCATTCGTTTGGAAAATATAGAATATTTTATTTTCCGCCATAATGCTTTTCTATGGCACTTAGACGATTTTCGAATTTCCATTTGTTGCAAGAAAATGGCCCATTTGATTAATGGATTTAAATGGAAGATTACGGTTTCTGACATTTCCCAATAAGAGTCTTAAATTATTATTATTAGTTTGAAGTTTTCTCAACACTTCCACCAGTAATCTTAAATAGAATTTTTCTTCTTATTTAAACACCTTATTAATGCAAAATTTCAGTCATAAATAATGGCAAAAACAGATATCCATTTTTACTGGTGAAAGTTTACTTCGGCGGTAGTCAGTCTATGCGTTTCCGCCATATTATGGCAGCCTCCTCTCAGTTTTAGTGAAAAAGATTATAATACCTGGGCAAACTGCCACCAGTAAAAACAGATAGAAAATTTAACCATATTTATGGGGGAGATTTTACATGAAAAAGTCTCCTAAATAAGGCAAAATATTTTATTCAAAATTTACTGGTGGATGTTTGCCTCGGCAGTAGTCAGAAACTGATGATCCGATGTAAAATATCAGCCGCCATCTTGTGAGAAACTCCTCAGTTACTTCATTCGCAACTCGTAGACAATAAACTATATGTATCCTCTTTTTTATTCATAACTCCATTGCCCAAATTGTTGCTTATTCTAATAAAATCACAATGTAAAAAGAAATACAAGATGGAATATAACCATTCACACAATCAATAGGAAATTATGAATGTAAATTTAATGAGATTACGAGGAAGGAGGGGGGGGGGGGGGTTCAGTACTCAGTTTAGTGTACTTTATTATCTAAAAAATTATCAGAATAAGTAGCTCATCAGAATTGCAGAATATCATTGCATAACAACATGTTTAATTTAACGCTTCTAATTTCTGAAACATTCGAATTCGAAGTATTTCTTCATTCCTATAAATATTTATGTAATTTAAAACTTTAAACTGCGGTTTGTAGGAAGTTGAATATTACGCAAAGTATGTTAAAAAATAATGACTTGCAGAGTTGACGTATATAAAATTATGATATATGATGTTGATTTTTTGAATTCAAAATATCTACAATTTCTTATTTCTTCTATTTCCTTCTCTTTTGCAATATAAAATTTCTTAACGTACATGCACGTGACTTTAAATTAAAGGCATTTTTGTCCTACTCTGGAGAAGTTTATGTCAAATGTTGGTGGGTGCATTCTTTAAAATGTATGAAACATAAATTATGCATATTATAAAGGAAAAGACCGCAAGACCGGCGCCAGATGTGAGGCAGCCGCCTCAGGGCGCACAATCCTAGAAGGGCGGTATTTGGCCGAATAACTAATCCATTAAATAAGTTAAAACTTAAGAAAAAGGAGAGAGAGAGAGAAAAAAAAATTATTTTTTTCTTATTTTAGAATAAAAATAAGGAGTATATTGCATATAATTATACTCAAACAAGTTGCATATAAATACACCGAAACAATTCCGGTGACAATGCTTTAGTCCCATTACAATAATTTTTGTTTTTGAATTTTTAGAGATTTTTGGAGTTTTTTCGTATTCTGCGGCGATTTTTTTGACATTCATTAAAAAAATTCAGTTTCAAACTTTTAAGCCTAATATAGAAAATTTTTTCTTTCTCGATTTTTGAAGTTTTGCGACTTTTAATGCGAATTTCAAGAGACTTTTTAGCATTCCTTTTTTTTAATTCTGCAGCAGTTTTTTGGCATTCATAAAAGGAATTCAGTGTCAAACTTTCAGTCTGTATATTGCATTTTGCCTTTCACGATTTTCAACGCGTTTTTGAACATATTTTCTCGTTTAGTGCCGTTTTTATAAATTCGGGAAAGAATGCCTGTTAAATTATTTTAACTCAATGTAGTTAATTTCATCCTCTGTTATTTTAGAATTTTATAGATTTTTTATGCCATTATTAGTGTTTTTTTTCTTTCTTTTCTTTTCTTTTCTTTTCTTTCGTTTCGTGGAGCTTTTTTCACATTAGTAACAGGAATCTGGTTTAAAGCCCAATATAGTAAATTTTGTTCTCTTTCCTATAAAGTTTTTTCGAAATTCGTACAGCGATTTTTTAATTTTTATCTGCGATTTGTAGAGTTTAATTTATTTTCACGGCGATTTTTTGACGTTGTTAAAAGGAATTCGGTTTCAAACTTTCAGCCTATAATAAATTTCGTCCTCCTCGATTTTTTAATTTTTAGCGATTTTTCGCGTCTTGCGGTGATTTTTAGACATTCGTGAAAGCGTTCCTGTTTCTAGCCCACGATAGTAAATTTTATACTCTGCGATTTTTGAATTTTTAGCGGATGTTAATGGGATTTTTAGTGTTTTTCGAGATTAGCGGCGGTTTTTAGACATTCGTAAGAGGAATTCGGTTTCAAACTTTTAGCGTAACATAGTAAATTTTGTCCTCCGTAATTTTTGAGGAATAACGTTCCAATGCTCTACCATTTGAGTTACGATTATTACCAGGTGTGGCGGTGAATGATTCTTAATTTTTTAAGGAGATAACCCTGGAAAAAAGGGTTGGTTCACAGTCTAACTATTTATGTCATTTTGTAGCTATGACCATACTTTTCAAAATGCCATTGATGTTTAAGTTTTCTCGAACCTCATACTTTTTTTCGTGTAATAAACAGGCCAAGTTTTCAGCCATATAAAGAGCATGTGCGGCACGTACTGTTTTTCTTGTTCAATCAAAAGAAACAAGTTGGAAATTGCTCGTCAAACGTGGCAAATGAGGTGCGTTCGTACTATGTCCTATAACGTACTATACTATAACTAGTTTATAAATATTTTTTGCACCGCATATTGTACTGAATGTATATTTTAGTGCACTTCATAAGTGCATTAACAATTTCATTGTGTTCGAAAGGCTGTAACATCATTAAAATGATCTTGAAATAACTTTTTCCCATTGGCCGTAATGTATAACGGAGAACTTTTGACTGTCCCTGTAATCAAACTATGCATCCGATTTTCATAAAATTTGAAATGACTCGACCAAATTTTGCAAAAATTCTATATTTAAAATTTAAGACCATTCGGTTGGGTAGTTTTGCTCTGTTATATGCGGACGGACAGACGGACAGAACGACGACTATAGGTGCTACGTATTTATATAATTACGAACGCACCTAAAAAGCGAGTGAAAGCCGTTGTATACTTATAGAAACTTAGAGTGACAATGTCCTAACAACGCAAGATCAAGGGTTGACCCAGGAGCAGACAAACCATCAACATCGACCGCAAAACCGAATCGCTTTACAAAGAAGACAATGCTGTGCATTTGGTGGGATCAGCTGGGTGTCGTGTACCCTGTAAACAATTAATACCGTTCCCTACCTTCAACGAAGAAATCAGTTTCAACCATGATCCAAAAACGACAAAAATGTGCTACAAGACACGAAAAAGTGATTTTGCTGGCGCCCCCCCCCCCCCCCCCCCCCGCTCACATACAGCGAAAACGGGGCTATAGACACAAATTTTATTCTTGGCATCTTGCTCACCCGCAGTACTCACTAAACTTGGTCCCTTCCGACTACCACTTGTTTTTATCGATGTCTCACGCACTCTCCATGAAACACTCCAATAGTTACGGAGATGTCAAAAAAAGGTTTGATGACTGGGTCAAAGCGAAATATGTACAGTTTTTCTGGGAAGGTATCCACAACTTGCCAGAGTGGTGGGGAAAATGTGTAGCCAGAGATGATACATACTTTAAATAAACCATTTGCTACCTTTTTCTCAAATTCAGGGATGATTCTGAGTAAAAAAATAAATAAATCTGAAATTCATAATAAATTTTCTGAAAGGTTACAGCAGAGGTGAAAAAAAGTGGGGTGGGGAATCTCCTCCCGGCGCTAATTATGCGCTTTTTCCACGATCCTTTAACGAAATTTGCATTTTATCCTCGATCCTTTGACGAAATTTGCATTTTCTTCGCGATCCTTTGACGAAATCTGTGTTTTTTTCGAGATCCTTTGACGAAATTTGCGTTTTTTTTTTTCATGATCCTTTGACGAAATTGGGGATTTTTTTCTGCGAAGGATTGACGAAATTGATTTTTTTCGGCAAACCATTTGTCGAAAATTCGCGATATTTTCTATGTCCGAATTTTCGGACTGATGACCGATTTTTTTTAAATTTTCGGAACCGAATGTCTTAAAATTTCAGAATTTTCGGAATATTTGGAACAGAATCACCCCTGACCCTGTTCAAATTATAAGAGCTTTTTTAATGAAAAAAATTAAGAATTATTAACAGCCACACCTAGTATTACTACTCTGATTTAGTTACACCGAAATGAGCCTTCGAATACTAAAACTTATTATGATGTTTATCTTATAATATGGAATCCTGTATTTTAAAATCACTATACAGTAGAACCTCTTTTATCCGAAACTCTTTTACCCGAAATTCTCGGTTAACCAAAATCAATTTTGAAAGATTTTTTTTTTAAATTATCATATTACTGTTTGCAAGCGGTCCTTTCGGAACTACGAGTACATATTTTCAATCCTCTTTCTTAGAGTTCCTTCGAATTTAACTTGAGATCCTGTAAGCTGCGGAGTGGAACGAAGAAAACGAACGAATTAGCAAAATTTTTTGCAAAAGGTTTGGCATGACTGGAGCAGCAGAAAGACTGTGATACTGGTGAACTAATGTTAAAAACTCCGTGATAGAGCTTCAAAGCAAAAGCAATCGAAACTGCGACAAACAAAACATTTTTTTCAACCCCTTGTGATAAATGTAAAAGGTACTTAGTTTCAAAATTAAAATTCAGGTAATTTATTTTTGTTTCTATATTGCTATTGCTTTATTTTTTACTAAGAACATGTTACCATAATAAGAAATATTTCATTTACTTATCCTTAGTCTTAAAATTGAAGCATTCTCGATTATCCGAAAATTTCGATTTTCCGAAAGAGGGTCGGTCCCAATTACTTCGGATAATCGAGGTTCTACTGTACTTCTGTTAATTGATAAAATCTTCAAAAGACTTGGTTGAAAAATTTCGCAGTACACTTTCGACCTGTCACGGCACGTTAGTATGCTGTAAAACACAGACTGAGAACTACTGTTTTAAAGACGCAGTCAAGAAGATCTATCATTTGCTTTAATAAATAAATTGATAGCTAATATATTTAAAGAGTTTTCAGTGCAGGAAATCTCTTTAAAGAAAGACAAATGTTTCTTAATCCAGCTCTTAATTTTTTTAAAGACTTGTTATAAAAATATAATATATCCTTTCCTTTTCCGAGTTACCAAAGATTCCGAAATCCTTTATCTCCAGAAACCTCAGAAACCAATAGTTTTCCGATATTCAAAAAAACATTTCTGAAAAAGAAAAAGTTTACTTTTGCCGCCTATAATTTTTGGAAACGTTCCTCTGCAGTTTTTACAATGCATTAATCAATTTTTTTCAACCGACAATGTCATGGTTTCGAATGCTTGACAATTCTCATTTAAACATTCTCATATTTAACAAAAAGATAACATGATAAATTAACATCATTATAATTAATAGCATTAACATTAACACTAAAACTAACATTATTTTTTTTTACTCTTGTATGTTTAAATTCTGTTAAGTAGCTGAAAATGCTTACTTGAGATATAGCATCCGAAAAACCGATATTACGGCAAGAGAAAACTAATTAGGGGACTACTTCAGTTACGCGAAAAGACGCTAATGCTAATCCTATGGAAGAAATTTATAAAGATATCTCGGTTGCATTTCAATATTTTTAAATAATTTTTTTTTTTTTTTTTTTTGCATTGGATAGCTGAGATCGATTTATACAAAGGCCATTTTTTACTTTTTTGATTTTGATTTTATTTTGATTTTCTTTTTTATGAGGATGCTTTCACTTTTAAAACCGGTTCCGAAACTGAAAGTGTCTTCATTAAAAATATCTGTAAACAAAATCGAAAAAGTAAAAAACGGCCTTTGTACAGATCAATCTCAGCTATCCAATGCCAAAAAAAAAAAGAAAAAAAAAATCATTTAAAAATATTGAAATGCAACCGAGATATGTTTATAAATTTCTTTCATAGGATTAGCATTAGCGAACGGGTCTTTTCGCTTGACTGAAGTAGCCTCTCAACTCTCCGCTTACCATACTGGTCCAATGGATTCAAGAGGTACATTCAAAATATTTATTCAAACCAGAAATTTCTTTAAAATAATCTAACTATATAAACCAGACAATAATAAGTTCAATAAATAAGTTAAATAGATTTGAATAAAAATTCTGGTGTAGAATATTTTTATTAAACTTGAGAAAAATTTCTGGAAGTTCTAGGGTTAATACACTAAAAATAGTACTTGAAAACGTTTTGGAAAATTATGGGCAGCGAAAGAAACTTTTGTTTCAAAAATGCTTCTATAAATCTCCAAAATCCATTGGTTTCTAATGTTTCTGAAGATAAAGAAAAAAATTTCGGAATCGCAGGTAACCCGGAAGAGGTTACATTATATTTTTGTAAGTAAGAAAAATAAGAGCTAGATTTTTTTTTTTTTTTTTTTTTTTTTTTAAGTGCATGTTTCTTTGTTGCACCGTTACACGGTATAGCTCAGATTTTAATATTTATGTAAATTAATTTTATTCAGAACTATTCCGCATTTCTGAAATTAATGAAGCACTCACTTTTCTGAAATATATCGTAAAGTCTGCTATCGTTATCGAAAAATCGACCACCCTATCCTGCCCAAGGCTGCGCGTTCGTTGCCAAAGCGGATGGATGCCAAATCGGCCACGGACCCTCTTACCTGCAGCGCGTCTTGGCGATCATCTCACAACTCCCAAGGTCCTGGCAAACATTACGCACCACGAAGACAGTAAACCCTTTTTCTGCTCTTTTTTACGTTAAATTTAATTCTGTTTAATTCTACACTTTTAGTCTGTGAATGAATGTAGCCTGAATGAAGGGTTTATTTTTCTCGAAAGCTTCCTTTTATTTGAGTCAAGTGCCAAGTACACGATGAAAAAAAAAAAAAAAAGAGGGAGGATGTGTGGACACCAACCTGTTACTTTCAACAATTCCATTTAACCCCTTGGGTACATTTGACGACTGAGGCTCGTCATGCATTTGGCCACGGGTGCCTATTTTTATACTCTTTTTCATACCACTATTTAAAGAATTTATTTTTTTTTGCAGTATATTTCTCTTGCGCATGTTGTCAAAGTGTATATGAAAGATTTTTGTTTTGAGAAAGTGGTGCGAGTTGGAATAATAATAATAATAATAATAATAATAATACAGTCGGACCTCGTTATCCCAACACCCGGTTTTCACGTCACTCCGCTTATCGCGTCAGTTTTGCAAAGTCCCGATTTTCTGCATATGATTTTAATGTAAATACACTCCGGATTTTACGACGTTGAATAATTTTCAACTCCGGATATCCCGACGGTTAAGGAAAACTGTCCATTTTTCATAATCCATCTTATAAGCACGGAAATTAAGCTGTAAGAAATGTCTTAGCCAAACTTTTCACAAAAGTGTTTAAAATACCCACTTAGATAAATGAGAAATTTTACTTCAATCGTTTATCTGAATAAATAAACCCACACACTATAAATGACCCACAGAGCTCCAGATAGACGTATCAGTCTAACTGCGGTCTTTTTGATCTAGTCAGGCGGCGCTTTCTTGTGGTTACACGGCGTTTTTCATCCGACTAAAACCGGAGAATTGCATTACATTGAAAAGATAAAAAATTATCTAACATCCGTTTTTGAAATAACGAATATTGATTGCAATTCATTATATAATATTGAAAAAAGAATTATAGGAAGCACATCTAGGGATACGCAAATCTTAATTCATCAATATTTCATGTAACAATAATGAAATTTCATGTAACAAGTCATCATAAATCTGATTTTTATTCTTTTCAATTTTGTTTTTGTGTTTACTTTGTTTAATAATAATGTTTTATTGCTTAAAACTTCAAGAACAATTATGAATTTAAAATTGTCTTAAACTAATTCAAAATACAGCTTTATATAAACATTTTTTTCTCCAACTCCGGTTACCACGACACTCCGCTTATGACGACACCTTTTTCTGGTCATTAGAGTGTCGCGATAACGAGGTTCGACTGTAATAATAATAATAATAATAATAATAAGCCAGTAGCAGCCCTGAAACAAATGTGTACCCAAGGTGTTAAGTTTTAAGTTTTTAGTATTTGCTTACTGCAGCCCTTCTTCTGTTATACCATTATACCCCCTCTCGTCATATCGCTTATTTAATTATAATACTATTTTTACGTGTCTTACTCTATCCCCCCACCTCCCTCAAATTTTTTTTTTAACTTTTCGCATTCTTAAATTATTTACATAACAATAAATTTGTAATTCTATGGCGTTAATTTTTTCCATAAAATTAATATATTCTTATACAGGGTTAACTTTCTCTTTAAAAAGGCCAGGTTCGAGAATACATTTGGGACACTTAAAACCTTCAAAAAAAAAAAAAAAAAAAAAAAAAAAAAAAGTGGTCTTTAGGCTATTCTGAAATCCAAAAGGGCAACTTCCTGACATAAGTTTTAATTTAATTTTGCTCGAAAATGCATGAAATTATCTGGTGTTGTTGTTCAGAAACTATGTCATCGAGCTGTTTTTTTCCATTTTTTTACAAACGCAATACATCTTTCAGAAAATAATGTCAAAGTGGAGCTTTTGAACCGAATTTCTGCGCGGAAGTAGAAATATCACTCAAGAGCGGGCGAAAAACGAATTTGTCACGTGATCGATATCGCTTATAACTCAATGGGTAATGGATGGATCAAAAAATGCAAAAAACAGTTCAATTCCAAATCGCTTTCATGACCACGCTTTCCAATTTTATACCTTTCCGTTAAAAAATGAATTTGTAAATGTGTCAGAACGTTTTGCGCTTGTTCAGCGGAGCAGTTAAGAACAGCTTTAAGTCTCACTGTGAGGCACTTATAAAAGCATGGAACCCTAATATTATGCTGTAAAAAAGAAATCATGTAGTCTTCTTGGGAGCTTCTTTAAATACGAGGATCGGCTGCATTGCATGGAGATCTGCACGGGCACGAACCTGGTCCGAGGTCCGTAGACAGCCCGGACTGGCAAAATGAAGACAAACTTTTAAACGGGCCAGGCCGGCAGAATAAAGACCAGGCCAAGCCGATAAGAAAATTAAGCTTGCCGACCGGCACAGTATAACAGATTTAAAAGATTCTGACTAAGCTGACTAAATATGAACTTTTCAATGGACCTGGCTGGATCAAGAATCTATCATGGAGGAAAGAATTAGATGGAGAGGCAGTAAGGTGGCTGGCGGTAACGCCAAAAAACTAACCGTAAAATCAGCTATAGTCGGCCCAAACACAAGCACGTTCTTTCACGAAAAAAAAAGGAAGAAAACATTTAGTAATACAGTTTTTAATTCATAATACAATGAAATGTTGCTTTAGAATGCTTAAAAATAAGCAGATCACTTTCATTTAGAGGGAAAAAATGCACGGGTGATGTAAAAGAATTCGGTTCCTGTTCCATGTGCTTGTTTTGTTTGGGCCTAGTGAGAGCATTTAAATTTGAGTGATAACGCGTGTCATATTTCATTACTGCATCTCCATCTATCTTTTCCTTCCATGAGAATCTATGTAATTTACAACGTTAATAAGCGTTTTCTTTCGACAGTTCGCGAGAAAAAACTTCTTTATCAAATTACATGATTCTTATTTTAAATGAAAGATATTTGGCCAGAGATTTGTTATCGTGCATTCGTTTGCTCAAAACTTTTATTAATTAGCAGAAATTTTCAATTAAAATTTTCAAGCATCTGAGCATGCGCAACGTATATGTAGAAATCTGTGCCTTTGGGCAGATCTAAGGCACATGCGCATAGGAGCTCGCTCGGTTGCATTATTACAGGTAGAGAGATGTGTTTTTTTATTTACTGAATGTGATATGGACGTAGGAATGTACTTCCTATTTGTATGACACTTCAAAAGTCCATGAAATTTTTTTTTTTCTTGCTTTGGTGAATTTCGCGGTAATGTCGATTTGATTGGCATTACACAGTTGTTTACGGATTGTTTGGAGTTTACATCGAAAATATTTGAAACACTATTTCATACTCTCCCCCCACTTAAACAATTAAAAGCTTATTTTACTGATATTGTTATAGTATTTTTTTTCCCGCCAAGTATTGACGGGTTTCATTTTGTAAATTGTATATGTGCTTGCACGATCTGATGCTAGTTTGGCAACATTAAATACAGAAATTTAAGACTGCTGTTCAGTAAGATCTCAAATTCCCCTCGCTAATGTTAAATCTATGAGCGTGTAATGCATTCGCATTTTTAAAATATCTCTTCCGAATATTTTTAACTTCTTTTTCCTGTGTAGTATTCTTAAAGGTTGTCTCTTTTGTTTTATTAGTTGTGATAATATTTCTAAACTATATACTTAATTTTATGTGAAGAGTTAAAATCTTACTCAGTTTCGTTAAAAGTTTAAGACATAAAATTATAAATTAGGTTTATATTTTAGAAATATTTTGACAACTAAAAAAAAAAAGTGACGTCCTTTAAGAATAGTATACGCAAGAAAAAAAGAAGTTAAAAATTTAAATTTCTTGAGCAGATATTTTAAAAATACGAATACATTATACGACCGTAGGTTTCACATTAGCGAGAGGGAATTTTGAGATTCCTTAACTGTAAAATTTTCCCATACTGTAAAAATTTCCCATAAATATGTATGCAGTATTCTTTAAAATAATCTTAATTGTAATGATGATCTTAATTGTAAATAATTAAAATCGTACTTTTTTGAAGAAATTTTGTCAGCCGGGTCGGGTCGTGAACGACAAAAATATAAACGGCCCGGGCCTGGAAATTTCGGCCCGTGCTAATTTACATACATCCTGTCGTTAGTTAAATGTTTATACATGCAAACAAAACACCCATCTTATACAGTGACATGAGACATATGAACTCACTTGTACACGAAAATCTGGACAAACTGAAAGAGATTATTTAAAACCATGGCTATTATTATTTAAAAGACTTTCAAGAGCTTGATATCTTTGACTTAGATATTTGTCTTGTAACATATTTACGCGCTTACACATACATATAATTTTAATACACCGTACATAGAATGTACGTAGAATAGATAAAAAAAATATTTTTTTTTCAACAAATGAAAGTTTATTAGAGACAAGAAGGATATTCCATAATCCTAATCCAGGACTCAACAATCGGTACAACTACGGTTTCTTTTCATGATCGGAGTGCTTTAGTCATAAATGATACGTAAATGTGCGCATTTTTGAGGCGATTAAAGCGATAAGAAACATGAAGCATAAGGATAAGAACAGGTAAATACGAAGTGCAAAAATAATTGCAAAAGGATATTATATAATAACAAGTCGGAAATTGTACGTCAAATGTGGCAAATGAGGTGCATTCGTAGTTCGTACTATAACTAGTTTTATAAATATGCAGATCTTGGTGCAATAGCACTTATGCAAAAATGCATGAATACAAAACGTATTACAATTGTATATGTTAAATTCAATAATACGGGAATAATAGGACTCTATCTTAACCCTTAAATGCCTGGTGTTGCTTTTCGGCAACATACCCAATTTAGGCTCTAAAATACTATTAGAATAATATTGAAGCTATAATGCCTAATGTTGCCAATAAAATACATTCTAAAAATATTATTAAATCAATTTTCAATATGTAGATGGCAACACTTGTGCTGTTTAAGAATAAAGATAGATTTATTTTTTCAATTGTTGCTACTTGTTCTTTTTGTTTTGTTTGGGAGCTTGCGAAATACCCTATTTTTACCTGCAGTGAGCAAGTAAAATTTATTTCTTATTACAGTTCCTAAAAATCTTGTGTGTTTAATATTATAGAATTTTATCAAGGGAAATTATTTTTTAAATTAAACACCAGTATTGCCGATTAGTAACAAACTGTTTTTTAGCCGTAAACTGTACTTAAAACAAAATATGATTTTTTAAGTATATTTCCCATGATTTATTTAAAAAATGAAATCCGAAAAACATTATTACAATGATTTTTGAAAAATCAGGCATTTAAGGGTTAAATAGGACGTAACACCATGGCAACTTAGAATCATTAGCTATCATGGGCTATCATTGAATTAATTACATATGATAGGATTTAATAGAATGAAGAAAACTTTTATTAATATCTTTTTAAGTTTTGATTCGATTTTCATAAAATTTGAAATGAATCGACAAAATTCTACAACAATTCTATATAATAAATTTCAAACCATTCGGTTGAGTAGTTTTTGCGCTGTTATATGCTGACAGACGGGCGAACCGGACGACGACTATAGGTCTTACGTAATTATATAAGCACCTAAAAATGGTGGAAGAATGACAATTATACTACGAATTACAAATAATAGAAAATTTAATAATGGTTAGAAATAAACAACAGAAAAAAATATCGCTGTCAAAAGCAAGACCGTAAGTTACAAAAATAAACTTTTTTACATTTGTCGGGTTGTCTCAAAGAATTTTTCCTTTTATTATTATTATTTTATTTTAAAAGAATTATTATTTTTTATTAAACACTAACTTTATCCAATTAGAATATAAAATTTCGACGGCACGCTTTGTCATTTTCGGCATTAATAATTCATAAAACCTCATATTTCAAGCTAAATTAATTCTAAAACCCTTTACCAGATACGCTGTTTATCAGTGAATTATCTTTTTGTATCTCATTAACTTTTTCCGTATTTTTCCCCCCTTGTATCTATTTATTCCACTTCCTGTGAAATTATGTGTGTGTGTGCCTAGATTTTAGCCATCTAATGGCGTCTTCTGTTTACTTACGTCAAAACCACTAACTTACGACTCTGACTTTTACAGTAAAAAAAAAATTGGAGATGTCAAGCGCATAAAAAATTTTCGTTTTATTTTTAGTATCGGAAATTCAACCTGGTGCCACCAAATCTTCCTCCTCCGCTGTCTGTCCTCAAGCGAAGGTAAGTTGCTAAAAGATGTGAGATAAAGGAATAGGGAAAACACAAACAAGTGCGAGTGTGTGCGCCTGAAATCAGGTAAGCATAAAAGTATCTTTGTTCAAACTTAAAAAAAAAAAAAGTCGATTTGTCATTTTGAGAAAATTAGAAAACATTTATTTGATTTGAAGGTGTTGGTATTTTGTGACATACTACTATTTAAGAGAAGTGCCTTCAAAAATCTGTCTCCCTAAAGGTTTAATTAAATTGATTTTTATATTTTACCCATTGCAGGTTACTTGTTACACAGGATTTCAAACTGAAACCAAAAACGTTATTTCTAATGGGATGGAAACAGGAACGGGAAAGAAATATTTTAACTTAACTAAACCAGAACCATAACATAAAAAAAAAAAAAAAACTCCGGTTCGTGGACCTGACTTTAGGAAGCTCCAGCACCGTGTAACAGCAACGTTAAGATTTATACGGTAAAATCTTGTTACAACGAATTTCTAGAGACCAAAGATTAAAGTCGTTATAGTGAAAAATCCGTTAATGCGAAATTCCAATATCTCAAAATTTTTTTCCAAAAAAAGCCAAATCTTTGGCTTTACCTTTTAAAACAGTTCCTGAAAGAGGCAGATTTTTTGATCTGCCTGTTTTGTTAAATACCAGGTGTATACAGCTTCATCAGTTGCTTGATAGTCTCTAAGTCGTAATCTTTTCCTGTCTGGGTGCATGTTAGACCCCTCAGAGAGTTTTAAAATTTTGTCCTTTTCTTTTAAGATGGTAGTTAATGTAGAAGTAGCTATATCAAATTATTTCGCTAATTCCAACACTTACTGATTCTGTAATTTTAAATTTTTCTTTTCCTTTTACCTGCCATTTTAATGAAATAAATCGAATTCCAAATGCGTATTGTTGCAGAAAAATACTAGCAAATAATTATGACTAAATGCATTTCAAAGTAAACAGCGACTGCAATAATAAATTTTTTGGACACATTTCCTTTTTTTTGAGCGGGTATGTAACGCAAACCAAAGAAAGAAAGAAAAGAAAAAAAGAAGAGGCAATTGGCTTGTGAATGTAAAAGACGAGTTTATTATTTTTGTAGTTGTGCGTGGGAAAGCAATTTTACACCCTTCTCTCGAAAAACATATTCAAAATGTGCTGAAATTTCGAAGATCATGGGGGAAAAATCTTTCTTTCGAATTTAATAGTTTTTCATAAGAGAATTTTTCTTCTTTTTAACTCAACATAAACTAAAATGACACTTCTTCCTAAGCCGTCTATAAATTCGTTAATATAAAATTTGTTAAAGCGAGTATTTTTAGAACGAGGAAACAGAGAACTTTTTTTTTAACATTCCAGAAACATTTGTTAAACTGAAAAATTCGTTAAAGTGTCAGTCGTTGTAACGAGATTCTACTGTATTGAAAGGAAACAGAAATAATAGTTTTTCGTTAGAGATTTTTTCTTTCCTTTTTAACTCAACATTCGTAAAACTGAAATGACACTTCTTTCTAAGCCGTCAATAAATTCGTTAATATGAAATTCGTTAAAGCGAGCATTTTTAGAACGAGAAAGCATAGGTCTTTTTTTAACATTACGAAAGAATTCGTTAAACTGAAAAATTCGTTAAAGTGACAGTCATTGTAACGAGATTCTACTGTATTGAAAGGAAACAGAAATAATAGTTTTTCGTTAGAGATTTTTTTTCTTTCCTTTTTAACTCAACATTCGTAAAACTGAAATGATACTTCTTTCTAAGCCGTCAATAAATTCGTTAATATGAAATTCGTTAAAGCGAATATTTTTAGAACGAGAAAGCATAGGTCTTTTTTTTTAACATTCCGAAAGAATTCGTTAAACTGAAAAATTCGTTAAAGTGACAGTCGTTGTAACGAGATTCTACTGAATTGAAAGGAGACTTGAAGTAAATTATTCTTTAATACATTTTCATTACTGGGATCAATTGAGGCGTTGACATGGGAAAGGGAGTAAGTAACTGTTGCCAGTGAGCTACTTTTTTTTAAATTCAGATTTCTTGATTGGCTCCAATTTTCTGAAATGATAAAATTCCCCTTGTTATCGCTTTAATTAATATGTCATTAAATAAGACGAATTTTACTATTTTAAAAAAGTTGTGCCAATCAAGAAATCTGAATATATATAAAAAAGTAGCCTACTGGCTACAGTGACTTACTCCTTTTCCCATGTCAACGCCCCAATTGTCATACACTGTTAAAAAAAAAAAAAAGGGACCAGATTTCCTGTAGGAATCGGAAAAATAGTTGCCCTTATCGTACCGGAAAAATTTCCGACCCAGCTCGGAATAAAATCAGTAAAATCGGAGTAAAATCCGTAAAATTGGAATAAAATCCATAAAGTACCATTTTAATGAATGTTTCCTTTTTTTTTTTTTTTTAACGGATTTTATTCTGAGATGAGTCGGAAAATTTTCCGGTACCATAAAGGCAACTATTTTTCCGATTCCTACAGTAACACTGTTCGGATTTTTTTACAGCGTATATTGCACACTGTAAAAAAAAAAAAAAAAATCCGACCAGTTTTCCTGTAGGAATCGGAAAAATAGTTGCCCTTATCGTACCGGAAAAATTTCCGACCCATCTCGGAATAAAATCCGTAAAAAAAAGGAAATAGTCAATAAAACGATATTTTACGGATTTTATTCCGATTTTACGGATTTTATTCCGAGCTGGGTCGGAAATTTTTCCGGTACGATAAGGGCAACTATTTTTCCGATTCCTACAGGAAAACTGGTCGTATTTTTTTTACAGTGTAGATTTTATAAGTTTATTCGCATATCATTATTTTTTCCCTATTTCGCAATTAACAATCTATACAACCATTTAATTAACTTTCATTTTATTTTTAATCTAGGAATACAACCTGGTTCCACCAAATCTTTTTACCTCCATTGTCTCTCTTCCAGTGAAGATAAGTTGTTAAAAGATGGAAGATAAAGAAGTTGGGAAAATATAAATAAGTACGAGAATGGATGCGCTTGAAATCTGGTGAATATAATGTTTGAAGAAGAATTAAAGGAAATAAAATATTAATTTATCATCCTGAGAAATTAATAGCCATTTATAGCATATAAAGGCGTGGAGCTTGGTATTTTCTAGCGTTGGAATTTGAAATGGAGAAAGTTAAAAAGCTTAAAAAGAGACCAATAAAGATTAGAGTTTCATTTAAATTTCTCTTTGATAAATTATCTGAATTAATATTAAACTAGTCAGATGTGGCAATCCCAAAATTTTCTCCTATCTCATACATGTTAATACTTCTATCACAGTGCCAAAATTAAATGGAATTCTGTGCCGATCATGAGGATGCTAAAGATATGAAATTCCATGCATTACTTCTCGAGATATGGCCATCTATAAATTCGTGTAAATACTATAAAATACAACATAACAGCACCACCTACTGGGCGATTAAGAGCCTACTTCAGTCATGAGAAAAGACCCGTTCGCTAATGCTATTCCTATGGAAGAAATTTATAAAGATATCTCGGTCGCATTTCAATATTTTTAGATGATTTTTTTTGCAGTGGCTAGCTGAAGTCGATCTGTATGCAGGCCGTTTTCTACTTTTTCAATTTCGTTTACAGGTATTTTTAATCAGGACACTTACATTTTCAGAACCGGTTCCTAAAATGAAAGCATCTTCTCGAAAAAAATCCGCAATGAAAATCGAAAAAATAAAAAACGGCCTTTTTACAGATCGACCTCAGCTAGCCACTGGAACAAAAATCATCTAAAAATATTGAAATGCGACCGAGATATCTTTATAAATTTCTTCCATAGGAATAGCATTAGCGAACGGGTCTTTTCGCTTGACTGAAGTAGGCTCTTAACACAAAACCCAATCAGTAACAACTTGTGCCAACCTCTAACCGAATCTTAAGTTACATGGAAATTAGCGCATTAGTTCTTGAGATAGAGGTATTGCGGAAATCGTGAAAAATGCAGCATAACAGCCCCATCTGTTGGGCGATTTACACCAAAACATAATCAGAACCAATATTTATCAAGATATACCTGAATCTGAAGTTTCATGAAAATTCGTGCATTAGTTCTTGCGATAGGGTTATTGCGGGAATCGTAAAAAATCCTGTATAGCATCGTCACCTGTAGTGCGATTTATACCAAAATGTAAATAGCACCAATTCATGTCAAGAACTAACTGAATCTGAATTTTGATGAAAATCCGTGTATGAGTTCTTGAGAGAGATATATTGTGGAAATCGTGAAAAATGCAGCATAGCAGCGCCACCTGTTGGGCGATTTGTACCAAAAACTAATCAGCATCAATTTATATTAAGGACTAACTAAACATTTTTATTAAATTCCAAGCATTATTTTTTGAGATAGAGCGCCCACAAAATTTGTGTCATATACAGACAGACAGACATTTTGTAAAAACATGTTTTTCGGGATTTCTGACCCCTAAAACGTGTAAATCCATCGAAAATCGGAAGTCGAAAAATTTCACGAATCCAATATTTCCTTCTTGTAAAGATAGAAGAAAGTAATAATGGTTTAAATCTGATTAAAAATTTAACAAGTTATACGCAGTTTTACATTCTCATTTGTAGATAATGATGCGAATTATTTTTCTTCAACCTCTTTCGAATTTCTGAAGTATGTTACTAATTTTATTTTTTAAATAAATGGGTATCAGTATGGAAAACAGAAAGAGTAATTACCACAATTAAATTATACAATGCAATATTAAGAAACAAAATTTAAAAAGCTTGCCAAATTTGCGCGAAATATGTCTGTAATTTTAGTAATAATTAACGGATATTAAAAAGAATATATAAATATGTATTCTGTACTTTTATAGTAACTGAACATACAGTGGCGGTCAAAAGTTTCCGGCCAGCATAAAATTTTTGGTTAATTTGTAAGTAGACCCATATGAAGAGGAATCTTAAAGTGATACTTATGCACTTTATTGACATAATAGTTAGGAACATATTTATGGAATAAAAAATAAATATCAATAAATTTAATTGACAAAATTAATTGCAAAAGTAAACGCATGTTCTCAAAAGTTTCCGGCCATCTTGGCAAGTTTGGAAAAAAATGGTGTTATAACAGAAAATGACAGTGATCAACAACATTTGCAATCAGTATTTTGTCTTCGTGCATTTTAGAATAAGTACTGCGACGCAGCGGCGTGGCATCGATTCAAAGAACGGTTGAAAATCGTCTATGGTAAGTTTTTGCACGGTTTTTGCAATTTTTGGGGAAATTCTGCTGAATTGGAATATTTATAATTCCGCACACGTTTTCAAGTTCGTTCCAAATATTTTCTTTTGTTTTCTGATCGTGTGATTGGGCTGTCCATTTCAAAAGCGGAATTTTTTCGTGCTAAAGCCACTGCTTGACGAGCTTGTATGTATGATTTGGGTCGTTATCATACTGAAACAAATAGTTGCGACCATAATTTTTCCTCCAACAAGGCAGCAAATGATCTTGCAAGGCATCTTTATACGACTAACGGACCGACACATTTCCCAGAAAATGCTCCCCACAGCATAACGTGTCCTCCGCCATTCTTCATTGTAGGAATAACATATCCCGAATCTTATCTTTGGTTTTTAAGTCGTCGGACGTAGTGTCTGCTACCATTCTCAAAAAGGTTGAACTTTGATTCATTGGAAAATAGTACTTTTTTCCAGTTTACGTTTGACCAGTCTTTGTGTTCCTTGGTAAACGTCAGTCGCGCCCTCTGATTTTTTTTATTTATGAAAGATTTTTTAACACCGACTCTTCCATAAAGTCCTACGTCACGTATGCGTCTTGACACGGTAGACCGACTTATTTCATCAATATTTTAACACCGTAAATCGAGGAATTGCAGCGCCATTTTCATACGGGTCATCAACTGCTTTTCTCCTGATAAATCTGTCCACGCGAATAGATATCTTCCGGAATCTCTCGGACGCTTTTTCAAGAAGGCTCACGTTTTGAGCACCTTATCGCCAAAGTAAGGGTTGGCGCGGGGATGAATTCACCGCTACGCACCCTTTCTTGTTTGTGACGTCGTACGCGTAGCGAACAGCAACCCCATTCCTTTGCTGAGAGGAAGAGATGTTCTTTTTTTCATTTGTTTTTTCCACAAATGTAAAACGCTAGACGAAATGTTATTTCAGTGTGGTTCGCAATTAGAACCTTGCTTAAAACAAAGATCTTTTTCGGATTAAAATAACTTTTAATTGCACAAATATATATAATTCAAACACAAGTTATTTTTTTCAGTTCTATAATATTCATTTATTTCATTAATTCGCCATATGTTCGAAGAAATTGAGAACGTATTTTAAAACAGACGTAAAAATTTTCTTTATTAATAAATATAATTGTATTGATCATGTTTTTATGACACAATTGAACATAGTTTTATTAGTATTATTACTGAATTAATTTAGTTTTTTTATTATTAAGCGGCATAATTGTGTGACGTGTTGATTGCATTAATAAAACACATTTTCACTGAAATAATTCATTAAAAATTAATTGTTTTTAATTTAATTGCGATTAGAAGTTAATAGGAAGTTGAAACTAAGATCAATTCAATTATAATTAGATTGAACGGTAAAGCATAAATTATTTAGCCGTATCCTGCAATTAAATCTATCAGCTAAAATAATTGCAAGTTGATGCATGCAATTAAATCAATTACTATTACATTTTAATATTGTTAAAATTTTATCATTATTTGATTTTTTATGGAAAAGACATTGGTCTGTCCCTAGTGCACAAAATTAAAAATCTTTAAAATTCTTCAGTTTTTTATTTTAAAATTTTGCCATATTTTTAAATATTATTTCGCCTTAGTTGTTTTATTTATTATTTAAAAATAATAATTCGTCATATTTGAATAAATCATGTAAATTCTTCTCTCGAATGAAATCCCCCCCCCCCCCACACACACACACACTTTATATTTCGTCATTCTGCACACATATTGCTCTATTTATTAAGTTGAAGTGGCAATAAAATAATGCTCAATCGTCTGAGGCAACCTCCCATTTCGAATTTTCTCTCCCCCCCCCCTCTCCTCCATCACACTATTTTTTGCCCATTTAAAATTCATTGTTGCCTTGCAGAAAAGATTAGTTAAAATCAGGGACCCGGAGCTGGAGCTGGAGCCCGGAGCCGGAGCGCTCCGGAGCTGTGTTTTCCCTGGAGCTGGAGCCGGAGCTGGAGCTCTAAATTTTCCCCAGCTCCAGGGCTCCTTTAGTTTTTAATATTCTTTTAAATCTTTTTTTTTTTTTTTCAGTCTTTTAAATTTCTAGGTTTAAAATATTTTAATTACAGTAGAAGATCTTTATAACGCGATTCTATATAATGCAATTCTCCATATAACGCACAACTTCTCAGATGTAAACAATGAATTTTGCAGGTAAGAAGCACCTGAAATCCCACATCGTAAAAATTGCTACTCTCTAGAAAACTACATTTGATACATTAATTCAACTTTATCTCCTTAATTCAAAACTTTTTAATGAAAAAAAACTGCTATTATTACAATAAATATTATATTTTTGGAAATGAGTAATATAATGAATGATTGGGTCCAGGTATAGTTGGACCATGTTTATAAAATAAACAATATAAAATGATCATATAATGCAAAAACTTATAATTTGGATAATTCCTGGTGACAAGAAGTGCAGTATAAAGATACTCTAATGTATTTTGGTATGTTTCAGATTTATATGGTCGTGTTTATAAGGTAAATTTAATGATGTGTGAAATGTGATCCATATAATGCAAAATTCTATATAACGCACAACCTTGCGTTTTTAAGTTTGCGTTATAAAGATCTTCTACTGTACATCATTATTCAGTATTTTAATTATATCATTTTTTAGGTTTTTATTATTATTATTAGAGAAGGAAACCTTCTCGAAACATGGTAACACTACTTTATTTCTACTTTCTACTTGAACTAAGTGACAACACTATTCGAAAACAAATATGGCCGCCTGTTGTTTGCATGTGTAGTTGTACAATTTTGGCTGTTTGAAAAGTGTAGAAGAAATTTAAGATTTTTGTGTTTAAAATTCCATCAAACTTTCTATTTTAAAAGCAAAAGCTAAACAATGTCATACTTTCTGAACAAGCATTTGAAGTTTGATGAGAAGAAAAATGCATTTTGTCAGATCTTTAATGAAGGTAGAAAGTATTTGTGAGCAAAAAATTAAACGTGTAAATTAAAATCTGCAACTCAAAAGCGCGAAGTCGGAGCCGAGTTGGAGCCGGAGCCGGAGCTGGAGCTAAAGTATTTTCTCTAGGAGCGGAGCTGGAGCTGGAGCATCAAAAATTGTTCGGCTCCGGGTCACTGGTTAAAATTGTATCTGAAATGATGTTAACTATTCCTTCGCTTATCCATAACAGTGCATAAAGTTTACTGTTGTGCTCTATCTGTTGATTTTTAAATAACAAATAAATAATTTACCATAAAAAAAAGATAAGGAAACAAATAGAATGAAAGATTTAAAAAAATAATAATAAGGATTAACCTTTTGTGCACACGCTTTCATTTTTTTTTTTTAAATTCTTTACAGTTTTTTAAATTTTCTGTCCTATTTATTACTTTGAAGTAACTATAAGTAAAAGACCAATTATTCAAATTCTGCCCCCCCCCCCCCCCCTAAAAAAAAAGTTAAATATTCCAAGTTTTTAATTTTTTGGTTTGTTTTTTCTATTCATTAATTGATACATTTAACTATTTAAATCTATAGCCCCTCACTATCATATACAGTTAAAAAATTTCTCTAATGATTTTATTTGTTACTTTGAAGTAACAAGGTAGTCATTCAATCTTCCTTCTACCCCACCTCCCCTTAAGAATTTCATCTCATATTAAAAAGGCAATTTGTAAACATCCTGTTTGGGGGTGTGAAGCGTTTTTTTTTTTTTTTTTTTTTTTTTTTTTTTTTTCTTGGTTTGGTCTATTTTCACTCGACTTTAGGGGCTGTTTCTGCAGAATGATTTGGTATTAAATTAATTATATAAGTTCATCGCAGAAAATATAATAATTTTCTGCCCCAGGTTTTTTTTTAAATCTGTGTTTATATACATCAAAATGCACTGAAACTACATTAATTCATGATCCCCATAAATCCATCTTTATATGTAATCAAATATTTAAATGAAGATAATGAGTTTTTGTTTAAGAGGTATGGAATTAATAATGCTCGATTGAATGAAAATTTACATTTTTGAGGGGATCAAATAATCAAAATTTTAGTCTATATCATCAAAAGTAATAAAGACCTTCGATAAAACAGAGTATAAGAATTCGTAATACAATTTCTTTCGAAGAAGATTTCTTTTCATCTAGAACACATAACTGAAAATATTTCTTTAATTTAGGTAGGACTGTTATTCTAAAATATGCTAGTTCGTCTTCCGCCATTTCGGTTCAAAACAAAACACAAGACGACGATTAGCGTTAGAGCTGGCTGAACGCTCTTGCGTTCGCCAACTCGCTAAGGCTGGTGCTGAAAACGTGAGCCTTCTTGAAAAAGCCTCCCGGACCGTGGCAAGTCCTGAAGGCCATGGCCATCTTTATATATTTTTAAAATATCGTTCATAGTAAAATTTCCGACCGATAACTTTGCCGTAATCTCGATAACTTTGCCGCAATCTCACGAGAGAATTGGCCCTTTAGCGACAAAGAAACCACTCGTTTACGGACAATAATTCTTGAACTTTTAATTTTTGAATTTCAAATACGTTATTCACGTTGATTAATTAACAAACACAGTCAAAAAAAAACTTTACCGATAGCAAATACTAACGAATGACGAATGGCCGGAAACTTTTGCACACGCGGATTTTGAATTCCTCTTCTTTGCATCAAGTATCTTCAATATCCAAACAAAATGATCACGTGGTCAGAGGTCATTTGCTTACCCGTAACTTTTGGACCAATCGTGTTTCTTCTTCGTTGAAATGTTCTGGCAAACAAATCAAAGAAACTAACTGGCCGGAAACTTTTGACCGCCACTGTATATTGAAAAAATCCCATGAATGTGTGCACCTCCATCACGCCACTTTCATTCCGCTGTAGAAATCGGGTCACCTGACACAATGCAGAAAGAACTACGTTCTAAAGTACTTTTAAGTAATTACAAAATAATAACTAGAAATCAGGATTTCTGCTTTTTCAGAATTTAGAGTCGTCCCCGATGAAACAAACAAACAAACAAACAAAAAAAAATATGTATATATAAATAGTACAACACATGTTTCAATTTTAAGACTTAAATCACACGCTTTTATTTTATGTAAAATGACGTCATTCGCATCCGCTAAAGAATTCCACATTTACGATGCACTCTTAAACAGTTACAGTAAAGTATGCTTAGGACGTCACTATCGCGAAATAATACACAAATGAAGCAAAAACATGACGTCATTAAAGAAACTCGGAAAAAAAACCCCGGCTGTCTAATGATTCATATGCCTTCATTTGTTTGTAACATTAATATAGATACTTGAAATTAAATGTAGTTTACAATAGCTTCATGTTTTAACAGAAATCATTCGCTTATATTTTTTCAAAATAGCACGCATTTTAATTACATTTTTTTTCGGTTGTTATGAGAAAATGGCAACAAAAATATATAATTACTATTTTACAACTATTTTTCTTGTACTTTCTACAGAAATGGAGTACTTCCGTTGTCAATATTAAGCAAATGGCTCTAAAAACTACAAAATAATAATAATATTTCAAAAATAAATGGAGATGCAGTTTTCAAACAAATTGTATTTAAAAGTACTTTTTTTCCCCAATACGACGGTATAAAAATTGAAAATGTGCGATGCTTCGAAGTTAAAAAAATTGCTATAGAGTATTTAATCGTACAATGATGCATCTGCTTTGTTTTACGGCTGGCTTATACAACGTAACGTTATTTTTTGGAGACGACACAAAATAAGCTGGGAGAAAGAAATAGCATATCGGGGGCTAATAATTACTCATTGATTTTGAGTCATATTAGAAACCGATATAACGTTTTAAAATATGAACGTATTACTTTCTTTAAAGAAGCCATATATATATATATATATAACCATTATTACTTTCTTCTGTCTTTACAAGAAGAAAGTATTGGATTCGTGAAAAATTTAGACTTCCGGTTTTCGACGGATTTATACGTTTTAGAATGCCCAGAACACGATTTGATGGTTTTTAGAAAATGTCTGTTTGTGAGTCTGTCTGTCACTCTGTCACTCTGTGAGTCTGTATGTGACAAAAATTTTGTGGGCGCTCTATCTCAAGAACTAATGCACGGAATTTCACAAAACTTCATATTTCGTTAGACCTTGATATAAACTGGACCTGATTAGTTTTTGGTGAAAATCGCCCAACAGGTGGCGCTGCTATGTGGCATTTTTCACGATTACTGCAATAGCTATATCTCAAGAACTACTGCACGGATTTTCATAAAACTTCAGATTTAGTTAGTCCAAGACATAGTTTGGTGTTGATCACTTTTTTTGTAAAAATCGCCCAACAGGTGGCGCTGCTATGCTGCATTATTCATGATTATCTCAATAGCTCTAATTCAAGAAAAAATGAACGAATTTTCATCAAACATCAGATTCAGTTAGTCCCTGATATAAATTAGTACTGTTTTATTTTTGGTGTAAATCGCCCAACAGGTGGCGCTGCTGTGCTGTATTTTTCACGATTCCCGCAAGATCTGTATCTCAAAAACTATTGCACGGATTTTCATCAAACTTCAGATTTAGTTAGTCCTTCACATGAATTGACGTATAAATTAGTGCTGTTTAATTTTCGGTGTAAATCGCTCAACAGGTGGCGCTGCTATGGTGTATTTTTTGCGATTTCCGCAATAGCTTTATCTCAAGAACTAATGCTTGGATTTTCAACAAACTTCAGATTCAGGTATACCTTGATATCATTTAGTGCTGCTTATTTTTGGTGTAAATCGCTCAACAGGTGGCGCTGCTATGCTACATTTTTCAGAATTTCCGCTATAGCTCTATCTCAAGAACTAATGCACGAATTTTCATCAAACTTCAAATTCAGATATACTTTGATATGAATTGGCGCTAAATCGTTGTTATTTCTTGTACTATTTAAATGATTTAATTGACGTGATTTATATAGAAGAAAGTTTTGTGATGGCCACAACATATTAGTATAATATTACAATTCATCATCTTTTTTTAAAAATAAAAATTAATAAAGTGAGTATCAATACAATACTCTGACATTATACATAATAAAGCTGTATCAACCATTATTAATTTAACTAATCATTAATGGGTTTTTTTTAATAAACTTATATCCTAATCACCAACATTTGAAGTATTGCAAATTAAAACATTCCAAATTGGCGAATGGAAAACAACAGGATTTCGAATTCATAAAAAGAACAAGTAAATAATGACATGTATGAAGGAAATCATAAATATTTGGGCCCCACCAGTGGCCGAGAGGTTCTGCTCTCGAAGCTGGTAGACGGGAAGTGCTGGGTTCGAACCCAATCGCGCCCGTCGGCCTAATCGTTCGGATTTTTCGTGGTTTTCTTCGAACCTTGGATTTCTAAGCGTTAATACGGGTTAGGTTCTGTTAGAAAGACCCCCACGAAGGCACCCCCCCCCCTTAGGGCCTATATCCCTCGTGTTGATAATTTGCCGTCATAAACACAACCAACCAACCATAAATATTTGAAATATTTTCTAAAACTATTTGTAACTAAATCAATTTAACCAATGAAAAAAGACCTGAAATGGTGAATCATTGTCAGCATCAACAAATCCTTTGGACGAAATGTATGATCTCAAAATTGAAAATTCATTAATGCAAAATATACAAATAAGCGTAATGTGTACTTCTGAAATCGAGGGAAGCTAATTAAAAGTACCTTTGTTTGAGTATGCAAGAAAAACAAAATGTCAATTTGGATATTCTGAGAATTTGGTAGACATTTATTTGATGTGAGGGCGAGGGACTTATTATTTTCTGGCGGATATGACATGCCGTGAAGACTTTTGCCTCGCTAAATATTTATTCAACTTTTTTTTTTTACATTTTACTGATTGCATTTCAAGCAGTGTTGCCAATTTAGCTTTTTCAAAAAAAGCGTAGCATTTTCTTTTCTTACTTGGCTTTGTCGAATTGTTAAGTTTTCCAATAAAGATGCTTAGCTTTTCCTTTTCCAATTTTTTCATTCAAAGATTGCAATGTTGAAAGCAATTGCAATGCAATTAAAGTACCTCTTAACAGGTTTAATATTTTAATCTTTTTATAAGTATAATAAAACAGCAATGAATTCGCATATAATAGCAATTATATGTATGCATTCATTACTATTCATATATAATTGTCAGATAATAATAATTAAATAAATATGTACAGAATGCACTTTATCAATTTATCTGGTGCTCTTGAAAAAAAAATATATAAATAAATAAATAGACAAACAAAAATAACAATTAAATTTAAAAAATCAAAAAACCCGACTGCGTTAAAAGAGAACTAATTAATTGTTTCTCATCAATGTGAAACTATTTTTTATATTACTTACCTATTTTTTTTTATTTACTTGTATTGATGACTTTTAAGTTGTGTTTAATCGTTAGTTTCTATCTATAAACGCTGTTTTGATGAGGCCTATAGATAGATGTCTATGATGGTTAGAGTTGCAGTAAAGCTAGAGATCCTTCCTATACAACTTCCATGTGGTGTAATATTTAAACGGAGCATCTGACGGTAAAATGTCAATGAAACATCGTCTTCATTTTGAAAGACCTATCCAATGATTTGCCACTCAATAGGGTGCGTAAAATATTTTTTCATCTCTACCGCCATTTTGTATTTTACGGCTGCCATTTTGAATTTATAAAAACAAAACCTTGCCTATAACCATCGGACGGTTAAGACGAAATGATAGAGACCCCATTCATTAAAATCCATCTACCCGTTGGGATATTTCGAGGGTATAAAGAAATCCACATACCCAGATACGCGTGAAACACATAACCCTTCTTGGCAGTCGGGTAATAATTCATCTTTAGCCGCATTCTCTCTTGATACGGTGGCAGCAATGATTGCATATACTCTACTAGCCAGTGACACCATAGACTTCTAATATAACTTCTAATATTCTCAATTTCTTCTCTAAGAGTGGCACCAACTTACATAGGCCCGTCGGACGTGAGACCACCCAATTTCCATTGATTTATTTCGTTATTCATTTATTTGATCACTGAAGTACAATTTGGTTTTATTGATGTTCTCAAAATAATTTTGTCTGAAAAATAGTAGGAACATCAATTAGACTTATTGGAGTGCTGGAAGATCCCTTCAGCTTATGTATTACATTTCTCTCTCTCTCTCTCTCTCGAAAAAAAAAATCTACATAGTATTTTGCCATCTATTTTAATTTCTTGAATAAATAAAGCACTTAGGTGACTAAATTGTCTGTTTTTCTTGATACTGAATTTTTTGCACTTTCAATAAATAGCAATTTTATGCTATTTATAATAACTATAAATGTATTTATAAGGAAGAACTTGTGATAATATAGTTTTATATATAGAAAAAATATTTATCATTAATTTATAATAACTAGCCGCCCTTGTTGACCAGTTTGGTCTCCGTTAAAATTTATGTTTGGGAAAGCATGCTAAGCATTGTATCATGTTACTTTTATTCATAATTTAATTTACTTGGACTCCCTTAAATATAATTACAGTCGAACCTCGTTATCCCGACTCTCTAAGGTCCAGGAGAAAGTGTCGTCATAAGCGGAGTGTCGCGGTAACAGGAGTTGAAGAAAATATGTTTATAAAAAGCTGTATTTTTAATTAATTTAGGAAAATTTTAAATTCATAACTAATTTTACAGTTTTAAGCAATAAAACATTATTATTAAACAAAATAAACACAAAATAAAATTGAAAAGAATAAAAATCAGATTTATGATGGTTATTTTTTTATTGTCGCATTAAATATTGATGAATTAAGATCTTGCTTATCCCTAGATGTGCTTCCTACAGCTCTTTTTTCAATATTATGCAATGAATTGTAATCAATGTTCGTTGTTTGAGAAATGAATTTTAGATAATTTCTGATCGCTTCAATGCAATGCAATGCTTCGGTTTTAGTCGGATGAAAAACGGCGTGTAACCACAAGAAAGTGCCGCCTGACCAGAACAAAAAGACTGCGAGTAGACTGATACGTCTATCTGTCGCTTAAGTGGGTCATTCATAGTGTCTGTGGGTTTGTTTATTAAGATAAAGGATTAAAGTAAAATTTCTCATTTATCTCAATGAGTATTTTAGACACTTTTGTGAAAAGTTTGTCTAAGACATTTCTTACCGCTTAATTTCCGTGCTTATAAGATAGATTATGCAAAATGGACAATTTTCCTAAATCGTCGGGATATCCGGAGTTGAAAATTATTCGACGACGTAATGTCCGGAGTTTATTTACATTAAAACCCTACACAGAAAATCGGGACTTTGAAAAACTGACGTGATAAGCGGAGTGACGTAAAAACCGGGTGTCGGGAAAACGAGGTTTGACTGCAATATAATCCCTTAAGCTAATATTAGTTTTTGTTGCATTAAAATACCCCAATTTGTTGATTTTCTGTAAGCAAGTAAACCCTATTGGTCTACAATGGAAGTCTATGGGAATTTGGTGAAATATTAGATATATCGCCAAGTTGGCGTCACTTTAGGCAAACAATTTTAGTCGCTAAATTTGGCGATACATCGCCAAGTTCGCGACAAAACTTGGCGGCATTTGGAGACAGAACAGGGTCACCCTAAGGTAACCCCCCTTATAGGTATGGAGATACATTAAATGCTGTTCAATAACCAATGAGATGCGTCATTCGGGCGTTGCCATTAAACAATTAACAAATAATCGCGATTTCTGTGCCACGTACGATGTCGTAATATATATATATATATATAGATTTTATATTTTACTTATGAAAATCATAATTTTACTTCGAATTATCCTCTTTAGTTATTCGTCCCCCCCCCGCCCCTCTCTCCTCACTTACGCACTAAGGGGGAGGGGGGCAGGGGCGGCCGGTCCATTGGGGCCACTGGGGCCAGGCCCCACTAGAATTTTCTGTTCATTTAAAAAATTTTGATTCATATTTTTAATTTAAAACTTAAAAAAAAAAAGAACTGTTTACTAAAAATATATTGCAAAGAAACTCCTTCTTACATCGTGCCCACTCATCCGTTATCGACTCTCAGCATCTATTTCTTTCTCGGAGGCAATAAATCACTTTACTGGCCACTACTTACTTCTGAACACCAAGGTTACTGTATCGGGGCACAAGACATTTGTGCCCATTTGGCGCGATAATGAGTATTTCCCTCCCTCACGTGTCATTCAATTTTGGCGATGTACTGCTCTTTTAGAGCTAAATCTTCCGTATTTTTTTTTGCAATGGGGGGCACTGGGCGAGAGTGCCCTTGATCCAAAGTTTGTTATACGGGGATTCTCAAAAATATTCGTCGACATTTGTATTACTATTGCTGCTTATTCGTTGAATTACGCGATCTTTAAGTACTCTGTACTCTCTTTAAACGGAGACACATGTTATTGTTAAGGTGTATTCCAATCCAAACTGCTTATTTTCTGATTTATTTTTAAATTCATTTTTACTCTCAAACGCATCAAACTGGCAAATTCTCTTATTTAGAAACTACATAATGGGATGTGCTTGTCGATTTTTTGAAAAATGCAGAAAATATTGCAAAAAAAAATGCTATCAAAGTGGGAGTTTTGAACCGAATTTTCTGAAGCGGGAGATCTGGGGATGAAAAAAGGGGTCCTAATGAGAAAATAATTGTTTTAAAATCAAATTCTATTGAATTGAGCGAAAAATGAAACCACACGGCCTCTTAAACATCACTTCAAAAATCATCTCAGCAAGTTTCATGTTTTTACATTTAAAAATGAGTCTGAAAGTGTCCCAGAAAATTTCGAGCTGTTGAGGGTGGAAAAATATTTTTTCGAACACACCCTTAAATTCTTGAAATAAAAAAATGAATTCTGTAGATGATTTATTATGCCCTTTTCAACAATGAGTTTGGAAGAAAAACTTGAAATTAAACGCCTGGGACGTTATCAACCGAAGAATTTTGAAATGCAACGAAAAGATGGGGGAAAACCACGCTATTTCTCTACACAGTGGTATCAAAAATTTCTGTGTATTTCAGCAAGTGAAGAAAAAAAAAGCATTGTTCTGTTTTTATTTTTTATTGTTTGGAGGGATGAAATTATGGAGTATGGCCGGCTGTAACGATTTGAAGCATTTTTCTGAAAGAGTAAAAAAAAAACATGAAATGAATACTACTCATTTAAATAATACTTTTAACTATAAAACCTTCGGTTGGTTGTATGGTTGTATTTATGACGGCCAATTATCTGCACAGGGGATATAGGCCCAGGGGGGAGTGCCCTTCGTGGGGATCTTTGTAAGGGAACCTAACCCGTATTAACGCTTGGAAATCCAAGGTTCGAAGAAAACCACGAAAACTCCGAACGATTAGGCCGACGGGCGCGATTGGGATCGAACCCACCACCTCCCGTCTACCAGATTCGAGAGCAGAACCTCTCAGCCACTGGTGGGGCATAAAACCTTCGGAACTGTCAATATTGTAGTGCAGTTGGATGAAGGTTACAGGATTTCATTACAAAAACATAATGAAATGGTTGAGAAGAACAGGTATGTGCTAAATCGTAAACCGAGGTATGTTTTTAGAATTGGTCACATACGCCTCAAAACTGGACACTATATTGGAAGACCATTTAAACAATGCTACAGTATCTAAAAATACTTAAAAAACTATACAATAGCTGTTGGATTGTATATATGAAACGTATATGCATGAAGTTAAAAATGAGATTTCTGCTTCTAATTTTGTAGATTTACAAGCTGACGAAACTATATTGATGTAAGCTGCACTTCGCAATTTGTTATCATTTTACGATATATAAAAAACAACAAACCCTTGAAAAGGTTTGTTCAATTTATTGATGTCTATGATAAAACAGCAGAGGGACTTACTATAATCTTAACTCAAAATTTAGAAAAGTTTTATTTAAAAGATAAGCTTGTTGCGCAAGCATATGACGGTGCGTTGTTGTGAGCGGGTGTCATACTGGAGTTCAACAGCGAATGAGAGAAAATTTTAAAACATTTTTGAAAAACTCTATGGGACAGGAACGATTAAGCACACTCTTGCTGTTCTTTCAGTCCACAAAGATTTTATTAGTACAATATCAAAATTTGATGTAAAAGTAAGTGAAAGATTTGCTAGTCGAAAAAATCGACGTGCCTAATTTCTATTTAAATAATGCATTAAATTTTAATTTGTGAATGGATTAAATCTCTGCAAGAAAAATATGTATTTTTTTCTATTAAATTATGAGATAATTATTTTTTGTTTGATTTGTGAATTTGTTTTTTAATTTAATAATGTTTGACCAGAGTAAGTTTAATGTGAATAATGGTAATTAAATTTAAAGTTAGTGAAAGATTTGCGCATCTAAAAACATACCAAACTTTTATTTAAATAATGTACTAAATTTTAATTTCTGAACAGTTTCAATGCTTGCAAGTAAAGTTTATATTTTTTTTCTGTAACGTTGTGAGATTGTTATTATTATTACTATTATTATTATTATTATTATTATTTTGTATATTTGTTTTTTAATTAAATAATGATTGATCAAAGTATGTTCAATGTTAATAATGGCAATTAATGATATGTTAAAAATTGTAATTAATTTGATAAATTTGAAATTAACGTTGATTACTTGAAAAAATTATTAATTTTTTTTTTTTTTTTACAAAAGTAAGAAATAAGTTTTAAATAATAGTTAGCTTTAAATAATTTGTTTTCATGTTTAAACAACAAATATTAATACATAAAAATTTACAATATGTTATGAGGACCGGGCCCCACCAGTGAAGATTGGCACGAGCCGCCACTGGAGGGGGGTAATAGTAAGTGTTATTTTACTCAAAAAATTTTGAGCCCACCCAATGTTTTTCAAAAGTTGGCGCTACCGCTGTTAGCTCTGAAAAGTTACTGTATTCGTAGCAAGTCAGATTATGTGCTCATATCATCACAGTATCTTGGTCTGTTTTGAAACGGAAAAAATGTTGCTAAAAACAGTATATAATAATTAGAATAGTCGGTTGATGGGATTTGTGATGATACGGTCCTTTTAATTAAAAATAGTAAGAATGAGGAGGTAGGTAATATATAGTAGAAATTTTGACGTCAGATTTCAGAGAATAACAATATATTTCATTTTTTCATGTTATCAAAAATAACAAAAGAATTTCTGTGTAAAAATTATTAGCAATTGTAAAATGTTTAAAAAATCTGATGTTTGAAAATTTGTTCCAAGTTTGTTAGGAAGATTAGAACTGCTTTCTTTGGATATAAAGTCAGATTCCAATTAAATTTGATTGACAGAATTTGAAGGCTTGTCTTACTTACATAAATTTACGTAAAATTTAAGTATGATAAGATGATATCTGATTTTTTTTTTTTTTTTTTTTTTTTTTGGTGAATAATTGCACTAATTTTTTACGGCTAATTTGCAAAGATTTTGAAAATTTTACTCTTGTCATTAAATGTCATTTCTGTTTCAGTAGAAAAGAGGCAAAGAAGCGAATTTTCCAGGATTGCTTTACTTCTAGAAAAATTTATATTTTATACATTATATACCAAAATTCAGATTTGTCATTTTGGGGCGAATAATTTCCTCGTTTAAAAAGGCTGAAGAAATTTTGAACAATTTTATTCTTGTAATTAAAGAAAGTACTGTTGAAACTTGTTGTTTAAGACTTGTTATGAATCAATACCAAACACCCCAAACAAACAAAAATAGCTTGCAATCCCCCCCCCCCCCACCAATAAAAAAAAAAGTGTTTACTTACCCCAAGAAAGTTATATTTATCTTAAAAAAATTAACTATTCTTTATGTTAGTCTTTATAAACTGAACGTAAATTTTCCTTTTACTATTCAAAACAATATTTTTTTTAGGTAATTATACTTTTGAAATTTTCAAAATTTTGTATTAGCTAAATACAATTTTGTATGAAAAATATAAAAATGCTTTAAATACAAATTTATTTACCTTCAGGGTAATTATAATAATCTGACGTATAAGTAGGGAACAAAATTTTCCTTCTAGTTGCAAAATTTATTTTGTAATTCTGCGCGTAAATTGTTATGCCAATATTCTACTCGTCAAATGTCTGACACTTTGGAGGCCCCTACAAATGCTAATTCTGCATCTTGCTATTTTTTAAATACATGAAATGAAAGAACATACCTATACTTTTATCTCCAATAAAAATTGTGTTTTAAAATCATATACATTTTAAGATATTAAATGTCGAAACTGGTCTTTTTTTTTTCTTTCATTTCTTTCCAATTTTAAGAGTCCTGAGACCCCTTAATATATCGCAAATTAATTGATTTTTAAAGATATAATTTATGAATACTGTATAGTAACTGTCTAGGGAAGAAAATGTATGCAATAATGTCTGATAAATTGGTATGTAAATAGTAAAAAAGAAAATAGGATCAGGATGTTTTAAATTTGCACTTTCTGAAGGCCCAAGATGGAACGACTTTATGCTAATCAATAAACATCCGGCATCTTAAATCACTGTCCTGGCAGACTTAAGTTATTCACCAGATACTGCACGAAAACTATTGGCTCCGAACCAGAACTTGAAAGATGAACATCGTGAGTCGTTCAACTCGTACTTAGATGTTCTTAAATCAAAACACCGTATTTTGTGCCACAGCCACGTAAGAGCTTTTATCTATGGATGAATATGCACCAAAAGTGTCAGACATTCTAATTCATATTCCAAATGAATGATTAAAAATATATATATATCAGGTTGTAACGAAAGTTTCCCGCCACAGCTAATACGGTCTGTGCAAACAGTTCGCGTTGACGTGTTTGCTCATATTTTCTCAAACGATTTTTGGCATTAAAGAAAGAGACTTGCTTTATAACACTGTGTTGTGAAATTTGTAAAAAAAAATATCGTTATCATTATGTACAGGGTGTCTGGAATGGAACTATCACGCTACCAGATTAGAACCATCATTTACTTCCAGTTCTGTTGCAAAAAGTCAGCAACAGAATGTCACCAAATAAAGTGTACAGCTTTAGGTATTAGTGTTGTATCATATGACACTGTGAAGGTTTAGCGAAATGATGGTTATATATTAAATTACAATTAATTATATATAGTATAATTAGTATTATGTAATAGTAATTTGGCGGAAAACTTTCGTTACAACCTAATACATATGTAATTAGTTTCGAAAACAAAGTAAGTTGGTAATAATAGAGATGAGATCGGGCTCTTTTTAGGGGCCCAAGCCAGATGATTTGTGTTCCAAGCCCGAAAATTTTTATGTCACCAGAACCCAAACCTGATACCCAAAGTACGCAATAGAAAATTGTCAATAAAATTTTTAAATTGTTCCAAGATTAATGTTCTCATTTAAATATAATATTCCCTCGTGACAAAGTATGTGATTTTCATGACACTAATATGTTTAAAATATTAAATTTGTTATTTATATCCTACCACTGATAGAAGTCTGAAAAAGTCACAGTTCTTATTCTTCTAAAACATCATTGTACAACTGTGGCAGAAAGACATGAGTTCTGGTTTAAAATAATTCTGGAAAAGGACTTCAAACAGAAAGAGAGGCTAGACATGGGATATGCCACGGCTTCTTTATGTTACAAACACCGACTGTGTGAAGACTGAAGAATAAGATAATAAAGATAAGAAGAATATTTATCCTTATACCCCATCAAATAACAACATGGGTAATTCTGAGTAAAAAAAAAAATAATAATAATTCTGCAATTCACAGCAAATTTTCTGAAAAGTTACAGCAGAGAGGAGGGGAAGAGGGGGAATCCACTCCCGGCACTAACTATGCGTTTTTTCCGCTGCCTTTGGACGAAATTCGTTTTTTTGCGGCCTTTTGATGATACTTGCGATTTTTTTTTCGCGATCTTTTGACGAAATTTGAGGTTTTTTCGCGATCTATTGACGAAATTTGAGGTTTTTCCGCGATCTATTGACGAAATTTGAGGTTTTTTTTCGCTTTTTTTTTATGAATTTTTTTTTTCGCGATTCTTTGAAGAAATTTGCGTTTTTTCCGCGACTCTTTGACGAAATTACCGATTTTTCTGAAAACGGTTGACAAAATTTAGTTTTTTTCGGTGTCCATTTGTCGAAATTCTTGATATTTTTTATGTCCGAATTTTCGGATTTTTTTTTAAATTTTCGAAAATAACGCCTAAAATTTTCGGAAAATCCGGAACAAAATCATCCTAAATAACAATCCAATCTTCTTTCAAACTGATTCATTATGTTACAAAGGACTGTAAAATATGTTGAGAAATTTAGAATACATTCTTGCTTCTTAAATAGCACTTAAATAGAGCAAGTTTTTTTTCTTCCTTTTTTCAATTTGCGAATAAATATTTTTTTAACTTTGAGATCAAACCCGAAGATTGGTATAAAAATGGAGCCTGGACTACCGGCTCGGGCTGAGCCTGTCTCATCTGGATAAGCATTGATTGTACTAGATAGGCATTGATTTTTACCGCCCCTCCCCTTCCTCTAACCGATAGGATCAAAGTTTTCTTTTCTTTTTTCTAAAATATTTCGATTGTTTAAATTTAAATGTAATTTAGTATGTATATTTACTGGCTTTTTGATTGATTTTGTTTCAAGATTATTTAAATATGTTAAATACGTTTATTTAGCAAATCTTAATGCATTTCAATTATTCCAATTTGATTTTTTTCCGATATGAAGCGTTCATAACACCATCGTAGTTTTTATTTATATTAATATGTGAATAAGTTAAACAAGTTAAACATCTGTAAAAACTTCGATGGTATTACGAGAGGTTCATATTGATACACTAATTGAAATGCATTAAAATTTGCTTATTAAACCTATGTTTCCTATCTTGTATATCCCATTTAAAGAACCTTTAATAAAAATCAATAACAGAGGCGGGAAATGTAAATTCTAAATTATATTAAAACAATCAAAATATTTTTTCGTTTATATATATATACCAATTTCAGACATTGTTTATACTTTAATAACAATTTTAGTGTCTGTAATGCATACAGGTCTGTTTCCATAAAAATATATTAGGCTTAACATTTAAAAAATATAATTCATTACAATAATGTTTTCGGTCCTATCGGAACATCCTCAGTTGATTGACTAAAGTCTTCGCTTCTCTATTTATCTTGTTTCAAGATCAGTAGATTCCCTCCTTTCCCCTTTATCATTTCCTCCTTTTCCCTCTTCTAGTATTTTCAATGCTACATCTAATATATTTCTATGTAAACAGACCTGTATGTATTACAGAGAGTAAAATTGTTTTTAAAATATACAATTCTATCTGAAATTGGTATATAAACAAAAAATTACAAAAACAGGCATTACAATTTCAAATGTGGATAACTACATATCAAAATATAGTATATTCCAAACGAAAAAGTCAAAATATATATAAAAATATTTATTTGCTTAAAAGACGTTACTAAAAACACATTAAAAGTAAATTAAAAACCTATATTGACATGTTTCAACTCCTTCACTGAGTCGTCATCAGAATGCATAACAGAAATTACAAATACAATCCATATGAAAAATGGAAAAAAAAAAAAATCATCGAATACAAACAAGTAAAACAAGTTGTTTACTTGTTTGTATTCGATGATTTTTTCCCCATTTTTCATATGGATTGTATTTGTAATTTCTGTTATGCATTCTGATGACGACTCAGTGAAGGAGTTGAAACATGTCAATATAGGTTTTTAATTTACTTTTAATGTGTTTTTAGTAACTTCTTTTAAGCAAATAAATATTTTTATATATATTTTGATTTTCCCGTTTGGAATATATATTGTGATATGGTTATTAGTGGGCGTAATTAAGGCTTATTACTTGTATTTACATACATTCGTGGATAACTACATTTTTAAATCAAAATATTTTAGAAAACAAAATGAACCAGATCGGCGATCCAAAATAAATGCTTATCTACCCATTTCCTTTGTCCATATGGATCTCATAAATAAATGTTTGACGCATTAAAAATAAGAAAAAAGTGATAATAAGCTAAGAATCCACTCTCAAAGAGTGTATTGCATTTATAGGAAAACAAGGTCAATTCCTTAGAGTCTAAATTTATGCATGTAAAGGCGAAAATTGTGGCAAAAAATTAAAAGTGTTAATCAGTCAAAAAAAAAAAAAAAAAAAAAAAAATAAAATAAAATAAATAAAATAAAATAAATAAAAAATAAATAAATAAATAAATAAATAAAATAAAAAAAAATATGTCCAAAGGAAGAGGTGTTTGGCCCCTGACCCTTTTCGAGCCACGAAAAAACGATTGGGTAAACATGGAAAATATCTATATAAAAAGCTTCTCACACTTTAAAATGTTTAGAATTGAAAATATCGTATTACATCAATAATATCTATATTCCTAATGAATCAAAATAAAATATTTTTATGCCAGAGCATAAAGTGGAAATACAAGTTTTTGGTGCGATTTTTAAAATTTCGAAAATATCAAACAGCATAGTGAAACATCCAATTATTACGAGGAAATTGTCTGTTTTTTTTTTTTTTTTTCATACTCTAAGTAATTTTGACAAAATATTAAAATTTATTTTTAATAAAAATCGCAAATGACAATAAAAAGAGACATTCGAAAAAATCGATTTTTTCCATGTTCTTAGGAAATGGAGGATATTTCGGTAACATATGATTAACGTGGAGAAATTAAAATGCGTATAAGACTAAGCTACAGTTTTAAGTTGAGCCAGGAACTAGAAAGACAGGAAATATATTTGAAAACACATTTAACATAATAAAATGTGTTAGACCAAGAAAGTTTCCTAGTAGTGATTCTTCCATAATTTATATCCTTAAACTGAATCCTGTTAGATAATAACTAATTATTAATTGTCATAAACGAGTAATTTCAAGTAGGTGGATTAAATTGCACCATAATTAATTGATAAATTTCTGAATATTAAAATATTAATAAATATTGAAACTGTATACGATAACTTGCCACTAAAAAAGAGAGAAAAGAAAAAGAACGTGTGCAACATCTAAAATAAGATAAAAGAAGTGGCATTTCATCAAAAATGTGAATTGGACAATATAAAATTAACAAGATGATATTTCATGCTAAAAATAAACTTTTGACTGTGTACAATTAGTTTTCTTTCCTACTTTTTCAACTCATATTTCTGTTTTATCTTTTTCTGTCTCTTTTATATATGTTGCCAGTAGTTTCTTATGTTTTTTTGGCCAGCCAGCATAAACAATCTTCGCAAAAGGAAAGATAACACATGAAGGTAAGACGAAGGTGACAAAACGGTACTGAACTTTATCCAAAGGGAACGAACTCCTTTTCTTTGCGTCATCCCGGAACATTTGGACAGCGACTGATGTGTGACATGTTTAGCTGGAATGAGTATTTATGTATCTTTTACAGTAGAGAGAAATTGCTCTTCATTGAAGTAATGAGGTGTTGAAAGGTGTGAGAGAAGGTGTATTTTAAAAGTACAATAAGTAAATGACCGATGAACAACTAAATTTGTTAATTAAGGCTAAATGTAACGTTCTTCATGACGCAGATGCATGTGTTCCTATTAGACAATTAAAGACTGTTCTTAAGTCATTCATTTTGTTTTTGTGAACTCTTTTCCTTTGCATAAGTGCGACAATTTGGACAGCGACTAATATGTGGCATGTTTAGTTGAAATGAATATTTATGCATCTTTTGCAGTAGAGAGAAACTGCTCTTTGTTGAAAGATGTGGGGGAAGACGTATTTTTAAAAGTTCGGTATGTAAATGACCGATAGACAACCAAATTCGTTAATCAAAGCAAAACGATGCTGTATACTCGCTGATGTGTCTCGACGAAGATACTAGAGCAGCCATAATTAATCTGTGGCTCTCGGGACGCATGTGGCAAGGCGACCTTTTATCTGTGGCCCGAGACATTTGAGATGTGCATTGTTTTATACATTTTTTTGGGAATACAAAACTTGTCCTGTCATTTATAAGTAATTTAAGGAGGTCCGGGACACATTTTGAAATAATTTTTAGTTAAAATTTTGAATTTTTCTGTGAGCCTTATCATTTATAAACAAAATCACATGATAAAACTCCTCATAACTTTTTTTTTAAACAAAATTTAAAATTCAAAATTTATTAAAAAAGTGGGGTAATTTAAAATCGTTATAACTCGAAATATTATTTGTAAAATTTATTTTTTTTTTTCATTTAAATAAACAAAAATATATAAGTTTTAATTTTGATTCAGCAATTTTAAAAATATTAATAAAAAAAATTAAAGTAAAAAAAAAAAAAAAAAGATGTAACTTAAAAAAAAAATCATATTTTCAAAAGTAAATATTTGTTTCAAATTTGCTGAATCAAAATTAAAGTAAAGCAATTGAAAAAAAACATGTTCCAAGTTTGAACTATTTATCTTTAACAGTTCTTGACTTATAACCATTTAAATACGAGAAATGATGAAAAAAACCCATCATGAAGAAAAACGTATTTTCAGGAGAAGTCATTTCCATGACAACCATTGCTTGAAAGTTAGATTTTGAAAACAAACCAAAACGAAAAAAATATTTCCTGTTCTAAAAGATAGAAACATGATTTAAATGTCATTTTAAGCAGAAAAAAACAGAAAAAATTTTAATGTAACATTTTTTTTTTTATTTTTTTTTTGTAGAAAATTTGAAGATTTTTGTGTTCCAGACCCCCTTAAATTTATGTTAAAACATCTTAAATTCCATTTTCTTAGTCAAAAGTTCTTTTCACAAATTTGCACTATATATTTCTACAATTAAAAAAAATAATAAAACATTTTTGCTATGAGCAAAAGTGACTGAGTTATTAAAGAAAATCACGTGTGCTTTTTCTATAAAATTTGGATATTCTGCATTGTTATATTATTGCATTTTATTCCTCTTGCATAGCTAATATTTTAATTTTGTTTAGGGTTGAACGTTTGTCACAGAAAATATTGGCAAAAATGTTTTTTTAAACCTCACCAAAAAATAAAAGTTCGCAGCATATTTCTACAACGTTTGCAATAGAAATCTACCGCGAAGATTATTGTTTGGAAATAGTGGTGTTAATTTTTTAAACATTTCTTCCGCAACAAACGTTTAAGCCTACTGATAATATTTACTTTGTTATAATGCTTTATTATACAATATATGTTATTTTACTAAATTATTCTTTTTTATACCCTTTTTTAAATGTATTGCGGTTGGCCTAACGTCGCAAGCATAAGTTTGTGGGCCGCGAGGGTAAAAAGTTTGAGTATGGCTAAACAGAGTATAGTACTATTAGATTCTATTTTCAAGTCACCGATTTCGGCAGTACATGAACTAGAAGAGAAGAGTCGATTTTCTATTTTTATTTTGTCCATATTTTTTGGAAGAGCTTCGTGATATTCCTATACATTATTAAAACAAAGGTGAGAAATTTTATCCTCAGTCACATCTTTTTTTGTTGTTGTTTGTCTAGTCTATAATATTTTTAAGTTAGCAGAAATAAAACAATCCAAAATCATTACATGTAACAACAACAAAAAAAAAAATTAATAAATAAAAATAAATAAAAATAAAAAATAATTAAAAATTTTTGAATTTTATCTTTTTTTTTTTTTTAGATAAAATTTCAAATTACTACCAGCGGGACATCTTTGCCTGCTTGCATCCTCGTACAAGCTCTCATGTCTCAAACCTTTTGTTTCACTTTCACGACAGTTTTGAGACAAATAAAAAAATACTTTGGCCACAATAATGATCTCAAATCAAGGTAAGAAAAAGGTGACAAAATGGTGCTAACTTGAATTTCTGTCATTTGCTTCACTCTCGAGAATTTGGACAGCGACTTATATGTTGCATATTTAGTTGCAATGAACATTTATCTATTATTTGCAGTACAGAGAAATTGCTTTTCGTCGAATGAATGCGGTGTTGAAAGGTGTGTGAAAAGATGTATTTTTAGAAGTACAATATTAGGTAAATGACCGATGAACAATTAAATTTGTTAATTAAGGGAAAACAACATTATTTAACGCCTGTCTTGACTGAGATACATAACTGTTCCAACTAGATAATTAGAGACTGTTGCGAAATCCCCCATTTTAGTTAAACACTTGAAGATCTTGTTTAAACACTTTGCGTCACCTTGGAACATTTGGACGACGACTGATGTGTAGCATGTTTAGTTGAAATGAGTATGTATGTATCATTTGAGGTAGAAATTGTTATTCGTTGGATTAATTGATGTGCTAAAAAGTGTGGAAGAAGATGTATTTTTAAAAGATCGGCTATGAATTATTAAGTTTTTTTATTAAGGCAAAGAGGTGCTATGTAAAGTATGCTTTGAATAAGATACTTGAGTATTTCCGCTGGTTTAATAAATACTGTTCCTAAACTATTCATTTTGTTTTAGTGAACTCTGTGTCATCCTAAAAATCTTGATGACTACTGGAATGCGGCATGTTTAGTTAGAGTGAAGATTCATGTATCATTTAGTGTACAGAGAAATTGCTCTTCGTCAAATTAGTGAAGTCCTGACGTCCTGAGAGGTGTGTCAGAAGATGTATTTTTAGAAGTAAAATAGGTAAAAGGCTGATGAACAACTAAATTTGTTAATTAAGGGAAAACAACATTATGTACATCTGTCTTGGCAGAGAAAATGTGTACAAAAGTGTTCCTGTAAATAATTAAAGGTCTTAAATCATTCATTTTGTTTAAACACTTTTTCTTTGCGTCATCTTAAAACATCTGGGAGGCGACTGTTGTGTGGCATGTTGAACTGGGTTGCGTATTATTGCGTCGTTTGCAGTAGAGATAAATTGATCTTAATTGAATTATTGTGCTGAAAGGTACGACAGGAGATAACTTTTTAAAAGTACAGTATTCAAATAGCCGAGAAACAACCAAATTCGTTAATTAGGGCAAAACAACACTATGTAGAGCGGGCCTTGACTGAGATATGTGACTGTTCTACTGGATTAATAAAGACTGTTCTTAAATCATTTATTTTGTTTTAGCGAACTCTCTTTCTTTACGCCACCCTCGAAAACTTGGACAGCAAATGATGAGTGGAAACATATTTGGAATAAGTATTTATGTATCATTTGCAGTAGATAGAAATTGCTCTTTGTTGAATTAATTAATGCGCTGAAAGTTGTGGAAGAAGTTGGTGAACAACTAAATTTGTTATTTAAGGCAAAAATGACAGCATGCAGCTCCTGTCTTGATGAAGATACTTGAGTATAAATGTCGCGACGTTAAGTTTAAAACCAGGACGTCTGGATAATGTAATGATAATTAATGATAAAGTAAATTTGTTAGTAAGGCACTTTGTAGTAACTGTCTCAACGAATATAATTGAGAGTACAGCTACTAAATAATCAAAGACTGTTATCAAATTTCCTGCGCCTACTAAGTTGATTCCAGGTAGTAAAATAGTACGGTAAATAATGGACAGCATCTTACAAAAATATATACGTTGCTGGAATTCTAATAAAAGTGTGACTCTGGAATTCGACTATGACTCGCTTTAAGGCCACATGAGTTGTTGTAGAATAAACCATTAAAAAGTGATATCCATTTTTTTTTAAGTATACTGAAATTTTTTAACAGAATATGGACCACTCACTCACACTTTCAGGTTAACCGTCAAATTGTAGAAAAATGTCCCGCCCCCCAAAGATTGAACATTAAATGAAACTCTATATATCTTGCTTTAAGGGCATCTAAATGCTTTAACACTAACAACGTATTTAAAAAATATTTTGTCCAATAAAAAAGAAAAAACATTTTTCAAGAAGAGCATACCGAAAACAAAAGGTAAAAATTTAATTTTCCGAGGAGAAATTTATAAAATATGGATGCATTCCAAGCCCATAGGTTTAGCATTAGAGAGGGGAATTTACGTCCTGACTGATGAGGATCGGGAATTGGTCACTCAGATTTGGAATTCTCCTCCGTAATGTTAAGTCTATGGACTTTTGATGCATTCGTATATATGAAGTATCTTCTCGGGAAATTCATATTTTTAACATCTTTTTTCTGTGTACTCTTCTTAAAGGATGCCTCGTTTTTTCTTAGTTTTCAAAATATTTCTAAAATCTATGCTGAATTGAATATTTAAGTGTTAAAAGCTGGCGAACTGTGAATAACATTTTAACACTTCATGTAAAATTAAGTCTATACTTTAGAAATATTTTGAGAACTAAGAAAAAAAGAGACTTTTTTTAGGAAGTGTACACAAAAAATAGAAGTTAAAAATATTAATTCCCCGAGGAGATATTTTAAATATACGAATGCATCAAATGCCCACAGACTTTACATGAGTGAGTGGAAATCGGAAGCTGAGTGACAAGCCCCCTTAATACCGTTAGCGCCAATTTGCACTTAACAGTACTTTTTTATTATACGTTTCAATTCCTTTGTAAAAAGACGTTGCCAGGCAAAATTTGCGATGACATTTGCTTCTTGAAAATTTGAAGAAGGAGGATAACACAATGAGATAATCGCGCAGAAAGAAAGTGCTAAACCTATTCGATTTAAAATTGCTCATTCCAGTTTTGTTTCGGCAAATTTTAGCGATTTCAAGATCCTTCCTTTTTTATGAGCCTTTGAAATTAAACTAATTTACTTTGTGTAATTAATTAACTTCGTAATATAATTCAAATGATTAAAAAAGTACAAAATCTAAAAAAACAATATGAGTATTTTTACATATATTTTTCCGTTTCTTACATTTCGTCAATTCGCGAATATTTTCTGTTTTGATCTGTCCCTCTAAACAACGTCACTTAACCAATCTAAGTTAAAAATTGTTTGAAATCTTCCAATCTCAACTGCATTTTGTCACATCAGAGAGGGTGTGCCGTTCCAGCAACTGTGCTGCAAACATTCTTGCATTGCAGAAAACGAATTTTTATACAGTGGCTCACATTTGTTTTTGGACACTTGTGTTTTTGAAACTTACTTATAAAAAACATCCTCTAAATATTAAAGGATCTACTTAAAAAAAAAAAAAAATTCATATAAACTTTTTTTTCTCTACAATAAAATCTACATATTGGAATGAAAATAACTTTTTTTTAAAATTAATTTACCGAGAAAGTGTTAAAAACAATCTCACATAAGTAATTGGACACTTTAAACATTCAACAAATGCAAACAAAAATATGCAAATAATCAAACATTTTAATACTTTTTTGGGTATCCTTTAGCTGAAATTACACTTTTAATACGTTTTGGTATGGACGCAATTAGTTTTTTTGTGTAAGACGGTTCAATTTTGTTCCATTCCTCTGTTAATATTGTTTTAAGTTATTCTTTCGTAGAAACATAATGTTTTCTTGTTCTTTTCTCCAGTTCATGTCACACATTTTCAATTGGGTTTAAATCTGTAGAATATGGTGGAGTCTTGATAACTTTGGGACAGTTGTACAGCAGCCATAAGTGAACATTTAGGGTTGTATGTTTGGGATCATTATCTTGATACAAGTTGAATGCGTTTTGAATTCCAAGTTTTTGGGCAGATATTTTCAAGTTTTCTTTCAGGATATTTATATACTTATATTGGTCCATATTATTTAGCAATGAAAGCAAAATTTCTAATACCAGAAGCAGCAAAACATTGCCAAACCATTATGCCTCCACCTCTATGTTTGACAGGAGATTTTTCGGATTGAGCTCTTCGTTGGGCTTTCTCCACACAGTTATTCATCAGACCCAAATATGTTAAATTTCGATTTATCCACAAATATGAAGTTTTCCCAAAACGATAAATCTTTATCTACCATAGATTTTGCAAAATCCAGACGTAACCTTCTTGCTCTTTCATTAACGAAAAATTTTCTTCTGGCTGATTTCTACTGTTGTATCCTTATGATCTGATAACTCGTCTAACAGTTTCAGGGTTTACTTTTATTGCAAATCTGTTTTCTAATTCTGTTGCAAGTTTCACTGCCGAATTATTGGATTTTTCTTTATTTTATGAATAATAAACATTCGATTCCTGGGAGTTAGTATGTTGGGAGCTCCTGATTTTAATACTTTTTCAACAATTCCACGTAGTTTCCATCATTTTACAATAGCAAAAACAGTTCAATGGCTTATTTTAACAGTTTTTGTGATAGTTCTGATGCTTATACCATCTTTAAAACGTTCTATGGTTAAATTACGAATGGAATTTGTTGTAGCTTTGTAGCGTCCAGCCATGTTCACTTCAAATGTAGAAAAGAAAACAAATTTACATGAATTAGTAGTAATTTCAAAGAGCAGAAGATAATATTTGACATATATTTCCATTTATAATAAATATAAATAACAAAAAATACCGCCTGTCAAAAAATTTAGTAAATCTATCAAGTGTCCAATTACACATGTGAGATTGTTTTTAACAGTTTCTCGATAAATTAATTTTTTGAAAAAAAAAAGTTTCGAATTTATTTTTATTACAATATATAGGTTTTATTATAGTGAAAATAAAGTTTACATGAATTTTTTGCTAAGTAGATCCTTTAATATTTAGATGATATTTTTTATAAGTAAGTTTCAAAAACACAAGTGTCCAAAAACAAATGTGAGCCACTGCATATGCCCTTCTTCCTTCAAATCACAGAAACTTCGCGTATCTAAGCTCAAAATTTCCTCTAAATTCTCAAATCAAGAAACGGAAATTGACGATTTTTTTTTAGAGTGCAGGAAGTAGGTTCTTTCTAATGCTAAGAATCTAACACTTAGAAACGTATTAAATACACCCTGGCAATTTATCATCTCAGTATTACTTGAGTCCATCCAGCCCAAGAATTTTGAGATACATGGGTAATTTTCAAGTTTCCTTTGGAAAAACATTTGTTTTCCTTTAAGAGTTCCGAGACAGTCATTTTAGTCAAAGCAAAACAGAAATGTGTCTGCAACGACCAATCTATAATACAGTTGTCATACTCAACAACATACTAATGTCATAAGCGGTCAAAACATGACTCATATATCATCAACTTTCAAAAGAAAAAGACAAACAGAAGAGAAAAAGTTTTAAATTATATCGCCGTATAATAATCATCACAGTTCGAATGTCCAATAAAAGACCTTGAAACAAACTCAAAAGCTTTTGCCTTCATGAACTTGCAACATCGTTTTCAATTAAAAAGATGAATGAAACGCTAATAAAAATGGCGGCAGCAAGTGGCCAGCATTAATCTGCGTACCCGGCGATGTGAAATAAGTTATCGTCTCTGACATGAGATGGGTTGAACGTTTTTTCTCCTGCTTTAAGCGGAAGAGATTTGAAAGGAGCTGCATTAATGTAGCCATTTAAAGAATGAAGCACGGTTCATTTCTTAATAAAAGAAGGAGAATTTCATCCGAAATTTGAGAGCAACCAAGAAAAATTTATGGAGTTGATATATATTTAAGAGCTCAGATATATATCTTGATCGGGGTGTGATAACCTTGCAAGATTAAATAGGGTTTATAGTTTTTTAAATTGTTGGAATATTTAATTTTGTAGATCGAAACGTTGATATGTCACAGAAAATTCGACGAATGGTTAAAAGTGTTGAAACTTGAAATACAATCTTTTGAAAATAAATACTAAACTCATAAATCTGAATTGATCACACTTTTAAAGAAATGGTCTATTTAAGTTATTACATTCCGTTATTTATGTAGTTTTTGTAACCATCATATATTTATTTTCCTTGTTTTCTTCTTTGATAGACTTGATAGCACGGAATTGCTTGAGTCGCAAGTTCAAAATGTCGTGAGACTTAAAGCTATTACTGAAAATACTCAGTTAGTCGTGGTGAGGTAGGCAGGGGCGTAGCTACCGTGGAGCAGTTGGAGCAGACTGCTCCAGGCGCACGAATCCTAAGGGCGCAAAATTAGAAAAAGCGAAATAAAGATGTCTTAAAATATTTGTATTTTTTTTTTCATTATTAATCAGACATTATAGATGAATCTTGTTACAATCAGCGTATTCCTATGATATTTTACCTTGTGTTTAATCTCAACTATTTCGATTTAAAATATGTTTTCATACACAGTTGAAAGAAATGACTTGTATTCAGGAAGTTTTAATTTTAATTCATACCACCATATTGCATTGAAGATTTTCGGATCTTAAAGTAATCAAAACTTATTTCACAGGACTCTCATCGGTCACTTTACTGGCTACTATTATTTCCAAAAAATAATCTTTCTGGTACATTTCTATTAAAAATGTTTTAGAAATTTATCAGGATGATTACTGTGCGGAAATAATGGTGCCAAAGAATTCACCGCTGAGAAACCTATATGTACGATGTAACAGTAGTAATTTACGATAATTATTTTACGATTTGGAAAAAAATAGCCTGACAATTTGAAGAAAATTATTGACCATTTTACAGACGAAATCCAAGAAAACGAAAATTTTGAAGTTATTTTTTTGTTTGTTTTGTGGAAACTAAACATGCATTAATACAGATTACAAAACAATAATAAGAGCTGGATTTAAACATATTCTACATCAGCTCACGGCGACAAAATTTAGACGGGAGGGGGGGGGGGGATGCGGGTAAGGGGAAGCAGCAACTTAAATTTTGTGAGTATTGTTTTTGAGATTTTGAAAATATTGCAAATGTTGCAGAATCGATAAGCTTCAAAAAGAGAGAAAAAGTTAAGTACTCAATTCAGTGTTCCTTAGGGCCTGATTATAGCCTATGCAAAATTACACCACTTTTTGGTAACAGTATTTTTCCGCATTAAACCTTATTTAATTGCATAATTTTAGGATTAAATAAGGCTGACTGGCCCGCCGGGCAACCGACCTGCAGGTCTGTGCGCCCTAAGCAAAGTAAAGCTGCTCCCTTCCTTAGGTGAAGCTAATAGTTTTAAAATTTGCTATACGCATTACATATGAAAAGTCTTAAATCATTTAATAATTTTTTTTTAAATCACTTTTTTGAATCATTTTTTATTGATGATTTTTATTTCTCTTTGCAAGGCAGAAGAATTTATTTTTTTTCTTGAAAGTTTCTTTGCTTCAGAGGACCATTTAAATCTTTTAAAACCTAATGTATATGTTCTGTAATTTTCTTGTGACCAATAGCGACATGGTCTGCCCCAAGAATTCTGAGCCTGTCTGGTACCAAACAGAGCGGCCTCTCTTTAAATATATATATACGTATTTTATTTTATTTAATTTTTTGTAAAATCATTTATCAAGTATTTGTTTGAAATGTGTAGGCTTCGTGTATTCGTACACTGCTGTGATTGTAATTTCCCCTATATATATGTGTGTATTATATTGATTTTTCCGCTTGATGTGCAAAAGTATTTATCAAGAATATTTTCGGTGAAGAAAATGTAATTCAAACATTCTTTTTTATGAAAAATTACATTTTAATATGAAAACGGGACTGTTTCAATATTGTCTATAAAAGTGATAATCAGAACGGCGGTCAGCTATTTTGTATATACGTTAGAACAGGACTGTTTTTTTTTTTTTTTTTTAATTTTTAAATCGATTTTTCACGCAGTCATCGAGCTCGTATTTCAGACAAAATCGTGTTAAAGATATATGACAAGACTTTTTTTTTCCCCTTCGTTGACTGTTTTTTCTACTTTCGTCGGGAAATTCCGTTGAAAACGCCATCTTTGACAATGTTTTCAGTAAGATCTATTGTGTTTACAAAAAATCCGGAAAACGTCTTTCGATTACAAAGTTTCTGAATAACAAGACATGCCAGTTCTCGAGCAAAAATTAATTAAAATGCATGTCATAAAATTGCCTCTTTGGATTTAAGAACAGCCTTAAGAAATAAAATCATACAAATTTCAGGTTCATTTAAGAATAATATCACGGGCCCGGGCAACACCGGGTAGGTCAGCTAGTCTATACTAATAAAAGGAAGTTTCGCTCTGTGTGTGGTGGCTAGTGAAATATATTACACGTAGAAATCTGAAAATTTGGATGAGGGTAGTCCAAAGACAGGTCCTGATACACCTGGAGCTCAGATTTTTAATTTTTTATGACCCCCTTAGCACCTTTCAGTTTGTATGCCCTGAATTGCCCAGAACTTGCTCCTTTTTATCCGATCTTCTTCGTTTTGGGGGCCTCTTTCCCATTTAATTATTCTCCGTTTCTAATTCCAGTTAAGACACTGGACCCCTTGACATTTTTCTGCGCCATGCATTTTCCACACCCTAATATTGTCAACCAATCAAAATCAATGCATAACTTTAAAATTGAGACTTGGACTCCTCTCCCTGGGCCAGCACCCTCATATTTTTATTGGGCACTTAGTGCCCTTTTTTAAGAATTTCCCCCATTTTTTTTCGCGCTTCTTTAAGATTTTATTCGAATGAATAATAAATACCCTATGCTTAATTTCGATTTATTGAGATCAAAAGGGCTAAGTACTAGAACCTTTTAACATGTTTCCATCTTAGGGCCCTTCTCTCAACTAACAGTTGGCCCCTTTTGGACCTCCTATTATATCTCCCTTAAAAATGGTCTGATTCACTAACTTTTTTTTTTGTAACAACATGATAGGAAATCCAGTTACTATGCGAACAACATAAAAAATTTTCAGACTTCAGCTACCACCAAATTTTAAAATTGATCGCCTTCTTGGGGGCACTTGCCCAGCTACATTCCAGTTGAGACCCTGGAACCCTGGCGCTTGGTACAAGGCCACTTTAAGTTTTTGTGCCCTAAATTGTTAATAAATCGCCCCTTTTAATCCGTCCTTCGGTTTTGGGGCTCTTTTTCCATTTGGCTTTTTTTTTTTTTTCGTTTCTACATTTCAGTTCAGACACTAGCCCCCTAGGGTAACTTTTTGTGCGCCATGCATTTTTCACCCACTAATTCTGTTACATTCTCATTGCATAACTTCAAAATTGAGTCTTGGCCTTCTCTCCCCGAGCCAACACCTTCATATTTTTATTGGGATTCTAGAGCTCTTTTTCAAAGCATTTCTTTGAAATTTTTTTCTAATGATTAATACTTATACCCTATACTTAATTTCGACTAATTGGAAATCTAAAGCGCTAAGTACTAGGACCTTTTATCGTGTTTTCATCTTAGGCCTTGCTCTCAATTATCAATAAGCTCCTTTTGGTCCCCTATAAAAATGGTCCGATTCACTAGGATTTTTTCCCTAACTATTTCGTAGGTGCCCCAGCTACTACATGAATAACAAAAAAATTACTCACACTTCAGCTACCACCAATTTTGAATATTAATCGCTTTCTTAGGGTCCTTGGTGCAGTTTCATTAAAAATTATCTGATAGTATTGCAATTTTCTTTAGCATAGTTCTAGGGTCCTCTGGCTACTTTGGAAACCACTAAAAAATTTCTTTTACTCCAGCTACCACTTTTCTCGAATATTAATCTTCTTTTACGGCGTCAACTTACGTTTACTCACTACAGCCGTGAATTAAAATTCGCGCTACTGTTAAAGGTAAGTTGTTCACTTAATAGAAGGGTGGGATTTCCTGCGTAAATTAAATATCACGCTAATGTTAAAGGTAATTCGTTAAATTTACAGGGGGTGGGGGCAACAAGCACCTTCCACTACTTCGGGGTGCATTCTTTCCTCGAATTCTAGGAGCCGATTTCAACGGGAATTGGTTAATTCAACCTAGATTACGATTCAGCTCCGTATTATGAAAATTTGTCTTAGACTTCATTTACTAACATTTTCGAACATTAATGGTGCATTCTTTTCTCGGGTTCAGTATCTCCGATTTCAACGGTAAATGGATAATTAAGCTTAGCTTACTATTCAGCTACTTTCTCCATTGTGAAAGTTTATCTTAGACTTCTGTTACCACCATTTTCGAACATTAACGGCGCATTCTTTTCTCGGCTGTTATGGGCTCTAATTCAACGGAAATTGGTCCATTCAACTTTGCTTACGATTGTTTTAAAGATTATAGTTCCACCGCCAGGATTCGCATTCTTATCTCGGGTTCTATAGGCTCGATTACTACAGGGTTTACTCATTCAATTTTCGATTGTCTCCGTCGCGTACGGAATACTCCTGGCATACACTGCCTTTGGTAGCGGGGACCCAGGCCACAGTTTCGTTCTGAAAGAGGTGTGTCGGGAACACACTAGACGCTACCGAAGGCAGTGGGCCACCCCTAAAACCATGTTCATTTGAATTACTTATGAATATATAAAATCATACAAACTTGATTTTTGTTTACGTTATTATAACGGGCCCAGGCAACGCCGGGCGGGTCAGCTAGTTACACACACACACACATATATATATGTGTGTGTGTGTGTAACTTCCAACAAAATTACTCAGAACTTTTTTGAGAGACAATAGGGCGCACAAACTTTGCTTGCTCCAGGGCGCTGAATATGTAGCTACGCCACTGGAGGTAGGGGTCATGCTCTATATAGTCGCCAATGAACCTGAGTTGTACGATATTGCTCTTCTTATGAGGCTTGAAATAAAAATGTTACGACGGAAATATAACGATTTATATTTATGACCAAGACACTTGACGGGAATTTGAAAATTTTACAGTTGTTTACTATTTTAGTAAAAATATGCATTCATAAATTAAAAAAATGCTATAATGGCGTATTTTATTTACGTAACAAAATGGCTAACGTAAAGAAATACTTTTAATTTTTGTTTTGAAAATTATGTTTTGTCCTGCTGGTGCGCCCATCAATCAAATATGCAGATGAGGCAGATTGTTAGTGCTTTCAATTATCTTTCCATAATCAGTGTCCTTGTTGTTTTAGCAATATCATTATTTGTTTTCATCCAATGTAATGACACGAAAAAAATCCTAAAATATATAAACTAATAATACTGGATAATCACTATTGTGTAATATTAATAAAAGTGCGATATTACAGGAAAAGTATGCTAACTGAAACCACATAACAAGAGAAGGAAAGTTTTTCCAACTAGATAAATCATATTCATAGTTGGAGTAGCAACAGAGTGAAAAATGTCCAGACCAGCAGGACTTGAACCTGGATACCTTGGCTTGCCATGTCAATACTCTACCAGTCATTTCCACTTGGCAGCCATGTCCAACAAATAAGAGTGAATTATGTAAACCAGGTACCGTCTGAATAGCTCAAATGATAGAGCATTGGTACGGCAAGTCAAGGTATCCAGGTTCGAGTTCTGGTCTGGACATTTTTTATTCAGTTGGAATAAAGCTAAACTGTGTTACTCCAACTATGAATGTCGTAGATTAATTTGTCTTTCTCGTAGATTAATTTGTATTAAAAAAATACTGCTTAACTAAAACTAACAATAAATATACAGTGTCTCTAATAGGTCATTACCTACTTAAAATTGCATCTTGGGCAGTATATATATAAATTTAGCATTTATTTGGCCGTGGAAGCTTAAGGACATTTATTATTGTTGCACATGTGCTAAATGACTATTAGCAATGTTAATATACGTTTGTTAATTTCGGTACAACTCTTTCCCGGTGGCTGTGACTAAGGATTTTCCTGAAATAATATTAGAATGATAGGAAGATAATTCTGTCCAGTCTGATAACATTTTGCTGATTGACGAGGAAATCTCTCATGTTGGTGGTTTTCTTGAAAACATAACTGATATTTTAAATTAGTTCCTCATTATTTCTTTAAAAAAGCCTCTGCTTATATACCTAAAAATGTCTACAGAAGTGTATTGACAATGATGGTGCTTATATGTGTATTTCTAAGAGGAACCATTTTCAATTGAAGTAAGCGCATTTAAGGGGCTATTTTAGTCACGTGAAAACACCCGTTCGCTAAAAGTGTATTTAATCGAAAAATACACGTACCTTGGTGCACAAGCCTGCAATAAAAAATAAAAGTGATCTTATATTATTTAGTTACGATGCCAAATTCAGAAAAAATAAGTTAAAAAAGTAAAAAGATTTCTAGTAAATTTTGTGTATTCTACATAGCTATTCATCAGAGAGTCTAACATAGTTGCATGCAAATTTCGCATTTACCTAATATAAACATTTATTTAAATAATTTCGTGACGCATTTTCGTTTTCTTTCTTTATTAATTTTGATCGATAAAATTACACTATTAAATATTTTAGTTCGACAAAATAAACCATTCTGTAGTTAAGAACCAAATTAATTAGAAGAACCAAAATATTCTTAATGATTCAATCTTGAAAATAAATTTTACCAAAGACTAGAGTTATTCAATGGCCAATCATAACAAATAGTTCAACGCACTCTCAATGTACTGCTTTAGAGCATAAAAGCGCATATATCTACATTGTAGAAATATTGCAATTTCCTAATGAACTAAGTTTCAGACATTGTTTTATCATTATCTCTTTAATTCAAAGTTTTCTAATAAAAAAATTATTATTAAATTTAAAAATCTTGGAAATGAGTAATGTAATGATTTGGTACAAGAATATTTGAGTGATGGGGGAGATATTTAAAGATATCTCGTTTTCATTTCAGTATTTATAAAGGATTTTTTTTTATTGCATTAGATAGATGAGGTCGATCTCTACAAAGGCCGCTTTTTACTTTTTAGATTTTGTTTGCAGATTTTGTTTTATGAGGATGCTTTCACTTTAGAAACCGGTTCCGAAAATGAAAGGGTCCTAATTAAAAATACACGTAAACAAAATCGAAAAACTGAAAACGGTCAACTATCCAGTGACCCCCCCAAAAAAATCATTTAAAAATATTTAAATGCAAACGAGATATCTACATTTTTTTTTTTTTTCAATTGGATTAAGATTAGCGAGCGGATGTTTCCCCGCGCCTAAAGTAGACTGTTTCGTCTGATGGGCTGATTGCTTTCATTATTATGAAGCAGCCATTATAAATGAAGTATTAGGTGAAGATGAAAGAGCAGTCGTAAAAAGTTAGAACTCTGATTTTCTGGTCAGAATGGGAAAAGAAATGGCCATAATTAAAAAAATTATGGCCATTTATGAGTCCTGCTTAACCGAGTTTCCGCTTTAACCGAGTTATTTTCTTCTGATGGATTTAAAAAAAAAAAAAAAAAAAAAAAAAAAAAAAAAAAAAAAGGCCCTTTTTTTCCCTATTCTGACCAGAAAATCAGAGTTCTAACTTTTTACGACTGCCCTTTCATCTTCACCTAACGCTTCATTTATAATGGCTGTTTCATAATAATGGAAGCCACCAGTCCATCAGAAGAAAATGATCCATTCCAAAGGTATAAATTCGATTGAAAAAAAACTATTTAATACTTTGAGCAGAAAGAAGAGGCTACACCTGCAATTTTCATGACACTAATAAAATCACATAGCTGCGAATTTGTACAGTTTTGTTACCTCTAAAATTTAATATAAAACTTTTCCATATTTAATCGTTGACAATTGTTAGATTTCGGCGATTGAATTAGGCAAAATTTACTGCTAAGTTTTATTAGTAAGAAAAAATCTTAGAAATTGGTAGCTGTGCAGTGGCGTAATATTGCAAAGAAAAAAAAGAAAAAAAAAAAAAAAGAAAGAACTGCAGCAAAATTGACATTTAACAAGCAAAAAACTGTCAAGGTTTTTTTAAAATAAACAATTTCATTCCCCGCATTTCTTAAAAGTAACAGAAATGTACATTAAAGAAATGTTACTATAGTACTCGTACTATACAAATGAATGAATTAAGTGAAAATTCATATTTCATCTCCTTAGTTGTTGACGAGTTGTGTAAATCCGGTTTATACGAGTTTTTTGATTATCCGAGGTGAGCTTGGTCCATATTAACTAGGATAATCGGGACTTTACTGTATAGCAAATTTATGCTTAACCGTAGAAAAAAAAAAAAATTAAAAATTGCATTCAAGATTCTAAATAATTAGAAAAAAACGTTACAGAGAGCATTGTAAGGTATATGTATGAAACTGTAATAATATTTTTTAATAATTCCACGAACCAGAACAATATTTTCCATACTTTCATGAACCAGAACAAAATTTGTCAGAATTTCACGAACCGGAACATCGTTCCGGTTTGCTCCGGTACATTTCGAGCCCTGATTTGACGATTACAAAATTATTCTCGGTCGTAAATTTGATGCTTAGCTTTTTCTTAAAAACATTTATTAACTATTATTTTAACGGTTAACACATACAAAAATAAATAAAATAAAATAAAATAAAATAAAATAAAATAAAAAAATTAGTGCACCTTTTGATTTCATGTTTCCAGACTCAATTGTAGATGCATTATATGTTTTTTTTTTTTTTATTTTTTTTTTTTTAACCAAATTCAGTTGTAATTATCAACACTGGATAAGATTTTGTTTTTGTTTTGCTAAGAAGCTATCAAGTTTTAATTCTGTTTTGCACGATTAAGCGCATTTTTCTATTAATTTCTAAATACGGCAATAATTAAAAATGTTTTACACCAGTTTTACAATTGCTCCAATTATTATAATCTTGGAGATTAAGAACTTCAATAATTTTAAATCAACACAAGTATTTGTGCTTTTCTAAAAAGTAGCATTCAAGATTACAGTAATGTTAAAAATGAATTTTAGAAATTGCTACTGAAATTTTTAATTTGATGCTTAAGATTTTAACTGTAGTCGTCATTTGACGCCTTCCTTTTATTTCCCCGTTTCCATCACTGACAGCAAGGTCCATTATTTGTCTCCGTAAAATGATCTAATGAAATTTTTAATTGGAAGTTTCAAATTTCGTCCAATGTAAAAGTTTTGTTTTAAAATTAAACGAAATTTCAATAAAGCATTATAGTAACATTGCGATGAATAATAAGTTTGATTTTTCTTGGTCAGTAAATTTAAAGAAAAAAAAAAGAAGCATTTGTAGACAATATACTTACATGTTCGACACGGAGAGTACTCTTCAAAGCTGCCGAGAGAATTCCGTGCAATCCAACAATTTCCCACTGGTTCTCGTCTCTGGTAGTTAATCGAAAAATACACGTACCTTGGTGCACAAGCCTGCAATAAAAAATAAAAGTGATCTTATATTATTTAGTTACAATACCAAATTCAGAAAAAATAAGTTGAAAAAGTAAAAAGATTTCTAGTAAATTTTGTGTATTCCACATAGCTATTCATCAGAGAGTCTAACATAGTTGAATGCAAATTTCGCATTTACCTAATATAAAAATTTATTTAAATAATTTCGTGACGCATTTTCGTTTTCTTTATTTATTAATTTTGATCGATAAAATTACACTATTAAAAATTTTAGTTCAACAATAAACCATTCGGTAGTTAAGAACCAAATTAATTAGAAGAACCAAAATATTCTTAATGATTCAACCTTGAAAATAAATTTTACCAAAGACTAGCGTTAATCAATGGCCAATCATACACTGTAAAAAAAATTCCGCAACGTTCCTGGAAAAAAATGGGCAGCTGAGTTGCCCATTATTTCCAAGAAACATTTCTTGAAAATGACTGGAACTTTACTGTATATGTTAAAAACTTTCTACAGAAATGCCAGTAAGTTTCCTGCGAAATACCAGGAATATTTCTGTTGACAGCAAAACATTACTGACATTTTACAGCATGCGGGATCCGCAGACGATTTTTACATTTCCAGTTGACAATTTTCGCTTTATTATCATTATTTGTTAGAATGAAAAAATATTTTGAAATTGACATCAAAATTATTATTTATAATTTACACGAAAAAATAAATTTTCAGTTAAAATTCAATAAAGTAAATATATATATGATAGATTGTTTCTGAACTTTGCTTAAAATATAAAAATATATAAATGTAAATAATAATTAGAAAAAAAATCTAGACATAAAATATTTTGGATTTTCGTCAGTAATTATGTTAGTTTACAAGTTAGATAAAATACATATAAATTTTCATGAAAAAAAAAAAAAAAAAACCTAAACGTAATTGTATATTTTTTCCGAAAATAAAATAAAAATCAAATTTGCAGCAATTCAAAGTGTCAAATATATATCAAATTTAAATCAAATTGTAATAAAGTGTTAAAATATAAAATTAATTAAAAAAGAAAAAAAAAGTCAAGAGGTAGCATCGAACTCGGGCCGTACGGGTGGCGTGCGAGCCTTCTGCGTCCACACCACGAAAGACACGTTGAGAGCTGCAAACTAATGGGTATTTGAAACGTATGCTAAACCTCGGCATCTAATTTCTGAAAATCTAAGGCCCATTTGAAGAAATCCTTTCACAAGAATAATTAGAGATAAGAACTCTAAAACATACTTTAAATTAATCAGAATCGGTGAGAATCATGTTTGATGGTCCCCTGGTTAATGGAGATCCAAATAATAGGTGTATTTTTTTTACACGGTCTGCTCGTTAAACATTCCACAGACAAGTACGAGAGATAATCTCTTAGCGATGTCACAGAGGTATTGTATTTTCATCTGAATTGTCTTGACAATAGAGACGTAAAGGATTATGTCGTCTATTGATTTATTTGCGTTCCATATTGATTTTTTTTACATTCATTTAAGGAATTCGTTTTCGACACTCGCGCGCGAGCAACGGATTATAGCAAAAAAATAATAAATGGCGGTCGCAGCGTTTTGCTGTTTCCAACTTTTGTTCAGGAACGTTTCAGATAAGAAAACCAGAATTTCACAGGAAAGAGCTAAATTATTCTGAAAACCTGAGAAAAGGCGAAACTTTCCTGGATTTTACATGGAACGTTACCATTTTTTTTTTACAGTGTAACAAATAGTTCAACTCACTCTCAATTAAAAAATTCTACTAATATAAAAATTCTAATAGCAGAACAATCTCGATTAAAAATTGTACTGCTTTAGAGCATAAAAGCGCATGTATCTACATTGTAGAAATATTGGCAATTTTCTAATGAACTAAGTTTCAGACATTGTTTTTATCATTATCTCTTTAATTCAAAGTTTTTTAATAAAAAAATTATTATTAAATTTAAAAATCTTGGAAATGAGTAATATAATGATTTGGTACAAGAATATTTGGGTCATATGTATAAGGTGATTTAATAATGCGTGAAGTGATCTATACCAGGGATGGCGAACCTTTTTGAGTTTGCGTGACAGAAATTTCAAAATTATTATGTACCAAAATTCTAACGTGCCAGAAACATTTTAACTTACAAGGGAACCACTTTTGGTGTTGCTCGCACCTAGCATTGAGACCTGGTGCATTTTAAAGCCCTATATTACGAAGTTTGAGAATCGATAAAATTTTTCTGTTAAAATAATATTTCTTGGTTTTACAGCAGCATAACTTTCTGAAAATGCAATTTTCGAGACCACTTATCGGACTATTAACATAGAATTTTTTTAAAGAAACGCATTTAAAAATACAAATTAGTTAATAATAAGTATAAAATATTGAAAAAGGTTTAAAAATTCCTTCAAGAAAACACGAATTTGACTTTGAAAAACTGCTACATTATATTCATATTTTTTGGAGGGGAAAAGTTGGCGGGTTTCTTTTAGAAGTAGAGATTTCCGGCAACCCTAGCCAAATGTCATAGCTTTTGCTTTTGTATTACGTGAGGAGTGGTTTTTGGACTTCAGTAGAAATTGTTATGTCACAGTAATTTTTATAAATTGTGTAAAAATATTAATTTACTTTATGATTGTCTTATGATTACCAAAGGACTATTTAATACAGCAACATTTCATTTTAAACATTCGAAACTTTATTCCATCCGATTTCAAAAGAAAATAGTTTGTTTATTTCGTATTTCACTCAAAAATAGTTTCAACGATCTTGGAAGCTTCTATAGAAATATACCTACTATTTATATATTTATCGTCTGCATAGAAAAAAAAAGAAAAAACCTAATTCATGTTTCTTATGCAATCAATTATCAAACAAATCGCAATCTGATGTAATTCTAAAATGTACGTACTTACTCTTAGGATAAAGTGGGTGGGAAAATTGTACCTCCATATTTGGCGACGTAACTCACTTTTGGCGTGAAATAAACAAATAAAAATGTAATAATAAAAAATTAAAAGTATAAAAAAGGATATAAAATATTATTTTAACAAAGAAATTTTATCAGTTCTCTAACTTTTATGTATAGGGCTACAAAATGCACCAGGTCTCGATCCTAGGTGCGAGCAACACCAAAAGTGGTTCCCTTGTTAGATAAAATCAATAATTAATGTTTATAGAATTTTCACTTGAGTATTTTTACACTTATACTGAATTCGATTCCTAATTTTTTTTATTATGCTGTATTTTCTCAATGATATAGCCATATCGCATAGAATTCCGTATTATTAAACTATAAATGTGTTTTTCTTTTGTTGCCTACTTCCGAAAAAAATCATTTTTAGATCTTCAGGTAAAAGCAGGTTCAATAATTATTTATGCTAACATAAACAGTTAAAATTCAATTTTCAAAATTGAAACCTAAATATAATAAAACCTAACATAACTTAAAACCCTAAAACAAAATAAAATAAAACCTAATCTAAAGTAGAAGCGTGTCATTTATAGGTATATTACTCTGCAAACTATCTCGTAAAATTCAATTTTCAAAAATGAAACCCTTGAAATTTGATAGAGAAGCAAAATGATTTGGAAAACACTATATGTTGAATGGTTTGACGAGAAAATGGCGTTACAGGGCGCTTGCATTGAGATTTATAATACCTTAATTCATACAAAAGCAACGGATTGTTTTAAAGCAAATTATATACCTGTTATAAAAAACTATACTTTTTGTAAAAATAAATAAATAAAAAGGGATTATTCTCCATAAACTGGAAAATCATCTATAAGTCTTTTCGCGTGCCAGAGAAGTTTTCTTACATGCCAAGTTTTGCACGCATACCATAGGTTCGCCATTCCTGATCTACATTATGCAAAAATTTATAATCTGCATAACATCTGGTCCCAAGTAATACTGTACAGCAATGTTTCAGGCATACTTGTCCATGTTTACAAGGTAAGTTTAAAGCTGTTATCAAATCCAAAGGGCATCAATTTTAATTCATTTCTGATCGGAAATGCATGAAATGGGCAGGTGTTGCTATTCAGAAACTATATGTAAGCGAAAGACGTTTTCCGTTTTTTGGTTAAACGCAAAATATCTTTCAGAAAATACCGTCAAAGTGGGCGTTTAAAACAGAATTTTCGAACGGTGCGAGAAAAAGCTGCAAGATAGAATGAAAACCAGTTTTAACAAGACCCAAAGTCGTTTATAACTAACTGGATAGGTCAATTATTTAACAATAAACGAAAACTCATTTCGATTACAAATCGCTCCCAAAGTAAGTCCTGCCAATTTTGTACCTTTACGTTTAAAAATGAGTTAGTAGTAAATGTGCCAGCCTGTTCTCAAGTGCACTCAAACAAACTCAACAAGAGCGAAACTTTCAGACACAATGACGCATTTGTCATTTTTAAGCATAAAGATATAAAATTGGCAGACATGACCTATGCAAGCGATTTGCAATCGAAAAGATTTTTCATTTTTTGATAAATAAATTACCTATCGAGTTTTAAACGTTTTTGATCACGTGACACGGCGTTTCCCCCCTTCGTTGACTGGCTTTTCTGCTTTCGTTTGGGAAATTCGGTTCTAAACGCCCACTTTGACAGTATTTTCTGGAAGATCTATTGAGTGTACAAAAAAATAAATAAATAAAAAACGTCTTTCGATTACATAATTTCTGAATAACAACATTTGCCAGTTTCATGCATTTCCGAACAAAAATGCATTAAAATTTATGTCATAAAGTTGCCTCTTGGATTTGAGAACAGACTTAATGATACGTGAAATGTAATTTATATAACGCAAAATTCTGAAATACACACACCCTGTCCTCTGAAGCTATGTATTATAACAACCTTCTACTATATTTTATGAATATTATTTGATCTTTCTTTTCCTTTTAAATCCATTTTCATGTTACTAACTAATTGCTAATAAACTGTCATACTATCATCAAATTTAATAAGACCCGATGCCGCATCTTATTCAATAAATTACTAAATATGTAAATATTAAACAGAACTGAGGAAATGCCGCAACATGTCTTTCGAGAAAAATCTAAATAGACTGACAAGAATCAAATAAGAAGCTCTTTTACAATAATCAAAGCGGACATACTAAAATAAATGCGTGTACGTGAATGCCGAAGCCTCACGTTACATGCAAATATGAAAAGCAGTTGTCAAGGTTACTTGATTGAATTTATGGATTTTGTTGCAGTAATCTGTAATGCGACAGTATTAATTGGAAATATGAGTTAATCTACCTCTTTCTTTAGCCTACCAATTAGCATTCATGTGAAATTTGCCCAGTTTAATTTACAGTGTTGTGAAGTAGGCTTCTAATATAAGAGAGTTCCAGTAAAGTATTACGTAAACACAGCTTTATTGATTTTAGTATCGCACCCCATTTGTAAGAAATAAATCGAAAAAAAAAATGCACATTTCATCTTTCAAAGGATAGTATTTTTCTTTTTATTAAACTCAAAATAAAGGCACAAATATATAGCTTTTCTAAAATAAAAGATTTCACAAATTATTATTTTAATGAAAAGTATTTTTATTAGTAGTACACGTACACAAATGTAAATTAATTATAAAAGTATTCTAAGTTCATAGCTAATATAACTTAATAATTAAAAGCTATAAGTAATTAAATTATAATTCAGTATTGTGATTATGTAAGTTATAATACTATATACGTTATTGTAACTTATAATTACTATATAAGTTATTATAATTTATTATTATTATTACTACTATATAAGTTATTATGACTTGTAATTAAGTATTATAATTATATAATAATATTATTATAACTTATTTAAGTATCAACTTATGATTACTATACGAAAGCTACTTATGAACTTATTATAAGTTCCTAGTTAATTTATATGAGGACGTGAGTTTCAAAAGTCACTTATACCCAGTGTTCTCGCTGGCTTTTGACCAACATTATCGATTTGGCGAATAAGAAATAAAAAACAGTAGCCAAATGAAAATAAATGCTAGCAAAAGAGATTCGGCTTGAAACACTGAAAAATCTATCTTTAACCCCTTATTGTATCCGTTTTTTGAATATGTTCTAAAATAACCTAATGTTTTGTAATTACTCAAAAAGTAGAGATTCAAAAATCGGCTACAGAAACTATTAAAATTAAATACATTCTAAATGCCTCCTAAATGTGTAAATGTTTCAGACATTCTTTTAGCAGTCAGAATGAAAGTTAAAAACAACTATCTTTGATTTACCGTTGTGAAAACATACAGTAAAAATTGCTATCAGATTTCGACCGATAGAAATAATTGACCGGCCACTGATACTTTACGTACAACTAATAAATAGTATAGTTAATTTCAACACCACATTCCAGCAAATCGTTTCAATATTTGGCACTTGTTGCCACTTGCCAGCAATTTTGTTTATGTTTTTTACCAGAGCGACGCCGGCGCATAGACAGTGATTAACTGACAAAAACCTATCGCATAATCCTTTTTGTGTCCTTGGCTGTTGCTAAACTGAATTGATATTGAGTCTGTGTCTCTATAATTAGAGCAATGTAAATAGCACGGTGCGATTGAACATGGAAAGCTACATCAATCGTTCAGAAACACGGATAAATCTAGAGTGTATTGGCACACACACAAACAGAGCAGAAATTGAGCACTCGCAATTTGGCGAGTCTGATTGTTAGTTTACTCGCCAAATGAAATTTGGCGCAATGGCGAGCGGCAGCGAGAACACTGCCTATACCCGGAAAAGCAAATTTTGGGAAATCGCGAAAAAGCTCTGTGTCCATTGGTTTTCATTATAAAACAAGATTTTACAAAGCCAGAAATATGATTTAAAACTAGGTTTTTTTATTATTTATTTTTTATTATTATTATCCCCCCCCCCCCAGATTGTGGCGTTTTTACGGTGCAGGTTCACCAATAGAATAGGTTGGTTGTGTTTATGATGGCCAATTATCAACACGAGGGATATAGGCCCTAATGGGCGGGGTGCCCGCCGCGGTGGTCTTTCTAAGGGAACCTAACCCGTATTTATGCATGGAAATCCACGGTTCGAAGAACACCACGAAAACTCCGAACGATTAGGCCGACGGGCGCGATTGGGTTCGAACCCAGCAGCTCCCGTCTACCAGCTTCGAGTGCAGAACCTCTCGACCACTGGTGGGGCCATCAATAGAATAGATTGATAGAGAAAAGACGATTTTTTAAATTTTGGATAAGGCGAGTTTTGAAACTCACGTCCTCATATATAGTATAAATAGGTTACTTATAAGTAGAAAAGCGTAGACTTTATTAGGTGGAGCAGAGCATTAAAACATTGGCTAGGGCAAAGAAAAGCCGGCAGATTTGTGCATTATGATTATAGTGTTCTTGTGAAATATGGGAAGTCTGTGCACCCTACGGTCATTATAACGAATTTTTGGAAAATATTTAGAACCCGTTGCTTACATTTTTAAGGTGAATCGAATGATAATCTATACTTAATTGTCAAAGAGTTTTTTTTATATAGTTGTTACGAATTCGCACTTGCCTGTGTGGGGAGAAATCTAAAAATAGCCGAGATCACATGACTCGGTACGTGTCTTGCGAAAGAGCGCGCGAATAAACTGTCAGATTGATGCTAGATTTTTTTTATATAAGTAAAGAAAACTTGAAATGCTCGATCGGGGGAAAAAAAGGTTTCCTCCGAATAAATGTATGGTAAATATATATATTAATGTGTGTAAGTAATGCTTGAATTATTATAACTAGAAGGTTCAGAATCTCTTTATTCCTTGGCCGAGATGCATATTATCGCATTCTCGGAATTTATGATCTTATTTAAATGTTTAATAATAAATGTGCTAAATGTAGTGAAATAGTGCTGTCAAAATAAAACATAAAAAGCCTTTCAAGATTTATTATTTTACAAGAATTGGATTCAACGAAATATGTTTTTCTTTTTTCTCGAAATAATTTTATTACTACGAATGATACTTCTCGATTGTTTTGAAAACGAATAAGTTTTAATAGTGTCGCAGTTATGATGAAACATATTAAATCCAAGTATTTCTTAGTCATGGTTCTATAATTTCTGTATTTTTTTTCTTTAAAAATACACCAAATTCTGTTCTTACAAGATAGGTAGTTTCCTAACAAAAGCGTATAAAAAATCTAAAAAAAAAAAAAAAAAAAAAAAAAATGCAAATCAATGGATACACAGAAGATTGAATAATATATATTAAACCATAATAAAATTCTTGTTATAATTTTATTTGTTTTGTGCGCAACATATCAATTTTATTCAGATTATAGAAGTAGGAAACATACATTAGATTTAAAAAAAAAATTCATTGGAAAAAAAAAATCACTAATTCATGATCACCAAAGTTATGCAAATAGATTCGAGTTACACATAATATGCGGAAGTAGCAAAAATTATATAAAAAAAGAAAATTGGATGCATTTTATTTTCGTTGTAAAGACAAATCCGATCGAAACTTCACTTCTGAAAATCAGTCAGTGAAAGAGAGTTGGGGAACATACTTTTATATAGCTAAATTCCTTCCTAAACAACGTGAAACTTTCTGACACATTTTCTGATTAATTTTTTAACTTAAAGGCGGGAAATTGGTAGGACTGGCTGTTGAAGCGATTTGGAATCGAATAGCGTTTACCGTTTTTTGGATAAATACATTATTTATCAATTTCAAATGCTAAAAAGGTGTAAAAGCCTGTAAAAATACATTTATTTCGGCTGTTTACATGTTTCGAATCTCCCCGAGTCATTTTCAAAACAAATGAATAAAACTATTTCTAAAAAATAACCAATAGAAATTATATTACGAATTGAATATTTCCAACTGAGCGAAAAAATGCCCAGGCTGGGAATCGAACTCAGATCCTTGGCTTACAAGGCCATTGCTTTTCCGTTTAAGCTAACTGGGCCGACAACCAGCTAGCATATTTCGCTCAGATAACCTTATTTGTTAAGGTTATCTGACCAAACCAATAAGGTTATCTGAGCGAAATATGCTGGCTGGTTGTCGGCCCAGTTAGCTTAAACGGAAAAGCATTGGCCTTGTAAGCCAAGGATCTGAGTTCGATTCCCAGCCTGGGCATTTTTTCGCTCAGTTGGAAATATTCAATTCGTATGATAACTTTACCAGTCAGTTTGATTGTGTTAAAATAATAGAAATTATATTAGCAGGAAATTTAAGTATAGAAAAAAAGAGCATATAGCTGATATTAAATATAATAGAAAACTCAGGAGTTTATGAAATACCATTTATTAGAGCAGACGGATCAAAGAATTACTGTATTGGTATGACTAGCGGGAAATTTAAACACAGAAAAAAGCAGCATATAGCTGATATTAAATATAATAGAAAACTCGGGAGTTTATGAATTACCATTTATTAGAGCAGACGGATCAAAGAATTACTATATTGGTATGACTAGCAGGAAATTGAAAAGGAGCCTATAGCTGAGCTACAGAAAAAAGGAGCCTATAGCTGATATTAAATAAAATAGAAAAACCACAGCCCTAGCAAGATTTTATCAAGAAGAAACCATCCAAATAAATTTCAATGAAAGTAAAATAATTTTTTCTTCTAGTCTATACTATCCATCCATTATAATGGAAACCATAGAAATTATAAATTCAATATGTAACGATGCAGCATCATTTCACTTACCAAAAATATGGCTCGAGCTACTCAATGGTTATGAAAATAAAAACAAATTAAATATCTAAGTAAAATAAAAAATAATGTGCATAAAATGAAAGAATACGTGGAAATTTGAATGATGGCGTTTCATAGACCTTGCATTTTTAACCGACTGAAAAGAAGGGTTATGTGTTTCACGCGTATCTATGTATGTGGATTTCTTTATACCCTCGAAACATCCCAATGGCTAGATGGATTTTAGTGAATGAGGTCTCTATCAATTCGTCTTAACGACTCGATGGTTATAGGCTAGGTTTTGTTTTTATAAATTCAAAATGGCGGCCGTAAAATACAAAATGATGGTAGTGACGGAAAAAAAAATTACGCACACTATTGAGTGGCATATCATTGGATAGGTCTTTCAAAATGAAGACGATGTTTCATTGACTATTTTACAGTCGGAAGCTCCGTTAAAAATTTTTACAACCTTTAAGTTGTGTATGTATTGTGGATCTCTAGCTTTACTGCAACTCTAACCTTCTTAGATATCTATAGACCTCATCAAAACAGTGTTTATAGATCGGAACTAACAATTAAACACAACTTAAAAGTCTTCAATACAAGTAAATAATAATAAAAAAAAAAAAATAGGTAAGTAATGTAAACAAGTAATATAAAAAAAATATTTTAAGTCAATTCCTACTTAGGTCAATAAGAGAACTTTTTTTCTTCCATTCTTCTTTCCTGCTGAGTAGGGCTTAAAATGCCTTGATCAATCTCGGTCTAAAAATACCTTGATCAAGAAGAGGGCTCTCTCGATTATTGAAAATTAACTAATTTAATTTAATTAATGAATTAATATTTGAAAAAAAAACTGGATTAACATCAAGTGTGATCCACTACAAGTTTTAAAAAAATTATTTGATCTTGATTGGATGAATAATAAGTATTTTATTAACGACTGAAAATTTGAACAAAATATATGTAGCGAGAGTGTGAGCTAATAGTAGGAATTGGAAAAAAAAAAGTTTTAAGTTGATGATAAATAATTAATTAGTTCGCTGTTTACGCAGTCGGGTTTTTTTGATTTTTTAAATTTAATTGTTTATTAGAATAGTTTTATTTGTTTTAAAAATGACTCGGGGAGAGTCGAAACATGTAAACAGTTGAAATAAACGTATTTTTATAGGCTTTAACGTTTTAATTTACACCTTTTAGCATTTGAAATTAGTATATTATTACAAGGTGTTAATTTGCTATGTAAATACATTATTTATTGAGTTATAAGAGATTCTTGTCGCGTGAACACGTGTTTTTCTTCTTTCTCGCGATGGAGTGTAAGTAATTCGGTTCAAAACACCCACCTTGATAGTATTTTCTAAAAGATTTCCTGATTTTACCAAAAAGGGAATGAGCCATTCGATTACAAAGTTTATGAATAAGAACACACGCCAATTTCACGTGCGTCTGAACAAAAATGAATTCAAAAATGTGTCAGAAAGTAGCTGCTTTGGATTTGAAGACAGCCTTAAAAAGCTTTATTCGCAGTTATGTTTTTATCCAGTTTTTTTTTCTTTTTCTTTCTTTCTTTTTAGGGTTTGCCGCTAGCATTGTGTAGGGATAATATGTAAAGAAAAAAGCGTGCAAAAAGACGTTCGTCTGACATTAGCCTTATAGATTAATTTTAACACAATTATTCTAATTGGTAAATAAATCATATTAGATGTAAATTTCCAACTGGGCGAAAAGTGTCCGGACCAGGGTTCGAACCAGGGATCTCCTGGCTGCAGCCGCCAGTGCTCCACCATCTGAACTATCCCGGACGTAGCTGGTGGAACTTTTTCACCCAGCTAACCTTAATGATTATAGCATCTGGTCTGAAACCTGGTTCAGCTCAACAGAATAAATCTCAGGTCATGGATCCATTACCTCGTCGTGAACTCGGTAGTCCTGTGGTAGAGTGTGTCATTTCTAACAGAAAACACCTGTGTTCGAAGCGTGTCGGCGGAAGCTGAAATTTTCCATTTTTTACCTTTAATTGTCTGATGGATTTAATGAAAAGAATTTTCGTATTTTTCAGCCATTTTACGGGGTTTTTGGAATTTTAATAAATGTCATCTTTTTTGGCTCCATCTAGTGAGTGTTTGGAAAGTGAAAGAATTCATATGGATTTTTTTGGAATTATTTCAGCATTTTAAATATGTTTTAAACAATTTCTTTTAATTTATATTTTATTTGTACTTCCGCTAAATTTTAAAAATGGCTTCGGATTTTTAATTTTAATAATTTGTTATTTGAATATTTTTAATTTGGTCTAAAAATATATTTTTAATTATTTTAAAATTAAATATTATGGTTCTGCCATTTATGTAACGGTTTAATAATTATAAATTAATAATTCTGATTTATTAATTAAGGATGAAATGTTTTGAAAGAGATATTAAACGAAAACCTCTGTGAGATCTGCGATCACACTTGCGCTCTTGTTTTCAATATACTTTTGCCTACATTCTTATATATAGAGGATTCATTTGTCATCTAGTACAGAAAGCTGAATAAAATAACACCTCTTTTTCAAAGAAAATTCCAAATTTACATTTGGTTAAGAGTCTACTTCAGTCAAGCGAAAAGACTCGTTTGCTAATGCTAATCCTATGGAAGAAATTTATAGAGATATCTCGGTCGCATTTCAATATTTTTAAATGATTTTTTTTTTTTTGCATTGGATAGCTGAAGTCGATCTGTATGCAGGGCGTTTTTTACTTTTTCGATTTTGATTGCATATTTTTTTTTTTTTTTTTTTTTTTTTTTTTTTATGAGAATGGTTTTACTTTCGAAACCAGTTCCGAAAATGAAAGTGTCCTCATTAAAAATCATTTACCTGTAAACAAAATCGAAAAAGTAAACAACGGCCTTTGTACACATCAATCTCAATTATTGAAGGAAAAAAAATCATTTAAAAATATGGAAATGCGACAGAGATATCTTTAAAAATTTCTTCCATAGGATTAGCATTAGCATACGCGTCTTTTCGTTTGGGGCAGTTCCACAAAAAATCATCATTTTTTTTTTTTTGGGGGGGGGGGGGGGGGCGGGGGGATCAAATTTGTAATATATTTAATTTCAGAGTATGATTGGAAAACTTGATATTTTTATATCCTATAGAAAAATCCTAATAAAAAGGCATTGTAAATTACTGTTTACAAACTAAGTTAAGTACATTATTGTCTTTGTAAAGCCATAATGTTACGTCAGTTACACAAGAAAAGTTACATCAGTTACACGTGTAAATGCCATTTTCTTCTTTTTTATTATTCAGAAATTAATTAAACAAATTACTGTTATAATTTGGCATTAATTAGTGTTGTTGAGAACTTTAAATCATCTTTTTTAACTGGATAGTTTTAATAATTTTTACACTTCAATGATGGCAGACAAAATGATTGTATATTTTATGTTAAGTCAATTACAGAATTTTGAATTGCAATTTTGGGGACTCAAAGAGAGATAGAAATAATCTGCGGGTATTTGCGTTTTAAGATCTTATTAAAAAATATTTTAAATTGTAAAAGTTTGTTCTAGCTTTATTAGTAAATTTTCTACATAGAATTGAAAACACAATTCGATGATAAAATGTTACGTCAGTTATGATGGAATTGCCCTTTGAAAGAAGTAGCCTCTTAAGCGTGCCATCATAATAAATTACTAAATATTCGAGGTTTTTCTCTTTTCTGTACGTATATTTCTGTGAAAGTCTGTTCGGTGACTTAAATCATCAGACCTATCGTGTGGCGCCAAATTAAATATGTTCTATCCTTGTTTTTGTCTTTCTCATTACTTAAAAAAAGCGGATGCAGAATTTCTGTATTTGTCTCGTATCCTTCCATATATGTCATATTTTGACAGTCCTAAAGATTGAGCAGGGAAAATTACATTCCTGTCATACTCTTCCTAATGGAATCATGGATATGAATAGACTTCCGATGACTTAGGGAGTGTACAAAATGAAAAATATATGAAAGAATTGTTCTATTATCTTTTCACAAAGAGCATAGGCGTGACTGCTGCAGTACAAGATTGCATCTTAGATGGATTGGATAAGAATTTTAGAAGATATGAAAATTACTATTATGAGATGATGATCTTATTTTATAAACATTCATAAGGCTGTAGAGCAAGAGTTTTCATTTTCTTTCTTCAAACTTGAATTCATAATAATAATAATGATGATACAATATTAATTAAGGCAGTTCAAATTCCCTGCACAACAACGCGAAACTTTTTCACACAATTTCTAACTAATTTTTAAACAACTGTGTATTGAAGCAATTTGGAATCGAATAGAGTTTTCCACTTTTTGATAAATAATTTACTTATCGAGTTATAAGCTATTTTGACGACAAGTTTTCCCCTTTTTCGGGTTGTCGCGTCGAACATTCCGTTCAGTGCGCCTATTTTTACAGTATTTTCTGAAAGATCTTCTGTCTTTACCAAAAAAAAAAATGGAAAACACCATTCGATTACACTGTTTCCGAATAAGGACACCTCCCAATTTCATGTGTTTCCGAACAAAAATTAATTCAGAAATATGTCAGAAAGGAACTCCTTTGTATTTGAGAACAGCCTTAAGGCTAGTTATCAGTTAGGCCGAAATTTCCTGTTTAAAATGTTAGACTTACGGCCATGAAATACATCCCTATTTTTCAAATTGCTTATCTGAAAATTAAAATTTTAAATAATAAATGAGCTGGACAATTACACCAGGAAAATTTTACTGTAAAATTTTATAGTGAAAACAAAATAAACCTCAATGTTACTAAATGGTGTATACACAATATTGAATAGTTAAAAATTAAACAAACATTCTATTCAAATATAAACACCATTTAGTAACATAGTGATTTATTTTGTTTTCAATGTAAAATTTTAAACTTGTCATTCTTGGATACTCTTCTGAAAGGATGATTCTTTGTTGTTCAGTTGAGAAAATATTTCTAAAATATATATATTTAATTTTATATTTAAAGTGTTAAAACCTTAGCGAAACTGACAACCTGTAAATAAGAGTAGAATGAAAAATTAAAATAAAATAAAGTATATACTTTAGAAGTATTTTGTTAATTAAACAATAAAGAGACACCGAGAAGAATAAACAGGAAAAAGAAATTAATTTTTTTTTTAATTGAGGAATTGGGAAAATACGAATGCATTCGAACCCTTGAACAGACAAAAATAAGACCTGACTGATGGAGACCCCTTATGTCAACCACCAAAACCTTTGCGTTTGACTGACTGACAATCTGTGAATAAGAATCAAAGATTCAAAATAAAATAAAGTAAGGGAGGGTAGTACACAGTGAGACGAAAATTATTATTACTTAACAAATGGCGACGATTTTTATTCTTTTGAAAAAAATTTTGCTACATCTTTAAGCTACACAAATGCGCTATACATTAATGTATAAATGGTTTTAAAAAAGTTGTTTATAAAAGTGCAGAAACAGCATAACGGAGTATCGAAAATTGTCTCACTGTGTACCACAAGTAGTACACAGTGAGGCAATGTATATATTTTCATAAATCATACATTTTAACACTCTATCAATAATTTTCTGCAGTTTATGATTTCTAGTTAATATTTCTAGATTTTCAAAATATTAAAAATATGAGCCTCGGGTGAACAATGGCAGACCTTGGGCTACCTTCATGCAAATTTTCAGCCTCTTACGTTTAGTAAATTTCCCTAACCATCGCACGCCCACACACACAGAGAGAAAGAGAGAGAGGGGAAAAAAACCCCCTTCTTTTATTAATAAATAACTTTTTTAACATCAGAACCACATAGTAGGTACACAATAAGACACGTCTCACTGTGTACCACAGTTGTGTGTCTCATAGTGTACTTTCGTTACGTTGTAACAAAATGGATGCCACATCTGTTACATCAATTTCATCCCTTTAAAAAGTTTATGTCGTTTTGCCGAAATAGTCTATTATTAGATATAGCTGGGTTTGGTTAAGTAAATATATGTCATATTGAATAAAATAAACTCTAAAATAGACGTTTATGTAAGTTTAACCACTAAAAAATAAGGAGTTATTTACTACAGTCGAACCTCGTTAACGCGAACACGCTTAACGTGAATTACTTTTAACATGAACAGTTCCCACTGTCCCCGTCAAAATGAATACGGATTCTAGTGTTTTTTTCTCACGTTAAGATGAACACGTTTAACGTGAAATTTCGCTTAAAATGAACAATTCTCGATGTCCCCATTAGAGATTTTGACGTTTAACATGAACAAAAATTCCTAGAAATGTGTGAAAGCTTCCTTTTTTCTAGAGAATAGGACTTTTTTTTTACACAATTACTTCTAACAGTTTTCTATTAACGGATAAAAAATATATATAACTAATAGTTTAATTATTAAATTAGAAATATGTCTGAAACAAAGTTTTCTCCCATTAGACCCTATGTGACATGCACAGTTGTCCCTGAATCCTTTACCACTGCATTTAAGCTTATTGTAAATTAACTGTTTATCTCTGGTACGAAATAATGGTTAAAAATAAATGATTAAAATTAAAACACTGTATAAAAGCTTCATAATAAAAGGTATTATTATTAAAAGCTGATTTAATAGTTGACCAAAACAAATATTTATTAAATATAAAAAAAACTCATCTTGATGCTTAAATATATCTCGCTTCTTGCTTTGTAAATAGCTAATGAAAAAAGTGGTTCAATACATGTTCTTGTGTAACACTGGAAACAGGGTTCTCGCTGCCGCTCGCTATTGCGAAAAATCGTAACAAAATATTTCATTTGGCGAGTAAACTAACAAATCAAACTCACCAAATTGCAAGTGCTCAATTTCTGCTCTGTTTGTGTGTGTGCCAATACACTCGAGATTTATCCGCGTTTTTGAACGATTGATGTAACTTTACATGTTCAATCGCACCGTGCCATTTACATTGCTCTTTTTATAGCCATATAGACTCGATATCAATTCAGTTTAGCAGCAGCCAAACACACAAAAAGGATTATGCGATAGGTTTTTGTCTGTTAATCACTGACCGGCGTCGCTCTGGTAAAAACATAAACAAAATTACTCGCAACAAGTGCCAAATATTGAAAAGTTTTGCTGGAATGTGGTGTTGAAATTAACCATACTATTTATTAGTTGTACGTAAAGTATCATTGGCCGGTCAATTTTTTCTATCGGTCGAAATCTCATAGGAATTTCTAGTGTTTGTTTTCACAAAAGTAAATCAAAGATAGCTGTTTTAACTTTTATTCAGACTGCTAAAATGTTTGAAATATTTACACATTTAGGAGGCTTTTAGAATGGATTTATTTTTAATATTTTCTGTAGCAGATAGTTGAATTTCTACTTTTTGAGTAATTACAAAACAGTAGGTTATTTTAGAACATATTCAAAAAATGGATACAATAAAGGGTTAAAGATATATTTTTCAGTGTTTCACGCCGAATCTATTTTGCTAGCATTTATTTTCATTTGGCTACTGTTTTTTTATTTCTTATTCGCCAAATCGCTAACGTTGGTCAAAACCTAGCGGGAACACTGACTGGAAATGATATTTAATGATAAATTTTAACTGTTATATTTTACGAGAAAACTCTATTGTTCCGTTAGCTCCTGTGTCCCATTAGCCTCCATTCTGCCCTATATGTATTTTTCTCAATATTTGTTATCTGGATTTTTTGTTATATTGATAGCATGAACTATGGATAACATGAACAAAAATTTAATTCCCCTTGAGGTTCATGTTAACAAGGTTTGACTGTATTTTGTCGGACGAGTAACTGAAGTGCAGAAACTACATCCACGTGTTGCATAAGATGAGGTTGTTATGTGTGTGTGCCAGCTTGAAGAAAAAGTTTCAATTATATGTCAAAGTGGCTGCTGTCTCACTGTGTACCATGTTTCACTGTGTACTCCCCTACCCTATATAGCTATTTTAGAAGTATTTTGTTTATCAAACAATAAAGAAACACTGAGTAGGATATGCAGAGAAAAGATATCAAAAATTTGATTTTTGAATGAAAAATTGGAAAAATACGAATGGAATAGCCTAACTCTGAAGAGATGAATTTGAGATCTGACTGATGATGAGCCTTAAGTCAAACGCCAAAACCTTTTGTGTTTGACTGACTGACAACCTGTGAATAAGATCGGCGTAGATCTGCAAAATTTTTCCCGAAATTCCAACATAAGGGAGATCCCAATAGGTAGTATTTCATACGAAATCTACGTAAAAGTAGCGATATTAAATATTATAACTGAAATGCAACTCAGTCGTAGCTTGATGCAACAAATTCCTACATGGCTTAGAAATCGTTATAATTGAATGTCTCTATAACGAACATTTTTTGAAGATAGTGACTTTTTTTTATGATTTAGGTTAAAATTTTTAAGAGTTAAAAGATGGTAGATATGATTTTAAAATGTTCTTAATTCTAATTAATTTCCTTTTATAAAAAAAAGGTATTTCTAAAATAAAAACCGAATTGAAGTTTAAACAAGAAAGAAAAAGCCGTGCGTCAAGAATAGATTATGAAACACTTTCCAACACATTCAGAATAATGTAACAAAATTTCACCGTTTAATAAGTTGAAATAGGATGTCTAATTGAACCATTTGGAAACGCATAACACATTTGAAATACCAATTTCAGAAATTCCCATCTACTGTCGGAAAATTATCCGAACTCTTTGAGTAACCCTGTCTAGATATATATAGATAGATTTGTATCTGTGAACTACATGCATGCAAAAATTTAGTTCAATTATCAAATACATACCACAGTCTAAACTTCCTCTTCAGCAATTTCTGGTAATAAGAAGAATGGTACGTGAATTCTTTTGTGCAGCCCTGTATACGGTGTATAGAATTTATACTCAACGGGTAACATGCAAAAAATTAGTTAAATTTCAAAGCGCATACCGAAACTGAAAATGCACTTCCAGCAGTTATTGCTCAAAGACAGTACTGTAACCGAGTTTGTTTGTGTGTCCCTGTATATGAACGATAAATGCTATGAATGCCCTATTCTATACTGACATTTGTAGTTAAATTCAGTGATTTATATCAATATTTTCAATACATTTCAAATAGCCTAATGTCATTAATACATTGCAAACGATATTTCCTCTTTGACCATATTGTAACGGAATTCTTTTGGGTGATCCTGTAAATGAACTATTAATGCCACACGCTTCATATTCAATACACAACACCATGGCAAACATCATTAACATAATATCTATTGCATGAAAATCCGAGTACATTTACACGAGTTATAGTATGGACAGACAGACGGTCAGATAAACCAAATTTATAAACTCTTTTTAACTATGTTTGAAAATGTTAAAAAGGATCTAATACTTACACATTTATGCAATGATAATAATCAGAATCTGAGAAAACGTAAGTATACGTGATTTATTTTATTACCATTCATAAACAACATTTTTCTCCTATTTAAATATAGTTAGGAATCTTTGTTTGCTATTGGAGAACACAGTGAAGAAAATGAGTAAATAATGGGCAAACATGATTAAATGATGAAATCAATCTTTTTTCTTTTCATATAATGCTAATATGGAGCATTATACGGTGAAAAAGGAAGATTGATTTCCTCACTTGTTTCGTCTTCAGTTAACTTATCATTGCAAACGTGATTAAAATAGGCGATACTAATAAAGTTTTGCAGTACTTTTCACTGATGAATGGAGACAAATCGAAGGAAAGAGAAAATTATCTGTTTGAAAGACTAAACATTCTCATATTTTTCTTATACCCAAGCAAACATTGGTAAGAAAGCTGGAAAGAGTCGTTACATTGGATATGTTTGTCTAATCGGCCGTTATATTGAGCATCTACTGTATTAAAAATATGGATTATAAATATTAATTCCTATTTATAATCCAAATAAGGTTTCAATATTTTGCTTTTTAGCTTGAGTTTAACCCTTTGCAAAATAAAAACAACAATAGTAGCAATGAAAATTTAGAGTAAAATTATTGAATAAATATGTAAAATAAATGTAAAACTAAATCTACCCTATATATGTAAAATCCTAATGAAACGAATTTATGAAACGGATTTCATGAAACGGCTGAAATGAAACGATTTTGTGAAACGACTGATTAAACAACTGATTATGTTTCACGGCGATTTCTCCTAAAATATGGAATACTTTGCGATGAAATTAACACCAAAAATCAGTATTGATCCGCAGATCTCAAAACTGGTATTAGAATTTTTAAATTCGAATTAGTTTTCGAAATATTAATTTTTATCTAATTTTATATACTTTTCTCAATTTGGCGACCAGTTTGGCCTCCCTTAAATGTATGCTAAGAAATGTATCATGTTACTTTTATTCATAATTCAATTTGTATTTCATTATCATTTTATTTAATACAAAACTTTCATATAAAACTGAAACATTTAAAATAAATGGCTTTCACTTCTTTTTTTTAAAAAGAAAAATATTAGGCACAGATGTCATATACGCAACGCTGTACCTAATTGGCGCCAAAATGGTGTTGTTTGCCTGCCATGGTAACCCGGCTATCGTTGCTTATTTATTAATAAATGTTTATTTGAATGTATTTTCTTTTTATTTACAAAAAATGTTATAAACTGTTTTGTTCTATAGTTATTAATTAAACTTTTTTTTTATTCATTGTTATTTAATTTTAAAAATAACAGAAAATAATTTAAATATACATATGTAACTGGTATTCGAAAACGAGACTTTCGTCAAATTGTCGTAAAAAAAATGCACGTCAAGACCAATTTCGCCAAATTATATAAATCGCCAAACCACTCACCAAATTATACAAATTGACATAATTTTTTATTTTAAATAACGAAAGAACAAATAAATTAGTATAACATTAATAAAAATACAAATAAAACGTCGAAATAAAAAATCACTTGATGGCGTAAACACGTGTAACTTCCTTAAAGTCAAGTGAATGTGACATTTACGATCAACCATTACTGGCATTTAATCTTATAGTTTAGCGGCAGATTTTAGATATAACAAGCAACAGATTATGAACCAAACACGAAAACAACCATTGGATGTCTTAACAGCAACTGATTCTGCCTTAAATTTTTGCAATCAAAGGGAATTGAATGGAAATCCGTTTACAGGGAGATCGCTACAGGATTTTTCAGTATAATTCAATCTTCTCTAATCTTTTCAAAAGCGATCAGATTAGCGTGCTTTTAGATTCTGCAGTGTCTGAACGGGGGTTGGCGAGCGTAGCTTGCAGGGGGCAGAGTCCCCTAGTCTTTATATATAAATTTGCTTGATAATGTCAATGTTCACAGTTTGATATGCTTATTAAAATATAAAAAGCAAAGGAAAAATTCGAAGATTAATTTTATCGGTTCAGAAAAGTCTCCCTTGTTTAACACTTTCCAACATATTTGAAAAGTGTTTATAAATTTGATTTGTCTGGCCGTCTGTCTATCCATGCTCTTACTCGAGCAAATATACTCGGGTTGGCATGTAATTGATATATGCAGGCATGCAACAGCAATAATGCTTCCATGCAATAAAGGTGGGGGCAAAAAGTAATATAAAAAATCATATAAAAAATAATGATAGAATTGTGACTTGAACTGAAATCCAATGAAGAGTGTGCACGCTATGGATCTTACAGTCATGTGATGGGATTCCTTTATTAACCCCTTGTGTACGGATTTATTTCAGGGCTGCCACTGGCTTTTTGTTTTATTATTATTCTATCTCGCACCACTTTCGCAAAATAAAAATCTTTCATATACACTTTGTTAGTATGTGCAAGAGAAAAATACTACAAAAATATTTTCCTTTAAATAGTGGTATGAATAGAATATAAAAATAGGCGCCAGTGGCCAGACGCATGACGAGTCTCAGCCGTCAAATGTATCCAAGGGGTTAATTCTACCCCACTTTCTGCTCGTATTAGCCGATGTTTTGCTCGTATTATCCGCGATCTAACTTTTGACTTTTGTAAGTCGTAATAATCGAAAAAAATCAAAAATACAGTTGAAATGACAAACTTTTCTTAATGTCCAAATTGCTTGTTTTAACCATGTCCTCATGGTTATTATATTAGCCGGTCTCGTATTAACCGAGTTCGACTGTATTTATACATGGCTTTTTGTACAAGAGTATCAATTATTGATTCTGAGGATATCGACAAATCTGAAAGATAAAAATGTCGATTTTAGTTACACTTTTTTACTAAAACTGAGCGAACCAGTTTCCTCAGCTTGCTCACTTTTAGAGACTTCATCTCTTTTAGTAAAAAAAAGTGACTAAAAGTGACACATTTTAAAAAAAGTGACTAAAAGTGAGAAAAGTGATTAACTTGCATCGCTATGTTATAGAGGTTTACCATGACATGTTCCGTATTGAAACTCTTCATTAAAAGTTCATAGCTCTTCATTTACTCTTCATTAAGAGTAGCATTTTTAATTCATTTATAGGGGCACTCAAAAGAATTCTGCTACATTATGATCTATGGGGAAAATCGTTTGCAGTGTATTTTAATGGTGTTGCACAATTTTGAAAACATTGAAGTTGGTAATATCACTGAGTTACAAGATGCTATAGAATTTGTTGTGCATAGCATTCATCGTTCCTTTACAGGGACACACAGAAAAAAATTTGTTGTACTGTCTATGATCAATAATTGCTGGAAGTGCGTTTAAAGTTGTGGTACGTGTTTTTAATTTTAACTATTTTTTGCGTATTACTTAGTGTGTGTAAATTCTATAAATCATATAGAGGTCTGCACTAACGAACTTTAGTACATGTCTGCTTATTGACAGAAATTTCTGAAGGGGAATTTTCAAATGTATACATGTTTTCTAATTGAACTAAATTTTCCGTACGATATAGTATATATTCAAATATATAGACCATTTTCAAGGCTGCACAAAAAAAAAAAAAAAAAAAAAAAAAAAAAAAAAAAAAAAAAAAAATCATGTATTTTTCTGGCTATAGATGCATAATTTCTGAAATTGGGTTTTCAAATGTGTTATACGTTTTTCAAATTGTTTACTTAGACACAATCTTTTACTTTATTAAATGGTGAAGTTTTTTTTTTACAGTTACAGTATTCTGAATGTGTTGGAAAGTGTTATATAATCTATGCTTGTCACTAGATTATTTTATTTTTATTTCTTTTTCCTTTTAATTTTACGACATGTTTTAATGGAAGAAAATAAAAACTACTTTCATAAATCACATTGAAAAGTAATTTGTTGTAAACATTACATGTAGTCCGAAATGGTTAACTTCACACATAAATATCGCATAGAAAACAAGCACGGCAACTGTTTCTTACTTTCTGTGATACGGTTTCATTAGCTTTTGCTATTAATCTCAAACTTTGGCGTATCTCTGTTCTGACTCCAAATTTCAGGGAATCCTTTCCACTCAACAAACGGGATAAAAGAACAGACAGAGTGCTTTCACTTGAAATCTGTTCCTGACTCTTCCATCATGCTCCGCTTTGTCAAGTCGAATTCTTCCAACGATGCAACTCTGCCACCTCGGAACTTTTTCACCTTTCTCCGTATCTTTAAAAAAACTAAAAGGATATTTTTTTCGCTCTTTTTTCTATTTCTTATTTGTAGCTTAGAGTACGAGAAAAATAATGAACTAAGAATAACAAGACTGGAAATTTGTTTTGGTAAGAGTAAGATGGCTACGAAGAAGAAAAAAAAACCGTTAGAATGTCGTGTTATACCAGGTTGAAACGATCATCGCAGCCTGGTGTTGACGAACAAGAAATAGCGTGTTTGGCTTTCTTTTTTACCTTTTTTTAAGCACATCAGGTAAGCCATAAATATTACAGAAATGATTGCGGAAACAATTAGTAGTCTCAATTTTCGCTTTGAAATCAACTTGTACACGACAGCCATCTAAGATTTTACGTACGCAGAACATTTTTTAAGGTTAATTTTTGTGCGCCATAGTACGGAAAATTTGTTTTAGCAAGAGTAAGATGGTGATGAAGGAAAAAAAAAACCCGTTAGAATGTATTGTGTATTGTTATACCAGGTTGGAACAATCATCAGCATGCTGTTGACAAACGAGAAATAGCGTGTTTTACTTTTTTTTTTTTTTTACTTTTTTTTAAAACATCATTTAAGAAATAAATATTACAGAAATGCCTTTTAATGTTCTCTGTGGAAACAATTAGTAACCTCAATTTTCCCTTTTAAATCAACTTGTACGCGACAGACACGTAAGATTTTACGAACTGGTGTTGACGAACGAGAAATAGCGTGTTTTATTTTTTATTATTTTTTTTTAAACATCACATCCGCTAAGAGATATTACAGAAATGACTTTCAATGTTCACAGCGGAAACAATTAGAAGCATCAATTTTCACTTTAAAACAACTTGTACAAGGCAGCTATGTAAGATCTTATGAACTGTGAAAAGTTTTAAGGTTAATTTTTATGCACCATATGTACGGAAAATTTGTTTTGCTAAGAGTAAGATGGCGAAGATGAAAAAAAAAAGTTAGAATGTCTTGTTATACCAGGTTGGAACGATCATCAGGCTGGTGTTGACGAACGAGAAATAGCATGTGTGGTTTTCATTTTTTACTTTTTTTAAACACATCAAATAAGACATAAATATTACAGAAATGATTTTCAACATTCACTGCGGAAACAATTAGTAACCTCAATTTTCGCTCTCAAATCAACTTCTACACAGCATACATGTAAGATTTTACGAACTGAGAATTTGTTTTACAGTTAATTTTTGCACGCCATGTGTACTAAAAATTTGTTTTGGCAAGAGTAAGATGGGGACGAAGACAATAAAAAAACCCGTTAGAATGTCCTCTTATACCAAGTTGGAACGATCATCCTGGTGTTGATAAATATGAAATAGCGTGTCTGCTTTTCATTTTTTACCTTTTAAAAAAAACCACCAGGCAAGGCATAAATATTGCAGAAAAGACTTTCAATGTTTAATGTGGACAAAATTTGTAGCCTCAATTTTCGCTTTGAAATAATCGCTTTGCATAGAACATCTATATAAACTTTTATAAACCGAGAATTCTTTTTAAGGTTAAATTTTGCGCCCCACATGCATCTATATTATGACATAATTTTATCAAAAATATTCTTAGAATCCGATACAAATTAGATATACATGATGTACGATGTAGCTTTACAACAAAATTATATTATCATGCTAGAATTTAATTATCTAACCATTTGCGCTAAAAAAACACTAACTTTTTCAGGTTACTAACGATAAGAACTATGTGTAAAAGAAAAGCACTTCTACAAATAAATTTATGGGTATGATATGGTTTTTGACCAAGTTATCCATAAAAATTAATAAACAAGTAAACGGCTCACACAACTGAAATTTCCCATAATGCTGCCCAAAATCGCGAATTAAAAGTTAGAATCAATTGGCGTACAACTTTCCCATTACTGTTGATTAATATTCCTTACGCAATATGTATAACGCATCCTTATTGCGTAAGGTAAATGCAAAATGGTTTAATTAAGCTCATACTTTCATGATTTTGAATATTTAGTAAATTAACGATTAACTGTTGCTCTAAAAATTAATAAAATAATAAATGCATAATGAATAATTTCATATTGCATCACATATTTCTCTGGAAGAAGCTTGATATTCCATCTATCGCAATGCACCCGAAATTTCTGTTTAAAGTTGACCTGGAACCCAATACACTTCACCCCGAACCCGATCCGAATCTGAAATATTCATACCCAAACCCGAAGTGAAAGAAAATTAATTCATATTTTAATACAATTATGGAAAAATGCAATACAATTATATCTCTAATATAAACTTTATCTTTTTTATATAAAAATGAACACATATACACTCATTAATATTAAAATACATAGTCTTTTTTTTTATTATTTGAAAAATATTTAGGGCTTTCTTTTGAAAATCTGAATCCGATCCGAAAGAGTCAAAATCCAACCCGAAACCGACTCGTACCCGAAACTTTAAGTCAAAGTCAACCCAAGTCAACCCCCCCCCCCCCAAAAAAAAAGAAAGAAAGAAGAAAGAAAAAGAAGAAGAAAAAAAGAAGAAGAACCAACCTAAACTGCTGGTCAGGTTGTGTTCGGGTAAAATGGCTTTACCCGACTCGAAAGAGGACTCAAAGTTACATACCTTAGAAATAATGAACGCGGGTAAACAGCTCTACAAAATAACAATTTCAATTGCTTTCATGCGCTTTTCTTAAAAAATGCTGTTTTATTATTAAAGAAAAAAGTCCGCCGCTTTGCGCGCATAGAAATAGAACACACTTGTTGAAAACCTCGTTAAAATGTACTACTTCGTGTGCTCATTAACATGATGTTAAAATTACATTACTTCTACTAATGGACGTACTACTAATTAAATTAGAAAGTCTTCTTTCCAACCCATTTGCAACCGCTCCTTTGGGAAAGACAGATAAACAAACTGCTGTCTGTTTGTGAATTCCGTCCACCATTTATCCTAAAGTAGAAGCAATTTTAAAAATTATTCGATAATCACTGAGAAATCGTGGTTTTAGAAAGTTTTTGCTCATTTTACCCTTTTTAATTACTAATATTTAAAATCTGATTTTAGTGATTATTTGTATTTTAACCCTTTATCTACTGACGGTACTTATAAGCACCATTAAAATAACTTGTTATAAAATTCATTTAATACATCGATTAGTAGTAATACAGTTTAGAATGAGTTACAGATACTTTATTTTATCTTGTTCCAAAAGCATTATTAGATGCACAAAACAAAAATATTTTTAAAAGGGTGATCTCTTTTGCCTTTTGCATCTTTTCAGCTTTCTTGGCGTTAAGGAAAGGGGGGGGGGGATTTTTCAATTTGGAAATATTTCTATTGTAAGGAACATTGTATTTGTACATTTCCTATGTCTACGAAGTACTAAGAAAAAATTTTAAAATAAAAGATTTGAGTGCGGTTATAAATATTGCACAAGATCCCTATAAATTCAAGCCCCACGAGTGGCCGAGAGGTTCTGCTCTCGAAGCTGGTAGACGGGAGGTGCTGGGTTCGATCCCATTCGCGTCCGTCGGCCTAATCGTTCGAAGTTTTCGTGGTTTTCTTCGAACCTTGGTTCTCCAAGCGTTAATACGGGTTAGGTTCCCTTAGAAAGACCTCCACGGAAGGCACTCCCCCCCTTAGGGCCTATATCCCTCGTGCTGATAATTGGCCGACATAAATACAACCAACCAACCCTATAAATTCAAATTTGATTAATCCTTCTAAAATTTATTAAATTATTATGTAAATCTTCTAATGTAGTTTCAAAATTGCATGAAAAATGGTTTAGAAGATAAAATTTTCATAAATTCATAATTCAGTACATAAAGGGTTAAATATAAACCAGCATTTCAAATTTGAAATTTCTAACTCCCTAACAATTTCAAAGAATTTATAATTTTCGGATATTTCTCGTTCTTGCAATCTACTTAGTTGCACAGGTTCCAAGATATGAAAAAGACTACGTTAATAGTCATCGTTATAAATGCTGAAAGAACTTTTGAATTCGGTGCGGTAGTTTCAGAGAAATCTGGATTTTAGAACGTTTTTCGCTCCTTTAAAATTCGAAATTTTAAAAACTGTTTTTAGTTAGCATTTACATCTTAAACGTAACCACAAAATTGAATTTCAAGTTTCTAGCCTTATAACAGCTTCAAACAAATCGTCTTGCACCTGCTTGGGAGCAGAGTGCAGAGATTAAAAATAGTCTATGTTTAAGTAGAGATAGGTCACCATTGTAAATCCTGAAAGAATTTTTTTTAATCGGTTGAGCGGTTGGAGAGTAATTTTGAGTTTAGAACTTTTTCGCTCATTTCACCCTTTTTAAATTAGAATTTTTAAAAACTGTTTTTAGTTAGCATTTACATCTTAAACGTAACCACCATTTTAAATTTCAAGTTTCTAGCCTTAACAGCTTCAAAGATATCGTCTTGAACCTGCTTGAGAGCAGGATTGCAGAGATAAAAATAGTTTGTGTTTAAGTAGAAGTAATCACCGTTATAAATGCTGAAAGAATTTTTGAAATCGGTTGTGCAGTTGCAAGAGTAATTTTGAGTTTAGATAATTTTCTGCTGATTTCATCCTATTAAATTTTTATTTTTAAAAGAAACAGTTCTGAGCGAGCATTTATCCTTAAAAGTAACCAACTTCTCAAATTTCAATTTTCTAGCCTTAAAGATTTCTAAGAAATCGTAATTTTTAGAACTTTTTTCCATCTTGCACATCCTGGGAGGCAGAGATCTCGTGATAAAAAATATCCTAATGTTTAAAAGAGAAAACCACCATACTAAAAGAACTTTGGTTTAGTTAGTTTTGGAGTTATTGTGATTCTAAGATTTTTCTGGCCATTTCACCTTTTTAAATCTCGAATTTTTTTTTAACATCGTTGTTAGTGAACATTTACCTCTACTACGGAGCTCTACAATCTACGAGCTACACTCGCCGACCTCCGTTCAGATACCGCACCGCAGGCTCTAAAAGCACGCTAATTTGCTCTGTTCTAAAAATATTACAGAAGACTGAAATATAATTAAAAGGCCAGTGATGATTTATTTTAATTCTTTCAAATTATTTTACTTTAATATTTCGAAGTTTTTTTTTTTTTTTAATTATTTGGAAAAATGGTTATTGTCCTCGTCAGGGTAGGAAATCAAAAGCATATCTGAAGGTTTTTATTGGTTTAATCATCATTTTATTCGTTTTCTGATTGGTCTATACAGTAATCTGTATTTCCCTTTACTTTCAACAGAGATGGACAACAGAGTGTTGCCACTATGACAAAAATGTAATAAAATCTACAAAAAAAAATTAATAACTCAGAAACAAATTGAGATACAGCTTTCAAACAAATTGCATTTAAAAGTACATTTTTTTCTCTATACGACGATATAAAAAGTAATATTGTGGGATGTTTAGAAGTTTAAGAAATAAATTTCATTTAAAATTGGCCGTCAGATTTCTTGGAATTCTGACGATGGAAAAGCCTTTTCCCGAACAGCCAATGAAATGCTTGGATAATACGTAAGTTTCAGGTGGATAATACGTACGAGTCACAAGCGATTTCTGTCGCATGCAATTTTTATGTGTAATAACACTATTAATGTTTAATTCATGGTGTGCGTAATGTATGATCAACTGCGTGCGATTTTTTATGTTTTAAATTTTAGTCGTTGAAAAATCATTTTCCAAATGGTCGTTGCAATTCGTTGTAATTTTTTTTTTTTTTTTTTTTTTTTTTCTCGGATTTATTTCACGGAGAGTAAATTCATGCATGGAAAAAAAGGTAAAAATGAAGAGTCCTGAAATGCAAAAATAATTTTGGAGAGCAAATAATTCTGTTCGCCGTCTTTCAACAACTGCTTTGTTTCTGGTAAAAACTGGCGAAAGTGTGCTGACAGAGATGAGTATTTAAAAGTGTTACAAGGAGAAATATTTAGCATTTCCACGCGTCGGGTTGCTGAAAACACATGTGGCGAGAACATGCATTTTTCCATATATTTTGATGACAATTCATTATTTTTAATAATTTATTTAGTTCAGGCATTATCCAGCACATAACTGACAGTCTCTATAAGCTAGCTGTCAAGCAAAGAGGTGCCTTTTTTGTTTTGTATTTCTCTTTGTTACACTAAAAAATCTCTAAACTCACTTCGAAGGATATTAAATTCGAAACTTGTTAATGAAATCATTAAAATATTTCAAACGATATTTAATTATTTTAATTTATACTAAAATTTAGACTTGAGGTAATTTTAAAACGAGTTGTAAAACCAGAAACGCAAAATTATTGGACAATCTGCGATAGCCTTTATATATACATAGATTTTTTTTTTTTTTTTTTTTTAATGGTAAATTCTTTAAAACAACAAAAACTTATTAAAAATATATAAAAGTAATTTTAACTTTATTTAAAATTGGATACATCTTCTGAAAGAATAACGCCTCTTGTTTTTCCTTTTACACTTTTTTATTTAAAGCTTTTCTCAGATTGACTGTTCAACAAGCGCGAAACTTTCTGACACAATGACGTACGCATTTTTAAACGTAAATATGTAAAATTGGCTGACCTGGCTATGTAGACGATTTGGAATCGAAACGATTTTTCCTTTTTTTTTTTTTTAATAAATAAATTACCTATCGAGTTATAAGCATTTTTGATAACGTGACAAGACGTTTTTCTCCCTTCTTTGACTGGTTTTTCTGGTTTCGTCGGAAAATTCGGTTCAAAACGTTCACTTTGACAGTATTTTCTGAAAGATCTATTGTGTTTACAAACAAACGGAAAACGTCTTTTGATTACATAGTTTCTGGGTAACAACACCAGCCAGTTTCATGCTATTCCGAACAAAAATGAATTAAAACTTATGTCATAAAGTTGCCCCTTTGGATTTGAGAACAGCCTAAACTCATTTATGTATGTAAACAGGGAATTTTTGTAATCTATTTTTCCCTCACTTTCTGACAGGCTAAAATTATAAAAAATTATGTACAGAAGTGCGATTCTGATGACGATACAACATTTTAATATTTACAAAATTATATTATACAAAAATAATAAATTAATTTTAAGGCATTTTCCAGCTAACCGGTCGCAGGTGACGAATCGCCAAATATTCTTGATGGTTATGATTGCTTAGGAGTTACAAAAATGATGGGTTAATTCTGCATCAAATCAAATTCGCCAAAATATGCAACCTGGCTGTAAAGCGATGAAAAAAAAATATGAATAAAAAATTAGATTTAAAAAATCAAAAAACCCGACTGCGTAAAAAGCGAACTAATTAATTATTTCTCACCAATGTGAAACTATTTTTTTTTTTTTTTTTTCAATTCCTACTATTAGCTCACACTCTCGCTATATATATCTTGTTAAAATTTTCAATCGTTAATAAAATACTTATTATTCATCCAATCAAGCTCAAATAAATTTTTTTAACTTGCACTGGATGACACTTGCTATTAATCCAGAGTTTTTTTCAAATATTAATTCATTAATTAAATTTAATTAATTAATTTTCAATAATCGAGAGAGCCAGCCCCCTTCTTGATTAAGGTATTTTAAGCGCCACTCAAAAGGAAAAAAGAATGGGAGAAAGAAAATTCTCGTATTGACCTAAGTAGGAATTGACTTAAAATATTTTTTTTTTATATTACTTCTTTATGTTACTTACCTTTATTTATTTTTTTTTTTTGACTTAAAATATTTTTTTTTTTTATATTACTTGTTTATATTACTTACCTTTTTTTTTTTTTTTTTTTTTTACTTGTATTGATAACTTTTAAGTTATGTTTAACTGTTAGTTCCTAACTATAAACACTGTTTTGATGAGGTCTATAGATGTCTATGATGGTTATACTTGCAGCAAAGCTAGAGGTCCACAATACATACACAACTTCCAGGTTGTATAATATTTTAACGGAGCTTCTGACTGTAGAATAGGCAATGAATTCGTCTCTACCGCCATTTTGTATTTTACGGCCGCCATTTTGAATTTATAAAAACAAAACCTAGCCTATAACCATCAGGCCGTTAAGACGAATTGATAGAGACCTCATTCATTAAAATCCATCCAGCCGTTGGGATGTTTCGAGGGTATAAAAAAATCCACATACACAGATATGCGTGAAACACATAACCCTTCTTTTCAGTCGGGTAATAAAAAAATAGAGTTGAGTGTATTTTTTAAAATACTCTTTTATCACTTAATAGTTTAATATTAAACAACTAATATATATATTTTTTCTCCCATATAAAACTAAAGTTAATTAATTAAATTTAATTAATTAATATTTGAAAAAACTGTATTAACATCAAGCGTCATCCACTACAAGTTTAAAAAAATGTATTTGAACTTGAGTGGATGAATAATAAGTATTTTATTAACGATTGGAAATTTGAATAAAATTAATTAATTTAATTTAATTAATGAAATAATATTTGAAAAAAAAAACTGTATTAACATCAAGCGTCATCCACAATAAGTTAAAAAAATATATTAGAACTTGAGTGGATGAATAATAAGTATTTTATTAGCGATTGAAAATTTGAATAAAATTAATTAATTAAATTTAATTAATTAATATTTGAAAAAACTGTATTAACATCAAGTGTCATCCATTACAATTTAAAAAAAATGTTTTTGAACTTGAGTGGATGGATAATAAGTATTTTATTAGCGATTGAAAATTTGAATAAAATTAATTAATTAAATTTAATTAATTAATTAATATTTGAAAAAACTGTATTAACATCAAGCATCATACACTACAAGTTTAAAAAAATGTATTTGAACTTGAGTGGACGACTAATAAGTATTTTATTAACGATTGAAAATTTGAATAAAATTATTTAATTAAATTTAATTAATGAATTAATATTTGAAAAAAACTGTATTAACATCTTGTGTCATCCACTACAAGTTAAAAAAATGTATTTGAACTTGAGTGAATGAATAATAAGTATTTTATTAACGATTGAAAATTTGAATAAAATTAATTAATTAAATTTAATTAATGAAATAATATTTGAAAAAAAAAACTGTATTAACATCAAGCGTCATCCACTATAAGTTAAAAAAATATATTAGAACTTGAGTGGATGAATAATAAGTATTTTATTAGCGATTGAAAATTTGAAAAATTAATTAATTAAATTTAATTAATTAATATTTGAAAAAACTGTATTAACATGAAGTGTCATCCATTACAAGTTTAAAAAAATGTTTTTGAACTTGAGTGGATGGATAATAAATATTTTATTAGCGATTGAAAATTTGAATAAAATTAATTAATTAAATTTAATTAATTAATTAATATTTGAAAAAACTGTATTAACATCAAGTGCCATCCACTACAAGTTTAAAAAAATGTTTTTGAACTTGAGTGGATGAATAATAAGTATTTTATTAACGATTGAAAATTTGAATAAAATTATTTAATTAAATTTAATTAATGAATTAATATTTGAAAAAAACTGTATTGACATCAAGTGTCATCCACTACAAGTTAAAAAAATGTATTTGAACTTGAGTGAATGAAGAATAAGTATTTTATTAACGATTGAAAATTTGAACAAGAGATATAAATATATATAGGGAGAATGTGAACTAATAGTAGGAATTGAATTATGATTAGGGGAGACTAGGGACGGTTGACCATACGGGAGGCTTGACCCACCCATCAATTTTCATATTTAAAAGGATTTCAGAGTTTCATAAATAGGTGCCAACCAAAGCTACTGGAATGCTCAAACAGCAGTCTTTGTTTCACACAGCTAATCGAAACAGGTGTGGAAAAATCAATTGCGAAGCATTTTCAACCTAAAAGTTGTGTTTTTTAGAAATATTTTGTAAGCTTTTTTCAGATAAAATGTATCATAGAAATTTAAGTAAGTGGGTTTTAAGTAATGCAGAAATATCGAGCTTTCATTCCAGGCATAAAGACTGTACAGTAAGTTAGGCTTAATATAACAATGTGGTATTGCTTAGAAAAGGTCTAGGTAGGGAGGCTTGACCCAGTCAGTGTGAGGGAGGGTTGACCAGATCCTCAAGGCTTCCTTAATTAAGTGGTTTTGGAAATATTTTATTATACACTGTGCATAATGAAAAGTGAATGGTATATGAATAAAAGAATGTAAATTTATTCTGTAAAGCTTCAGTAAAATGGTATGATGGAAAAGAAAATGTTTAAAACTGACTATAGAAAAATGTGAAAAATTGCTAGAAAATGGGAAAGTTGATAGGAACTTTTTTCCATTTAGATATTGCTTACAATAGATAAATAGAAACAGTGGGAAAGACTAAAAAAGGACTAGAAAGGATGGAAGCAACAGTCTTAACCCTTTGAGGGGCAGTGGTATATTTATAAAACAACTTAATTTTAAATCCGAAACATCACAATGACACCAGAATTTTGTTAAAGTCTTTTCCATTTATTATGTATGTGAAATATAGCCTTTTTCTTATTTCCAAATAAATTTGTTCATAAATTCCAGTGCCTGTCATTTATCTCAACATTTTAGCACTGAAAGTACTTTGCCTCTTAGAGGTTTAAATCATGTTAATGATAAGTTAAGTGCTTATGCGGTTGCAAAAGAACACAGCATCGATCGAAAAACTTTAGGAAGGTATGTAGAAAAATTTCACCAGGGTGAATACAGTGATATTAAGTCAAACTATGTGACAACTAGAGTTGTCAGATCGAGTGTCACAAAAAATGGAACAAGGAGATAAAAAAAGCGGGACAGTGGCTCCTAAATCCGGACATAATAATGAAACACTATGAAGACTGAACCTGTCTCTAACAGAATACTGCCTTGTTTAAATTTCATATTCCCTGCTGTACAATTATACCTGCTCTGACAAAACCCTGTTTAAAACAAAATTTTTCTCCTCTGACTTGCGATTGCGTCTTATCAGGTTTGTTTAAGCCTCATATTTAAAAAAAATATTTTTTTATAATAATTAAAACTTCTAGAATAAAGTTACTTTCCTTTTTTTAAACTGATTTTATTTCTCTTCACAAATAGTGCAATATAAAACAAAGTGGGTCAAGCCTCCCATATAGTGGGTCAAACCTCCCATATATGGGGAGCCTTGACCCATTATTTTTTCATGATTAAAATCAATCATTTTTCAAATTTCTTATATGTTACACTTATGTAGCAATTTTATTTTGATAACTGATTATAGAACGAATAAAATGATATATGAAACTTTATCATACGTTCAATATTTAAAAAATAAAAAAATATTTTGTAAAAAGTGGGTCAACCCTCCCTAGTGTCCCCTATCTAATAAATATATAAAATGCAAATGTGAATTTCGTCCCGGCTGTTTTTAATTTGAGCTCTGCTAAAAGGATTTTCATGGGACTTAGACTGTTAATAGGACTTAAACTGATAATTTTCCATTGAAGAAACCGCATAAAAATATTTGCATCTTTAACGGAGTTATGAGCATTTATGTAACAATCTTACAAAGCCGCACCCATTTAATTGCAACTGTCGCGTTTTCTCAAAACTGGATTTTTGACGACTTTCCGTAAGATTCTATTAGATGGAATGGCTTAATTTTTTTTTTTTTTTTTTTTTTTTTTGCATGCATATAACATCATTATCTATAGAATGAATTAATATATTTTAGATAGTTTAATATTTTGAGTATTTTTAATGAAAAAAAGTTGTATTTTTTAGGGTTTTTTACAGGTTTTTTTAATAAGGTTTCCTTTGAGTGATAGTTATATCCTTAATTCATTCTATAGAATAAAGTTTCCTGATCATTGTAAAGCAAAAATTAGTTTCTTATGTCAATTTAACGTTAAGATATCTTACGGATGGTGATATGACACCTAAATTGTTTTCCGAAAATTGTGTTATATAAATTTTGCTATATTTTTTGTTTTATTACACTGAAGTACTTCATTTTATAATTTTATAAGACTACAAACATGCATTAAAAATATCAGAAAGTTTAAATTAGCTACATTGAATACTTCTGTTTTTATACGGACTCGAAGCGAGATCTCTGTTTACATGTTTTTCGTTATCGATCAAGCCCTGACCCCCCACCCCCCACCCCCCCCCCCGACCTTAAGCATTACATTAATTTTTTTTTTTTTTTTTTTAATAATAATAATTAAAGCGTGTAGCATAAAGTTATTTTTCTTTTTTAAAACTGATTTTATTTCAATTCACAAATATTGCAGTATAAAACAAAGTGGGTCAAGCCTCCCATATAGTGGATCATTTCTCCCATAGGTAGGGAGCCTTGACCCATTATTTTTTCATGATTAAAATCAATCATTTTTTCAAATTTCTTATATGTTACACTTATATAGCAATTTTATTTTGATAACTGATTGTATAACGAATAAAATGATATATAAAACTTTATTCTACGTTCAATATTTAAAAAATAAAAAATCATTTTGTAAAAAGTGGGTCAACCCTCCCTAACCTCCCTTACTTCAATATGTTTTAGTATAACGATTAATGTATAATATTGTTACATGCCATCTTCATTTAGAATTTTCGTTAATATTGTTATTTGAATTTGCAAGATAAATTTTGATTCAAAGATATTTTCTATATATATATATATGTATACATAAATCAACATTTGAACGGAAGGTGGTTTGGGGGGGGGGGGGGGGTCATAATCGGTGGAAATATACCAAAATTTTCGGGATTTGTTTTCTTCCGGCGTCTGTAATAGGTAGCTTTTTACTTTTCGTAATGAAATCTACCTAAAAATACAGCTATTCCTAGACAGGGCGTAAAGTTGGCGTCAATTAAGAAGCCTCAAAAATGCCTAAACTGTTCAATTGTCCCACATAGAAGGAAGACACATTAAAGTAAACAAATTTTCTGGTTCAAAATATGCTTCTTTTATTTTTAAAAAAGTCCACAGGTTGGCGGGTATGGAAGTTATAGACTTAGTATTCACAGCTTAAAATTTCAAGATCTTTACAGATTTTTTTTTTTTGAACTTTATATTTCAACATTAAAAACGACTCTGTATTCAGGCCATACTGAATGATATTTTTTTCGAGAACATGAGTCGAGTGGTAATTTGAACTCATAAGAGCTCTGGCTGCAAAATCAAATGTTGACATTTACGAGTATGAGTGGGAAGATTTCGCACTTTAAAGTTTTGTTCTACTAAGATGTCAAGGAAACAGAGGAAATCCGTTTTTAGAGGATAATTGTAACTAAGACAAGTTCATGCAATAGATTTTTTTGGAAAAGTAAAACATGATTTTATTAGTTTGTTTTAATGGTCCTACTAAGGGACATTATACAGAGTGTCCTAAAAGTTCCCGTACTGACAACATATGTATTTATTATTCACAAAAGAACAAACATTAAAACGATTACTTTTATGTTAATGATAAAAAGGACTTTTAACATCACGCAGGAATACTGAACTTATATTTATAATAAATGTTCAAAATATCCAACGCTTTCTAGAGGGCAAAGCTGAACTTTTTTGCGCATGTTTGTAGAAACGCGATTTAACACGCTGGGAGTGACTTCTTGTGTCCTTTCAGTAATGGCAATTTTCAGATCATCAATTGTTTGAGGATTATTTGCACAAACCCTTTTCTTTAAATATCCCTACAGAAAAAAAGTCCAGGAAGCACAGATCAGGGGATCGAGCTGGCAAAAGATTTTTTGAAACGAGTCGATCGCCGAAAAATTCTTCAAGCATGTCTATGGTTTCATCACTTATATGGATTGTTGCACCATCTTATTGGAACAAAGTATTTCGTACATTCACTCCTAACAATACAACAAATTGCTTGATAAGTTCCCTGTATACAAAACTATCAACAGTTGATTCGAAAAACAGAGGTCCAAATATCCTTTTACGTGATATACCGCACTGTACACCAATTTTTTTGAATTATATACATAATAGCGCTAAGTGTATAACAATTCCGGAGTGAACTCATCCGGCCCCCGATAATCGCGCTCATCCTCGGAAAAAAAAAAAATATATATATATATAGCGGTCATGTTAGGCTTAAGCATTCGGATCCCGTGAATAAGGCAATTGTTCGACTTATAGTAATCCACGTTGTATCACATATATTCTTCTTCATTTTCTCTAAAAGCTTCAAAAACTACACAAATATAAAGATTTAAGTTCTAATTTAAAAATACCCAGCTACCAACAACAGATTATCGATATAAACACGAATACCGTTGCCATTCACAAACATAAATTCCAAATCTAGAAACAAATGAACGACTCTTCAATCGTTTCATTACAAAAATACCGTTTAACATCCGATTCTGCTCTTAAAATATTTGTAAAAGTACATTAAAGCCTTTAAATATTTTGAAATGCGTTTTCCACTTCTACATACTGACTTATGTTTTGGGAAAAACGGAGTTAATTATTTTATATAAACAAAACAGCAGTTCCATGCATGAACTACGCTTTATTTCAACTTTGTTTTGGCACCATCTCTCGGCAATCAATATAAATGATGGAACGTTTGACTGAAATTATAGTCTTTTATTTTTTAAAAAAAGGGACATTATGATATAATTCGAGATCATTTTTTAAATGTTTTCGTTATGTAATTTTAAAATTTCGTCAATATAAATAAAATGACATTTTTTTTGTTATGATACCTTTGATAGAATTTAAATTTTGATTTATTAATTTTTTAAGAGGTTAACATTTATCCGCTTTTTTAAGAATTTTGTTTGCATTATAAATAAAATGAGTCCCCCCCCCCCCCTTCCAAGTGTTACGAAATATAAGATGTTATCATGATTGCATTAGTATGAGAAAATTATTTTTTCACATTCTCTTATTAAATTACAATTTTGTTTTCACCCCAAGTTTATGTTCAAATTTTACAATGTTAAAAATCAAAATTTTATCTGCATTGATGTAATTAACATATGTAGTACATGGCATTGTATATTCTTTACATTTTAATTACATTTGATAAGAAATATAAATTTTATTTTCAATGCAAGCAAATTTCAAATGGATATAAGCTAAGCTCTTAAACATTGATAAAATTAAATTAAAATTTTACGAAAGAAATAATAATAATAATTTTGATCTTGTCATTTTCTACAATACAAACCCTTCAATAATAAAACCTTCATTCTGTTTGTTTGTATGAAATCTTGTGAAAATGAAATGCAGATCAACATTACGTCATTTTTGACGGGGGATATGTATAAAGATTGGTAGATGTAAAAGATTGGTGTAACACATTTCGCCGTTCCACTCTTGTGCTTGTCTTCCACCGAACCTTGTATTACGAAATCGTCGAACGAGCCGATATAACCTATCTTTACTCGGTATTGCATCATTTGGATATTTATTTCACCAAACATATTTGCACCATTCAAATGATTTACATTCAAAATAAGTTTCGAGCAGCGCAATTCTCTGAATGCGTGATAAATTTATTTCACTATGAAAAACAAAATAACATGGAACTTTATTCTCGCACCAGCTAAGTGCGGAAAGAACCAAACTATAAAAACTCAATAACTGATACAATGATAAGCAGAGGATAAAATTTAATAATTAATAATAATAAAAAAAATTGCGGACAGTGAGTTCTTTAAGTTGGAGTAAGGGAACTTTTAGGACCCTTTTCTTTATTTTATTTTGTATTCACTCAGTACTTATTAAGTTTATTCCTATTTTTTCATTCTAGTTTAACTAAAAGTTAATCTAAGTCTTTTCTTGATTTCTTGAATCATTTTTTTTTTTGGGGGGGGGTGGTGCTTAAGATGGCAACACTAAACATTATTGTTATTAATCCAGTTCCAATTTACATTTTGCCTTTCTCACACCAGATGGCAGCACAGTTATGGGTTTCACTCAGATGCTCAACTGTAGATCACATGTTAAAATAGTCTCAACTTTGTTTTCCATGCTGATATGCAGTATTTTTTACTCTTAGTATGTCATTCAGGTATTGTGCTCTAATAATTTATAATATCCTGTATGAGGTGTATCTTTCTTTGGATCTCTCAGCTTTTTATTATCTATTTTCTGTAATGTTTGCGTTATAAGGAGCTAAATTTTGTCATTTTAGGCTTAATGCCGACAAAATTGGATGAAATAACGCATCTTCTATGAATGAACTCACAATCTCCTCTGACGATTCTGTGAGTCATTCATAGTTTCTTATTTTACATACTGGTTTCCCGTCTTTAAATCATCTTTAGAACTTTATCAATTTCTTCATATATTTGTGATTTCAAATTTATGATATATATATATATATATAAAGGATGAAGTTTTCAATATTAATGGATTATTTTTTATTCTATTCTTAAATACTGTAAATGTTATTTTTTTATACTTTAATGATAAATAAGTTAAAATATGTATAACTATTATGCTAATATACAGAGGAAATATAAATTTACAATAACTGAAACATGTAGAAAAGTAGACATATTTATTTTTCTATTTTTCAATTAATTTATTTCATTTTCTACTATCAGTTAATTTTTTTTTCTTAATCGCTAGAAAGACGTGCCACGTTGACATTTTTGTTGTGAATTAGTTACACACTTGCCAAGTCTTGTACCACTATTCAGTGGCGTAGTCGTAAAAAAGGCAGAGGGCATACGTGCTAAGCAGATGGTATACGCTCAAGGCAGGGGGTATACCATACAGTGTATATACTATAGCTTTTTTGAGAAACAGAGGGTATAATGATGTTCCTTAAAAAATCCAGAAGGTATACGGCGTATACCACCGTATACTCTCCACTACATCCTTGCCACTATATTATTAAAGTAATTATATTATTTGATGACAGAAATTCTTCCGCTAAATAAGACGAAGATTGCTATTGAAAATAGCGATACCAGATTTAGCAGCTATGAAACTAATCTCCAAAAACATCTCGACATGCATTGTGCTTCTTTTTAGCGAAATTGGATATAGATATTAAATACAAGACGAAGGTTTAAAAAAAAAATGACAATTGAAATTAATGATTGACACCGAAATTTGAAAAGAAATTTATTTGTAAATAAGAAAAAGCTATATTTCACACACATAATAAACCGAATTTTTTTTAACCAAAATTCTGGTGTCAATCATTAATTTCAACACTTTAGCAATGGAATTGCTTTGCCTCTGAAATGATTATGCCGTTTTACAAATGCAACTCTAGCCTTCCTATTCTTAGTAGATACAAACGTGTTTTTGCTGGTCTTCTGCAATGTAAACCATAGAGGTTTAGGCGTCGTTTGACTGATGAAACGTGTATGTCTATGCCGTAATTTTCTTTGAATTCGTTTTTTTTTAAATTATTACAGCCGACTTACGACAACCACTTGTAGATATCATTTTTATAATACAGTCAACATTGCAAGTTGTTTTTTTCGGATGGCCACTTCGAGGCTTATTTTCGATGTATATCTGTTCATTAAAAACTTTATTCCATGTAATAACAAGTTGCCGAGACACGTTAAAAGAACGAGCTAATCCTGCTTGCAGTCTACCTTTCTTAAGTGCACTGACAGCGGCCCTTCTAGAATCACGTCAATATTTTTTACATTTCGGCATTTAAAAATAATCACAATAAGTCAATTTAAACACTAATCGAAGCTATAGCGCCACTGACACCTTCAACAATTAAATGCAAACTAATTGTCAAAATACTTTTGAGCTCTGGAGGAGTCATATTTCTTTGGTGGTATCGAATGTAAACAAAGCAGTTGAAACTTGATACATTTGAATAACTGCAGTCATAGTGTTCTAAATCTACATTTTTATATTAAATAAAATAAGAGAGAATATAAGGTTGTCAAAATACTTTTGAGCGCTACTGTAATTTCAAAAGAAAAAAGAAGAACCATATCCAGACTATGTTATTTAAAAAATATATATTATTTAAGAAGAATTATGGACATGAAAGAAAAATCATGCGTAAAGCATAGATTATGAAACATTTTTCAATGCATGCAGAATACTGTTAAGCACGCCTCATTCTATTGTACGCATATTGTATTTCACCCCGTGATATATCAATTTCAATATGTTTTAAGTAGTTTAAAATCAGTAAAATACACTGCAAACCTTTTCCCACGTAGACTACAACGTAACGACATTCGTCTGAGTACCCCTGTAAACGAACTATAAATGCTGCCCATTTTATGTTCATCACTGAACATGGGTAAACCTCAATAATATATATCTTTTTGCTTCCTATAGGGAACAACAGGTTCTCGGTCGACCTTATTCTTTTCACTATCACTTTCACAATTTTTGAGACTTTCACAAAAGTTGCTCTATACATTTAACTAATACATTATGCAAATTATATTTTGATTGCATTCGGGCATGCGCAGTGAAACATTATTTAGTGAATCTGCTCATTTCTCATCCAATATTTATTATATTTTAATTCTGATTGCAGGGTATTGTGTACAGTGTTGTTTGTCATAGTTTCTGAAAAGAACATTTTTTAATATTAAGGACTCTGCAAATTATAAACAACCCGGTCCCCTATGTTGTTTCGGAAAAAAAAAATCTTCGCGGAAATATACGACCTATATACTATTCTGTTTACACATCTGGAGTTTCAGGATAATTCCCCGTGTATTTTCTAGATATTTAACAAAACGTCTAAAATCGTAAGTGACCAATCATCATAATTGGCCATATTAGTGTATCAATTACATGGCATTCCGACTGTATTTACGCGAATTAGAGCAGGCAATCTGAATTCATTTACACTTTTGAACTATGCTAAAGTGTTAGAAAAGAAATGCATATCATACCATATTTTTGTGAAGATATATCTTTTATTCGTGTGTATTTTTACGAATATGTTGAAATATTTTCTCGAAATTGCATCTACTTTTCAACACTTTTACGTCTAAAAATGCCTTACATTTTTCCTCTCAGCATTTATTTAAAGAAATTCCCTCCGAAAATTTCGCTACCACTTCCGTTAGTATATAAGTTACTCTTCACCATGCCAGCAGTAATGGATTATGATTAAATGGCTTATGAATGCTTGTAAAAGCAAAATACATCAGTTTTTTACATGTAAAATACTAAATATAAATGAAAGATGAATGTTTGTAAAATCAAAATACATTAGTTTTTCTACATGTAAAATACTAAATATAAACGAAAGATAAAATTAAAATTAATTTTATCACTATTTTTTTTTTCTTTGAAGGAGGAGTTAATTTGGTAAGTATCTAATTAAGTATTTTCGGCTGGCCATTCACCAGGTTAAACTTTTGAAACCACCTATAGCATGGCATTGCTCATACATAGGAATACAATACTTACTCTCACTGACGATTTAAATAATTTGTGTTTTGCTGGCAATAAAAAGACGTAAAACTGTATCGCAGGGAGAATCTATTCGAAAAAAATTTCCACTGATTACAGAATAAAACTTTGATATGTTGATATACTAACGGGAAAAGAAAAATATTTGAGGACCCCAGAAGCCAAAGGGCATAAGTGACAAAATTGAAAAAATTGAACTAAGTTAACAGGCGACCTGGAAATATGCTTTTTTCTTTTCAGGTAAAGAAATATAAGTGATTTTCTAATTATGTGTTGTGTTTTAGAGATCAACCACTTTTGCCGAATAATGATCAATATTGATTAATTATAAATTTAAAGAAAATTGCAGTCTACTTTTTTCACATTTATTGAAATAAGAGTTCAAAGACCACTGTGAAACAAGCAGCAGTTTCCTATTTCAATCCAGTCAATTTTTATTGATGTTCAACTTTAACCTCAATTATCTTTGAACTCCATTTACTCCAAATCGAAATTTTGTCACTTGTACCCCTTGGCTTCTGATGTCCTCATTTAGAATTAAGAAAATTTCAAGACCTCCAAAACAGACAAAATATGTTTTATTGTTGTTGTTGTCTGCGATGAATGCGAAAATGCTTCATGATACGTAAATTTCGGGGTATAGAGATTTATAGAAATTTAATTATATAAATGTTCTGTTGGCTGCCATAGCTTTTTTTTTCTTTACTAATGAATTGTCTACTATATTCCACATCAATAAATCTATTAGGAATCAAGTACCTTTGAAATATCTATAACATTACCAAAAGTTCAAAATTTTGCTATCTTAAAAATTATTAGGCCTAGATAAATTTAAAAGAACATTTAAACAACTCTTGCTAAATTTTCTTTTTAAAAATTAAAATTTTTGATCAATAAATCTATTAGGAGTCATGTACCTTTGAAATTCCCATACGTTAAGGGGACACATACCCTTTAAACCGATGAAATTTTTATTTCGGCGACAAATATTTAAAGTGGCTCCATGCACTCATTTTTGCACTAAGCACCTTAGATTTTTTCTTTTAATAATATGTTATTTTCTCAATGAAATATAATACATAATTTGCATTAAACACTGCATAATTAATTAATTAATAATTATTCCTTAATGTATGATTTTTAAAAAATTATGATAATGTATATAGCTTGCGGGCATGATTTAAAAAGATCTATACCCTCTAGAACTTTGAAACTTTTAATATAAGTATAAGAACATTATAAAAATAAAATGAACTAAAACCTAATGAATAAACAAAAAAATTCTGAAGTTATTTGATTTTCAATATAGAAATATGAAAATTTTGATAATTTTTGTCACTCTAATATCCATACATTCAATAATTTTTGTTAAATTTCTTAGATTTTAGTTCAATTTGAAGAAAAAGATCTAGTAAAGATACTTATAAAGTTTCGAATCATTACCTTTAATACATTTGGAGTTATCATACGCGAAAGTAAAAAAATATCGATTTTGAGAAAAATCAATTTAAACATAAATGTTTCGCTTGAAACAGACCAAGGCTAATTTACATTTTTATTTACTATAACGAGCGAAATTTTACGAATATTTTGATGCGGTTTGTGGCAAATTGTTCAGAAAAACATTAGCTGTCAAATGAATTTTAAAACCAAAAAATCAATTTTTTGAAGATTTTAAAGGATATGTCCCTTAAAGGAATTTTTTTTCTATCTTAAAGAAGAAAGAAAAATCATGCATCAAGTATAGATTATGAAACACTTTCAGAATACGTAAACAAAATTTCTCTGTTTAATAGCTTAAAGAAGATACCTAAGTGAACATAAGTACTCCAATTGTTTTGTGAACAGCCTTTTAAGTCAACAAGCGTAAAACGTTTTGACATATTTACAAATTCATTTTTTAACGGAAAGATATAAAATTGGAAAGCCTGGCCATGGATGCGATTTGGAATTGAACTATTTTTCCATTTTTTTATCCATCCATTACCTGTTGAATTATAAGCGTTTTCGATCACGTGACAAATATGTTTTTCGCCCGCTCTTGAGCAAAGCCTTCTCAAGACTATCAAGCCAGACACGATTTCATTCCCCCACATATGTGACGTAACGACCCGGGGCTGGCGCCAATGCCGAGATTTTGAAACTTGTATCTGGTTGTTTAGAATTACAATGTAACGTATGCACGTGTTGTTTACTTAACTAACAGAACATATTCTTTTGAAGGTAAGTTTTATTTTCAAATTAACTACTTATATTTTATTAGTACTAGCTCTATTTTTTGTGTTCAGAATATCTTTTATTTTTAACTTCTTTAAAATAAATTAACTATTAAATCCCAGTATCGTATTGTCAACAATCCCGTGTACGTGTTTCAAAACAAAACGATATTATTGTACTTCTGTTTCATTTAAAAAACAGCAGTAATTTAAAGTGGCAAAAATCACTAAATCGTATCGAGACTTATATCATTCCCTGTCTATCGTAATTTGCTAAAAATTGGTGCTTGAATGGTGTGAATCGGTGAATTATCACAAAAGTTATTAATAAAGTTTTCATTGTTTAATTATATTCTTTATAAATATGTAAAAATAGCTTCATTTTAATATGTGCCAGAGCTAGACATCTCTGTTCGGGCCAACACATTTCTCCTTATAATTTGGAAGCTATACGGCCAATTCAGTTTGAAATTTTAATGTCCTATGCGACATATTTTTCTACCTCAACTATTATATTTTCAATTGGAAATTTTAATTAGTTCTTTTAATTTAAACAAATTAATAAAAAAAAAACTTTAAAATTATTATTACTCAGAAATTTACCACTGAAAACTGATGAAATTTTGTATACAGTAAGTACAGCATAAATATTATTAGTTTAAACTTTACCTTTCTTGCTATTCAATAATTTCGCTTAAAACTTCTGATTTTATTTACTCGGAAATACTGGCACCAGATAGCTGAAATTTATGTCAGACTGAGTTTCTTGGATACTAATCATGCTAAAACATTTTCAGCCAAAAGTCTTAATTACAAGCTTAATTATTATGTAATTTATAACTTGTCACACCTTCCTATCTTTTTAATTTGTTCTGTTTTCTCTCATTAGAGTGACTTTTAATGATCGACTTTTATTAGAAAACACTGGTCGTGAGAATAATATAACTCTGATTATTCTGTAGGCAGAATTGATTGGGCTTTAATTTGATACCAAAATTTATGTATTCTTATAGATATTTTCATACTTAAAAATTTAAATGTACTAGAAACTTTCATCATAATTTCTATGGATGCATAACATTGTTATCTTGTTTATTTCTTTTAAAGCCCGATCAATATACATACTAATTTATTGGTGTTTTTTAATCTTAAACTCTTAATAAAAATTCATTTTATAATATTTGTTACACAGTGCATGCTTATACATGACAATTACGGATATGGGAATGATGTGTCTGAATCTCTTTATTTTTACAATGACTGTAAACAATTTATTCCCCCCCCCCCCTTCCGAATTCTCAAAAATTTTGTGTGTTTTTATATAACTTTTAACGTTTAATTAAAAATAACAATAAATAAAATTATTGTTACATAATTATAAATTTACTTTTCTGTGTAGTCAGGATCCAACTTTGTTTATCTAGGTCCTCGGAGCAAGCACCATTCTGGGACCCCCTTTTATCTATCGGTAGAAATTATTCCCGAATAATGCATAAGTGGTTAGTGCTAAACTTCATACGTATTGTATGCATGCATAAATTTCGTACCAGGTACTATTTACATTTGTATACAGGGTATCACAAAAAGATGGTCACAACTTTATGAAAAAATATTAGTAGAATAATAGTAGAAAAAATCATGGATTTGTTGCAAAGGAGTATTTGTTTGCAAACTTTTATTTGTTTTTCTATTTATGTTATAAGGTGTCTAAAAAAAATACTCCCAATTGGTCCATAATAAATGATTTCAACTTGACTCGTTATGAGGAAAACGTGTATGAAGAATTTCTTTTGAAAACAATGTAATACTAAGTTGTTATAATAAAATTTAAATCATTAGTTTTCTAATGATATATAGTACAAAGTCCAAAATCTTAATTCTTGAATATCTGAACAAAATAAATATATGTTAGGAATATTTCAATTCCAATTGATGAAAGTGTTTTCTTTCTTTCTTTTGTTCTCACCAGGTTTCAGTACGCTTTTTAAAAACTGTATTCCTTGTACCTTGCATAATATCTTAAAATAATACAAAAATTAAGAAAATAATAATTTTCTGTTTCATGACCTTGTTTTGTTTTATTATGAGAGCTTTGTGTTTTTTCAATTTAATCGATTTTATGTGAAAATTACCCACTTCTGCTAAGTAAAGTTTACAGTAAGAAAAATTTATCTGTGTTGTTACCTAATTTCATGCACTCTGTAGTTTTACTATTTATTTATATTAAATTTATTATACTCCTTTGCATGTTTCAAATCACTAAATATTTAATAGGATATTTATTGTATAATTTCAAGCCACAATGAATAATAAAAATAGCATACAACTTGAATTTGTTTTCATTTAACAATCATTTTTCATCCACTTTAATTTAATTTTAAATGTGGGTTTTGATTGACAGAATATTGGTATTTATTTATTTATTTTTGAAAATGAAATAATTGAAAGCAAAGTAATTCTCTCTATGTGTTTAAAACTACATATATATGTTTATATATATATTATATACATATTTGTAGATTTTGCTTATATATATTTATTAATGTCTTGTTTTAGAATATATAGAAAATAGATAATTGATATTTTTGTAAATTTCAAAGTAGAATAAATAATGAAAACTATTCACTAAATTAAATTTAATACTTCGATTTTTTTTTCATTAACCAATCATTTTTCTTTAATGTAACTTTAATTAAGTGCACATTTTGACTGACATAGTGATATTATTTCATAATTTTTGTTTTTGTGTTATCGTTATTATTATTGTTTCGAGTGATCGAAATTGATTAAAAAGCACTTAATTAGGGTCTTTAAACTATACGTTTTTATTTTTTTCCCATATGTTGTGATAATAAGTTGGTATATAGAGGAAAGAATTAATATGTTTTAAATAACGCATGTGCTCTTCACGGCTGATCTAAGCCCCGCGTCGTGACGTCACGAAACCTCGTGTTTGGCTTGTAGTCTTGAGGCGGCTTTGTCTTGAGTGCTTTTTCTCCGTTCGCGCGGAAACTCCGTTCAAAACGTCCACTTTGACACTCTTTTCTGAAAGATTTAGTGCGTTTGCAAAAAAAACAAAAAAAAAACGGAAAAAACAGCTAGATGACCTAGTTTCTGAACAACAACACCCGCTAGTTGCATGCATTTCCGAACAAAAATAAATTAAAACTTATGTCAAGAAGTTGCCTTTTTGGATTTGCGAACACCCTTAAGTGAGCGGCCTTACCTTACTTTCCCCTACTGCTTGACAGGATTTGCCGCGAACATGTATTTTTAGAATTCGTACCATTATTTTCGTAAGGTAAATTTTGCTTTAATTAGTTAGAGAAAGTTGCGATTAAATGAGATTAAGATTATTGTTTGAAAAAAAGTGATAATCTAAAGTTAAAACCATACTAATATTGTTTGTGCATCTATGCCATATAGAGGTGCATGGAATGCAAAAGCAATATAGCAACACATTTTGCTTCTTATTTATAACTATCTACTACTACGGTTAGTTTTTGTTTTCCGCATAAAATGGTTTTACTAGATTTGGTGTTATCCCATGAATTTTATATAAAGTGTTTATGAATTCAGTTTAAATAATCTATAGACTGCATTTTTTAAACGCCTCCCGTAGCCCCCTCACACATACACATCCTGAAGAAATAAAGCATTTTTTAATATTTCCCTCAGTAAAATGACGAAATCGACTTCTGATGCGTAAAATTAAATAACTCTCTCAATAATAAATAATAAAAGGCCAAATAATGCATTTGCACAACAGGTATTATTATTACATACTAAGAAGCCTTCCTCCTGAAGTACCCCCTCCCCTTCTCTCCTCGGAATAATTAGCTGCATACGATGACCAATATACTCAGAGCTACTCTCAATAATGTGAACAATGTGATGTTTTGCAAATCATAGTATCATTTTTTTCTATGCGCCCTTTTCCCGCCTCCCGTAGTTTCCCACTGGCAAGTTTCCTTTCCAGGCAAAAAACAATTAATAATTCAACAATAAATGACAAACTTGTCCTATGGTATTAATCAGAGAAGACAAAGGAGAGATTTCTATGTTTAAAGGGAAAAGAATCTCAAGAAATAATTCTCGGAACAAAGGGGTTAACTTTAAATGCTTAACAGATGCATATTTTTCCAAGAACTTTAGCACTGCGCTCAGGATAGCATTTTCAGAATTCATACGATCAGCTCATTCTTTTTTCCAATTCGTAGAGTAGACAGAAAATGTCTAATTAAAACGCCTTAATATCAAAACCAAATGTATTTTTTGAATAATAAAAAATAAATTTTTTATAATAGTCGCGAGTTTAAACTTTTAAAAAACATAAGGAGACATATTTTAAGAAGCGAAGGATCAAAATTTTAAGTCATTTCGTGAACATTCATTTACTATTTTCTATTCAAGATGTTAAAATTCCATGCCTAGTCATTTTCGCACAATTGTGCATGTGAGCTGTCAAGAAACGATTTGAAGAAAATAGATCATTTATGCATTTCTTCAAGATCTTTTTACCGTAAAGTGATTATCGTGGAAGCTAACGTTTATTGTTTTATTCACTATCATAATTAACACCTTTTAGCAATTAATTAAGTATATTATCTCTAGGTGTTGTGATTTCTTATGTATTTAGATACTTTCATATTTCCCCCCTGTACATAAATATAATATTCCATGGATGTGCGTTTATTCTCGTGGAGATACATTTATAAAAATATATGCAGGGTGTTGCAGAATTCGATTGACAAATTAAGCTGGTTGATGAGGATGAAAAATTATTACAGAACATGGGTTCGCAAACCACTTATTTAATCAAAAATGCAGGGCATTCTACCATAACTCAATTTGGGTTGACGCAATAACTTTTAGAAAACTGAAGTATATTATAATAAAGCTTTTAAGGAACATTCTCATCTTTTTTGTAAATGTGATAATATAATAATACATTAAATTTAAAAAATCAAAAAACCCGACTGCGTAAAAAGCGAACTAATTAATTATTTTTCATCAATGCGAAACTATTTTTTATATTACGTGCTTACCTATTTTTTTTATTTACTTGTATTGATGACTTTTAAGTTGTGTTTAATTGTTAGTTCCTATTTATAAACACGGTTTTGATGAGGCCTATGTAGATGTCAATGATGTTTAGAGTTGCAGTAAAGCTAGAGATCCTTCCTACACATCTTCCATGTGTGTAATATTTAAACGGAGGTTCTGACTGTAAAATAGTCAATGGAACATCGTCTACCTTTTGAAAGACCTATGCAATGATATGCCACTCAGTAGGGTGCGTAAAATGTTTTTTTCGTCTCTACCGCCATTTTGAATTTATGAAAACAAAACCTTCCCTATAACCATCGGACGGTTAAGACGAATCGATAGAGACCTCATTCATTAAAATCCGTCCAGCCGTTGGGATGTTTCAAGGGTGTAAAGAAATCCACTTACCCACATGCGCGTGAAACACATAACCCTTCTTGGCAGTCGGGTAAAAAATAAGTGGTAGAAGTTTCCATTATACGCACCAGCACTATGCACTCGCTCCACATTTTGGACTGCATTACCAGTTCATATGGTATCATCGATTGCTTGAGCACCTTGTTTTCCAGAACTTTTCGCGATGTTCATGTCGAACATTTCACGCAAAGCAAGGTAGAGTCGTGGGGGGGGAAAAAGTAAACACCCCATGCTAACTCTGCAACAAATTATCGTAGAAGAAAGCTACAGGTACCAAACGATTGGAAATAAAGTCTACTTTTAAATGAGGTATATAAAATTTGCTTAGGGGGCCATATACAAATAAAACGAACCCAAACTTTTTTTTTTTTTTTTTTTTTTTTTTCAATAGCAATACCCCAGTTTGACATCCTAAATAAATTCTACACCCTTCAATTAGCCTAAATCCAAATTTACATGAAATTTGTACGATTAGTTTTCGAGAAATTAATTATTTCAAAATGAGCCTATTTTAGGGGTTGTATCCAAATTGAAGGTCGGTACTCAATTGTTGAAACGTTACAGAATTACTACGTCACTTCTATTCATGTATTATTTCTTGCATATATACACATCTCACTCGCGTAATATGTTTCGACATTGCCAGCCTAAATATTTCAATAAAATGAGTAAAATATATTTTTTCAAATTATGCTTTTCTGCACATCATCTTAAACCATCATTTTTCCGTTTTTTTTTTTTTTTTTTTTTTAAATGATAATTCGAAAACTACTTGAAAGAAAATTTTAAATTGAGAATTCGCATAAAGCAGGACATAATAAATATAAATCTATCAAATAAATGGTAGGTTACAATTCATATTTTTTTTTCGAATATTAATTTCATAATTCATATCATAAGATTTTTAAAACTACAAATTCAATATATTTATGTTTAGGTTTTTTAGTATTATAACAACACATAAAATTATCGTATTAGAATAATATTTTCAGGAGATATTAATAAAAATATGAAAATGTAATTTAACATTAGAAGCTCTAAATTTTGAATGCTTATAATTCAAAAACTCATTATTCAAAGAACTAGAAATTGCGTTTCTAGGCATAGTTTGAACCGAAGACTTAAAATAGCTCGCCAAAAGTGGGTGTTGCCATTTAAAAAAAAATAAACGAAATTTGGTCTGGTTTTGATTTGTAGATAGCCTCCTAAGCAAATTTTATATACATCATTGAAAAGTAGATTTTATTTCCAATCGATTGATACCAGTAACTTTCTTCTACTATAATTACTTGCAGAGTTAGTAGGGTGTGTTTACTTTTTTTTCCACGACTGTACATATCATTGCATTTTCATTGGAATGTTTTTACTTTTCTCAAAATTACTACCGCCAACCCAAGTTCAGTTATAGCATGAAACATCCTGTATTTATGACTAAATTAGTTTGAGTTCCCACGTTCTTATCACAATTTTACATCCTCTTGATGCCTACAATAACCCTCTGAATTTCTCGGTCTAATTCGGCAACACCCTGTATAATGTATGCGTATATGTTGGTACTTGCTCATGTTTTTAGGGGCCCAGAACATATTATGACACTTTGAGGGATATTCAAATCTTAGGCGACCTCCATTTGTGTTTGACCTTCTTCCATTCTACCAATTATTCGCCACTTTTGACCTTCACTTAAATGATACCTTTGAGCCATAACTAATGAATATTGATCACACTCAGACACTCAGGACTCTCGTATATCTATCATATGAAGAAAAAAGGAAGTAAATACATAAAATTTTGGAAGTTTCATAAGAATCACCCAATAAGTCTTGTTCTAACGAAAATTTAATTGAACGCGGGTTTTTTTTTTTTTAAATATTACAAATTAACAAAATTTTAATATAAATAGATAGGAAAAATTTCGATTTTTTGGTCAGTTGAAAGGTATCTCAGCACTTTTCGTAATTTTGAATTGTTAATATTTTGAATAAAAAAAAATGCTTTGTTTGAGTATCATAAAGTAATATACTTTTATGTAATTATCTGATACCTTTTCATAATTTCGAATTGTTTACTTTTTGTAAAAAAAATGTTTTTTCTGCGTATCATAAAGTAATGCACTTTTATGTAGTATCTTGATCGGTTTTGTGACATCATTTCTATTTTAAATCAATTCTAAAATTTTTTAATTCACTAACAGAATTTGGCAGATCACGTTACACAGTAATTCCATAACATTCAAGCCATTACTGGTGGAAAAATAAATAATGTAGAGTAATCCATTTGAGGATTACGCAGTAATGTATTGCTGTTAAATACTCAAGAACAAGATATACACGAAGTGCTTTTAATCTCGCTGTTGATCTAGCTAATCCGCGTCCTGATGGCGATGAGGAGGCGTAAAAGAAACTGCATCGCATAGAAACTAGGATAAAACAAAGAATCCTTATCCCACTTCAATCTTAATTTATGGACATTGGGGGTAACGGCTTGGCGCCAAATGTCTTAATGTTGTTTCAGGATTATAGCACGATGTGAAACGACAACTTAATTTAACCCCAATTAAATGTGTCGAAAAGAAATTTTTTTCTAGAATTATAGAGATCACATATATGCAATGGTCGTGTTTCATCTGAAGTAAAATAAGGTAAGATTATATCTAAATCGATTAATTCATTGTGACATTTATCTTCGGGCATTGTGCGATATTCAATCTTCATCTTTTTTTATTTTCCCTACCTACATTTTTTATTTAAGATCATAAAACAAGACAGGTACACGAATTATTTTTCACCAAACTCTGATAAATGTGGTAGATAAACACTAAACTATAGAGATCACACGCATCCAATTTTCCTGTTTCATCTAAAATAAAATAAGGTAAGATTATATCTAAATCGATAGTTTCAACGTGACATTTATCTTCGCTCATTGTTCAATATTCAATCTTCATTGATGTTTTTTTCCCATAACTACATTTTTTATTAAAGACAGGTACACGAATCCTTTTTCGTCAAACTGATAAATGCAGTACATAAACGTGATAAACACACGACTATAGAAATCGCATACATCCAATGTTCCTGCTTCATTTAAAGTAAAATAAGGTAAGATTATATCTAAATTTATTATATAATGTGACATTTATCTTCGAACATTGTGCAATATTCAAGCTTCATTGATTTTTTTCTTGTACCCACATTTTTTTTTATTTAAGATCATAAAGCAAGGCAGGTACACGAATTATTTTTCATTAAACTCTGATAAATATAGTGGTACATAAATGTGATAAATACTGAATTTGTTTTGACAGATAAATCTATATTATAAAGCAAAAACATATCCATGCCTAATATTCCATAACGAAATTAAAATTTCACCAATAAATAAATACAATAATAAAATAATACAAATAAAACACAAGTGCAACAGACATATAATCGAACTACTCGAACTTACTACTTAAACTACTGAAATTTTAGCCATATAGTGTACTTACATACGGCAACTTTCAATGAATGCAATAAATGTAACAGCCTTTTTTTAGGTGCGTTCGTAATTATATAAATACATAGCACCTATAGCCGGCGTCTGGTACGCATATAACAGCACAAAAACTTTCCAACCGAATAGTTTTAAATTTAATATATACCGTATTTTATGGAAGAAACGCCGCACCCTTTGTAAGCGCCGCACTCCTCAAAATTGGTCTAAATAAGATTAAAAATATCGTAAACGCCGCACCTTTGGGAACACTACTTTTGTCGACAATGTCTCATTGACCTAGCTTTAGTCAAAGTTTTCTGAACAGTGTAGAGAGCCTCATTTTTAATAATTTAGGATTTTAAAATTTTATTTAAAATATTTAAATCAGGTTTTAAATATTTTTATGTAATTTTTTTAATTAAGGAGACGTCAATTGGCATTAAAACCATCCGGAGCGCCGGACGCGGACCCTCTCCTTAGACGCTCCACATTTTTTTAAGTGGCTATCGCAACTTAGCACGCTTTTTACGTCGCATGCACTTTAGCCCTTTTTAGCTTCAACTTGAAACCCTCAAACTCTGAGTAGCCAAGTGGAAGAGTAGTAAATTTTTTTGTCCACCTGTATGGTTCAGCATCATCATCCGAAATGTCACAGTTTTCATATACGGTGAAGTCGGAAGGTTTCGCGTTGTTGAGCAGGGGGCTTGAGAACAGTCTTATAATAATATCTATATTATTATTCATGGGATTAATGAATTTTTATTTTATCCCAATTTTATGCGCGCGAAAAAAAAAAAAAAAATCGTAAACGCCGCACTTGACAAAAAAATAACTTTCAAACTCGTAAACGCCGCGGCGTTTCTTCCATAAAATACGGTACTATAATCATTGCAACCTTCTGTCGAGTCATTTCAAATTTTATAAAAATCAAATAAAAACTAAAAAAGATATTAATAAAAATGTTCTTCATTTTATTAAATCCATGTCATACGTAATGAATTCAATGATATCCTATGATAGGTAATATGATTCTAGGTTGCCATGGTGATGACGCCCTATTTAAGATGAAGTCCTATTATTTCCGTACTGCTAAATTTAATATATAGAATCGTAATAAAGTTTGTATTCATGCATTTTTGCATATATAAGAGTTCAACAGCTATTGCACCAAGATCTGAATATTTATAAAACTAGTTATAGTACGAACGCACCTCATTTGCCACGTTTGACGTGCAATTTCCGATTTGTTTTTAAGGCTATTCTCAAATCCAAAAGGTGACATCCAACTTGGTGACATAAGTTTTAATTTATTTTTGTTCGGAAATGCATACAACTAGCAGGTGTTGGTGTTCAGAAACAATGTAATCGAGCTGTTTTTCCCGTTTTTTTGCAAACGCAATAGATCTTTCAGAAAATAGTGTCAAAGTGAGCGTTTTAAGCCGAATTTCCGCGCGAAGGAAGAATAACCGCTCAAAAATGGATGAAAAACGTGTTTGTCACGTGATCAAAATCGCTTATAACTCAACAGGTAATTGATTGATCAAAAAATGGAAAACACAGCTCAATTCCAAATCGATTCCATGGTCAGGATTTCCAATTTTATATTTTTTCCGTTAAAAAATGAATTTGTAAATGTGTCAAAACGTTTTGAGCTTGTTGAGCAGATCAGTTAAGGACAGCTTTAACAGATGAAAGCAACAGTGGCTAAAGAAAAATATTCTATGATCTTAAATTACCACAAAACAATCACTACAACAGTTGCTTCCAAGACCAGTTGCCTTTACCATAAATGATACGACACTTTTCCGGTCATTGCCAGCAATAAGCAACTTTGTAGCTTAATGAAGAAACCTCTTTAAAATGAAAATTGTAATTCGAGCACTCATCTAACATATTGCTCCAGCCATCCTTTTATTTTGAAATGATCTGTATGTGTCCTTTTTTAATTCCTTGACAACGTGTTTGATGATTTAGAGTCGGCAATACATCATAATTACAGCTTTGTGTATATTATGGCAGCATATCCTTCACAGTTCTTTTTCTGTGTTTCGCTGTTTTTGTTTCCGACATCGTAAATAACTGGAAACAGTACCAGAGACTGGCTTGACAGCTAATTCAAGAGAAAGACTCTGTGTTAGTTTAGGGATTTTCTGAGAAAAGTTACTTCATTTATAAGATCTGAGAAATAAGATGAAAAAAGCTGCCTGACTTGGTTTCGGCATTCATTTAAGGCCGAATATGGAAATTTTCTATATGTTTCTAGGGTAACGTATAGTTAGCTACAACTACAACTACTTGTTTTAAAAAGTAGAGACTACAGACTAGTTTTCAAAAGTAATCACCATTTCGCTACTTTTAGATTTTGCCAAAGGATTCAATTTACACTCGAAACTGAAGACACAGATATACAATAGTCTCTAGTTATATCACATCTGCCGGGATGAAATTCAGTGTTAAATTCAGATACTTTTATTCGGGAGGGATTTCTGTGGCTCCGGTGGAGGGGGGGGAGCATTATAGAGTTCCGGAGGGTGGAAATTTCACTTTTTGAGCATTGAAAACACAAAATCTCACATCTTCCGGAGGGAGATCTCACTGCTCTGACGGGATGCCCCCCCCCCCCCCTTCGGGCTACCCCCTGAATTCAACACAGATGAAATTAAATAAGTGCGCTATAACCGAGAGCATTAAAAAAAAATTAAGAAATACAACCTACAAGAAAATGTTTTGTGTTTTTCTCCAAAAATGTTAGTTTATAGTTTAGTTTTTCAATATTACAAATTTCTTAGCGAAATTAAGAGATTTTCCCCCCTCAAGTAGTATTAAAAGTAGCGCCGTTCTTGCGGCCAATTACTTTATGTAACGCGCTAATCGCTACACTTCAAACTACTGTAAAAAGTAGGGAGTATACTGTAGTTTCGCTACTTGTAGAGCGCTACTTCCGACCCCTATCTGTTTCCTATCATTAAATTTGGCTTGGATAAGTATTCAACAAACCATAAACTTTTCTTCAATTGGTCGTAAGCTAAAATTCGATGACAATTACTTGACATTAATTTGAAGATCCCCTTCTGAATGTTTAACACCTTGGGGGACGATACGTGCCCTTAAGATGCTCAGAATCCTTCACTATTCCCACCAGTTACTTTTTTTATTATAAAGTTTACCGCGTTTAATCAGAATATTTTCGCAATTCAATTACAGAAAATTTTCCACTTTGAAAAACCGGTGGTAAAAGTTTAAAAATTAAGCAAAAGGCTCTCGTCACGAAGGGGTTAAGGCCAAAGGGTCAAGTCCAAAGGATCAACTTTCTGACATAAGTTTTAATTCATTTTTGTTCGGAAACGCCTGAAACTAGAAGGTGTTGTTATTTTGAAACTATGTCATTGAACTGTTTTTTCCGTTTTCTTGTAAACGCAATAGATCTTTCAGAAAATACTGTCAAAGTTGGCATTTTGAACAGAACTTCCGAGCGAAAGAAGAAAATCCAGTCAATAAGGGGAGAAAAATGACGTGTCACGTTATCAAAATCGCTTGTAATTCAATAGGTAATTGATTAATCCAAAAATGGAAAAAAAACAGCGCGATTCTAAATCGCTTCCATTTCCAGGCTTTCCAATTTTATACCTTTCCGTTAAAAAATGAATTTATAAATGTGTTAAAACGTTTTTGCTTGTTGAGTAGAGCAGTTAAGAACAGCCTTAAATGTTCATAAAATTAACATGAAAAATAAAACTAATTCATATTTTTAAAGCTTAAAAAAATGTGTTTACAGCTTCATTCCTTATTTATTTATTTATCTACTTAATTATATTTTTTAACACTTTCCAACATAGTTGAAAAGTGTTTATGAATTCGGCTTATTTGTTCGTCTGTATGTACTCAAACTTGCGTAAGTATACCTGGATTGATACATATTTTTCACATTTTAATTAGGTTCACTATAGAATGGTCACTATTAAAAATGAAGTGTGTAGCATAAATAGTTTGTTTACAGGATCACACTAAAATAATCCCGTTGCACTATACATGGTCTATATGGACAAATTGTTTGCGGGGCACTTTATTTAAGGGTAATCGGTCGGAGGGATGTTAAAATTTTATTTTCTTTATTTATAGACATGTTTTAATGAATTCCCCCCCCCCCCCCTGCAATGTATCTTTCAATAAGGATTGCTTTTCAGATAATAAGTTTTTGAAAACTTTGAAATTTTGTTTTAAAACTTTAAACTTATTTAAATTTTGATATAACTCATGAAAAACTTGCCCGATTTCATTTCTTTTTTCCTTTTTATGTGAAGAAAAGACTTTTTGGAATTTGTCTTCAGCAGTTATAAAAATTTTATTTAATAAATTTATAATACATTTAAAAGCTTTTTTTGTAAAAAGAGGATTTTTTAGAGGGATTTTTACTTCGAGGATTATATTTTCAAAATTTTCGCGTGAAATTAAAAATCCTGAAGGCAATTTATTAAAAACGAAAGATAAAAACTCTGTACAAAGTTCCATATATATATATATATATATATATATATATACACTATATGGCCATTAATGACCGGCAACTTTCAATTTTAGACAATTTGTCGAATATTTAGAAATATACTTGACAGATTCTTCTGGAATTTCAGGATTAAAAAGAACAGGTATGACATCATATTTTGCAATGTCGATTTGTTAAGAGGGGCAATTAGGGGGCCAACAAAAAATCAAAGAAAAAAAAATAATACTTGGATCACCCTGTAAAATAAATTGCACGAAATGATCTTCCGCTCCCGAATATAAATAAACAGACATTGTGCAATATGTGTATTCTTTTGTGTAAGAATAGCATGTATATTAATAGAGATATAGCGATTTATTTAAAAAAATTAAAAAATTCTTGCATGTTTTTTGCTTATAACATGCAGGGTTTTCAACTAACTTTAACGCCGGTTTCAGAAAAATTGACAAAATATAGTAGAAACAATATAGTTCAATTGGAATATAAATATATTAAATATTTTAGGAAATATGAGCAGTTGTATGAAATAATTTTTATCTGCGCATGCGCGAACGATGACAAAGATCATTTTACATAATTTAATAGTCAACTCTATGGAGCAACTTATTAAAAAAATCTAGTCAAATATCCTAAAAATTCAGAAAGATATCGGCGTTAAAGTGAGCAAATTTTTAGTTGTTCTCAAAAAGCAGCTGAATGATAAGGGATTTTACACAAATTGTCATTTTTTATTAACTGACTTTCAGAAAAAAGTTAGTATTTAGTGAGTATCAACGAGTAGGTTTGGAAAAAGTGCTCCGATTTTGATACTTCTTTTGATCATGGTATAGGCTCGTTCTGGTGGTTATCCAAGAAGAACTAAAGCATCAATAAAAAATGAAAATTTAAAAAAATTAAAAATGACTATTTGTGGAAAATCCCTTATCATTATTGTTTCTACTATATGTTGTCAATTTTTCTGAAACCGGAGTTAAATTTGGTTGAAAATCCTGCATGTTATAAGCAAAAAACATGCAAGAATTTTTTAATTTTTTTAAATAAATCGCTATATCTCTCTTAATATACATGCTATTCTTACACAAAAGAATACACATATTGCAAAATGTCTGTTTATTTATATTCGGTAGCGATAGATCATTTCGTGCATTTTATTTTACAGGGTTACCCCAAGTATTTTTTTCTTTGATTTTTTGTTGGCCCCCTAATTGCCCCCCTTATCAAATCGACATTGCTAAATATGAGGTCATATCTTTTCTTTTCAATCCTGAAATTCCAGAAGAATCTGTCAAGTATATTTCTAAATATTCGACAAAATGTCTAAAATTGAAAGTTGCCGGTCATTAATGGCAATATAGTGTATCTGTATATCTTGCAAGAAAGTTAAGATATATCTTTTTAAACGTGACGAAGTATGACAAGATCCATTCTGAGATAAATGGAGTTTCAATTATGGCAGGGCAGAACTGATAGTATATCACAAAAATTGTTGTAGCAGCTCATATAATTATCATAGAAATACTTTGCTTTATTTAATTTATTTAAATTTGCGGTATTTTATTAGCAAGAAAAACAAAATATTAATTTATTTGAGAATTTCTACCCCCGGACTCTCTTAAATTTTTTATATATCTCTTTTCATTGACTGAAAAAAAAAAAAAAAAAAAAAAAAAAAAAAATTCTAAATTCCTGAATTCTGTTACTGTTGGAAAGGGTTTCATAATTGATGCTTGGTGCTTGAATTTTCGTTCTTGTAATTTTTTATTCGGTTTCTTTATTATTCTTTTCAGTAAAATGCAAATGGATGCCTTTAGCGTTTGAAAGAAGTGGAAATCGCAGTTTCTTATGTTAGGCAAACACTATTTATTATTCCTGATAACATCTTTAATTTACATGCAAGTGTGACAATGAATTAATCAGTGTAATCCTGAAATAACGAAGTCGTTACATTAGTAATTCAACTTCATGTAAGGTGCTGGGGACAAAGGAATCTTTCAATGAACAGGATTTCGTAGGTGTGCCAGTTTACTTTGTTAATTAAAAGCTTCTTGGATGATCTTGATGAATTAACTTCTCTTGCTATTTTGTATGCAAAGCAGCCTGGTATAGATGCATACATAAACGATTTACTCAAGTATAAAAACAATTTGTTTTTAAAAATTTTTATTAGCTAAAATTTATTATTTTATGTTTTGCTAAGATGATATAGATTTGTCCTAATTAGACATTGAAATAGAGCCCTGCATCTGGTCGAGTAACACTATCTTACCCAAACACCGCCTCGACCGGAATATCGGTTTGATACTAATTTTTTTTTTCTAAGTTCGGGCTTGGGTCTAACATGACTTTTCTTTCTTTTTTTAACACTTTCCAACAAAGTTGAAAAGTGTTTATGCATTCGGTTTGTCTGGCCGTCTGTCAGTCTGTACGCGCTCTAACTCCCGTAAATATACTCGAATCGTTCTGAAATTTTTGAATGTTTAATGACCTCTACCATAGCACGAACCCTATTTCAAATGAAGTTTGATTTTTTCCGGCGTATTTTAATTATGTTAAATTGTTTCATATATAATGAAATTGATATACGTTGCTGAGGTTTACTATAACTTATTTCATGTATAATACGAAGGGCATAGCATTTACAGGGACACACAAAAGATTTCAGATACTATATTGTATCCGAAGTACTGTACGATAGCGATGATTGCTGGAAATGCATATTCAATTATGTTATGTGCTTTTATGTTTCACTATACTTATGCATTGTATATGGTGTGTATAAATGCTGTAATTCATATACAGGGCTACACAAAAAATTCGTATTGGTTACTGGGTATGATTGTAAATTGCTTAAAGGTGGTTTTTAAATGAATTATGCATTTTTACGCTGAACTGCATTTAGTTTACTAAGAAATGTTTGTAGAACATAGATAAAAAATTATATACAGGATCACGCGAAGAATTGGATACATGACCGTCTATAAATGATAATTTCTGGAAATGTGATTCCAGTAGTTTTAAGAGTGTTTTACTTTGAATTTTTGCTAACTAAACTTTTTAAATTTTGCTAATTTGAACTTTAGCTAAATAGTGCGTGTAATAAAGATGCTAGGTTAACTACAGGGTTGTACAAAAGTATACAAGTATTTTTCCATCTATTAGTATAAATTGCTGAAAGAGAAATTTCAACCTATTATTCCTTTTCTTGCTAAACTAAATTTCCCCATTATATGGTATATATATCAACCGACAGATCAAATACAGAGCTGTTCAAAAAAACTGGAATACATATTTGCTATGGACGGTAACTGCTGAAATCAGTTTTTCAAATGTTTTATGCATTTTCTAAAATGTTTACTTAGTTCACTTATATACCTTATTTCCCTAAATAACGAAGTTTTTTTAAAGCATTCAGGAAGTGTTGGAAGTGTCATAATCAATGCTTAACGCATGATTTTTCTTACTTGTTTTTTTATACTTAGATTGTTGTGTGAAAAAAATGTGATTTAATTACGACTACTTTTACATGTTATTGTTAATTAAAATTAAAGATCGTTGAGTAATTGCAAAATATATGTACAGTCAGTATATAAAAAATAAAAAATAAAAATCATTCGCCAACCATAGATTATGAAATACTTTCCAATACGTTGAGAATACTATAACAAAACTTCACAGTTTAATAAGGTTAACGACGTTCTCTAAGTAAACAATTTGAAAAACGAATAACACATTCAAAACTCAATTTCTGCTATTACCATCCATTATACATTACCATTATATCCATTATATATTATTGAAAAATATTCTATTTTTTTAGGTGCGTTCGTAATTATATAAATATGTAGCACCTAAGGTCGTCGTTCTATCTGTCTGCTGTCCGTCCGTCCGCATATAACAGAGCAAAAACTACCCAACCGAGTGGTCTGAAATTTTAAATATATAATTGTTGCAAAATTTTGTCGAGCCATTTCAAATTTTATGAAAATTGGATGTATAGTTTGATTACAGGGACAGTCAAAAGTTTTCCGTTACATGACGGCCAATGGGAAAAAATTATTTCAAGTGCGTTTTAATGATGTTACAGTCTTTCGTACAGAATGACATTGACATGCACTTATTGAAGGGCACTAAAATATGCATTCAGTACAATATGCGGTGCAAAAAATATTTATAAAACTAGCTATAGTACGAACTCACCTCATTTGCCACGTTCGACGTGTAATTTCCAACTAGTTTCCTTAGTTGACAAAATATTTCTAAAATCAATGCTTAATTTTATATGAAGTGCTAAAATTTTACTCCCAGGTTGTCAGTTTTTAAAACATAAAATATCAAATTAAGCATAAATTTTAGAAATATTTTGACAACTAAGAAAATAAGTGACATCTTTTAAGAAAGTTAAAAATATTAATTCTCTGTAGAGATATTTTAAATATATAAATGCATCAAACGCCCTTAGACTTAACATTACCGAGGTGACAAGCAGCCTTAACCGATATGACACAATCGTGCACCTTCATTCTCCAGCTGTTCATTCTCCCATTCTGAAAGAAAGTTTGAAATAAAACTTGCGTCATATTTTCGAGTTTTTTGATACACCAAAAAACTGCTTCCTGAAGTCGGAAGCTCTGCCTTGACTCTTGAACATTACACAAAAAGACGGTTTTGTTTCTGTGATCATAAAAGATACCTAAATTTCAAACATGCGTCTTTGTGACGTTGTTGTGTGACATCCAGATGTAAAATGACAGCCGGAAGCGTTAGGTGAAGATGAAAGAGCAGCCGTAAAAAGTTAGAACTCTGATTTTCTGGTCAGAATGGAAAAAAAAATGGCCATAATTAAAAAAAAAAAAAAAAAAAAAAAAATGATAGCCTTTTTTTTTTTTTTTTGATACTCTGACTTTTCATACTCTAACCAGAAAATCGGAGTTCTAACTTTTTACGGCTGCTTTTTCATCTTCACCTAACGCTTAATTTATAATGGCTGTTGCTGTTTCATAATAATAGAAACCACCAGTCCACCAGAAGAAAATGAAGTAATGGAAATGTCGGGAGCGACACTAAATTCTGAAAAAGCAGAATTCCTGTTCTCTAGTTTTTTTTTTATTATTATTGTTTTTTTAAAAAATATTTATTATAAAATAAAATTCCCAATGAAATGTTTATAAATTTCGTAACTTAGCCTATTTTAATATGTTGCATTCTCACACGAGACAATAAGACCATTTGATAATTCTAATGATGCGAAAAAAGTTTGAATTACTTAAATTGCTAATTATACTGAAATAAACAAATAAATAAATAAAGTCTTTCGTGGGATATATTGTTTGAGAGAGATTCAAGGTCTTTAAAACAATACAGACGAATGCAATAATATTTACCATTAAAAACATATAAAATAAGGGAAAATGTGAGAGAAATATTGATTATTATTATTATATGTGAAGGTCAAGTGTAAGAGATAATCTTATCTAGATAATTTTCCAGCATTGGAATGACAAAAACAAAATTAAAGATTTCGAAAGTTTTTGGAAAGAAATATATATATATATTCAATCAGATTTTTTTATATGAAGTAATATAGCGTTTTGAGGCACAGATGTCCTGTGCAAAATTCCTTTTAGAAGGGGGCTTAGATGCATATTTATTTTCTTTCAATATGAAAAAATGCGTAAGATCAATTTCATGTTTACGAGAAACTTCCTATATAAGCTATATACAGGGTGATTCCTCAAATTCCTTGCTCAATAACGCGAAACTTTTTGACTCATTTTTAATAGTAAATACTTAAAATTCGCAGACCTGACTAATTGAAACGATCTGGAATCAAATAGCTTTTTCCATTTTTTTGATAAATAAATTACTTATCGGGTTATAAGCGATTCTTCTCACGTGTCGACAAGTTTTTCTCCTTTCTCGCGCTACCACGTCGGGAACTCGTTTCAAAACGCCCACTTTGACTATATTTTCTGAAAGATATTCTGCCTTTACCCCAAAATCACTAACGTCTTTCGATTACATTGTTTCTGAATAAGAACACCTGCCAATTTCATGCGCTTCCGGAAAAATATGATTTCAAAAATGTGTCAGAAAGTAGCTCTTTTGCATTTCAGAACAGCTATAAGGCGTTTCTTGAACACTTTCCCCCGCTTAACAACGCGAACTTTCTCATTCTGACTCATTTTTAAATACAAAAACATGGTACTTGCAGATAGGATTATCAAGGTGATTTGTAATCGAACAGGTTTTTTTTTTTTTTTTTTTTTTTTTCCCTTTAAACGTTTTACATTTTAAATTATAAACGACTGAATAGTACCTGTCAAGGTTTGACTGTAAATAACTTGAATGTTTCATTAGAAGAATTCTTTAATTTTTAATTAGTTGCTTTTAAATTATTTATTGAAATCGAGAGAAATTTCTATCTTACATAAGTGATTCCTATTGATTTAAGACGACAGATGGTGCTGTCAGTCTAACCTATTCAATGGAGTGAAAGAATTTCAAGTTTATAATTTACAAAGATTTACGCTTGCTTTTTATCAGAAATGTAACTAAAAATATTGGGCATTTATTTTTACTCACTACGGTTTAATTTTTTTTTTTTTTTTTTTTTTTTTTTTTTTTTTTTTTTTAATAGCAATATTTATTTTATTTATTTATTTAACTGTTTTTTAACTAAACGGCCATTAAAAGCTGCCACGAATTTTATTTTTATCAGTCTCATTAGGTAAAAATTATTTTAATTTTCAGAGAAGAAATGCGAAAATTACGGATGCATTCCAAGCCCATAGGTTTGATCTCAGAGTAACCATACGGAAACTCTCAGAGTTTAAGGCGGTTCTCAAATTCCCTGCTCAACAGAGGGCTGATTCCGGCACTAATTATGTGGGTTTTTTTCGCCCCTTTGACAAAATTTGCTGTTTTTTCGCGCTCTTCTGACGAAATTTCGCGATTTTTTGACGAAATTTGCCATTTTTCCGCGATTCTTTGACAAAATTAGCTTTTTTCGCGATCCCTGGACGAAATTCGCGATCCTTTAACAAAATTTGCATTCTTTTCGCGATCTTCTGACAAAATTCGCGTTTTTCCTGCGATCCTTTGACGGAATTGGCGGTTTTTCTTCGAACGGTTGACGAAATTGACCTTTTTCGGCGATCATTTGTCGAAATTCGCGATATATTTTATATCCGAACTTTCAGATTTATGACCGTTTTTTTTTTAATTTTCGGAAATGACTGCCTCAATTTTTCGGAAAATTTGGAACAGAATCACCCCTGTCTCAACAACGCGAAACTTTGACTCATTTTTAAACGTAAAGTTCGCAGACATGACTATTAAAGCGCTTTGGGATTAAATTATGTTTTTCGTTTTTTTAAAATAAATTAATTACTTATCGAGTTATAAGCGGTTCTTGTCACGTGACGACAAGCTTTTTACCTTTCTTGCTCTGTTGTGTAGGAAATTCGATTCAAAACGTTCACTTTGACAGTATTTCCTTAAAGATTTTTTTTTTTTTTTTACTTTGCCAAAAAATGGAAAATGCTGTTCGATTACATAGTTTCTGAATAAGAAGTGCCAATTTTACGCGTTTCGAAACAACAATGAACTCAGAAATGTGTCAGAAAGTAGCTCCTTTGGATTTGAGTACAGCCTCAAGCGATCTCTGGATTCTTAAAATTGAAAAAATGTAAAAAAAAAGGGGCCATTTTAAAAATTTATTATCTTAAAATCTATTGATTTTAAAACACAATTTTTTATTGGGATGAAAGATATATTCATGTATTTCATTTCATGTATTTAAAAAATTGCAAGATGTAGAATTAGCATTTATAGGGGGCTCCAAACTGTCAGGCATTTGACGAGCAGGAAATTGGTGTAACAGCTTACGCGCAGAATTTCAAAATAAATATTGCAACTAGAATAAAAAATTTGGTGCCTACTTATACTTCAGATTGTAATAATTACCCTGAACCTAAATAAATTTGCATTTAAGGCATTTTTATATTTTTTATACAAAGTTGTATTTAGCTAACACAAAATTTTGAAAATTTCAACAGTATAATCACCTAAAAAATATTTTTTTGAACAATAAAAAAGAAATTTTAAATTCAGTTTGTACAGACTAACATGAAACATGTGATTTGAAAATTTCATGAAAAAATATTCGGAAGGTTTTGAGATAATGTACGCGTTATGCCCAAAAACGTCATTTGGAGAAAAATGACTTCAAAGTTTCGAAAACGCCACTTCAGCCATTGAGCGGGCATAATTCTAAAATTCATAACTTCTGTTCTAATGGGAGTTTTATGGAAACAATTATATCAAAGTATTCAGAAAAGATAGGAGTATAACAATTTTATATCTTACCGTCAAAAAAGGAATTTGTAAATGCGTCAAAACATTTTGCGCTTGTTGAGCAGAATAATTACGAACAGCCTTAAAACGATTTTAAATCGAATAGCGTTTTCCATTTTGGGATAACTAAATTACTTATCGAGTTATAAGCGATTCTTGTCACGTGACGATAAGTTTACTCCTTTCTCGCACTGCCGCGACCGGAATTCTACTAAAAACATCCATTTTGAAAATAATTTCTGAAAGATCTTTTGTCTTTACAAAAAAAGAGAAAACGCTATTCGATTACACAGTTTCTGAATAAGTTAGGAACGTCTGCCAATTTCTTGCATTTCCGAACAAAAATGAATTCAGAAATGTGCCAGAAAGTAACTTCCTTGAATTTGAGAAGAGACTTAAGGCTGTTCTCAAATCTAAACGGTCAACTTTCAGACATTAGTTTTAATTCATTTTTGTTCAAAAACGCATGAAACTAGAAGGTGTTATTCAGAAACTATGTCATCGAACTGTTTTTCCGTTTTCTTGTAAATGCAATCTTTTAGAAAATACTGTCAAAGTTGGCATTTTGAACTGAATTTCCGTACGAAAGAAGAAAATCCAGTCAGTAAGGGGAGACAAATTCCGTGTCACGTGATCAAAATCGCTTATAACTCAACAGGCAATTTATTGATCAAAAAATGGAAAACATAGTTCGATTCCAAATCGCTTCCATGGTCCGGCTTTCCACTTTTATATCTTTCCGTTAAAAAATGAATTTGTAAATGTGTCAAAATGTTTTGCGCTTGTTGAGCAGAGCAGTTGAGAACAGCCTTAAGATTTTTTTGGTTAGTGAGATCTCAAATGCATCTCGCTAATGTTAAACCTATGGGCATGGCATGCATTCTTATTTTTAAAATATCTCCTCAGGATATTAATATTTTTTTACTTTTTGTTTTTGTGTACTCTTCTTAAAAAATGTTTCCCTTTTTTTTTTTTTTTTTTTTTAGCTGTCAAAATATTCCTAAAATTGATACTTAATTTTATATGAAGTGTCAAAATCTTGATCGCAACTCCTCAGTTTTGTTAAGAATTTAAGGGTCCGAATCCAAACTGCTTATTTTCTGACTCATTTTTAAATTCATTTTTGTTCTGAAACGCAGACCCGACTTAGGGTTATTATAGATGGGAATTTGCTGTCTGTCTGAGGAGGAGCTTTCTCAAATTCACCTTTCTAACGTTAAAGCTATGGGTGTGGCATGTATTCTTATTTTTAAAACATCTCCTAAGGAAATTAGTATTTTTAACTTTTTTTTCTGTGTACTCTTCTTAATGGATGTCTGTTTTTTTTTCTTAGTTCTCAAAATACTTCTACATTGCTGAATTTTATATTTTATGTATTAAGGGTGTACTCAAATAAAATATTTTTCCACGCTCAAAAACTCGAAATTTTCGGACACATTTTCAGACTCGTGTTTAAAGGTGAAAACATGAAACTTGCTGAGATGATTTTTGAAGAGATGTACTATAAGCGACTGTATGTTTTCATTTTTTGTTATATTTTGCCTTTATCAAAAAATCGACAAGCACGGCACCTTATATGGTTTCTGAGTAAGAGAATTTGTCAATTTGATGCGTTTCAGAACAAAAATGAATTTAAAAATGAGTCAGAAAAAAAGCAGTTTGGATTCGGACCCTTAAAAATTTAACGAAACTGAGGAGTTGTGAGTAAGATTTTGACACGTCAAATAGAATTAAGTATAAATTTTAGGAATATTTTGACAGCTAAAAAATGGAAACATTTATTGAGAAGATTACATAGAAAAAAAGAAGAAGAAAATATTAATATCCCAAGGAGATATTTAAAAAAAAAACGATTGCATGCCACGCCCATAGGTTTAACATTAGTGAGAGGCATTTGCCAAATTCAAGGGAGCTACTTCCTGACACATTTCTGAATTCATTTTTGTTCGGAAATGCATGAAATTGGCAGGTGTTCTTACCTTATTCAGAAACTGTATAATCGAATAGCGTTTTCTCTTTTTTGGTAAAGGCGAAAGATCCTTCAGAAATTACTGTCAAAGTGGGTGTTTTGAGCAGAATTCCCGTCGCGGCAGTGCGAGAAAGGAGTAAACTTATCGTCACGTGACAGGAATCGCCTATAACTTTGATGAGTAATTTAGTTATCCCAAAATGGAAAACGCTATTCGAATTCACATCGCTTTAATAGTCAGGTCCATCAATTTATGCCTTTAAGATTAAAACTGAGTCAGAAAATATGTCAGAAAGTTTCGAGTTGTTGAGCAGGGAATTTTAGAATCATCTTAAAACACATGGAGGTTTCGAGTCTGTGCCATACTCTGTGTTCTGCGTATTCAAGTAAGATGTTTTCGTTAATTATGTGATACAAAGTGTGGGCAGTGAGATATAATTTTGGAATGAGTTTGGACTCTATCGGGTGGTCCATTTGTTGTTTCTTTTTTTATTATGAAAGAAAACGCATTTTTTATGAGTTAAAATCGAAATTCTTTATTGAGCATGGAAGTTGGATCTATACCATTTATGTATGGAATACAATATCGCACATGTGGCCACCGCGGCTCCGCTTACATGCCAACTAGAGATGGGCAACATCGTTCCTTTTAAGGAATCGTTCCAGCCGGAATCGTTCACCGAAAGGAACGAGTTCATTGGAGTCGTTCCTTTCGGAATCGTTCCTAAAAAAGGAACGAATCCGAGAAAAGGAACGATTCCGAGAAAAAAGGAACGATTCCGAGAAAAAAAGAACGATTTTGAAAAATAAAGGATTCCAAGGGGGAAAAAAACACTTCCGAGATAAAGAGAACCACATGCAATCCATAATATTTTTTACTAATTTATTTTCTTATGTACCCATCCATTTTCTTAGGCATCCAGTCGCTTTAATTTTGTAATGTTTTGGACAGATGATTTTGTTTTTAAGAGTTCATTTCATTGATCAGCGTGTGGAATTAATTTGCAGTTATTTCTAACTTTATGATTTATGGTATAAAGCATAATTCCTCTTGGAAATATAAGGGCGGTGCAAAGTCAATTCGATTTTCAGTGTAATCATTGGTTTCTCTTGAAAATATGTCGTCAAATGACCGTCCATTTATATTATTATTTTATATAGTGTGTCTTTACTCTCAACGATGTATAGTGGCTAAGTCCTAAACCGTTAATCATAGACCTATAGTTCCAATTACAAAAATGTTTTAAATAAGGTAAAAAATTATTCTGAAAGTCGTTTGGATCAATAAAAATATTTCTAAAAAAGTTACGAAATTTAATTTTTTATACGGTCCTCCGCCCTATAAGAGATATTTAGTAAAAATTTCCTGTTCTCTTAAAAGAAAGACAAAAAAAGTCCCATTCATCTAACACTAAAATTCATGAAGTTATACGAAACTTTGAAATGCAAGACTTATGCCACTTTTCTGCATCCGAATACACATGAGTTTAGCCATGCTTCTAGGGGTCGTAAACAAAGTGCTTAAAGTATTTGAAGGATTTATTTCATGTGTAGCTGCGCTTTGAAAGAAATCGTATTACGACAGATTTTTGTAAGGATTTGAAGCTGTTTCTTTTCATGATTTTTTTTAACAAAAACTATGCTATTTTTATAAGCTTTTATTTAACCTATTAACCGCCAAAACTATAAGTAGGAATTTTCAAATTTCTTGTTGAAAGTCGCTTGTCACCACAAATTCAGAAAGGTAATTTCCGCTTTATTAAAATATCAAAATTTCTGCCAATAAATAAGGCAATTTTTTTAATTGTAAAATAGTGGTGACAAAGTAATTAATGTAAGCATGAGCAATTATTTTGACCGTTGCGTGAACGCAACACCAGCGGGTAACGGGTTAACTTGAAACGATCGTATGTATGTCTTTCCAGTTCAAAATTTGTACTCGAAATTCAACTCACTTTAAAATATGCGATCGAGGTTAAATTTTACATATTGACGTAAATCAGATGACAATGTAATATTATTATGATTTTCAGTGCTTACCATTATGTACTTATTTTACAGGGTAACACAAAAAATTTCGGATAGATTACTGCCAACAAGTTTTCTAAAAAGTTTTAGATTAGATAACACAAGACTGCGATGGTTGTGTTTTTTTATTTTTAAAATTATGTATTTTTTAAAATTATGTATTTTTTAAAATTATGATTTTTATGTATTTTTTAGCACTGAATCCGAAAATTATCTTCATCTTTAACCACCATGTCAGAATTTTTCGCAACTAGTAAATTTCAAAATAGTAAATTTCAAAATAGTAAATTTCAAAATTGAAAAAATAGCTAATACTATAAAATAGAGTCGATGGTTGTATTTTTTAACTTTTACGACTGATTTGTATGTGCTTTTGAGCACTGAATGTAAAAATTACCTTCATATTTAACCATCATGTTAGACTTTTTTTGTAAATGGCAAATTTCAAAGTTAAACTAGTATGTTGTGGCCATCACAAAACTTTCTTCTAAATAAATCACGTCAATTAAATCATTTAAATAGTAAAAGAAATTACATCAATTTAGAACCAATTCGTATCAAAGTATACCTGAATTTGAAGTTTGATGAAAATTCGTGCATTACTTATTGAGATAGAGCTGTAGGGGAAATTCTGAAAAATGCAGCATAGCAGCGCCACCTGTTGAGCGATTTGCACCAAAACACAAACAGCACTAATTCATATTAAGGTATACCGGAATCTGAAGTTTGATGAAAATCGGTGCATTAGTTCTGGAGCTAGAGCTATTGTGGAAATCACAAAAATGCAGCACAGCAGTGCCACATGTTGAGCGATTTACACGAAAAGGTACAAAACATCAATTCATGTCAAGGACTAACAGAATCTGAAGTTTGATGAAAATCCGTGCATTAGTTCTGGAAATTGAGCTATTGTGGAAATCGTGAAAAATGCTGCATACCAGCGCCACCTATTGAGCGATTTACACCAAAACATAAACAGCACTAATTCATATCCAGTATACCTAAATCTGAAGCTTGTTGAAAACCCAAGCATTAGTTCTTCAGATAGAGCTATTGCGGAAATCTAAAAAAACGCAGCATAGCAGCGCCACCTGTTGAGCGATTTACGCCACAAGGGGCAAAACGTCAATTCATGTCAAGCACTAACTAAATCTGAAGTTTGATGAAAATCCGTGCATTATTTCTTGAGATTGAGCTATTACGAAAATCGTGTAAATGCTGCAAAATGCAGCATAGCAGCGCCATCTGTTGGGCGATTTGCACCAAAACTTTACCAGCACTAATTCATATCAAGGGTTAACGGAATCTGAAGTTTTATAAAAATCCGTGCATTAGTTCTTGAGATAGAGCTTTTGCGGAAATCCTGCAAAATGCTACATAGCAGCGCCACCTGCAGGGCGATTTACACCAAAAACTAATGAAGGTCATTTTCGGATTCAATAGTAAAAAATACATAAAAATCAATTATCAAAAGTTAAAGAAATAACAATCACATCTATTTTATACTATCAGAATCAGATTTCCGAAAATTTTTCACTTTTTAGCTTTCAAATTTACGATTTGCAAAAAATCTGTACTTTGTGATAAAAAATGAAGGCCATTTTTGGATTCAGTGTGTAAAGAATCGAGGCTGTTGCTTTTCAACATTTTATTTAACGAAAATTCTATTATTTTTTTCCTGTTATATGTTTAGTACAAGCTGTATATTTTGCATTAATATTTCAGAATGACTATAGATTTCAAATTTATAATGCAATGTTAATTTTACTATCAATTATATTTTTTATATATCTGAAGATTATTTATATTTCTAGTAAATTTGTAAATGACCCCTATTTCGCAGCAAAAAATATGCTCCAAGTTGAAACAGCCATTACTTCGGTCAGTTTTAGTCGTAGAATAATAGGACTTTTATTTGTCTTACTTGTAAGTGTAATAGGAAAGTTTTACTAACTATAACTTGAAGGACCGGGGGATCGTATAAAAAATTAAATTTCATAATTTTTCAAGAAATGATTCTATTGACCCAAATCACTTTTTAAATACTTCTTTACCCCCATTTAAAACATTTTTGTAATTGGAACTATATGGCCATGACTAACGGTTTAGGAATTAGCTATTGGACATCGTTGAGAGTGGACATCCTGTATAGGAAATTTTATTATTGCTCTGATATTTGTCACCAGGGTCTAGGAATTTTTAGTCTCATAGATTCCTCTTCAAAATCTTCCTCTAGGTAATCTTAATTTCATTTTTCATTCTGAATCTCATTTTTCATTTGGATGGCCCTACTGGTTTGGATATGTAACTAGTTAAAGCAGATTACATTTTTGTTCCAGTGTCCGTACTTTCAATAACTTTATGCCCTTTATCGTCTTTCTCCTCAGCTCCCTAACTTTACGCACACAGGATATTTCGCATAATTCATCAACATTATTATCACCGCCTTCAGGATCTGGTTCAGAAGTGAAACACCCAAACTATAGCAATCATCTTGTAGTGCAATTCAGTGATATATATCCATTTTAATGCATTTGAAATAGCTTAATGTCATTAAAATGCGCTGCAAACGATTTTTTCCCGTTGACCATAATGTAACGAAATACTTTTGAGTGCCCCTGTAAATAAACTATTAATGCTACACTCTTCATATTGAATACCAAACATCCCATGGTAAACATCATTAACATATATCAATTGCATGGGAATCCGAGTATGTTTACGGGAGTTAGGTATATTACACACTGAGACCACACAACGACACAAAGCGCAACATGAAGTGCAAAAACCGGTCGAAACAAAGAACGAAGTAGTTGCAAACTTGTTTTAAACCAGTTTTTCTAGCGAATTCAAGCGACATGTCTTATGTGTCGCCTTAGTGTGTGACTTGCCTTAGAGCGTGAACAGACGGTCTGACGGACAGACAAACCGCATTCATAAACACTAACTTTATTGGAAAGAGTTAAAAAGTAAAGCACGTTTTTGCACACTGTCTTTCCTGAGTGACTGATGTATGTCTTGTCTTTTACCCTAACATCGCTATTTGTGAACTGCTGTTAACTACGTAGAATTTCAATAAACTTACAACTCTTTTTGAATCTCCAATTTCACGAGAACCTACCGGAATTTCTCTAATTTCACACCCTCATCCGCCGTCACCCTCTCTTCACTTATATGATACAGAACCTCAGTTCGGTGTGAGTGAATTGCAATGCTAATATGTTTGTTTGGATTGGGATCTTTGGAGCTTCATAACTCATGAAGTCATGGAACACTTGTGTTACACGAAAGGGTAGAAGTTCCTTCAGATGATTTGTAAACAGATTCATTAGCAGGGCTATGGCTAGTGATATTTATAAGATAATATTATATGCATTAATATTATAATATATATATATATAGTAATATATATTATTTTATTCATATATAGTACATATTATCTCCGCCAAAAGATATAGTGATTCACTAAACTTCAAAGTTCTATTTCTTTAAATTTGAAATTTGCTAACATTTTAACTGAAAAACGGTTTATTGGTTTAATTAAATTAAACAAATTAAAAGTATGTCCATTATTATTACAGAGTGTAGTACTATATAAAGAACTATCCTTTTGACGATGTTTCGGCCGTTGAATGAAAGATATCTGTTGTAAACGTATTAGAGATAATACCAACCTTAATTTTTTGAGAATTTAACTATTTTTTATTCGGAGTTAAACTTTTTATTGTCAAAACTATTTAGAATAGATAAAACATTTTGTTAAATTCGAACTTTTCAGAAAACTTTATGTAATTTAAGAAAAAAAAAGAAAATAAATAAATAAATCTTCTAAGTGAAAAGAATAACAATAAGAAAGGAAAATACATAAAATTTAGTATCGTATTTGCAGTAAGTTTTACCTCAATAAAAACGGAAATTTGGTATTAGGCTTGAAACATTAAATTTAGTTTAGCATGAAGGGAGCCTTGATTTGCTCGAAATTAAACTCAGATATGTATTATCCATCACCACAGTAACAGGCATTAATCGTGACATTGAACTTGGGATTTACGAGTATCAATAACGATCAAGAAATCTGAATTATTATAAGAAATTATTACGATAAACGATTTTTTTTGCTTTTATTTTACGTTGAATTAAAACAAAGTCACAGTTATTTAAATTCTAATTATTTAGCAAGAAATAGAAGTAAAATAACAATTGAAAAAACTGTACAAAATCACAACGTGCATTCTTTGGAAACCAATAATTAAATTCGTATATTGTAAAAATTTTAAATGCAATATTAACCTTCCGCATACCAGACCGGTGCAACAGGACCCGATAGATACATTCAAATTGATTTTTCACATTTAAAAAAAATGAAAATTTTGTAAATATGTGACTTTTTCTGGAATGTTCCACTCAAAAGAATAGAACATCCCAGAAAAAACCCATATTTACAGAAATTTCAGTTTTTAAAACAAATTAGAAATATCATTATAAATGTACCTGTCGGGGCCATTGAACCCCTCTGGTAGGCGGAGGGTTAACATAAATCTATTAAACCGAAACAAGCATAAAATATGCAGCTTTATATACGTCGCAGTGTTGGAGAAAGTCCGATGATCTATATGTAGCACGTGATTTTTCTTTCCCGTTTTTATACTCAAAACGGCCATTAAGAGAGCGAACCGCGGTTAAATTATTTCAATCCCACCCACCACTGTTATTGTTATCTTATTATTATTATTAGACATTATGCTTTTTGAAATATTCATTATCTTAAGAAAGAAAGAAACGTTTTACAAAAATTCCTTGTTCTAACAGATTTTACTCAATGTAATAAACCTCAATGTAAGTTGATTAAAACAACAATCTTAGGGAGTTTCGAGATTTTTTTAATCATCTTCTTCAGGAGAGAAAAACAAGACGCCAAACTGTGGAAATAAAGTGGTACTCGAGCGCTCGTAGCTGGTCATATATTTATTTTGAAAAAGAGGATTCTCAAATTGAAATTATGCTTGAGGAAAAAACATGAAATAGTGAAATATGCATGAAAGTGCGTAACTCTACAATTATTAAAATAATTGAAAATCAGTTATTATTATCCTATTAAAATGCAATTTTTATGGCCTAGTGATATATTTCTTACATTATTCAAAACTGTTTCTAGTCAGGTTTAAAAAAATATTTTTCACTAGTAATTAAGCAAGCATTTTCTTTGTTTTTCTTAAGGCTGTTCTTAAGTGATCTGCTCAACAAGCGTAAAACGTTTTGACACATTTACAAATTCATTTTCTAACGGAAAGATATAAAATTGGAATGTTTGACCATGGAAGCGATTTGGAATCGAACTGTGTTTTCCATCTTTTGATCAGTAAATTACCTATTGAGTTATAATCGATTTTGATCACGTGACAAACATGTTTTTCACCCATTTTTGAGAAATTATGCCTCTTTCGCGCGGAAGTTCGGTTCAAAACGCCCACTTTGACACTATTTTCTAAAAGGCCTATTGCGTTTGCAAAAAAACGGAAAAAACAGCTCGATTACATAGTTTCTGAACAACAACACCTGTTCGTTTCATGCATTTCCGAATAAAAATAAATTAAAACTTTTGTCACAAACTTATCCTTTTGGATTTGAGAACAGCCTTAAGAATCCATTTAGAAAAAATTCATTTCGTATGATACATTTACCAATTAGAAAATGTATTAGTGTATTAAAGTACACATGGTGTTCCATTACCCTCGGGGTCCAGGTACTCAATCGGTAAAGCACGTAAAGTTTCTGGGTTCGAATCCCATCTCGGGCACTTTTTCTCTCAGGTGTAAAAAATCCAATTCGTATAAAATATATTTTTTAATTATTTCTTTCAGATTAATTTAGCGCAAGAAGATGAAATAGTAATGTTTATTAAACGCCCTACTCCGCCCCGCACTTCAATTTCTTTTTTCTTTCTTTCTTTACTTTTCTTTTCTTTTTTTTTTTTTTTTTTTTTGAGGAGGGGGCGGGGGAAGTGGCACACACATTAGAAGGATATTTTGGCAATAAAGTCAGCTTTAATAGAATCAAAATCTGTTATTTTGAAATAAAATAGCGTATTTTAATTTATTAAAACTGGCCAGTCTACAAGAAAAGAACCGATTCCCGAGGAATCGGTCCTTTTCGGAACGGTTCCTCGGATTCGGTCCTTTTCGGAACGGTTCCTCGGATTCGGTCCTTTTTGGAACGGTTCCTCGGATTCGGTCCTTTTTGGAACGATTCCGAAATGGACCGACTCCGAGGAATCGGTCCTTTTCGGAACGACTCCGAGGAATCGGTCCTTTTCGGAGTCGGTACATTTTGGACCGATTCCGAGGAATCGTTCCGAAAAGGACCGATTCCGTGGAGTCGTTCCTTTTCGGAATCGTTCCAAAAAGGACCGAATCCGAGGAACCGTTCCAAAAAGGACCGAATCCGAGGAACCGTTCCAAAAAGGACCGAATCCGAGGAGTCGTTCCAAAAAGGACCGAATCCGAAAAGGACCGATTCCTTTTTACAGAATGGAATCGTTCCTTCAGTTTCACTGCCGGAATCGTTCCTTTGGAGTCGTTCCTCAACAAATGACACATCTCTAATGCCAACATCCGAACATCAAAAATTTCGACGACTTTTCCCAGAATGAGCGAATCCATGGCCAAAATTTAAACTCGGATGTTACGTTTGAGGTCTTGGATTGTGTGGGGGCCAGTGGCATACACTTTACTTTTCAGAACCCCCCCCCCCCCCAAAAAAAAAAATAATCCATTGCAGTGGCGTAGGAACTTTGAACAAACAGGGGGAGCCGAGGCATATTGCGGAAAGCTAGTGGCGCGGATCATTTCGTTCATTTTGGAGGGTTCCTTCATAGTGTTCACGTTTCACAAACAGAAGTATAAAATAGAAGCATATCAAAATATCACCAACTCTTTAATCCAGTTAAAATAATTTTTAATAGATATACTTCATACATAGAAACTTAATTTATGTGCGATCCCGAATACAATATTCAAATTTAAGGCTTCTCCTACTTCCATTTACCAAAAATTAAAGTGCTTTCTGTTGTTTTGCTTACAAATTCTTTACAAATCTCATTCAAATCAATTTTAAAGGCCTCCTCTTTATAAATATGTTATCGGTGCAGGTAATTTTTAATAGACCTATATAAGATCCTCTTTTTTCTGGAAATCGGGAGGGCTGTAAACAATGAGAAAAACGTGAAGGCACAAACAAGTGTGCTCACCCCCCCCCCTCTCTCTCTCTCTTATCTTTGTTGTTTAATTTCCAAGAAAAGTATACTTTATTTTTTTAATTCAGCAATGTATCGTAAACAGATGTGGTGCGAGAATTTCTCCCGGGGGAGCTGAGCCCGTCTGAAATATTCCAGGGGGAGCCCTCTCCCGGTTCCTACGCCCTTGATCCATTGGGGTTAAATTGCACGATCTTGGCGGTCACATGAGAATTTCTTGAAATTACGTGATCGGGAAATTTCTCGTTCAATAAGTTGATGGTTTGGCAAGCAGTGTGTGCCGTTGCACCGTCTTGTCATACAAATGGCATACATTTGACAATTCATACATGCATGACACATGACAGCTGACACAAATAACCTGTGAAATATTCATAATTCAAAAAAAAAAAAAAAAAACAGATGGACCACCTTATATATATATATTTGAGTGATAACCTAGATTTAAATCACAAAATCCTTTTCTTCGTACGAAAAGACGAAGATTTCGCAAGAAATATTTAGTATCATGCATAACTTAAGACCATACGTACCACCACAATTCCTGATTCTGTGGATGCCTCTACCGTTGCTCCGAACCACTGATTGGATTTGTCATCTGTGAATTGCAAACGATTGCTCACTCTTTTAGAATTCGAACCTAATAAGTAAAAAAAAAAAAAAAAAAAAAAAAAAAAAAAAAAGGCGTAAGAATATCTAAGTAAAATGAAAAATAAAACACAAAATCATTGAAAAAGATTGGTCAAATTTCAAAAAATCATAACTGAAAAAGTAATTGAGGAAACGCAATAATATTCTGTGCAAAGTACTCGGCAGTAAGAGATAGATATTCGTTGTTTCGTAATCGTCACCCTCAGATTCAGTCACTTCGCGCCGAAAATGCAAATCGTACTAACATTCACAGTTTTTACTTTGTATTTAGGCCATTCATGTTAGGGATGGGCAATGTCCTTTAATGGTACTATAATAGTTACTATAATAGGTACTATTATAGTTCATACCAAATACTGGCATGAATGTGAGAAGTGGGAAAAAAAGTGGAAATATTTTTCCGCCTGTACAATGGTGCAAAGGTTTTATAATTTAGACACATTTTAACTGTTTTTTACCCAATAAAAGGAAATGTAAATGTACGTTTGATAGTTGTTTTCTTTTCGTAACACACTCAGAAGTGGATACTCAGATTTCAAGAAATTTTCTTCGTCTTTGACGAAACCGTTTTCTGGAAAATTAACCGAGCGAGCATTTCGTCAAATTGAGGAAATTACTTTCTCCACTTGCTTGAGAATAAGGATTTCGTCAAAAGTGCTTGTTCAAAAAGTAAAAAAAAGGCCGGTGGTGCCATCTATTGAGCATTTTTGGAGTATCTCTATTTTTTTGATAGAGGAGGATTATGTCGTTCATCTTTTCCTTCAAGGGGCATCGAACTCACTACTTCGGATGCGAGAATCCTTCGCGTTACTTATCTTGCCATTGGGCCCTTGTATGTATTTTTTTTTTAATGCAGGTAATGGATTTTGCTGTGTGTTCATATTTTTATAAAGCAGATTGTAATTTTATCGAAGCCATTATAATTCCTGCAAGTTTTAATTTATAAGGTTAATTTATTATTGTGGTTTTTCTATGGTTAATAAATAATTAGAATATGGCTTGATTAATATAATTTATTAGAGAAATTGGTACTTGTTAGTTATCCCGTCGACCAAATTACTGATGCCAAATTGTAAGATTAAATGACAATAATGGTTGATCGTAAGTGTCACATTCACTTGATAACACGCGTTTACGTCATCAAATAATTTTTATTTAGACGTTTTATTTGTTATTTTATTAATGTTACACTAATTTATTTGTTCTTTCGTTATTTAAAATAAAAATTATGTCAATTTGTATAATTTGGCGAATGGTTTGGCGATTTATATAATTTGGCGAAATTGGTCGACGGGATAACTAACAAGTACCGAGAAATTTACTTTGCTCAGTGAATGGTTAGAATATGATCTGGTTAATTTGTTGCTCAGAAATAACAAATTTTGAAGCGCATATTGGGGGAGATTTTATCAATTTGAGATGGTAGTTAAGATTTTAACACTTACCTGTACGGGGATTATTTATGCATATTTTAAATTTGATTGTTATATGAATCTATTTCTTAATTGAAAAAGCGCTCCTGGAATTTTGAAATTTAATTGACTAAATTTTCTTTTTGAACGATTATGTAAAACACAGCAAATTTATTCTTTTCAAATTAAACCATAACGAAGAACAACAACTGCAAAAAATAACAAACGTTCCTGTAAATTTTAACAGTTACAAAGTTAACTAATGCAGAAATAATAACAGCGTATATTTCAGTATTCCCTGAAAAGCGCTAAAAAGTGCTGTTTTTTAAATAAATTGTGATAGGTAACATAAACAACCGTATATCTGCTTACTAGAATCGCGGGATTTGAGAAGGTACAGTAGCGCTCCTCGACAAATAGCTACCACAACTGTTTCCTTAAAATGCATTGAGTCTGGCCGTGAGCGGGAATGATGAAACAGCTTCGTCAAATATTTGAGAGTTTCCGTTTCGCTAAAGATACCATGATTTTGAGAAGAAATGATTGTCAAAAAATAACGAAATAAAGCTTAAGGATTGCTGTATCATCAAAAGTGAGAGTTTTATTTCTGAGAGTGAACGTATTAAAACTAAAACAAATTTTAACTACCATTAAATGTATACATTCATTGAATCAAATAGGAAAATTGAAGATAGCTTGCTAAAGGTGTAAATTCAAATGTATCTGATGAACTTATGTGAAGTACAGTCGTGGGGAAAAAAGTAAACACCCCTTGCTAACTTTGCAAAAAAGTATCGTAGAAGAACGTTACTTATACCATACGATTGGTAATAAAGCCCACTTTTAAATGATGTACATAAAATTTGCTTAGGGGGCCGTCTACATACTAAAACGAACCATAACTGTGTTTTTTTCAATAGCAGTACACAATTCTGACAGCATAAATGAACTCTACACCCTTCAATTAGCCTAAAAACAAATTTTTCTGCAATTCGTACGATAAGTTTCCGAGAAATTAATTATTTTAAAACGAGCGTATTTTAGGGGCTGTATCCAAGTTGAAGTTTGGTACTCGATTGTTGACCGAGAGAGCCCTCCTTCTTGATCAAGGCATCTTAAGCGCCACTCAAGCAATCATTGAAAACTGCCAGATTTACAGGATAGCATAAGAAATTTCAAAATATCTAGTCACTTCTATCATAGACAGCCCCTTAAATCATCATTTTGCAGTTTTTTTAAGCATAATTGGAAAACTACTTGGAAGAAAAATGTGAAATTTTGGATTTCCATAAAGCAGAACTTAATAAATCTAAATCCATCAAAAAATTGTAGGTTGCAATTCATAATTTTTTCGAATATTAATTTCATAATTCATATCATAAAATTATAAAAATTGCAAATTCAACGTATTTATGTTTGGGTATTTTAGTATTATTGCTGCACAAAAAATTAGCACATTAGGAGAATAATTTCAGGAGATATTAATGAAAATATGAAAATGTAATTTAACATTAGAAGCACTATTGAATGTTTATAATTCAAAAACTTATCATTCAAATGACTTGGAATTTGGTGTCTAGGCATAGTTTGAACCTTTTTTTTTTTTTTTTTTTTTTTTTTTTTTTTTTTTTTTTTTTGTACAGTGATTTATTTTTTCAGTGCTAAATATTTGTCCTTCAAATTGATCCTTGTTCCAGAAATACATCTCGAAAAATGCATCACTGAAATTACCCAAAAGTGTTGCATAAATAGGGCAAAATATTCTAGTTCATAAAAAAACTTATGGAAACTTTCTTTGCTTTTTAAAGTCTAAACAAAATTTCACACTCTGAAAAGGCACTTTAATCAACTTTAATCACCAGATGCTTACAAGCTCAGCTTTGATTTGACGGGTTATTTTGCACGGCAATTCAGAAACAAACTCCAAGGGTTTGAGTAGACAAAATGTCTAATTATTAAATTTCTAGCACCCACCTCCCTTTATATGCTTCCAATATTCTCTTTGCATTTTTGCATAAATTCAGACGTGCGATTGCCTTAAATTCCCTTGGATCCACCATTTACGTTTAATTAGACTAATGAACTTAATTCATGAACTTACCATCTAAATCAAATGGTACTATCCTGCACTCCGAGGTGGCGTCTGTGCCGCAAAAGAACACGGCACCTCCATTCGTCACGTTTGGCTGGCTGGTTTGTGTCTTAGGAGCACCCACTAATAACCTGCAAAACAAGATGACTTTTGTTAAACAAAAACAGTTAATGTTGAAGTTAAAAATAAAGGAAAATTATCATTAACATTAATATTTTTAATGTTTCTCGTCTGAATTCTTGCTATAAAAAGCGGCTGTTTTAAAATAATAGTAATAATAGTAGTAGTCTGGGCCGAAACTAGACTTTTTTGCACCCGGAACAAACATGGATTTTGGCGCCCCCCACCCCTTCCGCAAAGTATATTCACAACGGGAATTTTACTAATTTTCTAATAGCCGACTTATTCTAAAATTTAAAATATGTAATCATAAAATATGTAATACTGAACTACGTAATCTACAATGGCGGATCCAAATTAAGGTCACGGGGGTCATGACCCCCCCCCCCCTCTGGACACCAACAAAAATATTCTAAAGATAATTTTTTAAATGAAATATACAGTAGAGTCCCGATTACCCGAGTCCCACTTAACCGAGTTATTTTCTGTTTGAAAAAAAAAAAATATGGCCATTTTTTCCCATTCTGACCAGAAAATCAGAGTTCTAACGTTTTACGACTGCTCTTTCATCTTTACCTAACACTTCATTTATAATGGCTGTTTCGTAATAAAGGAAACCATCAGTCCACCAGAAAAAAATGATCCATTCCAAAGATATAATCCTTCATTTGGCGCCCCTTCGTTCTAGCGCCCGGGGCACATGCCCCCTCCCTTAGTTTCAGCCCTGGTAATAGTAGTAATAAAATCATTCTAACGCTTATTTATTTATTTACTTATTCACAAGCTACTTCCGATAGCAGACCTTCTCCACCTTGCGTATTTCGTGGTTGAAAGAGTCTCATTGAATTTTCTCCCATCACGCATATATTTTTAGAGGTAACTACGAACTACACTCCCCAACGGCTGTATAGGCAGCGCAGGCTCTAAAAACAGGCTAATTTGCTTTGTTTTAAAAAGATTACCCGGTTACGGAAGATTGAGTGATATTATTGCGACCATTGGCGATCTTCTGTAAGGCTGTTCTCAAATCCAAAAGGGCAACTTTATTATATAAGTTTTAATTTATTTTTGTCGGAAATGCATGAAACTAGCAAGTGCTGTTGCTCAGAAACTATGTAATCGAACTGTTTTTTCCCTTTTTTGCAAACGCAATAGCTCTTTCAGAAAATATTGCCAAGGTGGGCATTTTGAACCGTATTTTCCGCGCGAAAAAGGAATAACCAATCAAGGGATGGTGAAAAACGTCTTTGTCACGCAATCAAAACCGCTTAAAACTCAATAGGTAGTTTATTTATCAAAAAAAAAAAAAAAAAAAAAAAAGGGAAGCACAGCTCGATTCCAAATCACTTCCATAGTCAGGCCTTCCAATTTTATATCTTTCTGTTAAAAAAGGAATTTGTAAGTGTGCCAAAACGTTTTGCGCTTGTTGAGCAGACCAGTCAAGAACAGTCTTAATTTCCCTTTGATTGGGGGGAGGGCAGTTCTTTAAGGCAGCATCCACGGCTGCCGCGACAGCTGATGGATGTTTTCGTGATTGATTAAGCAAGATTCACCACACAGTTGAAAATCAGCTTGTATAAAATGGTCAAGTAAAAAATGTCGTTGCCTCCCGGACTTTTATAAAGTCTGGAAGAAAAGTATTTTTTGAGACGCTATAAGAAGATCGTTTTAAATATGACGTAATTTCCCTCCCATTTAATGCTTAGTTAACGTGAAAATTCAATAATTTTAAAGTTTTCTTTCTATTTTAATATTCACGTGCAAATAAAAATTTTTTAATTGAAAAGTTTTTGAAAATATTATTTTGGCTTTTTAAAATCTGGCTACAGTAGCTAAAACGAATATTTCAAACTATGATTTAAAGCTCTATTTAGAAACTGAAATGTTGAATAAAAAAAATGGAAAGAACTAAAAAAAAAAAAAAAAAAAAAAAAAAAAAAAAAAAAAAAAAATTATTCATTACAATTTAATCAAGTATATACATGAAAAATATAATTAAATTGCTATGCATAGTTTTTTATCCTGTAAAACTTATGAAACTGAACTATCTTGATCGATTTCAACATTAGATACGCTTAAAATCATTCACACTGTTTAAAACGTATTAATCATGCATTTCCCTATAAATTACCAGTTTTCATGTTTTACATGCAATAGCTTTTACATAATAAGCCGAGAAAATGAAAAGAATGGAAAAGGTCACAATAAATTTAATTACGGCCGCAGCAGCATTAGTTATTATTATTTTTTTTTTTTAGAATAGAAAGATACATATAAATATATATAGTGTTACAGGTGCAGGGTATCATATGTGTGTTATAACTGCAGTTGCAGATATATTGCAGCAGGTATTCATTGCCTGTGCTACTTGCAGTCACTCAGTTAAAAAGAAAAATACAAAATTTTAAATAGAAATTTAAAAATCGAGATTGGAGCCTTAGACATTTTTAATTTTTTTTTTCTTCTTCATTGGATAGCTGAGGTCCATCTTTACATCGCTCCTTTTTTACTTTTTCGATTTTGGTTGCAGATATTTTTTTAATGACACTTTCATTTTCGGAACCGGTTTCGAAAGTGAAAGTAATTTTAATATCTGCAACCAAAATCGAAAATTAAAAAAGGAGCGATGTAGAGATAGACCTCAGCTATCCAATGCAAAAAAAAAAAAAAAATAAATAAATAAATAAAATGTCAAAATGCAAACGAGATATTAGAAAATGACCTCCCCATAGGTTTGGCATTCGCTCGCGAGTGTCTTCGCCTGCAGGGACAGGAACCTTAAGATATAAAATATTTATTATTATTAAATATATCGCTAGTAATTTAGTATAAATGGATTTTTTTAAACACTTTGCCTTAAAAAAAAGGGAAAAATGTCCCCAAAAGTGTTACAATTCAGTGCGTCAAAATGGTGTTACGTGTTACCTCTTGCCCTTAATTTAAACGCATAAGAAGTTATCTGATAAAGAAATACAAGTTAGTTTCTAACATTTGGGATGAGGGCGAAGAAATTTCAGATTTCTACGAATATGGATATGAGTATTTATGTGTGTACATTTAAAAACAACTTTATTTTCACCAACCAAGGCAAGAGAGAAGGGGAAGCACCGATCTAATCTTAACCCTGTCTTCCTTTGGATAGGAAAACGTCTGTCGCCTCTTCTGGTGGTCCATGAATCACTGCCGCATCAATCATACGTCATTCAATCCGGGATGTTTCATCCCTCGCGGAGCAACAGCATCCCAGGAAGAATGTTTGTTTCTCGCTCATCTCCTATCTGTTCACAGAACTGACTCGAAATTTTCGGTGCATCTGTTAAATAACTACAGTAAAAGATCGTTACAACGACAATGAAACATTGCGGCAGAAATTGCATTCATAACGGACTTTTCGTTATAAGCGAATCATAATAGAGTACAATAAAAAATGTTAAAAAATAGGCATATTTAATTTATCTCTTTTACCTTTTTATTTAGAGCAAAAAATAAAAAAATAAAAAAATAAATAAAATACATATCCAAAAAAGAATGCTTTTTACGCTTTGTTGTTTGAATAACATAACTCGTATATTATTATTATTATTAGAGATCGACCGAAAATTCTGTTTCTTTTTCGTTTCAAAATTTAAATTTCTCCAAAAATTTGTTTTCGGCGAAAATGCTTCCGAAAATTCAGCCAGAACGAAACCCAATCGAAACTATCTGCATTCCAAAAATTTCATTTTTTGATGAAGAAATGGAAAAAATAGTTCAATTCCAAATCGCTTCAATGGCCAGGCTTTCCAATTTTACCTTTTCGTTAAAAAATGAATTTGTAAATGTGTCAAAACGTTTTGCGCTTGTTGAGCAGAGCAGTTAAGAACAGCCTTAAGTAGTTTAAGCGCGTATTTTGATTACATGTCTGTTAAATTTCTACTCTATTTATATTATTTTATTTTACTGATATAGTTTTAACTTCGTTATGATGTATCAGCCCGGAAAGAAATGATGAATTATTTATATTAACTTGCAACGGATTTAGTGCAAACGGATTTATCTTTCGTAATCGTCTGCAAGCGATAGACATTGGCTTAAAAATTACATCCATGCTTACAAATTATTTTAAAACCATAAAAAATGAGTAAATTGCGATACAGTTTTCAAACAAAGTGCATTTGTAAATGCAGTTTTTCTCTATCCGACGAGGTAAAAATTGAAAATGTGCCATATTTAGAAGTTAAAAAAATTGCAGCAAAAGCGACATTTAATAGTCTGCTGTTGCCAACATCGAAATGGCGTTAACGTCAGGACAGAAACTAGCCTTTTTTTGCGCCCGGGGCAAACATGAATTTTGGCGCCCCTTCCCCCTTTCTTCCTCAAAGTATATTTACAAAGAGAATTTTACTAATTTTCTAATGGCCGACTTATTTTAAAATTTAAAATATATAATCATAAAATATGTAATACTGAACTACGTAAATTGAATGTGACATTTGTTGCAATTATAGTTCGTTCACATAAAATAATTCGCATGTATTACGTCTATTTACAGTGTTTGCTTATACAGTAGAGTTTCGATTATCCGAGTACCGCTTAACCGAGTTTCCACTTTAACCGAGTTATTTTCTTCTCAAAAAAAAAAAAAAAAAATTATGGCCATTTTTTTCCCCATTCTGACCAGAAAATCAGAGTTCAAACTTTTTACGGCTGCTCTTTCATCTTCATCTAACACTTCATTTATAATGGCTGTTTCATAATAATGAAAGCCACCAGTCCATCAGAAGAAAATGATCGATTCCAAAGGTATAATCTTTCATTTGCTGCCCATTGGCTCTGGCGCCCGGGGCACATGCTCCCTCTGCCCCCCCCCCTTAGTTTCGGCCCTGGTTAGCGTTACGGACAAACACGTATGTCCTTTATAATATTAGTACAGATAAAATAGTTTTTTTTTTAAATAACTGATGGCCATTCACCAAAATTTGGGAAGACCGATGAGTCCCCAAAAAATAAAGTTGTTTTACCATGTTTTTTTGGGGGGAAATGGGGGCCTTTTAACAGGGGGAGGGGTGGGAGAATTCAAACTTTTTAAGTAGGTCAAGTGGAGTAACGTTTCGTATGTATTTCTTATTCAGGATCGAATGACACCATCCGAAAGTCGATACGATCATTTTACAAAGTTACGGTAGGCTTTTTGAATACAAAGTCGAAAAGTATACTTTAGTAAAATTGGTTTTTACAGCAACAACTGATGGCCACGCACAAAAATTTGGGAAGAACATCCTTTTGCCACTAGAAATGACGATCCGATGAGTCCAAAAATAAAATTGTTTCACCATGTTTTGGAGGGACATTTTAACTTGAGAGCGGGGATTGGGGGGGAAGGGGGGGGGCAGATGTTAAAATTGGTTAAGTGGGGTATCGTTTATTATGTATTTTTTAATTCTGAATCCAAAGTTATGGTAAGTTTTATGAATACAAAGTTATACTTTATTATTGAGCGCAGCTTTGTCGCATTCATTTTACGTTCAAAACATGTTCTTTATATCATATCAAATAATCTCAAACTTATTAAATGTCTTCAAAATAGCAATAATCAAAATCAAGGTCATCTTAGTTTTTTTCAAGGTCATTAAAGTTGACAAAATCCGAGTATTTATAATTTTGTATTGGTAAAACCATTCATGACTTCGTATTCATAAAATCATTCATGACTTTGTATTAATAAAACCTGCCCAACTTTGTAACGAATGATCGTGTTGGCTTGCGGATGGTGTCATTCGCTTCAGAATTAAGAAATACTTAATAAACGATACCCCACTTGACTTGCTTGAAAAAAAATTTTGATTCCCCCCTCTCCCTGAGGTAAAATTCCCCCTTCCTTTTGCCCCCTCAAAAAAGAGTAAACAACTTTATTTTGTGAGGATTCATCGGATCTACATTTCTAGTGCCAAAACGAAGTTGTCTCCAAATTTTCGTAAATGGCCACCAGTTGTATTTTACTCAATTTTTAGTCTATTTTACCTGCACTATATAGCAATGAAATACAATTAGTTTTTCGGAATACCATCGAAAATACAGTTGATCGTGCGGTACAATCAATTGTATGGATTGCCAATTGACAATCGCCGTAAATATAACTGAAGCTAGGTAGATTGTTTCGCAACTGATACATTAATCTCATTTAATATCTAATATTTTAAGTATCCTATGATACTACTAAATAATGTTCAGGGATTCAGGCTCTTCTCAAATCCAAAAGGGCAACTTTATGACATAAGATTAATTTGTTTTTGTTCGAAAATGCATGAAACTAGCAGATGTTGTTGTTCTGAAACTATGTAATCGAACTCTGTTTTCCGTTTCTTTTTTGTTCTTTTTTGCAAACGCAGTAGATCTTTCAGAAAATAGTGTCAAAGTGGGCGTTTTGAACTTAATTTCCGCGCGAAAGGAGAATAACCACTCAAGGAAGGGTGAAAAACGTCTTTGTCACGAGATCATAATCGCTTATAATTCAATAGGTAATTTATTGATCAAAAAATGAAAAACACAATTCGATTCTAAATTGCTTCCATAGTCAGGCCTTCCAATTTTATATCTTTCCGTTAAAAAATGAATTTGTAAATGCGTCAAAACGTTTTGCGCATGTTGAGCAGAGCAGTTGAGAACAGCCTTAAAATAACAGTCAAATGAATGTAAACAGAATGAACATTGACCGCAGTAAAGTTCTGTTAAAGATATCAGTCAATTACTCATAAATACCATTCTGCTTGTTGATTTGTGACAAATAGTTTAAGACCACCCAATATTTGTCTACATTCCTTGATTCTACCATTCTCAGAATAGTTTGGAGATCTGTTAGAGCGAGGTGCAGATTGACGAATGAAGACTACCAGGGAATCGGCAACCCCTTTGGAATCCCCGAAACTTGAGCTGGTTACCAGAGCGTAAAAGTTTAGCTTAAAAAAAGAAAATATGTAACAGAACAAACAATAAGCTTTTCGAACATCGACGTTTGGCTGAAAATTTGACGTACTACTGGTTTTAGTAAAATGTAAAAGAATACTCTTTTAATTAGGTATTGTAAAAGAAATGTTCTGTTTCGATGTTTTATGCGAAATCGTAGGCATTTGTATTCAAGTGGACTCTTCACTCACTTGAAGACACCCGCCCCCTAATGTTGAACCTATGGTTAGGTTGTTTTCGAATTGTTCGTTTAAATTTGAATATTTTTAAACGATTTTTATTCCAGAGGATAGTTGAGCTCGATATTGTAGTTCCGAAAGTGAAAGTACCTTTATTAACCTGGGAGAACTCGCTAGTGAGAATGCCCAATTACTTTTCTTTTACTTTACATTCATATAATATCAACTTTTTTTGGTTGGCTTAATAATTTTATTCACAAAAGAGGTCAAATAATTGAAATAGCATTTTCAAATTGTAAATAAAGTGAAAAATGATTTAAATAAGAGTCTTAAAAAAGTACGACTGTGAGAGAAAATCTCATACAGCGAGTTCTCCCGGGTTAAAAAAAATATGCAACTGAAATCGAAAAAGTAAACAGTAATCTTATTAGAGATTGACCTTAGCTACTCTATGCAAAACTCTATCCTATATTCAAATTTAAACAAGAAATTAGAAAACAACTTGCCCATAGTTATAGCAATAGCGAACGGGTGTTTTCAAGTGAGAGAATAGTCCCCTTGAAGCTGTTCTCAAACCCAAAAGAGCTACTTTCTGATACGTTCCTGAATTAATTTTCATTTTTTCGGAGACGCACGAAATTGGCGGCTGTTCTTATTCAGAAGCTATGTGATCGAATAGCGTTTTCCGGGTTTTTTTTTTTTTTTTTTTTTTTTTTTTTTTTTTTTTTATAAATGGAAGCGATCCTTCAAGAAATACTGTCAAATTTGGCATTTTAGACCGAATTTCCGGACGCGACAGCACAGGAAAGGAGAAAACCCCTCGCGTCGTGACAAAAATATTGGCTTATAACTCAATAAGTAGTTTTTTATTTTTTAAATCAAAAAATGAAAAATATCATTCGATTCCAAATCGCTTCAATAGTCAGACCTGCCAATTTTATGCCCTTTGATTTAAAAATGAGTTAAAAAATGTGTCAGAAAGCTTCGTGTTTGTTGAGCAGAGAGTTTGAAAAACGTCTTAAAAATAAATTGCTTAATCACATCAGCCATCTAGAGGAAACGATCTTCAAAGAGAAGTGATCTGCATATTCAGAGAAATGCCTTATGTTTTATTTATTAATTTAATTGGATTTAATTTTATTTTTATTTAATTAACTAATTTATTTTTGACACGTTGATTTGAGTTTAAACAAAAATTTAAAGATAATTAATAACAAAATCATGATTCCATTTTGATCACGTATAGAAACATTAATTAGGATAGAAATAGGATAAAGAATAAGACCATTTTATGGGATTTTACGAAATAGAATTAGAGTTGCAGGATGCCGCAGCTGAAACTTGGCTTGATCGTTAAATAGTGTCTTTATATAGTGTCTTCATTAAAAGAAAAAATACATTCAAAACCAAAAAAGTAAAAAAATATTCGGTTAGACCTCAACCTTAAATATCCTATTAAAAACTCAATGTTTAAAAATATTGAAGTACAAACAAGAAATATAAGAAGAAAAAAAACAGCTGTCACTGGTTGAAAATTATTTTGCGGGTTTTCCGTGTTACTAGCACAGGCTCTTAATCTTTTCAGGAGCAAAGTAATTTTCTTACTAAAATGTTGAAATCATTGAATGTCACCAGAATTAACGAACAAATTGATTATAAAATAAATAAATTAATTCGCGCACATTATTAAAGCAAAAATTGCGAGTATTACTCGCGCTCAGAGGGTTCCGTACAATAAATATATGAATTATTAGCTGTATTATTTAAAAAAAAAATCGTTGCTAAAAGAATAAGACTTTGTAAAAAACTGTACAACGTAGAATTGGGTATAGTTGCATGTACTAGAAAAGTATAAATGGGTATACTATAAAAGTTCAAAGAGATGTGAAACATAAATAATATAAAATACTGCTATTCTGTATAACTATTTTTTTTAATCTTATCCCAATCTGTTTATGGAAGAATTGACACTGAATTGTTACTGACAATAATAGGGCATATCTAAACTTCATTTGGCATTTCGTAAAGCTAAATTCAGCGTATTAATAATCTTTTTTTTTTTTTTTTTTTTTTTTACAGAGTAGCTAAAACAAAACCCTTGTTCAAAGTTAAACTTGTTATTGTGCTAAGCGCGCTTCGAAAGGAGGTCGCAAATGTGCAACGCCGCCTTGGTCCGTGCTGCGTTTTTCTAGATAGGTTTTTTAATTAACTTTTAATGACACGGAAGGCGTATTGAAAGATCGATTCCATGCAAACTAATCGCGAATCCCATATTATTTTTGTGATTAATTCTAATTAAATTAGCCTGGTTTTAACAATTTGACGTTTATTGCTCTTATACTGCTACTGGGCATTGCATTACACAAATATATCACTAAAAGTTATTATCTACGCTTTAAAAACCGATGAAGTATAGAGTACGGCGCCCCTGTCATTATGTATGTCAAAACCGACCGTGTGTTTAAGGGTTAATATCTCGGCTAATTACCGACGATTTTTTTAAAATCATTATCAACAATGCTTTTATACTTCTGCTACGATAGGTACCTCCAGTTCTCCTCAACACCTTTGCTAAATGCCCGCAAATCGAAATTTGTGTCTAACGGGAAAATGCGCATTTCTCAAAAACTATATGACGTAGGGTAATCGCTATAATTTTCCTGCAAGGTTTAAGTTAACGTCTACTACCTCTAATTTTTTCATAATTTTACTTTCGGTAGATGCGGAAATAGATGGGGAGGGGGGGGATATATTTTTGCACTACCTTTTCGACGATACCTCTGAAAATATAATACCTAAAATTAAAAGAAATGTATTTTTGAGTTCAGCGTTACGAGAGCTTTCATACGATACCCCACACGATACACAAAGAAAATGTTTTTTTTTTTTTTCAAGTAACTTAATTAGCCCCTCTACCTTTTTCCTAACTATATTTGTGAATGTTTAATAATCTGTAAATATGTGGGTCAATAGTCTTCATTACTTCCCCAAATTTGAACTTTCCACGTTCCACAGTTTACCAGTAAAATGGCTGTGACAGACAGACACAGGATCTTATAATGGTTCCGTTTTGACTTTTTAAGTACGGAACCCTAAAAATCTGAAAACAAAATCGAAAAAGAAAAAAACGGCCTTTGAAGAGTTATGAAAAAAAAAAAAAAAAAATCAGCTAAAAATATTTAAATGCAAACGAGGTATCTTATAAAATTTCTCCCATGGGATTAAAATTAGCGAACGTGTGTTTTCGTATGACTGAAGGAGTGCCTTAATCTCTGTTTAATTAAAGCGAATAATAATAATAATAATAAAACCTTTCTCAAAAAGATCAACTATGGTTTTTATTTATTTATTATGTGAAGTAAAAAGATGTGGAATTTGTAAGCTCTATATTTCACTCGTAAAAAAAACCTGTAATAGCTAAGATATTTGATACTCCGAATGAGTTCTCACTTTGCACAAAATTCAGCTCATAAAAATTTGTTTGCATTCGGGCACACTTTTTCTGCTAACTTCTAATTTCGACCCTCAGGTAAAGAAGGAAGCAGAAAAAAAGTGCCGTCACAAAAATAATGACTGTAATCCAGGAGGAGCGAAAAAAATTTTCCTTCATCTTTTCTTTCTTTCTTTTTTTTTCTTTTTTTTTTTTTTTTTTTTTTCCTTCTTTAAGACTCGGGAGGTTTATTTTTTTTAACCATCATCTTTTCTTCATTTCTTTTTAAAATACTTTCCGTCAAAGATATACAACATTTTGTTATCACTTTCATCAGGTAACTTAATCATTAGGAGAATTAATGATACATAAACTGAGATGTCAATGAATACTTTTTATATGACATCGAGCAATTTTTTTTAATAAAAAATGAATAATTAATTTAAACTTATTTTATTAATTCAAATTAATTTAATCAACTAAATAATATTTTAAAAAAAAAATATTTGTTCATATACATTTATAATATTCAAAGGTGTAGTAGATAACTATTTTTCGAACAGAAAATTATCACAAAGATGTTTTTTTGAACCGCTGTGAAATATCCTTTATGAACGATATTAATAATATCAATATTCACGATATTATTACAGTCGGACCTCTATTTAACGAACCTCTATTTTGCGAATTTCTTCGTAAAATAACCTCCAAATAGCGAAGTGTATTCTCTATTTAACGAACTTTTTCTTCTGATATAATTTTTTCCTCTCCCTATTTCTCAAAATATTTTCGAACACTTCAAACTTATTCTTTCTTTTACGCATGTTATAATGCTCAATAACCTTGAATTAGTTTTACAAGGTGCCTAACTCAACGAGAGCAGTAAAATCACTGTCATTCTTTGCATTTCATTCAGGAAATGCAAACTTTCAATATCCCCCTTTCACACCCAATAGGACTGTTCTGTAGTAAATAAGTTTCAGTAATTAAATTTAAGGACGCATGTAGTAATACAATGCTTAAAATTACTTGTTATAATAAATACGGTAATGTCATTAAAATTCATTAATTTTAATGTAAATATTTTCTTAAAACTGAAAATACAGTGTATTTCCGGACAATATTTTTTTTAAATTTTTGTCCTTACAGATTTGGGTAAAATGAATAATAATAAAAAAATAAATATGATTTACAAAAAAAGTGAGATTAGTTAAGTTTTTTAATAATGTTTAGTGTTTATGAATTAAAAATCTGTTTTGTGTAGTTTAAAGTATTTAAAAAGGTTCATCTCCATTTAACGAATTTTCTACATAACGAACTTTTTTTCGGGATTTAGCGACTTCATTAAATAGAGGTCCGACTGTATTATAATAAATGATAGTAATTATTAGTTGTAAATGAAAAATATTAAAACATGCAAGACAAATTTATTTTTAGTTATGAACAGGGGTATCGTTGTAAAAGAACCAGAGGGTATGTGCTATCAGGGATCTGTTTAGGAAGAAATTAGGTTTTTTAAAGGATCCTTCACAAAAATTTTCATTTCAAAACAGGACCCTTCGCAAAACTTTTTCCCTTAAAAAAGGACCCTTCACAAAATTCTTTGTCTTAAAAATAGGCCTTTTGCAAAATTTTAGCAGCTCTAAACAAAACCTTTCACAAATTTAATCTTTTAAAAGTAAAATCTAACCTGTCACTTTTACATATATAAAGAAAATATATGTATTTTGCATATAATATCTTCTTAAAAATATATAAAAGAACCTGAATATAATGATAATTTCAAATTCTCAAAATTAGAGCTAGATTTTCCCCAAATGTAAAAAAGCTGTTTACAATTTCACAAAAACTGGACCTGAGAGAAAAGTCTGGACAGACCCCAGGCTATAGGCAGAATGTATACACCAGAGAATATACGCTATAGTTACGGAGAGTATAAGGAGTTATCCAGAAGGTATACAGCGTATACCACCGTATACCCTCCACTGCATCCTCGATTATGAATTATAAATTTACAATAAAGTTAGCGCTGTAGTAAGTAGGATTTTTATTTAAACACATTCTTATGAATTAATGAAAAAAAAATATTAAATTCTTTATATTTTATTTATATTTTATTTTCTACTTTTTAGTATTTAAATATATTTCATAGTCGTATTTTCTCAGCCAGTTGGTCTTTGCTTGGCGAGCGTGGTTTCGCGTATAATTAAATATATTGCTGTTGTAACTCGTATAACCATATTGTTCGTATTGTTCTAACAATAAAGAATATTTGTCGATTTATGACCTGTGGCAGGCTAACAGAAAAATGCATTAAAATTAAATTATAATTTTATAATTAAGTTCTAAAAATATTAAAATGTCGTATTGTCCCCGGAAACACATATTTGTACATAATTGTTTTGATTCTAGCATATCAGGAAGTTAGTTAGAAATCGACAAATAAAAAAATTACTTTAAAAATTCATTGTTAAAGTACAACACATCTTAACTGGGGAAATGAGGGGTTCACAACCACGGTTAGGCCAAGCCCATTATAACAACTAGAGAACAGGAATTCTGCTTTTTAAGAATTTAGTGTCACCCCCGGCATTTCCATTACTTCATTTTATTATGGTGGACTGGTGGTTTCTATTATTATGAAACAGCCATTATAAATGAAGCGTTAGGTGAAGATGAAAGAGCAGTCGTAAAAAGTTAGAACTCTGATTTTCTGGTCAGAATGAGAAAAAAATGGCCATAATTAAAAAGAAAAAAAAATGCTGCAGTTATTTTTATTTTAACAAAAATACTTAAGATTAAATTAATTTTTAACATCGGATTTGCAGTTTTTTATGCATTTTGTGTAATAAAGATTTTTACATAGCCAATGTTACATTTGAATCATTTGTGTAAACTGTGCAATATTATTAATATATGTTTGTAATATTTATAACAGGCATGCGTGTGTGTGTGTGTGTGTGTGTAATTTTTATTTTACAAATTAAAAGGAAAGTCATATAAAACAATAATACTATGAGATTTTAAAAAGAAATAAAATAAAAATCTCATTTTTATTTTAACAATAATACTTAAGGTTAAATTAATTTTTAACATCGGATTTGCAGTTTTTTATGCATTTTGTGTAATAAAGATTTTTTTTCATAGCCTAAAATGTTACATTTGAATCATTTGTGTAAATTGTGCAATATTATTAATATATATTTGTAATAGAACAGGCATGTGTGTGTGTGTGTGTGTGTGTATGTATAATTTTTATTTTACAAATTAAAAGGAAAGTCACATAAAACAATAATACTATGAGATTTTAAAAAGAAATAAAAAAAAAAAATCTCATTTTTATTTTAACAAAAATACTTAAGGTTAAATTAATTTTTAACATCGGATTTGCAGTTTTTTATACATTTTGTGTAATAACGATTTTTTCATAGCCTAAAATGTTACATTTGAATCATTTGTGTAAATTGTGCAATATTATTAATATATGTTTGTAATATTTATAACAGGCATGCGTGTGTGTGTGTGTGTGTATAATTTTTATTTTACAAATTAAAAGGAAAGTCATATAAAACAATAATACTATGAGATTTTAAAAAGAAATAAAAAAAAATCTCATTTTTATTTTAACAATAATACTTAAGGTTAAATTAATTTTTAACATCGGATTTGCAGTTTTTTATGCATTTTGTGTAATAAAGATTTTTTCATACCCTAAAATGTTACATTTGAATCATTTGTGTAAATTGTGCAATATTATTAATATATGTTTGTAATATTTATAACAGGCATGCGTGTGTGTGTGTGTGTGTATAATTTTTATTTTACAAATTTAAAGGAAAGTCATATAAAACAATAATACTATGAGATTTTAAAAAGAAATTAAAAAAAATCTCATTTTTATTTTAACAATAATACTTAAGGTTAAATTAATTTTTAACATCGGATTTGCAGTTTTTTATGCATTTTGTGTAATAAAGATTTTTTTCATAGCTTAAAATGTTACATTTGAATCATTTGTGTAAATTGTGCAATATTATTAATATATATTTGTAATAGAACAGGCATGTGTGTGTGTGTGTGTGTGTGTGTGTGTGTGTGTGTATAATTTTTATTTTACAAATTAAAAGGAAAGTCACATAAAGCAATAATACTATGAGTTTTTAAAAAGAAATTAAAAAAAAAAAATCTCATTTTTATTTTAACAAAAATACTTAAGGTTAAATTAATTTTTAACATCGGATTTGCAGTTTTTTATGCATTTTGTGTAATAAAGATTTTTTCATAGCCTAAAATGTTACATTTGAATCATTTGTGTAAATTGTGCAATATTATTAATATATGTTTGTAATATTTATAACAGGCATGCGTGTGTGTGTGTGTGTGTATAATTTTTATTTTTACAAATTAAAGGAAAGTCATATAAAACAATAATACTATGAGATTTTAAAAAGAAATAAAAAAAAAAAATCTCATTTTTATTTTAACAAAAATACTTAAGGTTAAATTAATTTTTAACATCGGATTTGCAGTTTTTTATGCATTTTGTGTAATAAAGATTTTTTCATAGCCTAAAATGTTACATTTGAATCATTTGTGTAAATTGTGCAATATTATTAATATATGTTTGTAATATTTATAACAGGCATGCGTGTGTGTGTGTGTGTGTATAATTTTTATTTTTACAAATTAAAGGAAAGTCATATAAAACAATAATACTATGAGATTTTAAAAAGAAATAAAAAAAAAAAAATCTCATTTTTATTTTAACAAAAATACTTAAGGTTAAATTAATTTTTAACATCGGATTTGCAGTTTTTTATGCATTTTGTGTAATAAAGATTTTTTCATAGCCTAAAATGTTACATTTGAATCATTTGTGTAAATTGTGCAATATTATTAATATATGTTTGTAATATTTATAACAGGCATGCGTGTGTGTGTGTGTGTGTATAATTTTTATTTTTACAAATTAAAGGAAAGTCATATAAAACAATAATACTATGAGATTTTAAAAAGAAATAAAAAAAAAAAATCTCATTTTTATTTTAACAAAAATACTTAAGGTTAAATTAATTTTTAACATCGGATTTGCAGTTTTTTATGCATTTTGTGTAATAAAGATTTTTTCATAGCCTAAAATGTTACATTTGAATCATTTGTGTAAATTGTGCAATATTATTAATATATATTTGTAATATTTATAACAGGCATGTGTGTGTGTGTGTATATATATATATACACTGCTCAAAACAATTAAAGGATATTTGAAGTTTTATATAAAATAAAGATATAAACGAAATTTTTTTTGCCGAAAATAGAAGAAGAGAATCACAAATGCAAATTTTTCTGGTTTTCAAACTGTGGAGTATGCAAATTTTGAGTTCGACGTCAAAAACGTCGCTTCAGCGGCAGCGAATGAAATTTGACTTTCAACTGGATAAAAGAGAATGAAGACAAGGATGATCGGCATTCAGTTATTGCTTTGTTTCGATGAGTACGATGTCTCAGCGAAGTCATTTGACAGATTCAGAAGCTTTGAGAATTGTTGGTAGGTTAGAAGGGGGCCAAACTCAAGCCGAAGTAGCGCAAGCCATTGGAGTGTCACAAAGTGTCATTTCCAGGATCTGGAACCGTTTTTTGGAGAGTGGATGTGCAGGCTGACGACCAGGGCAAGGTCGTAGACGGGCAACAACGCCCAATGAAGATCGGTATTTAGCGTTAACAGCTCGGAGACACCTAACCATGTACGCTACTCTTCTCCAACAACACCTTCGCTCGGCTACAGGCACCACGATTTCAACTCAGACTGTCCGAAACCGGCTCCATGCTGTAGGTCTGTATGCTCGCCGACCGATGGTATGTGTTAGATTAAAATCAAGGCATCGTCGCGACCGCAGGGAGTGGGCAACCGAGCATGTCAACTGGAGGAGAAATGAATGGAGCAATATTTTGTTTTCTGACGAGTCCCGTTTTTCTGTGCATCCAGATAATAGGCGTATTTTCATCTGCAGGGACCGTGGCAGTAGGAATAATGCTGCGTTCGTGCACGAAAGTGTCAGATTTGGCGGTGGAGGAGTGTTGGTGTATGGTGGCATCTCCATTGACGGGCGCACTGACCTCTACATCATTCGAGATGGAGCTCTGACTGGTCGCCGATATAGGGATGAGATCCTCAGACCTATTGTAGTCCCTTACGCTGCAGCAATCGGAGATAACTTCATTTTAATGGACGATAACTGCAGGCCACATCGTGCAATCCTGGTGGAGGATTTCCTTTTCGAGGAAGGAATCGTTCGAATGGAATGGCCAGCGTGTTCTCCAGACATGAATCCAATCGAGCACGTTTGGGACGCTCTAGGAAGACGAGTTTCTGGCCGCCAACAACCCCCACAAACTTTCCAAGAACTGGAAAGAGCTCTTCTGGAAGAGTGGGGCAGAATACCCCAACTCGTCATTAATAGCCTCATTGAGTCCATGCCTCAAAGGTGTTCAACGTTGCTGGCCGCCGTGGAAACCATACCCCCTACTGAAAATGATTTTCTTTGAAGAAAACACCTTTTCTTATTCTTTTTTTCTCATATGCACAAATTGTGTTTTTTTCCTTTAGTACACAAATGCGCAATAAAATGCATTTTTTTCTGCCAAACATGTGTAATTTATTCTCATATAACCTACTATGTCTGTCGACCATGTATCAATCAGCTAAACAGTTTACCAGATACAAAATCCACCTAAAACTGCAATATCCTTTAATTGTTTTGAGCAGTGTATATAATTTTTATTTTACAAATTAAAAGGAAAGTCATATAAAACAATAATACTATGAGATTTTAAAAAGAAATTTAAAAAAATCTCGTTTAATTTTTTTAAAAATCCGATTTAAATATAAAAAAATCGATTATTTTTATTATTATTGAAAAAAAAAAATCACGAACCCTGATTATAGTGGTAACTTTTGGGGGAAAACATGAATTGGGATCAAAAATTTAGGCACGATTTTCAAGATGAACATTGAACTTTTATATTTATTCAATTATAATAATAATAATCCTTATTGTTATTATTTTATCTTTTTAGATGAAGGTGAAAAGTATGAAAAACAACGTGGAGACCGTAAAAGAAACATAATCAGAAATTATGTATGCACTAAAAGGTTAAGTACATCTTAATCATCTACTTATTCAATACGTGTTTCATTTTTATTTCCATTTCTGTTTGAAAGTCATATCCAAAAATAAATCGAAAAACATAAAACTGCTTGTAAAAGAAATTGGAATCAGGCGACGGAACGGAAATGGGATTTAAAGGCAACTAATGTTTCAAAGAATAGGAGAAATGAAGCAGACTTAATTATAATTGTAAATAAACTTTTATTTTCTGCCTGGGAAGGGTAAATGTATCAAGTTGCCATAACAATAGTGAGAAAAATGCCAACAAAATAAAATAAAATTACAATAATTACTGCCTTGTCAAGAAAAGAAGTGTCCTCATTCGGGAAATCTAAAAATTTGTAAATCAAATAGCCTATCGGTATCAGTAAATTATACGTAATAATAGAATAAAGAGTTTGTATGTCTGTCTGTGACAGTCTAGCATACAAGTGGAAAGAAAGACATCAAGGCAGTTCTCAAATTCAAAGGAGCTACTTTCATATTTCTGAATTCATTTTTGTTCGGAAACGCATGAAATTTGCAGGTAGTCTTATTCAAAAACTATGTAATCGAATGACGTTTTCCATTTTTAGGTAAAGACAGAGGATCTTTCAGAAAATACTGTCTGAGTATGTGTTTTGAACCGAATTCTTGGCGCGGAAGCGAGCGAAAAAGGGAAAAAACTTGCCGTCACGTAATAATAATAAATTATAGCTAGATAAGTAATTTATTTATATATTTTTAAAAAAAAATGGAAAATGCTATTCTATTCTGAATCGCTTCAACTGTCAGGCCTGCCAATTTTACGCCTTTACGTTTAAAAATGAGTCAAAAAATTTCGCATTGCTGAACAGAAAATTTGAGAATTGGTGAAATTTGAACCACATTAAGAAATTTGGCACAAAGTTAATGCAAAAAGGGAGCAAGAAAGGGATCAAAAACATTTCGAGACTTTATTATTATTATTATTTAATTTTGAAAATAAAAATTATTTTGGATTTTTCACTTGCTATCGTCTTTGGTCTCTTATATCTTCATCTTTGGATATTGACAAATTAAAACAGTTTCTCCATCGAATAGAATAAAAAACGTAATTTTAATTTAAGTTCATTTTAAAATGTTAGCATAATTTACCAATTTTTTAGGATTTCTTTAATAGTTTTTTTTTTCTCCTTTTAAATGGGCTAGATATTCTCTCCTTCCTCTCCCCCGATCGCTCACTTTCCCTCTCTATCTCTATCTCAATTTTAATAGGGAATAAATGCCAAACCATTGTTTCACAATCTGCGGGTTTTTCATTACAATATGGGAGTTATATCAAAAATGATTCATGACTGAAAATGCTGATTAGAAACAGTTTCTCCATCGAATAGAATAAAAAACGAAATTTTAATTTAAGTTCATTTTAAAACGTTAGCATAATTTACCAATTTTTTAGGATTTCTTTAATAGTTCTTTTTCTCCTTTTAATTGGGCTAGATATTCTCTCCCTCCCCTCCCCCGCTCGCTCACGTTCCCTCTCTATCTCTATCTCAGTTTCAATAGGGAACAAATGCTAAACCATTGTCTCATAATCTGCGGATTTTTCATTACAATATGAGAATTATATCCAAAATGTTTGATGACTGAAAATGCTGATTAGAAATTTATAAAACTGTCTAACATAAAAACATATATGAAACTCTCCAAAATTAAAAATTGTTAAAGATAACATTATTTATTTCAGATATTTCACAAACCTATATATATTTTTAATCAATTATCGATGATTCTTAAACCTGGAATAATTCATACCTAGGAAAGTTTCGCATACAGTATATTCAGGAACGTAACGCGCAGTTTTGTAATAAGAAAATTGATCAAAATTTACAGGTGCGCGTTATTCGCCGAACACAAAGAAAAGATTAAAGTTATTAAATTATAAACTTTAATTTAATTCAGATTTCTAGATTAAATGAATAAGAAAAGATGACGTGGTTATTTGAATGACCCTTATGAACATTTCCTAATTCTTTGTGGCGATACAGGTAGATCGACAGGCTTTGACGGTATTTGCTCTTTTTTTATTTAACCCTTTATGTACTGATATATGAATTCATAAAAATTTTATCTTCTAAAGCATTTTTTGTGAATTTTTGAAACTACATTAGAAGATTTACATAATCATTTAATGAATTTTAGAAGGATTGAAGGATTTAGAAGACTTAAGTAAATTTGAATTTATAGAGATTTGTGCAATATTTATAACCCCACTCAAATCTTTTATTTTAAATATTTTTCTTAGTATTTTGTAGCATTAGGAAATGTACAAATAGAAATATTTCCGAATTGAAAATTCCACCCCCTTCCCCCCCCCCAAAAAAATCGATTTTTTAGTTAAATTTCGTGATTTTGAAAGTTCACTCTCCCCTTAATTTAAATGATCTTTTACTTATTTCCCTGTGTTTCCTGGAATAAAATTTTAAGCTCGTTAATTCCAAAAACTCTGTTATAAGGAGTTTTTTCTTCAGAGCCCAAATAAATTGCCAGTTTAATCTATATTTCACGTTAAAAAAGTCATCTTCTGATATTGTTGAAAGATATGTTAGTATATTACTTTATAGTTACACTCTAAAATTGGGAGGAGTGAAAAGCTCACTCTTTGAAAGAGTGACAGGCATTTTCACTCTTTTTGGAGTGAATTTTGCAAAAATACACTCCTTAAAGAGTGGAATTTTCCACTCTCTAGAAAGGAGTGCAATATCTCACTCCGTTAGCGAGAGTGAAACAGTCACTCCCGAAAGAGTGGCTTACGTATGCATTGCTTATTAACCAATCAGGAACAGCAAGGCGACAGCGCACACGTAAGATAAGAAAAATGATCACTTTTTCGTCCTCCATTTTAGGATTAACAGATTAGGATATCATTAAACTTATTCTTAATGGAATACATAAAATAAAGGTAAGTCTTACTTAATTTTAACCATTTATTCGTGTAGATATGTTAGATGAGCTAAATAGTTGTATATTGTATAGATAAAGATTGATCGAAAATTGATTTCCTAGGAAAGAGATTGTCTATTATGTTTCTTCATGTAGCGGTTTGAAATATAATTGTTTTAACAATTGAAAAGCACACAAATGCTTACCAAAAGATAATCAAAACTTCATTAATTCGGCCAATGTGAATAAAAAAAAAATGCGTGTAAATATTTATTCTTCCCATTCAATTTTCCCAATCCCATTCGAACTTTTTCCAACGATGAAAAAAAGAAAATAAAAAAATTACAAATTTTATCTGTTTCGTTTGCAAAGCTGAGTGATTCAGAGGCTATCTGGATTTCTTTCAATTCATAGCAGATGCGAAGATGCGATGTAAGCAAAATTAATTTGCCGTTCTGTGATATTTTGTTTTTTCTTTTTTTGGTTTATACTGATTTCAGATTTTACACACTTAGAGTATTTATCATCATTATTATTGTTTCGGAGTTAAATATGATATTTGATGATTATGATATTACGAAAAGGTTGGTATTAGAGGTCTGCACGGACCGAAATTTCCAGGCCCGGGTCAGGCCCGAATCATAGAAAAAAATTCGGCCCGGCGCGGCCCGATACGAAAATTAAAAGTTTGGCGCGAGCCCGGCCCGACCGGTAGAAAAAATATTGGCCCGGTCCGGTAAAAAACTTAAAAGTTCGACCCGAGTGAATTTCTACAAAACATTGATTTTTACGTCGATTTTGTTAAAAATTTGTCTCGTACGAGGAGTTCTGACCCAAAATATTTATCTTAACATTTTTTTTTTTTCATGTTTATAATTTTCATTTTTATAGAAGTGCCACAGGCTGGGATATTTATTTTTTTAACGAATCTCTATTTCTTGTATGTAAATGCTTCAGTTATCATTAACATTGTTAATCCATATTCTATGTATTGAAGTGTTAAAAATCTAAAAAAATGCTATACAGTAAAATCTTCTAAGACGGAATTGTATAGAAAAAAAAAGGAAGAAATGCGTTATAGACAAGTTCCCTTCTTAGCAAGTGTAAATGTATTATATATTCTTTTCTTACGCATTAGTATAATAATTTTGCATGGATCAAGACGTTTTACAGTTTAAAACAGGGTTTTGTCACAGGCAGGTTCCTTTGCACACGTTTTACTATATTTTAATTTAGTTATATTTTAATAAGCGTAGAAAACTACTATTCTTAAGAAAAAAATTTTTTTTTAATGCTTAAGAGTAGAGTAATGGCGATTTAATAAGTATGTAATTTTTGCAAAAAAATTTGGTCCAGGCCTAAATTAACTGACCTTTGAATGGACCAGGCCAAGTTGAGAGAATAATTTTCATACGGGCTGTGTCAAAACTACGACTGAAATTTTTGGGCCTTGAAGACTAGCAATGAAACCAGTCCCGGGTCTGTACAGAAAAAATAAGTTGGTCCGGCCCAAGTGCCGTGAATGAAAATCGAGCCGTGCAGGCCTCTAGATGGTACATTATTATTTTTTAAACTGTATGTAAGCTTTTTCTGCGGTTTATGATTTTAAAATTTCGAGACTGAGTAGTATAAAATAAATTAATTATAGACATTCTGCATAAATTATTAAATTTCCTTCAATTTAAACGCATTTTCTAAGTTTTTGATGCACGTAATTTTTGGCAGTAAAAAATAAAACATGATATTTAAGTATTGAAATAAAATGTTTTTTATGCCTGTTTTGAAGTTTATCGATAAGACAGCTTTAGTATATTTTTTAAAAAGTTCATATTTTCTTGCATAATCTGAATATTTTTTAAAGAGAGTAATAACTACTTTTTTACATTAAAATGTTTTTCAATAAGAACTATGCAGTTATTTACTTTATTTTTATTAAAATTCATACAGATACAGATAAATGTAATGTGTTTATTTTTATATTTATTTTTTTCTATTTCCTAGGTCAATCTTTTCCTATAAAACATATCAAATCTATTTTGCTCACATTCCCAAAATAGAATATCTACGGGAATAAAAAATTTAAATTAAATATGGCTTACCGTGTTGTTTCATTAATAAGTATTGTTTTCAGCAATAATGGGCGAAAATTAGAAATCATGATTAAGTTAAGGAATATGTTTAAAAGTAAAATATATACATATTCCAGAGAACTTAAAAATTAGATTCCATGCTCATATTAAATAAAACAAAAGCAAATCACAGCGGATAAAAAAAATACATTACACATTCTTAATGTTTAAATTATGCTTAGAACTCATTTTAAAAAAAGATGTAAGTTTATAAACATTGCTTTTATGTGAAAAAATGAAAAATATTTTAGAACAATAGGACTTTGCAAAAATAGCAACAATTCATGGAAAAAATACGGTAAAAAGAAATTTATATTTAAAACAAAAATTAAAACGAAATCAAACATTGTTAAACATATAACATCCACCTATTAAAATGTTATTTATAAAACTTTAAAAGTAATATTTTTATAAGGCATGCAATAAAAGCAAACACAAAGGATAAGATTGGAATAAAATATATTAGTTTATTTCTGTCAGTAATCTAATTTAAATTCTTATGTAACTTTAACTGATTTTTTCCATAAAAATTCAACTAGTATTACAAACTATGAATTAAATAAATATTGCTAATAAAGTATTTTATTTCAATCTTTACCACGGTTGTATCTATTTTCATTGCATGCTGTAAAATATGTGATTCTTTTAAAATGCCCATAAAAGCAAAATAAAAAAAGAAATGACTCCATAAAAAATGAACATTCACTCCTATGAAAGAGTGACTATTCACTCCTACCAGGGGGAAAAACCGCACTCCTTTAGCAAGAGTGAATAGTCACTCCTCCGAAAGAGTGATTATCCACCCTGTTTACAGTGAATATTCACTTTCCAGGAGTGACTATTCACTCTTTCAGAGATCCAAATATTTCACTTTTGCTCAGAGTGAATAGTCACTCTAAAGAGGTTGGGCATATTTTGACTCTGCGATAGAGTGACTATTCACTCCTTCGGAGTGAATAGTCACTCTTTTTTATTTAGAGTGTAATAAAATGTTTTCATTTAAAATTATAAAGTGTATTGATCAAAATGTATGAAATGCATTCATTTAAATGTGTGTTTTATATTTGAATATGTATTAGATTATTCTAATTATCAAACTACAGAAATTTATATATATGGGGCATTCTCACAATCTTTTGACTTTCATGTCCCTGAATAATAATTTTTATTTTAATACACTTTTTTGTGGTTTTTTTAATTTATTTCATATGCTGGGGAACATCCCATTGTTTGATTGCATAACAATATTAACAAGATAAATAAGTTTTGGACGATGTCGGGAGTCCAAATACCATGAAAACTCCTATACCGTCCCGTGTCCCTGATGCTGATTTTCAAGTTTGGAGCTGTCTGTATAAAATTGTTTCAATAAAAGTAATTCGATGTAACTTTTTTCCGAAACTGGTACAATTGTTTTATATAAATATGTAGCAAAAAATTAACCTGCACACATTTTTACGGTTGATATTATTTTTTGAACTCTGTCCCTGCGTTTTTCATCTTTACCGTCCCTCTTGCTAAACTTATATAGAAAATCACTTCAGATGCAGCCACAGAATTTTTTTCAAGTTTTTTCTCATGCAGAAGTAAGCTAGAAAAAGAATGTCCAAAACTCTTTGACAGGAAATTTACTGCAGAATTTAAATCAGCATTTAAATATATATTTCAAGATCGTGGCTTTATTGGTAGTCTTACTGTCCCCAAGGTTTATTCCTGCACTTTTCGAGGTAAATAAATAAATAAATAAATAAAAAATCCAATGTTAACAACTGTTTCTAAAAATCAATGAACATTGTGGCTATCACTTAGTCTGAACGTGGTTTGCCTAAAATAGGTGGTAATTTTCCTTACCGCTCCATCCTTACCGTCCCCTTTTTTTTCCCACTTCGTCCCTTTTTTCCTATACCGTCCCCTTTTTTTACATTTCCGTCCCTTCTTTAATACCACTTTAAGACAATGTTACACAAAAAATTTTGTACGAAAAATACTACATTGTTATTATTTCTTATTTGAATGTCCTGTGGGTACTATGCAAATTCATTATAAGTAAAAATTTCGAAGAAAATAAAAAGTTTTAGTGGTAAAATGGTAAGGAAAATTAAACTCGCAAAGTCTAATTTTCCATAACATAAGTTTAACATAAACCTCAGTTAAATAAAAAAATTTCGCTGCTGACCATTTTTTCTTTATTTTGTATCATTAAGGCATTCGTCTATCAAATTAAAATGTTATTTTAGCAAGTTTAATTTCGCCAGATTTTTCCCCCCAAAAGTCAAAAGATTGTGAGAATGCTCCATATCCCAAATCAAAATGTCTAATTTCACAAAGTGCTTTTCAAAACTATTTTTGGCTAGTTTTTGTTTGATTGAAAGTTTGGCTTATATAGAGAATGGCCATTATATCTTTGAAAATATAAGTATTTTATCTAAAATATTTACACAATAGTTTAAATTTAGTATTTTTCATCTCTCATGAATGTTATTTATGTATTTTATTAATTTTTAATTCAATTACATATATTTTTTGTTAAATAATTAAGTATTTTTTATTTAAGGATCTTTGGGACAAACTTTATCTTCCTAACAATTATAAAAAAATTTCAGGATCAAAATTCTTTTCAAAAGCTCAAATGTGTTACTCTCAAGAGTGTTACTTTTAAAAAATAATATTAATCAAAATCATCAAATCTCAAACTTTTTTTTTTTTAATTTAAGAAAGAAAATCGTAATTAATCACTTTCTTACTTTGTGATACACTAGTAGAAATCAATAATACAATCGTTTTTTACTTTGGCACTAACAACAAATCAATTTTCTGTGAGTTCACACTTAAAGCAACAATTAATTTGAAAATGACACTTTTCTTTATAACCGAGTTTGACTGTATTTCAGGGCGAATAAATTGATTACGAATAACCTTTACGTTATTTAATAAATATTACTCAATCTATCATTTTATATCACTTCACTTTTATTTGAAACTTCTCTGCGTTACATTTCATGGTTTGTAAAATATTGCCGGTTGTAGCAAAATCTTCAGTGTATCGGCTGTAATATAGTAGATCCATTGTAATGCATTGTAAGTTGGAAAAAAAAAAAAAAATGAAAAAGAGGGAAAGAGGGAAAGACAAGGGAGAAACAAAACACACAGTTTTAGGTTTTAGTGACTTACAAATAAATCTTTTGTTCTTGGGTATTTTTAGTTTCAAATCACAGTTACTCATTATTTTGTAGAGTATTAAAAAAAGAAAAAAAAGAAAAAAAAAAAACCCTTGAAAGAAAGATTTTTTTGCGAGGGGGTAGGGAGAAGAGGGGCTTAAATCACTAACATAAAATTAGTTACAAATTTAACGAAGAAACGCTGAAACAAACAGGAAAAAAAAAAAACTAACACAGAAATAAATATAAAATTGTTTCGAGCAGATTTGTTTCTTCTTATCAAAGGTAACAAAGAAAAAAAAGAAAACCAAACAGTGAAAATGAAACAGGATCAACAACAAAACGGTAAAGAAAAGTATCTAAAGGGCTACTTCAGTCACGCAAAAAGATCCGCTCGCTAATGCTAATCCTATGGACGAAATTTATTAAGATATCTCGTTTGCATTTCAATATTTTTAATTTTTTTTTTCATTGGATAGCTGAGATCAATCTGTACAAAGACCGTTTTTTATTTTTTCGATTTTGTTTTCGGATTTTTTTTTTTTTTTTTTTTTTTTTTTTTTTTTTTTTTAATGATGATACTTTAACTTTCACTTTCGGAACCGGTTCCGGAAAGTGTCCTAATAAGAAATACCTGTAAACAAAAACGAAAATCGATCCCATCTAACGATCACATCTATCCAATGAAAAAAAAATTATTTAAAAATATCGAAATTCAAACGAGATACCTTGATAAATTTCTTACATAGGATTAGCATTAGCGAGCGGTTCTTTTCGCGTTACTACTTATACGTTCAAAAGTTCAAGTCAAAATTCATTTACTAAATTTGAATAGTTATTTTTTTCCCCTTATTTCTATTCATATCAAAATAATTTACTTTCGTGCTTTCTCTATTACTCGTTGTCTTTAACACACCCCAGTTGAAAGAGTATTCTCTTAATTCTTATTGTATTACTAGATGTGTTTTAAAATTCTGTATCAATTGCACATACACTTTGCCTGGTTACAGATTAAAATTACCAAAAAATTATTATTGTTAAAAATTAATCGCTTTATTGAAATAATGCAGATTGATGTATTAGATAAATCACCCCGTGCGCGTATATATATATTTCTTTTTGCGAATATTTTTAAGTAAGTCTTTTGTAAGTTTGTAGGAGGAAGAGACATCACTTTTATCAAACGTTATCACAAACTTTCTATCAAATTAGAAACCATTTATTGAAAAATAACATTATTGTTTCATTACATACTTCATTACATATTTACCAGTTTAATAATTTCTATATTCATTGAATAAATTTGTGAATCTTTAACTTCTAAATAGGGATATCTCAACAATAATCACAACTATAAAACCTAATTTTACTCAATTTTAGCGTACTATGTAGTAGCAAGTATATACAAATCTTCAAATCATACACAGGTCTACACAAAAGAATATGGAAAATTTTCGGACTATGGATGATAATTCTGAAATTGGGTTTTCTGATGTGTTATGAGTTTTCCAAATAATTGTTTACTTAATCAGACATCATCTTTCACCTTATTTAAACGGTGAAGTTTTATTAAAGTATTCTGCAGGGTTCGTTGATTTAAATGAACTTGATTTTAATCATGATTAAAATCACGATTTAAATCAAATGATTAAAAAAAAATCATTGATTTAAATCAGTTTTTCTTTTAAATTATTTTAAAATAAATTCAAGATGTAACCAAACATAATAATGCACTTTAATATACTTTACTTTTATATAATACAGTTAATTTTATATAAACAGCTTTTAGAAAGATAAAGCCTAATCTTTGTAAAAAGTAAAGTACAATGTAAAGTTTAGAAAACAGTTCTTGCAAATTTCATTTGAATCATAAAATAATCTTGCAACAGTAAGAAAATAAAAGCAGGAATATATTATATATTGAAATATTTACTTGTTAATATTTTGAAAAACTTCTGCAATTTGAGGTAAAATAAAATTATATGACTTTTTCTGCTCTCTTTGGTGATGTCTAATATATTAAAGTTTGAGCAAAATCTGAACCATTCAATGAATTTTCGTTTGAATCTAATATAGTAGATCTTGGTTCTTTAGAATGATGGAGGTACCTGTTACAGTTATCGAAAAGGCCGATACAAAAAAAACTTATAGAATACATGATGGAACTAGTTTTTTACTGCAATAGCTTCATCTGCTTTAGTGGAACGAATGTTTCTACCTTTGGTTTGGTAAATTTGAAAATTAGGAGTCGACTGATAAAACTGTCATTTTTCTGTACCAGCATTTTAACAAAACAAAAGTTAACATCTTAGTTTGTTTCCAAATTTGTTTAAAAATTTTATGTCCTGCACTTATTTTTATTTTAACTAAAATACTTAAGATTAAATTAATTTTTGACATCTGATTTGTAGTTTTCCATGCATTTGTGTAATAAAGATTTTTTCATAGCCTAAAATGTTACCTTTTAATCATTTATGCATATTTTGTAATATTATTAATACGATATAAATATTATAAATACGATATTATTACTTATAACGTGCATGTATGCGTGTGTTTAATTTAACAATAATGCTGTAAGATTAAAAAAAAAAAAATCTGATTTAATTTTTTTAAAAAAATTCGAATTAAATAAAAAAAAATCTATTATTTTGATTTTTATTTAAAAAAAAAAAAAAAAAAAAAAAAAAAATCACGAACCTTGGTATTCTGTAAGTGTTGGAAAGTGTTTCGTAATCTATACTGGGACGTATGATTTTTCGTTCTTGTTTAAAGTTGTTACATGTTAGAACCATTACTATTTTGTTACTGTCATCTCTCAGGAAAAATAACAACCATTTAGTTTAAACCAATTTTGCCTAGAATTTTATTCTGTTTTCTTTAGACCGCATTTCTAAACACCATCGTGTATAACGATGATGTTTACATCAAGAAAACAAAGACTGATGTTGTTTCTCTCTATTCTAAAAAAAAGTAACTAACGCTGTCACCGCCGCCGGATTTGAATTTTTTGTGACCGGATGTCTTTCTTCGCTAATATTAAGAAAACTACTGCATAGAAAAATATGAAAATCGGCGGTATTATAAAGAAATGTTAGATAAACACGCTGATGCAGACAGTTTTTAAATCGAATAATTATTTTAAGAGATATTTAACCCTTAATTGCATAGTGATGCAAATTTCCATCACCTTTTTATTTAATTTTTAATACATAAATTAAGTTCTTACAACCACTATATTTATATAGAAATATTAATCCTTTAAAAATTACAAAAATATGCTACTAAATAAAGTTAAAAATTTATCTTAAGATTTCTGGTGTCTAATCTTTAATATAAAAATAAAAAACACAATTCTAAAAGAATAATTCATGCAATTAAGGGTTAATGTTAAAATTGGTCAAAATCGTTCTATTAAAAAAGTTTTATAGGAGCAAAAACTATACATAGGAATCTAATAGTTTTTTCTGGGGGATATGCATGAGACGTTCCCGGTGTGCAGATTGCATTTATTTTTTTAATTTGAGTCATTTTTTGATGACTTATTTCCATTTTAAATTCAAATTTTCAGCATTTCCGAGACATATTTTTTACATCTTTTAGAAAAGGGAATTATTTTAATTTGTTGCCAATTCTTAAAACAGCGAAAAGAATAATATTTCCGTCAAATTAAAAATTTATTTACACGTGGCTGTTATACACGAAAAAAAAACTTTCAAATTAGAATAGACGATTTCAGTCGGGATGTCAGCCATGACGTTTTGGTTGGAAACTGACTCCAAACAAACGGTTGCTATGTAGTATTTTCTATTTTGTTGGTATAACATAGCTATTACTTATATCTATACCTCACATCTAAGTGTTTTAATACACTGATTATGTAGTTGTAACATTTTCTGCGATTTATATTTAAAAAGAAATGACGCATAGTAACTGTTTGTTTGGAGTCAGTTTCCAACCAAAACGTCATGATTGACGTCACACTGAAAGCGTCTATTATGAATATGATTATATGTATTAAAAGCAGGAAAATAGTGTAAATTACGTCATAAAAACTATATTTACATGAGAATTTTAAAAGAGAAAGAAAAATTGTAAACTATAATAAAGTCATTAAGGCTGTTCTCAAATCGAAAGGGGCAATTTTCTGACATAAGTTTTAATTTATTTTTGTTCGAAAATGCATGAAACTAGCTGGTGTTGTTGTTCAGAATGTCATCGAGCTGGTTTTCCATTTTTTTTGTAAACGCAATAGATCTTTCAGAAAATAATGTCAAAGTGGACCTTTTGAACTGAATTTCCGCGCGAAAGTGGAAAATCACTCAAGAGCGGGCGAAAAACGGGTTTGCACACATGATCGATATCGCTTATAACTCAATGGGTAATTGATTGATCAAAAAAAGGAAAAAACAGTTCAATTCGATTTCGCTTCCATGGTCAGGATTTCCAATTTTATACCTTCCCGTTAGAAAATGAATTTGTAAATGTGTCAAAACGTTTTGCGCTTGTTGAGCTGAGCAGTTAAGAACAGCCTTAATATACGTTAAATTAGTGAATGGAGGAAATTATGTCATATTTAAAATGGTCAAACAACATTGCCAAACAGTTTAAATTTAAAAATATATTTTCGCGAGACATTTATTTCATGTTTTGAGATAATCTTTTAAACTATTGTTGTGAATTCTAAGAAAGCGCAAATAATATTTCCTTTCTAACAACAAAAGTATTTTCACGTGAATATTAAAATGAGAAAGAAAGTTTTAGTGAAAATTACGTCAGATTTAAAACGATACATTTAAAATGTCTTATTTAAAAGAACTTTTTTATAGCGTTGTTAAAAAATACAGGGAGACAAAGACTGTTTACTTAAGGGTATTCTCAAATCCAAAAGGGCAACTTTCTGCCATAAGTTTTAAGTTATTTTTGTTCGGAAATGCATGAAACTAGCGGGTGTTGTTGTTCAGAAACTATGTAATCGAGCTGTTTTTTCCATTTTTTTTGCAAACGCAATAGATCTTTATGAAAATAGTGTCAAAGTGGACGCTTTGAACCGAATTTCCGCGCGAAAGTAGAATAACCAGTCAAGAGCGGACGAAAAACGTGTTTGTCACGTGACCAAAAACGCTTATAACTCAAAAGGTAATTTATTGATCAAAAAATGGAATACGCAGTTCAATTCCAAATTGCTTCCATGGCCAGGCTTTCCAATTTTATATCTTTCCGTTAAAAAATGAATTTGTAAATGTGCCAAAACGTTTTGCGCTTGTTGAGCAGAACAGTTAAGAACAGCCTTAATTAATTTTATATTAGCTTATTTTCAAATGTCTCGGTAATCTGATTTAATCAAGCGCGAAAACAGCCCGTTAACAGGGAGATCGCCACTGTTTTTTAATTAGTATAATTCAGTCTTCCGAATTTATTTTTTTAAACCGATCAAATTAGCGTGCTTTTAGAGTTTGCGGTGCCTGAACGGAGATTGGCGAGCGTAGCTCGTAGGGGTCAGAGTCCCTTAGTAATCTAAGAAAATGTAACCACGAACGAAAGTATAGTGTAACCTCTTTCAAGTTACTAACAATTCCGAATAACCTTCTTTTTCTTTAGAAACCCCAGAAACCAATTTATTTTCAATATTTTAAGAAGTAGCTATAAGAACAAAGTTTCATTTGCTGCCACTGATTTTCGGGAAGGTTTCGGGATATTTTAAAAGCATATGAATAACTTTTCTCAAACCGGAATATCGGTTTTTCGGATGATAGCAATTCGCCAATAAAAATTTTCATATGCAACAAACATGTTTTACGTACAAGGAGGATAAATTATTAACATTAACATTATTTTGTTGCTCTTGCCCGTCTAAATTCAGTTACGCATTTGAAAATGCTTAATTTGAAATTGATAGCATCCTAAAAAACGACATTTCGCTTTGAGATACACCAAGAAAATTTTCCGGAACGTTTTCGAAAATCTGTCGAGCAAAAGAAACTTTGTTTTTATAACAGATTCTTTAAACCTCGAAAATATACTGGTTTCTCATGACCCAAATTATAAAGAATGCTTTTTGGAAACATGGGTAAATCGGAAGAGATACGATAAATTTTCGTTCGTGGTTATGTTATATTTCAGTGTAGTGCTTATTTGTTTTAATCCAATTAGCAGTTTTATTAGGTTAATAAATCGTTTTTGATTTGTTACACTGTTTTTTAACTCCGTGGAATTTAATTTAACATTTGTCCTCGAAAAATAAATTCAACCTCCTTGATACTCCATTCAGTAGAAAAATAATAAGAGCCCTCAAAAAGCATTGCTGATCTGCATTGAAGAAATCAGTTCCGAGGAAAGAATTCTGGTAACATTTTGACTTCGTTTATAATATGTTTAAAATTTCTAGCAATATCTCTAGTTATTATTATTTTTTTTTTTTTTGTGCGTGTGTGTGTGTGTGTGGGGGGGGGGGGGCTGTAAAATTTTATTTTTACAATTTTCGTTTTAAAGATAACATTTTCTTTCTAATTTTATTAAAATATAAAAATAGGTAAGCAAAATGTATATAAACAACCAATTTATTTATTTTATACAAATTTGTTAGAGATAAAATGTTTAGTTTACTAAATGCAAATTCTGTTATACTATTTTCTCCCTTTTTTACTCCAAATACGACTTTAAAACACTGCATTTTAATTTAGGTGGATTTCGTAAGAAATACTACCTATTGCAGTCCATGGCGTGACTTTTGAAAAATTCCTTCATAAGTTTTCACTATAGGACCCCAGGAACACAAAACCACCCCAACCTAAAAAGTTTATATATATGTATGTATGTACTAAATTTTGTCCACACGATAAAAGTCGCAATTATGCACGGATCGTCTTCAAACTCGCCAACAATATTGAAATGACAAATATCTCGGCGGGGATTGAAAATGGGCAAAATCGGCCCAAGAGGGTGGAATTGTGGAGGGTTCAAAATTTTGAATGCTGTCTTAACATGATTCAGATAAAACCAGCTCTTACACAACAATGGCAAGAAAAAATAAACATTTTTCGTCATAGCAGTTGCCAACAATAAAAAAAAAAACAATAAAATTCTCACAACAACAATTACTTTTCTATTGCAAGATTTTCATGTGAAAAATTAAATTAAATAATAGTTTAACGAATTGAAAACAAATTGAATATTACGTCATAAGTTTTCTAGGGCAAGATTTCCGCATGAAAACTCAAAATAAAATAAATAGTTTGACGAATTAAAAAATATATACATATTGCGTCATATTGGAAATATAATGGACCTCAGCAGGTGAATATGTATCGTCATGTGAGTTTGAAGAAACGTATTGAAACATGATAAAAATCCGACTATGGAAATATTAACATATTTTAACACTTTGAGGTTTTCTGAATTTGCTGTTAAGTCATTTTTAAACCTATTCCATATACATACATGCGTGTGTGTATTCGTGTATATTAGAATTTTCACAAAAAGTTTAGTTCCCTAGAGCCCATTCTTAGGGAAGAGACTGGGTTTATATCTCTAATCTTGATTTAAGTTTTGTTGGTGAATTTAGCACTTAACTTCGAAATCTACCTCCGTCTGTAGGCCGAGCCGGCAGGGATTTTTTTAAAAATGATTTTTTTCATACTGGTGCACAGTTTATTGAAATTACACAAGTAATATTTTCATTTTAAAAGGTAAAATATTAATTAACATTTTGTGCAATAAAGCCACAACTTTAAGAATTAGACGACATTGAAATCGGTAGATTATGTAATAAAAATGGAATTGCTCCTTAATTTTATGGATTATTGAATCTAAGCTAAAAAATGCAAAGTTGATTTTTTGTTGTATTCTTAGTACAGATAAGTAAAATGCAGTAAAACTGATAAGACGAAGTTGCAAGGGAAATTTCGTTTAAACAGGTACGCAGTCTATTGTATTGTTTTTAGAGGAAGTATGATAAGTATTCGTTGAAGGCAGGGTCAATTATACAAACTTCTACTTTCACAGGTTTTATTATAATTGGATATTAACATATCTATGCCAAGCGTCCTATAAAGAGGACAGCACCATTATGCCTTCGTATATTCAATTAACGAGTTTTACTGTTTCATTTGTAAACGTGTATGTATCCCTGCATTCCTACTCACTCTTTAATTCCACCTAATAAAAATTTTCTATAGAAATGGTATAGTCTAGATTTTTCGCATGCTGTTGGAACATATACAACGCCATTTTTTCTGTATTGCGTTTATTATTACTATCGCCTATAAAATGATATAATTTATTAGTATGAACTATCTGTAGAAAGTCTAACCATTATGAGAGTAGAAGGAAGACATTTTCTTCTCTCGTAGTGGTAGCACGGGTCCTGGTGAATAAAGATTATTTCTTTCGAAAAGCGTTGCGTTAAGGTGTATTTAAAAATTGTCTTTCATTTGTAAGACAAAACCTGATTCTTTTTTTTTTTTTTTTTTTGACATTCTAAACATGCTCGAAAAAATTCCACTTAAGTTCAAATTCTAAACAATTTGAGCGTTAGCTGTTAAATCAGGATCTTAACTAAAATTATTATATCATGTTTTGTTCTTTGACTTGCAAGCTTGCAGATACTTTTCGCTTTTTGGTTGTATATGTGAAGATACTATTTTATTTTATATCAGCCTGGAATATCATTGATTGTTTCATTATTTTTTCCTTTTCCTTCAGCTAATTTATTTTCAGTTTATTTTTTAAATGCATTTTAGCGGCACCGTATGCGAATCTTTAAAGACATTTTAAAGAGCTTAGATGGATAGTCGCACTGCATTATTTATGCTGTCAAGATAAGATGGTGGTCACACTTTCACGCATTGCACTTCATGCTCGTTGCCAGCGGTGAAGCACTCTTTTGTTTTGGCAAAATAAAAAGCAAAACACCGTCTTCCGGCTGTCATTTTACGTCTGGATGTCACAGAACAACGTCACAAAGACACGGGGAAAAGCGTGTTTGAAATTTAGGTGTCTTTTATGATCACAGAAACAAAACCGTCTTTTTGTGTAATGTTCAAGAGTCAAGGCAGAGCTTCCGACTTCAGGAAGCAGTTTTTTGGTGTATTAATAAAAAAAAACTTGAAAATATGCCGCAAGTTTTATTTCAAACTTTCTTTCAGAATGGGAGAATGAACAGCTGGAGAATGAAGGTGCACGATTGTGATACATTTATGCACGATACATTTATATACTTAAAATATCTCTACAAGGAATTAATATTTTTAACTTCTTTTTTAGACTTCTTAAAAGATGTCACTGTTTTTCTTAGTTGTCAAAATATTTCTAAAATCTATGCTTAATTTGATATTTTAAGTTTTAAAAACTGACGACCTGGGAGTAAAATTATAACACTTCATATAAAATTAAGCGTTGATTTTAGAAATATTTTGGCAACTAAGGAAACAAGTTGGAAATTACACGTCAAACGTGGCAAGCATTCGTACTATGACTAGCTTTATAAATATTTTTTGCCCCGCATATTGTACTGAATCTATATTTTAGTGCACTTCATAAGTGCATATCAATTTCATTCTGTTCGAAAGGCTGTAACATCATTAAAATGCACTTGAAATATTTTTTTCCCATTGGCCTTAATGTAACGGAAAACTTTTGACTGTCCCTGTAATTAAACTGTACATCCGATTTTCCTAAAATTTGGAACGACTCGATAAAATTTTGCAATAATTATACATTTAAAATTTCAGACCATTCAGTTAGGTACATTTTGCTCTGTTATATACGGACGGACGGACGGACGAACAGACAGACAGACAGGAGATGGACCGAACGACGACTATATGTGTTACGTATTTTACAATAATTGCGAATGCACCTAAAGAGAGAAATCCTTTAAGAGTAAACAGAAAAAAGAAGTTAAAAATATTAATTTCCTGAGGAAATATTTTAACTATACGAACGCATCAAACGGCCATAGACTTAACATTATCGAGGGGAATTCGGAAGCTGGGTGATTAGCAGATTGAGCTACTTCCCGTAAGGCATGGTGACGTCACGGCGACGTCGTTGTGAAGTCACACTGTGATTTTGTGACCGTCGATGTGACGTCACGTGACGTGGATGTGACGTCACAGTGACTAGAATGCGAGGTCGTTATGGCCGTTTTAGAGGTCGTTTGTGACGTCACATTGTGACCACTCTGTGAAGTCACGGTGTGACTAATTTGTGAAAAGTGTGTCATTTGTGACTATTTTGGCATTAACTTTGTTACGAACCTGTGACGAAAGTGACAATGTTTTGAAGTCACACTGTGACCAATTTGTGAAATATGTGTCATTTGTGACGAACTTGTCATAAACTCTGTGATGATTTCAAATGAAAATCAAATTTCAAATTAATTGCTTAAAAGGCGCAAAGGCGAACTAGTGAAAAAGATTCCATGCTGGAACTCGAACCCGGGCCATCAGTATAGCGCACTTACATTCTACCGACTAAACCACATGGAACGATACCCAGCCTGGAAAATTTCTCACTATTACATGTTGGCAAGACTACAAACGCAGCACAAGATGCAATATTTATCGTCAGCCACCGACATGGCGCAAACACGAAATTTAATTAAATCCAGCATCGATTGAAACTATATTAATACTTGGAAATTTTTTTCAGAGAGAACCATTCGCCTTGCATACAATATTTCAAATGAAAATCAAATTTGAAATTAATAGTGTAAAAGGCAATTTTAATTTGAAATTTGATTTTCATTTGAAATACTGTATGCAAGGCAAATGTTTCTCTCTGGAAAATTTTCCAAGTATTAATATAGTTTCAATCGATGCTGGATTTAATTAAGTTTCGTGTTTGCCCCATGACGGTGGCTCACGATAAATATTCCATCTTGTGCTACGTTTGTAGCCTTGCCAACATGTAATAGGGAGAAAATTTCCAGGCTGGGGATCGTTCCATGTGGTTTAGTCGGTAGAATGTGAGTGCGCTATACTGATGGCCCGGGATCGAGTCCCGGCGTGGATATTTTTCACTATGTTGGCTTTTGCACCTTTTAAGCAATTTATTTGAAATTTGAATTTCATTTGAAATATTGTATGCAAGGCGAATGTTTCTCTCTGGAAAAATGTCCAAGTATTAATACTGCGATGATTCTTGTCATAAAAACTACAATAATTTTAAAGTAAAGTTTTGTTTGAAATATAAAATTTTATCTTTTACCGTACTTTTTAGCAAGATATCACTATTTTGGAGTCCTATTCTTCTAAAATATTTTTAATTTTCCATTTAAAAAACAATGCTTATTAACTGACATCTTTTTTTATTAAGTTCTAAGCTTGATCTTGAATTCAAGCTTAATATTAAGAATGTGTAAGCTTTTTTTAATGTGTTATGATTTGTCATTGCTTTATTAAATACGAACATGGAGTCTAACGGACATTAATACAACTGTTACTTATAGAACTACATGATAAGCCCTATTTATTTAAATTTTTTATTCCCATATATATTGTATTTTGTGAATATGAGCTAATTAGATTTGGTATGTTTTATATGAAAAGACTGATCTGGGAAATAGAAACAACAAGTAAGATATATCATGCGTTAGGCATAGATTATAAAACACTTTCCAACTCTTTCTAAATGTTTTAACAAGACATCTGGGGAAATAACGTAAATAAGATAACTAAGTAAACATGTAAACGCGTAAAACATTTGAAAAACTGATTTACGCAGTTACCATCCACTAAGGTGTAAAAAAATCATATTTTTTAAAAAAAAAAATAAAAAATAGCTATCATGAGTTTTAGGTTTCCAAAACAATTACACCACTAATTGCTAACATAATCTATGTTTTTACACTTTAATTAATAAAATTATAATTGTTAGTTAGTAATTACAGAAATAAAAACTGCAAATTAGTAGTTTCATTAGGTAGTATTATACAATAATGTTATATACATTAATATTGTAATAATTATGTAAAACTTTATAAATACTAGTGATACTTAACATTTATGAAAATTATTAACTGCATTTTATATTAAATAGCTAACATTACTTCAAATTAATTATTAAACAATCAACTCTCTAATTAGGAACATATTTTACATTTTTAAGCCTTAATTATTAAAATGATAATAATTCATTTTAGAAAGAAAAAGGGACAGGATGCTAGTTCAAAAAACGGGCACTATTTCATGAGGAAATACATTAGAAATGCGTTTAGTAATCATGTAAGGGAAAAAAAAAAGAATATTTTTTAGCATTATAAATAAAGTGTCCTTAATTTTTAATAATTTTATGAATAACAAATTGAAAAATACAATTAAATAACATATTTTAATATTATCCTGTTTTTTCTAAAGAAATAAAGTTCCATATTTTTGCAAGATTTTTTCCACATGAATTTAGAATACTGTTGAATGGGGAAGTTTTTTACAAGAAATCTCTGGCTACAACTACAGGTAAATTTCAACTTTTTTTTTCTTTTTTTAAGGCAGGGTGCATTTTGCCAATTTCAAAAGGGGCATGGTGTGGCACCATTAAAAAAAATGGCCCAGAAGAAGCAGTATAAGTAATTACAGAATTAATAAAAACTGCAAATAAGTAATTTCATTAGTTAGTAGCACAAATAACAAAACTAACAAATATTATTTGCAGCTCATTTTGCATTTGTATTTAGGAAAATTTCTGTAAACCACCAAAATCTATACCTACACACATGTACGTGTATGCTAACCAAAAAAAAAAAAAAAAAAAAAAAAAAAAAAAAAATGAGTTAAACCCATTCATATAGAATAAATATAAGTTAGCCACTAATATCTGAAATCCTCAAAATATTTAACTAACAGCATTATTACCTCTATTAGTTTTCAATGGTTCATTTTTTAATATATATGAGTTACAATAATAATAATAATAATAATAATAATAAACATTTATTTAACCTATACCAAAGAAGCTCTTGCTGTGCTTAGCATTTTTATACCAATTATTTCTTTTTCTCTTATGCATTCATTTACAATTTAGCTGCTGAGCAGATGTCATTCTTTCATTCTTCTTTAACTTGAGATTGCTATTAATTACTATTTATTCTTTTACTTGTAGAAATGTAATTATACTTGCTATGTGTATTTTATATAAAATAATGCATAAATTGATTACCTAAAGGGAATTATGACATTGCAAATTATGTTAGATTTAAATATCATTTTTAAATGAAACTGTTTTAATTTGGATAAAAACTTAAAAACAATGCTTTTTACAAACTCAACTGTTTTTAATTTTTTTACAATACTAATGAATTAAGCTTAGAAACAGTTATTTAAAGCTCTTTTTTTGTTTATTCATAAGTCAAAATACCTGTAGAAATTTTCAAATTATGTTCATGTTAGATTTTAATACTTTTTTTGACATTTTAAACATTTAGAAAATTTTTGATTTTAATCAATGATTTTTTTTAAAAAATCGGTTGATTAAAATCGTGATTTAATCGCTGATTTAAATCAACCGATTAAAATCGTTGACACCCTACCATCCACAGCCAAATATGTTTTCTAATTCTTTTAAACAGTCCTGTATTTGATCTGTAGATTGATATATATATACTATATAATGGAAAAATTTATTTTATCAAGGAAACGCACAACAGGTTGAAATTCTCTTTCAGCAATTTATACTAATATATGGAAACATACTTAAATAATTTTGTACAACCCTGTAGTTTACCTAGAACCTTTATTACACGACACTATTTAGTTAAATTTAGTTCAAGCTAAAACACTCTTAAAACTGCTGAAATCACATTTCCAGAAATTATAATTCATAGACGGCAACGTATCCAATTCTTTGCGTGACCCTGTATATCAGTTTATCTATCTACTACAAACATTTCTTAGTAAATTAAATACAGTGCAGCGTTAAAATGCATAACTTATTTAAAAACCACCTTTAAGCAATACCCAGTAACCCTTATGAATACTTTTGTATAGTCCTGTATATGAATTGTAGCATATATATATACACCATATACTATGCATAAATGTAGTGAATCATAAAAGTGCATATCATAATTAAAAATGTATTTCCAGCAATCATCGCTAATGAACAGTACTTCGGATACAATATAGTATCTGAAATATTTTGTGTGTCCCTGTAAATGCTATATACACTTCGTATTATACATGAAATAATTCATAGTATGTAAACCTCAACGACGTATATCAATTTCATTACATATCAAATAGATTAACATAAATAAAGTACGCCGCAAACAATTCCCTCCACCCCTATATCATTATGTATTGGAATTCCTTTTTTAGCCCTGTAAATGAACAATAACTATTCTTTGCATCGCATATTCTGTGGAATGCACATTTTAGTGCGCTTCATAAATGGATATCAATTTTATTCTGTTTGAAAGCGTGTAAAATCATTAAAAATCATTTGAAACGATTTTTTTCCCACAGGCCGTAATGTAATGGAATACAATTGACTGTCCCTGTAAATGAACTAAACATGCTACAAACTTCATTACAAATAGGGGTCTTGCTATGGTAAACGTCAATAACATCCAAAAATTTTAGGTCAATCCGAGTATACTTATGTGCGTTAGAGCGCGGACAGACGGCCAGACAAACCGAAGTCATAAACACTTTTCAACTTTATCGGGCATGAAAAACACTTTATTTCAATTCTAAAATATTATATTTTATTTTTTAATGCCAATAAAATAAATGTATCGAAAATGTAGAAAATGACTTTACAATCAAAGAAAATTTAATAACTGACTCTGAATGTCTACAATTAAATGTTTGATTAAAATCACAAACAGTAAAAAAAACGCGTAAATACAATTAAAAAAAAATATAGCAATTTGAAAAACACTAAATAATTAGTATTTATAATTGTACTATTAAACAACAACAAACTATAATAGATGAATTAAATGCATTTAACAATTTCTCAAAAATCTTTCCATCGCCATATTGCTTTTGAATGGAATACCAGATCAGTCTCATTGCATATGACATACAACTATTTAACTCATGTAATAATCTGTCAAAAAGGAACAAAAAATTTAAATTAAATAAGACATACCTTTTAAGTTCCATAAATATTTTAATAATATCCGTATTTTATCCTAAATTGTCAGGCATATTTCTGTTAGCTTAAAAAAACTAACTCTCCGTGTCAGAAGTTCTCTGATCCTTATTTTATTCTGCGGTTTTCATCGAGCGCAGACGATATTTGACCAAGCAGGTGCTCCTACTGTATTATTATATTATTATTATTATTTTTTTTTTTTTGTACACAACAGAGTTTAAATGCGCAGTAATTTTACCTTTATGAGAGTATCTGTAATGAAAATTTTCTATTTGAATGAAACACCTGCCTTTTTTCATTCTTTTTTTTAACGTACAGTTTGTTTTACACCTAATAAATAAATGCGTATCTTCTTAATAAATGAAAAGAGAGTATACAGGATAAAAAAATTTTCTTTGTCAATCTGTCATTTTTTTCATATTCATTTTCTGTAGAATAAAACAATTTTAAAATAACTTTTTTAAAAGTCATATCTCTAAAACACGAATTTGAAATACGAATAATTATATCATGGGTTTTGTATAAAATTTGTATACATATTTTTTCGGAAAATACTAATTTTATTTAAAAAGTCTGGAAGAAGTAGAATAAAATAAAAATAGTTATTTAAAATAGTTAAACACTATCAGGAAAAAATATGACTTAAATGCAAATTCTAAAGTAAGAAATGCATATATGACTAAACTCTGAGTATTCTTTCTACGTGCTCATTAACAGCTACAGACTTAACTGTAATAGAAAATTTTAGTTTGAAACCACAGAAGGGTTTAGAATACCACTGGTCGACAAAAAATAAAATAAAATAAAATAAAATAAATAAATAAATAAAACAACTTCCTCCCTGAAAACTAAATATGTAAAGTGTACAAATGTAATATTCCTAATTCTAAATATGTTATCCAAATTGCTCCAATACGTCCCATTTTCCCGAGAAACATTTTTATAATAATAACAATCAGTGAAGGATTAAATTGCAATGGTAGATAAAATTGAAATCATAAAAAAGTATACTTTCACTGTCTTAAATAAGAAATTGATAAAATATAGCATGAAAATCTAGTTTGTTGATACTTCTACCGTGCATTTTTTTTCTGCCCCCCCCCCCCCCCTCTCTCTTTTCGTGTCCGAATTTACTATTTCCTATCCACTAATATATTTTCATTCCTTATGTCGCTGTAACTCGGGCATGTAATATTTCTGTTCATTTTCAAAGATTTTTGATGTTCATATTTTTGTCACACTGTGACTTACAATATGGTGATTTTTTTCGTCACAAATGTGACGTGACGTACGTTACATGCAGTGTCATAACAGTGACTTCACAATTTTTTTTAATTGCCAGAAAATATAATTTTACATAAATAACATGTTTTGAATATTTTTTGTAATTTTTCAAAGTTTTCTAAGAAGTTCACATCTCAGTCACAATGTGACATCACTGAGTGGTGGCATTTTGGTCACAGATGTGACGTGACCACAGTGACTCACAGTGACGTCACAACGACGTCACCGTGACCATGCATGCTATGAGGGTTTATTCACACGAAAACATACACTAGTTAATGTTAAACCCATGGAATATATATATATATATATATATTCAATCTCATTCGCATTTTAGTATTTAATTTTTTTTTTCTTTTTGGCATTGGCTGAATTTGATTTATACAAAGACCCTTTTTTACTTTTTCGATTTTGTTCAGAGTTTTTTTTTTTTTTTTTTTTTTTTTTTTTTTTTTTTTTTTTTTTACTAGGAAACTTCCACTTTCCAAATCAATAATAAAAAAAAAAAATCAAAGTATCTTAAAACCTGTAAACAAAATCGAAAAAGTAAAAAAAAAAAAAAAAAAAAAAAAAAAAAAAAAAAATGGTTCTTTGTAGAGATCAACCTGAACTATCCAATAAAAAAAAAAAAATCATTTATAAATATTGTAAATGCGATAGAGATGTAAAAAAAAAAAAAAAAAAAATTATTCCAAAGAATTAAAATCTGCGAAAGAGTGTTTTCGAGTGAAAAATACGCGTAAACTGACACACGGGGATATTAGTTGGGAGAAATTTCTTTTAAATATCTCCTTTGCATTTCCATATTTTTAAATGATTTTTTTTTTCTTTTTTGCATTGAACAGCTGAAGTTGATCTCAACAAAGGTTGATCTATACAAATTTTACTTTTTCAATTTTGTTTTCAATTTTTTTTCTCTGAGCATACTCCGGAAATGCTTCCGAAAGTGGAAGTTATCTAAGGGGGAAAAAAAACTGCATACAAAATCGAAAAAGTGAAAGCTGCCTTTGTAGAAATCGACGTCATAAAATTGGCAGACCTGATTGTTGAAGCGATTTTGAATCGAAATGAGTTTTCCATTTATATAAATAAATTGCTTATCGAGTTATAAGCAACTGAAGTCAAGTAACGACCGAATTTTCTCCTTTTTTACTGTGTCGCGTTAGGAAATTCATTTCAAAACTTCCACTTTGACAGTGGAGAAGTTCTAAAAATTTTTTCGTGTTTACAAAAAAAAAAAAAAATTATTATATATTTTCTGAATAACAACACCTGTCAATTTCACGCGTTTCCTAAAAAAATGAATTAAAAAGAGTAGGAATGTAGCTCCTCTGGATTTGAGAACAACCCCTTTGGGCTCTGATGGGCGAGTTTCTTCTCTCTTAATTTTAATCTCTAAGTGTCACATTGGCACCGGAATGTTCTTACCAATTATATTTGAAAATAGATTAATGCATTTTTTCATGTATATTATAAACCGAATCTTTTGTTTACAAAATACTGGTGCCAGTGTGATGTTTGGGCATTTTGAAGAAACTCACTCCCAGAGCTCAAAGGGTTAACCTTTAACTGTTGTTGCAGAAATTGTCACAAAAGTACTGTGAAGCGGTCTGTGAGACCATCGATCGAAATATGACTAATTGACTCAAATAACTCAAAGAATGGCGTTTCTGTACTGAACATTTTGTACAGGACTATTATAATTAAAATCCACCTATTCAAAAGTTTTTGGCAATAGTACTAGAGTTATTAATACTTGGAAATTTTTCCAGAGAGAAAATTTTGCCTTGCATACAATATTTCAAATGAAATTCAAATTTCAAATTTATTGCTTAAGGCTGTTCTCAAATCAAAAAGGGCAACTTTCTGACATAAGTTTTAATTTATTTTTATTCAAAAATGCATGAAACTAGCTGTTGTTGTTGTTCAGAAACCATGTAATTGAGCTGTTTTTTCCATTTTTTTACAAATGCAATAGATCTTTCAGAAAATAGCGTCAAAGTGGGTGTTTTGAACCGAATTTCCGCGCGAAGGAAGAAAGAGCACTCAAGAGCGGGCGAAAAACGTGTCTGTCACGTGATCAAAATGGCTTATAACTCAATAGGTAATTGATTGATCAAAAAATGGAAAAAACAGTTCAATTCCAAATCGCTTCCATGGCCGCGCTTTCCAATTTTATACCTTTTCGTTAAAAAATGAATTTGTAAAAGAGTCAAAACATTTTGCGCTTGTTGAGCAGAGTAGTTAAGAACAGCCTTAAAAGGCACAAAGGCCAACATTGTGAAAAAGATTCCATGCCGGAACTCAAATCCGGGCCGTCAGTACAGCGCACTGACATTCTACCGACTAAACCACATGGAACGATACCCAGTCTGGAACTTCTCACTATTACATGTTGGCAAGGTTACAAACGCAGCACAAGATGGAATATTTTCCGTGAGCCATCACCGACATGGGGCAAACACGAAACTTAGTTAAATCCAGCATCGATTGAAACTATATTAATACTTGGAAATTTTTCCAGAGAGAAAATTTCGCCTTGCATACAATATTTCCAGCACAAGATGGAAAATATTCCATCTTGTACTGCGTTTGTAGCCTTGCCAACATGTAATGGTGAGAAATCCCATAGAATGTCAGTGCGCTATACTGGTGGCCCGGGTTCGAGTCCCGGCATGCAATTTTTTTTTTTTTCACTATGTTGGCCTTTGCACCTTTTAAGAAATTAATTTGAAATTTGAATTTCATTTGAAATATTGTATACAAGGTGAAATTTTCTCTCTGGAAAAATTTCCAAGTTTTAATGTAGTTTCAATCGATGCTGGATTTAAATTAAGTTTCGTGTTTGCTCCATGTCAGTGACTCACGGAAAATACCCCATCTTGTGCTGCGTTTGTAGCCTTGCCAATATGCAATAGTGAGAAGTTCCAGGATGGGTACCGTTCCATGTGGTTTAGTCGGTAGAACGTCAGTGTGCTACACTGCAAATAGAAGCGTCTTAAGTTTAGACACATATGTGACTGAAAAAAAATTTTAGACACTTAAGTGTCTTAATCTGACAATTAATTCATTATAGATGTCTTAATTTAAGATACATAAGTGTCTTACGATGACCATGGTGTAAACGAACTGAGAATAATGTCTAAAATATCCGCAAACGTCTTATTTTAAGACACTTCATTGCTTTAAACTTTAAACGTATCTTAATTTAAGACATTTTGATTCTTCCGACGCAATAACCACCAGGGGGCACTCCCAGTTGCGCATGCGTTTTAGATGTCTTCGTTCGAAGTTGGTATACGTTGTAATTCAAACAAAGCTTGTTTTATGTACGCGTGTATTTTAATTTGTTTTTTGCGGAATGTGAAGTTCTGTGATTTTAATTCGTACTCACTTGGATTATTTACTTATTGAATACATACATCTGAGGTGTGTGCTTGACATCAAATGTCTCTTAGAAGCTGTCGTCGATATAAGGGCGGGATAGACACAGAACAGAAGTAGACGACGTTAGAAGATTACACTCGGAAATTCTACAAAGCGTGTGCAGTGGACTTAGTGTTAATTCGTATTAATTTATATCAGTAATATTGTGTTATTCATCTTCGTCCTGTCGAAGCTGGCAAAAAAAAAAAAAAAAAAAAAAAAAAAAAAAAAAAAAAAAAAAAAGAAAGAAAGAAACTTTTGTCTGGCGGGTTATATTTTGAGGATGAAACATTTCCTTCTTTAAATATGGCTAGTCGGATATATTATGGGATTTCCTTTTAAAATGATGCAAGTCTTTCTACCTCACTGTGGTTGTGGTAGTTTTTAAAATTTCAAATCGAGGAATTTTTCTTACCTCTTGCAAACAGCGATTAAAGTAAGTGTCATAATTTCTTTATAGTACTAAACAAAATCTTGTATGAAATTTAATTAGTTTTGAATCCCTTTGCAAAAAAAAAAAAAAAGAAAAAAAAAAGAAAAAAAAACGCTAATTCTAGAAGTATATATTTTTAAACTTATGACGTTGTCTTTTATTACAAATTATATATTATTTATTCTCATCTTTTTCCCCAAATTTAAAGTAATAACATCACTAAAAAACAGACATATTTTAAGTTAAGTTCATTGTCTTGTTTTTTTTTTTTTTTTTTTTTTTTTTTCAATATGGCAGTTCTTGGTTTCAATGGCTAATGCTTATCTCACACTAAACGACCACAAGGAAATAGAGGGAAAAAAAACTTTGAAAGATCTCCTAAAGCTTTCTTACTTCCTAGCTAGGGATTACAATCCCGGATTGAGATCCAGGAATTCCGCTTTAATTTTAATCCCGAAAATCCCGGCATTTTCGGGATTGTCTTTTTTTTTTTTTTTTTTTTTTTTTTTAATGGAACAATATTCAGCTGAAATTAAAAAAATATATTTATAGACTTTCACTTTTGGAAAAAAAATCACTTGATTTTTATGAAATTTATATATAATTGAAAAAGAATATATATCTCAAGTATTTCTTAGATATATTTCTAAAGCTAATAAATCTTTCAATATGGAAATCTTTTCACTTGGAAACAGATGTTACCCAGTCAGGAAAAAGAAATCATTTGTTTATTTCGATTTCGCTGCGTGTGTAGAAAATATATTTCACTTCGAAGGTCATTTTCCAATTAGACTTTACTGATAAGCATCGCAAGTGTGTATCATAGTGATTATTATGTACTAACTTCTTTTTCTTGCGGCTTTATACTTATTTTTCTTTAAAGATGTCTAATGGAAAGGGTTTAGTATCTCATAGGAAAGATAATAATAAGCCCATGTGGCAATATAAATTAAAAAAAAAAAACTAATTTTTAACTGATAAGGATTTTTATTTTTTTTTCGGGGGGGGGGGGGGATTTTGTATGAAATTTTCGTAAAGCTGATATCTTAAATCTTGCACTGATTATAATGAAAGTTCTGAACTTTTAGAGTAGGACAAGATTAAAAACACAAAATATAATTAACAAAATACCGAAGTAATTTTTTTCAATATTAACCCTTTGCACTCGAGGGCTCCGGAGCAGAGCCATTTAAAATCTGTCTTCAAACTCGAGGGCTCCGCTACGGAGACAATGCAAATAATTTTGTGATACCATGTAATCTTGGATTTTCTAGACAGGTATCACAAAATTATTTGCATTGTCTCCGTAGCGGAGCCCTCGAGTTTGAAGACAAATTTAAAATGGCTCCGCTCCGGAGCCCTCGAGTGCAAAGGGTTAAAGTAGAATATTTATTTATTTATTCATAGTTAAATAGCTGTTGTGATTATCATCTGATATATATGTAAAATTGCCTATGTGGCAATATAAATGTAAAAAAAAAAAATCTGTTTTTAAATTATAGGAAGTAGAGTAGGACAAGATTATAAGAAATATATATATTTATCCATGTACAGTGGCGGTCAAAAGTTTCCGGCCAGTTAGTTTTTTTTATTTGTTTGACAGAACGTTTTAGCGAAGAAGAAGTTCAATTGCTCCAAAAGTTAGGAATAAGCAAATTACCTCTGACCACGTGATCATTTTGATTGGTTACTTAAGATACTGGATGCAAAAGGGGAAGAATTCAAAATTCGCGCGTGCAAAAGTTTCCGGCCATTCGTCATTCATTAGTTTTTGCTATCGCTAAAGTGTTTTTTGACCATGTTTGTTAATTAATCAAGGTGAATAATGTATTTGACATTCAAAAATGAAAAGTTTAACAATTTATTGTTCCTAAATGAGTGATTTGTTTGTCGCTAAAGGGGCAATCCTCTCGTGAGATTGCGGCAAAGTTGTCGATCGGAAAATTTGCTGTAAACGATATTTAAAAAAATATATAAAGATGGCCATAGCCTTCGGAACTTGCCACGGTCCAGGTGACCCCGGAAAATGACTATTCTTGTGGACAGAATTATCAGAAGAAAAGCAGTTGATGACCCGCGTGAAAATGCCGCTGCAATTCCACGCCATTTATGGAGTTAAAAGCGATTTATGGTGTTATGGTTATTGCTGAAAGAAGTCTACTTACAGTGTCCAGACGCTTATGAGTAGGGAAAGAAGGACAGTTCAGCCCCAGCAGGTGGATTGTGGATTGTGTGGATGTGGGTGGAATCCACCTTGTGGGTGGAATCCACCTTGTGGATGGAGGAGGAGGGTGGAATCCACCTGTTGGGAGACTTATCCTATAGTAGGAGGGGTTAAATGTTGGAGGGGGCTTAATTTTTGAGGGGGCTTAATTTTTGAGAGGGGCTTATTTTTTTTTTTCGAATCGACTTGGAGTAGAGATGGAAATATCATACTATAACATAGGTCTTTTCGAGAGGAAGTATGAAGACACTAAATTTTTCGATGGGCTTATTTTTTAGGGGGGCTTAATTTTTGAGGGGGCTTAATATATATATTTTTTTCGAATTGATTTAGTATTAGAATGGAAATATCATACTATAACATAGTGAGTTAGGTGTTTTCGAAAGGGAGTTTGAGGGGTCTAAATATTTTAGTGGGGCTTATTTTTAAGGGGGCTTAATTTTTTTTTCTTCAAATTGACATAGATAGAAATGGAAATATCATACTATAACATAGAGATGCAGGTATTTTCGAAAGGGAGTTTGAGGAGCCTAAATTTTTTAGAGGGTCTTATTTTTTAGGGGGGCTTATTTTTAGGGGGGCTTAATTTTTTTTTTTTTTTTTTTTCTGAATTGTCTTAGAATTTGAATGAAGATAAAAATGTCTTATGTTTTCTGAAAAAAATTTTTGATGCTGCCATCTGTATGCGGTAGTGCGAATTTATTATTGAAAATAGTATTTTATTTTTGAAAAGTTTTGAGGAAGGTTTGAACCTGCAAAATAGTCTCTTGGCTCGATGATATGTTGAAGACTTAACTAATCGAGCCAAGAAACTATGTCTATATGTTTATATTTTAGATGTTTCAAAACAAAAAATTGTATTCCCCCTTCTGTATGCGCAAAGAGAGGTTGGTTTCTCAAGATAACTCATTAATACCAATTTTAACTGCTCACTCTGCGAATTTTTTTAATGTGTATGATTTTTAGTTTAACTGATTTTATCGATTTTGTGAATGAGAGTTTGATTATTTTACGCACAAATGTATGATCATTTTAGAAAGCCGTGGTTTCGAACCTGCGAACTCCCATTCAAATTTCATTTTTTGTAACTGATAAGCTATCCACTATTCAAACCGCGCCCCGACAATTACTGAATTACTTTTGAACACTATATATTTAAAAAAAATACCTACCTCTTCCTCTTTCTTATACTAGGGAAGTTAATATAATTTATGTTTAAATTGAAGAAATAATTAATTTTTTATATTTCTTTAATAAGCAAGTCATTTTTTTAGATCGATTAGAAGGCTACCAAACGATTTGAATTAAACATTGTTTTTACCAGTATTAATCCTCTTACCTAATTTTAAAATTATACTTTTTCTTGTGAACCATATCCTATTCATTTAATCGTCTGAAATACACTTCCTAAACCCTCTTATCAACGTTACTCACTATCTATCACAAACATCCGATAAGTCTAATCAGCTTTTTTCAACAGAAAATAGCTAATATGTAAATATTGATAACTATTGAAGAGATTATTCCACTTGTTTACAGATTTTAAATGAAAGTTTGAAATATTTGTCAGATTTTCTATTTATCAATTATTATAAATTGAATCAACTCATAGTTTGTTATTGCAATAGATAATTATTTGATGATTCTACACTAGTTCTAATGAATTTTAAAACTACTACTTCAATTCAACTCATTCTTTTATACAGTTTAATAAATTTAGTTTGAATTAAACCATTGGTTTGTCATATATTTCACTGAAATAATAAAATTAAAATGTAAAACCTTAGAATGACGAATTCAAAAACGTAACATGATGAATCATATACTTTTTAAACATTACATAAAAACCTTTGGATTGATTCACTTCCTGTGAACTTCCTACACATACTTTTTTATGCCACGTGTTTTTCTGAAATGTTTACACCAATCATATTACATGATTTGCACTATCGTAATAATTTTTTAACATGCGCCCCCTATGATTATATATAAAATTGAATGTGAAGACGCTTTTTTCACTTAGGATAATATGGCTAGTTTTCAAGATGGACATTCTACTATGCTAAGCGATGATGTATCACGTTTGAATAATCAATATTTTTCATCAAGATTAAATGATCAAGACATGGGATTAATAGTACAACCTAAAGTAGAACCCGTTTCAGATGATGAAGCGGAATCCTCCTCATCAGAACTAAAGAAACAGAAGCCACCTTTTTTGTGTACTGCTTGCAGCAAATCTTTTTCACGAAAAGGCAATTTAAAACAACATTTGATGATTCATTCAGAAGAAAGACCATTTATATGTGACATCTGCCACAAAGCATTCTCTAGAAAGGCTATTTTGAATCGTCATAAACTATCCCATTTAAAGATTCCTTCCCAACATAAATGTGAATCGTGCGGTGAAGCGTATTCAAGAAAGTATGACTTATTAAAACACATGAAGATCCACAAGTCCTCCAAAAACGATAAATGTATTCAGCGTAGTGAAATATTCAATACCAACTCCGATTTTTTATATCATTTGAAAACTTCACAGAGAGTTAGATGCAAAATTGATAATTCATCCTCTTTAAAAGATATGTTTTTTAAAAAGGTTAAGCATTTTAAAAGGCAAAATGCGTTAAACATATTTACTAAAACTGTAATCAACTCTAACGAGGAGAATGTTACAGACTTTAACACATTTTTTAATAGTATTCAATCGGACGTTTTAAACGAATTAAACTACCAGATTCAAGTTAAAAGATCGATGAAATGGTATGCAAGTGTACAAGTTGTTGTATATCGTGTAACACAGGAGGGTGTCTTAGAGATTGCCACACCCTATTTCCTTTCAAAAACTGTACTTGAATGGACGAATCAAAACTTATCTGAGCATGTTGAGGATGCCTTTGCAAAAATTATTAAGTCCTATGAGAAGTCCACCAGACGTGGTTTTAATTGGACATTAGATAAAATATTGAATTTAGAACTATCTACTTTTAAAATATAACATGATTTGAAATGTTTATACCGTTTTGAAATATGTGTACTCATGTTCTCACTATTGCAACTATTGAAAATGACGAATAAATAATGTGTAAATGAAAAAGCTGTTGTCTGTTTATTTTTGTTAGAACAACTTGTGATTTTTAATAACTCATGAAGTCGTAACGGCTTTACTTACTATTTTTTTTTCAATTTCTTATCAAATGAATAATGAGTTAACTATCTTTCATTAATTTCATATTGAAAGTCTGAAATTATCCATTGAAATAGTTATTTTGTAATATTTCTAATTTATCATAATTATTTTTAAAGCTTGTATAAACAACTGTTATTGCTCAATAATAATAATATTATCATTTATTACCATACAATTCTTTAAAAAAAGCATAGAACCATTAACACAATATATCATTAACCACTTTTTTAAAAACTGTTACCTTGTGTTGCCATTGAATTCTTCAAAACAAAAAAGAATAAAACTAAAATCATTATCATTAAATATCATACACCACTTATATAAAAATTGTTACTTTGTGTTGCCATACAATTCTCCAAAAAAAGAATAAAACTAAAACTATTAACATTAAATATCATATACTGTAAATATAAAAATTGTTACCTTGTGTTGCCATACTATTCTTCAAAAAAGGATAAAACCATTGACATAATATATTATTCACCACTTAAATAAACTGTTTATATATATATTTTTTTAGACTTAAACTAAAATTAATGACATTACAAATTCTTTTAAGTGTTTATCTGTAACCGACACTGATTTTTAACGTATATTAAGGTATGTGCTGTTTCTAAACATTCAGTTTCCAACTGATTTTTGTTCTAACTTCATCTAATGCTACCTTTATTTTTTGAAAATGGGTTCTGTAGTAAATATGTTAAAAAGATCTTCCGACAAAGTGGCTTCTTCTTCAAAGTATCAACGTTTAGAAGAACCTAATGATCCCACTTCCGCAAGTGAATTAAATATACCAAGATTGGAAACTCCTAATTTATTAAACACTGACTGTGGGACAATATCACGTGATTTATCCACTACTGATTACTCACCGAATGTGAAATCTGAAATCGATATGAATTTTTTTATCCCTAACTTTGGTGATGATACTACATCTTCCGAGATTTCATGCCAAGAGTCAATTTCTGTCGAGGACTATTTGAATATATTTTTCAAAGACATGAATTTTGAATCCGCTTTAACCTCGACCCCAGCTAGTAACATAATTTCACAAGACGAATCCTTTCAAGAACGTACTATTGACCAAGAGGTTTCTGATTCCCAACCAAGCAACCTTTCTAAAGCAAGTGATGAATTACAAAGCACAACCCCACCTACGAATGTCATTCCACAGTCTAAAACTAGCAAATCCAATCATCCTATTGTATTTCGAGAAGAACTCAGTGACTGTATCTTTTTAATTTTAAAGTTGCATAATAGACAATTTCATATTCATATTCGAGAATTTAAACGCAGTGGGCTTACTAGTGAAGAAATTCTAACGAAAAATGGTATTATTATGGATGTTAACAGCTGGTTCGAATTTTGCAAGAAAATTTTTTCATTTAATTTGAGATATAAAAGTTCCTCATTTGTTTCTAATAACATGATATTAGTGTTAAATTTTAATAATTCTATCATGCGAATTAAAAATTTAAAGAATTATTCTCACATTGACTTAAACGAGTATCAGTTGCTGAAATTAAAAGAAAAAATACATGATTTGAATAAGGAACTTCTTCAGCATATATATGTAAACCATATACCAAGCTTAATTAGGCAGAAATGTATCATTGGTCATATATCTACAGAAAATGAACTCATGTTGCAGTCTAAACTTATAACATGTATTGAGAATAATGTATTAACTATACTAAACCGCATTTTTGAATGTGATGGATGTATTTTTAATCAGAAATCTCAAAGCCCTCATTCCTGTTGTATACTAAATAATCGACAAAAATTTGAAAAACTAGGAGAGATGTTATTAACACTTATAGATTTAGATTTTGTTATTTCCTCATTTTTAAACGGAGTGGATTGTGTTAGTGAAAACTTTTTATCAAACATTCATGTAGAAACAATTCAAAACGAATTGTTTAAAATAATAAAATAAAATGTATTGCTATCCTTTTTAATACGTGTGTGTTTATTTTTCTAAAGAGTATGTTTATTTTGTTATTTCTTTTAGAACTTTTAATAGAGTGTTAGACTTAAATTTGCATATGTATATAACTAAAGAAATCAACAATTCTTTAGCAATTAAAAAATTAACACAAGTTTAAAATATTAAACTAATAATCTTAATACTATAATTTCTACTTTCTAATATATATATATATATATATATGAAACTTAATTATATAAAAAAGTTTTCAATAATAATAATAAGTTTAGAAAATTAAAAAGTTTAAAAAACAAAATTAAGAAACTCAATAAAAAAAAAAATATTTGAAAAGTTAAAAAAAAAATAAAGTTTTCAAAATTAAAAAATCTTTATAAAAAAATAAAAATAATTAAAAAAAAATTAAAAAGTTTACAAAAGTTAAAAAAAAAACTTGGGAAAAAAAAACTCAAAAAAAAATTAAGTTATCAAAATTAAAAAAAAAAAAATTATAAAAACTTAATACATGAAGTTTTCAAAAGTGAGTTTACCTATTCATATATGTATACATGCATGTGACTTTCATTATGTTTCAGTTTAATACTTCTTTTTATCCTATAAAAGTGTTAGATTAATATATACTTATAAAAATATTTGTAAGTTAAATTAAAAAAAAGTAACTTATAAAAAAAAAAAAATGTTTACAAAATTAAAAAAAAAAAACAAAATCTTTCTAAATAAAAAGTTTTCAAAATTAAAAAAAAAACTTTTAAAATAAAAAATGTTTTCAAAATTTAAAAAAAAAAATTGTAAATAAAAAAAAAAGTTTTCAAAATTAAAAAAAAATACTTTGTAAATAAAAAAAAATATTAAAAAGTTTACAAAAAAAAACTTTTTTTATAAAAAATATTTTCAAAATTAAAAAAAAAAAAATTGTAAGTAAAAAAAAAAAGTTTTCAAAATTAAAAAAAAATAATTTGTAAATAAAAAAAATATATTAAAAAGTTTATAAAATTTAAAAGTTAAAAAAAAAACTTTGCAAAAAGTTTTCAAAATTAAGTTATCAAAATTAAAAAAAAAAAACTTAATAAATTATGTTATCAAAAGTCAGTTCACCTAACTGTATATGTATCTGACTTTCATAATTAAAAAAGTTATCAAAAAGTTGAATTTGATTGTAAATACAAGTATACAATCAATCATATATCAATCAGTCATAGCAATTAACCAATCAATGATATCAATCAATAAATCAAACCAATCAATCAATCATATTAATTAACCAAACAATAATATCAATCAATCATATCGATCAATAAATCAAACCAATCAATCATATTAATCAATCAATCAATAATATCAATCAATCATATCGATCAATAAATCAAACCAATCAATCATATTAATCAACCAAACAATAATATCAATCAGTCATATCGATCAATAAATCAAACCAATCAATCATATTAATCAACCAAACAATAATATCAATTAATCATATCGATCAATAAATCATATTAATCATATCAAGCTATCATATCAATCATATCAATCAATCAACCAATCATTCATATCAGTCAACCAATCATTCATATTAATCAATGATTCATATTAATCATATCAATCGATTAATCAAGATACTGAATACAAGTATTCATACAAATAAATCACATCAATTGCAGTTCAAGTATTACAAGTTAGTATAATAACATTATAAGAAAGTTTTGAATTAATACAATCATTAACTATCAACATTTTGTAACAGCACTTTTACAAAAGCAATGTATGAATAAATATTTTAGTTACAAAAAATATTTAAAATGCTTTTGAAAGTTAATAAAATTATTTTCCAAAAATGTTAAAAACATTACAAGCTGCTAAAACCTACAATTTAACAAGAATGAGTTGTCCAATATTTCCTTTGTATTTGCATGTCCTATATTTCCTTTCTATTTGTATTTGAGTATATGTACACGGATTCCTCCTTTTAATTATGTTTTGTAGTATACACTTAAAATATATATAGTATATATAAAACATTAAATTAAAATATTCTTTAGTTATTAAAAAGTTTAAAAAATCAGCAATTTTTTTAATATTATAAGATATCAAAAATTTTGTAATTTATTAAAAGTGAATTTACCTATCGCTATATATGCGTTTTATAAGATAAATCTTCTTTATGTTAACATCCTACCCACATTTTATTTTATAGTTATACACATCGAAACGAAAAAACAAAAAATAAACAATCTATTATTAAATTCTTCAATTTAAAATTTTAATACATACATACTTAAACATTTATATAAAAATAATGAACTCACCATGTTTGAACTCAGAAAAGAGATGATGAGCTTATCACGTGGTAGATTGTGACGTAATCAATTAGATATCACGTGCCTTCTTCCTGCCTTTTGATTGTCTTATCTACAATCAGATTGTATTATCAATCACGTGATCTAACTGATATGAGTCTTTAGCAAGACACTAGCCATTTTCACTTCAGTCATCGAATATGTAGGTCGTATATTTTTTTTGAAAGTCTTTTATTTTGTGGAATCTTAAGCAACATAATACCATATATTTGCAAATAAAATCCTATTAAAATCTTTCTCGCAAGTGTGAACAAAGATTAATTTTCATATTGTTGAAGTATAATCATTGATTATTTAACTGGATAATAATATTTCTAGAAGTAACTTAAATTTCTTATAAAAACGGAAGTATTTATTGCATCATTCATAGAATTCAAGTTTGAATATTAACCAAGTTTTTTAAACTTTTATAAACTCTTTATACTAGTATTTAGTATATACTAGTACTTAGTAAAAACTAGTATATATTCTAGTATAAAGAGTTTATAAAAGTTTAAAAAACTTGGTTAATATTCAAACTTGAATTCTATGAATGATGCAATAAATACTTCCGTTTTTATAAGAAATTTAAGTTACTTCTAGAAATATTATTATCCAGTTAAATAATCAATGATTATACTTCAACAATATGAAAATTAATCTTTGTTCACACTTGCGAGAAAGATTTTAATAGGATTTTATTTGCAAATATATGGTATTATGTTGCTTAAGATTCCACAAAATAAAAGACTTTCAAAAAAAAAATATACGACCTACATATTCGATGACTGAAGTGAAAATGGCTAGTGTCTTGCTAAAGACTCATATCAGTTAGATCACGTGATTGATAATACAATCTGATTGTAGATAAGACAATCAAAAGGCAGGAGGAAGGCACGTGATATCTAATTGATTACGTCACAATCTACCACGTGATAAGCTCATCATCTCTTTTCTGAGTTCAAACATGGTGAGTTCATTATTTTTATATAAATGTTTAAGTATGTATGTATTAAAATTTTAAATTGAAGAATTTAATAATAGATTGTTTATTTTTTGTTTTTTCGTTTCGATGTGTATAACTATAAAATAAAATGTGGGTAGGATGTTAACATAAAGAAGATTTATCTTATGAAACGCATATATAGCGATAGGTAAATTCACTTTTAATAAATTACAAAATTTTTGATATCTTATAATATTAAAAAAATTGCTGATTTTTTAAACTTTTTAATAACTAAAGAATATTTTAATTTAATGTTTTATATATACTATATATATTTTAAGTGTATACTACAAAACATAATTAAAAGGAGGAATCCGTATACATATACTCAAATACAAATAGAAAGGAAATATAGGACATGCAAATACAAAGGAAATATTGGACAACTCATTCTTGTTAAATTGTAGGTTTTAGCAGCTTGTAATGTTTTTAACATTTTTGGAAAATAATTTTATTAACTTTCAAAAGCATTTTAAATATTTTTTGTAACTAAAATATTTATTCATACATTGCTTTTGTAAAAGTGCTGTTACAAAATGTTGATAGTTAATGATTGTATTAATTCAAAACTTTCTTATAATGTTATTATACTAACTTGTAATACTTGAACTGCAATTGATGTGATTTATTTGTATGAATACTTGTATTCAGTATCTTGATTAATCGATTGATATGATTAATATGAATCATTGATTAATATGAATGATTGGTTGACTGATATGAATGATTGGTTGATTGATTGATATGATAGCTTGATATGATTAATATGATTTATTGATCGATATGATTAATTGATATTATTGTTTGGTTGATTAATATGATTGATTGGTTTGATTTATTGATCGATATGACTGATTGATATTATTGTTTGGTTGATTAATATGATTGATTGGTTTGATTTATTGATCGATATGACTGATTGATATTATTGTTTGGTTGATTAATATGATTGATTGGTTTGATTTATTGATCGATATGATTGATTGATATTATTGATTGATTGATTAATATGATTGATTGGTTTGATTTATTGATCGATATGATTGATTGATATTATTGTTTGGTTAATTAATATGATTGATTGATTGGTTTGATTTATTGATTGATATCATTGATTGGTTAATTGCTATGACTGATTGATATATGATTGATTGTATACTTGTATTTGCAATCAAATTCAACTTTTTGATAACTTTTTTAATTATGAAAGTCAGATACATATACAGTTAGGTGAACTGACTTTTGATAACATAATTTATTAAGTTTTTTTTTTTAATTTTGATAACTTAATTTTGAAAACTTTTTACAAAGTTTTTTTTTTAACTTTTAAATTTTATAAACTTTTTAATATATATTTTTTTATTTACAAATTATTTTTTTTTAATTTTGAAAACTTTTTTTTTTTACTTACAATTTTTTTTTTTTAATTTTGAAAATATTTTTTATAAAAAAAGTTTTTTTTTGTAAACTTTTTAATATTTTTTTTTATTTACAAAGTATTTTTTTTTAATTTTGAAAACTTTTTTTATTTTAAAAGTTTTTTTTTTTAATTTTGAAAACTTTTTATTTAGAAAGATTTTTTTTTTTTTTAATTTTGTAAACATTTTTTTTTTTTTTTTTTTTATAAGTTACTTTTTTTTAATTTAACTTACAAATATTTTTATAAGTATATATTAATCTAACACTTTTATAGGATAAAAAGAAGTATTAAACTGAAACATAATGAAAGTCACATGCATGTATACATATATGAATAGGTAAACTCACTTTTGAAAACTTAATGTATTAAGTTTTTATAATTTTTTTTTTTTAATTTTGATAACTTAATTTTTTTTTGAGTTTTTTTTTCCCAAGTTTTTTTTTTAACTTTTGTAAACTTTTTAATTTTTTTTAATTATTTTTATTTTTTTATAAAGATTTTTTAATTTTGAAAACTTTATTTTTTTTTTAACTTTTCAAATATTTTTTTTTTTTATTGAGTTTCTTAATTTTGTTTTTTAAACTTTTTAATTTTCTAAACTTATTATTATTATTGAAAACTTTTTTATATAATTAAGTTTCATATATATATATATATATTAGAAAGTAGAAATTATAGTATTAAGATTATTAGTTTAATATTTTAAACTTGTGTTAATTTTTTAATTGCTAAAGAATTGTTGATTTCTTTAGTTATATACATATGCAAATTTAAGTCTAACACTCTATTAAAAGTTCTAAAAGAAATAACAAAATAAACATACACTTTAGAAAAATAAACACACACGTATTAAAAAGGATAGCAATACATTTTATTTTATTATTTTAAACAATTCGTTTTGAATTGTTTCTACATGAATGTTTGATAAAAAGTTTTCACTAACACAATCCACTCCGTTTAAAAATGAGGAAATAACAAAATCTAAATCTATAAGTGTTAATAACATCTCTCCTAGTTTTTCAAATTTTTGTCGATTATTTAGTATACAACAGGAATGAGGGCTTTGAGATTTCTGATTAAAAATACATCCATCACATTCAAAAATGCGGTTTAGTATAGTTAATACATTATTCTCAATACATGTTATAAGTTTAGACTGCAACATGAGTTCATTTTCTGTAGATATATGACCAATGATACATTTCTGCCTAATTAAGCTTGGTATATGGTTTACATATATATGCTGAAGAAGTTCCTTATTCAAATCATGTATTTTTTCTTTTAATTTCAGCAACTGATACTCGTTTAAGTCAATGTGAGAATAATTCTTTAAATTTTTAATTCGCATGATAGAATTATTAAAATTTAACACTAATATCATGTTATTAGAAACAAATGAGGAACTTTTATATCTCAAATTAAATGAAAAAATTTTCTTGCAAAATTCGAACCAGCTGTTAACATCCATAATAATACCATTTTTCGTTAGAATTTCTTCACTAGTAAGCCCACTGCGTTTAAATTCTCGAATATGAATATGAAATTGTCTATTATGCAACTTTAAAATTAAAAAGATACAGTCACTGAGTTCTTCTCGAAATACAATAGGATGATTGGATTTGCTAGTTTTAGACTGTGGAATGACATTCGTAGGTGGGGTTGTGCTTTGTAATTCATCACTTGCTTTAGAAAGGTTGCTTGGTTGGGAATCAGAAACCTCTTGGTCAATAGTACGTTCTTGAAAGGATTCGTCTTGTGAAATTATGTTACTAGCTGGGGTCGAGGTTAAAGCGGATTCAAAATTCATGTCTTTGAAAAATATATTCAAATAGTCCTCGACAGAAATTGACTCTTGGCATGAAATCTCGGAAGATGTAGTATCATCACCAAAGTTAGGGATAAAAAAATTCATATCGATTTCAGATTTCACATTCGGTGAGTAATCAGTAGTGGATAAATCACGTGATATTGTCCCACAGTCAGTGTTTAATAAATTAGGAGTTTCCAATCTTGGTATATTTAATTCACTTGCGGAAGTGGGATCATTAGGTTCTTCTAAACGTTGATACTTTGAAGAAGAAGCCACTTTGTCGGAAGATCTTTTTAACATATTTACTACAGAACCCATTTTCAAAAAATAAAGGTAGCATTAGATGAAGTTAGAACAAAAATCAGTTGGAAACTGAATGTTTAGAAACAGCACATCCCTTAATATACGTTAAAAATCAGTGTCGGTTACAGATAAACACTTAAAAGAATTTGTAATGTCATTAATTTTAGTTTAAGTCTAAAAAAATATATATATAAACAGTTTATTTAAGTGGTGAATAATATATTATGTCAATGGTTTTATCCTTTTTTGAAGAATAATATGGCAACACAAGGTAACAATTTTTATATTTACAGTATATGATATTTAATGTTAATAGTTTTAGTTTTATTCTTTTTTTGAAGAATTGTATGGCAACACAAAGTAACAATTTTTATATAAGTGGTGTATGATATTTAATGATAATGATTTTAGTTTTATTCTTTTTTGTTTTGAAGAATTCAATGGCAACACAAGGTAACAGTTTTTAAAAAAGTGGTTAATGATATATTGTGTTAATGGTTCTATGCTTTTTTTAAAGAATTGTATGGTAATAAATGATAATATTATTATTATTGAGCAATAACAGTTGTTTATACAAGCTTTAAAAATAATTATGATAAATTAGAAATATTACAAAATAACTATTTCAATGGATAATTTCAGACTTTCAATATGAAATTAATGAAAGATAGTTAACTCATTATTCATTTGATAAGAAATTGAAAAAAAAAATAGTAAGTAAAGCCGTTACGACTTCATGAGTTATTAAAAATCACAAGTTGTTCTAACAAAAATAAACAGACAACAGCTTTTTCATTTACACATTATTTATTCGTCATTTTCAATAGTTGCAATAGTGAGAACATGAGTACACATATTTCAAAACGGTATAAACATTTCAAATCATGTTATATTTTAAAAGTAGATAGTTCTAAATTCAATATTTTATCTAATGTCCAATTAAAACCACGTCTGGTGGACTTCTCATAGGACTTAATAATTTTTGCAAAGACATCCTCAACATGCTCAGATAAGTTTTGATTCGTCCATTCAAGTATAGTTTTTGAAAGGAAATAGGGTGTGGCAATCTCTAAGACACCCTCCTGTGTTACACGATATACAACAACTTGTACACTTGCATACCATTTCATCGATCTTTTAACTTGAATCTGGTAGTTTAATTCGTTTAAAACGTCCGATTGAATACTATTAAAAAATGTGTTAAAGTCTGTAACATTCTCCTCGTTAGAGTTGATTACAGTTTTAGTAAATATGTTTAACGCATTTTGCCTTTTAAAATGCTTAACCTTCTCAAAAAACATATCTTTTAAAAAGGATGAATTATCAATTTTGCATCTAACTCTCTGTGAAGTTTTCAAATGATATAAAAAATCGGAGTTGGTATTGAATATTTCACTACGCTAAATACATTTATCGTTTTTGGAGGACTTGTGGATCTTCATGTGTTTTAATAAGTCATACTTTCTTGAATACGCTTCACCGCACGATTCACATTTATGTTGGGAAGGAATCTTTAAATGGGATAGTTTATGACGATTCAAAATAGCCTTTCTAGAGAATGCTTTTTGGCAGATGTCACATATAAATGGTCTTTCTTCTGAATGAATCATCAAATGTTGTTTTAAATTGCCTTTTCGTGAAAAAGATTTGCTGCAAACAGTACACAAAAAAGGTGGCTTCTGTTTCTTTAGTTCTGATGAGGAGGATTCCGCTTCATCATCTGAAACGGGTTCTACTTTAGGTTGTACTATTAATCCCATGTCTTGATCATTTAATCTTGATGAAAAATATTGATTATTCAAACGTGATGCATCATCGCTTAGCATAGTAGAATGTCCATCTTGAAAACTAGCCATATTATCCTAAGTGAAAAAAGCGTCTTCACATTCAATTTTATATATAATCATAGGGGGCGCATGTTAAAAAATTATTACGATAGTGCAAATCATGTAATATGATTGGTGTAAACATTTCAGAAAAACACGTGGCATAAAAAAGTATGTGTAGGAAGTTCACAGGAAGTGAATCAATCCAAAGGTTTTTATGTAATGTTTAAAAAGTATATGATTCATCATGTTACGTTTTTGAATTCGTCATTCTAAGGTTTTACATTTTAATTTTATTATTTCAGTGAAATATATGACAAACCAATGGTTTAATTCAAACTAAATTTATTAAACTGTATAAAAGAATGAGTTGAATTGAAGTAGTAGTTTTAAAATTCATTAGAACTAGTGTAGAATCATCAAATAATTATCTATTGCAATAACAAACTATGAGTTGATTCAATTTATAATAATTGATAAATAGAAAATCTGACAAATATTTCAAACTTTCATTTAAAATCTGTAAACAAGTGGAATAATCTCTTCAATAGTTATCAATATTTACATATTAGCTATTTTCTGTTGAAAAAAGCTGATTAGACTTATCGGATGTTTGTGATAGATAGTGAGTAACGTTGATAAGAGGGTTTAGGAAGTGTATTTCAGACGATTAAATGAATAGGATATGGTTCACAAGAAAAAGTATAATTTTAAAATTAGGTAAGAGGATTAATACTGGTAAAAACAATGTTTAATTCAAATCGTTTGGTAGCCTTCTAATCGATCTAAAAAAATGACTTGCTTATTAAAGAAATATAAAAAATTAATTATTTCTTCAATTTAAACATAAATTATATTAACTTCCCTAGTATAAGAAAGAGGAAGAGGTAGGTATTTTTTTTAAATATATAGTGTTCAAAAGTAATTCAGTAATTGTCGGGGCGCGGTTTGAATAGTGGATAGCTTATCAGTTACAAAAAATGAAATTTGAATGGGAGTTCGCAGGTTCGAAACCACGGCTTTCTAAAATGATCATACATTTGTGCGTAAAATAATCAAACTCTCATTCACAAAATCGATAAAATCAGTTAAACTAAAAATCATACACATTAAAAAAATTCGCAGAGTGAGCAGTTAAAATAGGTATTAATGAGTTATCTTGAGAAACCAACCTCTCTTTGCGCATACAGAAGGGGGAATACAATTTTTTGTTTTGAAACATCTAAAATATAAACATATAGACATAGTTTCTTGGCTCGATTAGTTAAGTCTTCAACATATCATCGAGCCAAGAGACTATTTTGCAGGTTCAAACCTTCCTCAAAACTTTTCAAAAATAAAATACTATTTTCAATAATAAATTCGCACTACCGCATACAGATGGCAGCATCAAAAATTTTTTTCAGAAAACATAAGACATTTTTATCTTCATTCAAATTCTAAGACAATTCAGAAAAAAAAAAAAAAAAAAAAAAAATTAAGCCCCCCTAAAAATAAGCCCCCCTAAAAAATAAGACCCTCTAAAAAATTTAGGCTCCTCAAACTCCCTTTCGAAAATACCCGCATCTCTATGTTATAGTATGATATTTCCATTTCTATCTATGTCAATTTGAAGAAAAAAAAATTAAGCCCCCTTAAAAATAAGCCCCACTAAAATATTTAGACCCCTCAAACTCCCTTTCGAAAACACCTAACTCACTATGTTATAGTATGATATTTCCATTCTAATACTAAATCAATTCGAAAAAAATATATATATTAAGCCCCCTCAAAAATTAAGCCCCCCTAAAAAATAAGCCCATCGAAAAATTTAGTGTCTTCATACTTCCTCTCGAAAAGACCTATGTTATAGTATGATATTTCCATCTCTACTCCAAGTCGATTCGAAAAAAAAAAATAAGCCCCTCTCAAAAATTAAGCCCCCTCAAAAATTAAGCCCCCTCCAACATTTAACCCCTCCTACTATAGGATAAGTCTCCCAACAGGTGGATTCCACCCTCCTCCTCCATCCACAAGGTGGATTCCACCCACAAGGTGGATTCCACCCACATCCACACAATCCACAATCCACCTGCTGGGGCTGAACTGTCCTTCTTTTCCTACTCTTATGTGACGTAGAACTTTATAGAGGTGTTAAAAAACCTTTCATAAGTAAAAAAATTCAGAGGGCCCGAATGACGTTTGCCAAGGAATACAAAGACTGGACAACAGAAAACTGGAAAAAAGTACTATTTTCAGATGATTCGACGTTCAATCTTTTTGTGAATGATAAAAAACATTACAACCGATGACCTAAAAACAAAAGATAAGGTTCTAGATATATTATTCCTACAATGAAGCACGGCGGAGGACACGTTATGCTGTGGGGAGCATTTTCTGGAAAATGCGCCTGTCCGTTATTTGAAATCCGCGGCATGATGAATAGTGCAATGCATAAGGATATCTTGCAAGATCATTTCCTGCCTTACTGGATGAAAAATTGTGGTCGCAACTATTTGTGTCATCATGATAACGACCAAAAGCATACATGCAAGCTCGTCAAGCAGTGGCTTTCGCACAAAAAAAAACTTCGCTTTTGAAATGAACAGCCCAATCATCCGATCTGAATATAATAGAAAATCTTTGAAACTAACTTGAAAACGTGTGTGGAATTATAAATATTCCAATTCAGCAGCATTTTCACAAAAATTGCCAGAACCGTGGACAAAATTTACCATTGATGATCTAAAACCGTTCATTGAATCAATGCCACGTTGCTCTGCCGCAGTACATATTGCTAAATGTATGAATACAAAATACTAATTGTAAATGTTGTTGATCACTGTTATTTTCTTTTATGACACCATTTTTTTTCCAAACTTGCCAAAGTGGCCGGAAACTTTTGAGAACATGCGTTTTCTTTTGCAATTAATTTTGTCAATTAAATTTATTAATATTTAATTTTTATTCCAATAATAAGTTCTTAACTGTCATGTCAATAAAGTGTATAAGTATCACTTTGAGATTCCTCTTCATATGGGTATACTTACAAATTAACCAAAAATTTTATGCTGGCCGGAAACGTTTGACCGCCACTGTACCTTAAAAGACCTCAATAGCCCTTGCCGTTGAATTTGTCCGATAGTCGAAGATGTCTGTTTTTGTGAGGTAAAAATATACAAATACGTATGCCATGCGGATTAAAAAAAGTATTCGCTAAATAGATGTTTCAGCTATTCAGGAATGTCCAGTAACCTCCACAACGGATACTCCCGAATACCGGACATCTCAATTTAGATAACAATAATGCAGGGTTGCATTTTTTGCAAAAGAACTTCTTGATTAAAGAATGAGCATACTGGGCCGTGCCCCGACCCCCTACGATTTTAGTGCCCACAAATTTGATGTCCAATATTTGTAAAGCTTATATTTTAAATCCGTTTCGAAATTGTACTGATTACAATCAATATTTTAAGCTTTTAAAGTAAAATAAGATTAAAAACAAACAAAAAAATTTAATATTTAGATAAATATTTTTTGTTTTAATTTTGTTCTACTCCTGAAGTTCAAAATATTGGTTATGATCAGTAAAATGTCGTAAAAGATTTAAATTATCAGCTTAACGAAAACTGCATACCAAAATTGGGAGCACCAAAAAAAAAAAAAAAAAAAAAAAACTGGGCTGTAGGGGGGGGCGGGGGGTGGAGGGGGCAGGACCCCAGCCAAATATTTTTCCAAGATTCAACGTGGTCAAACATGGCTACGTATGATGCTTACAAATAAAATGGATGCTATTAAGTCGTTTGAAGTATCTGAAATTCAGACGCAAAAAGTGTCTGAAAAAATTCAGACATTTTAAAATGTCTGAAAATTGAACACTCCGTTTCAGACACTTAAGTGTCTGAATTTCAGACATTTTAATTTACAGTGTATACTGATGGCCCGGGTTCGAGTCCTGGCATGGAATCTTTTTCACTATGTTGGCCTTTGCGCCTTTTAAGCCATTAATTTGAAATTTGAATTTCATTTGAAAAAAAAAAAAAAGGTAATATTTAGAGTTCAAAACGAAACAAAATTTCAGTAATGTTTGTAGTTAAACTGAAAGTTACAGGTTAAGAGGCTACTTCAATCAAGCGAAAAGACCCGTTCGCTGCTAATCCTATGGAGGAAATTTATAAAGATATCTCGTTTGCATTTCAATATCTTGAAATGATTTTTTTTTTCTTTTTTTAATTGGATAGCAGAGGTCGATTTGTACAAAGGCCGTTTTTTACTTTTTCAATTTTGCTTGTAGATTGTTTTTATGAGGACGCTTTCATTTTCGGAACCGGTTTCAAGATGTTCAAGACAGAGTTCTTCAATTTCAGGAAGCATTTTTTTTTTTTTTTTTTTTTCTTTGGTGTATTAATCAAAGAACTAACTCGAAAAGATGACGCAAACTTTATTTCGGATTTTTCTTTAGAAATGGAAAAATGAACAGCTTGAAAATGGCGGAGGGTTTTGTCATATCATTTCAAACCCAAAAAGGCAAATTAACTTTTTTTAAGAGAAAAAAACTTCAAATTTTATTTAGGAATATTTTTATATCCTAAGTATAAGTATTTATCAAAAATAAATCATTTCATAATTGCTGTGTAATTTATTTTTTGAACAATATATCGTGGATTCCGGTTATATGGGATGCTGTTTAATTGGGACGAAATTCAAAAATATAACAAAACCAGGAAAATATCAGTGTTTTCTTCGAGTAAATTGAACAACGTGCAACTCAATCGGACCAAATAACTGAAGAAAGTTTTGCAATTGTGTTTTTTAGCTTCTCGATGAAACAATCGATTGTAGAATTCGGAAACAAATCGATGACCGTCTCGATTATTACTTTATACGATGGCAATTGTTCTCGATAGTAGAAATATTGAGCAATCGCCCATCACAACCTCAATTAGTACTCCAGGTTCAAAATACGTTACTATTGTCATAGTTAAAATTATGCTGAGAATTTCGATTTTAATAAACAGTGGGCTTTAGAAGGTATGTATAAAATTAGTTATATTTACAGAAAGAAAAAAAAAAAAGCTACGAAAATGAAAAATGGTAGAAAGCAGAGGAAAAAATATTCGAAAAGAGGACGGAGTACCTAATGATAGTACGTCTTTTCCTCTAATTTCAAGTACTGAAGCAATCAACAGAAGAACACTTCTCCCACACCTTTGGGATTAACGGCAGTAACTTTCGTTTTGTCTATTTCACGATCTCATGCCAAGTTCAAGAGCCAATTCCTAACTTTGCACATGCTTCAGTCGCTCTCACGAGAGTTTTTGTAGCAGTTAAAGGTGAGTTTAAGAGATCTTATCTAACTCTCAAGTGCACCCTCTTTGGCGGTATAAGTAAAAAGTGTTTACAGTGATTCATTGTTTTCGTAAATTAAAGCTGTACTTCTCAGAACCTACAGAAAGTGTCCTATTTAGGTATGGTAATCAAATAGGAGAAGATAAATTATCATCTAGATTATGAAATGTAACTCAAACTTTAGACTTTTCATACATCCAAAATCTTTGTGCCGCTATCGTGAAGTTATATCTACCCTATATATATAAAATCCTAATGAAACGAATTTATGAAACGGAAGTATGAATCGACTGATTAAACAACTCATTATGTTTCACGGCGATTTCTCCTAAAATATGGAATACTTTGCAATGAAATTAACACCAAAAATCAATATTGATCCGCAGATTTCAAAACTGGTATTAGAATTTTTAAATTCGAATTAGTTTTCGAAATATTATTTTTTTTCTAACTTTATATACATTTTTCTAATGATGGCAACTCAAATTTCAATCATAACACATATTTTTTTTCGCATTTCAAAAAAGGTTATAATTTTAAACTAATTTGGCGACCAAGTTTGGCCTCCCTTAAATGTATGCTGAGAAATGTATCATGTTACTTTTATTCGTAATTCAATTTGTATTTCATTATCATTTTATTTAAATGGTTTTCACTTCTTTATTTTTTTTTAAACGAAATGAAAAGAAAAATATTAGGCACAGATGTCATATACGCACCGGGGTACCTAATTGGCGCCAAAATGGCATTATTTTGGTTGACATGGTAACCCGGCTATTGTTGTTTATTTAATAATAAATGTTTATTTACTTTATTTTCTTTTTTTTAATTACATAAATTGTTTTGTTGTATAGTTAATTATTTTTTTGGTTATTTTTCTTTAAAAATAAAAAATAATTAAAAAATACGGTACTACTACTTAGTTATTCCATCGACCCATTTCGCCAAATTATATAAATCGCCAAATTATACACATTGACATAATTTTTATTTTAAATAACGAAAGAACAAAGAAAATAGTATAACATTAATAAATATACAAATAAAACGTCGAAATAAAAATCACTTGATGACGTAAAGACGTGTAACTTGCTTAAAGTCAAGTGAATGTGATATTTACGATCAACCATTATTGGCATTTAATCTTATAGTTTGGTGATAGATTTTTGGTCGACGGGATAACTAAGTAGTACCAAAAATACATATGTAACTTGTATATATATATATATATATATAACCATTATAGAATATTACAAATTATCATCATTTTTAAATAAAATTTATTAATTGAGTATCGAGACATGATATAGACATCATACATATTAAATTGTATAAACATTTATTAAATCAACTAACCAGTAATGAATTTTTTAATAACTAGATCTAATCACTAGTGATTGTTTAGTGATCATTTATAAGCTTATAAATAAAGTATTAAAAAAATCATAACATTTAAAATATGCGAAAGTTAAATATTATCAGGAAGATGGATGCATAAAAAAAAGATAAATAAATAATGATAAATATGTAGGAAATCCTAAATATTTGAAATATTTTGTCAAGCTTTATGTATCAATAACAATTTAACCAATGAAATAAGACCAGAAAAAAAAATGGATCATTGTCAGCACCGATAAATTCATTGTACGAAATGTAGGATATCAAAATTGAATATACATTAATTCAATAAGAAGAACTACAAAATGAATGTAAAAAGGGATCGCTCACCGGCAAGAAAAGTGACACATCTCGACAAAAGTAAATTTCACAGGAGAGGCAAAAGAAAATTTGCATTCTTTTACTGTAACATGAAATTATAGCACTTACAAGGAGAGGGCCAACCTTGTTAATCACAGATTTTGATTATTTTAATATATGTTGTAGGGTAGATACCCCTTAGTGTCAGGTTCAACGGATTTTATCCAACGCTCCTTAGTTCTTGAGAAACCGGAGGGTCTAATAATAGTTCACAACTTAAATACTTACATTGCAACCGCAATGATAGGTTGGTCGTAGCTCAGTTGGTACGGCGTTCGCTGGCTGATTTGCGGGCCCGGGTTCAATACCCGAACGCGCTAAATTTGTTTTTCTCATTTTTTGTTGTATAAATATACTTGTAATTGTAATTTAATAATTTCAATTACAAATTTTAATATCATATATTAATTATAATGTTAACAAACTTCAATTTATCATTTTTTATTTTTAAACTATTATTTCTCATCATTTAAAGAGCTTTAAAAAGAAATTGGATCTATTATTGAATGATAAAAATTCCAAAATCGTGACAAAATCTGTTGTGGTGCCATTTAGTTATGATAAAATAAAAGAATATTCAAATAAAATAAAAATAAAAGCAGAAAGAAGATAAAGATGAATGCAAAATAATTGAAAGCGCAAGCATACGTATTACAAATTTAAAAATCTTTAATATGCAAAAAATCGGTTGTAACTTAATTCTGATGCTAATTTTTAATATAATTATGCTTGTTACTTTAAAAACAGAATAATAGTATTATCGCATTGACTTCCTTTGTTAAAGCAGCGCATAAATGATGTTTCTTTAAAATCACGAATTGACACGATTGCTCAATATCATTGCATCGATAAAGAATATATGAAATACATTTTAAAAGTGATTTTTAAAAAATTAATAGTTTTATGATGTTTTATATAACTCTTTAGTTAAAATTAAAAATTAAATAGGTTAAAATTATAATTGATATACAATATTATAAATTTTAATAGACAATGAGATTATTAATTATACTTACAAGTATATTTATAAAACAAAAAAAATGAGAAAAACAAATGCAGCGCATTCAGGTATTGAACCCGGGCCCGCGGATCAGCCGGCAAACGCCATACCAACTGAGCTACGGCCAACCTATCATTGCGTTTGCAAAGTAAGTATTTAAGTTGTGTACTATTATTAGACACCACGGTTTCTCAAAAACTAAGGAGCGTTGGATAAAATCCGTTGAACCTGACACTAAGGGGTCCCTACCTTACAACATATATTAAAATAATCAAAATCTGTGATTAACAAGGTTGGCCCTCTCCTTGTTAGATCTGCACGCAGGAATGAAAACGTCCATAGAAGCATAAAACCCTTAAGGCTGTTCTCAAATGCAAAGGGTCAACTTTCTGACATAAGTATTAATTCATTTTTGTTCGGAAACGCATGAAACTAGAAGGTGTTGTTGTTCAGAAACTATGTAATCGAGCTATTTTTTTCGTTTTTTTTGAAAACGCAATAGATCTTTCAGAAAATAATGTTAAAGTTGACGTTTTGAACCGAAGTTCCCGAAGAAAGATTAAAAACCAGTCCGTGAAGGGCGAAAGTCATCTTTGTCACGTGACCAAAACGCTTATAACTCAATAGGTAATTGATGGATCAAAAAATGGAAAAAACATTTCGATTCCAAATCGCTTCCATGGCCAGACTTTCTAATTTTATATCCTTCCGTTAAAAAATGAATTTGTAAATGTGTCAAAACGTTTTGCGCTTACTGAGCAGAGCAGTTAAGAACAGCGTAGAATTGAAGATGTAGGATGAAGTTTGATGGGTTGTGTAATTTTAACTCCCCATACAATCCACCTCTCTTGTGTGGTCACAAATGGACATATAGCGTAATAAAAGGATTTGCGGTATGACTAAATGTAGTAATTATATGAATACTTAGCACCTATAGTCGTCGACCAGTCTGACCACATATAACAGCGCAAAAACGACCCAACCGAAGGTTTTGAAATTTAATATATATCGCTCAGCCGCAAAAAAAAAAAAAAAAAAAGACACATCTCGACAAAAATAAATTTCAGAGGAGAGGCTAAAGAAAATTTGCATGATTTTACTGTAACATAGAATCATAGCACTTAGCTCTGCCTGCAGGAATAAAAACATGCATAAGAGCATAAAACCCTTAAGAATGAAGACATACGATGAGGTTTGGGAGGGTTGGGTCATTTCACACCCCCCCCCCCTCCACATAATCCACCCCTCCTCTGTGGTCACATATGGACAGATAGCGCAATAAAGTGATTTTCCGTATAAGACACACCTGTGACTGTGTGAACTATTAGTGGAATAAAACGAAAAATGAAATTTTGCAAGATGTGCCATACTTTTCTTGCGGGTGAGCGATATATATAAAGCGTAATTTTTTTCAGATACTTTAATTTACATGCCTAAGCTAATTGTTATCGTAATTTTTCTATTCACCTATACGCGACGGACACCCAGTGCACTTCTTTTAATATTTTAACAACACTTTTATTATTTAGAAAATTTCCATTTATTTAATCTCTTTATTTAATTTTAAATGTTGAGACAAAAAATATATATACTAGAGAACAGGAATTCTGCTTTTTCAGAATTTAGTGTCGCCCCTGGCATTTCCATTACTTCATTTCCTGCTGGTGGACTGGTGGCTTCTATTATTGTGAAATAGCCATTATAAATGAAGCGTTCAATGAAGATGAAAGAGCAGCCGTAAAAAGTTAGAACTCTGATTTTCTGGTCAAAATGGAAAATAAAATGGCCATATTTTTTTTTTTTTTCAAAAAAAATTATGGCCATTTTTTTTTTTCCATCGCTTCATTTATAATGGCTATTTCATAATAATAGAAGCCACCAGTCCACCAGAAGAAAATAATTCGGTTAAGCGGAACTCGGATAATCGGGACTCTACTGCAAAACATATTTCAATTTTAAGACTTAAAGCACACGCTTTTATTTTATGTAAAATGACGTCATTTGCATTAATATAGATTTTTAAAATTAAATATAGTTTATAATAGATCCCTGTTTTATGATAAATCATTCATTTATATTTTTCTCAAAATAGCACGTATTTTAATTAATTTTTTTTTCAATTTTTATGAGAAAATGGCAACAGAAAGGTGTAATTGCTATTTTCCAACAATTTCTTCTTTACTTTCTAAAGAAATGGAGTACTTGGGTTGCCAAAATGAAACAAATGTCACTAAAAACTACAAAAAAATTAATATTTCAAAAACAAATGGAGATGCAGTTTTCAAACAAATTGCATTAAAAAATACTTACCCAATACGACGGTATAAACATTGAAAATGTGGGATGCTTAGAAGTTAATACTGTAGAGTATTTAATCGCACAATGAAACATCGGCTTTTGTTTTACGGCTGGCGTATATAATGTAACGTTATTTATTGGAGACAAAATAAGCTGGGAGAAAGAAATAGCATACCGGGGGCTAATATGTATATATACATATGTGTGTGTGTTAAAAATTGCTGTTCAAATTGAAGGATTTAGCGTAGCCATGCGTGCTGCTCGCTGCGAAGAGGTTAAAGCGACGTTGTTTTAAAAAAATGTAAATTCTGTTAATTATCTAAGTTGGTTTGGTTATAATCAGACCAATCTTCCGAAAATGAAAACCATGAAAACGTGATAATCAGCCTTAAATTAAGGGGGTCCGGGACACATTTTCAAAAAAATTTCATTTATTGAGTTAAAATTTTGAATTTTTTTATGATGGTTAACCATATCATATGTATAACAAAATCAAATGATAAAACTTCTCATAGCTTTTTTAAAAAAATTTTAAATTTAAAATTTATGAAAAAAGTGGCAAAACTTAAAATCGTTATAACTCGAAAAATTATTTGTAGAATTTAAATTGTTTTTCATTTAAATAAACAGAAATATATATTTTTTTAATTTAGAGCCAGCATTTTAAAAAATATTAATTTAAAAAAAAAATTAAAAATATTTAACGAGAAAATTACAAAAAAAGTGGTGCAACTTTTTTAAAAAAAATCATATTTTCAAAAGTAAATATTTTTAAATATATATAGAAAACTATATGTAAGAGTATATTTTTTAATATTTTTTTCAAATATGCTGGCTCAAAAGTAAAGTAAAATAACTGAAAAAGATATGTTCCGAGTTTCAACATTGTATCTTTAACGGTTCTCGAGTTATAAGAATTTAAATATGAGAAATGGTGAAAAAACCTATCATGAAGAAAAACGCAATTTCACAAGAACTCGTTTCCTTGACAACCATAGCTTGAAAAGCAGATTTTGAAAACAAACCAAAACGAAAAAATTAATATTTCCTGTTCTAATTAAGATAGAAACATGATTTAAACATCATTTTAAGCAGAAAACGGCAGAGAAATTTTTAATCCAATAATAATAATAATAATAATAAATGAAAATTTGAAGACTTTTGTGCCCCGGACCCCCTTAACTCTAATAAAATATTATCAGAAATATAAAAACAAAAATCTGGTCTTTGTGGAAAAAATGTATGAAAATTACTTCCTGAAATAAAAAGATGATTTAAAGACCCTGTTTCTTTTTCATTTTAGTTTCTCAGTTTTATTTATCTATTTTTTTTTATCTGGAGGGGAAAGAAACAAAGATTTCAAAATTGGCTTAAATCTTTCAAAGTTAATTAATGTACAGTCGTGGGAAAAAAAGTAAACATCCCCCACTAACTCCTCAACAAATTATCGTAGAAGAAAGTTACTGGTATCGAACGATTGGAAATAAAGTCTACTTTTAAATGATATAGATAAAATTTGCTTAGGGGGGCATCTACATATTAAAACGAACCATAACTTTGTTTTTTTCAATAGCAGTACACAATTCTGACAGCATAAATGCTAAACCCTTCAATTAGCCTATAAACAAATTTTTATGTAATTCGTACCATAAGTTTCTGAGAAATTAATTATTTTAAAACGAGCGTATTTTAAGGACTGTATCCAAATTGAAGTTCGGAACTCGATTGTTAACCGAGAGATCTTGATCAAGGCACCTTAAGGCTGTTCTCCAATCCAAAGGGTCAATTTTCTGACATAAGTTTTAATTCATTTTTGTTCGGAAATGCATGAAACTAGAAAGTGTTGTTATTCAGAAACTACGTCATCGAACTGCTTTTTCCGTTTCCTTGTAAATGCAATAGATCTTTCAGAAAATACTGTCAAAGATGACATTTTGAACAGAACTTCCAGACGAAAGAAGAGAATCCAGCCAGTAAGGGGAGAAAAATGCCGTGTCACGTGATCAAAATCGCTTATAATTTAATAGGTAATTTATGGATAAAAAAAAAGGAAAACGCAGTTCGATTCCAAATCGCTTGCATGGTCAGGCTTTCCAAGTTTATATCTTTCCGTTAAAAAATGAATTTGTAAATGTGTCAAAACGTTTTGCGCTTGTTGAGCAGAGCAGTTGAGAACAGCCTTAAAAAGTCAATGAAGCCTGCTAGACTACAGGACAGCAGAATAAATTTCAAAATATCTAGTCACTTCTATTATAGACGGCCCCTTAAACCATCATTTTGCCGTTTTTTAAACATCATTTGAGAACCATTTGGAAGAAAAATGTGAAATTTTGGATTTCCATAAAGCAGGACTTAATAAAAATCTAAATCCATCAAAAAAATTGTAGGTTGCAATTCATAATTTTTTCGAATATTAATTTCATAATTCATATCATAAAATTATAAAAATTGCAAATTCACTATATTTATGTTTGGGTGTATTAGTATTATTGCTATACAAAAAATTAACACATTAGGAGCATAATTTCTGGAGATATAAATAAAAATATGAAAATGTAATTTAACATTTGAAGCACTAAATTTTGAAAGTTTATAATTAAAAAACTTATCATTCAAATGACTTGAAATTCGGTGTCTAGGCATAGTTTGAACGGAAGATTTGAAATATCTCGTTAAAATTGGGTATTGTCATTGAAAAAAACCAAGTTATAGTTCGTTTTAATATGTAGATGGCACTCTAAGAAAATTTTATATACATCATTTAAAAGTAGACTTTATTTCCAATCGTTCGGTACCAGTAACTTTCTTCTACGATAATTTGTTGAGGAGTTAGTAGGGGGTGTTTACTTTTTTTCCCCCACGACTGTACCTTGTATCGGGATAGTTTTACCCAGCACGGGTCACGGGACCCCATTGTAATTCGCCCCTCAAGTCGGAGCTCCGATGGGGTTACTGCTCTGTGAGTTACTGTTTTAGGAATTTTATCGCTCGTTTGGCTAAAGGAATTTAGTATTTACCTAGAAAATAAGCACCGTGTTTCTACACGGTACTCCAATTGAACACGAAAAAAGCGTCGAGTAGAAAATAGGTGTTTATTTTTAAAGTTGTACTTTCTCTCTCCTAATAAATATTTCATTTTTAATAACGTAGAAATTTACTCAGCAAGAACAGTATTAAAGAAGTTTTATTTAAAGTAATCTGTGGTTAAAAATTATTATTGTTTAGATGCGGTAATCTGAAATGGAGTTGCGTGATATAGAAATGTATGCAATAAGTAAAAATACTTATTGATTATTATGTTATTAAAACTAAATATTACAGTTTTCTGTTTTCTAAATTTAATACACTTCAAGTTTAGAATATATATATATTATATATCTATATGCATTTGCAATTGATAAGTGAGTAAAAAAAGAGACTTAAATAATTTAGAAAACATAATAATGTTTTGTTAGTTTTGTTTTTGAGAAAAAAATTTCAACATCTAATTTTTATAACATATAATTATATAGACTTTTTACGTATAATTGATAAGAGAATGATGCATAAAAACTGAAAATGTGTTAAATAATTCAAAAATTTTAATAATTTTTTTTAATAATTTTGTTTTCAAAAATTTCATTTTAACTCATTTCAGTATTTTTACAAGTTGTTATATGGATCCTTTTATGTTTTTTTTCACATTTAATACGAGAATAAGTAAAAACTAAGTATGTTAAATAATTTAGATATTTTAATAATCCTTTAATATTTTCAGTATTGATATCAAGCATTTTTCTTCAGGAGGTATTTTTAAATCTCCTGTGGTTGCAGGAAGGATTGTCACTTAAACAATATTAATAAGAATTAAATTAAAAGTAGGAATTGTGTTCATTTAGTAAAAATTTGGATTTAAAGCAATTGCGCTTCTTTTTAACCTGATTAATTTAAGCCATTACAAAAATATTGATTAATAAACAAAAGTGCGGGGGATGGAAAAGGTGGCAGTAAATTTTACATGTACTCTATTATATGTTTGTTCGTGCCGTAATATTATTGACAGTGTAATATTTCAGTTTATATAAATATACCAGTTTGTATAATATTGCAATTAAAAATTTTAAAATTATTTATCTAGATAATTTAATTAAGGTTTCAAGGAACATTCGGAAAATTCTGACAATTTTTTTTAAATTAATTTTTGAGACATGCTTGTCATGAAAAGACAGTTTTACTCTATGTAACGCAACCCAAGAGTAGGGTATTAAGCAGTTTATGACTCGTTTGGTTAAATGAATATTATTTACTGTACAAAACAACAAAAAGAAAAAAAAAACACCATTTATAATTCGTTCCGAATGAACACAAAAACAGAAAAAAATCGCATACAAAATAAATATTTCATCTTTATTAATATAATGAGCAAGAACAAGTGCGAAAGAATTTTTATTTAAGATAATCTACAATTAAAAAATATTATTGTTTACATGCACTTGGGGTTACATGATATTAGAATTGTACGCAACAAGTAAAATACAAGTATATTGATTATGATTTTATTAAAATGAATATTATAGTTTTCTGCTTTGAAAATTTGATACATCACAAATTTATAATATGCGTATGTGTGTGTGTGCATTTACTATTGAGAAGATAATAGATAAAAGATACATAAATTATTTCAAAAACATAACTTTTTATTCGTTTTGTTTTTGAGAAAAAATTTCAACTTCTGATTTTTGTAACATATAGTTTTATAGACTTTTGTGCACACCTGATAAAAAAAATTATACTTAAAATTTGAATATGTCAAATAATTTGTAAATTTTAATAACTTTTTAGCAATTTCGTTTTTAAATATTACCTTTATTCATTTAATGTTTCATAATATGTTACAAAATCAACTTATTTTCCACATTTAGTACGAGAGTAAGTAAAAAGTTAAGTGCTTTAATATTTTTTTAATATTTCTAGTGTTAAAATCAGGCATTTTTCTTCCAGGAGGAATACAGGAGGAGGGCTTTCAGTCTTCTAATAATATAGTTTGTTTTTACTTTCTTCTATGTTTACAAGAAGAAAGTATTGGATTCGTGAAAATTTTCGACTTTCGGTTTTCGACGGATTTATACGTTTTAGAATGCCCAGAACACGATTTGATGGTTTTTAGAAAATGTCTGTCTGTGAGTCTGTCTGTCACTCCGTCACTCTGTCACTCTGTCACTCTGTATGTGACAAAAATTTTGTGGGCGCTCTATCTCAAGAACTAATGCACGGAATTTCACAAAACTTCATATTTAGTTAGACCTTGATATAAACTGGACCTGATTAGTTTTTGGTGAAAATCGCCCAACAGGTGGCGCTGCTATTCGGCATTTTTCACAATTTCTGAAATAGCTATATCTCAAGAACTACAGCACGGATTTTCATAAAACTTCAGATTCTGTTAGTCCAAGATATAGTTTGGAGCTGATTACGTTTTTGTGAAAATCGCCCAACAGGTGGCGCTGGTATGCTGCATTGTTCATAATTATCGCTATAGCTCTAACTCAAGAAAAAATGCACGAATTTTCATCAATCTTCAGATTCAGTTATTCCCTGATATAAATTAGAGCTGATTACTTTTTGGTGTAAATCGCCCAACAGGTGGCGCTGCTATGCTACATTATTCATGATTATCGCAATAGCTCTAACTCAAGAAAAAATGCACGAATTTTCATCAAACATCAGATTCCGTTAGTAACTGATATAAATTAGTGCTGTTTAATTTTTGGTGTAAATCGCCCAACAGGTGGCGCTGCTGTACTGCATTTTTCACGATTTCCACAAGAGCTGTATCTCAAGAACTATTGCACGGATTTTCATCAAACTTCAGATTTAGTTAGTCCTTGACATGAATTGACGTATAAATTAGTGCTGTTTAATTTTTGGTGTAAATCGCTCACCAGGTGGCGCTGCTATGCTCTGTTCTTTGCGATTTCCGCAATAGATTTATCTCAAGAACTAATGCTTGGATTTACAAAAAAATTCAGATTCAGGTATACCTTGATATCGTTTAGTGCTTACTTTTGGTGTAAATCGCTCAACAGGTAGCGCTGCTATGCTACATTTTTTTCAGAATTTCCGCTATAGCTCTATCTCAAGAACTAATGCACGAATTTTCATCCAACTTCAAATACAGATACACTTTGATATGAATTGGTGCTAAATCGTTGTTATTTCTTGTACTATTTAAATGATTTAATTGCCGTGATTTATATAGAAGAAAGTTTTGTGATGGCCACAACATACTAGTTTCAATAGGTAGAAGACAGAAGACTGGAAACAGAGAGGAGATGGGAGGGGGGGGGGGAGCACTCCCTTTCTAAATGTTTGAAAATATATGAATTTTGGTCACTTTTGGCTAATTTTAATCAATTGACACCTTTTAATAAAAATCCCGGTTACTCTTATGGGGGTCCCTTAAAAAGGGAGGCCCGGGGCAATTGCCCCGCATGCTCTGCATAGGTCGGGCCCTGTGTCTTATGCCATTAGAAAAAAATATTGATTAATGAAAAAATGTGTGTGTGTGTGGGGGGGGGGGGGGGGAAAGACGGCAGTAAATTTTACTTGTACTCTAATATGTCTGTATGTGCCGTATTATTGATTGTTCAGTGTATCAGTTTATATAAATATATTATTTTTATCAGATGTACAGGAATATATTTTATAAAGACCCTTTTTAGATTCTATAGAAAAACAGAGCATAATTTTTATTTATTTCATCAGGTTAAAAAGTAACAACTATTACTGTAGTGCAACAAAGACATTCATCAACATTTAAATTTTTACTTTCTTAATTCTTTACAAGAAGAAAGTATTGGAAAATTTTCGAATTCCGATTTTCGGTGGATTTACACGTTTTAGGGGTCAGAGAACCCGAAAAACATGTTTTTACTTTCTTCTATCTTTACAAGAAGAAAGTATTGGATTCATGAAAATTTTCGAATTCCGGTTTTTGACGGATTTACACGTTTTAGGGGTCAGAGATTCCAAAAAACATGTTTTTACAAAATGTCTGTCTGTGACTCAGTGAGTCTGTCTGTCTGTCTGTGTGTATGTGACACAAATTTTGTGGGCGCTCTATCTCAAGAACTAATGCACGGAATTTAATACAAATTCATATTCTGTTAGTCCCTAATACAGATTGATGCTGATTAGTTTTTGGTGTAAATCGCTCAACAGATGGCGCTGCTATGCTGCATTTTTCACGATTTTCGCACTAGCTCTATCTCAAGAACTAATGCACGGATTTTGATCAAACTTCAGATTTAGTTAGTCCTTGATATGAATTGATGCTGATTACGTTTTGGTGTAAATCGCCCAACAGGTGGCGCTGTTATGATGAATTTCGCAGGATTTACACGATTTCCCCAATAGCTCTATCTTAAGAACTAACGCACGGATTTTCACCAAACTTCAGATTCAGTTAGTCCTTGATATGACTTGCTACTGATTATGTGTTGGTGTAAATCGCCCAACAGGTGGCGCTTATGTGCTGCTTTTTTAACGATTGCCTCAATAGCTGTATCTATAGAACTAATGGACGAATTTTCGTCTAACTTCAGATTTAGTTGTATGTTGACACAAGTTGCTGTCAATTAGGTTTTGGTGTTAATCACCCAATAGGTGGCGCTGCTATGCAGGAATTTTCGCGATTTTTGCTGTGGCTCTATCTCAAAAACTAATGCACGGATTTTTTCCAAACTTCAGATTCAGTCAGACGTTGACATAAATTGTTGCTGATTAGGATTTGGTATAAATCACCCAATAGGTGGCGCTGCTAGACAGCATTTTGCTGGATTTACACGATTTCAGTGATAGTCATATCTCAAAAACTAATGCACGGATTTTCTCCAAACTTCAGATTCAGTCAGACGTTGACATAAATTGTTGCTGATTAGGATTTGGTATAAATCACAAAATAGGTGGCGCTGCTAGGCAGCATTTTGCTGGATTTACACGATTTTAGCGATAGTCATATCTCAAGAACTAATGCACGGAATTTCATATCTTTAGAATCCTCATGAGATGCATAGATTGCCATTTAATTCTGGCAGTGTGATAGCGAATTTTGATATATTAACATGTATGAGATAGAAGAAAGTTTTGGGATTGGTACATCCGACTAGTTTCAAAATGTCTGTCTGTGACTCTGTCTGTCTGTCTGTATGTATGTGACACAAATTTTGTGGGCGCTCTATCTCAAAAACTAATGCACGGAATTTAATAAAAATTTATATTCAGTTAGTCCTTGACATAAATTGGTGCTGATTAGTTTTTGGTGTAAATCGCTCAACGGGTGGCACTGCTATGCAGCATTTTTTGCGATATCCGCAGTAGCTCAATCCCCAGAACTAATGCACGGATTTTCATCAAACTTCAGATTCAATTAGTCCTTAACATCAACTGACGTTTTATACATTTTGGTATAAATCTCTCAACAGGAGGCGCTGCTATGCTGCATTTTTTGCGATTAAAAAAAAATCACAATTTTTGAAGCTGTATAGTAAAAAGCTGATTTTTGAAAATAGTTCTTTGTAATTTATTGAGACTCTTCTCAAATCCAAAGGAGCTACTTTCAGGCAAATTTCTTAATTCATTCTTGCTCAGAAACGTGTAAAATAGGCAGGTACTCTTATTAAGAAACTGTGTAATCGAATAACGTTTTCCATTTTTTGATAAAGGCAAAATATCTTTAAGAAGATACAACTAAAATTGGCTTTTGAATCGAATTTTCCGATGCGATAGCACTGGAAAGGAGAAAAAGCTGTCGTCAAGTGACAAAAATCGCTTATAACTCAAAAAGTAATTTATTTATTTAAAAAAATGGAAAATGCTATTCGTTTCCGAATTGTTTCAATGACATACATGTGAACTTTATGACTTTATAATTAAAAATGCGTCAAAAAATTTGGCAGAAAGTTTGCCGTTGTTGAGCAGGGAATTTGAAAATCAGCTTAAGGTAATTCCAATGATTCCTTTATGGTTGTTACTATTTTTACAAAGCCTATTGCCTGCCTGAACCATCATAGGAACAACTAAGTCCAGTTACAGCCCGGCTGAACTATGCAGGAAAAAACATTGTAAGCCTAATCCAGGCCCAGTCCGAGTCTGATGAAAAAATTAAGCCTGGACTCAACTCAAACACAATGTAACTGTCCGATGCCGATATCTACGCTGAACATGTTATATTTTTGTATTGATGTTGTCAAACTAGCATCGCCAACTGCGGCACATTTATACTCAAATCTGTTCTCAAGTGCTCTGCTCAATAAGCGCGAAAATTTCTGACACATTTAATAACTCATTTTTAAATGTAAAAGAAAAAAATTGTCAGGGTTGACTGTGGAAACAATTTCTAATCGAAATGAATTTTCCGTAAATATTATCATAAGACGAAACGCAATATTTCACCTTGATTCAAACATACAATATATTATATGAACCTTAAAAAGTTTACGGTTTACATAAAAGGTGACTAAAATAATAAGAGAGATGTTACAAGTTAAAAAATATACATTTTGCTTAAAACTTCTTAATACTTTCAAGCTTTTCCAAGCTCTTCAACAGAGAATACTTTAATAACAATGTTAATATTATTAAAATATTCTCTGTTGAAGAGCTTGGAAAAAGCTTAAAAGTACTACTAAGAAGTTTTAAATAAAATGTATACTTTTTAACTTGTAACATCTCTCTTATTATTTTAGTCACCTTTTACGTAAACCGTAAACTTTTTAAGGTTCATATAATATATTTCATGAGTTTTCCGTTTTTTGATAAACAAATTATCGAATTATAAGCAATTATGATCATGTAACAACTGATTTTTCTCCTGTCTCTGGGTTTTTTTGCCTTTCGTCCAGAAATTCGGTTCAAAATGTCAACTTTGACTGTATTTTCTGAAAGATCTTTTACGTTTACCAAAAACGGAAAAAGTCTTTCGATTACATAGTTTTTGAATAATATCTGCTTATTTCATGTGTTTCCGAACAAAAATGAATGAAAGCGTGTCATAAAATTAGGTGCCCTTTTGGATTTGAGAACAGTCTTATATTTCGCTTATAGTAAAGTCGTATCCATTGAAAATTAATCATATGTTATCAGCTTCGTTTAAATTTTTATATCGGACCAGTGTTTGAAAAAGTGCTTTAATTCGCGCTTGGCGAAAATTGTCCGCTTTTTGCCAAGAAATGGGGTAGTAAGTAACACGCGAACACTCCATCAATTGTATTTTCCCGTACCTCCCCCACTCTTGACCTTTGGGGGGAAAAAGTAATTATAGCGTGCTGACTGTAGCGTCACCCTTGTATCATTAGGATTATAATGCCATGTTTTTTTTTTTTTTTTTTTTTTTTTCGCTTGAAAGGGAAAAAATCGTTTTTAATTGAAAGAATACATCAATATTTTAAATGAACTACATAAATATTGAAAAGATATCTCCACTGAATTTTGTGAAGGAAATGTAAAATAACAAGACGATTAATATATTAAACATATGTCCAGACGTTTCAACAAACAAGCAACGATAAAAATCCCCTACATTTTTACCACGATATTGGGAAAAAAAAAGAACGGAAAGTTATTCGATAGGAAATTATATATTCTTTAAAATTATGCTAAAAAAATAAGCCTAGGTCTTCACACTGACATTGTATCAAACTCTGAAATTTTCAACAAGGACACCTAATTTTGACATCGTAGTTAGCTTTTTCGGTAAATTTTACCTTAGGTTACCAAACTGGAATTTATTTAGAGAAGTAGTTTAGGAATTAAGAATGATGGAAGTTCAGAACTCCTAATGTTAAATTTATTAGTAAACAGATTGCATTGCGGATAATTTTTTAAGCGTAACTCAAGAACTATTTTGCAGAATGAGATGTAATTTTGGACTCGCATATCGGAAGCTTTTGGAAATCAATTTCGGTAAAAAAAAAAAAAAAAAAAAAAAAAAAAAAAAAAAAAATATATATATATATATATATATATATATATATATATATATATATATATATATATATATGTATGTATGTATGTATATGTACATAAATTACAATTCACAATTTTTTCGATTTTTTTCCTAATACATACATATTTTAATTAATTTTTGGAAGAAATATGAATTCCTAACCTATTTGACCGATTGACTTCGCATTTTGAATAAGGTAAAATGCATCAAAAAGTTGTTCGTATTGAAAATTTCAGAGTTTGGTACGATTTCAGTATGAAGAAGGTTTCCTAAGCTTATTTTCTTAACACAAATTGAAAAAAAAAAAAAAGTTGATCTCTAGTCGAATGGCTATTTCTTCTCTCTTTTTTTTTTTTTATTGTGACGATTTGAAGATTAAAATGTGTAGTTTTTTTTTTTTTTTTTTTTTTTTTTTCTTGCCGACTAACAGCATGTAAACAATGTGTATACAATGTCAGTAGCAAATGTAAGTAACATTTTAAGTTTATATTAATAGAGAAATAACCGTTTTTTCTTCTGACAAGTATATAATTTTATATTTTATTTATTTATTTCTTTATTTATTCGCATGACCATAAAGATACTTACAAATTTAGGTAATAAAAGACATTTCTTTCAAGATGTAAGAGAGAAGAGAAAAAAAAGATGTTAAAATAACAAATATTTTGTAAATAATCATGACTCTGAATTATACTGCGTTTTTCAATCTAATTAATGTGTGCTAAAACGACAAATTTATGCGTGCGCGCGAGAAAAAGCGTGAAGTAAAAAAAAAAAAAAAAAACACCAAAGGACAGCAGCAATAACAACAAGTTGGAAATTGCAAGTCAAATGTGGCAAATGAGGTGCGTTCGTACTATAACTAGCTTTATAAATATTTTTTGCAGTGCACAGTGTACCGAATGTATATTTTAGTGCACTTAATAAGTGCATATCAATTTCATTCTGTTCGAAAGGCTGTAACATCATTAAAATGCACTTGAAATAATTTTTTCCCATTGGCCGTAATGTAACGGAAAACTTTTGATTGTCCCTGTCATTAAACTATACATCCGATTTTCATAAAATTTGAAAGGACTCGACAAAATTGTGCATCAATTATATATTTAAAATTTCAGACCATTCGGTTGGATAGTTTTTGCTCTGTTGTATGCGGACGGACAGACAGACGGACCGAACGACGACTATAGGTGCTACGTATTTATATAATTACGAACGCACCTAAAAATAATAGTTCTAAATGTTCTGAGAAGCACATTTCCACATATTTCTTGTTTTTAGCATAAGTATAACCGCCAGGGGCGTAGTTACAAATATATATATATATATATATATATATATTTTGGGGGGGGGGGGACGAGAGAATTAAAAAAATTCCCAACTTATAATTCAAAAATTTCCCAACTTGAACTAACTGCTTTATTTTCCAAATGAAATTATATGTGCTATGTGTGTTTATGATAATGATACTTATACGTAAAAAATCCTTTCCAAAGAAAAATACTGAAATTAAAAACATAAAAATTACAGGTATTGGTTTGTTTAATGAAAGTTTAAATACACCTCTTTCGTTTAAATAATTAAAATCAAAACTAGATTCATTTCTATTTTCCTATCTTGGAATCATTGAGCATGAAATTAATAAGATACCCGATTGCTAAATGATTAGTTAAGGAAGCAATTTCAAACAATGCTGTAAATGTAACATTTAAACATAGAAAAATTGCATATATTTAGAGAAAACCAGAATTAGTTTAAGGTTTGCAAATTTTTTGTCTTGCATAACGTACGAGTCATAATCGCACTCCATAGAAAAATACCGTCATGTTATTTTGAGAAAGGAGCAAAGATTTGGAAGAAATAAAGGGAATAGATTAGAGCCACAGTTGATGTGCAAAAGTAGGGAAATTCAGGTCTGATAAATGTGTGATATTTTCGTAGCGCAGAGAAACACAATGACAAATTGAGTCTGGCTGCTTTTTGTACGTCTTTGATAATTTAACTTGTTTACTGTTACTGAACTCAGAAACGCAGTTAGCAAAACAATAAAAATTTCATTTTTTTTTTTTTTTTTTTTTTTTTTTTTTTTTTTTTTTTTACTACAGTCGGACCTTGTTATCCCGACACCTGGTTTTCACGTCACTCCGCTCATTACGTCAATTTTTCAAAGTCCCAATTTTCTGTATATGATTTTAATGCAAATAAATTCCGGATTTTACGTCGTTGATTAATTTTGAACTCCGGATATCCCGACGGTTTAGGAAAGTTGTCCATTTTTCATAATCACCTTATAATCAGGGTAATTAACCTGTAAGAAATGTCTTAGCCAAACTTTTCACAAAAATGTCTAAAATACCCATTGAGATAAAGCAGAAATTTTACTTTAATCCTTTATCTGAATAAATAAACCCACACACTACGAATGACCCATTTAAGCTCCAGATAGACGTATCAGTCTACTCGCAGTCTTTTTGTTCTGGTCAGGCGGCGCTTTCGTGTGGTTACATGGCGTTTTTCATCCGACTAAAACTGAAGCATTGCATTGCATTGAAACGATCAGAAATTATCTAATATTCATATCTGAAACAATGAATATTGATTACAATTCATTGTATGATACTGAAAACAGAATTGTAGGAAGCACATCTAGGGATAAGCAGACCTTAATTCATCAATATTTCATGTAACAAAAAAAAAAAAAAAAAAAAAAAAAAAAAATCATCATAAGTCTGATTTTTATTCTTTTCAATTTTGATTTTGTGTTTATTTTGTTTAATAGTGGTTTATTGCTTAAAACTGCAAGAACAGTTGTGAATTTAAAATTGTCTTAAATTAATTAAAAATACAGCTTTTTATAAACATATTTTTCTCCAACTCCCCCCCCCCCCCTCCATAACCGCCCATCGCGACGCCTCTGATAACCGCATACTGAGTAAAGTTGGTATCAAATTTTAGATTGTTTTAAGAAATGTCCAATACTTCCAGGAATCTACTCATTACACAATCGGATGCTGGAACAAGCTCACTTTGCTCTTATATTTACGAGTTTTTCATTAGAGAAGTTGGAAGCGGTACTTCTTAAGTAGTGGCAACCCATAGACTTTAATAAGGTCTATAGAGTAATCATTTCAGGGTCATTTCAGAAGGCTAAACTATCATTGCCACTTTACTGAGTGGTAACCGAAGATTTGTGAGCAGGGTGAGTGTGAGAGGGGTTCGTGTACAAATTGTAAAATTTTGTTTACTGATTTCTGATGCTTCTCTTCTGTTAAATATTCTAAGAAAATCATCTTTCAAGAAGAAAAATAGAAAGACACTCTCTGAAATATAAAGCGCCAATATATATGGGATAAAATTATATTAACCCTTAAATGCTGTGATTGAAATTGTCGCGTAGTTACTGCGAGCGGTCTCTGAGACCGCTTGCTCTAAAGATGAATGAAAGGCTCGATTAACTCATAGGGTGTTTTTGTATAGGAGTATTATAATTAACCCTTAAATGCCGGGTGTTGCTTTTCGGCAGCATACCCAATTTAGGCTCTAAAATACTACTAGAATAATATTGAAGCTATAATGCGTAATGCTGCCAATAAAATACATTCTGAAAATATTATTAAATCGATTTTCAACATGTAGATGGCAACACTTGTGCTGGTTAAGAATAAAGATAGATTTATTTTTTCAATTGTTGCTACTTGTTCTTTTTGTTTTGTTTGGAAGCTTGCGAAATACCCTAACTTGTTCTGCAGTGAGCAAGTAAAAGTTATTTCTTGTTATAGTTCCTAAAATTCTTGTGTGTTTAATATTATAGAATTTTATCAAGGAAAATTGTTTTTTCAATGAAACACCAGTATTGCCGATTAGTAACAAACTGTTTTTTAGCCGTAAACTATTCTTAAAACAAAATATGATTTTTTAAAGTATTTTCCCATGATTTATTTAAAAAATGAAAGCCGAAAAACATTATTACAGTGATTTTTGAAAAATCATGCATTTAAGGGTTAAGATCTACCTATTCAAAAGCCTTTAACAATGGTACTAAGCCTCCAAGCAAAACAAACTTTCACTAGTTTCTGTAGTTAAACTGAAAAGTACAAGTTAAACTTTGAAAATTGGAAAAAGCAGGGGGGAGGATAACTTCCTATACAGATATTTTCATGAGTAAATTATAAAAATAATTTATTTTCCAATAATATATATAATAATATTATTCACATATTAGCCAAACTGAAATTTATCCTGAGTAAAAAAAGTGCGAAAGAAATTTTTTATTGCTTGTTTACTAAAAATGCACTACACTTTAAATAAAACCAATGTTTAACCACTTTCCTTCATTAAAAAAAAAAATGAAAATATAAGTAGATGAAAAGTGGGGCTCCGACCTCAGGAGGAGGTGTTGAGGTGCACGAGAGGAGGTGCAGGTGCAGGTGCAGGTGCAGGTGCAGGTGCAGCACCTCCCGTGCTCCTCCTCTCGTGCTACACCTCCCGTGCTCCTCCTCCTCTCGCGACTCTACTCTTGGAGGAGGGGTGAATGCGATAAGGATTTTTTTTAGATAAAAGCGGGAATTTTCGGGAGATTGATTTTTTTGCTGTGTTATAGTACGAGGGTTATTTTTTCGATCGGTTACATAACTTTTGAGCGTTATTATGTTGAGTGTGATATAGTACGAGGTTAAAATGAATAATTAAAATGTGTTAATTAAAAAGTAATTAAAGATAATTAATGAGAAAAATTAATTTACAAATTTTAATGAGGAGACTTAGAATTTTTAGGGGAGCAATTTTTTTGTGTGTTATAGTACGAAGGGGTATTTTTTTACTGACGGTTAACTAATTAGTAATTAAAAATAGCAATTAAAAATCTAATGAGGAAATATTTAATGAGGGGACTTAGAATTTTTCGAGCAATTTTATTAGTACAGTACGAGGTTCGAATGAATTATTAAAAATGGAAAATTAATTTAAAATATTAATTAATTAAAAAGTAATTAAAACTAATTAATAAGAAAAATTAATTTAGAAAGTTTAATGAGGGGACTTAGAGTTTTTGAGTTTGAAATTTATTTTTAGTGGTTATAATATGCAGTTGAATTTTAAGAATAATTAAAAATATTCATTCATTAAAAATAGTAATTAAAAATGATAATTAAAAAAATTTTAATGAAAAAATAACTTAATGAAGAAAATTTTCGAGAATTTCATTTAATTTTGTTAATGAATTCAGTGTTATGAGATAGTTTTATTTGAAATAGAAATTTTTTGAAAAAAAAAAAAAAGTGGAAATTTTTAAATCTTTTTAGGAATGTGAATGTTTTTTGAATAAAATTTGGGAAAGGATTTTATTCTTTTCAGTGACATGTTTTTTAAAGACATTTGGATCTTTATTAGGGAATCTCACCCGTATTTACACATGGAAATCCATGCTTCGAAGAAAACCACGAAAACTCCGAACGATTAGGCCGACGAGCACGACTCGGTTCGAACCCAGTACTTCTTGTCTACCAGCTTCGAGAGCAGAACCTCTCGCCCACTGGTCGGGCGATAATTTAATGCAGAAACTTCAGAAATTTTTCGAGGGTTTTATTTAATTTTGTTAATGAATTGAATGTTATGAGATATTTTTATTTGAAATAGAAATTTTTTGAAAAAACAGTGGACATTTTTTAATCTTTGTAGGAATGTGAATGTTTTTTAAATAAAATTTGGGGGAGGATTTAATTTTTTTAAGTGACATGTTTTTTAAAGATATTATTTCGAATTGCAGTCATGTTTTCACAAATATTTCTCGGTTATATATAAATGAATTGAAAGTTTTGCATTAAACGGTTAGTAATTTTAGACTATCATTAGTTAGGTAAATGAATTTATACTTTTGTGTCGTGCTTTCTGACTAAACTTTACTTATTGAATGAAAAAAATATATGTAACTAGAAAATTTGATGAATATTTGAAGAAAAAATTAAATTTTCAGTGATCTTTTAATCTAGTCAATGCATTAAGCAAAAACAAAACTTAAATTATACTTAACAGATATTTTAAAACACACCACAAGTATTGAGAGACTTCATACCATTCCACAATTAAAAAAAAAGGATATATATATATATGTATATATATTAGCTGATTTCGTTTTATATAACATCAAATTTTACTGTATGCGTGTATTCCCCATATGGAAAAACCCTTTGGTAGATAAGTGGCTCAACAGTTCGCATGATAAGTACAATGACTCACTTTACTTGAGGGTTTATTTGCTAACGCAGTGAGGAATAGGGATTAGATAATTCTTAGTAGTTAAATATTAATTAAAAGGGAATTAGAAATTTGGTTTAGCACTTTATTCTTTTAAATGAGATGTTTTCTAAAGGTAATTTTTAGAAATGACAGTTTTTTTGTTTTTGTTTTTTTCAAATCATTTTTCAATTACGTTTTTGAATTGAAAGAAATGTTTTAGACATTTATCGGTTATACGCTTTGGTTTAGTCAATACTATTAATGAATGCACTCATATTTGGTCATTTAGGAAGCTTTCAGAAATATTTTGCTAAGAATTTAGAACATATGAAGATATTAAGAATGTCATTTTAAATGTAGGATTTTCACACATGTTAATGAAGTACAATTTAATATAAAAAAAATTGTAATTCCCATTTAACTTTTAATCTAGCAAATTTGTGAAGCCACACAAACTTCGAAATTTTTCTTAATATAAATAAATATTGTTTTTAGATCATTTTTATAAATATAATGAATGAATGAAAGAAATGATTGTTCTTTTTCATCATGTAACTTTAATCATCAAAATTTCAATAAATATTTAAAACATTCAAATGAAAATGATAAGCCTTTCGTTTAATATTTTTCAGTTTAATTAATGCGTAATTAAATTTTTTGAAAGATTTTCATAATTAAAACAAATAGAAGAGGAATTCTTTTCAATGAAATATATATATACATTCCTATATGTGTCTTAAAAAACCTGACATAGTCATTCTGCGCAGTGTTTGTGAGATATAGATTTAGTTCCCATTTATGTTACGTAATAGAGATCACGTGATTTTTCCCACCAATCGCAGTTCATTCTTTATCATTATTCTGAGATAGTATTATAAGTATAATTTTTTAGGAAATGTATAGTGTTAGACAAATGAATGACCAGAATTTGAAAAATTTCGCCAAAATAATTTACATATTGACTCACTTACATAATTTTTATGTATTAACTAACTTGCATAACTTTCTAGGACCATGACTTTTGAATACACTAGGATCTGACTGAAGTTTTCAAGACATATTTATCTCACATATTTAAATTTAGATATTTAAGCTACTTTTTTAATTCTTGATTAAATTTCAGAAATGCATATGCTTCAACGACAAATATTTTCTAAATGTATAAGAGAAATAAGTATTCACATAAAAATTAAACTTACCTTTTCCGAACGCATCTACTTCAAACAATCTCTTGAAAAATGGAGAAGACAAGTTTTTATCTGAATCAAATGACTAACAAGCTATGAGTCATTCATGGGTTTTTCTCACGTAGATAACTTCACTGATTAGAAGTTCATTAAATTTTCGACTATATATTTATATTATTAAAGTTAGGACTGCAATTACATATCCTTTAATTGATTTTTATAATAATTAAAATAATAATTCAATTAATCTTTAAAAAATAAATTAGTTTTAGTTTTATTCATTCTTAACAAGATGTTCAAAAATTAACAAATGAATATCTAACAATAAGGTCATCATTTTTAATAAAAAATTAATATTTTAGGTTTATTATAGACGTACTAGTATTTTTAGACTAGCGAAATATCCCCCTTTTTAGAAAATATATTTCTGGTTTAATTTTCAATTATTTTTTTAAATATTCTCCATTGGGAAAACAAGGGATATGCTTTTTGACTATTTTATTTGAATTTTAGAATTGTTTCACATTTAGAAGTATATCTTATCAAAATAAATTCAAAATATTTATTATTAATAATTTGAAAAATAAAACATTTAGAAGTAAATTGACTTATTTTTATTAATATTCCATAAAAATCCAATGACTTTAAAATCGCATAAACTTTTTACAAGCAGTTAGTCACCAACAGTATGCTAAATGAACCCCAATATCTTATCTATTTGGGTATTTCCATGAATACGTGATTCATGAGATAAGTAGAATGTCATGTTCAAATATGAATCTAAGAACAGTGTTAATGAATTTACTTTATTCATATCATATATACTTAATTTTAGATATAATTTATATAATGCGTAATTAATAAGGATTTAATTAATATGATGCGTTATTAATTAAAATCTAAATATAATTAAATCTTTTTCAGTCTTATTTAATAGAAGATGAATGCTTTTCAAATTTTTTCAGAAACATGTAAGTTATTATTAGCTTGTAAATTGCAGCTAAATTAAAAATTAACTTCTCACATAGAATTAGACTTCTGCTAAATTTTCAATGAAAATATTTTTCACTTAAAAGTTTACTTCTCACATTGAAAAAGTCATATACTTGGAAATTTTACCTGTAAAATTTTCTCACATGGAAAAAGGCTTTAGTGATTGTATTAGAATAAAAACTTATCATATGAAAATTTAACTTGTGTAAATTGTATTAAAAAAACTTTTCATATTACAATTTTAAATAAGTTAATTATTATTATTTAATCTATGTCTCCCAACTACTCATTTTTTTTTTACAAATAAATATTTATCACTTTTTAATGGAAACAAGAATGGTATGTAAACCTTTCGTTTTATATTTTAAAATTAATATGAGCCTTTTCTTTTTTTTTTTCAGTGCGACTCCTTCAAATTTTAAACCCTTTGAGAGCTATTTTAGCGAGAACATAAAAAAAATCGAAGTCTCCCATTTAACGAAAAAAGGATTTATACTCAATACACTGCAGACATTCTAAACAAAATTTGAAACATTTTAATTCAAGTTCTTTTGAAAACTCTACTCATTTTGTAGGGAGAAAAAAAAAACATACATTTATAAATTTTTAGTTTCACATATTATATATATATTACACACTAAATAAAATATATATTAAGATAAAACATTTACAAACTTATTTATAAAAAGGAAAGACATAACCTTATTTCACTTTTTCGGTAAGCATATTTTTAATTCACAAGCAGGCTTTACACATATTAGTTAGCACACAAGTTACTTCAACGAAAGATCCTTTTTCCTTATCTAAATGATTCATAGGGATTCATACCTCCCTCATGAATACGTTATACAAACGATATATTAGTTTAATGAATATAAATTTTAACTAAATCCTTAAAACTTTATTAGATAACGTTCGATCATTTTTATATTTCAAAACGAAGGAAAATTATTGAATATCACCTAACAAGTATATACTTTTACACTAACATGCTATAAAAACACTTCTAAATATTTAAATTTAATGATATTTCGACATCTCTCGCCAAGCTTTTTAAGAATGACAGACTCTTTCATTAAAATATTTAGCTTTTTGTATACAATTTTAGCAATAAATATATAATGCACTCCACTTAACTTTATCATTAAACATTAAATTAATTCTTTGCAAAGCAATTCAAACTAAGGATTTTTTATTTTTAGGGTAGATAAGTATATATGTTTATGTATACATGTGCATATATGTGTGTGTGTGTGTGTGTGTGTGCATTTGTAAATGGGAAAAAAATTTAAAGGTATACACATTAAAAGTTAATAAAATTATTTAAAAAAATTATATAAATATTTCAAGAGAGTATTAAATATTTCAAGACAGTATTAAAGATTTGAACAACTGATAAAAATGCTTTGAAAAACGTTAAAAATTTTTAAAAATGTTTCTTTCATATTTTAAAGTCAACAAATATTAATACATAGCTATGTACATACAGGCATTTGAGCTATGTACATACATGCATTTGAGCTATGTTAACAGAACAAATGTTTTAAATATTTCGATGCTATTTCCAAGTTAATCAATTTATACTTTTTTGAATATGCATATACATATATTTGTAAATTTTAATGTTTTCTGTTAAAGCTGACTAATTATTTATCCTAGCATTATCCTATTATTATCCTAGTTATTTATCCTACATTTATTAACGCAATAAACCAACTGCTTTTCAAACGACTGTGTGATTATCATAACAACCCAAATCCTTTTATCTGCACATGCGCAAACATTTTAATAAACTAGAGGCCACATTTTCAATCGGATAAAACAATGAGTAATTAAATAGGTTATATCCTAACTTAAATTATACCTTTTATGTGATATTGCTAAACATGCTACTACAATGTCTAATCAAATAGGTTATGTCCTAACTTTAATTATACCTTTTATGTGACATTGCTAAACAAACTTCTAACTTGTAAAAATAGCATGATAACTTGTTTTCACTAGGCAAACTTAATAAATTTCGTAGGTTTTATAAAATAATCGACATGTTTGGTTATCTCTCATCATAGTTTTCTAAAATATATCCAAAAAAGTTTGCTATTATTAAAAAAACATGCTTTTAATTAAGATAGTTTTCACTCTTATTATTTAAAAACATAACACAAAATATTTTTATTAAATAATCACTATTTTTCACAAGTTTGCAATATTTTTATGCTAACTAGGGTTAGTAGTATTCAGACTTAAAAATATCTTTTTAGATTAAACATGAAAATTAATGCGTCTGGCAAACCTTTGACTATTTTTAGTTAAACTTCGTGTCATGAAACATAACCGCAAAGCTTAAAATTATACTTTGCAGTTTTCTAACTATTAAAAATTAATGTTTTAAAATTCATTAAAATTTGAAAAATTATTAAATACTATTACATTTTAATTTTTAAATTCATTTTTATATATAAACACACATAATAATAATACTTATCTAATACGGGAGCTAGCAGTCTTAAGCGCAACCTTCTCTCACAAAAACTAAAAACGAAATGAATAATTCTAAGTCCTTATCAGCTAATCTTATCACTGATTAGATTATCACAAGATCTATGTGACGTCACGTCACGTGACACATATCACGCGATTAATGGTGGCTATTCTGGATTTCATAATTTAAAGCTCTCATTTCCAATTGCAATTAGTACATTTTCTCTAATTGATTTTTTTAAAAAATTAGTTTTTTAAATTAATTATTAATTATTATACTTAATAAATTATTTTTGTAATTAGTTATTATTTTTTAATTAATTATTTATATAATTAAATATTTCTTAGTATAAATACTATGTATTGTAATAAAGCTTAGTATTTATACTAAGAAATATTACTTAGTACATAGATACTAAGCTTTGTTACAATACATAGTATTTATACTAAGAAATATTTAATTATATAAATAATTAATTAAAAAATAATAACTAATTACAAAAATAATTTATTAAGTATAGTAATTAATAATTAATTTAAAAAACTAATTTTTTAAAAAAATCAATTAGAGAAAATGTACTAATTGCAATTGGAAATGAGAGCTTTAAATTATGAAATCCAGAATAGCCACCATTAATCGCGTGATATGTGTCACATGACGTGACGTCACATAGATCTTGTGATAATCTAATCAGTGATAAGATTAGCTGATAAGGACTTAGAATTATTCATTTCGTTTTTAGTTTTTGTGAGAGAAGGTTGCGCTTAAGACTGCTAGCTCCCGTATTAGATAAGTATTATTATTATGTGTGTTTATATATAAAAATGAATTTAAAAATTAAAATGTAATAGTATTTAATAATTTTTCAAATTTTAATGAATTTTAAAACATTAATTTTTAATAGTTAGAAAACTGCAAAGTATAATTTTAAGCTTTGCGGTTATGTTTCATGACACGAAGTTGAACTAAAAATAGTCAAAGGTTTGCCAGACGCATTAATTTTCATGTTTAATCTAAAAAGATATTTTTAAGTCTGAATACTACTAACCCTAGTTAGCATAAAAATATTGCAAACTTGTGAAAAATAGTGATTATTTAATAAAAATATTTTGTGTTATGTTTTTAAATAATAAGAGTGAAAACTATCTTAATTAAAAGCATGTTTTTTTAATAATAGCAAACTTTTTTGGATATATTTTAGAAAACTATGATGAGAGATAACCAAACATGTCGATTATTTTATAAAACCTACGAAATTTATTAAGTTTGCCTAGTGAAAACAAGTTATCATGCTATTTTTACAAGTTAGAAGTTTGTTTAGCAATGTCACATAAAAGGTATAATTAAAGTTAGGACATAACCTATTTGATTAGACATTGTAGTAGCATGTTTAGCAATATCACATAAAAGGTATAATTTAAGTTAGGATATAACCTATTTAATTACTCATTGTTTTATCCGATTGAAAATGTGGCCTCTAGTTTATTAAAATGTTTGCGCATGTGCAGATAAAAGGATTTGGGTTGTTATGATAATCACACAGTCGTTTGAAAAGCAGTTGGTTTATTGCGTTAATAAATGTAGGATAAATAACTAGGATAATAATAGGATAATGCTAGGATAAATAATTAGTCAGCTTTAACAGAAAACATTAAAATTTACAAATATATGTATATGCATATTCAAAAAAGTATAAATTGATTAACTTGGAAATAGCATCGAAATATTTAAAACATTTGTTCTGTTAACATAGCTCAAATGCATGTATGTACATAGCTCAAATGCCTGTATGTACATAGCTATGTATTAATATTTGTTGACTTTAAAATATGAAAGAAACATTTTTAAAAATTTTTAACGTTTTTCAAAGCATTTTTATCAGTTGTTCAAATCTTTAATACTGTCTTGAAATATTTAATACTCTCTTGAAATATTTATATAATTTTTTTAAATAATTTTATTAACTTTTAATGTGTATACCTTTAAATTTTTTTCCCATTTACAAATGCACACACACACACACACACACACATATATGCACATGTATACATAAACATATATACTTATCTACCCTAAAAATAAAAAATCCTTAGTTTGAATTGCTTTGCAAAGAATTAATTTAATGTTTAATGATAAAGTTAAGTGGAGTGCATTATATATTTATTGCTAAAATTGTATACAAAAAGCTAAATATTTTAATGAAAGAGTCTGTCATTCTTAAAAAGCTTGGCGAGAGATGTCGAAATATCATTAAATTTAAATATTTAGAAGTGTTTTTATAGCATGTTAGTGTAAAAGTATATACTTGTTAGGTGATATTCAATAATTTTCCTTCGTTTTGAAATATAAAAATGATCGAACGTTATCTAATAAAGTTTTAAGGATTTAGTTAAAATTTATATTCATTAAACTAATATATCGTTTGTATAACGTATTCATGAGGGAGGTATGAATCCCTATGAATCATTTAGATAAGGAAAAAGGATCTTTCGTTGAAGTAACTTGTGTGCTAACTAATATGTGTAAAGCCTGCTTGTGAATTAAAAATATGCTTACCGAAAAAGTGAAATAAGGTTATGTCTTTCCTTTTTATAAATAAGTTTGTAAATGTTTTATCTTAATATATATTTTATTTAGTGTGTAATATATATATAATATGTGAAACTAAAAATTTATAAATGTATGTTTTTTTTTTCTCCCTACAAAATGAGTAGAGTTTTCAAAAGAACTTGAATTAAAATGTTTCAAATTTTGTTTAGAATGTCTGCAGTGTATTGAGTATAAATCCTTTTTTCGTTAAATGGGAGACTTCGATTTTTTTTATGTTCTCGCTAAAATAGCTCTCAAAGGGTTTAAAATTTGAAGGAGTCGCACTGAAAAAAAAAAAGAAAAGGCTCATATTAATTTTAAAATATAAAACGAAAGGTTTACATACCATTCTTGTTTCCATTAAAAAGTGATAAATATTTATTTGTAAAAAAAAAATGAGTAGTTGGGAGACATAGATTAAATAATAATAATTAACTTATTTAAAATTGTAATATGAAAAGTTTTTTTAATACAATTTACACAAGTTAAATTTTCATATGATAAGTTTTTATTCTAATACAATCACTAAAGCCTTTTTCCATGTGAGAAAATTTTACAGGTAAAATTTCCAAGTATATGACTTTTTCAATGTGAGAAGTAAACTTTTAAGTGAAAAATATTTTCATTGAAAATTTAGCAGAAGTCTAATTCTATGTGAGAAGTTAATTTTTAATTTAGCTGCAATTTACAAGCTAATAATAACTTACATGTTTCTGAAAAAATTTGAAAAGCATTCATCTTCTATTAAATAAGACTGAAAAAGATTTAATTATATTTAGATTTTAATTAATAACGCATCATATTAATTAAATCCTTATTAATTACGCATTATATAAATTATATCTAAAATTAAGTATATATGATATGAATAAAGTAAATTCATTAACACTGTTCTTAGATTCATATTTGAACATGACATTCTACTTATCTCATGAATCACGTATTCATGGAAATACCCAAATAGATAAGATATTGGGGTTCATTTAGCATACTGTTGGTGACTAACTGCTTGTAAAAAGTTTATGCGATTTTAAAGTCATTGGATTTTTATGGAATATTAATAAAAATAAGTCAATTTACTTCTAAATGTTTTATTTTTCAAATTATTAATAATAAATATTTTGAATTTATTTTGATAAGATATACTTCTAAATGTGAAACAATTCTAAAATTCAAATAAAATAGTCAAAAAGCATATCCCTTGTTTTCCCAATGGAGAATATTTAAAAAAATAATTGAAAATTAAACCAGAAATATATTTTCTAAAAAGGGGGATATTTCGCTAGTCTAAAAATACTAGTACGTCTATAATAAACCTAAAATATTAATTTTTTATTAAAAATGATGACCTTATTGTTAGATATTCATTTGTTAATTTTTGAACATCTTGTTAAGAATGAATAAAACTAAAACTAATTTATTTTTTAAAGATTAATTGAATTATTATTTTAATTATTATAAAAATCAATTAAAGGATATGTAATTGCAGTCCTAACTTTAATAATATAAATATATAGTCGAAAATTTAATGAACTTCTAATCAGTGAAGTTATCTACGTGAGAAAAACCCATGAATGACTCATAGCTTGTTAGTCATTTGATTCAGATAAAAACTTGTCTTCTCCATTTTTCAAGAGATTGTTTGAAGTAGATGCGTTCGGAAAAGGTAAGTTTAATTTTTATGTGAATACTTATTTCTCTTATACATTTAGAAAATATTTGTCGTTGAAGCATATGCATTTCTGAAATTTAATCAAGAATTAAAAAAGTAGCTTAAATATCTAAATTTAAATATGTGAGATAAATATGTCTTGAAAACTTCAGTCAGATCCTAGTGTATTCAAAAGTCATGGTCCTAGAAAGTTATGCAAGTTAGTTAATACATAAAAATTATGTAAGTGAGTCAATATGTAAATTATTTTGGCGAAATTTTTCAAATTCTGGTCATTCATTTGTCTAACACTATACATTTCCTAAAAAATTATACTTATAATACTATCTCAGAATAATGATAAAGAATGAACTGCGATTGGTGGGAAAAATCACGTGATCTCTATTACGTAACATAAATGGGAACTAAATCTATATCTCACAAACACTGCGCAGAATGACTATGTCAGGTTTTTTAAGACACATATAGGAATGTATATATATATTTCATTGAAAAGAATTCCTCTTCTATTTGTTTTAATTATGAAAATCTTTCAAAAAATTTAATTACGCATTAATTAAACTGAAAAATATTAAACGAAAGGCTTATCATTTTCATTTGAATGTTTTAAATATTTATTGAAATTTTGATGATTAAAGTTACATGATGAAAAAGAACAATCATTTCTTTCATTCATTCATTATATTTATAAAAATGATCTAAAAACAATATTTATTTATATTAAGAAAAATTTCGAAGTTTGTGTGGCTTCACAAATTTGCTAGATTAAAAGTTAAATGGGAATTACAATTTTTTTTATATTAAATTGTACTTCATTAACATGTGTGAAAATCCTACATTTAAAATGACATTCTTAATATCTTCATATGTTCTAAATTCTTAGCAAAATATTTCTGAAAGCTTCCTAAATGACCAAATATGAGTGCATTCATTAATAGTATTGACTAAACCAAAGCGTATAACCGATAAATGTCTAAAACATTTCTTTCAATTCAAAAACGTAATTGAAAAATGATTTGAAAAAAACAAAAACAAAAAAACTGTCATTTCTAAAAATTACCTTTAGAAAACATCTCATTTAAAAGAATAAAGTGCTAAACCAAATTTCTAATTCCCTTTTAATTAATATTTAACTACTAAGAATTATCTAATCCCTATTCCTCACTGCGTTAGCAAATAAACCCTCAAGTAAAGTGAGTCATTGTACTTATCATGCGAACTGTTGAGCCACTTATCTACCAAAGGGTTTTTCCATATGGGGAATACACGCATACAGTAAAATTTGATGTTATATAAAACGAAATCAGCTAATATATATACATATATATATATATCCTTTTTTTTTAATTGTGGAATGGTATGAAGTCTCTCAATACTTGTGGTGTGTTTTAAAATATCTGTTAAGTATAATTTAAGTTTTGTTTTTGCTTAATGCATTGACTAGATTAAAAGATCACTGAAAATTTAATTTTTTCTTCAAATATTCATCAAATTTTCTAGTTACATATATTTTTTTCATTCAATAAGTAAAGTTTAGTCAGAAAGCACGACACAAAAGTATAAATTCATTTACCTAACTAATGATAGTCTAAAATTACTAACCGTTTAATGCAAAACTTTCAATTCATTTATATATAACCGAGAAATATTTGTGAAAACATGACTGCAATTCGAAATAATATCTTTAAAAAACATGTCACTTAAAAAAATTAAATCCTCCCCCAAATTTTATTTAAAAAACATTCACATTCCTACAAAGATTAAAAAATGTCCACTGTTTTTTCAAAAAATTTCTATTTCAAATAAAAATATCTCATAACATTCAATTCATTAACAAAATTAAATAAAACCCTCGAAAAATTTCTGAAGTTTCTGCATTAAATTATCGCCCGACCAGTGGGCGAGAGGTTCTGCTCTCGAAGCTGGTAGACAAGAAGTACTGGGTTCGAACCGAGTCGTGCTCGTCGGCCTAATCGTTCGGAGTTTTCGTGGTTTTCTTCGAAGCATGGATTTCCATGTGTAAATACGGGTGAGATTCCCTAATAAAGATCCAAATGTCTTTAAAAAACATGTCACTGAAAAGAATAAAATCCTTTCCCAAATTTTATTCAAAAAACATTCACATTCCTAAAAAGATTTAAAAATTTCCACTTTTTTTTTTTTTTCAAAAAATTTCTATTTCAAATAAAACTATCTCATAACACTGAATTCATTAACAAAATTAAATGAAATTCTCGAAAATTTTCTTCATTAAGTTATTTTTTCATTAAAATTTTTTTAATTATCATTTTTAATTACTATTTTTAATGAATGAATATTTTTAATTATTCTTAAAATTCAACTGCATATTATAACCACTAAAAATAAATTTCAAACTCAAAAACTCTAAGTCCCCTCATTAAACTTTCTAAATTAATTTTTCTTATTAATTAGTTTTAATTACTTTTTAATTAATTAATATTTTAAATTAATTTTCCATTTTTAATAATTCATTCGAACCTCGTACTGTACTAATAAAATTGCTCGAAAAATTCTAAGTCCCCTCATTAAATATTTCCTCATTAGATTTTTAATTGCTATTTTTAATTACTAATTAGTTAACCGTCAGTAAAAAAATACCCCTTCGTACTATAACACACAAAAAAATTGCTCCCCTAAAAATTCTAAGTCTCCTCATTAAAATTTGTAAATTAATTTTTCTCATTAATTATCTTTAATTACTTTTTAATTAACACATTTTAATTATTCATTTTAACCTCGTACTATATCACACTCAACATAATAACGCTCAAAAGTTATGTAACCGATCGAAAAAATAACCCTCGTACTATAACACAGCAAAAAAATCAATCTCCCGAAAATTCCCGCTTTTATCTAAAAAAAATCCTTATCGCATTCACCCCTCCTCCAAGAGTAGAGTCGCGAGAGGAGGAGGAGCACGGGAGGTGTAGCACGAGAGGAGGAGCACGGGAGGTGCTGCACCTGCACCTGCACCTGCACCTCCTCTCGTGCACCTCAACACCTCCTCCTGAGGTCGGAGCCCCACTTTTCATCTACTAATATAGTAAAAAATCATCCTATTCTTTTATTGCGTAAAATGATTGTTATTTAGCATAATTCTTATTTAATTGCTATTTAGCAGAATTGTTAAAATAATTAATTGTTATTCTGCAGTATTCTTAAAATGATTATTCGCCATCAAACTGTTATTCGCCAGGATTCTGAAAATAATTGCTATGTAAGAGAATAGTTAAAATAATTGTTATCCAACAGAATTCTTAATTAATTGCTATTTAGCAGAATTTTTAAAATATTTAATCGTTATTCAGCAGAATTCTTAAAAAAATTAATTGTTATGTAGAGGAATTGTTAAAATAATTAATTTTTATTCAGCAGCATTCTTAATCTAATTAATTGCTTTTCAGAAAAACTCTTAAAATAATTAATTGCTATTTAGGTGATTTGTTAAAATAATTAATTGTTATTCAGAAGAATTTTCAACTGCTATTTAACAGAATTGTTAAATAATTAATTGTTACTGAGCAGAATTCTTGATTAATTGCTATTTGGTAGAATTGTTGAAATAATCAATTGTTATTTATTGGCATTTTTAATTTAATTAATTGTTATTCAGCATTATTATTAAAATAATTAATTGCTATTTAGAAGAATTGTGAAACTAATTAATTCTTAAAATAACATCAATTATGTGGGATTGTTTGTTGATTTAGTGCGACTACATTATTTTTAGTTTTGACCAGTGCAAAAGCTGAACTGAGTAGCTTGGGTCAAGTAAAGTGAAAGGTTTTTTTCTCCCCTTTTTCATTGTACATGTCATTCAAGTATCAGAGAATGAAAGAAAAATAGTTTGCATCTATCAAGAGCATAGGGTCAAGCAGTTGAGACTTCCAGTTTGCTTAAAATCTACAGTCATACAACGATTTCTGCAAATTTACATTTCACTAGAGTTAGCACTTATTTGCATTTAAAAAACTCATCGTCCCAAAACAAACTTAACCTTTTAAAGATCAGTTTCTCTAAGTATAGATCGTCAGCTGAAATAACATGAGTTGAATGTGTTTTTATTATTATTAGTTATTTATTTAATCAAACATAGTTATATGTTAAATGTAAACAAAAAACGTTTTATTTCAATGAAAAAATTTCTTGATGTACTGATTGTTAATATGAACAGTCGATCAGTTTTTAAAAAAATAACAAACCTATCACCAAACTATCGCAGTGAGATACGAGAAGTCTAAATTTGTCTAAAACTTGTCTTCTACAATTCTGTATGAATAAAATAAGCTATCTAAATATGAACTATTAATAGTCATAGATGCATATTTTTGGACGTGTATTTTGCTTGCATTTACTAACTACTTTTGCACGACATGGAAACATTAAAAATTTCAGCATAAAATCAACAGACACGATTTCGCACACCATATTCTATGAACGTGTTCAAGGCGAAGGAGATAACTCCTCAAAAGGCAAAGATCGCAAAGCGGCTTTACATTTACTTTAAAAGTTCGGGAAGTTTGTTGATATTGAAGTAAAAATTAATTACAATTATGAGACTCTAGAAGCAGCTTTAGGCTTACTTGTTTAGAGTAAAGCAACATTCATATTGAAATATAGATTTCAAAGATTAGTTATTCATGAAAAGCCAGTATATTGACGATAGGGTTTAGTAGGATCTTAATGCGGAGGCTAATTTTTCAATGTTAAAATTATTGTGGAGGATGAGCAGGAAAGGTGATATAATCATGTGCCAAGGGATCCGTAAATAAGGTGTTTTAAATTCTGTACACCAGAATAAAATTAGTAATCATCACGAAACAAGATAAAAAAAAATTCAAGATAAAAAACCAGTCAAAAACCGTCATAAATGATGCAAATATAACCAGAGGAAAACTTGAAAAAAGTATGATTTTTAAATAATAAAGTTTGTTCCTATGGATTTTCACGAATCATTCCATTACCAAAGAAATTACTTCTTTCTTTACCCCCTTCCCCACCCCTCTCTCTCGTTTTGTTTGTTTATTTGTTGATGGCTTCTCTAAGGATGGACTATACACATCGGAATAAAATCAATATACATCACGAACCACGATCAACATTCACGATAAAAAAACAAACAAACAAACAAACAAACAAAAAAACAGTTAAAAACCTTCATAAGTAATGCAAACATACCAGAGGAAAACTGAAAAAAAATGTGATTTTTAAATAATAATAAAGTTACTTCCTATGGCTTTACACGAATCATTCCATTACCAAAGGAAATTATTTCATAGTTTTATTTCTTTTTTCTTCTTTCTTTTCTCTCTCCTTTTTTGTTTGTTTGTTTGCTGATGGCTTCTCTAATGGACTCTTTACATTCCATGTCCATTTGTTTGGTCAAATATGCACTTCCGTATTCAAGAACAACCTAGTCCTTACAAAAGTATACACGACTGTACACTTTTGTCGTCGACATTTGACAATGTCGTCCTATTTGGTCGTCAGTCCCCGTGCCACCCCATCTGCAAAACTTCCGGTATGTTTGTCCCCATCTGGTCTCCAGTTTCTTCGAACGGAAAGGATAAAGGGATGACAACGGAAGTATTTACAGGGAGGGCTATCTCGACTTTGCTACTGCAAAATCATTTGCCGAGTCTTTTTCCTGCGTTTTACGAGGATATCAGAAAGGAGTGTAGATGATAGGGAAGAATAAGTTTAAAAACAGGAATTCTTGGGTTATCAAGAGAGGTTAGAGAAACGGACAAAATGCTAGAATCGGTGACGAACGTGTTTGTTTCTATTTTTATCTCTGATATTTGAGGCTTGAATAGATGTTAGGGAATTGATTTTGAAGAAGCATAAATCTCTCATTTTCTTCTTTCGACAATGGTTTTTACTGACAAAGATACGAATTATTATCATGAGATTTTAGGATTTTTTTTTTGTCATATCTCAAATAATGTTTATTCTTTAAGGTAGCCCAATGCACAAAAATTTCTAAAAAATTATATTTTAGCAAATAAAATCATAAGACGAAATGCAATACTTCACCCTGATTCAATCACAAACTACACAATATGAACCTTAAAAAATCTCTGTTTGCTTGAAAGGTGACATAATGATACTAATACAGATTTTAAAAGTGTAAAATATACATTTTATTCAAATTTCCTAGTACTTTCGGCCTGCAATCGCGCAGCCATCATCAGGGAATATTTTCAATAACTTCCATTCTGTTCATTTCAAATACATCACTTTCGATAATTGCCGTTCTAAACGGTTCTTTCTAGGACGATGGCTGCGAGATTTCAGACCGAAACTACTAGGGAATTTAAATAAAATGTATATTTTAAAAGTGATGTATTTGAAATGAATAGAACAGCAGTTGTTGAAAATATTCCCTGGCGATGGCGGCTGCGGGATTGCAGACCGAAAGTACTAGAAAATTTAAATAAAATTTTTATTTTAAACTTGTAACATCTGTATTACTATTATTGTCTGTCATGCTTTTTAGGCCGCACGACTACCGGAAAGCATAAAGAGTAGATTTAAGGGTGTATTTTTAAAATATTTGAAAAGGCGATAATTTTTGAAGAATTTGTGATCTGCGAAATTTATATCTTTTATTATTTGTTAATTACAAAACATACTTTATGGCTGAATTTTGTATTTTGCCAATCATTTCTAAGTGTGGGATAAAATATATCAATTAGATGTGCTCAGAATTAGAGGCATTCCTTTCTATTTGTAATCGTATATATCTGCATCTCTACTGACCATTCTTTTTTTTCTGATACACTTTTATTTAAGATTAGGAAATAATGAGTGGCAATTTTAAAGTTAAATAGATATTTTTTAAGAATTTGGAAACATCCAAAAAATTATTTTAAAAACTGTATAAAATATCATTATATAATCAAAGGCTAAATGTATAAAAGATTTGGTATAAAAATAAAGATTAAATTTATGGGAAACTGAAAGACGGGCAAACTTACTTTCTGTTGTATTTAGCATTTAGTATAAAACAGATATGTTACAGCATGGATTATCTGCATCACTGTAGTACAAATAAAGGGCGCCATATTTAAGTTACAGAAGTGCACAATCGACCAAGTTACGCCACTGTTTAGCTTTAAAATTACCCTAAAACTTTTAAAACAAAATTATGCAAACTGCGTATAAGTACAACAATTAGTTTAAAAAAAATTATTATTTTTAGCTGCCACATCTCCCAGGTTTGTTTTCTTTTCGAGGGGCGGGGGGGGGGGAGCTATAATTTTCAGATAATTTATAAATTTCGATTTATGCAAAACTTTTGTTTTACAGGGTTCATTTTATCATGATACTACTATACAGTCGAACCTCGTTATCCCCACACTCTAATGACCAGAAAAAAGTATCGTCATAAGCGGGGTGTCGCGGTAACCGGAGTTGGAGGAAAATACGTTTATAAAAAGCTGTATTTTTAAGTAATTTAAAACAATTTTAAATTAATAACTGTTCTTGCAGTTTTAAGCAAAATAAACACAAAAACAAAATTGAAAATGATAAAAATCAGATTTATGATGACTTGTTTTTTATTGTTACATGAAATATTGATGAATTAAAGTTTGCTTATCACTAAATGTGCTTCCTACAATTCTTTTTTCAATATTATACATTGAATTGTGATCGATATTCGTTGTTTCAGAAATGGATGTTAAATAATTTCTGATCGTTTCAATACTATTCAAATGCTTCGGTTTTAGTCTGATCAAAAACGCCGTGTAACCACAAGAAAGCGCCGCCTGACAAGAACAAAAAGACCGCAAGTAGACTGATACGTCTATCTGGAGCTTAAGTGGGTCATTCATAGTGTGTGGTTTTATTTATTCAGATAAAGGATTGAAGTAAAATTTCTCATTTATCTCAATGGGTATTTTAGACACTTTGCGAAAAGTTTGGCTAAGACATTTCTTACCGCTTAATTTCCGTGCTTATAAGATGGGTTATGAAAAATGAACAATTTTCCTAAACCGTCGGGATATCCGGAGTTGAAAATTACTCAATGACGCAAAATCCGGAGTTTATTTACATTAAAATCAGAAAATCGGGACTTTGAAAAACTGTCGTGATAAGCGGAGTGACGTGAAAACCGGATGTCGGGATAACGAGGTCCGACTGTATATCCACACATGAATGCACCTGATAATGCTACTGTCTGAACAAATTTTTTGGTAAAACTCAAAACTTTAATAATATTATGATGTATCCTTTTTTTTTTCAAAAATAAACCGAAAAAAGGCAAAGTGAGGATAGAATAACATGTGAGAAAAACCGCTGCTTATCGCCGGAACAATGTTCTGATATGGAGAAAGTATTTGCCTCTTATGTCAGAAAGGTTGGAGAGGGAGCAAATGTCACCACAGAGTTAATGGAAATTTTAACAAGAAAAGAGAGAGTTCAAAAGAGAGCTTTTTTTTCTCTCTCCTTTCCTTTTCTGCTTACAGTCGATATTCCTCTTTTGAGTTTTGTAGTTAATAATCAAAGGAGGCCTCAAAATGTAAAGCATCTATATAGGTAGTACATGATACAAAAGATGAATTTATGTGTCATGTAAAAAAGTCCAAGAGAAGTTCATTGCCATTGAATGTACACGATACAAAAAATAAAAATCTCTAAAAGATTAAGCTTTAATGTTTAAAATATGGTTTAAATTTTTTTTTTTTTTTTTTCCTTTTAAGTCTGTTCTCAAATCTAAAGGAGCTACTTTCTGAGACATTTTTGTTCGAAACACGTGAAATCTGCAGGCGTACTTATTGAGAAACTATGTAAGTGAATGGTGTTTTGCTTTTTTTTTGGTAAAGGCAGAAGATATTTCAGAAAATACTATCAAAGGTGGTGTTTTGAGCCGAATTTCTGAACGTACGGAAAGGAGAATAACCCGTCGCTCCGTGACCACAATCACTTGAAACTTGATAAATAATTTATATATATATATATATATATATATATAAAAGGAATACTCCACATTCTATTCTCGATCCCAATCACGTCCGTCGGCCTAATCGTTCGGAGTTTTCGTGGTTTTCTTCGAAAAATGATTTTCCAAGCGTAAATACGGGTTAGATTCGCTTAGAAAGACCCCCACGGAGGGCACTCTCCCCCTTTAGGGACTATATCCCTCGTGCTGATAATTGACCGTCATAAACACAACCAACCATCCACATTCTATTCCAAATCACTTCTATAGTCAGAAGTGTAAATTTTATACTTTTACTTTATGTCAGATAGTTACGCGTTGTTGAGCAGGGAATTTCAGAACTGCCTTAATGAAAAGAACTTTTTGAAATAGGAGATGCATTATAAACGTAAAATTGCCAGTTGCATAGTCTATCAGTGTACTGAAGGTGAAAAAAGTTCACACTTTCTGAAAAATAAATAAATCGTGGGCGTGACGTATCAAGGTATTCAATTTCATTATTTATGAATGAATACAGCTGTGAAATGCATTTTTTCAGCTGAATTAAATTTTAATATACTATGTGGTTTGTACAGAATATATACATGGTGGTACAAAATATTTCGAATATACAGTGTGTCCATAAAGTCATGGTGCACTTTTGTCCGGTCACAGGAAATCAACGAGACAAGATGGAAATGTGAAATCTTCACCAAATAAAAGAACACCTCTTCAAGTTTCATACCTGTTTAGTACAGTTCGATCTCGCCTCCATTTGAAACAGAGATTCACAGACGTTATTCACTCTGTTGCACCAGGCGTCCCTGCCCCTGCAGGTGAAGACACTCACAAGCTAATGCCAAACCTATGGAGAGGTTATTTTCTAATATCTCGTTTGCATTTCGACATTCTTAAACAATCTGTTTGGCATTGGATAGTTGAGGTCCATCTCTACATCGTTCTTTTACTTTTTAGATTTTGGTCGCAGATATTTTTTATAAAGTTACTTTCACTTTCAAAACCGGTTCTGAAAATGAAAGTGTCTTTCTAAAAAATGTCTCCAACCAAAATCGAAAAAGTAAAAGTCATCCCGGCAGGCGAAGTCAAACGTGAGTTAATATTAAACTAATGGGAAGGTTCTTTTCTAATATCTCGTTTGCATTTCCACATTTTTAAATATTTTGTTTTTGCATTGGATAGCTGAGGTCGATGGTCTACACTCGCCCGCTGCAGAATGTAAATATGAAATAAGCTAAATTACAATTTTTTGACAGAATTCTCCATTTAAGATAATTTTTAAACATACTCTGAAGCAATACAAAAATTTAACAATTAAAAAATGTTAAATATTCAAAAATTGATTTCTACCAACATTTAACAAAATTGAAAATTGAAAAAAATAACTAAATAAATAAATAAATAAAATATATTTTAAAATGTCGAAATGCAAACGAGATATTAGAAAATAACCTAGCCATAGGTTTAGCATTAGCTTGCGAGTGTCGTCGCCCGCAGGGAAAGTAAGTGTGGGACTTAACTTAATTAAGTTTGGAAAGAATTTGAATATCGTTTAGATGTGTGTAGGGGCAGCAAACGGGGGTGTAACGTCTTGGCTTAGTTAAAAAATTGATTAACAGAACTCTGCCTGTACCATGACTTCACAACCTGACTAGGCTCCCACGGGTAAAAACCCATTCATCTTGAAAGTACAAAAAGAGAATATTTCGAGGTGACTTAGGTCCAATGTCTCCTGACGTTAAAAATTATTCACGGTCCATCCCTTATAGATCGATTTCTCCTACAAGCGACCTTCCAGGGGAGAAAGTTTCAGCATCTCGGAGACGCAATATGGCAACGGCGCCAGTGGAGAAACAAAGAGGCTTTTATGAGAACGCGGGGACTTAGCCGATTGGAGGAGGAAGATCCCGTGCGGTTTGAGGGCGGAGAGAAGATGGAGATGAGAGGGGCGGATTTTTAGAGTGGAGGAGAGTCTTGTTTTGGATCGCATACGGAGAGGCTGGGAATAATCCCCAGCCGGAGGACTTGGAGTCGCTCGAGAGGAGCGACTGGACTTTGAGAGTGTGGACGTGGTCGAAGAGACTCGTAGATAGCCTAGGCTAGTGAGTATCCTTCGAGAGACATAAATCTCTGTTGAACTTAGAGAATCGATAAAAACTTTCTTCCAGAGACATCAGTCTCATATGTCAAGAGACTTTTATTCACAAATAGACTTTGTGGCAAAAAGCCCTTCATTAATATAATTTGAACACGAACCTGAAAACCCTTATGTATATATTCTTAATTATTCAAGAATAAAATAATTCAAAGGTTAGACAAAAGAGTTTTCCTGTCTCTTCCGCTACCAGATTAATAAGGAGATAGTGAAAACCTTACAGGGACCACACCGAACTGCACTGAACAGGTGTGAAACTTGGAGAAGTTTTCTTTTATTTGGTGAAGATTTCGCATTTTCATCTTGTTTCGTTGATTTCCTGTGACCGATCAAAGGGGTACCGTGCTTTTACGGACACACTGTATTATTGTCTATAAGAGGTAATTTCTAAAAATTATTTGTCAAATGTGCTATGTGTTTTCTAAAAAGTTTATTTAGTTATTTTATTGCATCGTATTAAAAAATGGAGTTTCACAACAATATACTGTTAGCGTTGGAAAATATTTTATAATGTATGTGAGATGTAGTGGTTTTTCTTTCTTCGTTATTTTTTGAGTTTTTTTTGTATTTTTTCTCCAGTTCCTTTCAAATGTCTGCAAGTAATGTTTTGACTTTTTCAAATTTCTTGATTCTTCTTTGACCCGAATTGTGAGTCGGGTCGGGTTTGGGTGAAACCCTGGTTAACCGAGTCGATGTTGGACTCTAGCTCTAGTTCGTTTACAGAGAAACCGAAAAAGAAAAATATGCCAACATTTTCATAAGGATAACTTCCTAAATACTGAACTAATTCGAATCGTTGGGGGCAGTGATTTGCAAGTATCTTGGGTGAATCAATTATGTTGCTCTTATCGTTCGCTTACAGGAGCACACAAAAGGTTTCGATTGCATGGTTTGTGTTATATAACAGTCTATGGGCGATTTTAAAAATATGACAAATTTTTAACAGCTGCTATATGAGGCGCTCAGAAGAAAATCCGACTAACTCCATTTTAAGTGGCCTTTTTTATACAAAAGAACTTTGAAAATTTTTTATATACAGTATCCTTCCTCTTAACCGGCTTCCTTTTAATCGGAACTCCGCTTTAACCGGCCGACTTTTTTTCCCAACATCAGGCAAAATTCCGAAAGGAAAATTTCGGTTACCTAATTTCTTTATGGTTAATTAACTCTAATTTACATAATGTAGAATAATTTCAACTTCTTGTGAAGGTATGTGACAAGATTTTCAACAATTTAATTTGTATTAAATATTGTTCATTATTTGTGATTAGTGATCATTTTTATTTCAATTCAGTTAATTATAACTAGTATTCGTTTCACAAAATATAGAAAATACGTGCATTTTTAAAACTACACAAATTAAAAACCTAAATGCATCTTACGAATTCAATTAATTAAATATGCAGTTATTTATTTTTTTTTTACTTCTCCGGTTTAACCGGCTAACCCTCGGCCCCCTTTAAGCCGGTTAAGCGAGAGGCTACTCTATTTATACAGTGATAAAAAGTTACCCTTGATTAAAAGAAAATTAATGAGTTCAATCAAAATATTTCGAGAAAAAATATTACATAGATACAATATTTTTGTAGTTACAATAACTTTAACTGTTTATACTGAACATTTTCATTTGATGGAGTTAATCGATTTGTGCACAGAACGGACTATATACTTGCCTCACATCCATTCAATTACATTTCGTAAGACTAATTTAAAAGTTTTCTACATATTACCGTTCTCTTCAGAATAGCGTAGTGAAACCAATTTCTTGAATTTATATTAAATCAGATATGCGTGTACCTAAAATGAAAAAAAAAGAGATCAACTTTCTCTTCAGGCTAATCCGGCAGGACTTGTTTGATAAATGCCTCTAGTATAATCCATTCTTGTAGCAGATAAGTAAAAACACTATAATTCCGATCGTATGTGCATAACATGTGGGAGAATTTTTCTGGTACCGAATGCTTAACAGATTCTTGGAACTTTAATGCCTGGAGCGAAAGAGTGGGGGGGGGGGGAGGGGAGGGGGTAATTCCGTGTTTTATCGGTTCTCTTCCTTGTTAAGTTACAAGAAATATATAAAAAAATGTTTTTTACGTGTAACTCGGTAAGTGAACGCCTCGAATTATTTATGGGTGTATAAAAGCGGTTGGTGAGCCGGGTTTAAGTGATTCATGGTGCATTTTTTTTCTGATTTCCTATTTAGGCGAAGTAGGAACGTTCATCATATTCTATTCAAAAGAAAGTAAATTTTATACGTAAGATGTTATTCAGTTGTAGTGTACAGAAGATTTATTGATGCAACTGCAAAGTATAAGCTTTAATGATTTTGTCCAATTTGTGAAAACATTTTGTTGTTGCTGATTCAATGGCCGATATCGCTTTATCATGAAGTTTGTTGCAGTTTTTCTTAATTAAGACTGTTCTTAACTGCTCTACTCAACAAGTGCAAAATGTTTTGACATATTGACAAGTTCATTTTTTATCGGAAACATGTAAAATTGGAAAGCCTGGCCATGGAAGCGATTTGGAATTGAACTGTTTTTTCAATTTTTTGATCAATCAATTACCTATTGAGTTATAAGCGTTTTTGATCACGTGACAAACACGTTTTTCGCCCGCTCTTGGGTGCTTATTCTCCATTCGAGCGGAAACCTCCGTGGAAACGTCCACTTTGACACTCTTTTCTGAAAGATCTATTGCGTTTGCAAAAAAATGGAAAAAACAGCTCGATGACATAGTTTCTGAACAGCAACACCATCTAGTTTCATGCATTTTCGAACTAAAATAAATTAAAACTTATGTCAGAAAGTTGCCCTTTTGGATTTGAGAACACCCTTAAAGTAGGGATGCACAACCATTCCCGCGAACCAGCCCGCGAATTTCGTCAATTTATAACCAGAAAAAAATTGCAATTTTTGTCCATAGTTCGCAAGAAAAAAAATCGTGAATTTTGTCAGTTTGCAGCGGGAAAAATTGAAAAATTTCGTCAGTCAGTTAAGAATCGCGAATTTCGTTGATCGGATGCGGAAAATTAGCGAATTTTGCCGATGATGCTCAGAAAAATCGTGAATTTGGTTGATCGGACGCAAAAAAAATTGTGCATTTTGTCGATCACGCACGGAAAAACAAAAAATTTCGTTGATCAAGTTTCTCGATGAGACGCGGAAAAATCGCGAATTTCATTGGTCGGGTACTGAAAAATAGCGAATTTTGTCGATCAGGCGCGGAAAAATCGCGAATTTTGTCGATTAGTAGCAGAAACATCTCTAATTTCGTTAATCGGCTGCGGAAAAATCGCTTGTATCGTCTGTTTATCGCGAATTTCTTCAAATTGCCGGGGAAAAATTGTAAATTTCGTCTGAGTCAGTTAAGAATCGCGAATTTTGTTTATCAGGCGCAGAAAAATCGCAAATTTCGTTGATCAGGCGAGGAAACATCCCGAGTGTTGTCGATCGGCCTTCAAAAAATCGCGAATATGGTTGGTCGGGCGTGAAAAAAATCTCTAATTTTATCGACCAGGCGCGGAAAATCGCAAATTTCATTAATCAAGCACGAAAAAAAATCGCGAATTTTGTCGATCAGCTGCAGAAAAATTGAAAATTTCGTTGATCGGCTGCGGAAAAATCGCGAATTTCGTCAGTTTATCGCAAGAAAAAAAGGGCGCATCTCGTCAATTTACCGCAAGGAAAAATTGCAAATTTCGCCAGAGTCAGTTAAAGAATCGAAAATTTCGTTGATCGGGCTCCAAAAAATTGCGAATTCGTTGGTTGGGCACGAAAGATACCGTGAATTTCGCCGATCAGGCGGGGAAAAATCACAAACTTCGTCGATCAGGTGCGGAAAAATCGCAAATTTGACGATCGGCTTCGGAAAAACTGCGAATTTTGTCGATTAGGTGAGGAAAAATCACAAATTTCGTTAATCGGCTCCTCTTCCCCCCCTACTTTCATGACGTTCACATTTTTTTTTCGGCACTAGACACATTCATGCCTATGTTTGTTTTTTAGCACTTTTAACAAAACAAAATTTACACCCCCGAATGAAGTCAAGGAATATTATCATTCCTTCTAAATAATCCTTGCTACTTATCTGTTATATATACAAAAGTAAACTGTCGAAATATCCTTTCCAACTAAATTGGACATGTTGACGGGATAGGGGAACTTAAAGGGGTAAAACTCCCCCCCCCCCCCTCTGAAACCACAATTTTTATATGATTATAGACCTACTCCCGAAATAAAATCCTCTCCGTGTTACTGATGTGGCCCTTCGCTTAAAAAGGTTGTGCATCCCTACCTTAAAGGGACAGTGGACATTAAAAATCAAATCCTTCAATTTTCAATGGCTCCATCTGAAATTTCGAAGATATTTAATCCCATGCTCAAATAGTTATATTCAAATTTTAGTGTTTAAAATAATAAAACGTTTTCAAATGATTCACTATTTGAATTAAAAAAAAAACAAACAAACAAACGAGTAATTGTCATATTTTAAAATCTCCTATGAGCTCTTCTTTTGCATAAAATAGGACGATGTTTATTTATGAGATACATATTACACATCGCAATGAAAATTGGCATGAATTGTAAAAATTCGCTGAATGTAGAAAAAAAAATATTTTTTTTATAATTATGCTGTGTTTTTCTAAAAAAAGGTAGCTACATATTTTCGTATGCATTTAAATTTCAACATTCCTCTGAAATGCAACTTTTTATAGAAACATTTATTTATTACATATTGTACAGAGAATATAAAGTATAAATTTTAAAAGAATCTGATAATTAGGAATGCGCATGAAACGTTTCAAATTTTAGAAATCTGCTAAATTTTCAATTTGTAGAAATCAGCATTTTAAGTTAAAAAAAGAAAAAAAAAAAGTATAAATTTAAACAAATACAGTTTTAGCAAATATCAAAAAGCATATATGGGGCATTCTCACAATCTTTTGACTTTTGGGGGGGGGGGGAAATCTGGCGAAATTAAACTTGCTAAAATAACATTTTAATCTGATAGACGAATGTCATTTCAAAAAAAAAAATGTTCAGCAGTGAAAAAATTTTTATTTAACTGAGGTTTAAGTTAAACTTGCGAGTTTAATTTTCCTTACCATTTTACCCCTATAACTTTTTATTTTCTTCTAAATTTTTACTTATAATGAATTTGCATAGTACTCACAAGACATTTCAATAGGAAATAATAACAATGTAATACTTTTAATACAGAATTTTTATATAACATTGTCTTAAAGGGGTGTTAAAGAAGGAACGGTAAGGTAAAAAAACGGGATGGTATTGGAAAAAAGGGACGAAATGGTAAAAAAAGGGACGGTAAGGATGGACCGGTAAAGAAAATTACCACCTATTTTTAGGAAAATCATGTTAAGACTAAGTGATAGCCGCAATGTTCATTCATTTTTAGAAACAGTTGTTATCATTGGATTAAATATATATATATTTTTTTTTAATTTACCTCGAAAAGTGCAGGAATAAACCTTTGGGACGGTAAGACTACCAATAAAGCCACGATGCTTGAAATTGATATTTAAATGCTGATTTAAATTCTACAGTAAATTTCCTGCCAAAGAATTTTAGACATTATTTCTCTAGCATACTTCTGCATGAGAAAAAAACTTGAAAAAAATTCTGTGGCTGCATCTGAAATGGTTTTCTGTATAAATTTAGAAGAGGGATGGTAAAGAATCTAAAACCCAGGGACAGAGTTTAAAAATAATAACAACCCTAAAAATATGTGCAGGTTAATTTTTAGCTACATAATTATATAAAACAATAGTTCCAGTTTCAGAAAAAAATTACATCGAATTATTTTTATTGAAACAATTTTATCCAGACAGTTCCAAACTTAAAAATGAGCGTCAGAGACACGGGACGGTATAGGAGTTTTCCAGGTGTTTGGACCCCCAACATCGTCCAAAACTTATTTATCTGGTTAATATTGTTGTGTAATGAGGCGATGGGATGTTCCCCAGTATATGAAATAAAAAAACAGACACACAAAAAAGTGTATTAAATAAAAAATTATTATTCAGGGACATGAAAGATAATAGATTATGAGAATGCCCCATATCTCTATGAAGACATGTCAGAATTGTAAAAATCTTTTTGCATAAGAAAAATTTCAGCATCTATTTTCATAATTCTCCAAATTAAAAAAATCGATTGTTCAGTCGAATTTCGTTGTTTTGTAAGTCCACTGTCCCCTTAAGATGTCCTGATTGTGGAATGTGATGCATGGCTTGAAGTTTAATATTTTTGCTTGAATTGGCAAGGTTCTAACTGCGTTCATCACTTATTTGAGAAAAATGAGTGAAAGTTTCATTTCCATATTGACAGAACTGCAGTTAGAAGCTTGTGAAATTTACTAATTCTAGAAATACTCGCTAGTATGTGTTTTACGTCAACTCAAATTATGGGCGTCAACAAGGGTGGGAGGCGAGGGAGAATCCTCTTTTGATTTTGGAAATTTAATTAATTAAATGATATATTTTCTCTGATTTTGAGAAAAAAAAGTCTTTATTCTTCGCAGGTGACTTAAAATAATGAAAGCCCCAAAGACAAAGGAACTAAAGATTTTTCATCGGAGGAAGTGGAGGCTAATCGGATTTAAGTCCTTACCTCTTCCCTTCCGTGAAAGACATTTTTAGTTCTGTTTTTCTTTTTACGTTCACATGTTTATAATTTATATGGCCCTTTGACGAAAAAAAAAAAAAAAGTATGAACTAAAAGACCTTCTTAAAACACCATCAAAAAATTGAGTCTTGCTGCTGCTTTCATAGTCGAAGCACGTCTTCTTTGCGCCAGACGAAGAAAGACTAAGTTCTTTCGAAAGGCCTAGAGTATTTAAAATTTTTGATCGTGTTTTAAGAAGATCTTTTAGTTCTTACTGTTTCACACTAGTTTCACTTATATTCTTTTGAAAAAAAGTATGTCTATTTCAATTCTTCCTTTTTAAAAAAGTCGATAGAAATATGCTTTCAATATTTAAATATTTATTCATTATACTTTTTTATTATTATTTTAACGCAATCAAGAAATAAATAATATAAATAGCAATTTTTCCAAATGAGTGAAAATGAGTCCGTGCTGGGAATAGAACCCAAAATCTTTGGCCGATTGCGAATGTTCTGCCAATTGAACTATTTGTACGACATCCCAACCAAGACAATTAACTCAGACAGCCATTTGGTCTGTTATTTTCAGATTATCTGGTAAAGTTCGGAAAAGCTGACCCGGGCTACTACACGTGTGGGAAACGAGGAACCTCGCTGCACTACATAACGGAATGCACACTAACATCCATATATCACCTCAGAATCTCCAGAACGATAAGTGTTGTCTTCATGGTTCAAAATAAACAGAAAACAACCAACACTATTAAAAAAAATTATAAATTGCATAACACTGATTGAAAACAATCAAGGAGTTTTCCAAATGCCTCCACATGACCTATTATATGATAATGATGATGAGCTATGGAACTAATCAAACAAACTTTTACTTTAAAACAGTTGCAGAATTAGTGTTATTGTTAAAGAAAAAATATGTGTTATACATCTGTAAAGCGCTCAGCTCGTCTAGTTTACTGTTGTTACCTATACTTATTTCATTATCTAAATTACTTTTTATTACCTACCATTATTTTATTACACTATAATTGTTCTGCATTATTATTATTATTATTATTATTATTTTATAAACATTGCTGGGTGGGGCTAGTTGAGCTCAAACCAATTGGTAGGCCTCCCCACCTGGTGAATCTGAATCTGTAACAGATCAACAGAATATACTGCAGGTAATGGAACTCCAATAAACTATGGATACGTAATTATATATATTTTTTAACACAGTCAAACTGGTAAATAAATTGTATGAGTAGTAATTTTTCGAATGTGTTAAAATAATAATAATAATAAAGTATAATTATGTATCCATAGTTTATTGGAGTTCCATTACATGTGGTTTATTCTGTCCAGATATCATTACCAAATGCTTGTTCTGAATGGATTGTGTAATCTGGGATGCCGTCGAGATTGCTCATTTGGAAGATCGTCGGTAATTGACCAAAGGTTCTGGGTTCAAGTCCCAGCCTGAACACATTTTCACTAATTTGGAAAAATGTCTACTCATATGATTTATTAATTATTGCATTTTCTGCATTTATTTTTCTGTTGCTATTCGTTTAAATTGTCTTGAACGGAGGGAGTTTTGACAAAAAAAAAAAAAAAAAAAAAAAAAAAAACTTAGTTTAGCTCGTTGCATGTTTATATTGTACATAAAAAGCGTGGCCTCCAGCTTCGGACTACATGAACATCTTTTCCAAATTCTTACCACTTCCTGTCATTGGTTCTGTCGGTGCCCTGACTATGGCTAAAATTCTAGAGAAGACTGAACTAAAGATACCCATTAGATTTACGTCTCTCCATTTCAGCGTTTTTTTTTTTTTTTTTTTTTTTTTCAGTTATAATTCCTTGTAATTCCTGAGCAACGATACTTTGTAATTTCGAAATAAAAATTATACAATAACAAAAGTGATTAACTAATATAAACATTGAAAAATAGTCAAATTCCTCTGATTTTTCATAATGCTGCGTAAAATTACATCTATTTGCATCGAATAGTGTTATTTACGAGAACAAGAGATGCAAAGTCACTTTTAAAGACTTATGCATTGAATCTACTAAAGCTGACTTCGATTAATGAAATTATTTTTAGACGATGTTTTATAATGGTTCATAGGGTGCGAACTTTTCAACTGTACTACTAGTAATACTAATATTCTAATATCTACTTTAACATGAAATGCAACGGTTATACTATAATAATTGGAGTTTTTAAAAAACTTTTCTATTGCAATTTGAATATATGAGTAGCATCAGAATACAAAAGTTTTTTAAAATATTATATATAAATTATTTTTATTTATTGTAAAATAGTGACAAGAGTATTGGAAAAAATTTAAAACGCAAGAAATATCTATGAAGCGTGGTTAATTTTTTTAAAATTAATAAATCTTTTCTTTTATTTCTTCATATGGCGAAATAAATAGACGCGTATTTTCTAATTTTACTGTAGTTTCGCATATTATTTATGTGCTAATAAGTTTTTAAATTATTGATCTAAAATCTAGTCGCATTTTATAAGCAATTTTAGACAATTAAGAACTTATTATCCGAAAGGATTAACATCCTTCTTAGATGAAAATAAAATCAGATGACGTTGTTAACGAAGGTATATCCTTCCTGTTATAGATTTCAATTGAAATAAAATCAATCAAAAATCAGGTCATTTTTTTGCAATAAGCTTTTATGACACAAACTATTAAATATCTAAACGCTTTGAATGGCTGTTTCTAAGTATATGATTGGAAATTGGCTGATAAGTAATAAAATTCAGCTTCAAAACTATCGCCCAATCAGAACGTTTATATGAAAAAAAGGTAACCTACATTCGATATACATGATTTACATTTTATCGTGTCATTAAATTCTGATTCGTTCTATCCTTGAGTGGCAGTATTTGACATACCCTTCATATGTTTTGCTGATCAATCTAAGTAATACTAAAAAAAGATAAACATAATTTTCTTATTTTTGTGGTATTTAATGGTTTAGAAATCCGAACAGAGAAAAACGTTCTAATGGTTACATAATCAACAAACAAAATAATATTTACTATAATAAAATTTACTGAATTTAGGGTACAGATTACAACTACAGGTAAAAAAAAGTATATAATAATAATAAGCAGATTAAGGAACATTAACCGACCAAAAATCTCAAATCCTTTCATACTAAACGACTTGGTGGGTGGCCCATGAAATATCTTTTTATGACTAGTTATTGTGCGATTATATCGAATTTTGCAATAAATGATTGCTAAAAGTTGCTATAAAACATTCCGCTTGAATGTAATGTAACTTATATGGTTGTTCTTTAGTGAAAATATACAATAAAATTTGATACATAAGCTATTAGGCTAATGATATTATCCATCAAACCTTTTATGTTAAGACTTCCTGCCGATAAGTTCAATAATTTTCGGAAAGTAAACTTCTCTTATTTAATAAATATCAGAATATCCAAATGTGAGGTCTCCCCATAGAGCAAAAGTTTCAAATATTTAACTCTTCACAGCTGATATATAAGTCAGAATTGAAAGTAAGTTTAAAATAATGCATGGTGTTATAAAACGGAGAAAATATAAATTTTAATTTATTAATCTTAGATTTAAAAATATAATGAACATATGAAAAGGATACAGTGCTAAAAAAAAAAAATAAATAAATAAAAAAATAACCAGTTTTCACACTCATCACATTGCGATCACCTAGCAGGTAAAAACATTTAAAGAGCTATATGAAGAAAGAACTTTTAAGATATTTCATTTCCTAAAATACTAATTTTAACTTTAACCATAACACAGTCATTTTTAATGTATCTGAGATTATTATAATCAATATTTTTACCTCAGCAGAGTGTCGCTACCCAAAACTTTATCAAATATATAAATACCATTTCAGCTTTAACAGCCAATCGTGTACGAAAACTGATTTTACACAAATCGTCACCCTTATAAGACGTATATGGACATTAATGGGAAATGCAGACAAAATAAGAATATTAAAAAAATTATATTTCATCTGCAACAACATAGATAATTATAATTGAATTAAGAGACAAGACTTTCGCACAAGCAATGTTTAGTGATTATTGGACTCAAGATATTCAGATGAGTTTTAGAATTTTTAAAAACCACGTGTCGCAGGTCCTATAAACTGACGAGCATACGAACTGTGCTTTTAGCTATAATATGTTATTTTAAACGCTTTTTCATAATATAGATTAGATTAGATGATGTTTCTCACTCTCATTTTTCATAGGTCTAAATGCTTAATTTTCAGATAATGAATGCGCAAGGTAAGGTACTCTAACATAAGAATACGAAAAACTGCAAAATAAATAATAAAAATAAAAATTACTTGAAAGTCAATTTATTCCTAAAATGTTATATAAATAAAACAGTAAAATACGATAAATATGGCAACGGTACAAAATAAGCAATTAGAACTATATAGCTATTGATAACTACACTAATATCTGATAGATTACAGCATATGACTGTAAAATTTAACTATATCATTATTTAATCAATTCCATGATTGAAGGCATGGTAAAACTGCAGATAAGGAATCGGAAATATTTTCGGATCTGCTTTTTTAAAGAAAAATAAAAGAAAACGCCTCCTAACATCGTAAACATCCAAAACTTTATAACGAGTTTTTTCTACTTCTTTTTTTAATGATTTCGGAAGGATAATAAGAGAGACATAATAATCGATATCGGAATAGGGGGTAGTAGGTTAAAATCGTGTATATCGGGTGAAATCGGATATTACAAATCAATTTGAGCAACCCCCTAGTGCGTCATAATTGTACTTAACTTTAGGCCATAATGTTGCAGTAGCCATTATGATTTCTCCATATTATCATTTATGTAGTTTCTGTGTTAAAAAATTATTATTATTATTATTTTAGGTGTGTATTAATTTTTCCTAGTTTTCACAATTCTTAAATATGAAACACAATTGGAAACTTTTTATATTATTATATGAAGTTTATTTAATAAGGATTTATTTCCTACGATAAAAATGTTGCTAGATTAAAAAGTGCATTGTTACAGCTTGCTTTCAGATCCACATTCTCTTGGAGTGAAATCAAATATCCTACTTGGGGTAAAAGAGGATATTGGAAAACAATAATTGAAGAGCCCATAAATAATGCTTGAAGAAAAAGCAGTCAAAACAATCTGGACAAGAGTGATTATGATTTTTATAAAGCTAATAAAGAAGTTAACTTTTTTTCTAATATTTCTCAAATTGTAAAGAAGATAATTACTCTTTTGCCTTCAAATATTAAAGAATTAGCCTTATAATTCAAATATTATTATCTTAGTTTCTTAGTTAAAGTTTCAAAATATAAAATACATTGTTTCTTTTAAAAAGAAAATCTAAACTTTTTCATTTTCTATAAGATAACATATCCATACGGTTTATCACCAACCCCTACCCCTGTACCGTAAGATCCGATGATTTCTTTTTCATAAATAGTAGACACTCCCTTATCGGGCCCTCTCATATCCGGACTGATAAAACTCAAAATTTATTGTACGTTTTTAAATTAATTTTATTTTTTTAAATATTCTTAAAATCCCGCCCAATTGTTCGACATATTCACGAGAGATGTTCATACAAAATTTGTGCATCTTTGCTGCCTAACGCCCATCTATTGAGTCCTAACTCATTTTTTTTTTCTATTTCTTATAAGTTGTAGGAATAATTATTCATATTATCAAACATTGGAGGTATCATATTATTCCAATTTTTTTTTTCTCTCTTAACAGTTGAAATTGAATTTTATGCATTTCAATTCCTTTATAGAAAAAGGTTACATTGCTATTCATAGAACAGCACAGCGACAGCGAATCAACTGCCTCTGATGTAATTATGATGCATTGGCTTGAGGTAGCAGATTTACAGCGTATCGAGCCAAGAACAAAACAGACAAATTTAATGCAATATTTAAAAAATAAATAAATTTATGTACTCCAAATTGCAATTGCAAAAATAATGTGCAGATATAAAAAGGGAAAACTAGAAAACAGGAATTCTACTTTTTCAGAATTTAGCGTCAGCCCTATGAAAACAAAAATATATATGTATATAAATATAGACAATACAAAACATATTTCCGTTTTAAGAATTAATACACGCGTTTATTCTATATAAAATGACGTCATTCGCATCCGCTGAAGAATTCCATACATTTACGATCCAATCTTAAACAACATCTACAGTAAACTATGCTTATGGCGTTACTATCACTGAATAATACACAAATACAGCAAAAAGCGATGTCGCCATTCAAGAAATTCGACACAAAAAATCGGCTGTGTAATGATTCATATGCCTTCATTTGATTTTAACATTAATATAGATACTTAAAATTAAATGTAGTTTATAATATCTCCCTGTTTTCTCAGAAATCATTCATTTATATTTTTTCAAAATAGCACGTATTTTAATTACATTTTTTTCAGTTGTTATGGGAAAACGGAAACGAAAAGGTATATAATTATTATTTTCCAACTATTTTCCCTTCACTTTTACAGAAATGGAGTACTTAAAATTAAACAAATGACGCTCAAAACTACGAAAAATTAATATCTCAAAAATAAACTGAGATGAAGTTTTCAAACAAATTGCATTTAAAAGTACTCCCCCCCCCCCCCAATACGAGGTCTAAAAATTTAAAATGTGCGATGCTTAGAAGTTTAAAAAATTGCAGTAGACATTATCCCGTACAATGATACATCTGCTTTGTTTTATTGAGGCGCTTATATAACGGAACGTTATTTTTTAGAGATGACTCTTTAATTGCTGGCCGAAAGAAATAGCATATCACGGGCTAATAAACGTTTTTATATGTCGATTAGGTACATTTATGACTCTTTTTTAATAAAAAATATATCAATGTCTCTTATCTGTATTTTTCTCATATCCGGATTACTTCACCCACATTAGTTCGGTTATGGGAGTTTTTACTGCAATAATTTATTAATAAAAATGTCGCAAACTTATAACATATTTAAACTGATGCTATGTTACAAAGATAAATGCAGAGTTATATTAAATTCTGTTAGCAATTTTAACTTCGAGAAGCAACTGATAATAAGTTGTGCGGTTTTACTCTACTTGACAATACTTAATTTAAATCAAGTCCTTTGTTATAAAAATATTTCTTTTATTAAGGTTTTTTACAGCGGATTAGCTTTTTTTCCCTCAAGAAAGTAAGTGGAAATTTGCTTAGTATTTGCAAAAGCGTCAGTTGTTACAGTGAGGACTTTCGCAGAAAAAAATTGAGGCTGAATAAAATTGAAAATGTCTGAAGAAAATTCTGAATTAAAATATTTAACGTTATGTAAAAAATTTATTAAAAAATAATTGTACATGGTGATGGATTTTAGTTACGAATGTCAATCGTTAAAAAACAACAACAAAAAAAATAAAAAACAGTTATAGATTTTATTAAAGAAATGAAGATAAAACAATTAGATAAACCATTTTAGTCCCGAAAGAAAAGGAAATATAATTTATGTATTCTGCATTATCAGAGCATGCATGTACATCTATATGTAATAATAAGGCTAAATGAAAGCGAGCTGGCAGACATATGTCTTTTATGCAGGAGATCTGTCTTCTTATTTCCCAACATGATTTCCAGCGGTCAGCACGTAAGGATTCAATGAGGATAATTTTAGTTCGCATTCATGGCAAAAAATGTTGTTTATCACATTCCCTTACATGATTATAGACTCATTTATTAATTTGATACGCATAACTTAATTAGAGAAGCCTAAATTAGGATAATAGTTAATGAGAATACTAATATCTAACACTGATAACGCGAACTATTTTTTACCTTTGCATTGCATGCTTCGTTTGCCTTGCAAGCTTCTGACCGCTGACTAAGAACTCCTGTTATACATGGAGCTCAGTGATTTTATAAAGCAGCCATATTACTGATATGTGTGTGCGGGGGGGAGGGAGGGTTGTTTGCAAGATTTAACCCAATTAGAAGGGTGAATTTAAAATTAAAAAAAAAAAAAGCTTAAAGTTAAGAAACTACAGTAAATCAACTGTGTAACTCATGCGTTGAGTAGTTTGAGATATAAGTTATCGGAAATGCAACCGCATAATATTCGTAACATTTCTCTTTATCGAGAACACTAGTTGGCTAACCTCTTTTTTATGAAAAGTATCGCGTAACGTAGTTAGTTATTAGCTGTCATTTTCTGTCTATGGAGTTCACTTAATACTCATCGTCAAAAGCACGATGTCAGTAAATTCAATCAGGTCATACCTTAAGGATACAATTACGCAATAAATTTAGCAATGAGCCTAATCTTCTGTGAGTGATTTAAAATAAAGGTATATTGGCAATTCTTTAGATAAATACGTTAATTTTTAGTATAATATGCAATTTAAATATAAATGATTACGAGTTGATGCTAGACCTGGGATACCATTAAAAATACCCTAAAGCCTCAACTAAGCAGTGGGCGAGCAACAACCTAAAAAATCATCAATAATTTTATTTTCTTGTTTCTTTCCTGTAAGCAAAACAGCATGGTGTCTGAATCTGTATAACATATCAAAATCAGCTTTTAAAGTTATTCTCAAACTAGTCATTTTCTCTTATTCAAAAACATGTTTTTGAGCAAAATGCAAAATAGACGGGGGAAGGTTGCCTCTGTCTGGATTTTGAAATTAATTTTTTTTCCTTTTTTTTTTTTTTTAACAAAAGTAGAAAAATTTATTCTTATCAAAGGACTTAAAATAATTAAAACTGAAAGGAAAAATAAAAGAGTTTAGAATTTTCGGTCAGGGAGTCTTTGCTTCCTGAAACATCTATGCAAGACGTTTTGGGTTCTTTTTTTTGTTTACTTGTGCGTTTAAAAATATTTTAAACGTGGTGGAAAGGGGTGTCGGGGCAAATATCCGGAAAATATTGACGGAAAAAGAGCAATACTGTTTCAATCTTTTATATTAAACAGAAGGGCGGTAGAAGTTTATTTTTGGATCTTTACTTATTTCTTATTTGTTATGTGTGTATTATTTTTTACGTTGTTGTGTTTAAAAATTGTTTTCCATGGGGTTTCTTCTAAAAATCCTCTCTAAATCAGCTTATTTCATGCTTGTACTCTTCATTTTAAAAAACAGTGGTTTCTGTTCAAAAATCTTACCCCGCCCTGAATTTCGTTCCGTTTACGACCATATTTCCGTTATGTATATATATCTATGTATATCCTTTTTTTCTGAAATAGTCGCGAATTAATCTCTACATTATTAAAAAATTTTGATCCGCAAGTTAAGAACAACAACAAAATTGAACAAATAAAAGAGGACATAACTCCTTCAAGTATAAGTTACGTACTTTAAAAAAAAAGGGGGGGGGGGAGAAAAGAAAAGAAAAAAGAAAGAAAGACACGTTCAACCGACGCGACAGCACAGGAAAGAAAAAAAAATGTCCTCATGAGGAAACAATCGCTTATAATTTAAAATATAATTCATTTATCGAACAATTAAAGCAAACTGTTTTATTCCGAATCTCTGCAATAATCATGCCTGCAATATCGGGCCTTTACGTTCAAAAATGATTCCGTAAATGTGTCCGAAATTTTCGTAGTGTTGAAAGAGGAAAAATATTTTTGGAGAACTGACTAAAAGGTTTCTTCTCTCTCTCTTTTTCTTTTTAGGATGTTCTCAATCCAAAAGAGGTACCTTCTGACACATTTCTGAATTCAGTTTTGTTCGGAAACGCATGGAATTGGCAGGTGTACTTATTCCAAAATTATGTAGTTGAATAGTGTTTCCATTTTTTGGTAAATGCAGAGGAAAATATGTCGTCACGTGATAACAATTACGACGATATTACTTATAACTCGATAAGTAATTTATTTACCGGAAAATGGAAAACACCATTCGATTCCATTTTTCTTCATTACTCAGACCTGAAAATGTTATTATTACTAAGTTTAAACGAAGTCAAAAAATGATTCAGAAAGTTTAGCGTTGTTGAGCAAGGAATTTGAGAACCACTCGGGATTCTGTATGATTTGTTACATTGATAATAGAGTCCTAAATCGGGACGGATATCCCGATCTTACCCGACCTGCAGCTCAGTTCCGGTCGGGTTGATGCTAATACAGGTGGACTTTAATTGTTTCGAATTGATCGGATTAAAAAAAAAAAAAAAGTCCTAAATATTTTTCAAACGAAAAAAACTATATATTTTAATATTAATGAGTGTATGTGTGTTAATTTTTATATAAAAAGATAAAATTGATATTAGAAATATAATTGTAGACTATATTTCCGTAACTCGATTATAGTAGGAATCAATTTTTTCCTTTCGGGTTAGGGTCATGTTCCGGTTTGAATATTTCGTATTCGGATCGGTTTCGGGTTGAAGTGTGCCGAGTTCGAATTGGGTTTCGTGTTGAAGTGGGCCGAATTTGAATCGGGTTTCGGGTGTGAGAATTGTTTTGTCCGTACAGAAGGATATCGAGTTACTTTAAACAGAATTTTTGTGTTCGTGTTAGATACAACCCGACATTTACAAGAGTCTAATCCACATTACACATTGAATATTCATCAAGTGACATTGAATATTGATCCAGCTTGTTGAGTGGGAAAAAATCATCCCCAGGCAAACAGCAATAACAACAACAAAATAGTACGCCTAACCACTTCTAATGGATGGTTATATTTTAAATTATTTTAAATAAGTTTTTTAAATGTTTTTTTATTTAAACACGAAAATCGCCTTTTGTTTGTTTGCTAACTTACTATTATTTTGATATTAGTTGATTAATGGTTTTTGTACCTTTTCCTTAATAAAAAATTATGCTGTTGATAAATTACATAATGTGTATTACAGAAAGTTATCTTATTATTGAAAGGATTTTTTCTTTGCAAGAAAATTATATTTGTACATAATTAACATTATAAGTAACGTATTGTTTATACGCACTTCGGAAAATGCTTAGTAATTTAAGCGCTTTATAGTAAATTTCTTATTGCTGAAATAAAATCAAAATTCGTTTGAACATTTCTTTTTTCCAAATGTAACAGGAATATTTAACCCTTTATGTACTGAATTATGAATTCATGAAAATTTTATCTTCTAAAGCATTTTTCGTGAACTGTTTAAACTACATTAGAAGATTTACATAATCATTTAATAAATTTTACAAGGATTAAATGGTTTAGAAGGATTAATTAAATTTGAATTTATAAGGATTTTGTTCAATATTTATAACCCTACTCACATCTTTTATTTTAAATCTTTTTCTTAGTATTTTGTAGAATTATGAAATCTACAAATATAATGTTCTTACAATAGAAATATTACCAAATTGAAAATTACCCCCCTCCCACCCCAACGCAAAGAAAGCTGAAAAGATGCAAAGGCAAAAGAAATCATCCTTTAAAAAGTATTTTTGTTTTGAGTAACCCATAAGGCTTTTGGAACAAGATAGAGTAATGTATCTATAACTCATTCTAAACTGCATTACAACTAATCGATGCATTAAATGAATTTTATAACAAGTTATTTTAATGGTACTTATAAGTACCGTCAGTAGATAAAGGGTTAAACTATAAATTAAAATATAAATCAAAAACCGCAATCTTAAAATTATAAAATGAAAATAATACTTATAAACTTTTTAATCAAGAAAAAAAAAAAAAAAAAAAAAAGATTCAACAATTAGGGTGGGAGGAAAATCGCTGAGTAGCGACTCTCTTTTCAAACAGATAGCGCTATGTCACTTGATGAAAATCGTTGAAAATGAAATATTTTAAAGATGTTTATTATTATTATCATCATCATTATTTTGTTTTTTGTTGGATTTCTAAAAAAATACTGAACCAATTTTGATGAAATTTAAGTGGAACCAATTCGAGAGTATCCTCTTTCAATTAAAATAATAATAATAATAATAATAATAATAATAATAATAATAAAAACATGTATCTGTGGCGTAGTTTCGGAATAATCGGTGAACATGCATAAAAAATTACTCATGCGTCGATTTGAGACCCCTCCTTTTTTTGAAGTCGGGTAAAAATAAATGACAATTGTGATTTTATTGTAATGGTACTAGTCATTTCCTTTAAATATGAATGGGGAAATTATCAGAATATGAATAAAATATTTGTACACATCTTTTAAAAAATGTATGTTATCGAATTCTGTTGTTTGATAAAAGTTAATGAATACCATTAGGAGAAAGTGAAAATATAACTTTCATTTATCATTTTTTAACATAGTAAAATGCAATACGTATATGTAGGTTGTAAAGCTCAAGAAAAATCATTCCGAAGGCGTTATACGGTGTGTTCCACCGTGGGTGGTCAAATGGGGTAGTATCGAAAATGATAGAGTTAAAATGCTTTATCATTCCTTGAATCAGAAACGAATGATGGGCGGCCGCGGGCTGCATTTAGATACATCATTTTCGAATATGATGATCGTGAGCAAGAAGTTTTATGGAGTCAAGTACATAGTTAAATTAATAAAAATAGATATTAGAAAGAAATACCAACACTACAAACATTGCATTTGCTTTCAATGTTACAAAAATCAAGAATGCTGTAAAGACTGATATTTTAGAGAAGATATTTTAGGGTTATAATTTTCGGCTGAAAATGTTAAAATTAAGATAATTTAAAAAATAAAAAAATATGCACTTTCAGCGGAACAACCAAATCCTAGGATGGGTTTTGATGGCATTATAATTTTTATTCGCAATAACTTTACTTCAATTGCTCATTGTGTTTGTTCCATTTTTTTTTTCTTATTTAATATATTATTTTTGAGTATTTTAAATGTACGATAACCCAAATTATGTAAAATATTAGCTTAAAATAACTCGTGAAAGGATGAAATCGTAATGTTTTGTGGAATCTATGTTAATTTGGGATTGACAATTCCTCCATGGATCCAGAATTATTTGTTTTTTTCTCTTTTAGATATTTTATTGGCATTTTTCATAACTGATTTGTGTTTCCTCTTTAATTTTTGTATTTTTATTTTTCCCCATTTGTGTCTATAAGGAATTTGATTAAAAACTACAGAAAAAGGTTTTAGTGATTATGTGGTGTGTAGAAATAAACAAAAACAGACATAATAAGCTTATTTCAAAACTTCGTAAAAGGAACCTCCATGTTTTCAATGTTTATCTCTTATTTTTGCTCAATAAGATTAAAGTTATTAAATACTTTTATCTTACCAACAGCAACAACAATAATAAGAAGAAAATTAATAAATATTGCTTAGAGAAAATCAAAGCGGATACAGATTGAAACTTGTATTAGAAATACAGAAAACTTAAGTCTGAACGAAACAAAATTACGTAATCTACTTGGAAGGGTGGGAAAACAAAAGAAAGAAAACAATCAATTTTTAGACATTTAAGAATCGTGATGGAAAAAATATTTCTTTCAGTGTGAGCAAAAAGAAAAACCAAGAAACAGACAAACGCAAAGAAAAATGTGTCGTTTTTCTTTCCTAAAGCGAAACTCAGATGGATTGTGTCATGCTACAAATACGATACCTTTCACCTTTTTCTCTTAGAATCTGCATTTGTCTTTCTAAATTGAAAAAGAATCGTTTGACAACTTGGCCTGATGGATTGACCAAAGTTAAGGCTCACGCCACTCATCCTATGCGAGGCCCCCTTTGTTTTATCTTTGATGTCAGTCTCGGAAATGAAAGTTTTTAGGGTGCGCCCTTAACCTTAATTTGTATCATCATTTTTTTAGGCAGTTTCACTAATTATATATTGCCATTTTTAGGGAATGGAATGACAACAATTCATAAATCATTTATAACGTTCCTTATTTTTATTGTTATGTAAAGTTTGTTTTATTTTAAAAGCAAAAACTATCTGTTTAAGCCGTTCTACGCACGAGAGTTTATAAATTTAATTCTAAAATTATTCTTAGAAAAATATTTTTCTACTACTGCGCATTTTTTTAAAATGAAATTTAATTTATCATGTTGCTCTGGCAGTAGACAATAAAACGATATCTTTGGAATAAGAGAATAAATAGGATAAAAAGTTTTGTTAATGTTTGTGATAAAATGTTTTTATCTGTATTTAAGAAAAAAGGTAATAATTAAGTGCAAGTAAATAATCTCTAATTATTTGCATGCTAGCTAAAAGAATTATCGTAATACCCGCTACAGCTTCTTAGTATTGCAGCGTGGCGTACGTAATATATATATCTCACATTGAAGTAAAAATTTACAACTGGTTAGAACTAGCGCGATTACGGGTTGAACATAAAAAAAAAGGAGGCAAAAATTCGCCAAAAAACATAAAATAAAAAAAATCAATTTAAAATTTTCAAATTTTTTGCCCCAATCGTTCATGGGTCCTCTACCAGCAACCCGTGTGCCACATTTCGTAGCCCTGCGCCCTGTGGTTTCTGGGTTTTCGAGGTTACATAGATTTTAATAGGGTAGATAATAAAAGAAATTGGATAGAGACTGTAATTAGATAAGAACATAGGCATTGCCAGAACAAAATTCACGGAGGGTTTTAAGACCTGTACTTTGCGAAACAAAATTTCTGCGTCAACTGTAAACTCATCCCGAACGCAACAAAAAAATTTAGTTTACTCGAAACCCGACTTGATCCCGATATATTTCAACCCGAACATGAAATATCCAAACCCGAACTCGAAACTCGAAGGGGATTAAAATTAATCCATATTTTACTAAAATTATTGAAAAATAGTCTAAAATCCTGCCTGTGATATCAATTTTTGTATATTCTTATGCCGTTATTAAAATTCAAATAGAAAGTTTTTTCATCTAAAAAATATTTAGGATTTTTTTTTTTTTTTTTTTTTTTTTACTTTCTTCTATCTTCAATAGAAGAAAGTATTGTAATCGAAATTTTTTTCGACTTCCGGTTTTCGACGGATTTACATGTTTTAGGGGTCAGAGATCCCAAAAACATGTTTATAGAAAATGTCTGTCTGTCCGTGTGTCCGTCTGTCCGTGTGTCTGTCGCCATTGTACCATCAAAAAGTGTATGAAGTTATGCATAGAATTGAACCAAATTTTTATGTTATGTTTTTGGCTATGGCAAGCAGATACTCCCTGAATTTGGAAAAAATTCGCCGGTAGGGGGCGCTGATATAGCGATTTTTGTGCGATTTTGAATATTGTACCATCCAAAAGTATATGAAGTTATGCATAGAATTGAACCAAATTTTTATTTTAAGTTTTTGGATATGGCAGGTAGGTCCTCCCTGAATGTGGAAAAAATTCGCCGGTAGGGGGCGCTGTAACAGCGATTTTTGTGCTATTTTGAATATTGTACCATCCAAAAGTATATGAAGTTATGCATAGGATTGAACCAAATTTTTATTTTAAGTTTTTGGATATGGCAGGTAGGTCCTCCCTGAATTTGGAAAAAATTCGCCGGTAGGGGCGCTGTCACAGCGATTTTTGTGCGATTTTGAATATTGTACTATCCAAAAGTATATGAAGTTATGCATAGAACTGAACCAAATTTTTATTTTAAGTTTTTGGCCTTTGCAGGCAGATCCTCCCTGAATTTGGAAAACATTCGCCGGTAAGGGGCGATGTAACAGAGATTTTGAATATTGTACCATCCAAAAGTGTATGAAGTTATGCATACAATTGAACCAAATTTTTATTTTAAGTTTATGGCTATGACAAGCAGCACCTCCCTGAATTTGGAAAAAATTTGCCACTAGGGGGCGCTGTAATAGCGATTTTGCATATTGTACCATCGAAAAGTGTATGAAGTTATGCATAGAATTGAACCAAATTTTTATTTTAAGTTCTTGGCTATGGCAAGCAGGTCCTTCCTTAATTTGTAAAAAATTTGCGGGTAGGGGGCGCTGTAATAGCGATTTTCGTGCCATTTTGAATATTATACCATCGAAAAGTGTATGAAGTTATGGAGAGAATTGAGCCAAATTTTTTGTGTTTCTTTTTGTTCATGGCATGAAGGTCCTCCCTGAATTTGGAAAAATTCCGCTGGAAGGGTGCGCTATAATTACGATGTCTGTACCATTTTCTTTATTGTACAATCGAAAATTGTATAAAATATGCATACAATTGAACCAAATTTTTTGTGCATGTTTTTGGCTTTGGCCAACAGGTCTTCCTTGAATTTGGAAATATCGCGCGGTAATGGGGTTCTGTGATGGCGATTTTTGTATACTTTTCTTGATTTTTCGTAGTTCTATTGTCCATCGGCGGCTCGTGCAAAGGCGGGAACTCACTTCCTGCTAAGCCGGCTATTCACAAATATCTGATAACAACAGAATAAGGAAAAACTATTAATTTTAACAAATATCATGATATAGATTAACTCGTTTTTAGTTCATTTAATTGACTGAAGCAGAAATTTAAGATGAAAATCAAAGTTGGTATAGTAATGAACTAATAATATTGATGTATTAACATGTGTAACTAGTTTTTGAAATATTAAGATGTATAAGATAGAAGAAAGTTTTGGGATTGGCACATCCAACTAGTTTTTTTTTTTTTGAAAATCGGGTCAACCTAAACCCGACCACAAAGAGGCAAAATCTAACCCGAAACATTTAAAGCCGATCCGACCGCAAGGAAAGAAAAAAGCGTTAACCCGTCCCAACCCGATACGGGGGACGGGTCGGGTTCGGATAAAATCGGATTACCCTACTCGATGCAGGACTCTAGGAGAGGTGTAATTTTCTATGTTTATGTAGCTCACTGCCAAGGCCAAGATTTTTAAAATAGAGAATATACATATCAACAAGTTGGAAATTGCTCGTCAAACGTGGCAAATGAGGTGCGTTCGTACTATAACTAGTTTTATAACTATTTTTTGCACCCCATATTGCACTGAATGTATAATTTTTTGCACTTCATAAAGTGCATAGTCTGATACATCATTAAAATGCACTTCCAATATTTTTTTCCCATTCCCCGTAATGTAACGGAACACTTTTGACTGTCCCTGTAATTAAACTATACATCCGATTTTCCTAAAATTTGAAATAGCTCAACAAAATTTTGCAACAATTATATCTTTAAAATTTCAGACCATTCGGAAGGCTGTAATATCATTAAAATGCACTTGCAATAATTTTTCCCATTGGCCGTAATGTAAAGAAAAACTTTTGACTGTCCCTGTAATTAAACTATGCATCCGATTTTCCTAAAATTTGAAAGGGTTCGACAAAATTTTGCAACAGTTATATCTTTAAAATTTCAGATCTTTCGGAAGGCTCTAATATCATTAAAATCCACTTGCAATAATTTTTCCCATTGGCCGTAATGTAAAGAAAAACTTTTGACTGTCCCTGTAATTAAACTATACATCCGATTTTTCTAAAATTTGAAAGGGCTCGACAAAATTTTGCAACAGTTATATCTTTAAAATTTCAGATCATTCGGAAGACTCTCATATCATTAAAATGCACTTGCAATAATTTTTCCCATTGGCCGTAATGTAAAGAAAAACTTTTGACTGTCCCTGTAATTAAACTATACATCCGATTTTCCTAAAATTTGAAAGGGCTCGACAAAATTTTGCAGCAGTTATATCTTTAAATTTTTAGATCATTCGGAAGGCTCTAATATCATTAAAATGCACTTGCAATAATTTTTCCCATTGGCCGTAATGTAAGGAAAAACTTTTGACTGTCCCTGTAATTAAACTATACATCCGATTTTCCTAAAATTTGAAAGGGCTCGACAAAATTTTGCAACAGTTATATCTTTAAAATTTCAGATCATTCGGAAGGCTGTAATATCATTAAAATGCACTTGCAATAATTTTTCCCATTGGCCGTAATGTAAAGAAAAACTGTTGACTGTCCCTGTAATTAAACTATACATCCGATTTTCATAAAATTTGAAATGGCTCGACAAAATTTTGCAACAATCATATATTTGAAATTTCAGACCATTCGGTTGGGTAGTTTTTGCTCTGTTACATGCGGACAGACGGACAGACGGACGGACAGACGGAGAGACGGATGGACTGAACGACAACTATAGGTGCTACGTATTTATATAATTACGAACGCACCTAAAAAGGCTAAACTAAGAATTTTCTGTTGAACAGCCCGTGTACGATAGTTTTAAAACATGTCAATATAAAAATTAATACAAAAATGTAAAAATAAAAGAAAGTAAACTTCTACTTTACTTTCTCTTAATGGAGAGGCCAGATAATAATTTCTCTTTTTCCGTTAGGGAGATCTTCTCCCCTTAATTCCCCCGTTTATTTATTTATTTATTTTAATATGCAAATAACAAACATAAAGAGAAACACATACCTAAAAATTATCTTAAATGAGTCAGATTGGGGTTCGGGACTAACAGAAATATATATATAAATATACAGTCGGACCTCGTTATACCGACACCCGGTTTTCACGTCACTCCGCTTATCATGTCAGTTTTTCAAAGTCCCGATTTTCTGTATATGATTTTAATGTAAATAAACACCGGATTTTACGTCATTGTATAATTTTCAACTCCGGATATCCCGACGATTTAGAAAATTATCCATTTTTCATAATCCATCTTATAAGCATATCTTATAAATAAAGCGGTAAGAGATGTCTTAGCCAAACTTTTCACAAAAGCGCCTAAAACACCCATTGAGATAAATGAGAAATTTTTTTTCAATCCTTTATCTGAATAAATAAACCCAAACACTATGAACGACCCACTTAAGCTCCAGATAGACGTATCAGTCTACTTGCGGTCTTTTTGTCCTGGTCAGGCGACGCTTTCTTGTGGTTACACGGCGTTTTTCATCCGACTAAAACCGAAGCATTGCATTGCATTGAAACTATTAGAAATTATCTAACATCCATTTCTAAAAAAAACGAATATTGATTACAATTCATTGTATAATATTGAAAAAAGAATTGTAGGAAGCACATCTAGGGATAAACAAACCTTAGTTCATCAATATTTCATGTAACAATAAAAAACAAAACAAAACAAAACAAAACAAAAAAACAAGTCATCATAAATCTGATTTTTACTCTTTTCTATTTTGTTTTTGTTTTTATTTTGTTTAATAATAATGTTTTATTATTATTAATGCTTAAAACTGCAAGAACAGTTATGAATTTCAAATTGTCTTAAATTAATTAAAAATACAGCTTTTTATAAACATTTTTCTCCAACTCCGGTTACCGCGGCACCCCGCTTATGACGACACTTTGTTCTGGTCCTTAGAATGTCGGGATAACGAGGTTCGACTGTATATATAATAATAATTGTCTTTAAAATAAAATCATAGATGGCAGCACCATAAATTTTGTATTTTTAAAGCTTCTAATAAAGTAATAATTTTAATTTTTTACACCAGGTGGTAATTAACGCTGGTTACTGGCAATATTGTAAAATTGTTATTAAACAATTTAAAATTGTTTTTAGGTATTATAAATAATGTAATTATTTTTTATTTATATTATATGAATTATATTTATCGCGGTGTTTCAACATGGATTAACTGATTCCATGGGTTTTATTTTCTGTGTTAACTTAACTGTTTTATTCACCTTAATCTTTTTGGATTCCATGTGCGAGAATATATTTTGAAAATCTACTGGGAATTATTCGGTATGTTTTGTAAGATTTCTATTGCTATAGATTGAATATTTAATGGGTTGTAGTTTTTTTCCATTTCATGCCATTTGATTATGTTCTGCTTTCATCTTGGGGCTATTTTTTTGGTTATATTGGTTGTTTGAGTACAGGGGGAAAAATTTTTTCAGCTTATAGCTTTTTTCTCACAGAAAACAACCGATTTGCTTATATCATTGAATTCTGTACTTTTGAAAACGTATTTCAATATATAAGTTTTTCAATTTTTTTCGGAATCCATATTCTTCTTTTTTTTTCTTCCATGTTAATTCTTGTAATTAGGAAGGTACTTTATTTTATACATAAAGTTCTATATTGTTGGTTTGTATCGCATTTTGTTGTCAATCATTTACAATATTGCGGTTTTTGATGATGGTCGGTAATGTTTAATTAATGGTTATATATATATATATAATATATATTTATATTAATTATTATTGAATTTATTTTATTTTATAGCATATAGCTATATGCTATATATTATCAATGTTATAGAATTATTTAAATTCTTAGTGTAGTTTAAATGAGTAAGATAATAGAATATTTTGAATGCTTTTTTTTTAAATTTTATTAACAATAGTTTTTTAAAAAATATATAGCGTGGTTTATATTAGGTTTATAATTATCTATATATAAGGATTTGTTTGGTTTTGCTGTTGATAATTTTTTTACATTCAAAGGCTTTCAATTGTTCATCTTATGACATTTGAATAATAAAAATACTACTAGATGGCAGCACCAAAATTTGTCTTTTGACGATAAGTTATAAATTTTGTCTTTTGCAGCTCCTTTTCAGTTATAATTTCCTAAACCAGGTGGATTTTTTAGCTAAATTTTGACGATATTGTTAAATAGTAATTAAGTAATTTAATTGTGCATTTTAGTTATTTTAAATAATGTAATTACTTTCTATTTATTTATTTATTTTATATTATATTCATTGTATTTCTCATGGTATTTCAAAATGTATTAACTGCATCCTTTGGTATCAATTACTGTGATTTCTTAACTGTTTTATTCACCTTAATTTTTACGATATTTTGGTAGCCATGTGCGCGTGGATATATTGAAAAATACTGAAATACTAATCGGTATGTTGTGTATTATTTCTATTTTATATCCTATAAATATTTAAACAGGTTTTATTGATTTTTCCATTTCATATTATTTGTTTCTATTCTGTTTTCATTTTTAATCTATTCACTTGATTATAATGGTTGTTCGGGCACAGAGAAAAATAATTTTTAGCTTTAGCTTTTTTTCTCACAGAAAACAACCATATTGCTTATATCATTGAATTCTGTGCCCTTGAAAACGTAATTCAATATATAAGCTTTTCCATTATTTGTCGGTGTCCACTTTCTTATTTTTTCTTCCATAATAATTCTCATAATAAATTATTTGGCACTTTTTTTTATACTTACAGCTTTAATTCATAATATTACGGTTTTTGATGGTGGTAGGTTATGTTGAATTAATGGTTATATATATAGTTCCTTTTTCTTCTAGTGCTAAACAATAAAGGAATAACAAAATTTTTTCTTAAGTAAATTATTTTAGGTCACTCAAGGAATAATTTTATTATTTCCTTTCAAAAACAGTGAAAAATACAGAAATTTAGTTAATTAAATTTGAACATTCAGCCATCTTAAAAATATAAATGTATTACAACTGAACTGAACATAAATATATTTTTCATATCGGAAAGAAAAAAAAATATATCAGGCAAGCAATACCCTATTAAATTGACCAAAGTTAAGACTCACGTCACTCATCCTCTGTGAGGCCCCCTTTGTTTTATCTGATGTCAGTCTAGGAAAGGAAAGTTTTTGGGGTGTGCCCTTAACATTAATTTGTATCATCATTTTTTAGACAGTTTCATTAATTATATATTGCCCTCTTTATGGAATGAAACGACAACAATTCACAGATCAATTATAACTTTCTTTTATTTTTATGTAAAGTTTGTTTCATTTTAAAAGTAAAAATAATAAAAGGAATTGGTTAGAGATTGAAACTGGCAGCAAAACAAAATCCCATGAGGGTTTTGAGTGTTGTACGTCCCGAAACTGAAATTTCTGCTTAAGGCTGTTCTCAAATCGAAAAGGGCAACTTTCTGACAAATGTTTGAATTTATTTTTGTTCGAAAATGCATGAAACTAGCTGGTGTTGTTGTTCAGAAACTATTTAATGGAGCTGTTTTTTTTTCATTTTTTTTGCAAACGCAATAGATCTTTCAGAAAATAGCGTCAAAGTGGGCGTTTTGAACCGAATTTCCGCGCGAAGGAAGAAAGAGCACTCAAGAGCGGGCGAAAAACGTGTTTGTCAAGTGATCGAAATGGCTTATAACTCAATAGGTAATTGATTGATCAAAAAATTGAAAAAACAGTTCAATTCCAAATCGCTTCCATGGCAAGGCTTTCCAATTTTATACCTTTCCGTTCAAAAATGAATTTGTAAATGTGTCAAAACGTTTTACGCTTGTTGAGCAGAGCAGTTAAGAACAGCCTTAAAGTCAATCCGAAACCTGATCAGAACCCGACAAAAAATTCATTAACCCGAAACGAATCCAAAGTGAAAGAAAATTAATCCATATTTTAATACAAAAATTGAAAAATAGTTTACAATCATATCTCTAATATAAATTTTATCTTTTCTGTATAAAATATGATCACATATACACGCATTAATATGAAATGTACAATTTATTTCATTAGACAAATATTAAGAATTTTCTTTTGAAAAATCGGTCGACCCAAACCCGAACCGACAGAGTCAAAACTTAACAAGAAATAGGCCCAAAGCCGAAAGTCAACCCGACCTGCAACGAAAAAAAGTTAGCGTCATGGAACACCTCATATAAAACAGTTTTAAAGCATGACAACATGAAAACCAATATAGAAATGTAAAACTACTGGCTTTTAAAAAAATGAAGAATTAAAACAGAAATTTCTTTTTTCTGTTTGGGGGATCTGTTTCCCTGAATCTCTCCCCCCCCCCCCTGTTTAAGAATTTTTTAAAAAACCAAATGAACATAAAAAGAAACACATACATAAAAATTATCTTCAACGGATGGGAATGTGTGCGGAGGGGGGGGGGGGGGGGGTTCAAAACATCCTTATTCATTTTTTTTTTTTTTTTTTTTTTTTGTCTTAAGACTTTTCTCAACTGCTTTGCTCAACAAGCGCAAAACGTTTTGGCACTTGTAAGTTCATTTTTTAACAGAAGGATATAAAATTGGAAATCCTGACCATGAAAGCGATTTGGAATCGAACTGTTTTTTTCCATTTTTTGATCAGTCAATTAACTATTGAGTTATAAGCGATTTTGATCACGTGACATGGCATTCTCTCCCCTTACTGACTGGATTTTCTTCTTTCGTTGGGGAGTTCAGTTCAAAATGCCAACTTTGACAGTATTTTCTGAAAGATCTATTGCGTTTACAAGAAAACGGAAAAAAAAACAGTTCGATGACATAGTTTCTGAATTACAACACCGTCTAGTTTTATGCGTTTCCGAACAAAAATGAATTAAAACTTGTGTCAGCAAGTTGACCCTTTGGATTTGAGAACAGCCTTAAAGAAATATAAAAATTATTTCTTAAGTGAGTTATTTTACGAGACAATTTTATCACTTCCTTTCAAAATCAGAAAAAAATAAAGAAATTTGGTTAATTAAATTTGAAAATCCAGACACCTTAAAAATACAAAAATATTATTGAACCAAACTTAAATATATCTTGTTCACATCGGAAAGGGAAAAATATATTAAAATTGGCAAAACTTAAGAATTACTCCACTTACCCTCATCAAGGCCCTCTTTGTTTTATAAATGATCTCAGCCTCGGAAATGAAAGCCTTAACCTTAATTTGTATCATCATTGTTTCTTTCAGACACTTTCACTAATTATATTACCCTTTTTAGTGAATGGAATTGCAACAATTTGAAATGAATTGTTTATAACTTTCTTTTATTTTGTTTTTCAATATTTCAGGTCCATAAAGAAAATTATTTTTTTTTTTAAGTTAAAATATTCTAAAGGTGTTTTTTAAAAGGAGGTTATCCATTTTATATGTTATTAATAAAGTTGCTTATTTAATTAAATGCGTGAGGTTGTACTAAGTAAATGTAATGAGGTTGTACTAAGTAAAATTAAGAAGATCAATAGCAATTGAATATAGCAATTAGAATATGAATAGCCTGGATATAGAATATCTATAGTAAAAATATTTATAATATACCTCTTACTAACTGCGCGAAGGCTGTTAGAGTTTCTTTTTTTTTTTTTTTTTTTTCTCTTTCTTTTTTTTTTTTTTTTTTTTTTTTTTTTTTTTTTTTTTTTTTTTATCCATAACTCAGAGCGATAAATATTGCTTGATGAATAAAATTTAAAAAAAATGAAAAAGTAAAAAAGTAAATTTTTAAACAGAATTTTGAACGATGGCTATTTATTGCACAGAAATTTTTAGAATTCAATTTAGCTTTTACTGTTTTATTAACGTTTCAATACTGCAATAAATACTACTTCCACACAGCTCCCCCCCCCCCCCAAAAAAAAAAATTAAAATTAAAAAGTTAAATATCGCAGTTAACCTTTTAGAAAAAAAAAAACTGAAAAGGTCGTCGTTTACCCGAAAAACGTTATCCCCCCCCCCCCCCTCAAATGGCAACGAGCCTCCGGGGCGCAATTTGAGAGGTACCGACAAACCAAAAACATGTTCTTAAATCTGAAACCTTCTTCTAATTGGTGGCGTAATCGGTTTTAAAACATACGATTTTTAACTCTTTCAAAAACATTGTCGAACGCAGGTCACTTCGCACACAAAGAGACGATCTTTTTTCTACGCTATAAGTAACTAAATGTCGTTATTTCAACACGATCGTTTTAGAGCATCTCGGTAGACCATATTTACACCACCTACAAAAAATTCGAAACGTTTGGACGGATAGAAGTATTTTCTAGAAAATAAAATGTGTGAAAATTTCGACGAAAGCAGTAAAAACCTGAGTGTTTCGACGCGGTTTTGCTCGCTTTCGGCTTATGTTTTCACTACTGAATATATATATATATATATATATATATATATATTTTTTTTTTAAATTTTAGAGAATTCAAATGGTAAGAACTTTTTTTTTGTTGTTATGCTAACGTAACCGATGCAAAAACAAGAAAAAACAAATTAAAATAAAACACATTTCTTTCTCAACTAGATATCAATATTTTTTCACGAATTTTTGTAATGAGGTGCATAACCGTCATATTTATAATCGCTGAAAATCTCAAACAATTCGGACAACAAAAACTATTCTTTTTAACCAGGGATGTAGTGGAGGGTATACTGGGGTATACGCCGTATACCCTCTGGATTTTTTTAAGGAACACCGTATACCCTCTGTTTCTCAAGAAAGCTATAGTATATGCACTCTAGGGTATACGCTCTGCCTTGAGCGTATACCCTCTGCTTAGAACGTATACCCTCTGGTTTTTTTACGACTACACCACTGTTTTTAACTACGTATTTAAATAGACCAGGTGGAAAGAAGAAGAAGAAGAAAAAAAAAAGCCTCCTTACTGTTTGTTACTATTTTACTGTTTTTTTTTCTTTTTTTTTCTTTTTTTTTTTTCCCACATAGTCAGGAGTCGCGTATTTTATAAGACATATAAAAATCTTTAAATTTTAAACAATTATAGCGTTGTGAAATTTATTATATTTTTGTTAAAAATGAAACATTTTCTATTGAAAGGTGAAATCCTGTAACTCAAATTCAAACCGAGCATTTATTAAGAATAACTTCTTTAAATCCTTTTGCTAAAGTTTTCAATATTTTTTTTCACGAAATTTTTACACAGGCTGCAAAACTGTTATATTGATAACCGATAAAAATTTTAAAGAGTTCGGACAAAAAGAACTGTTTCTTTCTTTCTTATCTTTTTTTTTTTTTTTTTTTGTAATTATGAAACGATCTAATGTGAAAAAACAACAACAACAACAAAATCTTCTTAAGCGCTTTTACCACCAATATTTTTTCGCGATTTTTTTCATTTTAAAATATAAATTTGACAAAATCGAATTAATAATTAAATCATACAAGTTTGAGCCATTTAAGGTCACGTGCCTTGGCAACGCCGGGCAGGTCAGCTATTTATCAAGTAATTCAGATGTTTAAGCTTAAAACTTATTTGATAAAGTAGATAGTATATAAGTAGGAGTATTTTAGTTCTAAAGAAATATCTCTTTCAAAAAACAAAAGCTGTTTGCTTTTTTTTTTTTTTTTTTTTTTTTTTTTTTTGTCGTAAAGGATGTTCTCTTTTTTTTCCCTTTTCTTCTCTCAACAACACGAGACTTTCTGTCATATTTACAGAGTGATTTTTATTTCCATATGCATAATATAGCATATGTATTCAGAATAATATTTCAGGCATTTCTTCTTCAGATGTCAAAGAATCGAACAACATTTATGAATAAGCATTTGTAAGAGAAAATCTTATATTATTTTATTTCTTACAAAGGATTTATTTGTTACGATTTTTTTCCCCATTCACTATGAGAATATATTTATTATAAATTTTTCGATTGGCATTGGTATAGTAGTTTTCTTGTATGGCATTCAGTATTGATCCATTCTTAATTTTCCATTATCTTCATATTTGGTACCGCAGTTGATTGAGCAATTTGAATATATAAATTTCTGCTTAATCGTTTATTAGTCAAATAGAAATCATTTACGATTGCGACTTCCATATATTCTGGAATATTGCCCTTGATAAAGTATTTCACAATATAAGTTTCCCTTTTCCTATTGTAATATTACCTTCTGTTTTTATTTATTTATTGATTGATTTATTTATTTCTCCTCCTTTTTTTTTTTTTTTTTTTTTTTATCAGTGCATTTAGCAAGATTGGATTGATGTTATTTTTTACATAGTCTAAGGATTGATTAATTTGCATAGTGTCGGTTACCTTGTAATTTAATTATTGTTTTATTTGCGAAAATGTCAGAACCCGAAAACTGTTAAAGAACACCAACTTTCGGTACAGATTTCAAATCCAGAGCCATTTTAGTCCGACTCCATCACTAGGGTGTAGCATGGAGGGAGAAACGGGTTATTAGCGGGTGCCAGAAACTTCTATCACTTTTGAATTTTTATCTTGTGCATCTCTCCAAACTCTTGTATGCGCAAATTGTAAATAGTAGGTGTGTTGTAATGTGTTTCTAATTGTGATGTTCAATATTGTGTGTTTAATGTACTGTGAAATCCCTGTAAATCCATGAAAAATGTAAATAATTATGCAATCACATTCAAATGATCCACATATAATCACTACACACAGTCATGTAAATAGTAGGTGTTTGATATTGTGTTGTAATGTGTTTCTAATTGTCATGTTAAATATTGTGTGTTAAATGTACTGTGACGTATATATATCCAAGAAAATTGTAAACAATTATGCAATCACATTAGGTGAAATGATCCTCATGTAATCACTACATACAGTCATATATTTCGATGTGAAATCTTCGGTTCGCCCCGAAAAATTGGGTAACCAATTGTGATTGTAATTGTAAATCTCATAGTAACCGAAATAAATCTCAGCAGCTTGATCAGGGACCCGACGCTCCCTCTCAGACTCTGGTTGAGAGTCGGGAGGAGTGGATGTGGTCTACCCCTCGGGATTGCACTAACACTCTAAAGCGAAAGCTGAGTTCCCGAGATGGTCATCGCTGTCATCGCTGTCATATTCGCCCCATATTGGCGCGATTTTTTTCTGACGCCAATATCATATAGGCAACGAGTACTTAACTTGCGCCAAAGTGTCGTTATTTTGCTTGATGTGGTAACCCGGATTATGTTGTTTATGCTGTTGATGTTTACGCCAAACTGGCAACTGAAAAAAATCGCGCCAATATGGGGCGAATATGACATCTGTGCCCAACTTTCCTATATGCTTGTTTCAAAGGAAAATGAAAAACGTTGTTGCATTCTTTAATAATCTGAATGGAGATATCTAAAAATTCCATGCATTTACGGATTAAAAGGATTTCGAGAATATGTCGGAAAGTAAAGCGTTTGAATTTGAAAACAGACTTAAAGAGAATTATGTAATATAACTATGAAATATAAATTTTGTTAAAGAGTTCTGCAATTAAATTTTGATGGGCTTTCTGTCTTTCCTTTTAACTTTTTTTTTTCGAATATTTTATCTTGTGTACAATATTTTAAATTTTAACATCTTCCCTATTACTTAAAAGAACATCACTAAAGTGATATATCAAATAGTATAATGTATATAAATACCGTGAACAAAATAATGTATAAAATTTACCATATAATACTAAGTACATACTATGTAATAATTGAAAAAATAACATAGAGACGTATGAACTTCATTGTTGTTGATCAACTTCTTACATAGTTCTTTATCTACCCTTGTAAACGAATCCATTTAAAACCCGTGACGAATGAAAACCATAAGATTTGCCCTCTGACCGTTTTCTACGAATAATAGACTATTCGGCACACCCAGTTCGGTGTGTTTCATTACAGTTTTAGTTGTTTTTTCGTAATTAATTGATTCCTATTTTACGAATTCTTTTTTAGTGTATGTTAGCACGATTCACCATATGACTAAATAAAATACCCTGTTTAGCAGCACCAGCATTAAAACTAGCATATTATGGACATCGAAAAACTTTATTTTATATGAATCAGATCGTCTGCTAACAGAATTAAATGACAATTTATTCCTTCTTGAGGTAGAGATAACGTGAAATATCATCAAAAATACATCATAGCAGCAACACCTGTTGGGCGGTATACGTTCAAACCTTAATAAGGATCTATTTATGTCACGTTGTAACATAATATGAAATTTCGTGCATTAGGTCTTCACACATAGCTATCGCGGGAATCACTAAAAATGTTGCGTAGTAGCGCCACCCGTTGAACGATTTACATCAAAGACTAATTTACATCAAAGCCAGCACCAATTTTTGTCAACATCTAAGAGAATATGAAGCCTGATTAAATTTTCTACATTAATTCTTGAAATAGAGCGTCCACGACATTTGTGTCCCATACAGAAAGACAGACAGACACTTCACGGACAGACATTTTCTAAACATAGTCAAATCATATTTAAGATATTCTAAAACGTATAAATCTGTCGAAAACCGGAAGCTAATTTTTTTCACGAATCCAATACATTCTTCATGTAAATATATAGAAGAAAGTAAAAATATATGTATGAAAAGAGAAGTGACAATAGAAAAGAAACAATAAATAATTGTGAGAAAGTAACATTTAAAAAAATAAAGATTAATTATTAGGTGTGTTAACCCTTCACTGCACGAATTTTTCTATTTTTGTGATTTTTTTTTTTTTAATCTATATATCGGGCTAATAATTGAAAAAATAGTTAAAAAATTTAAATTTCAAAATTTCAGCTAAAATTTATATTTTATGGTGTGTGCCATATGTACACATTTAGGGTTTTAAAATGTTGTATTGCTATATTTTGCAACTAAATGAGCTTAAATTAATTAATTTTATCTGTTTAACACTCTTCAACTTTTATTATATTAATATTTTTAAGTATTCAGAAAAAATAATGAAACTATCTTACCTTAATAGCTTGATTTTTTTTTTTTTTTTTTTTTAATGCAGCCATCCGACACGGACAAAATAAGTGTTATTCCATTCTTTTGATTGTTCTTGATTAGTTACAGTGATCGTATTAGCCAAATCCATGGCACTTTATGAGAATTATAAAGTTTTTAGGTATGTGCCAGATATGGCACTTGGTGCAGTGAAGGGTTAAATATGTTTTAAAATGTTAAATCAAATGGAAGCCGTTAAATTTTTATACTTTTATAATGCAAAGAAAAGACGATAAACATATTATCATCATAAAAACTCAAAAAGCAGCATAGCATGATTTTAAGGTTTTTTGAAATCCAAACTGGCCGACTTCTGACACATTTTTAATTCATTTTTGTTCGCAAACGTATCAAATCGGCAAGTGCACTTAATAAAAAAGTACGTCAGAAAATGCTATTCAAATTGGCGTTTCGAGACAAATTTCCGAACACATCACTTGCAGGAAAGGAAAAAAAAAAATAATAAAAGGGATGTTGTGAGAGAGTAATCACTTACAACAAGATATAATTCATTTATCGGAATGAAAAAACAATTTTTCGGTTACAAATTACTTCAATAATAATGCTTTTATGCTTAAAAATTATCAGAAAATTTTGTACTCTTGAGCGAGGAAAAATATTTTTTTTTAATTATATTTCATCCATTTTCAGTAATAATTAATTATATTATATCTCTGTGTGAATGCATGATAAACAAAATGAACATTTACTCTTGCTGGTTTATTTATAATAAAGTTCAAATTTCCTGATGAAAAATCAGAAAAAAAAACCACGTTTTCATGTGGATAGGAAAATATTTATAATTCTGTCATTGAGGTTTGAAATATATATTTTTGTAAGAATGGTATATGTGATACTGTAATATATATGATATTGAATAATATTCTTAATTTAAATTATGTACTTTTAAATAATAGAGACAACTCTGTCTCCAGACTTTGGGAATAGTCCAAGAATACGATCACCGATTTTGTTATACGATTCATTCGGTTATGCAGTCATGAGGATTTTACTTGTGAATCTTTTTTTGTTCGTGAGAAGGTATGGAAAACTGCGCGACCTCCAATATACGGACCTTGACATAAAAGAAGGGAAAAAGGCATTTGAATAGCAAAATAGAGAGTTGTATTTTTAATGCAGAGCAACTATTGTTACGGCCAGCTTCATCAGTTATTTACTTTGAACAAATAATAATGGAAAACATTTTTTTTATAAAATAATAATAATGAAACTCCTTAAAGAAGGCAAAAACGTAAGAAAGAATAGATAGCAACACTAAGCTCATGTTAAGAGTAATACACGGGTCGATTTGCGCCAGAACCGAACCCGAAATTTCTGGTTAAAAGTCAACCAGAACCAGGTTCAACCAGAACTCGTTTCCCGAACCCAGAATCGGGTTTGGGTCGAGTAACCAAACCCGATACACTTCATCCAGAACCCGAAACATTCACACAGAAACCCGACATGAACTCATTGTGAAATAGGATTATTCCATATTTTAATAGAATTATGGAAAAAAGATCTACAATTATGTCTCGATTATGAATTTCTTCGTGTTTTGTATAAAACTGGGCACATATACATACATTATTATTCAAATATGATTTTTTTTCCACTTGAAAAATACTCAGGACTTTCTTTTAAAAAAATCGCAGACCTGAAAGAGTCAAACACTAACCCGAAACTGACTCCAATCCTAAACATTTAAAGTCAACCGCCCGCAAAGAAAAAAAATTAGTGTCAACCCGACGCGACCCGAGCTGCCAGTCGGGTCGGGTTCGCGTAACATCGGGTTACCCCAACTAATACAGGACTTTAGCTTATATCAGTATATAATATAGTCATTAACAAATGATGGTGCTATAGAAAGAAGATGAAAAATGAACTACATTTTTAAATCAATACAAAAATTTCGTGACTAGATATTTACGTTGAGGAAATGACAATCATGTAATGTTTTTTATAAAATAATAATAAAAAAAATCTTAAGGAGATAGAAACGCTAAGCTCGTGTCAGTATATAATACACTCATTAACAAATGATGTTGCCCCAATTAATACAGGACTTTAGCTTATAACAGTATATAATACAGTCATTAACAAATGATGGTGCTGTAGAAAGAAGCAGGAAATTTAACTACTTTCTTAAATCAATACAGAATTTTCGCGACTAGATTTGAGGACATTGACAATTTATTTTTAGAGATTGAGGAAATGACAATCAGAAATGTTTTTATAAAATAATAAAAATAAATTAATTATTTTTATAGAAAAATACATTAAAAAAACGACAATCAATACTCATCCCACACGTCCTGTGTATAAAATGGTATAATTAGCAAATCGGATGATGGTGTCATACTGAGAAAAACAAAATTTAACTCACTACCTACATTAATGTAAATATTACGTAATCCCGCGGTTATCATATTTTTGTTACGCAAGAAATGAGATGTGGATTTTTTTTTTTTTTTTTTTTTTTTTTTTTTTTTTTTTTTTTTCAAAAAAAAAAAAAAAAAAAAAAAATTCTTAATTTCCCCCCCTTTTTTCTTGAAAAATTTTCCTTGAAGATAGTTTGCAACATCGTGCCGCATGTGAAAAATCCTGTTTTTAAAAAATTGCAAAAACACTTCCCGATATAGGAAAAACTATCATAAAAAATTGGTATAATAGAATACGAAAATTTAGCGTAACCTGGCACTTACAAATTATTCTAAATACCTTGTCTTCATTAGTTACCTCTATATTAACAGAATCAATCAGTTGCCTCAGAAATCAATAATTGCTTGAGATCAACGGAAACATCTATTCATTCCAAAATTCATGTGTTTACAAAGAAGACTAAGGAGATCTGGTATTGGTTGAAACCTTTATAAAACGTTTGTTCTTTCTTATCTGAAATAGGTATGGTTTACAACAGTTTAAAAGTACACTATTCAATATCTCTTAGTCTGCTGCAAGGCAAAATTAATAGATAGTATTAATAAGAATTCCATACCTATTAACATCTGCCACTTATGATGTCCGTGGTGATAATGGGTATTGAATATATTCAATACCTACTATCACCACCGATTAACATCTGCCAGTTCATCAATGCAAGAAGAATTGTTTTTTTTTTTTTACATGTTTCAACCTTCACCAAATATAACATAATTTAAGGAAATAAAAGGAAAAATGTTTTAAAATTAATGCATTAATTTATAATTAAGTTCTAAAAATATTAAAATGTTCTACTGTCATTGGAAACACACCTGTGAACATATTTTTACTTTCTTCTATCTTTACAAGAAGAAAGTGCGGGATTCGTGAAAATTTTCGAACTCCGGTTTTCGTCGGATTTACACGATTTAGGGGTCAGAGATCCCGAAAAACATGTTTCTACAAAATGTTTGTCTAATACTCTGTCCGTTCATCTGTCTGTGTCTGTCTGTGTCTGTCTGTATGTTACACAAATTTTGTGGGCGCTCTATCTCAAGAAGTAGAGCACGAAATTTAATAAAACTTTAGATTCAGTTAGACCCCAATATAAATTGGTGCTGATTACTTTTTGGTTTAAATTATCCAGCAGGTGGCGCTGCTATCCTGCCTTTTTCACGATTTCCGCAATAGCCATATCTCAAGAACTAATGCTAGGATTTTCATGAAACTTCAGATTCAGTTAGTCCTTGATATAAATTAGTGCTGTTTAATTTTTGGTGTAGATCACCTAACAGGTTTCGCTGCTGTTGCATTGTTCACGATTTCCGCAATAGCTGTATCTCAAGAACTAATGCATGAATTTTCATCAAACTTGAGATTCAAGTTAGTATCTGATATAAATTGGTCCTGATTAGTTTTTGATGTAAATCACCCAACAGGGGGCGCTGATATGCAGAATTTTTTATGATTTCCGCAATATCTCTATCTCAAAAAATATAATGCACGGATTTTCATAAAATTTCAGATTCAGCTAGAAGTTGACATAAGTTGTTGCTGATTAGATTTTGGTGTAAATCACCTAACAGGTGGAGCTGTTATGTTGCATTTTTCAGGAAGTATTAATATGTATGAGATAGTAGAAAGTTTTGGGATTGTCACATCCGACTACTTTTATTATTAGGATTATTATTTTACTGTATGAGAAAGTTAATGAAAAATCAATTACAAAATCTCAACTTTACCTACAAAAACCAGGTTAACCTCTTCACGCCACACATGTGGACCTTGAGTTTTTTAGCCCAAGATATGCTATTTCTTTCTCCCAGCAATTAAAGTGTCGTTTCTATAAAATAACGTTCCGTTGTATAAACCAGCAGTAAAACAAAGCAGATGTATCACTGTACGGTTAAATGCTCTACTGCAATTTTTTTTAACTTCTAAGCATCGCACATTTTCCATTTTTACACCGTCGTCGTATTGGGGATAAGTACTTTTAAATGCAATCTGTTTGAAAACTGCATGACAATTTATTTTTGAGATATTAATTTTTTTGTAGTTTTTAGCGCTATTTGTTTAATTTTGGCAACGCAAGTACTCCATTTCTGTAGAAAGTAAAGGAAAAATAGTTGGAAAATAGTAATTATATCTTTTTGTTGCCATTTTCCCGTAACAACTGAAAAAAAAAGTAATTAAAATACGCGCTATATTTTGAAAAAATATAAATGAATGATTTCTGATAAAACATGGAGCTATTATAAACCAAATTTAATTTTAAGTATCTATATTAATATCACAAACACATGAAGGCATATAAATCATTAGATAGCTGATTTTCTTTGTCGAGTTTCTTGAATGACGAGATCTCTCTCTTTTTTTTTTTTTTTTTTTTGGATTTGTGTATTATTCAGTGATAGTGACGTCATATGCACACTTTAATAACGATGTTGTTTAAGACTGGATCGTAAATGTGGAATTCTTCAGCGGATGCGAATGTCGTCATTTTATATAAAATTAAAGCGTGTGTTTTAATTCTTAAAACTGAAATACGTTTTGTACTATCTATATTTATATACATATATATATTTTTTTTTTCATCGGAGGCGACACTAAATTCTGAAAAAGCAGAATTCTTGTTTTCTAATATTTTATTTTTAGTCTTATTTTACATTTATTATAATTGCAATTACTGTCAATAATAAAAAGAACAAAAATTTGGTAATAAGTTATTCACTACGGAATAACAAGATAAGTAAAACAACAAGATAAACAAGATAATAAGTAAAGTCAACAAGATAAGTAAAAAATTTTTGGTTTGGCAGCACCAATGTAATTTATGTGCGTGTGTTATGTGTATGTGTATTTTGTTAGGGATGTAAAAAAAGCGTGAAGTAATTTTTCGGAAGTCAATGTTGTTGGATTATTTGAACAAACCGTTAATATTTGATAAAAATAATATCAAATATATTAAATATATTAAGTTTTATTAATTTGTAGAAAAGTAAGAAAGAAATTTACTGTTAGTTTTTTATTACTTTCTTCTATCTTCACAAGAAGAAAGTATTGGATTCATAAAAATTTTCGAATTCCTGTTTCCGACGGATTTACACGCTTTGTAGGCCAGAGATCCCGAAAAACGTGTTTTTACAAAATGTGAGTCTGTCAGTCTGTCTGTCTGTATGTGACATAAATTTCGTGGGCGCTCTATCTCAAGAACTAGCGGATGAAAATTAATGATACTTTAGATTTAGTTAGACCCCAATATAAGTTGGTGCTGCCTTTTTGATGTAAATCGCCCAACAGGTGGCGCTGCTGTCCTGCATTTTTCACGATTTCCGCAATAGCCATATCTCAAGAACTAAAGCACGGATTTTCAGAAAACTTCAGATTCAGTTACTCCTTGATATATTTTGGTGCTGATAACTTTTTGATGTAAATCGTCCAATAGGTGGCGCTGCTATACTGAATTATTCATGATTGTCTCAATAGCTCTATCTCAAGAACAAAAGCACGAATTTACATCAAACTTCAGATTGAGTTAGTCCCTAATATAATTTAGTGTTGTTTAGTTTTTGGTGTAAATCGCCCAACAGGTGGCGCTACTATGCTGCATTGTTCACGATTTCCGCAATAGCTGTATCTCAAGAACTAATGCACGAATTTTCATCAAACTTTAGATTCAGTTAGTCCCTTGATATAAATTGATCCTGATAAGTTTTTGGTGTAAATTGCAAACAGGTGCCACTGCTATGTTAAACTTTTCACGATTTCCGCAATAGCTCTATCGCAAGAACGAATGCACGGATTTACATCATACTTCAAATTCAATAAGAAGTTGGCAAAAGTTTTTACGGATCAGATTTTTATGTATATCACCTAACCTTGTGCCGCTGTTATAATGTAATTTTCAGGAAGTATTAAGATGTATGAGATAGAAGAAAGCTTTGGGATAGCCATATCCGAATAAAGAAATCATTTCACTCATAAATTACCATTAACGCTGAGCGGCCACAAATGTGGACGTTATAATTTTTTTTTTTCGTGAATTTTTACTGTTTTTTTTTTTTCATTTTTTTTTCAATGCCTATCAAGGGCCTACTTCAGTCACGTGAAAAGACCCGTTCGCTAATGCTATTCCTATGGAAGAAATTTATAAAGATATCTCGGTCGCATTTCAATATTTTTAGATGATTTTTTTTGCAGTGGCTACCTGAGGTCGATCTGTATGCAGGACGTTTTCTACTTTTTCAATTTCGTTTACAAGTATTTTTAATCAGGACACTTTTATTTTCAGAACCGGTTTCTAAAATGAAAGCATCCTCTTGAAAAAAAATGCCTATGAAAATCGAAAAAGTAAAAAACGGCCTTTTTACAGATCAACCTCAGCTAGCCACTGCAAAAAAATCATCTAAAAATATTGAAATGCGACCAAGATATCTTTATAAATTTCTTCCATAGGAATAGCATTAGCAAACGGGTCTTTTCGCGTGACTGAAGTAGGCCCTTAATATAAAATGAATAAATCTTAGAAAAATAAACTAAGTATTTTTTTTTTCAGCATAAAAAAATCATCCCTGAAGATATTAAGTTAAATAAGAGAACGTAATATTAAGTATAAAAAAAAAAATAGTAAAAAAAAAAAAAAAAAAAAAAACACTTTTTTGTATTGAAATCAATGTTTATCCTGAAAATAACACCTAATATTTTGGCTGCAATTCATATTTTCCCCCTAAAATCTCCGTTACAGTACATTAATTTGGCGTGAGCACCAATCTTCGTAATGAAAAATTCACTGCTTTTTTAGATAGCTTTCATTACAAAAAGCTACCTATTGCAGCCGTTCGGAGGAAAGCGATTTCAAAAAATTTTGATATATTTTCATCGATCATGACCCCCAGACCCCGAAACCACCCTCCGTTCAAAAATGATATATATATATATATATATATATAGATCTGACCTATGTCACACTGTAACTCTCGTAATTCTGAACCGATTTCGATGTAATTCGGTATGTACGTAGTACATACCAATGTCTCGACCGAGTTCGTTGGCCAGCTTCATCCGCCGTTTTGTTTCAAAATGGCGGCCATTTAAAAAATTTTAAAAAATTTTAAATTTGAAATGTGGTACCAAAAAATTAAAAATGGAAAAATATTTTTTTCTTATGTATTTGACCTTTATACAAAGATTCCGGAGCAGTTTCTATTTCGTCTATATCTTAAAAAATGGCTGAGTTATAACATTTTGAATTTCTACCGTGGCTGACATTTTGAAACGTCCTGAATTTTGTCACGCGATAAAAGGCGTATTTATAAAACGATTTCGATGTAATTCGGTGTGTACATAGTACATACCAATGTCTCGACTGAGTTCGTTGGCCAGCTTCATCCGCCATTTTGTTTCAAAATGGCGGCCATTTAAATTTTTTTTAAAAATTTAAAATTTGAAATGTGGTACCAAAAAATTGAAAATGGAAAAATATTTTTTTCTTATGTATTTGACATTTATACAAAGATTTCGGAGCAGTTTTTGTTTCGTCTATATCTTAAAAAATGGCTGAGTTGCAGCATTTTGAATTTCTAGCGTGGCTGACATTTTGAAACGTCCTGAAATTTGTCACGCGATAAAAGGCGTATTTAAGAACCGATTTGGATGTAACTTCGTTTATACATAGTACATGCCAATGTCTCGACCGGTTCGTTGGCCAGCTTCATTCGCCGTCTTGTTTTTAAATGGCGGCCATTTAAATTTTTAAGAAAAATTTTAATTTGAAATGTGGTACCAAAAAATTGAAAATTGAAAAACTATTTTCTTTTTATGTGTTTGACCTTGATAGAAAGATTCGGGAGCAGTTTTTGTTTCGTCTATATCTTAAGAAATGGCTGAGTTATAGCATTTTGAATTTCTAGCGTGGCTGACATTTTGAAACGTCCTGATTTTTGTCACGTAATAACAGGCGAATTTATGAACCGATTTGGATGTACTTTGGTGTGTACATAGTACATAGAAATATCTCGACCGAGTTCGTTGGCCAGGTTCATCCGCAATCTTCTTTCAAAATGGCAGCCATTTAAAAAAATTTTTTAAATAAAAAAAATAAAATGACATACCAAAAAATTGGAAAATGAAAAGATTTTTTTCGTATGTGTTTGACCTTAATACAAAGATTCCGGAACAGTTTTTGTTTCGTCTATATCTAAGAAAATGGCTGAGTAATAGCATTTTGAATTTCTATTGTGGCTGACATTTTAAAACGACCTGATTTTTGTCACGCGATAACAGGCGTATTTATGAACCGATTTGGATGTAACTTGGTCTGCACATAGTACATACGAATGTATCGACCGAATTCGTTTGCCAGCTTCATTCGCCATCTTGTTTCAAAAGGGTTGCCATTTAAAAAAAATTAATTTAAAATTTAAAATGAGGTATTAAAAAATTGGAAAATAAAAAGATTTTTTTTATGTGTTTGGCCTTGATACAAAGATTCCGGAGCAGTTTTTGTTTCTGAAAATTTGTTCTTTTGTTTATATCTTAAAAAATGGTTGAATTATAGCACTTTGAATTTCTAGCATGGCTAACATTTTGAAACGATCTTGTATTTGTCACGCGATAACACACGTATTCGCCTATTTCGATGTAAGAAGGCATGTGGATAGTATACATCAATACCTCGACCAATTTCGCTGGCCAGCTTCATCAGCCATCTTGTTTCAAAATGGCGGCCATTAAATTAAAAAAAAATTATATTTAAAGTGAGGTGCAAAAAAATTATAAATTGAAAAAGGTTTCTTTCTTAAGTATTTGACTTTGATATAAGGATTCAGGAGCATTTTTTGTTTGTCTTTATCTTTAAAAAGGGCTCAGATATAGCAATTTCAATATCTAATGTGGGTGACATTTTGAAAAATCTTATTTTTTTGCCTGCGACAGCACTCGTATCTATCAATCGATTCCGATGTGAGTGAGCATGTGCACAGCAATTACTAAGGTCTCGACCAAGTTCACTGGTTAGCCCCATCAACCATGTTGTCTTAAAATGGCAGGCACTTTAAGAAATCGCCGAATTTGGCAACATATATAAGTTACTTTAAAGAAAAGCAGCTTGGATAAAGCTGACTAATTTCGCGAAATTCTCATTCATTATATTGATAAAAATTAGTATTGAATCTCCTATATTCAGTTTCCACTAAATTGAGCTTCGTGTGTTTGAATGATAATAAGTTAGCTTTTTTAAAATAAGGAATATGAAAGCTACCTCTTCCTCCCGGCACTGGCCTGAAGGACTTTTTTTTTTTTTACGTTTGGTAGAAAGCGCAAGCAAGTGAATTTATTAAAAAATAAAAAGACTTTTCTCCGTTTTTTTCTGTACAAAAGAAAGAAAGGAAATATTATTTAAGATATCTTTTTGGGATTTCTAAATTGATTTCTCAATGTATAATCGTAAATTAATTAATATTAAACTATTAATTGATAAAGTGTTTTTTTTTTTTTTTTTTTTTTTTTTTTTTTTTTTTTTTTTAATTACACTTTTCATTTTTTTATTTATAATTTATTTTCTACTTTTTACCTTTAAAATGTTTCATTATTGCAGTTTTCCACGATTTGGTATATTTTGGCGCATCATTAAATCCATTGTTTTTTCAACTGTTATTATACAATTGTACCAATTAATTACAGATAACATTTGGCGATTTATCACCTGCGGCGGGCTGATTAAAAAATGTCTTAAAATGAATGTATTAATTTATAATTAAGTTGTAAAAATACTAAAATGTTGTATTGTCATCGTAAACACACTTTTTTACATAATTTGTAAAATTCTAGCATATCAGGAAGTGGGTTAAAATTCTATTGCAAAATTCCATCTTTACATACAAAACAAGTTGGAAATTTCTCGTCAAACGTGGCAAATGAGGTGCGTTTGTACTATAACTAGTTTTATAAATATTTTTTGCACCGCTTATTGTAAATGCACTTCATAAGTGCATATCCATTTCATTCTGTTCGAAAGGCTGTAACATCATTAAAATGCATTTGAAATATTTTTTTCCCATTGGCCGTCATGTAACGGAAAACTTTTGACTGTCCCTGTCATTAAACTATACATCCATTTTTCATAAAATTTGAAATGACTCGACAAAATCATACGACAATTATATATTTAAAATTTCAGACCATTCCGAAGGCTGTAACATCATTAAAATGCACTTGAAATAATTTTTTCCCATTAGCCGTAATGTAACAGAAAACTTTTGACTGTCCCTCTCATTAAACTATACATCCGATTTTCATCAAATATGAAATGACTAGACAAAATTTTGCAACAATTATATATTTATAATTTCAGACCATTCGAAAGGCTGTAACGTCATTAAAATGCACTTGCAATAATTTTTTCCCATTGACCGTAATGTAACGGAAAACTTTTGACTGTCCCTGTCATTAAACTATACATCCGATTTTCATAAAATTTGAAATGACTCGACAAAATTATGCAACAATGATATACAGTCGAACCTCTGTTTAACGAACCTCTATTTTGCGAATTTCTCTATTTTGCGAACTTTTCCTTGGAACCAAGAATATTTTGCAAATTTCTTCGTAAAATAACCTCCAAATAGCGAAGTGCATTCTCTATTTAACGAACTTTTTCTTGTGATCAAATTTTTCTTTCCTCCCCATTTCTCAAAATATTTCTGGACATTTCAAACTTATTCTTTCTTTAAACACATTTTATGATGTTCAATGGCCTTGAACTGGTTTTACCAGGCTCCTTCTTTGGTCAGCAGTGAGAATTCGGTAAGTACGGAGGACGAAGACGATAATCCCTTAGAGTAACTTTAAAAAATGTGGATACAGTGAGAAAGAAAGAAGAAAATAACCATGATGTGCTGATTGATGATTCTATTTCACTTAATTCTGAAATTGAGACCTCGGAAACACTATCCGAATTGGATATTTTCGACAGTGTGAAAAATAAAAACAATACAGCAATGAATTGCGATGAAGACGAATATGATGGGGATGGAAATGGTCATTATGCAGGAATTAACAAAACTTCGTATGATGAAATGCTAAAATCATTTGAAACAATCCGACGCGGATTATAGTTAGAAGAAAATACGCATGAAGGGGGTTTTGGTGCATTGCAAAGATGCGAGAAGTATTATGAGAGAAAGCACTTTTTTAAAGAAAAAACTCAGGCAAAATTAACAGAAATTAAATTTAAGGACTAATTTAATTTTTCAGAAATTAAATTTAAGGACACATATGTTAATGTATGGTTAAAATTATTTGCTATAATAATAATAAATACGATAATGTCATTAAAATTCGTTAATTTTAAGGTAAAACTATTTACTTTAAACAGAAAATACAGTGTATTCCCGGACAATGTTTTGTTTTCCTTGCAGATTTCAAAGATTTAAACACATAGAAAAAATGAATTGATGATGGATATTGGTGGGTAAAATGAATAAAACAAATCGATATAATTTATTAAAAAAATGTGATTAATTACTTTTAGTAAAAATATTTAGTGTTTATGAATTTAAAATCTGTTTTGTGTAGTTTAAAGCATTTTAAAAGGTGAATCTCTATTTAACGAATTTTCCATATAACGAAATTTTTTCCCCTGATTTAGCGACTTCGTTAAATAGAGGTTCGACTGTATTTTAAATTTCAAACGATTCGGTTGGGTAGTTTTTGCGCTTTTATATGCGGACGGACAGACAGACGGACTGAACGACGACTATAGGTGCTACGTATTTATATAATTACGAACGCACCTAAAAACGGTTGAGTTAAAAAGACGAGTGTAAAATTAGATTTTTTTTTCTTTTTTAAAACTATACAATTTTCCCTATCATTTGTGTGCTTTGAGAAATTATCACACGTGCCATCTACACGTACCCACACGTGCCGCAAATTATCCGTACCAAACCTATTCAATTATAGTATTAAAAGAAAAAAAATCCAAACGACTCATCTAAAAACATTGGAACACATATTTTCAAGAAAACAAATAGTAAGACATGCCTTTATAGTGTAGGCGAAAAGATAATGACGGATGTCTTGTCCTGCTGTGATGAAATTCAACTATTTACGATCTAAACTGAATGATGGAAATTACTTTTTTAGATGCTAAAAATATATGGAATAGCAGAATGAAAAGCAGGACGATTTCATTTAAAAGGTTTTATTCTGGAAATATTCAGGGAAAATTATATTCAATATTGTTGAAAGTGCACAATTTTACTCTATGTTACTCAATTTTAATCTTAAAATTTCATAGATTTTTTGTAGAATATTATGTATAATTCTGAAGATCTCGGTAACTTTCGGATAAATTAATATTATCTCTTGGGGGGGAAGAAGATAGATTAACACTGAAAAGGCCAATTATTTCTTTTTTAAATTATAATTTAATACAGTTAAAAATTAAATCATAAGATTAGTCTTCACTATTTTAAAAAAATCCCTTTAATTTTTTAAACCTTTTAATGCATGATTTTTTTTTTATTTTGTTCGGAAACATTGAGTCTATTTCTGTTAATTATCCACTAGAAAAACAGTGAAAAAGTTCATTTGTGATTCTGTGGGACATAATGTCTCTCCTGAGTTACATAACAAAAATTGCCAAAAGAAAAATGATAATTTTACATTATGTACTTTCTTTAAAGTGTTTAAACTGCACAATAACAACTCTTTAACGATCTAATAATTTTTATAATGCTTTCAATAGTTTGCAGAATTAATAATTACTAGCTTATAAAGAGAGAGAAAAAACAGCACATTGAAAGCAGTATCCACAAAAGGTGTTGTAACTTCCCCATGATAACAAATCGGAACAAAAACATATTTCAGAACCTTAAGACTGTTCTCAAATCGAAAAGGGAAACTTTCTGACATAAGTTTTAATTTATTTTTGTTCGAAAATGCATGAAACTAGCTGGTGTTGTTGTTCAGAAACTATGCAATTGAGCTGGTTTTTCCAATTTTTTTTGCAAACGCAATAGATTTTTCAGAAAATAGCGTGTGAGTGGGCGTTTTGAACCGAATTTCCGCGAGAGGGAAGAAAGAGCACTCAAGAGCGGGCGAAAAACGTGTTTGTCATGTGATCAAAATGGCTTATAACTCAATAGGTAATTGATTGATCAAAAAATGGAAAAAACAGTTCGATTCCAAATCGCTTCCATGGCCAGGCTTTCTAATTTTATACCTTTCCGTTCAAAAATGAATTTGTTACATGTGTCAAAACGTTTTGCGCTTGTTGAGCAGAGCAGTTAAGAACAGCCTTAAATGCGTGTTATCACATGTAAGTAACACATAATAGTTCACCAAAAAACCAATAGAAAGCGCCAAATGGCAAAAGCAGATCGTGTATCGCCTAAGTTACACTATGCATTTAAGGGTTAACATGAATTTCAACAACGAACTTCATAGTTAATTAGTGAACTTCGACGTTTCTTAATTTAGAGGCGCATAAATAGCATTCCCCGCCACTGTGTAATTTTCAGACTAATTACATAGATTGAAACAACAAACTAAATTAGGCTTAATAAATCAGATGTTTTAACACGAGTTAGAAGCAGCATTATTAGACGATAAGGAAAATTCACGTTTTTTTCCCCTCCCAGAAAATACAGGGAGAGACAGTTAGGGAGAGAACATTGAAGTAAATTACAACACATACAACAGCGCAGTAACTTACAACATTGAAGTAAAATTGCAACCACACACACACACCAGGGGAAAAAAAACATATATATTGTTAATTTAACACAATTCCCATTGAATAATGAATAAACAAAAAACAACAACAAAAAAGAATTAACAAACATTTTGGGCCAAAATTGCTTTCGTTTGATTAATGTTGATATAACAAAAAAATTTGTTTGGCTCTACAAAATTTTCTGTTTAAGTAGGATACAACCGGATTACTATTGTATCGACATTTTTTTCGTGTTTTCAAAATCTGTTTTTCGAAAATAAATAAATAAATAAATAAATAAATAATGGAAAAAAAAATTGTTGATTTTTTTCCCCTTTTTTTTCCCTTTTCTTTCTTTCTTTTTTTTTTTCTTTTTTTTATACGCCTCAATATCAATATTTCTCTTGGAATTTTGCAACATATATTTGCAGCCATACCAAATAAGCACTAAATAAACATATGTAAGATCTAAGATGATAACATTGAATGAAACCCGTTGTACATAAATAATACTTATTAAGGATCTGTAACTAACATGTAACAATGCTATCTTCATTTGATTATATGAAAAGAAGGGCTGCAGATAATTATAATGCTAGTGAAGTAATGCAACTCGTTTTGTGCCGTTTATCTATTGTTCATCTTCTAAATTAAGTAAGTCTGACAAAGGGACTGAAATCATCTCAGATTATTTGATGGATGATATCCATTTGAAATGGTAATTGCGCCATGTGCTGTTTCTTACGGATTATCGCTCACTGGATAGCCGGCCTCGATAAGTGGCTGGGCGTGTAATCCTTACCGTGGAAGTACCTATCTGTGGATAGTATCAGTTAATACACCCAAGATAGCGCAAGAAAACTATCGAAACTGTCAACTGCTAGGTAGTTGGGTTGACATCTTGATGCGTTCGGTGACAGACCAAAAAGCTTACTCTGAAATGAGATAGGCACAGAGAGTGGAAAGAAATTGGTGTAACATATACTTAATTGATTATATATGCTTCATTTGCTTTGATATGATTGAGCGCATAAATGGTGTGAGTTATCTTTTTTAAAGTCCTGCAACGGGTCGGGTAACCCGATTTTACCCCGAACCCGGCCATAATCTTTTTCGTTGCGGGTCGGGATTGGGTAGATTTGGCTTTAAATATTTTGAGTCCGTGTAGGTTTCGGGTTAGGTTTTGACTTTAAATGTTTCGCGTTCGGGTGAGGTTTTGACTCTTTCGGGTCGGGTCCGTATTGATCCTATTTTTCAAATGAAAGTACTGAATATTTTTCGAATGAAAAAACTATATATTTGAATATTAATGAGTATATATGTGTTCATTTTTATACAAAAAAGAAAGATAAAATTGATATTAGATATATAATTATAGACTTTTTTTTTTCCATAATTGTATTAAAATATGGATTTTTTTTTTTTTTTTTTTTTTTTTCATTTCGGGTTCCGGGTTGAAGAAATATTTTCTGTCGGTCTCGGGATGTTAAACCTATGGAAGATTTTTTTTTCTTTAAATCTCGTTCGCATTTCAATATTTTTAAATAATATATTTTGCATTGGATACCGAGGTTGATCTGTACAAAAACCCTTTTTTACTTTTTCGATTTTTTTACAGGTTTCTTTTGTTGGAGACCGGCTAACTGCGCCGAAGCCGACCCTTCTTTGCCTCCCCCTGTATGAACTGCGCTCAGCGTCACGTTGGACCGGATATCATTGTCGTCACACCCGTCTCTTATTCTTATGGGCACGAAGAGACAGCTTTTTTTGTTACAAAGACTCTTTTCTGTTGGCGTTAATTTGCTAAATTAGGCGCTTTATCGATAATTTTGGCTATCAATAGCAGCTTAAACTCGCAAAAATTTTTTTATAAATTTTTTGTTAATAATAACTATTAAATCACAGAAAAATCGACAATATAAAAATATATGTTCCGTTAATGTAAAAAGCATAAATTAAAAAAAAAAAAAAAAAAAAAAAAAAAAAAAAAAAAAAAAGGAAATAAATAAAAATATGATGATAAAAAATCCATGTATATGTAAATATATAAGCATTATAGAATATTACAAATCATCATCAATTTCAATTATTTACATAAGAAATTTAAACATTGGAGACTTTCTTCATTCGATTATACAGTTTCTGAATAAAACTTTCTAATTTAATGTGTTTTCAAGCAAAAATAAATTCAGAAATGTGTCAAAAAATAGCTTCTTTGAATTTGAGAGCAGCCTTAAGACTGTTTAAAATCCTGCTGGTTACTTTCCAGACTTCATATTTGTTTGTACTTGCATGAAAGTGACAGGTGCTGTTACTTAGAAACTGTGAAATCGAACGGTTTTTCCAAATTTTCATTAAAAGGCAATCTTTCACAAAAGGCTGTTAAAAGCATTTAGCATTTGAACTGAATTTCCACAACGTGTTCAAAACTGAATTTCCAAACGTGACAGTCTGATAAAACTTTCATCAATCAAGAATCGTTATTAATTCAACATGTAATTCACTGATCTATACATGAAAATATTATTAGATTCTAAATCAATTCAATAGTCGTCATGTCTGCAAGTGAGATGCTTTTACGTTTAAAAATGAGTTTGTAAGTTAGAAAATTTTGAGGAAAACTCTTACAACATCCCTAAATCTTAAAAACGAAAAAAAAAAAAAAATCTTCCATTCGCATAAGATTATGATTTTCTAATTTCGTATTACATCAACGCATCTGCTCCAAATATAGTTTATAGGTTTTATTTATCTATAAAGATAAAATATCCTTTTTAATAATAGATGACTTCCTACAAAATAAAATAATAATAAATACACTTTAAATAATATATTATAGTTGACTTTATGATTGATCCTCAAAATATTTTTTAATTAAATTTTTGCTGACTTTTAAAAGCGAAATTTTTAAGTAGAACTAATAGATCAGTTATTTGATATCTGAAAGAGAATATCAAATACGTGAATAGATGAAAATTATGCTGTGATAGAAAAAATGAACATATTAATGACATTTAATATAATCCTAAATAAGTAAAAAAAAATAATAAGTAAACTAATAAGTAAAAAAATAAAAGGTTCATTTTTGTACAAATAAAACTTGCCGAGTTATGATAACTTTAATTTTATGAATTTTTAGCATTTTTGTGATTAAAAATGGAAAATCTCTTTTTATCCAAATGTTACAAGTCAAAATAAAAAATTTCATAACAATAGTGTGTGTTTTTAATTAACATTAGATATTACTTGGGATTTCCTGAAAGAGCTAACAAAATTTGTGGCGGCAATTTGTAATGGGTCTGTTTAAATTGAAATCCCCCTTTGCTTATACTAAGTATTGTGATTATTGCCTTATTTTACATCTGTGGTTATTGCCTTACTTTACAATAATCCTTTGATTATTGACCTTATTTCGAAGTAAATATTAGTTAGTATCCTCTATTTAAGGAATTATACTTCATTTGAATATTTTATTTGTATTTATTACGTTGAATATCTTATCGCTAAAATACTTTGACTTTTAAATAAAAAGTAAAGATGTAAGCAATGCTAGATGAATGCAGGCCACGTGCTTATAAGTACTGTGATTATTGTCGCCAGAATTTATTATGGCTAGATTTGCATCCAGAAGGCTTTTGGGGAAAAATAACTCTTAAAGGCAAAATTAAAAAAAAAAAAAAAAAAAAAAAGAGAAAGAAAGAAAAAAAAAAAACCCTCTGAACAAAATCGAAAAAGTAAAAAAAAGGTCTTTGTAGAGATTGACCTCAGCTATCCAATAAAAAAAAAAAAAAAATCATTTAAAAATATTGATATGCGAACGCGATATTAAAAAAAAAAAAATCTTCCATAGGATTAATATTAGTAAGCGGGTATTTTCGTGTGAGTGAAGTAGCCTCTTAACCTGTAAGTCGCATCGTCAGTTTTTTGTTCGTTGTGAAGTAGCACATGCATAGGAATCATTGGAACTTAACTTCCGGGATTATGGTTAATATACAGGTCTATGGTCTATTTCCTGATATTACCAACTATGTAGTTGTAGTATCCCTTAATGTGCCCAAATACTCAGTATTCTAACTTGATTATCGGGTTGATAAAATTATTTTACTTTTATCGAAGAAAATGCACAGGAAATCGGAAATCAATAGAAACGGTTCGTTGTATTTTTTAGCTTTTCCACACTTGTTTCTTTTATAAAGTTTTGTGTAAATTCCTAGGTATTACAGGCCCTGCCACTTACCATCTGTCGCAAGTTGAGTTTACTTTTTTCCGACTCTGCTTATCCACTCCGACATGTCGAGACATAGTGGTTGGAGTCGGAGCAATGATAAAAAGTATACTTCAATTACATCCACAGCTCTCGAAAGTGAAATTCTCGTTTGATAACAAGAATTATATACGACATTCGAGAGATCGTGTGCGTTAGTGCTACTGGAGGAGATTTTTTTTTCTTCTAAGATCAGAGTACTGTACTACTCCTCTACATCACAACCTTTTAGGGGAAAAATACTTACTGTTTTGGTTCTTAATGCTTCAGTGGGAAACTTTCAGGCTTGCAAAGTTTCCACAAGTTTATGAAAGCACAAAGTAAGATCGTTCCTAAGGAAAAAAGATATATATATATGTATATATTTTTTCTTTTTTTCTTTTCGCGAATTTTAAAAGATTAGCAGGAAGATGGTGAAGGAAATCACAAACTTATTTGAAATTTAAATGATTTTTCAAGAGGGATTTTGCACAGTGTACCGAATTGAAGAATTTACTCAACATAGGTAAAAAGCGTATGTATATTTTCCAGGGTTCGTCAACTACATTGAGTTGTTTTTTAGTACCACAGCATAAGAAACAATACAGTCATTCAGGGTAACTTTGAACCATGGGGTGTAACTTTGCACCACCCCCTAATTTTCAATATTTTTGACTCCAAAAGACTAAATAAACTCCAGAACTGTGCTCTGTTCGCAAGGTTCTAAACTGGGATTTCTACTTTTTATTTTAGAAAATAAATTAGCAACATTGTGGGCAATTACTTGCATCATCTAACTAATTTTTTGAAGTACTGTTTTCAAGTTAATTTTGAATGCTGTTTTGAAGTTGTTGTAATCCAATTAAATTTTCATAGTAAGTAACAATATACTCATTTATCAGACATATTATTATCTAAATGTTGTAAATGTGTTAATATTTTGTGATTATTTATTTATTAATAGTTAATAACATGTAAAATAAGAAAGCTCTACCATTTTACCACATTTTCAGGGTAACTTTGAGCCGGCTCAAAGTTATACTAATGTTTATAATTTACTAATTATAGGTGCTACTGTCAAAAATTTCCCATATTTGCACGTATATTTTATATAAATGCCGAAAGTGTGCATTAGATATAACATGTAAATATCTTCACAAATATGTGTAAAATACATAAAATTCATTTAAAGGCGTTATTCGGGCGGAGCTACTCAAATTTGACATTTCATACCTTCGACGTTTTTATTCTTGTTTGAATAATACTACTAGTATGTATTACTGTAACTATGGATATATTATTGAGTTAAAACATTGAAAATTGTTTTTAACTGCATTTTTATGTTTTATATGAACAATACACAGTTTTTTTTTTCTAAATATTCATGGTTCTCTTCTTCCATTTTTCTTATGCATAATATTTGTTGTAATATCATAAATTTTATAAATCTTGTGATGTTGGGAAATGTAAATTCGGAGTCTTTACATATCTGAAAACATTTTTGAGGGTTCAAAGTTGTCCTAACTATAATACTTTTTTTTATTTTTATAATGAATTGTTTTAGATAATATTTATCATATGGTGCAAAGTTACCCTAAATGGCTGGGTAACTTTGAACCGGGATAAAAATTCATTTTTTATTGCTTTTATCATTATTATTCCTTAATTTTTCATAGTCATACACTAATTTAGGATCATTTCTTCTCTTTTATGCCCCTAGTTGCAACAATATTCTTAAAATAAGAGTGTGGCATGTGAAAATAGAGAAAATGCGGATCAAAGTTACCCTGAATGACTGTACATGTTTCTTCCCTTACTTACCGTCTAGCCTCATTTTTAGAAGAAATGTGTTGGAAAGGTAGAAAAAACAAGTGAAAAACAAAAAAGTAACAAGTGATGAAAAAAGTTGTTATGCAAGTCCAAATTTTTATATTATTATAAATTATGTTTTTTTCGTCTTGTGAGCAATATTCTGAGCCTAGTTTTTTAAAAACTAATTAAATTTTGAAACTGAGTTTTTTTTTTTTTTTAACATTATTGACTTGAAAACGCGCTTGTAAATCGTGGTATATCGCCGAAAATCGTTGGTATATCTTTCTTTTGCAGGTATTTTAGGAGTGAAAAACTTTTCGATTACCTGCATCCAGGTGAAACTTTAGCCGTTATTGATTTTTGAATTAAAAATTATAAAATTAACAAAATTTTGCCTGATTGGGAATTGTGAATCGACTCGATAAACACTAAACCTGGGGGGGGGGGGGGGGGAAGAAAGAAAGCCACATCGTCGCAGTGTGTGCTGGTATAACGCCTATTACGTTAAGATAATTTCTATAGGTTTCTGAAAAACAGAATTTATAATTTATTTACAAAAGGGTATCGGTATTAGTGTGGTATATGACGGCCGATTATCTACATGTGGATTATAGGCCCGAGGAGGAGGGGGGAGGTGTCTTTTTAAGGGTGTTCTCAAATCCAAAAGGGCAACTTTCTGACATAAGTTTTAATTTATTTTTGTTCGAAAATGCATGAAACTAGCTGGTGTTGTAGTTCAGAAACTATGTCATTGAGCTGGTTTTTCCAATTTTTTTGCAAACGCAATAGATTTTTCAGAAAATAGCGTGAAAGTGGGCGTTTTGAACCGAATTTCCGCGCGAAGGAAGAAAGAGCACACAAGGGCGGGCGAAAAACGTGTTTGTCACGTGATCAAAATGGTTTATAACTCAATAGGTAATTGATTGATCAAAAAATGGAAAAAACAGTTCAATTCCAAAATCGCTTCCATGGCCAGGCTTTCCAATTTTATACCTTTCCGTTAAAAAATTAATTTGTTAATGTGTCAAAACCTTTTGAGCTTGTTGAGCAGAGCAGTTAAGAACAACCTTAAGGAAATTTCGAAGAAAACCACGGAAATTTTCGAACGATTAGACCGACGGGTGCGATTGTGATCGAACCCATTACCTCTCGTCTACCACCTTTGGAACCAGAACCTCTCAGTCACTGGTGGGTCTATTTTCAAAAGGAAATTACTATTGGATTAGCGAAACTTTAAACAACGGAAATAAAATTAATTTGAACATCTAGAAACTCTGAACAAGAAAATGATTCGTAGCATCCTTTCTATCTGGTACATTGGGCGCTGTTGCTTGGTAACAGTGGTTCTGAAACAATCAAGAGCTTAAAAATTTTAAAATTAATTTAGAAATCTGGCAAACCATTCATTTTCACAAAAAGAAAGATCATTATTATTAGTAATAGTATTTTAAAGGGGGTTTTTTTTCTTATAGGGGGGAGGGGGTCAAAAACCTTTCTTAGAAAACACTTTTCCCGAAAAAGAGGGTTGTGGATGGAAACTTATTAAAATGCCCTGTAATTGTATTTTTGTTCCCTTTCCCAAGAAATTTTAATAAGTTTCTTTGGTAAAAATAAATAAATAAAGACAAATTTAATGTTTAAGTACATAATATGCATCATGTATACATGATTTGATGTATACTGATGATGATGATCAATTTGGAGTGTATTCCGAATTGAAAGTCGGTAAATTAAATAATTTTCTACTGTCCGAAAACTGCATTTAAAAGTTTTGGAAGGGATATTTGTTAGAACTAAAGAGTGTTTTCATTTTACAGTGTGCTGATTAAGATGGCGGCTTTGAAAAAAGAATTTTGTGGGCTAAACAAAACAAAACAACAACAAAAAAAATTCTGTTGTAGGAAAATTTCGGCTTGTGGAAGCCTATATGTCATTCTTGTGCTATTTTGATTTTAAAATGTAACTCGAAATATTTTACGGGATTCTTTTCCTAAAGTGACCAGGAATCTTTTCACAAAAGTTTCTTTCTTTTCTGAAATCAGAAGGTTACTTTTCCATTGATATTCTCATGAGTCTATTATATGTCTTTTTTATGTGACCGAATTCAGTTTTCATGCATTTGCTCTTACTGTTTTTTTTCCCCCTTCTTTTCACTTTTTTTTTTTCAAACGACCATTACTCTTTCTTGTGCAATGCATGAAGTACAATCACCCATCTAACCACTGCAATATGGCTTCTGATTATGTATTTATATATAAACCTCCTTTTCACAGTCGAGTAGGAATATATTTCTGTGTGGTTTCTTTTTCTCACGTACACGTAAAAGGATTACGAACTTTTTTTTAAACCGATGTTCTTATTTGTTCTCCCTTTCCCAAGGCATTTTAATAAGTTTCTTTAGCAAAAAGAAAAAAAAAAAAGTCTAAGGATTTAAGATTATTTTATTTTTATAAATTTTTTTATGGGGGTATTACAATAAAAAATAATAATCCTTCTTTAAAATATTCGAAGAAAAGGATTTGAATTGACCGAATGTGAAAATTACTTCGAGTATATGAAATTTATTTATTTTTGAAAAGTTGTGAAGAAAAATTAAGAAAATTTGTCCCATTTAAAGTAAAATTTAGTGTTTTATTAAATTTAAAGTTCCATTTAAAGTTCATTTCAAAACCGGTTTCAAAACTGAAAGCACCTTTTCAAAAAAACCCTGCAACCAAAATCGAAAATGTAAAAAAGTGTCATATTAAAAATTGAGCTCAGCTATCCTATGCAAATAAAATCGTTTAAAATTATTCAAATTGAAACGAGAAATTCGAAAACAACCCCCCCCCCCTATTGGTTTAACATTACGAAATGGTGTTTTCAAGTGGGTGAAGAATCCCCTTAACTAACTTTTTGCATGTTACTTGTTGTGTATAAATTCTATACCCCATTAACAGGGCTGCACAAAAGAATTCACATGCCATTCTCTTTATTAGCGAAACTGTTGAAGGGGAATTTTTAACTGCGGTGTGTATTTCCTAACTGAACTAAATTTTGTAAGATTAAAAATGATTTCGTGAATGTGTCAGAAAGGTGACATTTTTTATTTGAGAAAATATTAGATTGATTATTTTATTAGCCCCCGGGACGGTATGCTATTTCTTTCTCCCAGCTTATTTTGTCTCCAAAAAATAACGTTAGCTTACAGAAGGCACCAATAAGCAAAGCAGATGTATCGATGCATTGTGCGATTAAATGCTCTATAGCAATTTTTTTCATTTCTAAGCATCGCACATTTTAAATTTTTATACCGTCGTATTGGGAAAAAAAAAGGTACTTTTAAATGCAATTTATTTGAAAACGGTATCTCCATTATTTTCGAAATATTACTTTTTTTTTGTAGTTTTTAGCACCATTTGTTTAATTTTGGCAACTCAAGTACTCCATTTATAGAGAAAGTAAAAGGAAAATAGTTGAAAAATAGCAATATCTTTTTGTTGTCATTTTCTCATAACAACCGGAAGAAAATGTAATTAAAATACGCGTTATTTTGGAAAAATATAAACGAATAATTTTGTTAAAACATGGAGCTATTATAAATTATATTTAATTTTAAGTATCTGTAGACGCTTTCAGTGTGACCTCAGTCATGACGTTTTGGTTGGAAACTGACTCCAAACAAACGGTTGCTATGCGTCATTTCTTTTTAAATATAAATTGTGGAAAATGTTACCAGTACATATCAAGTATTAAAACACTTAGATGTGAGATATAGATATAAGATATAGTTGCAACACACAAACATAATAGAAAATACAACATAGCAACCGTTTGTTTGGAGTCAGTTTCCAACCAAAACGTCATGACTGACTTCACGACTGAAATCGTCTATATTAATGTTACAAACAAATGAATGCCTATGAATCATTAGATAGCCGTTTTTTTTTGTCGAGTTTCTTTAATGACGGCATCTTTTTGCTGCATTTGTGTATTATTTTGCGATAGTGACATCCTTATGTATGCTTTACCGTAGATGTTTAAGAGTGGATCGTAAATGTGGAATTCTTAAGTGGATGCGAATGACGTCATTTTAGATACAATAAAAGTGTGTGCTTTAAGTCTTAAAATTGAAATAGGTTTTGTACTATTTATATATACATATATTTTTTTTTCATCGGGGGCGAAACTAAATTCTGAAAAAGCAGAATTCCTGTTTCCTAGTTTTAATTTATTTCATTTCATTTCAGTTTATTTTTTGCAAATTAATGGATAATCCTCCACCGTGACAGTATCTATTGTAACAAACAAATTACATTAGGCCGTGATCACTGCAATGCCCATGAATTTGTCACTTTCACGTGAGACGTTTCACCTTCGAAGAGAACAATATTTGGCAGGCACAAGACGCAAGGTCTCTCCCTGTCATCAGCTTGTTTATGGGCGCTCTTCTCCGAAAGGGAATCGTCGTCATCTTGAACTCATTTAGGCAAGGGTCGGCTATTTTCAGAAATAATGTACGGTAGGAAATCGCCATTGAGCTAACTAATACACACACACATTAGTAAATGGTTATGTTGCCAGGTGTATTCAATTATGGGTTGATATATTGATTGATTGATTCGTATACTTACACCTGTGCGTTGCTCAGTAATATTTACGAATGCATCATTTCAGTTCCTTACCTGAATAATGTGTGAAGATTTATTTATTGTGTGTTTTACATTTCGGTTTTGAGGATGTGAAAAATATTTATTTTAAGGTTGTTCTCAACTGCTCCCCTCAACAAGCGTAAAACGTTTTGGCACGTTTAAAATTTTATTTTTTAACGAAAAGATATAAAATTGGAAGGCCTGACTAGGGAAGCGATTTGGGATCGAACTGTGTTTTCCATTTTTTGATAAATAAATTACCTATTGAGTTATAAGCGATTTTGATCACGTGACAAAGACGTTTTTCTCCCTTCGCTGACTAGTTTTTCTGCTTTCTTCGGGAACTTCGGTTCAAAACGTCCACTTTGACAATATTTTCTGAAAGATCTATTGCGTGTCCAAAAAAAAACGGAAAAAACAGCTCGATTACAATAGTTTCTCAACAACAACATCTGCTAGTTTCATGCATTTCCGACCAAAAATAAATTTAAAAGTATGTCATATTTGCCCTTTTGGATTTGAGAACAACCTTAAGGCTGTTCTCAAATCGAAAAGGGCAACTTTCTGACATACGTTTAAATTTATTTTTGTTCGAAAATGCATGAAACTAATTGGTGGTGTTGTTCAGAAAGTATGTAATTGAGCTGTTTTTTCCATTTTTTTGCAAACGCAATAGATCTTTCAGAAAATAGCTTCAAAGTGGGCGTTTTGGACCGAATTTCCACGCGAAGGAAGAAAGAGCACTCAAGAGTGGGCGAAAAATGTGTTTTTTCACGTGATCAAAATGGTTTATAACTCAATAGGTAATTGGTTGATCAAAAAATGGAAACAACAGTTCAATTCCAAATCGCTTCCATGGGCAGGCTTTCCAATTTTATACCTTTCCGTTCAAAAATGAATTTGTAAATGTGTCAAAACGTTTTACGCTTGTTGAGCAGAGCAGTTGAGAACAGCCTTAAAATAAATAATTTTCACATCCTCAAAACCGAAAAAGTAAAACACACAATAAATAAATCTTCACATATTATTCAGGTAAGGAACTGAAATGATGCATCCGTAAATATTACAGAACAACGTACAGGTGCAAGTATACGAATCAATATATCAACCAACCCATAATTGAATACGCCTGGCAACATGACCATTTAGTAATGTGTGTGTGTGTATTAGTTAGCTCAATGACGATTTCCTAAAATTCATTCCGTTCATTCATTCCGTTAAAAAATGAATTTGTAAACGTGTCAAAACGTTTTGCGCTTGTTGAGCAGAGCAGTTGAGAACACCCATATCCTCTTCAGACACCAGGGTTTATTATTATATTTTTTTAAACTTCAGTTATGAATTTATATTAACAAACCAATAACCAAGAAAGATTGAAGAGCGAAAAAAAATAAAATGTATTTTTTATACATAAAATTCGATGATACATGGGGACCCAATAAGTACATTTTTTGACAGTTTGTTAGGATTTTTTATTTTACTTTTCTTGCTTTTTTCAATGCAATGCAAAACGTGAAATAATTATACATTTAATAATTTTTTATTTCTAATGGACTCTACAAATGGTATTTTAACATACTGAAAAACTGTTTACATTTTCGTTTTTGTAAATTTCGTGCATTTTTGCTGCAAGCCATTTTGATATAACACGTATCTCGCTAAAAAAAACACTATAAGAAAGAAATTGCTTTTTTATTTAGATCTGCTGTCTGTAAGGCTCCATACACACCAATTTTCTTTTTTTTAAACATTATTTATATACGTGAAAAAAAATTGTAAAGATGTGTATCCTATAGGATACATCGGGAAGAGGCTACTTCAGTCAAGTGAAAAGACCCGTTCGCTAATGCTAATCCTATGGAAGAAATTTATAACGATATTTCGGTTACATTTCAATATTTTTAAATGATTTTTTTTTTTGCATTGGATAGCTGAGATCGATCTGTACAAAGGCCGTTTTTTAATTTTTCGATTTTGTTTACAGATATTTTTAATGAGGACGCTTTCATTTTCGTAACCGGTTTCGAAACTGAAAGCATGCTCATAAAAAAAATCTGTAATCAAAATCGAACAAGTAAAAAACGCCCTGCATACAGATCGATCTCAGCTATCGAATGCAAAAAAAAATCATTTAAAAATATTGAAATGCAACAGAGATATCGTTATAAATTTCTTCCATAGGATTAGCATTAGCGAACGGGTCTTTTCATTTGACTGAAAACTTTCCCCGCTCAACAACGAGAAACTTTCTGACACATTTTGTGGCATATTTTTAAACATAAAATCATGCTACTTGAGTCATGATTATTGAAGTGATTTGTAATCGAACTTTTTTTTTCTATTTTCCAATAAACATCTTGAGTAAAAAGTGCTTGTCTTCTAAGAAGGACAGTTTTATTGCTTTCTTGCGTTGTCGCGTCCGAAACTTTGGTTCGAAACGCCCACTTTCAGCATATTTTTGAAAAATCGTGTGCCTTTACCGAAAAACGGAAAAATTAATTCGATTAGGTAATTCTGAATAAGATCACCGGCAATTTGATATGTTTGCGAACAAAAATGAATTTAAAAATGTGTCAGAATGTAGTCAGTTTTGATTTGAGGCCTTAAGGTAAACATATGGTTCAAGTAAAAGACGTGTTATGTTTTTATTTTTCTGGAAATTTTGAAACATTCTTTGGGAAAAATCTTAGTTATACGTTAATTTATTTAAAAAAATTATGTATCTCACAGTCGTTTAGAATATAGATATATAGTATACAAAAAGTAAAATTTTGAAATTGAAATTGAATAATAATAATAATAATAATAATAATAATAATAAAAAGAATTCTGCAATTCCGCAGAATCTATACACAATCCATCTTTGATTTTATAACCTAAGCATATATACAAGCATAGGCGCAAGGGCTCGAAATGCAATCAGTCATACTTCCACTGCTAATTTTTAATTTATTTATTAATTTATTTATTTTTGTCATATTTAATAACTGTTAATAAAGACAAAAATAACATTTTACAATTATCAGTAGGATATATACCCCCAGTCAGCGTCGTCTCCGCTAAGTTGGCGACTATGCATATATACAATCCCTGCCTAAGCTATATTTAAAGACCGCTTCACTGAAACGCCCTAATCCGTAAATCCCATGCTAATCTACGGAAAAACTTAAAAGCGCTCATTACCTAATATAATTATCGAAATATAGTTTTCACCATCAGAAAATAGACGTCAGATGCCAACGGTGTACGTCTTTTAAAAATTGACTCCTTAAAGTTTGGGTTTTAAAATATCCCTATGAACTTTGAAATTTTCACTTGAAGAAATTTTATAATCTTCTTAAAACTACTTAAAATTCAAAAACACATTTATTTCAAATGCATACTACGTCGGCATCTGACATCTACTTTCAGATGGTGAAAACCGTATTTCGATAACTATATAAGGTAATGAATAATCCCGCTTTTAAATTTTCTCATAGGTTAACATGGAATTTAGCGATGGAGAGTTTCGGTGAAGCGGCTTCCCATAGAACTTGACGTGGCCCTCTGCCCTCGAGCGTGAAAAGTTGAAGACCCCGACTTAGAGGTCTGCACGGGCCGGAATTTCCAGACCCGGGCCGGACCGAACGAAAGTTATCTTGTTTGCCAAGAACGGCCCGACCCGTGCAAAAATCAATGAAATCAGACCCGACTCAGTTTCCACAGAGAAAGCTTATTTTTTAAACATATAATTAAGATATTTTTCTGGAATACTGCATAGGGTCAGGAGGGGTAATTATGACCACTTTTTACATTTTCAACATTGTTGTTATTATTATTATTATTATTTATTTATTTATTTGTTTGCTTATTTCTATTTGGAAAAGTGGTATTTTTAGCATATAAACTTTGATCCTTTAAGAACACCTTTTTGAAGTTTTAAATTTCATAGTTTTTTTTTTTTTTTTTTTTTTTTTTTTTTTTTGTTAGTTAAAAGGATGGTTATAATTACCCCACCAAAAACCCACAATCACATAAGTTTGTGCTAATTAAGACCACTAGTGGGGAAATTATGACCACTATATTTTCTCTTTATACTTGCCAATACACATTTGTTTGGGGTAATTGAGACCACTTTAAACTCCAAAGTGACAAATCCGTTCATCAAAAATTTTATAGACTTAGTTTCAAATTGCTATTCGGATCTCAAAAAGGCTTCAGACTAGTAATAAATAATATCTAAGAGAAAATATACATTATGAGGTTAATATCTAAGCTTGAAACAAAATTTTACCATACACAGTTTTCTCCAATATGACGGCTGTCTCAATTACCCCCTGGTCATAATTACCCCACCTGACCCTACATTATTTATGGGAAAATTTAACATTATAGATTACTAAGTTTATGTTTTAGATTATGTTCGTAATCCGTAGAATACAGAATAGCATCAGTACCGACCCGTCATATATAGGCACAGCACAGTATGTAAAAAAAAAAAAAAAAAAATAAGCCTGATCCTGGCCGATTCAAGCCGGCTAAAATAATTAAGCCCCGGTTCAGACATGATGCAACTGCCAATGTCGATCTCTACGCTTAACATGTTATATTTCTGTACTGATGTTGCCAATCTAGCATCGAATCGTGCAACATATTTATACTTATCCTCTCTACAGTTATGTCCATTGAAAACTAATCACATTTTAATGGCTTAGTTTGATCCTTTTAAATTTGATATCGGGCCGAATTTTTTTTTAATCCGCTCGGCCCGGACCGTTTATTTTTTATTCGCCCGGAAAATTTTCCTTCATTTTGCCGGCCTGCGGGCCGAATTCGGGCCGTACAGACATCTACGCCCGCCTATAAAATATATTTAGACTAAGGGTAAATCAAGCTAAAGTTTGCTTCCATTTTTACGGTATTACGGACTTCTGGTACAAAAAAGAGCTACAGAAACCAATTCCAAATCTTCCCATTTCTCATCAAAACTAAAAGAATGGGTTACTATCTTCATATTTGTTTTTCTTAAACTAGAAAGGAAGTAGCGGCAATAATTGTCGACAGCTTGTTTCACGGTTCTCTGACACAAGGGGCGTCCTCTATTTCTCGGGCCCTTTTAGATAAGGGGCGCAGGTATTTTTGGCATCAAGTTCAGCTATCTGAGCTGGGGATCAAAGAAACGGCATACATTTCTGAAACGCCTCAGTGAGAAAAAAATCCTCGTTTAGCTATGATTGTTTTTGTAGAAATTCCCCAAAAGAGACGAAGGTTTTGCAAGTTTTCAAATGCTAATGTGTTCCATATTGCTCGGGAGGGTGTTATTTAAAGCTAATAACATTTTACTTCTGTTGCTGTGACAGGAGAAGTCATGTTATATATTTTTATCCAAGTAACGTTGACTGATGTGCGGCTTGTCTTCGTTATATGTCTGTGATTTATATTAATGCTCAAATACAGAAATCTAGTCTAATTAGAATGTAACTAGAGACTATAGCGTTCTTATAAACCACTATTTATAAAAATTATTTATTCTTAGCATAAAAATCTCAAATACAGTAAACTCTGTCTAAGGCTAACAATTTATAAGCCGGAAATCTGTCTAACGCGGAAAGATTTCCAAGTCCCTCGAATTCCATAGGAAATAATATTAATTCAAGCTGATGCATAAGTCGGAATCTGTCTTATGCGAAAACGGAAAAGTTTTCAAGGCTCTTCTCAAATCCAAAAGGGCAAATCTGTGACATAAGTTTTAATTTATTTTTGTTCGGAAATGCATGGAACATAAGCAGGTGTTGTTGTTCAGAAACTATGTAATCGAGCTGTCTTTTCCGTTTTTCTGCAAACGCAATAGATCTTTCGGAAAATAGCGTCAAAGTAGGCGTTTTGAACCGAATTTCCGCGCGAAAGAAGAATATCCACTCAAGAAAGGGGGAAAAACGTGTTTGTCACGTGATCAACATTGCTTATAACTCAATAGGCAATTTATTGATAAAAAAATGGAAAACACGGTTCGATTCCAAATTGCTTCCATGGTCAGGCTTTCCAATTTTATATCTTTCCGTTTAAAATACGAATTTGTAAATGTGTCAAAACGTTTTGCGCTTGTTGAGCAGAGCAGTTGAGAACAGCCTTAAGGTCCCACTGCAACCGAAGACGGAAAAAAAGGACAGAATGAAATGGATATACAGTCGTCTCTCTGTTTAACGTCGCTCTACTTAACGACGATCTCTGTTTAAGGACGATATTTTGCGGTTCCGGCTCCTTTAAGTAAAAAAATCTCTATTTAAAGACGAAATTGTTTCTATTTAACGACGATTTTCACGTAGTTTTTTTTTCCCCTAACGCTTTATACAGTCAAACCTCGTTAACGTGAACACGCTTAACGTGAATTACTTTTAACATGAACAGTTCTCACTGTCCCCGTCAAAATGAATACGGATTCTAGCGTTTTTTCTCCTTTTAAGATGAACACGTTTAACGTGAAATTTCGCTTAATATGAACAATTCTCGATGTCCCCATGAGAGATTTTGACGCTTAACGTGAACAAAAATTTCTGGAAAAATGTGAAAGCTTCTCCCTGGGGTTACACTTTAGAGCTTCATGAAAAGGATTATTCTTTAGAGCGATGGAAACGTGTACTATTGCCATGTTCTCAATTTTGGACAATACAATACGTGTCCCCAATATCAGGGAAGGGAGTATTTTTATGTATTGTTTCTTTCTTCACACGTGGAAAATTTACAGTTTAGTATTGCAACTTTCATATGAAAGGTAGCATGCGTTCTATTAATGAATAAAAAAAAAGTAATGGTTTAATTATTTAAACAGATATGTCTCAATTCGAAAACAAAGTTTTCTCCCATTAGACCCTATGTGAAATCTACATTTGTCGATGAATCCTTTACCATTGCATTTAAGGTTATTGTAAATTAACTGTTTATCTCTGGTACGAAATAGGATTAAAAATGAACATTGTATAAAAGCTTCATTATAAAAGGTATTATTATTAAAAACTGATTTAATCGTCGATCAAAACAAATATTTATTAAATATAAAAAAAACTCATCTTGATGCTTAAATATATCTTGTTTCTTGCTTTGCAAATAGCTAATGAAAAAAAAAATGGTTCAATAAATGTTCTTGTATAATACTAGAAATGACATTTACTGGTAAATTTTGACTGTTATATTTTACGAGAAAACCCTGTTGTCCCGTTAGCTCCTATGTCCCATTAGCCCCCAGTCTCCCTTATATGCATTTTTCTCAAAAATTTTTAATCAAGATTTGTTGTTACTGATAGCATGAACTACGGATAACATGAACAAAAATTTCATTCCCCTTGAGGTTCATGTTAACGAGGTTTGACTGTACATGTTAAACGAAGGAGCGTCCTCTGATAGAAAAACAAGTTTTCTTGCAATTGAGATGTGCACAGATAAAGAGAAGGGTGTAATGGACTTACCCATGTGACGAAGACGTTTTAACAACCGACTTCAGAAATTTAGATCAAATTTATGGAGACATCGCAATTGAAAATGCAACTTCACATGCAGAAGATAGTGATGAAGCCGAGGATACAGAAAGCGAGACGCCACCTCCTTCTTACTCAGATGCTAGTTCTGCCCTGGATATTCTTCGTCTTGTGGCCAGGACATTGTTTCATCAAATATGGAAGATGACTCATTCAGCATTCTTGAGAAGCTTGAAGCAAAGGTACTAAAAACTAGACCGCTATTGACACAATCTACACTTTTTGAATTTTTAAAAACTTAATTTGTTTAAGTAAATATATTATAAATATTTTTATTGTACTGTAAGTAACACTGTTTAATTAAATGTATTATAAATACTTTATTGTACTTTAAGTAACATTATAGGCTGTAATGTTGTTCTTGTATGCAGTATAATTACATTCCTAAACACGCCAATATATTGAAAAATGTATTGATAGTTCTAAGCCTGTAAACTATCTGTGAAGGGAAATGTTTTTCAAATATTATTTTTCTACAAATTCTGTTTAAGGACGATCTCTATTTAAGGACGATTTTCCGAGGTTTCTTGAAAAGTCGTTAAACGGAGAGCGAACTGTATATGGTTTATGAGGTTTTAAAACTGGTAGCTAGTACATCAAATACCACTAGCCACTCAACAGTGAAAACGCTTCTTACACACACAAAAAAAAAAATTGTTTCTATATAATTCTGGCATATTTAAAATGATGAGTTAGCTAAAGCTTATGAAATATCGTGACATTTCAATGAAAAACTATGGATTTTTGCGTACTTTAATAAGATATTATTGCTATGTAATATATATTATAATTATAACTTTATAATTAACCTGTACATTTAGAGGATTAAAATTAGAGTTTCCGTGTTAAAGTAGTTTCATCATGTAAAATGCTATAGTTATAGCTCGGATGAATGAAATAGCGCTGCAGTTCGCAGCCAAGTCCAACTAATAAGAGTGAATTATGTCAGCCAGGTATCGGTCCGGATAGCCTAACAGGTAAGGCATTGGCACGGCACGCCAAGTATCCAGGTTCGATCCCTGGTCTGGACATTTTTCGCTCTGTTGGAATAAACTTTAACTGTGCTACTCCAGCTTTGAATATGAATAGGATTAAAATTAATGCTAATTCTGATTGTATCTTATATTATTCATACCATATAGGGTTTTACTACATAAGTTCGTATACCAGTAGTACTATATCTAACAAAATTAAAGCTAATAACAAAATTCCAAGGTCATATTCGATTTTATCGACCCAAATAGTAAGGACTGATTATGGACTACAGACAGGAAAAGCTGTTTTACAAATATCATAATAACACCATACAAGATTTTAGCTCACAGGCTATCAAAGCCTGAGAGATAATGTGCCCGCACGTTCTGCATGTACGTAACGTATGTATATACGTAACGCGGTAACACTTGATAGAAATATCCGATTTGCTTCAAATTTTGAACATAGGTTCATTCTGATAAAGCGCTTCACTGATTAGTTTTGGGGGTTCATTGGTTAAGTATAAAGTGGGGAATGGGGAGCTAACCCCCCCCCCCCCTTAATTTAGATGAATGGGTTTTCCATGCATAATTATCAGATTTGCTTCAAATTTGGTATCCCGGTTTATTTTGATAAAGCGCTTCCCTGATTAAATTTGAAGGTTCATTGGTTAAGTATAAAGGAGGTGGGGGTGGAATGGGGGATCGAGTTCCCCCTTAATTTAGCTAAATGTTTTTTTTTTTGTTAGTTTTTTTATTTTTTGAGTGACTTCTTTGAAAGAAAAGTATACTACTATACAATTAGTATGAATGGCATTTTAATTAGGCACTTTTCTTTCTTTTTTTTTTTTTTTTCAATATGAGTTCGTCGTATAACAAACAGTACTACACTGTATCTTAAAAACCAGAGCTAATAAAGAAACTTGAGGTCATATTCGGTTAAATTGGTAAAGATTGACTATTCTCATTAAATTAGCAGACATTTTTTTTTTCTTTGCTAGTAACTCAGAAAAATGCTTGGTGAACATAAAGAAAATACAAACATCGATAAAAGATTATTTTTCAACTCTCTAAACTACTACGTGAAAAATGAATTATGTAACTGCATTTTTTTTTTTAAGTAAATGTTTTCCATTGATTTTCAGAATTGAAGTAATTTCGTACTGCTAATAGTTATTTTAGTGTTCAAATAACGATTTCAAGATTATTAAAAGTAATAAAACTTAAAACAAATTTTAATTTCTTTAAAATTCCAGTTCACAAATCACAAAAGGGTACGAACGTGAAAAATTTTCGATGGGCACAATCATTCATATTATTTCTGTTGTCAACATCCCCTTTTCTATGCATTTACCAAACGCAGAACGATGAATGAGGTATCATTCGAAAGGTCTTTGAACCGGTTTGTGACATAGTACACTCACATTTCGTTATTATTATTATTATTATTATTATTATTATTATTATTTATTTTAAATTGCAGTTAATTAAAATTTAAATCAGCATTGTTTTCAAATGAAATGAAAGGTTTTCTCACATCTGTGTTATCACAAAAATAAAATAACGCATAATATAATGCTCAACAATGATTATAATAGTACATAAATAAATAAATAAGTAAAAATAAAGTGGGACGTCTCCGTACGGATTTATTTATTTTATACTTATGATGTATGAAAAGGAAAATTAAAGTTGAAATGTTCAGAAGAATAGATACCATTGATCAACCGAAGTAGTATTTCACGTGCTAATACAAAATATAGCCTAATAGCCTAATATAGCCTAAAATCTATGCTTTGTTGCATTAGATTAAATTATGTTTCATATGTATTCAATTTATTTTTCTTTGTCCCGTGTTTTTTTTTTTTCTGTCTTAATTCTTTAATGCAGTTAAAATGTGATTCGTAATTTTTACACACGCGTACTGTAACTTCGATAGAATAAATGAGATGAAATTCTGGCTTAATTAACGTCGTTTATAGATATTTTTATCTTTAATTTTCCTTTAAAAGTTTAAATCTGCATTTAAAAATATTAGATATTTCTAAAATATATTACACTGATGTGCGAAGCTCTCGCATGGTCCTCTGATATATATATTATTTCCGATCTCAACTTCGTTTTTTCTTTGCACACACAAAACGCACAACGATGAATAAGGTATCATATGACAAGTTTTTCAACAGTTTTTTGACATAGTACACTGAAATTTCGATAAAACCTGTTGCTTGATTTAAAAGAAAAACTGTTGTTAATTAAAAATTAATGAAAAAAGCATCAACAAAAAATTTCAAAAATTGCATTGAGAAAGCCTTGCACGGCGGTTCAGTTTTTTTTTTTTTTTCTTCATATGACAGAATATTGTCAACGACGGAAAATTTTCTCGGTCCCGATCGATTCGATCACCACAAAATAATTCGATCAGTAAAGGTTTTTTAATGCAGTGTTACAGTAAACGCACAATTGCAAACAGTAATGAAAGTTAATGTCGAATGTCCACTTTTTAATCGAACGATATGCAGTTCTTAAAAAAGTAAATAAAGAAAGAAATAATAAATGACAAACTAGCACGAATCTTAATTTTCTTTAAATACTCATTGTGCATTTTTATTTGCTTTTATATTTCATTTTTAGGTGCGTTCGTAATTATATAAATAACTAGCACCTACAGTATCGTTTGGTCCGTACGTCTGTCCGCATATAACAAAGCAAAAACTACCCAACCAAATGGTTTGAAATATAATATATATAATCGATGCAGAATTTTGTCGAGTCATTTCAAATTTTACGAAAATCGAATCAAACTTAAAAAGATAGAAATAAAAGCTTTCTTCGTTCTATTAAATCCTATCATACGTAATTAATTCAATGATATCCCATGATAGGACGTGATTCTAGGTTGCCATGGTGATTACGCCCTATTTAAGATGAAATCCTATTATTTCCGTATTACTGAATTTAATACATAGAATCGTAATAAGTTTTGTATTCATGCATTTTTGCATAAGAGTGCAACAGTGATTGCACCAAGATCTGAATATTTATAAAACTAGTTATAGTACGAACGCACCTCATTTGCCACGTTTGATTTACAATTTCCGACTTGTTTTTAATTTACTTCCCAATCATAATGAATCATACTTTCTTGACGCTTTCCGAAACAATGAAGATTTCGGTGGATTCTTTTCTTTTTATTATTTTTATTTCAAGGAGAAAAGAAGATAGAAGTGCCTTTATTTTCGGAAATTTGCGGAAGTGTTCCACGTCTTTATGTCAAACAGTATGTTGCCTGCTGAATACAAACACAGATGTTTCCGATTACCTTTACCCTAGAGTTTCGATGAATTATGGGTTTTCGAATTTCCCGAAATTTCTAGAATAAACAAAGGGCTCTTTTTTTTTTCCTTTATCGAAGCAATTTTGGGGGGTTTGAGGAATATAATCATTGTAAGTCTTTGTCCAAGAGGAAATCTAATTATCATAACTACTAATTTGTTACTGATGATCTACGTTATCATTCTTAAGCAGTCGTTGCCTAATTAAATTCAGGTAGATTTCACAAAAGTATTATGTGTTTCAGATTTTTGTCGAATTTTCAAATGGCCGAAGAATATTTTTCTCAGACTGACTGAAGAGTCCGGAGCTTACAATACTACAAATACTTTGCGTTTGCCCAAGAGGAACTGCTAATTTTGTTACTAGTGGTCTCCACAATCAAGCTACTTCAGTCACGCGAAAACATCCGTTCGCTAATGTTAATCCATGGGAAAAATTTTTTAAGATATCTCGTTTGTATTTCAATATTTCTAAATGATTTTTTTTTTTTTAACCATATTTCCAAATGGTTATTGTCCTCGTCAGAGTAGGAAATTAAAAGCATATCTGAAGCTTTTTATTGGTTGAATCCGCATTTTATTCGTTTTCTGATTGGTCTATACAGTAATCTGTATTTCCCTTTACTTTCAACAGAGATGGATACTTGTGTTGCCACTATGACAAAAAAGTAATAAAAACTACAAAAAAAAATTTAATAACTCAGAAACAAATTGAGATACAGCTTTCAAACAAATTGCATTTAAAGGTATATTTTTTTTTCTCTACACGACGGTGTAAAAAGTAATATTGTGGGATGTTTAGAAGTTTAAGAATGAAATTTCATTTAAAATGGGTCGTCAGATTTCCAAGAAATCTGACGATGGAAAAGCCTTTTCCCGAACAGCCAATGAAATACTTGGATAATACGTGAGTTTCAGGTGGATAATACGTACAAGTCGCAGGCGATTTTTGTCGCTTGTAATTTTTACGTGCCATAACACTATTAATGTTTAATTCATGGCGTACGTAATGTAGGATCCACTCCGTGCTATTTTTTATCTCTTAAATTTTAGTCTTTGAAAAATTCATTTTCCAAATGGTCGTTGTAATTTGTTAAATTGCTTTTTTATTTTATTTTTTGTATTGGATAGCTGATGTCGATTTCTACAAAGGCCGTTTTTTCCTTTTCGTTTCGTTTAAAGTTTTTTTTTTTTTTTTTTTTTTTTTTTTTTTATGAGGATGTTTTCACTTTCGAACCCGGTTCCGAAAGTAAAAGTGTCTTAATTAAAAATACATGTAAACAAAACCGAAAAAGTGAAAAACAGTCTTTGTGCAGATCGACCTCAGCTATTCAATGCAAAATAATAATAATAGTAATAATGATACTAATAATTTAAAAATATTCAAAAGCAAACGAGATACCTTAAAAAAATTCTTGCATTGGATTAACATTAACGAATGGGTGTTTTCGAGTGACTGAAGTAGCCTCTTAACCAAAAAATACTTAAGACTGTTCTCAAATCGAAAAGAGCTACTTTCTGACTCATTTCTGAATTAATTTTCCTTCGCAAGCGCATGAAATTGACAGGTGCTATTATTTAGAAACGATATAATCGAATTGCGTTTTCCACTTTTTTGGTAAATGCAGAAGATCATTCAGAAAATATTAACAAAGTGGGCATTTTGAGACAAATTTCCCGATGTGGAAGCTCGAAAAAAGGAAAAACTTGTCGTCACGTGATAAAAATCGCTTATAACTCGACAAGTAATTTTTTTTTTTTTTAATCAAAAAATTGAAAAAGCTATTCGATTCCAAATATTTAGTCAGGTCTGACAGTTTTATGACCTTTGCGTTTAAATATGAGTCAGAAATTTTCGCATTTGTTCAGTGGGAAATTTGAAAACTGCCCTAGACTATAAATATTAAAACACAGATCTAAATTACGATTGCTTTAAAAAAAAACCCCTCTCTACTAGGCGTAACTCCATTTTAATAAAACAGTTTTGACATTTCAAATCAAATGACTTTGCTATCTGTCACTTTTAAAATTAATTCGTATTAATGAATGTCCATTCGAATCACAAAAACTGTCTGAAAGAAAACCTGATTTGCTAATCTTTAAACTTCTCCAACCCCTTCTCACTCCTGAACATAGTCATCTTATTATCAATATTGTATACATCACTATTATGTGTCATCTTCGCACATAACGCTACCTGAATACGTCCAATTGCATTAAGCTAATTGTGTGCTCAAAATCTGATAAAAATCTCCCAATCCTTCTTGACCATAAATGGGCGTAACAAAAGAAAGTCTGGAGGCACGAAGTCGGTCACCCTCCTTTCTTGCAATTAAATCCGTTCATCCCCAAAGGTCATGAAAATAGCCGTTCTGTTTGATCTTGACCGCTTATCTGTATTTAGTAACAAGACAAGTCTCAAATCAGAGATTTTTAAGATAAAGAAGTAACGAGTTTAGCCAGTTTAATTTTTAAATCGATAAAATGAGAATGACAACACATCAAATCTCAGTCGCTAGGGAAAGGTTGACGTTAAAAATTACTTTTTTAAATTTTCATCATAGAGATAGAAAATTTTGTGGAAATATGCATTTCACCATAAGTATGTAAACCACCTTAAGGCTGTTCTTAACTACTCTGCTCAACAAGCGCAAAACGTTTTGACACATTTACAAATTCATTTTTTAACGGAAAGGTATAAAATTGGAAAGCCTGGCCATGGAAGTGATTTGGAATTGAACTGTTTTTTTCCATTTTTTGATCAATCAATTACCTATTGAGTTATAAGCCATTATGATCACGTGACAAACACGTTTTTGCCCGCTCTTGAGTGCTCTTTCTTCCTTCGCGCGGAAATTCGGTTCAAAACGCCCACTTTGAAGCTATTTTCTGAAAGATCTATTGCGTTTGCAAAAAAATGAAAAAAAAAAAAAGCTCTATTACATAGTTTCTTGACATCAACACCAGCTAGTTTCATGCATTTCCGAACAAAAATAAATTAAACCTTACGTCAGAAAGTTGCCCTTTTCGATTTGAGAACAGCCTTAAAAGACATTTCCAATCTTATTATAGTTTTAAGAATTTTTTTTTTTCATTCACATTTTAAAACGGAATTTTAAAATGCTCCATGCCTCATAATTTTTGATATATTTCCTCGATTTGGTATTTTAATCACTTAAACTCTATTTCAAACGAATCTGTGCATAATTTTTTAATCCTTTGAATACTTAATTTTTTTAGAGATTTTTTTCTGAATTCGATATTGATTTTCATCGAAGTTTTGCCTTTTAATAAGCTAAAAATCAAATTTACTTTTCCTAATAAAGTCGAATTTTAAAATGCATGCACAGTTTCTTTGTAAGCAATATGAAGATTCGCCTTTATTAATTTTGTGAATTATGATCAAATATTATGACGCATGGAGCATTTAAAAATCTAAAAACATTCAAAAATCAGTTTTGGCAAAAATAGATTTAAAGTACATTAAAGTGCCAAAAAATTGTTTGTGTACAAAATTCAAGCGTTTTTAACTTTGCGAAAAATAACCGCATTTGCATGCGGTTTCTGGCAAATGGCTCAGAACAAACAATGGAGAACAATTAATATGCACAAAAATATGTTTAGATTTTTGGGTCGATTTCATACGATTGAGATAAAGGTCGACGGTCCCCATAACCAAGTTTCATCATTACCGCTACATGCGTGCATTTCAGAAATAATTTTTTTATTCAGAAATTCCGAATTCATACCGCAAATTTTGAATAGTAATTTTTACTTTATTTAATGACTAATGTTTCGTGATTACACGAACAAAAACATTCTTCTTTCGAATTTCCGGTATGCATTCTGAATTTCTGAATAAAAAAGAAATTCCTGAAATGTAGGCATATATGCGCTAATCATGCTAATTGTTTAATATCATTATGAAAAGATTTTCCTTTGGCTCCCCTCTCCCCCTGTGTCACACTTCACCTTACCTCCCCCCTCCCCCTCTTGTCACATGTCACGCTATATTATATAAACATATACTTGCAGTTCAGAAACAAAGCACTGCGTTATGGATCATATTTAAAATTTTATTTTTAAACTTTAACAATGTGTTTTAATGACATTTGTGAGCTTAACTATAAAAATGATTCGTGTGCTTATTTTGTATGAAATAAGATTAAGGTTTACGACAAAAAACATAATTAATATACAATAGTAATAAAATATTAATATGACAGAGCAATTGAAAACAATAGTATTTTGGAATTTGAAACAGAATTTAATATATTTTGCTTTAAATTTTATCCTTACTTTATGAATACAAAATACTTTAATTTTAAAATGACTTGAAAATTTAATCTGCTGATTTTATGGCCTCTTGTGAGAAAGTCATTTGAATTTTTTATTTTATTAATGAAATTTCTGGTCAAATCAGATACCTTTAGGATTTTCTTTTTGAATCTGACGTTGTAAATAAAGTTTCTCCCACATACACTTCAATATAAAAGATGATGCTCTCAATAAAGAAGGTGAAGGAGTATTTAACACCTTCGGATTAGTTCAGCCAGCACTTAGAAATGGAAAGGCATCCAACCTCGTGTGTGTATTTAAAAGACTAAATAAGAATGAAGAATAATTTTCGATCTTTTGTTGTAATGTTTTCATGGTATTAATATCAGAATTATTTTTTCTTCTTTAGAAATTCATCTAAAAATTTTATAGCAGGAAAAAAATAATTTTGTTGATGTTTAACAATCCCCCCCCCCCCCCATCCCCATCCAATCAATAAATGCATAATCAGGTTTCGTTTTGTGTATATTTAAATATTAATAATGCTGATACAAATAATGCTGAAACTAATACTAAGATTGAACACTACAACTGATTTAATAGATATCGTATATATAAATAGCGAAGAACTTGTTCTACCTCAGAGCAATTGCTTGAATGCTTGAATGCTTGAATGCTTGTTGAAGATTTTTATTTTTCCAGATGTAAAAATTTGCTCTTTGGTATTAATTGACAGTGTTTTATTTATTATTGCAATTTGTTAGAGTGTTGTTCACAGTGGATATTAAAAAGAAACAAAAATCGTGCTTTCATGTATTTACTATATAGTTTATCATATATAAATACTAAAAACTATATGGTTAATCATTGTAAATTTAATCATACCTTAAATAATATCATTTGCAACTTATAATTTGCAGATATTTAAAAAAAAAAAAAAAAAAAAAACCTAGAGAACAGGAATTCTGCTTTATCAGAATTTAGTGTCGCCCCCGACATGACATTTCCATTACTTCATTTTCTTCTGACGGACTGGTGGCTTCTATTATTAAACAGCCATTATAAATGAAGTGTTAGGTGAAGATGAAAGAGCAGCCGTAAAAAGTTAGACCTCTGATTTTCTGGTCAGAATGGGGAAAAATGGCCATAATTAAAAAAAAAAAAAAAAATTATGGCCATTTTTTCCCCATTCTGACCAGAAAATCAGAGGTCTAACTTTTTACGACTGCTCTTTCATCTTCACCTAACACTTCATCTATAATGACTGTTTCATAATAATAGAAGCCACCAGTCCATCAGAAGAAAATAACTCGGTTAAAGCGAACACTCGGTTAAACGGAACTCGGATAATCGGGACTCTACTGTAGCTCAGTTTTAAGACTTAAAACACGCGATTTTATTTATATAAAACGACATCATCCGAATCCGCTGAAGAATTCCTCATTTACGATCCAATCATAAACATCTACAATAAAGTATGGGTTAGGACGTCACTATCTCAGAATAATACACAAATGCAGCAAAAAGAAATCAATTCATTTATATTTTTTCAAAATAGCACGTATTTTAATTACTTTTTTTTTCAGTTTTTATGAAAAAGTGGTAACAAAAAGATATAATTGCTATTTTTCAACCATTTTCCCTTTACTTTCTACAGAAATGGAGTACTTGGGTTGCCAAAATTAAACAAATGTCGCTAAAAACTAGAAAAAAATTAATATCTCAAACACAAATGGAGATGCAGTTTTCAAACGAATTGCATTAAAAAGTACTTTTTTTTTTCCAATACGACGGTATAAAAATTTTAAATGTGCGATGCTTAGAAGTTTAAAAATTGCTATAGAGTATTTAATCGCAGTGCTTTCATTTACGGCTGGCCTCTGTAAAGTAAGTTATTTTTTGGAATACACAAAATAAGCTGGGAGAAAGAAATAGCATACCGTACAGGGGGCTAATAAATAAATAATAATGATTATCGCCTACGCAGGTAATAGGCAGAACTGCATCAAATGTAATAGGAGCGGTGCGCCGGCAACAGGCGCTAAGCCAGATAGGCGCCGTCAGTTATCACCACTACTGATGCACAGGCGAATAGTAGAAAACGAAACAAAAAGTTTCGCATCAGGTGCCAAATAGTATCCATGTGGCAAGGCCGGAACTAGCCTTTTTTGCACCCGGCGCAAACATGGATTTCCCCCCCCCCCCTCCTCTCTTCCGCAAAGTATATTTGGGAGATTCTCAAAAGGTGGGATCATTAAACGTTAACTATATGTAATTTTTAAAATTTTTAAATTTAAGGCCAATTTTTTTTTAATAGTATAGTATTTTGTCTATAAATATTATAAATGTTTTTAATAGTATGTCTACAAAATTATACTCAAACATTAAAAGACAGCAACTATTCTGGAAAATTAATGATTAAAGCATTTAATTAGCAGTTATGTACGTTACAAATTTTGGACATTTTTTCGCACGTACGTTACAGATTTTGGACGTTGCTCTTAGTATTTAAAAAATTCTTAAGACTAAGAATGTAGTAAATGTGTCTGTATACATATATATATGTATAATTAACTTTTTGTTATCCAGTAATAATAATAATAAAATCAAATGCTTTGTATGTTACTTTCGGACATAACAAAATACAGAAAAATTATAGAAAAGTCCTATCTTCAAAAAAGCAATAAATCAGCCTGCCATCTCTTAACGAAATTATCAAAAAAAATCATCCGTTTCCTTTATGCATTCGTTGCTTACCATTAGAACCACCTGGAAAAAAGTTAAAACTGTTTTACTTGGTGGTACATTGGAGCAGTTAACGTTATGAATGTAAGAAATTGGCCTCTTTAGCATAAAATAATAAAATTTTAAGATATTTATACAAAGCTTTTACAATAAATTATGTCATTTTCTGTCTCTGAATAGAATTAAAAACTCAGTGTAAAAAAAAATAATAAAGTCAATGATAATTAAAGTTATGTTTGAAAGGCTTAAAGTTATGACGTGTGTCTAATGCCCACATTTTGAGAATCGCCCATTTACAAACAGAATTTTACAAATTTTCTAATAGCCGACATATTTTAAAATTTAAAATATGTAATATTGAACTACTTAATTTACAATGGCAGATCCAAGGGGAAGGTCACGGGGGTCGTGACTCCCCTCTGAACACCAACAAAAATATTCCAAAAATCATTTTTTAAATTAAATATACAGTAGAGTCCCGCTTATCCGAGACCCACTTAACCGAGTTTTCTCTTCAACCGAGTTTCCGCTTTAACCGAGTTATTTTCTTCTGATGGACAGATGGCTTCCATTATTATGAAACATTCATTATAAATGAAGTGTTAGATGAAGATGAAAGAGCAGTCGTTAAAAGTTAGAGCTCTGATTTTCGGGTCAGAATGGGGAAAAAAATGGCCATAATTTTTTTAATTAAAAATTATGGCCATTTCTTCATCTAACACTTCATTTATAATGGCTGTTTCATAATAATGGAAGCCATCAGTCCATCAGAAGAAAAGGATTCCAAAAGTATAATCCTTCATTTGGCGCCCCTTCGTTCTGACGCCCGGGGCACATGCCCCCTCTGCCCCCCCCCCCCCCCCTTTGGTTCGGCCTGCCATGTGGCGTTGGTCATATGTACAATAGAAAGAAAATGCCTATGTCCACCTTTAGTACACTCCGTAATAATTCCTGTTCTTTAAATAAATGCGATTACTTTTTTCCTATATCCACCAACCACTTCATACTAATCATAAGTTCAGCAAAAATAAATGTCAATATCCTCCCTATAATTTAATCTGTGATAACCACTTTATTTTTATAACGCAATTATTGTTTCTGTGACCACTAGTCACTTCATAATATAGTCATATCATAAGTAGTAACAGAAATAAATGCCAATATTTTCACTTTAGTTTGCTTCGTAATAATCACTTTTTTTTTCTGTGTCAACCAATCACTTCACAGTTATCATAGATATAAAAGTAATGTCCCCCAATACCAATCTCCCCCCACCTCCCTTTAATTTATTTCACAAGAAAATACCATTTTTTCTGATATCATTCAAAGAAATTATTAATATATATATATATATGTAAAATATAAACAGCATTAAATAAGATTTTTTCAAAATACACAAAACGGACATGTGTCCTTTTCCAATCGTACTAAAAGAATCGACTTTATTTAACAACTTTTGACATATGCAAATGTTAAATCAGATAAATGAAATTTACTGTTATCAGCGGGAAGCAGGAGGCAGATAACGGATTGTTTAAAAGTACGTGCTGTTATTCCTAATGTAATTATTTAGATAAACAGTCATTTGTAAATAGCCTGGCAAATTTAACCTTTTTAGGTGCGTTCGTAATTATATAAATACGTAGCACCTATAGTCGTCGTTCAGTCCATCTGTCTGCATACAACTGAGCAAAAACTACCCAACCGAATAGTCTGAAATTTCAAATATGTGATTGTTGCAAAATTTTGTCGAGCCATTTCAAATTTTATGAAAATCGGATGTATAGTTTAATTACAGGGACAGTCAAAAGTTTTTCTTTACATTACGGCCAATGGGAAAAATTATTGCAAGTGGATTTTAATGATATTAGAGCCTTCCGAATGATCTGAAATTTTAAAGATATAATTGTTGCAAAATTTTGTCGAGCCATTTCAAATTTTAGGAAAATCGGACGTATAGTTTAATTACAGGGACAGTCAAAAGTTTTTCTTTACATTACGGCCAATGGGAAAAATTATTGCAAGTGGATTTTAATGGTATTAGAGCCTTCCGAATGATCTGCAATTTTAAAGATATAATTGTTGCAAAATTTTGTCGAGCCATTTCAAATTTTAGGAAAATCGGATGTATAGTTTAATTACAGGGACAGCCAAAAGTTTTTCTTTACATTACGGCCAATGGGAAAAATTATTGCAAGTACATTTTAATGATATTACAGCCTTCCGAATGGTCTGAAATTTTAAAGATATAATTGTTGCAAAATTTTGTTGAGCTATTTCAAATTTTAGGAAAATTGGATGTATAGTTTAATTACAGGGACAGTCAAAAGTGTTCTGAAAAAATAATTGGAAGTGCATTTTAATGATGTATCAGACTATGCACGTTATGAAGTGCAAAAAATTATACATTCAGTACAATATGGGGTGCAAAAAATAATTTTAAAACTAGTTATAGTACGAACGCACCTCATTTGCCACGTTTGACGAGCAATTTCCAACTTGTTTAAATTTAACCTATTAATTTCGATATTCATTTGATATAATACAAAAGAAATGTATATATCCCAATATTGATGCAATATTTTACAATATTTTGATATAATACAAAATAAATGTATATATCCCAATATTGATGCAATATTTTACAATATTCTGCAATTAATTATCTAATATCTCAAAATATTGTTTGTTTCTTGAATGCAAATACTAAAACCGACAACGATAAAGGATAAAATTAAGCTATAGGGGAGACTGGGGATTTTTGACCATAAGGGAGGTTTGATCCATTGCTTTTATTTCCTTTAAAAAAATCTTTTTTGCTGATGAGCACAAAATGGGAGCATAGTATAACCCCTTTCTACTAGTTAATAATGTTAGTCAGCCATTTGTGTACTGTGGAGAAATAATAAAGTGGAATTTCGCAATACCCGCCAAATAAATAAATAAATCCATTTGCCAGTTGTAAACTTCTATGCTAGTTGTAATATAAAGTTATAAAGTATATGTTTTTGCTTTATAGTTTACTTTACTTAATGAACTATAAAGTAAAGGCAAGGTAGTTCATTAGAATTTAATATAGCTGCTACCATTTGTTCATCTCTCTCTCTCTCTCTCTCTCTCTCTCTCTCTCTCTCTCTCTCTATATATATATATATATATATATATAATTTTATTTTGGGATATTTTTCATAAAGAATAAAACCTCATTTTTTATTTTCATTTTCCTATTTGTAAATTATAAATTGATGTTGTTTTATAATGGCTTTATACATATTTACTTTATTTTATTTTTGGATGTTTTGATATAAGATAAAACTTCATTTTTTATTTTCATTTTTCCATTTGTAAATGATAAAATGGTGTTGTTTTATAATGCTCATACATATATATTGTATATATAATACAATATCTTTGAATCAAAATTTATCTTACAAGTTCATATAACAATATTAACCAAAATTCTAAATGAAGTTGGCATGCAATATTATACATTGATCGTTATACTACTAAAATATATATTAAAGTAAAGCTAATTGGCATATAGAACCGATTAGGAAATCTCAAAATATTGACAACCCTAAACATTTAATGTATGGAATATACCAAATAAAATTCACTTAAGGCTGTTCTCAACTGCTCTTCTTAACAAGCGCAAAACGTTTTGACACATCCACAAATTCATTTTTTAACGGGAAGGTATAAAATTGGAAAGCCTGACCATGGAAGCGTTTGGGATTGAACTGTTTTTTCCATTATTTGATCAATCAATTATCTATTGAGTTATAAGCCATTTTGATGACGTGACAAACACATTTTTCGCCCGCTCTTTAGTGCTCTTTCTTCCTTCGCGCGGAAATTCGGTTCAAAACCCCACTTTGACGCTATTTTCTGAAAGATCTATTGCGTTTGCAAAAAAATGGAAAAAACAGCTCAATGACACAGTTTCTTAACAACAACACCAGCTAGTTTCATGCATTTTCGAACAAAAATAAATTAAAACTTATGTCAGAAAGTTGCCCTTTTGGATTTGAGAACAGCCTTAAAAAGGAAATAATCGCAAATGGAACAAAATGTAGTAGAAAAATATAATGAAGTGAAATAAAGACGACAATATATATGTATATATATATATATATATATATCAAAATAGTGGTTTGGGCCAAAATTTTAAATATCTTCAAATTATCTGATATAAAAATCTAGTTAGCCTTTTTGATTATTTGACTTAGACTGTATCAATTGATAAAATACGGTAGAATTTGTAGAAAACATTAAAAATACGAAATTACTATAAATAATTTCTAAATTTCTTTTACAAAAAATTATCTCACAGAAAAGTAAAAATTTTTTAGGAGTTTTGAATCATTGTTACTTATAAAATGAACAATTTCTTTGTGTTATACGTGACACATAAAAATAGACGTAATGAAAAGCAAAAGCAACCATAATAAACTTAGCATTTATGTGTTTAAAGTTTCATAAAACAGCATCTCCTTAAATCTCGAGAGAGAAAAATAGAAGAGGGGGAGAAGGATCAGTAGCAGTAACATACGTATTAGTTTGCTGTTACTAACATTTTCTTTCATTAACCTCTTCGGTCCCTGGGTCCGTTCTGCTTTTTTCCTTATAAAAAACTAAAATGTCCGATTTTTTTTACATTTTCACATCACTTCTTAATAACTAAATGTTTTTTGCGTTCAAAGCAAACGAATAAATGGCAGCACTTAAGCTGATTCCCACATAAAATAAATGTTATTTTCATCTGAGTTTGCAAAATGTCTAAAAATGCCCAAAAGACAGTATGACCAAGTAAGTGAGAAATTTTCACAAGTATTTAACTTAAATCTTTTTCAATAAGAAATTTTGAGGACTTGTAGATTATTTACTTGTGTAAAGCTCTTAAATTTGTGATTGCGTTAATTTAGGTTAATGGTTATTAAATTGATGTTTTAAGGAGGTTTGTAGTTTTAGATCCATATTTTTGAACCTATATTACTAAGCGCCTAAAGGATCAATTTCAGAAAAGATATTTTTTCTGTCATTTACGATGTCATTTTGTTTAGAAAGCACCAATGAATAAGCATTTGTATTATTATTTTAGCTTCGAACTGAAGAGGTTAATTTTGTACTGAAATGACTCTTATTATGAAGCCTTGAAACAGTTGAACGGTAAAACATTTATGCTTTAATGCTTTGCATTGCTTTGGGGTTTTTTTGTATGCATCGTATTTGTTTTTAAGGCTGTTCTCAACTGCTCTGCTCAATAATGGCAAAACGTTTTGACACATTTACAAATTCATTTTTTAACGGAAAGATATAAAATTGGAAGGCCTGACTATAGAAGCGATTTGGAATCCAACTGTGTTTTCCATTTTTTGATAAATAAATTACCTATTGAGTTATAAGCGATTTTGATCACGTGACAAATACTTTTTAACCTTTTCTTGAGTTGTTATTCTTCTTTCGCGCGGAAATTGGTTCAAATGTCCACTTTGACACTATTTTCTGAAAGATCTATTGAGTTTACAAAAAAACCCGGAAAAAACAGTTCGATTACATAGTTTCTGAACAACAACACCTGCGAGTTTCATGCATTTCCGAACAAAGATAAATTAAAACTTATGTCATAAAATTGCTCTTTTGGATTTGAGAACAGCCTTAAATGCTCTGGGAAGAATTTTAACACAGAAACATTTAACCTACCCTGCCCCTTCGCTGCGTCAGTGGAAGTATATAGACGATGCTGCTTCCTAATACCTGTCAGAAATATTCACGCATTTTTTTTAATTTTTAATTTCATAAAGATAAATAAGCAACAACTTACCCGCTTTTTGACTGATCTTTGAAGAGGGCTACAGAAAATCCAAACATGGAACCTGGGATACCTCTATGTACGACCGCACTTTTGGTGTCGATGTTGAAGCCTCCCACCAAGGCGGCCAACATCAAAAGGCAACTCCACATCTTCCACATTCCCATAATAACTGTCCTGTACATTTCAGTAAAGAAAAAGAATCCTATGTTTTTCTTATTCCGATGGCACTCTCGCGTGATTCTCCGGACGATACTATGGGTATTCTTTGTTCTCCAGTTTCGATGTTTACTAGGACTGCTGCATGGGTTTCTCAGATAAGGATCCCATTGTCCGTTTGTTGGAGTATAAGTGTTTCGTCTGTAACATTCAACGTATTTATGTATCCGAAAGGGGAAAAAAATGGAATTCGTCTGGATTCCAAGTGCTTAAAATTTGATTTATCGTGACTAGGAAAAAAATTGTTTGAAGTTTCTTGTAAACTATCTGCTGCGCTTTTTAAGCATCTGATGGATCAAAACTTATTTTTTTCTCGTATTAAAAAAAAATGAAAGTAAAATTATTTTAAAAACCGATATTTTTCGCAAAATAGAAAATTTGATATTAAACTGGAACAATTTTAAATTTCTAAAAGATTAGAAAATCACGAAATACTCATTTATTTATCTATTCAATTAAATCACTAATTGTATTAAAAATATAATGGTATTTTAAAAAGAAATCTTCTTTGAAAATGTTCAATTCGGTAAACACACTTGTTGCTAACAATAAATCCAGTTGATAAATAAAGTTCACCTTTTAAATACATAAGAACATCATCCAATGGTTCCTTTTTCATAAAAATTCTAATTACACAAAACTTTGTGCTTGCGAAACATCACTTTTACACCATGTAAACGATGTCATCAATAAATAAATTAATCACACTTCGACAGATGAAAAAAATACTGTTGCCACTTCTCGCTTCTTAAAAAGAAACAAAACAAATACTGAAGATGAAAACAACACTTGGAGAAATAGAGCAACACCTGCAGGCTTTCTTCTCTGCGCTGCACGATACGATGGACGGAGGAACACTGACTTTCGTGTCTGATCTGCGCGGGGTCCCGCGCCCAAATAAAGAAACGCGTGTCAGGTTCTTGCTCTGGGAAATTGCCAGACCCGCGGTGACGTATCCCCCCCTCCTCCTTTTTTCCGTACTTCCGTACGTTTTGAGGGTTGGAGATGGGGGTGTTTGTAGAGATGGAGGTGTGTGGGAGATGCTCCCGTGGCTGACATTAATTTTGGCGCACGTGAAATGAGAAGAATAATTTACATGAACTGCACCTAAGTGACAAAACTCAAATAGCTTCTTTTCTTTTCGGAATTCTTTTAATTATATGATCTGTTAGGAAATACATCATTAAATAAGAATATAATGTGTTTCCAATTCTTCGGTTTAGTATAGCCATATATTTTACTTTTCCATTGAAAATTTAACACAAAGATTTCCGAAAATCTTCAAAAATTATAAATTACTTATGTGAATTCTTCTTGAGAATACAATGTAGAATTAATTATATTAAGGATATTCTCAAGAAATTGTTTTTACTGTTGAATAACAGAAATCTGTGTGGCATATTGGCGAATTTATTTTATTTTTCATTTCCCTATAAAAATCAGGTTCACATTCAGGTGTTTAAAAATCGAATAGCATTCCAAGTTTTCCTGTAAATTGGAAAGAACATCTTCCGTCATTATAATTAATTACTATCTAAAGATCACCATTTTGTCATTATATTACAAAATCAGCCCAAAACGCCAATTTTGATACCGTACTTTGAAAAATTTAGTACTACTTTCAGAAAGGCGGGGGCAGGCCAAGGACTAAAGAATAATTATTGATAGCGGAATAAAATACCTACAAAATCCATGCTTTTAAATCGACAAAAAATAAAATAAAATAAAATAAAATAAAATAAAATGAAAAAGAAGCTATATAGTTAGAAATATTACATAGTTAGTGCAGTATTTTGTTAGAACAAATCTATGGTATAAAGAACTTCAACTATCACCCTATAGATAGCATATGTTCATTTTTACAGTCATTGTACTCAAAATGATTATTTTGTAACTCACGCTTCCACAAATCGCTTTTTCAAGATATTTTAACATAGGATCAAAATATTTATTATAATAGAATAATTATAATAGATACAATATAATATAATTATAATACTAATTATAATAGATCCTACAGTTAAATATACTTAAAAAGTTTTTTTATTTTTTTAAGTTTGTAAATTGAAGACGTTTTATAAAATATATAAATTTTATTTTTGGAAGATAATACAAGTTTTGTTTTGATAGTACGTTATTTTAATGGAAGTAAAGATTTCTCTAAGTACATTAAAAAAAAAAAAAAAAAAAAAAAAAAAAAAAAAATTAGGTGAGACTATGAAAAATATATTCTAATTTTTAATAATGCACATGCGCTAATTTATTAACACATAACTCATCCAGGATGAGTTTACATTTTATCCTGAGCGCAATGCATCAATTATTGAAAAATATAGATCTAATATTTATGATTTAAAATTAAATAAATAAATAAACATATTTTTTTCCTAAAATTCAGAATTTAAAGATGTATTATTGTTTAAATATTCTTTTAAAATTCTCTTCATGTGCATCTAATAATTTATAGAATAAAAATACAAGCTTTTAAACTTTCATTAATATCAAAATTACATGATCTCTTAATTAAAGCTTGAGAACATTTTACAAGTTCATTGTCCTTATATGAACAATCTTTAGAGATTTCACATAAATCACTTCACAATCTCACCTCAAGAAGCCTTTTTTTTTCAGTCTGTAAAAAATCTATTGTTTACCAAAAATTATGAAATGGTATTCAAAAACGTCTGAAGGTCGACACATTTTTGCATACAATCTCAATTTCTAAGAAAATATAATTCTAATTTCGTCAATGATACTAGCTCGATCTGTTTCTTATTTTCTGTTATTTTTGTTTAGTTTCATTGTATGTTATCACCTTTATATGGAGGCGACTATCTATTACCGCAACAAAACAAACTGGCTTTCAGTGATAGCGTCAGCCATTTCCGCCCACAAATATCCTCTCATAAAAGAAAAATTTTGTGTAATGCAGAAGTTCCTTCTTTTCTAAACTTGGTTTCAGGTTTTCTTCAGAGATTGTAATTAAGGGCAGATCGAAACAGGTTTTTAAGACCGAAACCGAATTTCGGTAATTTTCCTATTTTCGGCCAAAAACGAAAACGAAAATGTCCAAAAATTTTTTTTAAGTAATTAATGCATACATTAATATGTATAATTATTAATTGATTATACGTGTTTATTAAATATTCATAATTATTAATTAATTATACGTGTGGCCCAGGTTGGCTCTTTGTGCTGCTTACCAAACCTTTTTATTTTAATATAAAATAAAATGCAATTAATTAATCAACGACACAAAACGATATTTTAATTATATGAATTTCGTTTAATTAAAAAATGTTTTAGGTATACATACCTGTTTATCTTTTATAATGATTTTTGTAAATGATCATCTGTTATAGTAACTTTCTCAAAGAGTATTCGAAACACCTCTGGGGTTTCACACTAAAAATTTCTATTACTAAAGATTTATTTATTATGTTTTAGTACCTACTGTTAAGGCTGTTCTCAAATCCAAAAGGGCAACTTTCTGACATAAGTGTTAATTTATTTTTGTTCGAAAATGCATGAAACTAGCTGGTGGTGTTGTTCAGAAACTATATCATGGAGCTGTTTTTTCCATTTTTTTGCAAACGCAATAGATCTTTCAGTAAATAATGTCAAAGTGAACGTTTTGATCCGAATTTCCACGCGAAAGTAGAAAAATTACTCAAGAGCGGGCGAAAGACGTGTTTGTCACGAGATCAAAATCGCTTATAACCAGGGCTTAATTTGCGCCGGAGCCCACCGGAGCTCAGCTCCGGTACTTCTCTGTTTTTACTAAATATTTAAATATTGGTTGGAATTCATAGGAGCTCATAAATACAGGGTTCCGGAGCCCAGTACAATAGCGCTTCCGAAAAATCGAAGCATAAATTACACTTTCCTTTCCCGCCAATCTCTAAGTTTTTACTTTCTTTCTATCAAAACACTTATATGTATCATACACGTAGGAGGTGAATATGAAAGGGACTTTGGGCTTAGGCAGGCTCGAGTTCATTCTATCTTATATTCAAAATTTTATTTATTCATGCATAGAAAAAAAGAGCTTTTCCCTCTTAAAAATTATGTATTCCATTTCAATTCATTTCAATGCTATTTCTATCAGAATGAAGGGGAAGCAGAAATTGTGTTTTTTTATTCTAGTATTACTTGCAGATCTAGGTATTTCTGGAGGTAAGAAAAATTCCTCGATTTGAAATTTTAAAAACTACCACAACCACAGTGAGGGAGAAAGACTTGCACCAGTTTAAAAGGTAATCCCATAATACATCCGACTAGCCATATTTAAAGAATGAGATGTTTCATCCTCAAAACAGGACCTGCCAGACAAAAGTTTCTTTTTTTTTTTTTTTTTTTTTTTTTTTTGCCAGCTTCGACAGGACGAAGATGAATAACACAATATTATTGATATAAATTAATACGAGTTAACACTAAGCCCATTGCACACGCTTTGTAAAATTTCCGGGTGTAATCTTCAACCATCGTCTACTTCTGTTCTGTGTCTATCCTGCCCTTATATCGACGACAGCTTCTAAGAGACATTTGATGTCGAGCACACACGTCAGATGTATGTATTCAATAAATAAATAATCCAAGTTAATACGAATTAAAATCACAGTACTTCACATTTCGCAAAAAACGAATTAAAATACACCCATACATAAAAACAAACTTCGTTTGAATTACAACGTATACCACTTCGAAGGAAGACATCTAAAACGCATGCGCAACTGGGAGTGCGAGTGCCCCCTGGTGGTTATTGCGTCGGAAGAATCAAAACGTCTTAAATTAAGACACGTTTAAAGCAATGAAGTGTCTTAAAATAAGACGTTTACGGATATTTTAGACATTATTCTCAGTTCATTTACACCATGGTCATAGTAAGACACTTATGTATCTTAAATTAAGACATCTATAATGTCTGAATTTTCAGATTAAGACACTTAAGTGTCTAAAATTCTTTTTTAGTCACATATGTGTCTAAATTTAAGACGCTTCTACTTGCAGTGTAAAGAGATATTTTTTTCATATTTAGTAAAGGTCATTATTTTAAATAGTTGACTAATTGTAAAAACAGCGCAAAGGATAATATTTCCTTTCAACTAAAAAAATTATACACGTGACTATTAAAAACAGAAAGAAAACTTTAAAATAATGATTAAATAGTCACATGTTAAAAGCAAAAAATAGGGAAAATTATGTCATAAAAATTGCATTTGTACGTGAATATTAAAAAAAGAAAGGAAACTCTAAAATAATAATAAAATTATTGTGTGTTAAAAGCAATAAATGGGGAAAATTATGTCATATTTAAAATGGCCTAATAATAATATTGCCAAACATTTTGAATTTAAAAATACATTTACACGAGAGATTTATTTCATATTTCGAGATGGTCATTTAACTACTGTTGTCAGTTCTAAGAGAACGCATATAACAATATTTTCTTTCAAATAAAGAAAACTTTGGTGAAATTTACAACACCTTTAAACGATACATTTAAAATGTCTTATTTAAAAGAATTTTCTTATTTGCAGTGTTAAAAAATTCAGGGAGGCAACGACATTGCTTACTTAGTTCATTTTATATAAGCTGATTTTCAAATGTTTAACTGATCTTATTTAATAAATTCCGAAAACAGTCATTAGATTGGATGATTCGACCTTTAATATCCCCCAGTCAAAGGGAAATGAATGGCATCCCGATTACAGGGAGATCGCCACTGGTCGTTTAATTATTATTCAATCTTCCATAATATTTTTAAAGCAGGTCAGATTAGTGTGTCTTTAAACTCTGCGGTGTCTGAACGACGGTTGGCGAGAGTAGCTCGTGAAAGCAAAGCCCATAGTTAAAAAAAAAAAAAAAAAAAAAAAAAAAAAAAAAGAAATAGAAAAAAAGAAATTAATGTAATAAGAAACATACAACAATAAAATTATCTAACGTTGTCCTAAAAAAAATTCTTTTCGATGAAGAACTTTCTATAGCATTTGTGTCTCTAAAATCTGCCAAAATCTCCAATAATAATAATAATGAAAAAAATTAATAACGTTTTAATGGGGGAAAAAAAGGGAACGCTATTTAATGTCTTAGTATTTGAATAAGAATAACCAATGTTTAACCCCAAAACTCCCAGTTTTCATCTTATCATGTGTGTTCGAGCTCCAAATGTCAATGCTATGAAGTAGTGATGGGCGATAACGAGATGTTTTTCTCGATTTTCTCGATTGTATGGACATCTCGATATTTTTCGATTGTATAAATTTTTTCTCGATGACTACAGTTTGCAAATTTCTTTTATAAATCATATATTATGTATTATATACGTCATACATTTATCAAGAATAGTCTGCGGGTGAACTGGAATGAGTCGATGTTAATAAAGACTAGGTGACTTCGACCGCTAGCGGGCCCCTCCTTTAATTGGGGCACCTAATTTATACGTAATCTTGTAATATGAAATCACGAACAGGTTACCCGCTATATACGGCACTGATATATGATAGCAGGCGAGTGTGGTGTGCACGCACTACAAAATCTTGTAAAAAATATAATATCGAAACGAATGAACGTCGGACCAGATCTCTTGGGGGAGGAGTCAAAGCGAGCGGAGGGGCACAGCAGCTGCATAATATGACTAAGTCGTCACAGGTCTTTAGGCCTTTCCAACCATATGTCACATGAGAAGTCTGGATCTGAATTTATAAAAATGCCCTCCCCGTGGGGGGGAGGGGTGCGGGAGGTGGATAATATGAGTAAGTGGTCATAAGCCTTTCCAACAATATGTCACATGAGGGGTCTCGGCTAAATTTAGAAAAACACCCCCGTGGGGGAAAAGTGGGGGGGGGCGGTCACCGGAGGTGCATTACATCAATAAGTAGTCACAGACCTTTCCAACAATATCTCACATGTGGAGTCTTGGCTAAATTTGGAAAAGTGTCCCCCGGGGGGGTTCAAAATGGGGGGATGGACACCGGAGGAGCATAACATCAATAAGTAGTCACAGACCTTTCCAACGATATCTCACATGAGGGGTCTTGGTTAAATTTGAAAAAGTGTCCCCCGGGAGGGGTAAATTGGGGGAGACTGTCACCGGAGGTGCATAACATCAATAAATAGTCACAGACCTTTCCAATGATATCTCACATGTGGGGTCTTGGCTAAATTTGGAAAAGTGCCCCCCGGGGGGGGGCAAAGTGGTGGTGGGGACACCGTAGGTACATAACATCAACAAGTAGTCACAGACCTTTCCAACGATATCTCACACTAAGGGTCTTGACTAAATTTGAAAAAGTGTCCCCGGGGGGGCAAAGAGTGGGGGGGACTGTCACCGGAAGTGCATAACATCAATAAGTAGTCACAGACTTTTTCATCGATATCTCACAAGAGGGGTATTGACTAAATTTGGAAAAGTGTCCTCCGGGGGGGGGGAAGTGGGGGGGGGCGGCCACCGGAAGTGCATAGCATCAATAAGTAGTCACAAACCTTTCCAACGATATGTCACATGAGGGGTCTTGGCTAAATTTGGAAAAGTGTCCTGAAATTTCATATATTATAAATAATATTTAGCGGAGGGCTCCATAAAAAAATCTGATCTAAAATGATAAGAGCGGAAAAAACTACCCTCGCAGTGGGGGCCAAATTGGGGAGGGGAGGAAGAAAGTCTCATAATATGAAAGAGTCATCCGAGAACTTACCGATGACATATCACATGACTGGTCCAAAAAAAGTTTGAAAATTGCTCCCCCTCCCACCCCCCGTGAGCCCACTCTTTCGCCCCGGAATTCACACAGCCGCCACTTTAAAATTTTTATGTTCAATAATTAATATTTACCGGAAGACTGCATAAAAAACCCACATCTAAAGTGATATTTAAATTTATTATAGAAATCGGCTACGGTTTTAAAAATTTGTTCGCCCCTTCCCCATCCCCCTTTGGGCGAAGAAAGGTTCATAGTATGAAAGAGTGGTATGCCAAGTATGGTCAAAGGGCTTTTCGATTATATGCCACAGGAAGGGTTCGGTAAAATTTTTTAAATTGCACCCCGCATGATTCCACTCTCACGTCCTCCTTCCTCGAAATCACCCGACCCACCTTCCTCTTTGAAATTTTTATATTTAATAAATAATTTTTATCGGAGGGCTCCAGGTATGTGACATCTTGGTAGGGCTAAAATAAGAGAAACTTTGAAAATTAGGGCTTCATTTCACAGCTCATTGTCATGCCTCTTTCTCTATCTCGTCCCTTGGTACTCTCGATAAATTTTCTTACTTTTCTTCTCTGCCGAGGACGAGAGAAATCCTCGAAAAGCTTCTCATAGCGAAATGTTGAAAAGCGCGAGCGAAATCCTCGAAAGGCTTTTCGTTGGGAGATTTCGAAAAGAACCAGAGAAACCAGCGAGAGGCTTCCATCGGGAAAGGTTGAAAAGGGCGAGAGACACTCTCGAGAGACTTCCCATTCCGAAAGGTTTAAAACCGCGAGAGAACAAACCATCGAGCAGATTCCCATCTGGAAGCGTCGAAATGCTGGAAAAATCATCGAGATGAGATTTGCCGAAATGCGAGATGGAAATGAAGCTTTCAGAGTCGAACTTACCGCATTTCTGGTTTAAGTCATAATTTCTCAAAGGAGTCCATCTGCTTATCCAATCTCTTTTTAGCTCACAGGCTATCTAAGCCTGAGAGCTAATGTACCCGTCGGTTCTGTGTGTATGAATGTACTGTACGTACGTATGTATGTACGTAACGCGATAACTCTTGATTAAAATGTACGATTTGCTTCAATTTTTTTTATGTTCATTCTGATAAGGCGTTCCGCTGTTTAGTTTTGACGGTTCATTGGTTAAGGATAAAGGGAGAGAGGGGGGCTGGTCCCCCTCTCCTTAATTTAGATAAATAGGTTTTTCATGCAGAATTATTCGATTTGCTCCAAATTTGGTATACCGGTTCATTATGTTAAGAAGTTGCCTTGATTAGATTTGGAGGTTTACGGGTTAAGTATAAATGGGGAGAAGGGGGCTAGACCACCCCCCCCCCTTAATTTAGATAAATGGGCTTTTCATGCAGAATTATTTGATTTGCTCATAATTTGGTATACCGGTTTATTATGTTAAGGAGCTTCCCTGATTAAACTTGGAAGTTCATTGGTTAAGGATAAAGGGGGAGAAGGGGGGAGCTGGTCCGCCCCCCCCCCTTAATTTAGATAAATGGGTTTTTCATGCAGAATTATTCGATTTGTTCCAAATTTGGTATACCGGTTTATTACGTTAAGAAGTTGCCTTGATTAGATTTGGAGGTTTACGGGTTAAGTATAAAGGGGGAGAAGGGGGCTGGTCCCCCCTTAATTTAGATAAATGGGCTTTTCATGCAGAATTATTTGATTTGCTCCAAATTTGGTATACCGGTTTATTATGTTAAGGAGCTTCCCTGATTAAATTTGGAGGTTCATTAGTTAAGTATAAAGGGGGGAAAGGGGGGTAGACCCCTCCTTAATTTAGATAAATGGGTTTTTCATGCAGAATTATTCGATTTGCTCCAAATTTGGGATACCGGTTTATTATGTTAAGAAGCTGCCTTGATTAGATTTGGAGGTTTATGGGTTAAGTATAAAGGGGGGGGGGCTAGTCTCCCCTTAATTTAGATAAAAGGGTTTTTCATGCAGAATTATTGGATTTGCTTCAAATTTAATATACCGATTTATTCCGATATGGCGCTTCCTTCATTAGATTTGGAGGTTCATTGGTTAAGTATACAAGGGCGAAAAGGGGGCAAGTCCCCTCCCCTTAATTTAGATAAATGGATTTTCTTGGAGAATTATTTAATTTACTTTAATTTTTTTTCTATGTTTGTTCTGATAAGGAGCTTTCCTGATTAGATTTGAAGGTTCATTAGTTAAGTATAAAAGGGTTAAAGGGGTTAGACCACCCTTAATTTAGCGATATGTTTCTTTTTTTCATGCAGAATTATCTGATTTGCTTCAAATTTGATATACTGATTTATTATAGTTAAGGAGTTTCCTTGATTAGATCTGGAGGTTCATTGGTTACGTATAAAAGGGGCAAACGAGGGATATTTCCCTTCATTTATTTTTTGAGGGACATTATTCTTTGAAATAACAGTATAATATACAGTTAGTGTTAATAACCTGTGAGCTCAATGCCATCAGTTTAACTGGCACTTATCATTTTATTGCTATTAACCGATGTGGGTTATGAAGCATAGTAGTTTATGTATTCAGTTCTGTATAGTCCTAGTTTCAAACTTTACTGTTAAATTTAGTGTCATTTTGCCCCGAATTTTCAATGTTTCTCTTATTTTAGCTCTGCCAAGCTGCCCCATACCTGGAGACTCAGATAAATACTATTTATTAAATATAAAAAGTTCAAAGAGGAAGGTGAGTGAATTCTGGGGTGCGCGAGAGTGACAAAGGGAGGGGGGGGGGTAATTTTCAAACTTTTACCAAACCTCTCCTTGACATATCATCGGAAAGTCCTTTCACCACTCTTTCATATTATGAACCTTTCTCCTCCCAGAGTTGAATTCCGGAAGGGGTTCGGGGTGGGGGGGGGGGGAGCGGTGCGGGGGTGACTTTTTTTTTTTTAATTGTAGAGATTTCTACAATAAATATCATTAAATGAGGTTTTTTAATGGAGCTCTCCGATAAATATTATTTATTAAATATAAAATTTTAAAAGTGGGGCCGCGTGATTTCCGGGTATATTCTAGGATAAAAGAGGGAACCCACGTGGGAGGGGTAGATTTCAAAGTTTTTTTGGACCAGTCATTTGATCTATCACCGGAAAGTTTTCGGTTATCATCGCAAAGTTACTCTTTCATATTATGAACCTTTCTTCTTCCTTCCTTAGTTTGGCGGCCCGAGAGAGGCACTTTTCGAACTTTTTTGAAATCGTAGCGTTTTTAAACATTTTAGATCGGATTTTTTTTACGGAGCCCTCCGATAAATAATTTTTAATATATGAAAATTTCAAAGAGAAGGATGGGCAGGGTATATTTCGGGGGGGGGGGGGGGCACGATAATTGGAATCCTGGGAGTTGGGACTCTTTTCTATCTTTTGCCGACACCCCTCATGTGATATATCATTGGAAAGCTCTGTGACTACTATTTCATTTTATATTTCGCCCGCGCCCCTCCCCTTACTTTGCCCCCGAGCGGGGGCACTGTACTAAATTTAGCCGACACCCCTCATGTGCCATAACGTTGGAAAGTCCTGTGACCACTTATTCATATTATGCACTTTCCTTGCCCCTCCCTCCTACTTTGCTCCGCGCGGGAGTTTCTTTTAATGTATTCCAGTCGAAGACTTTATAAAAATGGGGAAATTAAAGATCCAATCTCAAATGACGTAGAAAAATCAATAAAAATTTTGATCCCTTTTATCATCCTTTAGTTCATATTTCTGCCACTAGGGGGTGCTTTTGATTCTTATTTCTTTGGCCATTTTGGTGCTAATTGCCGAAAAATTCTAATTTTTGATACTCAAACTCCCCTTATACCGCTTCATAGCTACTCGCGTTTTCTCAGCTTTATTCAACCAGGGGGCACCCTTACAAGACTTTTCCAGTCTTATGGCTCCTTTATAGTTTCCCTTTGGTTTGTTGTTTTTTTATTCCATCTGTTTTCAGTTACCCTATATTTAATAAAATCTGCCTTATATATATGTAAAAACAATGATTTCAATAATCGATTCTAGAACATCTCCTTTGTAGATTCTCGAAAGTAATCGATGACTGCATCGATTGTGTATTTTACGATAACGATTTTTTTCGATTGGTAAATTTTCGAGAATCGCCCATCACTAAGCCCTGTCACTACTATGAAATTGTCGGCCAGAATAATAGCTAAGTTTTCCAATAACTGTTTTTAGCTTTTCTCGTTATAATCGATGGTAAAACATCTCGATTGTAGATTCTATGAATTAATCGATGGCTGTATCGATTGTGATTTTTTACGATGACGATTTTTCTCGATTGTTGAATTCTCGAGAATCGCCCATCACTACTATGAAGGTCTTAATTCATATATGTTATTAAAGTTATGTACCCCATTTAAAAGATCGGCATATACAAAACTAGAAATCCTTCAAAATTCCTACCGATTTTACCAAACTATTTTTAACATAGAGTACTGTAATCAATAAATAATAATAAAAAAAAAGCTGCACACCAGACATCTAACTGTTCTATACACAAACTCAAAGTTAGATCAACATGTAAATTTTAATTAAAAACCTCAAGTATACAATTTGGTGCATTGTTACACAATAGCCAATGCGATACAACTATTATGCTCATCGTAAGCAGCATAAGGGAAGACTAATATTCTATAGGGGCCAAAGTTGCCATAAAAAAATGGGCAATAATATACAGCAACATGTTTTGCAAATGCATGAGAGTTTCAATAATGGAGTTAATCATTAGGTTAATCACGCTCGATAAATTACATCAATTGGCTGTGGATAAGATTATGAAACATTTTTCAAGCATATTATAGCAGCTCCCTTTTTTGAGGGACCATAGTCAAATCTGAATCAGCATAGATTTTCAGTAAAAGCACATGTAAAATTTGTATTTGGTGAAATTTCGTCTAATAGTTGTCGAAATGTAGCTATATCACGAGACACAGCATAACAGCGGTATTTTTTTGGGGTGGGGTGGGTGGGGGTGAGGGGGTATATACACCAAAATGTAAACGGCGCCAACTTATATCAAGTTCGGTACGTTAAGATTTATTTATCACAATCTTAAAAGTAAATTATCATTTGAGATATACTAGCTATCACGGAAATCGTTATAAACACAGCGTAGAAGACTTAACAGTGGGACAATATACACCAACGTATAATCAGCATCAATTTATAACAAGATCTAACTTAATATAATGTTTTATAAAATTCCGTACATTAGGTCCTTGAAATATGTTCATGCCCCATACTGACAGACAGACATTTTCCAAAAATAATCAAATCGTTTTTCCAAACGCGCAAATCCATCAAAAAACGGAAGTCAATTTTTTCTTCTCATGTATATAGAAGGGAGCGAAAAACAAAGAAAGGGGATATTTTTTTTAAAACCAGAACATAAAATGCACTATACATAAACACTCGTCTTTGACTAATTTTCTAAACTTTGAACCGGGGGTGTTGCTAATTCATGTTATATTTTACAAATAGCTCATACTTAACAGTGAATAACACCTTCAATATATCGCTCTCGCTTTCATGCGAAGATTTACTTCTGTTGATAGACGGCCTTCCGAGTGCTGGAAAAGCAAACACTGTGACTCAAGGGTGAAGTAATTTTCTAACACTAAAATTAAACTCCACGGGAAATGGGAGGAGGAATCATTATTTAACTTAGACGTTATCTATTTTAAGGTGGCGATGATTATGATCTGGCTTTTTTGAATCTTTTTATAATTAAAGCTAAAGATCTGAGGTTTATTTTGAAGGAATGCTGAACTTGATATTGGTTCATTAATCAAACTCATACTGTTTAAGAGGCTACTTCAGACTAGCGAAAAGACACGTTCACTAATGCTAAGCCTATGAAAATTTTTTTTAAAGATACCTCGTTTGCATTTCAATATTTTTAAATTTTTTTTTTTTTTTTTTTTTTTTTTGCATCGGATAGCTGAGGTCGATCTGTACAAAGGCCGTTTTTTTATTTTTTCGATTTTGAATGCAGATTTTTTTTTTACGAGGACGTTTTCATTTTCGGAATCGGTTCCGAAAGTGAAAGCATCCTCATAAAAACAATCTGCAATCAAAATCGAAAAAGTTAAAACGGCCTTTGTACAGATCGACCTCAGCTATTCGATGCAAAAAAAAAAAATCATTTAAAAATATTGAAATGCAAGCGAGATATCGATATAAATTTCTTCCATATGATTAGCATTAGTGAGGTGGTCTTTTTGCGTGACTGAAGTATCCCCTTAAGGCGTTAGATACCTTTGAAAAGACAAAAGTTAACTAAAGTTTTAAAGCTAGTTGTTTTGAATATTATTACATCCAATTCTACACAACTTTAAAGGAATATGTAATTTTTCAGCGGGCGCGCTTAATTTTATTACACGAGCAGGCACGTGAAGTATTTTTGGGGGGACAGTAAGTTAAGTTAAGCTGTAACAAATGCAAGATATTTCATAACGTTAGTAAGAGACATGTTAGAAAAACAATTATATACATATCAGTAGTAAAAACTCGGTTATAATTTAGATGGCATTTGTGAAAACAAAGGATAGGAAAACTCACGCATCGTATAATTTGCGACTACTTGCTCGGTGGAAGGTTAAAAAAAACCTACTCTTTTAAATTTTGCTTAATATATGGCGGGAGTCGCGCCCAAAATTTTGAAATCCCGCCCAAACGAATATCCCGGGCGGGAGAGTCCCGTCCACAAAATTTCACCATTTTCCGGAAAGTTTTGCATTTTTAAACTACGATCAACTTCTGCGACCGTCCTGCGAATTTCGTGATATTTTCGTGCGACCGATTGACACATTTCACGAGTTTTTTTTATCGCGAAAGATCGTTGAAATTAACGATTTTTTTTTCCCCGCGACCAATCGACCATTTTTTTTCATGCGATCGATTGACATTGATCACGCGCTATTTTCCGCAGTCGATTAGCGCATCAGGGGTGATTCTGTTTCGAAATCCCCAAAAATTTAAGGCATTCGGTTCCAAAAATTAAGAAAAATCGGTCATAAGTTCGGAAATGAAAATATTTAACGGAAAAATATTGCGAATTTCGACAAATCAGCACTGAGAAAATCCATTTCTTCACTCGTTCGCAGAAAAAAATCATCAATTTTGTCAAACGATCGCAGATAAAACGCGAATTTTGTTTAAGGGTCGCGAAAAAACTGCAAATTTCCTTAAGGAATAACGGGAAAACGCAAATTTCGTCAAAGGATGGCAGAAAAAACGAAATTTTCTTCAAAGGTTCCTGGAAAAAAATGCAAATTTCGTCAAAGGATCGTGGAAAAATGCAAATTTCGTCAAAGGATCGCGGTAAAACGTGAATTTTGTCAAAGAATTGGAGAAAAAACGCGAATTCTGTCAAAGGATCGCGGAAAACGTAAATTCCGGCAAAGGATCGCGGAAAAACGCTAATTTCGTCAAAGGATCGCGAAAAAACCCCGCACATTTCGTCTAGGAATTGTGGAAAAAACGCTAATAACGTCAAGTGATTGCGGAAAAAACGCGAATTTCGTCAAGCGATCGCGGAAAAAACGCGAATTTCGTCAAAGAATAGATGAAGAAACGCGAATATCGTCAAAGGATCACAGAAAAAACTCGAATTTTGTCAAAGGATCGCGGGAAAAAACACAAATTTCGTCGAAGGATCGCGAAAAAAACGCACATTTCGTCAAAGGACCGCTGGAAAAAACGCGAATTTCGTCAAAAGATTGGGGGAAAATGCAAATTTCGTCTAGGAATTTTGGAAAAAACGCACATTTCGTCTAGGAATTGTGGAAAAAACGCGAATTTTGTCAAAGAATAGAGGAAGAAACGTGAATATCGTCAAAGGATCGCAGAGAAAGCGCGAATTTTTTTCAAAGGATCGCTGGAAAAGACGCTAATTTCGTCGAAGGATCGCGAAAAAACACACATTTCGTCAAAGGACCGCTGGAAAAAACGCGAATTTCGTCAAAGGATTGTGGGAGAATGCGAATTTCGTCTTGGAATTGTGGAAAAAACGCTAATTTCGTCAAGAGATCGCGAAAAAACTCGAATTTCGTCAAGAGATCGCGAAAAAACTCGAATTTCGTCAAGTGAATGCGGAAAAACGCGAATTTCGTCAAGAGATCGCGGAAAAACGTGAATTTCGTCAAGGAGTCGAGGAAGAAACGCGAATCTCGTCAAAGGGTCGCGTAGAAAACGTGAATTTCGTCAAAGGATCGCGTATGAAATGCAAATTTCATCAAAGGATCGCGAATGAAACGCGAATTTATTCAAAGGATCGCGGAATAAACGCGAATTTAGTCAAAGAGCCGCTGAAACAACGCAAATTTCAACCAAGGATAGCAAAAAAACCCCAAGCGAATTTCCTCAAGGGATCACGGGAAAAACGCGAATTTCCTCAAAGGATCGCAGAAAAAACACTAATTTCGTCAAAATGTCGCGGAAAAAATACAGCGGTCTCTTTAGAAAATAGCACACGCATAAAAATATCTACGTTTATTACTATAGGTTAGTTTTTAATCTGAAATAATATACTGAACTAGCTTTTGAAAAATTGGGTGTAACCCCGAATCCAACTTCCAGGAATCTACACTCAGCCTGAAATTGATACGAATTAAAAGCAGAGTTAATTCGACCTGCAACAAAATTAATTAGCACTGGGAGGGGATGTTGATTTAAATCGCTTCAATGCTATTTTGTCATTTCTTTGTTAATATAGTAATTCTTTAAATGGCACGTAAAATAACAGTGGGTTTTAAAGATTTTTTCCCCTCCCTCCCAAACAGCTCAACTCCCCTCCATCTATAAATGTTGGGAGGGAGTCTCCCCTCCTAGGAGAAATTGAATTTCAAGCCCTGATTTAGCTAAACTTCTATCGCAGTAGTTTTCCTTGAACTTTGAAAAATCCTACTGTATTATTACTATGACACTTAGTTAAACTTCTATTGCAGTATTTTTCCTTAAAATTTTAAAAATGCTATTTATTATTAGGATAACGCTTAGCTACACTTCTAGTGTAGTAATTTTCTTAGAATTTCAAAAAATCCTGTACGGCCATTCCATGTAAAAGGGCAAAATGTTCTGCACGGGACACATAAATATCTGTATCTATTAACTTATAAGTTGATCAAATATAAACTATGTATAAAAAATAACAAAAAATCCTTGATTTTCATATTAGCGTAGTTATTTTAATTTCAGGATACAATAGCATTGTTAAAACAGCAGTAACATATAGAAAAGCAATCTCATACGTGATATGGAATGGGCCATTAATCTATATATATATATATAACGCTATCGCACATCGCACAGAAATCGAGATTATTTGTTAATTGTTTAATGACAACGCCCGAATGAAACTCCTCTCATTGGTTATTCAACAGCATTTAATGCATCTCCGTACCTATAAAGAGGGTTACCATATGGGGGACCCTGTTCTGTCGCCAAATGCTGCCAAGTTTGTCACCAACTTGGCGATATATCACCAAGGGCGATCAAAATTAGTCGCAATTGTGACGCCAACTTGGCGATATCTCTAATTTTTCGCCAAATTCCCATAAGCTTCCATTGTAAACCAATAGGGTTTACTTGCTTACAAAAAATAAAAAAATTGCGATATTTTAATGCAACAAAAACTAATATTAGCTTAAGGGATTATATTAAGGGATCTCAAGACTCATAAAGCTTCCAAATTTTCGAAATTTTAATTTTTTTAGATGTTAAACTGTTATCTTTTCTGAACATTTTGATATAATTATTTCCTTCAAATTCCCATTAGAACAGAAGACATCACTTTTAGAATTATACCCGCGCAACAGTTGAAGCGGCCTTTCCGAAACTTTGAAATCATTTTCTCAAAATGACGTTTTTGGGCATAACGCGCAGGTTATCTCAAAAACTTTTGAATATCTTCTCATGAAATTTTCAAAACATATGTTTCATGTTAGTCTCTATAAACTGAACCTAAAATTTCATTTTTATTGTTCAAAAAAATATTTTTTTAGATGATTATAAATTCACAAAATCTTGTATTAGCTAAATACAACTTTGTACTAAAAATATAAAAATGCTTTAAATACAAATTTATTTAGGTTCAGGGTACTTATTAGAAACTGAAGTATAATTAGGCACAAAACATTTCATTCTATAGTTGCAAAATTTACTTTGTAATCCTGCGCGCAAGCTGTCATACCGATTTTCTGCTCGACAAATGTCTGACCGTTTGGAGCTCCTATAAATACTAATTCTGCATCTTGCAATTTTTTAAATACATGACATGAAAGAACATACTTATATCTGTCATCTCAATTAAAATTGTGTTTCTAAATCGTATACATGTTAACATATTAAATGTTGAAAATGGTCCTTTTTTTCCCCTTTTTTTCCAATTTTAAGAGTCTTGAGACCCTTAATTATATTTAAGGGAGCCCAAGTAAATTAAATTATGAATAAAAGTAACATGATACAACGCTTAGCATCATGCTTTCCCAAACATAAATTTTAAGGGAGACCAAACTGGTCGCCAAGGGCGGCTCAGTAGGTTTAAAAATCTCCACATTTTAAACCCCAGACCTAAATAATCTGCCCGTTTAGGGCCATTCCATGAAAAACGGAAAAAATGTCTTGCGCGTGACACTTAAATACCTATATCTATTAATTTATAAGTTGTTAAAATATAAACTATAGGGTAGACCGGAGCACGTTTACGCATGGGACACGTTTACGCAGTGCACTTTTTCCGAAACGAGTTATAACTGGTGCGCCACCAGTCATGACAGATTGATGCTGCTCCCTAGTGGGTTTTCTCACACTTTTTGAGCATCAGTCGAGCTTCGGTCTAGCATGAGGAAAGGATAATCTGTTTTCTGTCAAGGTAAATAAATTTTGTGTTGAACTTATTGAAACGTATTGTGAACTAATAATACTTAGTTAAGGATAAACAATTAGCACAATTATATCCTTTTTTGAGAGCTGTATTTGTATGAACAGAAATGTTATTAATTTTAGTTGCACGTTAAAAATAAATCCAAACAGGGCGACGGAGCACGTTTACTCATTGACATCGGGGCACCTTTACGCACGTTCAAAAAGAAGAAATTACATAAAAATTTACTAATTTCTTTTGAAGCAGAACAAGAAGATAGCAAAGGAAAAAGTATGAAACCAAAAACTGCAAAAGGGAAAAAGTTTGTACACTCTGGAAAATAGTGAATGAATATGATGACGAAGATGAAAACTGTGTGTGTATTTATTGTTTGAAATCATACAATAAATCCAAAAAAGGACAAGACTGGGTTCAATGTCTTAGATGTAAAAGGCGGCTGACCATGACAAGTGTGCAAAAGGAAATGCTTTATTTTTTGTTTGTAAAAACTGTAACAGTGCTTATGAAGATGACTAAATAGTTTTATTTTTTTAATTAGCAATATAAAATGTACTTTAATTAATTCTCTTTAATTTTTTTAAACAGTGTTTTAAGTTATAAATAAAACATTTCACTTTGATTAAATATTTATTTCACTTACTCCTTGGTATCACTTGTAATATGCGTAAACGTTCCCCACTTGATGCGTAAACTTGCCCCGTTCCCAGGGAAAGTTTACGAAAAGGTCTTGTACCTAAAAAAAATTTTTTTTACGGTTAAAAACACAAATAGGGCAACAACTGAATACACAAATTCTGACTTCATTAACTGCTTTATAAAACCACAATGTCTAAAATTTCCTAAGGTAAAACATAAAAATTAGATAATTCATTGAAAAAAACCGCGTAAATGTGGCCCGGTCTACCCTACATTTAAAATAACAAAAAACCCTAGATTTTCATATTCACATAGTTTTTTTTAATTTGAAGATATAAAAAAATAGTTAAAAAAAAAAAAAAAAACAGTAATATGTAGAAAAGCTGTCCCACATGTGACATGGAATGGCCCTGTATATTATTTTAGTTGGATCTACAAAATCCTCTTTCAAAGTTAAGGAAGGTTTTTAATCTAAATAATTAGGGCGATCCTTGCATCGAATATTCAAAAGGTACTATAAAGTGATTAAAAAAAAATTGCCTGCTGATTCTACAATATGCGTCTGTTTTAAAAATATTTCTATGCATTATTATTGACATAATCTATTCGTTAAAAACAAATGCAATTAGTGTAAATTAGCAAAATTCTTGAATAATATTTAGGAATGTTCTATAATCCATACATAATGCATTATTTTCCCATCTTCTTAATTAAAATGCTTCCTTTTTGTGGTTAGAATAAATCCATGTAGAGAAAAATAAAATTTAAAAAGAAACAATTTCTTTATGACTTGTAGCTAACAAGTGGATTTTCTTTTCGCGGTTAGTGTTTCCTCTCGGAGAGTATCTTCTTCTCACAGGGGCGCCCGCCTCCGTATTCGAAATTTATTAGCTAGTCTTTACCTTAGCCATGAAAATTTTGAAAAGGTGTTAAAGCTGTTCTCAAATCGAAAAGGGCAACTTTCTGACATAAGTTTTAATTTGTTTTGTTCGAAAATGCATGTAACTAGCTGGTGTTGTTCTTCAGAAACTATGTCATTGAGCTGTTTTTTCCATTTTTTTGCAAACGCACTTTCAGAAATAGCGTCAAAGTGGGCGTTTTGAACCGAATTTCCGCGCGAAGGAAGAAAGAGCACTCAAGAGCGGGCGAAAAACGTGTTTGCCACGTGATCAAAATGGCTTATAACTCAATAGGTAATCGATTGATCAAAAAATGGAAAAACAGTTCAATTCCAAATCGCGGCTGTTCTTTAACTGCTCTGCACAACAAGCGCAAAACGTTTTGACACATTTACAAATTCATTTTTTTAACGGAAAGGTGTAAAATTGGAAAGCCTGGTCATGGAAGCGGTTTGGAATTGAATTGTTTTTTCCCTTTTTTGATCAATCAATTACCTACTGAGTTATAAGTGATTTTGATCATGTGACAAACACGTTTTTCGACCTTTTTTGAGTGCTCTTTCTTCCTTCGCGCGGAAATTCGGTTCAAAACGCCCACTTTGACACTATTTTCTGAAAAATCTACTGCGTTTGCAAAAAAAAAAAAAAAAAAAAAAAAAAAAACCAGCTCAATTACATAGTTTTAGAACAACAACACGAGCTAGTTTCATGCATTTTCGAACAAAAATAAATTAAAACTTATGTCAGAAAGTTGCCCTTATGGATTTTAGAACACCCTTAAGGGAACCGTGGATCTTTATTTCAGCAAAAATGGACCCAAAAATCGAATTTTCTTTTTTTGTGTATTATTATTCTCTGACTTCTACCGAGTCATTTGTGAAAAACCGCATACAGTACAGATGCGATGATTTATCGCAAAATTACAAGTGTTTTAATTTTGTACGTAAACCATTTTTTGGCCCTTTAATATACTTTAAATCTGTTTTCCTCAAAACTGATTTTTCAAAATTTTTAGAATTTTGAAATGCTCCATGCGTTTTAATTTTTGATCAAAATTCATGAAATTGATAAGGAAGAATCCTAAAATTGCTTACAAAGAAACTATGTACGCATTTTAAAATTCGCCTTCATTAAGATAATTAAGTTCGCTTTTTAACTTATTAAAAGGCAAAATTTTGTTGAAAATCGATATGGAATTATGAACAAAAATCACTATTCAAGATAAAATCGAATGTAAAATTGAGGAAATATCTCAAAAATTAAGACGCATGGAGCATTTTAAAAATTTTAACTTTTTTTTTTTAAATTTTAGAATTGTAATAAGATTGGAAATTTTATTTAACACGTTCACGCCAGCGCGGTGTGGGTCACACTCGACTGTCTCAGAGCTGCCAAGTCTCCGGCTTTTTGTATACCAGTATTTTAATACAGAAAATGTTGTTTTATTTAATTAGAACAATTGGGCGATTTAAATGAACGACATTTTCTCTAAAATAACAGTAGTGTGCAAAAAGCTGGAGACTTGACAACTCTGAGACAGTCGAGTGTGACCCACCGCCCCGGCGTGAACGTGTTAAGGTGTTCTGTATACTTATAGTGAAATGCATATTTGCACAAAATTTCACATCTCTATGAGGGGGAAAAAATTAACGTCCACCGTCCCCTTAAGAAAACATTAAAAATTCCTCTAATTCAAAAATTAAAAATAAAAATATATATATGATCAACTATAAATGTTTTTTAATTTATCTGAACTTTTATGGAATTACTTCCTTAAACTTTGAGAAATTTTTCTTTTCTATTTAAATGCAATTTAAAAAATACCTCTTTTTTGAAAACATTATAATTATTATGACATACATGTATATATTTTTGAAAAGGTGTTAAGAAAACATTAAAAATTCCTCTAATAAAAAAATTAAAAAGAAAAAAATACATGATCAATTATAAATGCTTTTTAATTTATCTGAACTTTCATGGAATTACTTCCTTGAATTTTGAGAAATTTTACTTTTCTATTTAAATGCAATTTATAAAATTCCTTTTTTTTTTTTTTTAAATATTATAATTATTATGAGATACATGTATATATTTTTGAAAAGGTGTTAAGAAAACATTAAAAATTCCTCTAATTCAAAAATTAAAAAGAAAAAAAATACTTGATCAATTATAAAAGCTTTTTTATTTATCTGAACTTTTATGGAATTACTTTCTTAAATTTTGAGAAATTTTACTTTTCTATTTAAATGCAATTTATAAAATTCCTCTTTTTTGAAAACATTATAATTATTATGACATACACGTATATATTTTTGAAAAGGTGTTAAGAAAACATTAAAAATTCCTCTAATTCAAAAATTAAAAAGGTAAAAAATACATGATCAATTATAAATGCTTTTTAATTTATCTGAACTTTCATGGAATTATACTTCCTTAAATTTTGAGAAATTTTACTTTTCTATTTAAATGCAATTTATAAAAATCCTCTTTTTTGAAAACATTATAATTATTATGACATACATGTATATATTTTTGAAAAGGTGTTAAGAAAACATTAAAAATTTCTCTAATTCAAAAATTAAAAAGAAAAAAATACATGATCAATTATAAATACTTTTTAATTTATCTGAACTTACATGGAATTACTTCCTTGAATTTTGAGAAATTTTACTTTAAATGCAATTTATAAAATTCCCTTTTTTTTTAAAAAAAAAAACATTATAATTATTATGATACATGTATATATTTTTGAAAAGATGTTAAGAAAACATTAAAAATTCCTCTAATTCAAAAATTAAAAAGAAACAAAATATATATGATCAATTATAAATGCTTTTTAATTTATCTGAACTTTCATGGAATTACTTCCTTGAATTTTGAGAAATTTTACTTTAAATGCAATTTATAAAATTCCCTTTTTTTAAAAAACATTATAATTATTATGACATACATGTATATATTTTTGAAAAGGGGTTAAGAAAACATTAACAATTTCTCTAATTCAAAAATTAAAAGGGAAAAATACATGATCAACTGTAAATGCTCTTTATTTTATCTGAATTCCTATATGATTACTTTCTTTAAATTTTTTTAAAAAATTTCTTTTCAATTTAAATGCGATTTTAAAAAAATCTATTTTTAAGTTAAGTATTATAATCTAAACTAGAAAACAGGAATTCTACTTTTTCAGAATTTAGTGTTGCCCCCGATGAAAAAAATATATATATGTATATAAATATGGATAGTACAAAACATATTTCAGTTTTAAGACTTAAAACACATGCTTTTATTTTATATAAAATGACGCCATTCGGATGCGGAGGAAGAATTCCTCATTTACGATCTAGTCTTAAACAACATCTACAGTAAAGTATGCATATGATGTCACTATATCTAAATAATGCACAAATCGAAAAAAAGAGATGTCGTCATTCAAAAAACTCGGCTATCTAGTGATTCATGTGCCTTCATTTGTTTGTAATATTAATATAGATACTTAAAATTAAATATAGTTTATGATAGCTCCACGTTTTATCAGAAATCATTCATTTTTATTTTATTTTTCAAAATGGCACGTATTTTAGATACTTTTTTTTCAGTTGATATAGGAAAGTGGCAACAGAAAGATATAATTACTATTTTCCATATATATATATATATATATATTTTAACTTTCTACAGAAATGGAGTACTTCAGTTGCCAACAATGAAAAAAACTCTTTTTAAACTACAAAAAAAAAAAAAAAAAAAAAAAAATTATCTCAAAAATAAATTGAGATGCTGTTTTCAAACAAATTGTATTTAAAAGTGCTTTTTTCTTCCCAATACGACGGTATAAAAAATTGAAAATGTGAGATGTTTAGAAGTTAAAAAAATTGCAGTGAGTATTTAACCGTACAGTGATACATCTGCTTTGTTTTCCGGCAGGCTTATACAACGGACAGTTATTTTTTGGATACGACACTTTAATTGTTGGACGAAAGAAATAGCATATCGGGGCTAATAATTTTGCAAGATGTTCGCATAGAATATTATAACGCACGTGTATGTACTTTCGAAAAGGCGTTACAAAAGCATTAAAATTCCTCTAATTAAAAAAAAAAAAATGCATGATCAATTATAACTGCTTTATATTCCATCTGAATTTCTATGTGATTACTTCCTTTGAATTTTGAGAAATTTTATGCCTCTATTTAAATGCGAATTATAAAATTACCTTATAAAAACAAACTTTTAATTATTATAACACAGGTGTGTATAGTATTTTGAAAAAATGTTAAGAAAACATTCAAAAATTAAAAATTTTAAAATTAAAAAATTAAAAAGAAAAAAATACATGATCAACTATAAACGCTTTTTATTTTATCTGAACTTTTATGGGATTACTTCCTTGAATTAGAAAAAAAAAATACTTATCTGTTTAAATGCAATTTGTAAAATTCTCTGATAAAGACAAACTTTTAATTATTATAACACATGTGTACATATTTTTGAAAAGGTATTCAGAAAACATTAAAAATTCCTCTAATTCAAAAATTAAAAAGAAAACAGAGTACATGATCAACTATAAATGCTTTTTATTTTATCTTAAATTTTCTGGGATTCCTTTCTTTAAATTTTGAGAAATTTTACTTTTCTATTTAAATGCAATTTATAAAATTTCATTTGAAGGCAAACATTATAATCTAAATTAATTGCAAGATGCCCGCATAGAATATTATGGCACGCGTGTATATACTTTTGAAAAGGCGTTACGAAAGCATTAAAAATCTCTCTAATTAAAAAATTAAAAAGAAAAAATATATGATAAACTATTAAATGCTTTTTATTTTACCTAAACGCCTGAACTTCTATGTAATGAATTTTGAGAAATTAAATTTTTTTAATCTAAAAAACTAAGTGGCTCTCCCCCCTATGAGAGCTACGCTCGTCAAGTCCCGTTCAGACACCGCAGACCCAGAAAACACGCTAATTTAATCGGCTTTGAAAATATTACAGAAAATTGAATTATAATTAAAAAACCAGTGGCGATCGCTCTATAAACGGATTTCCATTCATTTCCCTTTGATTGGGGAGTTTTAAGGCCGAATCAGCTGCTGTTAAGACATCCAATGACTGTTTTTGTCTTTTATTAAATAAAATCAGTTAAACATTTGAAAATAAGCTAATATAAAATGAATTAAGTAAACAGAATCTTTGTCTCCCGGTACTTTTTAACAACGCTATAAGAAAGCTGTTTTAAATAAGACATTTTAAATGTATCCTTTTAAATCTGACGTAATTTTTACCAAAGTTTTCTTTCTGTTTTTAATAGTCACGTGAAAGTACTTTTTTATGCCAGAACGGAAATATTATTGCCTTAGAATTCACAACAATAGTTAAAAAGATCATATCAAACTATGAAATAAATATCTCGCGTAAATATATTTTTAAATTTAAACTGCTTGGCAGTATTATTATTTGGTCATTTTAAATATGACACAATTTCTCCTATTTACTGCTTATAAATTTATTAATATGCATTAAATATTAATAAATTTATTATTTTAAAGTTTTTTTTCTCTTTTTAACATTCATATGAAAATACTTTTGTTGCTAGAAAGGAAATTTGCTCTGCCTTAGAATTGGCAACAATAGTTTAAAAGATCATCTTGAAAAGTGAAATAAATATGTAAATATATTTTTATTTTAAACTGTTTGACAATATTATTATTTGGCCATTTTAAATATGACGTAATTTCTTCCATTTACGGCTTTTAATGAATATTAATGAATTTATTATTTTAAAATTTTCTTTTTCTGTTTAAATTCACGTGTAAATATAGTTTTTATGACATAACTTTCAATATTTTCCTGCTTTTAATAAGTAATCATTTAATTCTAATTTGAAAGATTTTTTCCGTTTGTAATAGTCACGTGTAAATAAACTTTTAATTTGAAGGAAATGTTACTCTTTGTACTGTTTTTTAACTGGCAGCAACTTAAAACAACAACCTTTTTCTAAAATATATAAAAAATATCTCTCGAAATGCTGAAAATTTGAATTTAAAATGGAAATAAACCCTCAAAAAATGAGTCAAATTAAAAAATAAAAGCAGTCTCCACACTGGGAGCTTCTAATATCTAATGTACACCCTTAGAAAACTAGTCGGCCACCGTAATACTTACCCACCATGGATATAGATAATATAAAATATGAAAATAAAACATGTGATATTTGCTAAGCATTGTACCATGCCACTTTTATTCATAATTTAATTTATTTCGACTTCTCATATCTCAATTTGTTGATTTTCTGTAAGCAAGTAAACGCTACTGGTTTACAATGGAAGTCTATGGGGATTTGGCGAAATATTAGAGATACCGCCAATTTAGCGACTCATGCTGACCGCCAAATTTTGCAATATACCGCCAAGTTGGCGACAAACTTGGCGGTATTTGGTGACAGAACAGGGACTCCCTATGGTAAACCCCCTTATAGGTATGGAAGAGCATTAAATGCTTGACATTTACGATAAGCCATTATTGGCATTTAACCTTATAGTTTAGCGATAGTTTTTTGGTCGGCGGGATAATCGAGTAGAACCGAATTGCGTAAAAGAAACATCCTTATAACTCGAAAAATTATAATCCTATTAACTAACAGTTTACTGCGTCAGATTAAGCGTCTCATTTCCAACTAAAATATATCTTTGAATTGAAATTTGAATAAAATACAGGGTCATGAAAAATCGAAGAGTGTGAAAAATAGAATTACAAATATCTCGGCAACTAATTATTCGATCGACTTCATTCTTAATGCAAAATTTGTGTTGTTTTATTGTCTTTTATATTCACTCCTTCAAATAAACAATTTCGAAAATTTTTGTATACCTTTTATCAGAACGAATATTTCAAGAGTCCGAAAAAAATAGTTCCGATTAATCTAGGTTACTGATATTCAATAGGCTTCTTCCCATTATTACTCCCTAAGTACACACCGAATTTCAAGTCTGTATCTCAATTTGTTCGGGAGATAGAGCGTTTACAGACACACACACATACAGACGGACGGACATTTTTTTTTTTCTAAAAATATGTTTTTCGGAATCTCCAGTGTCTGAAACGTGTAAATCCGTCAAAATTTTATTTTCGATTTTTAAAACGATCACAAGATCAAAACGATCTATACTACGTATGATGGGTGAGTAAAAGGATTAAATTCCTATGTATAGTTTTTGCTTCTATAAAACTTTTTTAATGGAATGGTTTTGACCAACTTTAGCATTGAATATCTCCCAAAATAATTATTCGATTTAAAAACTGTCTGCATCAGCGTATTTATCAAACATTTTCTTCATAATTCTACCCATTTTCATATTTTTGTATGCAGTAGTTTTCTTAATATTAACGAAGAAAGACCCCCGGTCACAGAAAAATTTATTTACTGCGGCGGTGACAGCGTTAGTTACTCTTTTTTTTTTTTTTTTTTTTTTTTTTTTTTTTAGAACAGAGAGGTACATTTTATAAAATTCCCTTTTAAAGGCAAGCATTATAATTAAATAAATTGGAAGTTGCCCGCATAGAATATTATAACATACACGTACACACTTTTTTCTTCATTAGAAATTATTTGCTGATATACTTAAAATGTTTGTCTGTTTTAAAACCATTTTACCAATGTATTACTGATATAATTTCTCTATTCTAAAAGAAAGTAATTAATGCTGCTGTCGCTACTGCTGCTGTACTTAATGTTTTGTGACCTCAACTCTTTCTTGGCTTATAACTACTGTATATTAAAATAAGTGACTGGTAGTTTTATAGAGAAATGTACGATGAACAGGCTGAAAAACAGTTTTTAAATCGAAGAGTTAATTTAAGTGCTATTTAATGTTGAAAGTGGTCAAAATCGTTCGATTAAAAAGTGTTATAAGATCAAAACTAGGCGTAGCAATTTAACCATCTTTTGCGAGCAACGAAGCTATAGATATTGTTGTGTGCAGTGTCAAATCATTTTTTTTTTTTTTTTTTTTTTAATTTGTCTATTTTTTAAATTTTTTTCTGATTTTTTTTTTTTTTTGAAATTTCAGCATTTTAATCGAAATTTATTTCATATTTCGAAAAAGTCTTTTTGTTGTTGTTGTTTGTCTTTTACCGATTACTGCCAAATTAAAAAAAAAAACGCAAACATTTCCAAATATTTTACAATTGAAAAATATAATGTGATTACTAAAATAGAATTTGTTTTAATATAAAAATTAAACAATTACGTGCGAAACGAATGAAATGGGGGGGGGGGGGGTAAAGTACTTCATAATAGCCCAAATAATAATATTCCCAAACACTTTTCCACCTGAAAATATATTTACACGTGAATGTTAAAAAATAAAAAATAAAAAAACAAATAAATCATTATGTGCGAAAAGCATTCAATGTGGAAAATTACGCCATATTTAACCCTTTAGTGCGTAGCTTTGTATATATGCAAACAACAGTGTTCTGAATTTAATAGATTTTTTTATTCGTATATACCTAATTCACAGCAGAAAATTAAAATAGCAATATTTGGCTTAAATAATAACAGACTTTCTGTACTTAAATAAAGCGAAATTAACCATTGAAACTTTCTGGTGTAAAGTCAGATTATCTGAGCTACGCAATTTCTAGAACGTATTCTATCATGGGAATTAAAGGGTAGTAGGGAAAGAAGGACAGTTCAGCGCCATAAGGTGGATTGTGGATTGAGGAGGAGGGAGTAATCCACCTTGTGGATGGAGGAGGAGGGTGGAATCCACCTGGGGTGGTAAGACAGGCTTATCCTATAGTAGGAGGGTCTAAATGTTGGAGGGGGCTTAATTTTTGACGGGGGCTTAATTTTTGAGAGAGGCTTAATTTTTTTAAAAATTGATTTAGTGTTAGAATGCAAAAATCATAGTATAACATAGGTCTTTTCGAGAAGAAGTATGAAGAGGCTAAATTTTCCGATGGGCTTATTTTTTAGGGCGGCTTATTTTTAGGGGGGCTTATTTATTTATTTATTTATTTATTTTTTCGAATCGACATAGAGTAGAAATGGAAATATCATACTATAACATAGGGAGTTAGGTGCTTTCGAAAGGGAGTTTGAGGGGTCTAAATATTTTAGTGGGGCTTATTTTTAGGGTGGGGGCTTAATTTATTATATATTTTTTCGAATCGGCATAGAGTAGAAATGGAAATATGGCTATAACATAGATATGTAGGTATTTTCGAAAGGGGGTTTGAGGGGCCTAATTTTATAGAGGGCTTATTTTTAGGGTGGGGGCTTAATTTATTATATATTTTTTCGAATCGGCATAGAGTAGAAATGGAAATATGGCTATAACATAGATATGTAGGTATTTTCGAAAGGGGGTTTGAGGGGCCTAATTTTATAGAGGGCTTATTTTTAGGGGGGCTTAATTTTTAAGGGCGATTATTTCTTTTTCTGAATTGTCTTAGGATTTGAATGAAGATAAAAATGTCTTATGTTTTCTGAAGAAAATTTTTGATGCTGCCATCGGTATGCGGTAGTGCGAATTTATTATTGAAAATAGTATTTTATTTTTGAAAAGTTTTGAGGAAGGTTTCAACCTGCAAAATAGTCTCTTGGCTCGATGATATGTTGAAGACTTAACTAATAAACAAACTATGTCTATATGTTTAGATTTTAGATGTTTCAAAACAAAAAATTGTATTCCCCCTTCTGTATGTGCAAAGAGAGGTTGGTTTCTTAAGATAACTCATTAATACCTATTTTAACTGCTCACTTTGCGAATACCTTTAATGTATATGATTTTTATTTTTAGTTTAACTGATTTTATCGATTTTGCGAATGAGAGTTTGATTATTTTACCAAGTTAAGGTTTCGAACCTGCGAACTCCGATTCAAATTTAATTTTTTGTAACTGATAAGCTATCCACTATTCAAACCGCGTCCCATCATTTACTAAGTTACTTTTGAACACTATATATTTTTAAAAATAACTTCCTCTCCCTCTTAAATAATTAATTTTTTATATTTCTTTTATAAGCAAGTCATTTTTTCCGATCGATTAGAAGGCTACCAAACGATTTGAATTAAACATTGTTTTTACCAGTATTAATTCTCTTACCTAATTTAAAAATTGTACTTTTTCTTGTGAACCATTTCATTCACTTAATATTCCATATCATCTGAAATACCCTTCCTAAACCCTCTTATCAACGTTACTCATTATCTTTCACAAACATCTGATAAGTATAATCAGCTTTTTTCAACAGAAAATAGCTAATATGTAAATAATGATTCTTAAAGAGATTATTTCACTTGTTTACAGATTTTAAATGAAAGTTTGAAATATTTGTCAAATTTTCTATTTATCAATTATTATAAATTGAATCAACTCATAGTTTGTTATTGCAATCGATAATTATTTGATGATTCTACACTAGTTCTAATGAATTTTAAAACTACTACTTCAATTAAATTCATTCTTTTATACAGTTATAAATTTAGTATGAATTAAACCATTGGTTTGTCATATATTTCACTGAAATAATAAAAATAATTTGTAAAACCTTAGAATGACGAATTCAAACTCGTAACGTGATGAATAATATACTTTTTAAACATTACATAAATACCTTTGGATTGATTCACTTCCTGTGAACTTTCTACACACACTTTTTTCTGCCACGTGTTTTTTTCTGAAATTTTTCACCAATCATATTGCATCATTTGCACCATCGTAATAATTTTTTAACATGCGCCCCCTATGATTATATAAAATTGAATGGAACGAGACTTTTTCGTTAGTGTTTGCTATTATATGAGTGTGTGAAGGCGCTTTTTTCACTTAGGATAATATGGATAGTTTTCAAGATGGACATTCTGCTATGTTAAGCGATGATGTATCAAGTTTGAATAGTCAATCTTTTCCATCAAGATTAAATGATCAAGACATGAAATCAACAGTTCGACCTAAAGTAGAACCCGTTTCAGATAATGAAGTGGAATCCTCCTCATCAGAACTGATGAAACAGAAGCCACCTTTTTTGTGTAGTGTTTGCAGCAAATCTTTTTCACGAAAAGGCAATTTAAAACAACATTTGATTATTCATTCAGAAGAAAGACCATTTGTTTGTGACACCTGCCAAAAAGCATTCTCTAGAAAGGCTATTTTGAATCGTCATAAACTATCCCATTTAAAGATTACTTCCCAACATCAATGTGATTCGTGCGGTGAAGCGTTCTCAAGAAAGTATGACTTATTAAAACACATGAAGATCCACAAGCCCTCCAAAAAGGATAAATGTATACAGCGTAGTGAAATATTCAAGCGCAAGTCCGAATTTTTATATCATTTGAAAACTCCACACAGAGTTAGATCCAAGATTGATAATTCATCCTCTTTAAAAGATATGTTTTTTGAGAAGATTAAGCATTTTAAAAGGCAAAATGCATTAAACATGTTTACTAAAACTGTAATCAACTCTAACGAGGAGAATGCTACAGACTTTAACGCATTTTTTAATAGTATTCAATTGGACGTTTTAAACGAATTAAACTACCAGATTCAAGTTAAAAGATCAATGAAATGGTATGCAAGTGTACAAGTTGTTGTATATCGCGTAACAAAGGAGGGTGTCTTAGAGACTGCCACATCCTATTTCCTTTCAAAAACTATACTTGAATCAACGAATCAAAACTTATCTGAACATGTTGAGGATACCTTTGCAAAAATTATCAAGTCCTATGAGAAGTCTACCAGTCGTGGTTTTAATTGGACATTAGATAAAATACTGAATTTAGAACTATCTACTTTTAAAATATAACATGATTTGAAATGTTTATACCTTTTTGAAATATGTGTACTCATGTTTTCACTATTGTAACTATTGATTTTGTTAGAACAACTTGTGATTTTTAATAACTCATGAAGTCGTAACGACTTTACTTAATTTTTTTTTTCAATTTCTTATCAAATGAATAATGAATTAACCATTTTTTTATTAATTTTGTATTGGAAGTCTGAAATTATACATTGAATTAGTTATTTTTCAATATTTCTAATTTATTATAATTATTTTTAAAGTTTAATATATCACTTGTCGTTTGTATAAACAACTGTTATTGTTTATTAATAATAATATTATCATTTATTACCATACAATTCTTTAAAAAAGCGTAGAACCATTAACATAATATATCATACACCACTTATATAAAAATTGTTAACTTGTGTTGCCCTACAATTCTTCAAAAAAGAATAAAACTAAAACCATTAACATTAAATATCATACACTGCATATATAAAAATCGTTACCTTGTGTTGCCATACTATTCTTCAAAAAAGGATAAAACCATTGACATAATATATCATTCACCACTTAAATAAACTGTTTATATATATATTATTTTTTAGACTTAAACTAAAATTAATGACATTACTAATTCTTTCAAGTGTTTATCTGTAACCGACACTGATTTTTAACGTATATTAAGGGATGTGCTGTTTCTAAACATTCAGTTTCCAACTGATTTTTGTTTTAACTTCATCTAATGTTACCTTTATTTTTTGAAAATAGGTTCTGTAGTAAATATGTTAAAAAGATCTTCCGACAAAGTGGCTTCTTCTTCAAAGTATCAACGTTTAGAAGAACCTAATTATCCCACATCCGCGAGTGAATTAAATATACCAAGATTGGAAATTCCTAATTTATTAAACACTGACTGTGGGACAATATCACGTGATTTATCCACTACTGATTACTCACCGAATGTGAAATCTGAAATCGATATGAATTTTTTTATCCCTAACTTTGGTGATGATACTACATCTTTGGAGAATTCATGTCAAGAGTCATTTCTGTCGAGGACTATTTGAATATATTTTTCAAAGACATGGATTTTGAATCCGCTTTAACGTCGACCCCAGCTAGTAACATAATTTCCCAAAACGAATCCTTTCAAGAACCTACTATTGGCCAAGAGGTTTCTGACTCCCAACCAAGCAACCTTTCTAAAGCAATTGATGAATTACAAAGCGCCACTCCACCTACGAATGTCATTCCACAGTCTAAAACAACCAAATCCAGTCATCCTATTGTATTTCGAGAAGAACTCAGTGACTGTATCTTTTTAATTTTAAAATTGCGTAATAGACAATTTCATATTCATATTCGAGAGTTTAAGCGCAGTGGGCTTACTAGTGAAGAAATTCTAACGAAAAATGGAATTATTATGGATGTTAACAGCTGGTTCGAATTTTTCAAGAAAATATTTTCATTTAATTTGAGATATAAAAGTTCCTCATTTGTTTCTAATAACATAATATTAGCGTTAAATTTTAATAATTCTATCATGCGAATTAAAAATTTAAAGAATTATTCTCACACTGACTTAAACGAGTATCAATTGATGAAATTAAAAGAAAAAATCCATGATTTGAATAAGGAACTTTTGCAGCATATATATGTAAACCATATACCAAGCTTAATTAGGCAGAAATGTATCATTGGTCATATATCTACAGAAAATGAACTCATGATGCAGTCTAAACTTATAACATGTATTGAGAATAATGTATTGACTATACTAAACCGTATTTTTGAATGTGATGGATGTACTTTAAATCAGAAATCTCAAAGCCCTCATTCTGTTATATATTAAATAATCGACAAAAATTTGAAAAACTAGGAGAGATGTTATTAACACTTATAGATTTAGATTTCGTTATTTCCTCATTTTTAAACGGAGTGGATTGTGTTAGTGAAAACTTTTTATCAAACATTCATGTAGAAACAATTCAAAACGAATTGTTTAAAATAATAAAATAAAATGTATTGCTATCCTTTTTAATACGTGTGTGTTTATTTTTCCAAAGTATGTTTATTTTGTTATGTCTTTTAGAACTTTTAATAGAGTGTTAGACTTAAATTTGTATATGTATAACTAAAGAAATCAACAATTCTTTAGCAATTAAAAAAAAAAAAAACACAAGTTTAAAATATTAAACTGATAATCTTAATATTATAATTTCTACTTTCTAAAAAATATATATATATAAAACTTATTTACATAAAAAAAAAAGTTTTCAATAATAATAATCAGTTTACAAAATTAAAAAAAAATTAAACTCAATTAAAATAATATTTGAAAAGTTAAAAAGAAGTTTTAAAAATTAAAAAATCTTTATAAAAATAAAAAAAACTAATTAAAAAAATATTAAAAAGTTTACAAAATTAAAAAGTTAAAAAAAAGTTTAAAAAAGTCTTGGGAAAAAATTAAGTTATCAAAATTAAAAAAAATAAATAAAAAACTTAATAAATTAAGTTTTCAAAAGTGAGTTTACCTATCTGTATATGTATACATGTATGTGACTTTCATTATGTTTCAGTTTAATAATTTTTATCTTCTTTTTATCCTGTAAAAGTGTTAAATTAATATATACGTAATAAAAATATTTGTAAGTAAAATTAAAAAACAAAAAATAACTTATCAAAATATAAAATAAATAAAATGTATTCAAAATTTAAAAAAAGACTTTGTAAATAAAAAAAAAACAGTGTAAATAAAAAAAAAAAGTTAAAAAAAAATTATAAGTAAAAAAAAAAAATGTTTTCAAAAAAAAAATTGTAATTAAAAAATAACTTATCAAAATATAAAAATAAAATAAATAAAACAAAACGTTTTCAAAGTAAAAGAAAAAGTTTATAAATAAAAAAAGTTTTCAAAATTTAAAAAAAAGTAAATAAAAAAAAGTTTTTAAAATTTAAAAAAAAACTTTGTAAATTAAAAAAAAATGTATTAAAAAGTTTTAAAAAAACGTTAAAAAAATTAAGTTATTAAATTTTTTTAAAAAATAAAAAACTTTATAAACTATGTTATCAAAAGTCAGTTTACCTATCTGTATATGTATGTGACTTTCATAATTAAAAAGTTATCAAAAAGTTCAATTAGATGGCAAATACAAGTATACAATCATTCATATATCATTCAGTCATAGCAATTAATCAATCAATCAATCATATCAATTTACCATTTAATGATATCAATCATATCAATGATTCAATAAATCAAACCAATCAATCATATTAATCAACCAAACAATAATATCAATCATACCAATTAATCAATAAATCAAACCAATCAATTAATCATATTAATCAATCAAACAATAATATGAATCAACCAAACAATAATATCAATTAATCATATCGATCAATAAATCATATTAATCATATCATTCAATCATATTAATCATATTAATCAATCATATCAATCAATCAATCATATCAATCAATCAATCATATTAATCATATCAATCCAGATATCAAATAAATATATTCATATAAATAAATCTTATCAATTGCAGTTCGAGTATTACAAGTTAGTATAATAACCTTATAAGAAAGTTTTGAATTAATACAATGATTAACTACCAACATTTTGTAACGGCACTTTTTTTCAAAAGCAATGTATGATTATATTTTTTAGTTTTAAAAAATATTTAAAATGCTTTTGAAAGTTAACAAAATTATTTTTCAAAAGTGTTAAAAAATATTACAAGCTGCTAAAACCTACAATTTAACAAGAATGAGTTGATCTATATTTCATTTCTATTTGCATTTGAGTACATGTATACGGATTCCTTCTTTCAATTATGTTCTGTATGCTCTTAAAATATATATATATATATAAAACATTAAATTAAAATATTCTTTAGTTATTAAAAAGTTTTAAAAAAAATTAACAATTTTTTAAATATTATAAGATAACAAAAATTATTTTATAATTTATTAAAAGTGAATTTACCTATCTCTATATTTGCGTTTAATAATATAAATATTTTTTATGTTAACATCCTACCCGCATTTTATTTTATAGCCATACACATAGAAACGAAAAAAAAAACTATTATTAAATTCTTCAATTTAAAAATTTAATACATTATACTTAAACATTCATATAAAAATAACGAACTTACCGTACTTGAACTCAAAAAAGAGATTGTGAGCTTATCACGTGGCAGACTGTGACGTAATCAGTTAGATCACGTGATTGATAATACAATCTGATTGTAGATAAGACAAAAGACACGAAGGAGGCACGTGATATCTAATTGATTACGTCACAGTCTGCCACGTGATAAGCTCACCATCTATTTTTTGAGTTCAAGTACGGTAAGTTTGTTATTTTTATATGAATGTTTAATTATAATGTATTAAATTTTTAAATTGAAGAATTTAATAATAGATTTTTTTTTTCGTTTCGCTGTGTATGGCTATAAAATAAAATGTGGGTAGGATGTTAACATAAAAAATATTTATATTATTAAACGCATATATAGAGATAGGTAAATTCACTTTTAATAAATTATAAAATATTTTTTGTTATCTTATAATATTTAAAAAATTGTTAATTTTATTAAACTTTTTAATAACTAAAGAATATTTTAATTTAATGTTTTTTATATATATATTTTTTAAGTGTATACTACAGAACATAATTGAAAGGAGGAATCCGTATACATGTACTCAAATGCAAATAGAAATGAAATATAGATCAACTCATTCTTGTTAAATTGTAGGTTTTAGCAGCTTGTAATATTTTTTAACACTTTTGAAAAATAATTTTGTTAACTTTCAAAAGCATTTTAAATATTTTTTAAAACTAAAAAATATAATCATACATTGCTTTTGAAAAAAAGTGCCGTTGCAAAATGTTGGTAGTTAATCATTGTATTAATTCAAAACTTTCTTATAAGGTTATTATACTAACTTGTAATACTCGAACTGCAATTGATAAGATTTATTTATATGAATATATTTATTTGATATCTTGATTGATATGATTAATATGATTGATTGATTGATATGATTGATTGATTGATATGATTGATTAATATGATTAATATGATTGAATGATATGATTAATATGATTTATTGATCGATATGATTAATTGATATTATTGTTTGGTTGATTCATACTATTGTTTGATTGATTAATATGATTAATTGATTGGTTTGATTTATTGATTAATTGGTATGATTGATATTAATGTTTGGTTGATTAATATGATTGATTGGTTTGATTTATTGAATAACTGATATCATTGATATCATTAAATGGTAAATTGATATGATTGATTGATTAATTGCTATGACTGAATGATATATGAATGATTGTATACTTGTATTTGCTATCTAATTGAACTTTTTGATAACTTTTTAATTATGAAAGTCACATACACATACAGATAGGTAAACTGACTTTTGATAACATAATTTATAAAAAATTTTATTTTTTTAAAAATTTTAATAATTTAATTTTGAAAATTTTTTCAAAGTTTTTTTAAAACTTTTTAATACATTTTTTTTAATTTACAAAGTTTTTTTAAATTTTAAAAACTTTTTTTATTTACTTTTTTTTAATTTTGAAAACTTTTTTAATTTATAAACTTTTTTTTTTAATTTTGAAAACTTTTTGTTTTATTTATTTTATTTTTATATTTTGATAAGTTATTTTTTAGTTACAATTTTTTTGAAAACATTTTTTTTTGTACTTATAATTTTTTTGAAACTTTTTTTTATTTACAAAGTTTTTTTTTTAATTTTGAAAACTTTTTTTTATTTACAAAGTTTTTTTTTAAATTTTGAATACATTTTATTTATTTATTTATTTTTCTTTTTTATATTTTGATAAGTTATTTTTTGTTTTTTAATTTTACTTACAAATATTTTTATTACGTATATATTAATTTAACACTTTTACAGGATAAAAAGAAGATATAAATTATTAAACTAAAACATAATGAAAGTCACATACATGTATACATATACAGATAGGTAAACTCACTTTTGAAAACTTAATTTATTAAGTTTTTTATTTTTTTTTAAATTTTGATAACTTAATTTTTTTCCGAATCTTTTTTTAAGTTTTTTTTTAACTTTTTAATTTTGTAAACTTTTTAATATTTTTTTAATTAGTTTTTTTATTTTATAAAGATTTTTTTTTTAAACTTTTTTTTTCACTTTTCAAATATTATTTTAATTGAGTTTAATTTTTTTTTTAATTTTTTAATTTTGTAAACTGATTATTATTATTGAAAACTTTTTTTTATGTAATTAAGTTTTATATATTTTTTTATTTTAGAAAGTAGAAATTATAATATTAAGATTATTAGTTTAATATTTTAAACTTGTGTTTTTTTTTTAATTGCTAAAGAATTGTTGATTTCTTTAGTTATACATATGTGGGAATTTCGCAAGCAACACCTGCATCAGACTGAGTGTCCCAGTATTTTCCGCTTCGAGATTAAAAAGGAAAATGAGCCTTAACGAAGCTGTGTGAAGTGAAAATGCAGAAGAAGTAAATAGAACGAAATGAGTTTGACGACGCAAGGTTTTGTTAAAAAAGAACAGAACATATTTCGGTGAAATAAGATTGAATATTTACACGACGTAAGAAAATCTCAGAAATATTCAACGACGTTTATAAACGAAGCCTGAATTATAACCTTTAAATTAATTAAAGAACGAGAAGAGTGTTTTTTTCCTGTATTTTGTTTGTTTGTTCGTCTCAATAAATGTCAGTGTTCGTCCTAAAAGTGAGTTGTGAGTTATGTATGGAATCTCACTCCATAAATTGGTGTCAGAGTGACAGTTAACCCACCAGTATTACTAATTAGAATTATTCATCATATTCAAGCCGGATATTATTCTAACGGTGAGTTCATTATTATTATTTTATTATGAAGTTAGTTGAGATACCTGATCTGGAAGTTGCATTTAAAAACGAACGAACGCATAAAATTAAATTGCTGCATAAATTCCTATTTGATGCTGACGGTGATCGATCTAATAGAAAGAGAATACGTGATTTTACTGGTTTCGGTTTTCAAACCGACAGCACCGAATTCAAAAATAAAATAACCAAAGTTCAAACTGATTTTTCATTAAATGATCTGATTACAGTGTGCAATCTACTTTGTATTGATAATGAGGGATCTTTAAACGATCTCGCAACCCGATTAGTTACATACCTTTCAGACTTGACCTTACTACAAAATAATATTATACAAAATGAAAGTGACACTGACTCGGAACCCGAACTGCCTTCAAATAATATGACTTCAAGTAATAACACTGAATTATCAAATTTTGACAAACAGCAGCAATTTCCAGTTCAAAGTTTTATGCCATCGTCTATTAATTTTACTGATATTGAAAGTGTAATACCTCCTTTCGATGGTAGTTCTTTTAGTGATATAAATGTATGGTTTAATAATTTTGAGGATGTTACTAATATGTTTAATTTATCTGACTTTCATAAATTCATATTTTGTAAAAGAGCATTACGAGGAAAAGCCCAGTTATTAGCACAAACAGAATTTCATATCAATTCATATGACAAACTTAAACAACTCTTAATATCAGAATTTAGCACCACTTATAATTCTGCCGAGTTACATGATATATTAAATAAACGAAAATTGCAAGAAAATGAATCAATAGAAGAATATTTTCTTATCATGAAACAAATATGCTCGCGTGGTAAAATCGAGGATTCCGCTAATGCAATACATCATAAATGGTATACCCGACCCTGTTTTCAGAAAATCAGTGTTATATGGATGCCAATCCATTGTAGAATTCAAGCAAAAGCTCAAAATTTATGAAAAAATTCGACATGACTTTGAGAACACTAAATTTCGTAAAGTCAAACCTGAAATGCCAGTGAAAGAGAAATCCTTTCGACCAAAATCTGATCTTTTTTGCTTTAATTGTGGTTTGTCGAATCATAAAAGTAGCCAATGCAGACATAAAGATAAAGGCCCTCGTTGTTTTAATTGCTCGAATTTTGGCCATAAATCGGCTCAATGTGATCAACCAAGGAGGCCTAGAGTTAAGTCAGAACCCTCCAATGTTTCCACTGTCTCATCGAACACTTTCATGACCAAACAAGTCATTATTTCGTCTGTAAATGTTACATCATTGGTAGATACAGGTAGTGAAAGAAGTTTGCTAAAGGAAAGTATTTATCGCAAACTCCCTACAATTTCGAACCTTGAACATTCAACTATCACATTAACTGGATTAGGAAATACTATAATCAAACCCCTAGGTTTTTTCTCTACGGACATTATGATAGATGATTTTAATTATACAACTAATGTTTATGTAGTCCCAGATTATTCCACATCTTTTGATCTTATTATTGGTACATATATCATTCAACAAAGTATTTTAACAATTTCTGGAAATAATATTTCGATTAAAAAAATTGAGAAAAATGACGATACGTCCAATAATTTTTTGATTAATATTGCTCATGTGTTAGACGATCTTAATCTTGATTTATCTCATATTACCGATGAAACAATACGTTTAAAAATTTCAGAACTTATTCAAAATTATTCTCCTAAAAAATAAAGACAACTGATGTTAAATTATCAATTCATCTGGAAAACGAAGAACCTGTTACTTGTCCTCCCAGGCGCTTGGCGCAAATAGAGAAAAACTTCGTCGAAAAACAAATTTCTGAGTGGCTCGAAAAAGGAATTATTCGTAAAAGCACTAGTAATTTTTCATCACCTATTGTCCTAGTAAAAAAGAAAGATGGTTCATATAGATTGTGTGTTGACTACAGGAAGTTAAATTCTAAAACACATAAACAACGTTTCCCCCTCCCAGTAATTGATGACATTATTGATCAGTTGCATTCTGCAAAAGTATTTACTACTCTTGACCTTAAAAATGCATTTTTTCATGTCGAAGTGGAAGAAAATAGTAGAAAATATACTTCTTTCGTCACACATTCTGGTCAATTTGAATTCTTATATATGAATTATGGCCTTAGCGATGCACCCTCAGTGTTTCAAAGATATATTTATAACGTTTTTCGAGACCTCATTAATGAAAAAGTACTTATTGTCTATATGGATGACTTCATAATACCAGCTGAAAACGAAGTCGAAGGACTCCAGAAATTACAACGCGTCCTTACAACTGCATCCGAATATGGTTTAGAGTTGAATCTCAAAAAGTGCCACTTTTTACAACGAGAAATTGATTTTTTGGGTTACCACATTAAAAATGGTCAACTGCATTCATCCCCCTTAAAAACTAAAGCTGTCCTTAATTTCCCAGAACCTAAAAGTATAAAAGATGTACATTCATTTGTCGGATTAACTTCTTATTTTCGTAAATTCATTCAAGATTACTCTTTAATAGCTAAGCCTTTAACAGATCTTCTTAGAAAGGACACTAAATTTCACTTTGGTGACCAGCAACGAAATGCATTTAATCAGCTGAAACACATCCTTTCTTCAGGTCCTGTTTTAAGCATTTATAACCCTAGTAACGAAACAGAAGTTCACTGTGATGCATCTATTGACGGTTACGGAGCAGTCCTCCTTCAAAAGTCTTCTATTGACAATCAATTTCACCCTGTCTATTTTATGAGCAAACAAACCACAGATGCCGAACGTAAATATTCGAGTTATGAATTAAAAGTTTTAGCTGTCATAGAAGCCCTTAAAAAATTTCGCGTTTACATTCTAGGTATTCCTTTCAAGATAGTCACAGATTGCAACGCATTCGCACTTACTATGAATAAAAAAGATCTTTGCACCAAGATTGCTCGATGGGCTTTAATGTTAGCCGACTATAACTATACAATCGAACACAGACAAGGTACACGCATGCGCCATGTCGACGCTTTAAGTAGAAATCCAATATGTATGATCATTCAAGATAGTTTTACTACCAAAATCATACAATCACAGAACACTGACGAACATATACAGGCCATCAAAGAAATTTTGAAAACAAAGCCATGTGACAACTATTTCCTTAAAAATAACGTTCTCTATAAAAATCATAAAGGTATCGATCTGATAGTTGTGCCGGATGAAATGTAGCTAAATGTCATTAAACACGTTCATGACAAAGGACATTTTGGCCGTAAGCGGTGTGAAGAACTCCTTAACGAAGAATTTCTCATCCCTAATATGTCAAATAAAATTGATAAAATTATAGCAAATTGTGTAACATGCCTTTTGTATAATCGCAAACGTGGAAAACAAGAAGGTGAATTGCATCCCTTACCTAAAGAAGAGACTCCTCTCCAAACCTACCACATTGATCATTTAGGCCCTCTTGAAACAACCAACAAAAATTATAAACATATTTTGTCTTTAATAGACGCATTTACTAAATTCGTCTGGGATTTTTTTATGATTATTTTGGATAATTTTTTTTTTTAATTTTTTAATTTTGTAAACTGATTATTATTATTGAAAACTTTTTTTTTTATGTAATTAAGTTTTATATATATTTTTGTTTTAGAAAGTAGAAATTATAATATGAAGATTATTAGTTTAATATTTTAAACTTGTGGTTTTTTTTAATTGCTAAAGAATTGTTGATTTCTTTAGTTATACATATGCAAATTTAAGTCTAACACTCTATTAAAAGTGCTAAAAGACATAACAAAATAAACATACTTTGGAAAAATAAACACACACGTATTAAAAAGGATAGCAATACATTTTATTTTATTATTTTAAACAATTCGTTTTGAATTGTTTCAACCTGAATGTTTGATAAAAAGTTTTCACTAATACAATCCACTCCGTTTAAAAATGAGGAAATAACGAAATCTAAATCTATAAGTGTTAATAACATCTCTCCTAGTTTTTCAAATTTTTGTCGATTATTTATTATATAACAGAATGAGGGCTTTGAGATTTCTGATTTAAAGTACATCCATCACATTCAAAAATACGGTTTAGTATAGTCAATACATTATTCTCAATACATGTTATAAGTTTAGACTGCATCATGAGTTCATTATCTGTAGATATATGACCAATGATACATTTCTGCCTAATTAAGCTTGGTATATGGTTTACATATATATGCTGCAAATGTTCCTGATCCAAATCATGCATTTTTTCTTTTAATTTCACCAATTGATACTCGTTTAAGTCAATGTGAGAATAATTCTTTAAATTTTTAATTCGCATGATAGAATTATTAAAATTTAACACTAACATAATGTTATTAGAAACAAATGAGGAACTTTTATATCTCAAATTAAAGGAAAATATTTTCTTGCAAAATTCGAACCAGCTGTTAACATCCATAATAATTCCATTTTTCGTTAGAATTTCTTCACTAGTAAGCCCACTGCGCTTAAACTCTCGAATATGAATATGAAATTGTCTATTACGCAATTTTAAAATTAAAAAGATACAGTCACTGAGTTCTTCTCGAAATACAATAGGATGACTGGATTTCGTTGTTTTAGACTGTGGAATGACATTCGTAGGTGGAGTGGCGCTTTGTAATTCATCAATTGCTTTAGAAAGGTTGCTTGGTTGGGAGTCAGAAACCTCTTGGCCAATAGTAGGTTCTTGAAAGGATTCGTTTTGGGAAATTATGTTACTAGCTGGGGTCGACGTTAAAGCGGATTCAAAATTCATGTCTTTGAAAAATATATTCAAATAGTCCTCGACAGAAATTGACTCTTGATATGAATTCTCGAAAGATGTAGTATCATCACCAAAGTTAGGGATAAAAAAATTCATATCGATTTCAGATTTCACATTCGGTGAGTAATCAGTAGTGGATAAATCACGTGATATTGTCCCACAGTCAGTGTTTAATAAATTAGGAATTTCCAATCTTGGTATATTTAATTCACTCGCGGAAGTGGGATCATTAGGTTCTTCTAAACGTTGATACTTTGAAGAAGAAGCCACTTTGTCGGAAGATCTTTTTAACATATTTACTACAGAACCTATTTTCAAAAAATAAAGGTAACATTAGATGAAGTTAGAACAAAAATCAGTTGAAAACTGAATGTTTAGAAACATCACTTCCCTTAATATACGTTAAAAATCAGTGTCGGTTACAGATAAACACTTGAAAGAATTAGTAATGTCATTAATTTTAGTTTAAGTCTAAAAAATAATATACAGTCGGCTCTAGTTAATTCGAAATCGGATAAATCGAATCTTCGCTTAATTCGAGCTAAACATGAAGTCCCGAAATTTTCAATGGCAGAATAACGTTAAAACTTTTCCTTTATTCGAACTCATTTTCTCTTGACTTCGTTTATTTCGAACTAATGAGAATTCCATTTTTTCATTTTTCCTTACTTTCTCACGGACTTCAAATCCTTGAAATAACTTTCTTTCTTTCATTTTTGTCAGAATTGTTCTGAACTAGTATAATAATTCCATGCATTTGAAATCCGCTTTCTTAGTGCGCCCTGTCTGTCCATCAATGACACATCTGCCCCTTCTTCCATTGTGTTTTTCCTAATCCCTTCTGTAGCATTTGACCCAGTGACATTCCAAGAAATTCACTGAGTGGACATGTGTTAAAGATAGGGGAAACCTGTTTTATCACTACATTCTACTTTCACTCTGGGGATCGAATTTTTCAGACAATGGTTTTACTTACTGCTAAATTGTTTTTGAGAAAGTAAAAGGTCTTGTTTCTTTAAAATATGGCTCCACGTGGAAGTTATAAATCGTTAACTCTAGAAGCCAAAGTGGAAATTATTAAAAAGGTAGGATGTGACCAATCTAAGACAGAAATTGCTGCAGAATATGGAATAAAAAAGTATACGCTGTCTACTTACTTGAAAAATAAAGAATTCATCCTGAAATCATGGGAAAAGGAAAGATTTGCTAAAGGACGAAAACGTATGAGAACAGCAGCCCATGAGGATTTAGAGGAAGCTTTACTGTTATGGACAAAAGATGCATTGGCAAGAAATGTACCTTTGAGTGGACCTATATTGGCAGCTAAAGCGAAAGAATTTGCACTACTCATGGGTATTAAAAATTTCAATTGCAGCGAAGGATGGCTGACACGTTTTAAGCAGCAAAATAACATCGTACACAACTGTGTGAAGTGAAAGTGGGGGTGTAGACCTCGCTGCTTGCAATGAATTCTTTGAAAAGCTACCCGAACTTATTTCTACTTATGCAATGAAAGACGTGTTTCATGCCGATGAAACAGGGTTGTTTTATAAACTTCTTCCTAATAAGACTTTAACATTTAAAGGTGAAACGTGCACAAGTGATAAACTTAGAAAAGACAGGATAACTGTGATGGTAGGTGCCAATATGGATGGAAGTGAGAAGTTAAAATTGTTAGTTATTGGTAAATCAACTAATCCACGTTGCTTCAAAGGAGTTAAAACACTGCCTGTTGATTATGTGGCAAATGCCAAAGCTTGGATGACGAGTGAGATCTGCATCAGTTGGTTAAAAGAACTGGATAAAAAAATTCCTCGTGAAAACAGAAAAATTCTGTTGCTGCTAGATAATGTGCAGAGTCATTGTAAACTACCAACACTGAGCTCTATAAAGATTGAATATTTACCCCCTAATACTACAGCACAACTGCAACCGATGGACCAAGGAATAATTCAAAATTTAAAAACTCATTATCGTAAAAGGATTCTAGAACAAATTTTATTTTCGATTGACCCTAAAGAAAGCTACGACATAACATTACTCACGGCCATCAACGATTTATATGCGGCGTGGGACGCCGTACAACCTGAAACAATAGAAAAATGCTTTCGACATGCCGGATTTATCCATCCATCAAAAAAAGTGGTTATAATGCAAATGACGAAAACGACAGACCTTTTGAAGAAATAGAATTTCCAAACTTTTCTGAAAAGTTCCAATGCGATATCACGTTCGCAGAGTATGTAGCAGCCGACAATAGTTTAGAAGTATCTGGACCCCTAACTGTGGAAGAAATTGTTGAAACAATTCACGAAAAAATGCAATGAGGAGATGGAATCGGATTCTGGTGATTCTGCTACTATGTCCCATGTGCTTTCCTTACCCACAGAAAAGTCAATTGCACAATCAATTGAGTGTTTGCGTGCATTTACCCTGATGCAGCCGTCATCAGACAAAGAACTTAACTGTTTGTTACAAATAGAAAAACTGGCTAAAAAGTCAAAAATGAATAGGACTAAGCAAACAACAATTGATAATTTTTTTCATAGAGATGATAAATAAGTGTAAATAATTTCTTAAATGTTCATCTAATTTCAGGTAAGAAAATTATAGTACAATTAAAATATAATTTTAAATGCCGTTGTTCTATAGTGTATTATTAATTTTTATGTTTTATTTATATTATTTTAATGTTATTAATTATTTTATGTATTTATATATTTTAATTTAATATTAAGTCATTCTAACGATAACATCAAAAAAAAAAAAAATACTATAACATTAATTCTTTTGTAATAGTACCCCTTTAAACATGTTTTCTCTCATACTTTCCATAATTCGAACTCTGGATAATTCGAACATTTCTTGTGGTCCCGACGAGTTCGAATTAACGAGAGCCGACTGTATATATAAACAGTTTATTTAAGTGGTGAATGATATATTATGTCAATGGTTTTATCCTTTTTTGAAGATTAGTATGGCAACACAAGGTAACGATTTTTATATATGCAGTGTATGATATTTAATGTTAATGGTTTTAGTTTTATTCTTTTTTGAAGAATTGTATGGCAACACAAGGTAACAATTTTTATATAAGTGGTGTATGACATATTATGTTAATGGTTCTACGCTTTTTTAAAGAATTGTATGGTAATAAATGATAATATTATTATTAATAAAAAATAACAGTTGTTTATACAAACGCCAAGTGATATATTAAACTTTAAAAATAATTATAATAAATTAGAAATATTGAAAAATAACTAATTCAATGTATAGTTTCAGACTTCCAATACAAAATTAATAAAAAATGGTTAATTCATTATTCATTTGATAAGAAATTGAAAAAAAAAAATTAAGTAAAGTCGTTACGACTTCATGAGTTATTAAAAATCACAAGTTGTTCTAACAAAAATAAAAAGACAAAAGCTTTTTTATTCACACATTATTTGTTCGTCATTTTCAATAGTTACAATAGTGAAAACATGAGTACACATATTTCAAAAAGGTATAAACATTTCAAATCATGTTAAATTTTAAAAGTAGATAGTTCTAAATTCAATATTTTATCTAATGTCCAATTAAAACCACGACTGGTAGACTTCTCATAGGACTTGATAATTTTTGCAAAGGTATCCTCAACATGTTCAGATAAGTTTTGATTCGTTGATTCAAGTATAGTTTTTGAAAGGAAATAGGGTGTGGCAGTCTCTAAGACACCCTCCTTTGTTACGCGATATACAACAACTTGTACACTTGCATACCATTTCATTGATCTTTTAACTTGAATCTGGTAGTTTAATTCGTTTAAAACGTCCGATTGAATACTATTAAAAAATGTGTTAAAGTCTGTAGCATTCTCCTCGTTAGAGTTGATTACAGTTTTAGTAAGCATGTTTAACGCATTTTGCCTTTTAAAATGCTTAACCTTCTCAAAAAACATATCTTTTAAAGAGGATGAATTATCAATCTTGGATCTAACTCTGTGTGGAGTTTTCAAATGATATAAAAAATCGGACTTGCGGTTGAATATTTCACTACGCTGTATACATTTATCCTTTTTGGAGGGCTTGTGGATCCTCATGTGTTTTAATAAGTCATACTTTCTTGAGAACGCTTCACCGCACGAATCACATTTATGTTGGGAAGTAATCTTTAAATGGGATAGTTTATGACGATTCAAAATAGCCTTTCTAGAGAATGCTTTTGGGCTGATGTCACAAACAAATGGTCATTCTTCTGAATGAATCATCAAATGCTGTTTTAAATTGCTTTTTCTTGAAAAAGATTTGCTGCAAACAGTACAATAAAAAGGTGGCTTCTGTTTCATCAGTTTTGATGAAGAGGATTCCACTTCATTATCTGAAACGGGTTCTACTTTAGGTCGAACTGTTGATTTCATGTCTTGATCATTTAATCTTGATGAAAAAGATTGACTATTCAAACTTGATACATCATCACTTAACATAGCAGAATGTCCATCTTGAAAACTATCCATATTATCCTAAGTGAAAAAAGCGTCTTCACACACTCATATAATAGCAAACACTAACGAAAAAGTCTCGTTACATTCAATTTTATATAATCATAGGGGGCGCATGTTAAAAATTTTTTACGATGATGCAAATCATGTAATATGATTGGTGCAAAAATTTCAGAAAAAAACACGTGGCAGAAAAAAGTATGTGTAGAAAGTTCACAAAAAGTGAATCAATCCAAAGGTATTTATGTAATGTTTAAAAAGTATATTATTCATCACATTACGAGTTTGAATTCGTCATTCTAAGGTTTTACAAATTAATTTTATTATTTCAGTGAAATATATGACAAACCAATGGTTTAATTCATACTAAATTTATTAAACTGTATAAAAGAATGAGTTTAATTGAAGTAGTAGTTTTAAAATTCATTAGAACTAGTGTAGAATCATCAAATAATTATCTTTTGCAATAACAAACTATGAGTTGATTCAATTTATAATAATTGATAAATAGAAAATTTGACAAATATTTCAAACTTTCATTTAAAATCTGTAAACAAGTGAAATAATCTCTTCAAAAATCATTATTTACATATTAGCTATTTTCTGTTGAAAAAAGCTGATTATACTTATCAGATGTTTGTGAAAGATAATGAGTAACGTTGATAAGAGGGTTTAGGAAGGGTATTTCAGATGATATGGAATATTAAGTGAATGAAATGGTTCACAAGAAAAAGTACAATTTTTAAATTAGGTAAGAGAATTAATACTGGTAAAAACAATGTTTAATTCAAATCGTTTGGTAGCCTTCTAATCGATCGAAAAAAATGACTTGCTTATAAAATTAATATAAAAAATTAATTATTTAAGAGGGAGAGGAAGGTATTTTTAAAAATATATAGTGTTCAAAAGTAACTTAGTAAATGATGGGACGCGGTTTGAATAGTGGATAGCTTATCAGTTACAAAAAATTAAATTTGAATCGGAGTTCGCAGGTTCGAAACCTTAACTTGGTAAAATAATCAAACTCTCATTCTCAAAATCGATAAAATCAGTTAAACTAAAAATAAAAATCATATACATTAAAGGAATTCGCAAAGTGAGCAGTTAAAATAGGTATTAATGAGTTATCTTAAGAAACCAACCTCTCTTTGCACATACAGAAGGGGGAATACAATTTTTTGTTTTGAAACATCTAAAATCTAAACATATAGACATAGTTTGTTTATTAGTTAAGTCTTCAACATATCATCGAGCCAAGAGACTATTTTGCAGGTTGAAACCTTCCTCAAAACTTTTCAAAAATAAAATACTATTTTCAATAATAAATTCGCACTACCGCATACCGATGGCAGCATCAAAAATTTTCTTCAGAAAACATAAGACATTTTTATCTTCATTCAAATCCTAAGACAATTCAGAAAAAGAAATAATCGCCCTTAAAAATTAAGCCCCCCTAAAAATAAGCCCTCTATAAAATTAGGCCCCTCAAACTCCCTTTCGAAAATACCTACATATCTATGTTATAGCCATATTTCCATTTCTACTCTATGTCGATTCGAAAAAAAAATATAATAAATTAAGCCCCCACCCTAAAAATAAGCCCCACTAAAATATTTAGACCCCTCAAACTCCCTTTCGAAAGCACCTAACTCCCTATGTTATAGTATGATATTTCCATTTCTACTCTATGTCGATTCGAAAAAATAAATAAATAAATAAATAAATAAGCCCCCCTAAAAATAAGCCGCCCTAATAAATAAGCCCATCGGAAAATTTAGCCTCTTCATACTTCTTCTCGAAAAGACCTATGTTATAGTATGATTTTTGCATTCTAACACTAAATCAATGAAAAAAAAAATTAATCCCCTCTCAAAAATTAAGCCCCCGTCAAAAATTAAGCCCCCTCCAACATTTAGACCCTCCTACTATAGGATAAGTCTCTCTTACCCCCCCCCCCAGGTGGATTCCACCCTCCTCCTCCATCCACAATCCATCTTATGGCGCTGAACTGTCCTTCTTTCCCTACTAAGGGTTAAAAGTTAAGCTTTATAAAATAAATAATTATATAAAATATGGTATTTGGAGACATACTTATTAAAATATTTACTAATTTGCAATATTTTAGCGCAAAACATCCACACGACAGTAAGTTTTTACTTGTATTACAGATGTACAACAGAAGAAAAGATTGACGTATTATATGAAAAATGTATCTCTGATTTTTTTCATTATTTTTCCGGTGTAATGAACCTTTCAGAGAATCATATAAATTTTTTTTAGAAACAAAATAAAAAATCGCGCATTTAAGGGTTAAACAATATCTTTAAAGCATCATGTTTTAAAGATATACACCGTCTTCTACCGTCTAAAAGAACATTTTATTACAATAGACTCCCTCAAATCCGCACAGTTTGGAACCACAGGTTGTGCGGATTTTAGAATTTTGCGGATTTCAGGTCATTGCTTTGTTTACATTTTTTAAACAGTATTTTAAATGCAATAATGCAATCAAAATTATAATGAATGATTGTAATATAGTAAAATATTAAAATTATTAAGTAAACTAATAAACTAAAAGGATAAAAAGTACGATAATTTTAAAACTGATTAAAATATTAAAAGTAAAGGCCAAGTAAATAATTAATAATGTATATTTGGATATGCATAAAAAAGATGAGATACATTTTCCTTGAATTATTCAATGAAACTTTCCTTATGAAAAGTGCTCTCTATTAATTCACATCCAAACCATCATAATAATAACCAAAAAATCTTGATTAATACATAAATATATTTGGTAAAAATATTGTGATTACCAGTGATATTTGCAACATCTTGATTTTTTTAAGAAATAAATTTATACTTCCTTCATGGAAAACCATGAGTTCAGTCATATTATTAAGAACAAGGATTACATATTAAAATACATACGGGTGAAATAAAACTAAAAAATTCTGTAATTTTGTCCCTTCATCTGAAATGAAAGTTTCATTGTTTACATCTGTAAAAATGTGCGGATTTTGGGCGTTTGCGGATTTTAGGGTTTCGGATTTGAGGGAGCCTACTGTATAAAAGTATTTGAGGCAGCGACATTTTTTTGTGCTTAACCATTTTATAGGATTTTGAAATGTGGGATAGATCTTACTTTATAAATCACGAAAACAGCCGAAAATTGTCGCGACAGCGGTATATGCGGTCTTGGGAACAAAAAAATTCCTGAATTAAAGAGATAATAGCAACCCAAATACAGAAGATCGCCACTGGTGGTAATAATATAATTCGATCTTCCGTAATCGGTAATGTTTTTAAACCAGAGAAAATTAGCCTGCTTTTAAAGCCTAAACCTGTCTAAAACGCATTTTTTTTGTGGCTTCTAGCGATTCTGTTTTCCTGTTTAACTGTATTTTGTTCTGTAAAGCCTATGTAAACGGAACCTGTTTATAAAGGAATCCTATCTTAAAAATAAAAATTTCATTGTTTCTATAATAGGAATTGTATACGATTATACCATAATGCTTGATATTTTTGTTTTTGATATTCCACAAACCTTCTCTCAATTTGATAACTAATTGAGGCCATATTGAAATATATTAGATGTAAATTTCCAACTGGGTGAAAAATGTCCGGACCAGGATTCTAATATGATTTGACATCTAATATGATTTATTTACCAATTAGAATAATTGTGTTAAAATTATTCTAGCATATTGAAATAGTTTAGAAATTCAATTAGTTGGTTATTTCCAAGAAAAAAAGGAAAGGAAAGCCAGCTTTTATAAATCTACGTGTTTTAACTTCATTCTATTTTGTTTTAGGATCTCAATAAACGCCGAGCCAAAAATATTCTATAACGTGCCAATTTTGGCACGTGTACCATAGGATCGCCGTTCCTGATATACAGTAATTTTGTGAGCCTTATTGCGAAATTTGAACCATTACGTCCATTTATTGAGAGAAATAATTAAATATATATTTTTTAAATCAATGCAGCATTTAAAATTAATCATGTTGAAAAGGAAATATTACTATTTTCTTCAATTATTAATTCGATTGGTTCTTTTATATGTAAATATTTTTTATGAAATTCTTCATTATTTAGTGATTTTTTTTAATATTTTGTAAATGGGTATGATCAAAATCTACTGATATATCATTCCTGAGTCCGTCATGAAACACTAAAAATTATTGCCAGAAAAGACTAATTTTCAGTGTATCGTTTTAAACAATGTTTTAAATCATTAATCTTCAAAATAGTCAACATCTTCAAGATGTGTGCCAAAATAAACTGAAGTTCCCCTACTTTACGACATAAAGATCAGGTGCACATATTTTACGGATGCTGATATAAAATTATGCAAAGTTGTGCAGAAATAATGCAACTTTTGTTTTCGGATTTCTTTTATATATTTAAAAATGAGTTCCCGTGAATGTGTCAGAAAATTTTGCATCGTTGAACGAGATAGGTGAAGAGGGGACGAGCTCTTCCTAGAAATTTCTCGAGCCCCTTCTAGGCATCATAATTTTTTAATAATAAATAAATACAAAAAAAATTTAACTTTGTAAATCATAAGTTTTAAAAGAGCGAGAACTCGCCCTCCATTCCTATTTATATTTATTAACTAAATTAGAGAAAAGAAGATCAGATCAGCCTCACCAAAAAATTTCAAAGCTCTCTTGACTTTCCCAGCTGTACACCATATATAAACATACAAGACTGGACACTATCCTAGAGCAGGACGGTGAACCTATGGCACGCGTGTTATAAGTGGTACACTGCAGATTATTTTTGGCACGGCTTTGATTCAGGTTCTACGCCAAAATATAGTAGAATTTCACAAAATGCAATAATTAATCTTGATGTTGTTTCTGTTTATCTGAATTCGATTAATTCTATTGGTTGAGGTTGTCATTGTCATACAGATTGAAGAAACTGAAATATAACCTAATGTAACCCAATCTAGCTCAATATTGGCTCACAAAACTTTAAGAATAAAAGAGAATTAGGAGATTATCGCAAAAGAAAGATTAAAAGGCATTATAAGCAAAAATGTAGATAGTAAAATTATAACAACTTGGAATTTAATTTCAGTCACTAAAAGCTGTAGATGCTGACGCTTGCTATTTTGACAATTATTTCTGCGAGACATTATTTTCGGAAATAAATAATGTGAAAAATTCAAGTAAAACACTGCTGGGAAACATATAACAATAATATGTTCCCGCAACATTTTGGTTAAGTTGCGTATTTTGTTATTTCTATTTGTACAAATATTTTTTATAAAATATAATTATGAATTTAAAATTGTAATAATTATATGTTTGAGTAAAATAGGAGTGTAAGTTCATACAAAAATTATTAATTTTATTTTAAATATTAAATAGATATTTTTAAAAATTGATTTATAGTAAAATTAATGTATAATGTAGAGTGTATAGTTCGGATCTCAGATAACAACAATAGCCAGACGCGATGGCGTCGTTTTAGGACAAGCATGGGGAAAGTTATTTATAACAAGACATCGTAAAATAATAAAAATGTCGGAATAAATATAGGGCTTTAGACCACCCAAACTTTATGACATGTAATAAAATTAAGTCTATGTGAGGGGCTTTGGAGGACCGGCAGCTAAGTGGTCTAGCCAAACATACTATAAAGTTTTCTCACAACCAATAAGGTAGGGCTACAACAAAATTGTTACGCCCACTACCAAGGGATGGTGCGAGAGAAACAGTTTGAAGAAAACAGTCTAAGAAAATATTCAAAAGATGCAAGAGCGATCCTGACTGCCCTGGTAATGCCTAAGAGAGCTTGACAGACCCGATAATGTCTAAGCAAGCCCGACAGACCTGATAATGCCTAAGCAAGCCCGACAGTCCTGGGCATTTCTACTTGGTCCTGTGAGCCCTGGTAATTCCTGAGAGGCCCTGACAGCCATGGTAAAGAGAAGGAAAGGCCAAGGATATATGCTAAAGGATCAAGTCTGATTAAAAGCGAATGCCAAAGATGAAATGGAGCCTGCCTACAGCGTCCCGGAACTATGCTTCCAGTCATGCCGATCCTGCCGCCCGTGTGATGAGGTCAATTTGCATGATTAACGGAAACTATCCTTAGCACCGCGACGACTCTGAAAGCTGTTGAACGAAGGCCTCCGACCCGTACAAAATTCAAGGTATTCCTTTAATCTTTCTTTAACCACATAAATTATATTAGAAATTGAAAATATCCCTTTATGATATTTTATGGTAAAATGGTTATCTGAGATCCAACAAACCAGTAATTAAATATAAATAAGGTATTTTAAATAAAAGAAAAATTATTTCTCTTGAAAAAAAAAAATAATAAAAGTAATTGAAATCTTTTTGTTAGAGAATAAATATTCATGTAACAATGATCAGCAAACAAAAGTTTTGCTTCGTTTTTTTGAATCATTTAATGTGTATATGTATATAATGTTGTTTAATGTAAATAAAATAATTTAATCAAGAGTTAAAAATCTCTGTGATTATTTTAGTGATAAAATTTTAAGGTGTGTCATTTTATTTTACAGCTTAAATTGAGTTTAATTCATAAGTGGAAGAGATCACCTAAATAATTCACAACGCAAACTTTTAATTTTTATTTGTAATTAATTCATTTAATAATTACAATTGTACGCGAATTTTAACTTAATTTTAAGATAATTATTCGCGTTGCTCTTCTACTAGAATTTGTGTTAATTACGATCACTTATTTTATTTGGATAAAATTTTAAGGTATATAAAATTATATACCAAATTACTATGAGGTTGCTTGGATGAGTTGGATAAATTAACAATTTTGGGTGAAAATTAGATAGGAGATAAAAAAGTGAAATTATCTGTCCAGCAAATACCTTATCAAATAAGTCCAATTCAGTTTGCATTCTCTTAAAAATAACTAACAAGGGAACCACTTTTGGTGTTGCTCGCTCCTAGCAACGAGACCTGGTGCATTTTGTAGCCACATACATAAAAGTTAGAGAACCGATAAAATTCCTCTGTTAAAATCATATTTTATATACTTTTTTATCCTTTTAATCTTTTATTATTACATTTTTATTTGTTTATTTCACGCCAAAAGTGAGTTAAGTCGCCAAATTTGGCGCTACACTGTTAAAAATCTGGGGCATTTGCTGCATCGTCACTCCATCGCTTTTATAGGAAACTGTAACTTGAATATATTATGTGGCATTCTTATTGGTCAAAACAGAAACATTCTATAAAAGTGGTGGAGTGAGTATGCAGCAATTGCTGCATATTTTTAACAGTGTACAATTTTTCCGCCCGCTTTATCCGAAGAGTAAATGTACAGTACATATTACTAGAATTATATCAGATTGCGATTTTCTTTTTTTTATATAATTGATAGCATAACAAATATTAATTTTTTCTTTTTTTTCTATACAGACGATAAATATATAAGTAGTAAATATAATTCTATAAAAGCTTCCATAGATCATCGAAAACTATTTTTTAGTGAAATACAAAATAAGCAAACTATTTTCTTTTGAAATCCAATGGAATAAAGTTTCGAATGTTTAAAATGAAATGTTGCTGTATTAAATGGTCCTTTGGTAAACGTAATTATAAAGTAAATTAATATTTTTACACAATTTAGAAAAATTACTGTATCTAATTAGGCCGGACATGACAATTTCTACTGAAGTCCAAACCACTCCTCACATAAGACAAACAGCTATGACAATTGGCTAGTGTTGCCGGAAAGCTCTACTTTTGGAAAAAAAAAAACGCCAACTGTTTTCCCGCCAAAAATGCGAATATAATATTGCAATTTTTCAAAATCAAATTCGTGGGTTCTTGAAGGAATTTTTAAACTTTTTCAATATTTTATACTTATTATTAACTAATTTTTATTTTTAAATGCTTTTCTTTAAAAAACTTCAATGTTAATAGTATGTGTATGTAATTAAGTGGTCTCGAAAATTGCACTTTCAGAAAGTTATGCTGCTGTAAAATCAAGAAATATTAATTTAACAGAAAAATTTTATCGATTCTCAAACTTCGTAATATAGGGCTTTAAAATGAAGCAGGTCTTAATGATAAGTGCGAGCACACCAAAAGTGGTTCCCTTGTAAGTACAAAGCTGATATAAATTATTTGGAATCTAAGATAAGACAACAGAAATTATACTTTTAATAAATTTCTAAAGTATGATATCAAATATTACCCGTATATTTTTAATGCTGAAATTTTATTAATTGATCCATTAATTTTTTTTATTGTTGGCATCATGATCATGCAAAATATATTTTGGAAAAAATTTTGGCACGTGTATGTGAAAAGGTTCGACGTCCCTGTCATAGAGTATAACGGTAAAGGGCTGACGATCGCAGCGCCTGTATCGACAAGGGGGAAGAAACTTTTCATTCGTGGAATGTTTCTGCTATTGAGTTTCTATCTTCATATCATATCGCTCACCCACAAGAAAAGTGACACATCTCGCAAAAAATTCATTTTGCGTTTTATTCAGCTAATAAGTCTGTCATAGATCATAAAACTGTCATAAATCTGTCTTGCTTACAAACAGTTTCATGTGTAGTTATACGGAAAATGCCTTTATTACGCTATATGTCTATTTGTGGTCGCACAAGAGGGGTGGATTATGTGGGGAGTTAAAATTACAAACCCTACAAACCTCATCCTACGACTTTATTAGGTAGCTTTCTTTACAAAAAGCTACCTATTGCAGCCGTTCGGAGGAAAGCGATTTCAAAAAATTTTGGTATATTTTCATCGATCATGACCCCCAGACCCCGAAACCACCCTCCGTTCAAAATTGATATATATATCTGACCTATGTCACACTGTAACTCTCGTATTTATGAACCGATTTGGATGTAATTCGGTGTGTACATAGTACATACCAATGTCTCGACCGAGTTCGTTGGCCAGCTTCATCCGCCATTTTGTTTCAAAATGGCGGCCATTTAAAAATTTAAAAAAAATTTAAAATTTGAAATGTAGTACCAAACAATTGAAAATGGAAAAATATTTTTTTCTTATGCATTTGACCTTTATACAAAGACTCCGTAGCAGTTTTTGTTTCGTCTATATCTTAAAAAATGGCTGAGTTATAGCATTTTGAATTTCTAGCGAAGCTGACATTTTGAAACGTCCTGAATTTTGTCACGCGATAAAAGGCGTATTAGGTAGCTTTCTTTACAAAAAGCTACCTATTGCAGCCGTTCGGAGGAAAGCGATTTCAAAAAATTTTGGTATATTTTCATCGATCATGACCCCCGGACCCCGAAACCACCCTCCGTTCAAAATTGATATATATATATATATATATATATCAATATAAGTAATTTTCCGTGTAATTGCAATGACCCCACTCTAAAAAAATACATAAACAATGATCATGGACATATAATCACTGGAATTCTTGATATTGTTAATGATTTTAAATTGAAACAACTAATGGGTTATGGTACTAAATATAGACTTCCATCTAAATTTAATGTTAAATCTATTATCAAACAGTTTACACATGATATTGATATTTTTATTTATAAAATTTCTATCTCTTATAATAAGCCTATTGAATATTTTAATCAGTGGAAGATATTAGTAATTGAAAAATTAACTATGGCTTTAAAAAATAATATGGCTGATTTGGTTTCTATTAATACACAGCATATTTTCCAACAAATTACTAAATTACAAAAAAACTACGTTATTACTTATGTAGACAAATCTTCTAATAATTATGCTATTATTTGTAAATCTTATTATCACCAACTTCTTACAAATTGTATTTCTTCTAATAAGTCATTTAAAAAAACTAATGAAAATGTAATTGTAAATAATCGTAAAATTCGAAGTTATTATAAACTATTAAATATTTTATCTACTAACTTTAATTATCCATATTTAGTTCTTATTCCCAAATTTCATAAAACTCCAATTAAATTTAGGACTGTAACTATTGGTTGCAATACATATAATAATAAAGCCAATAAACTTCTCTTAAAAATTCTTAATCAATTATATGTACTTACTACAAACAATGATAATACACATTGTATAAAAAATAGCTATCAACTTGTCAATATTTTAAAAAATCTTCATTGTGTATATAATATAACAACATATGACTTCAAAGATCTTTTTAATAATATAGACCTATTAGATTTACATAAAATTATAAATGCATTATTTAAAAAGTATTATAAAAAACTGGAATTACCATCTAATATTGATATTGCATATTTTAAATCTTTAACTAACTTCATTATCTATAATAATTATATCTTGCAAGATAACACTTTATATTTACAGCATGTCGGTATACCACAAGGCGGTTGTACATCCAGTTTACTCTCAGACTTATACTTATATCATTATGAACGTAATTTTACTAATAATAATCTACATTTATATCGTTATATTGATGACATTATTTTAATTGATACTGATCATTCTGCAATTACTCCATTTCCAGTAGATTATCCCACTAATTTGGAATTAACGGAAAACCTTTTATCTAACAATACAATTAACTTCTTAGATCTTAAAATTACAATAAAAGACAACAAAACAATCACAGATTTATATGACAAACGTAAAGAATTTAAATTCAAAGTTAATACATTTACAAATTTTAAATCTTGTCTACATCATTCTGTATTTCGAAATATAATACTTAATCATTTATATAGAATAAAATGTTTATGTTCTTCTCCTCTAATTAACAATAATATTAAAAAACTAATTTATGATGCATTAAATCATGGTTTTCCAAAAAAATTCATATATTCATTAATATACAATTAGTATTTTTCTTACATGATCTTTTAAAACAAATTAACACATGCGTAAACAAAATTACAAAAAAATTATAAAATAAAAAAATCTCTATAAAAAATAAAAATTGTAAAATAACATAAAAAAAAAAAAAAAAAAAAAAAAAAATTATTATAGGATGGATGGGTGGGTAGATGTTAGAGTACGGAGGAGGGTGGCGTTGTCTGGATAATACGCAATGGTTAATTTATACATAAAAAAAAAAAAAAAAAAAAAAAAAAAAAAAAAAAAAAAAAATGGGGCTTTTGTATTATTACTATATTTTTAATACATATTTTATAAGGATGTTGATTTGATATTTTATATGTAATTGGTGTATTTCATTAATTATTAGCTTTATTATTGTTTAATCTTATTTACAATCATTTGTTATAAATTTTAATTTAATAAGGACAATATCATATTAATTACTAATAGTATGCCATTTTTATAGTGATTAATATACATATAAGTATATTTAATATAAATAAAGTTATACTGTATGGATTAAAATTGGGTAATTATATTTATTATTATTCCTCTATTCTTATTAATATTTTAATATTTATTTATTTTCACCTAGTGTTATATAATTTATTATCGGTTTATTGTTTTTGAATGTCCCACATTCATACTTTTAGGATTTTTATGGATGTATAAAATAATCCACACACTATATTTGTGCTTTTTAGGTAATTGGAATTTAAGTATCAGTTCACCTTCTTTATACTACCATATGTTTTTTATTTCCTGTTCATTTTATAATTATCTTATATATAATAGTTTTTATTAAAGATTTTTATATTTTTAATAATTATTTATATTAATTATTAATGAATTTATTCTGTTTTATAGCATATAGCTATATGCTATATTTTATCGATGTTCTAGAATTATTTAAATTCTTAGTGTAGTTTAAATAAATTTGCTAATAGAATATTTTGCATGCTTTTTAAATTTTATTAACAATAGTTTTTTTTTTTTTTTTTTTTTTAAATACATTGTGTGGTTTATATTCAGTTTATAATTATCTATATATAAGGATATTTTTGGTTTTGCTGTTAATAAAACAATTGTTACATTCAATTGCGTATAACTGAAGCAAGTCTTTTGACAATTAAATCATAAATGTAATACTAGATGGCAGCACCACAATTTGTGTTTTTTTTTTTTCTCGATAAGTTCTAGATTTACTTCTTCCAGCTACATTTCAGTTATAATTTACTACACCAGGGGGAATTTTTAGCTTAATTTTGACGATATTGTTTAACGGTTTTTAATTTATTTAATAGTGCATTTTAATTATGTAATTACTTTCTATTTATATTATTTTATATTATATTAAAAGTTATTTAACATTTATTTCAATATGTATTAACTGTGTCCTATGGTATCAATTACTGTGATTTCTTAACTGTTTTATTAACCTTAATCTTTACGATATGGGTGCCATGTGAGCGTGGATTTATTCTAAAATATTAATCGGTATGGTGTTTATTATTTCATTTTATATCCTATAAATATTTAAATAGGTTTTATTGTTTTTTCCAATTCATATTATTTGTTTCTATTCTGTTTTCATTTTTAATCAATTCACTTGATTTTAATGGTTGTTAGGGCACAGGGGAAAATAACTTTTAGCTTTAGCTTATATTTCCCACAGAAAACAACCATTTTGCTTATATCATTGAATTCTGTGCCCTTGAAAACGTAATTCAATATATAAGCATTTCCATTATTTGTCGGTGTCCACTTTCTTATTTTTCTTCCATAATATTCTTATAAATATTTTATCTTTTTTTTTATATATATACTTACAGCTTTAATTCATAATATTATGGTTTTTGATGGTGGTAGGTTATGTTTAATTATTGGTTATATATATATATATATATATATATATATATATCTGACCTATGTCACACTGTAACTCTCGTATTTATGAACCGATTTGGATGTAATTCGGTGTGTACATAGTACATACCAATGTCTCGACCGAGTTCGTTGGCCAGCTTCATCCGCCCTTTTGTTTCAAAATGGCGGCCATTTAAAAATTTAAAAAAAATTTTTAATTTGAAATGTGGTACCAAAAAATTGAAAATGGAAAAATATTTTTTTCTTATGTATTTGACCTTTATACAAAGACTCTGCAGCAGTTTTTGTTTCGTCTATATCTTAAAAAATGGCTGAGTTATAGCATTTTGAATTTCTAGCGAAGCTAACATTTTGAAACGTCCTGAATTTTGTCACGCGATAAAAGGCGTATTTATGAACCGATTTGGATGTAACTTCGTTTATACATAGTACAGACCAATGTCTCGACCGAGTTCGTTTACCAGCTTCATCCGCCATTTCGTTTAAAAATGGCGGCCATTTAAAATTTTAAGAAAAATTTAAATTTGAAATGTGGTACCAAAAAATTGAAAATTGAAAAAATATTTTTTTCTTATGTGTTTGACCTCGATAAAAAGATTCGGGAGCAGTTTTTGTTTCGTCTATATCTTAAAAAATGGCTGAGTTATAGCATTTTGAATTTCTAGTGAGGCTGACATTTTGAAACGCCCTGATTTTTGCCACGGGATAACAGACGTATTTATGAACCGATTTGGATGTACCTTGGTGTGTACATAGTACATACAAATAACTACACCGAGTTCGTTGGCCAGCTTCATCCGCCATCTTGTTTCAAAATGGCGGCCGTTTAAGAAATTAAAAAAAAAAAAAAAATTAATTTAAAATGAGATACCAAAAATTGGAAAATGAAAAAGAGTTTTTTCGTATGCGTTTGACCTTAATACAAAGATTCCAGAACAGGTTTTGTTTCGTCTATATCTAAAAAAAGGGCTGAGTTATAACATTTTGAATTTCTATTGTGGCTGACATTTTAAAACGACCTGATTTTTGTCACGCGATAACAGGCGTATTTATGAACCGATTTGAATGTAACTTGGTCTGTACATAGTACATACCAATGTCTCGACCGAGTTCGTTGGCCAGCTTCATTCGCCATCTTGTTTCAAAAGGGTTGCCATTTTTAAAAAAAAATGTAATTTAAAATTTATAATGAGGTATTAAAAAATTGGAAAATGAAAAAGGTTTTTTTTATGTGTTTGGCCTTGATACAAAGATTCTGGAGCAGTTTTTGTTTCTGAAAATTTGTTCTTTTGTTTATATTTTAAAAAGTGGTTGAATTATAGCACTTTGAATTTCTATCATGGCTAACACTTTGAAACGATCTTGTATTTGTCTCACGATACCACACATATTCGCCTATTTCGATGGAAGAAGGCATGTGGATAGTATACATCAATATCTCGGCCAAGTTCGCTGGCCAGCTTCATCAGCCATCTTGTTTCAAAATGGCGGCCATTAAATTAAAAAATATATATATTTAAAGTGAGGTTAAAAAAAATTAGAAATTGAAAAAGGTTTCTTTCTTAAGTATTTGACCTTGATATAAGGATTCAGGAGCATTTTTTGTTTGTCTTTATCTTAAAAAATGGCTCAGATATAGCAGTTTCAATTTCTAACGTGGTGACATTTTGAAAAATCTGATTTTTTGCCTGCGACAGCACTCGTATAAATCAACCGATTCCGATGTGAGTGAGCATGTGCACAGCAATTACTAAGGTCTCGACCAAGCTCACTGGTTATCGTCATCCACCCTGTTGTCTTAAAATGGCAGGCACTTTAAGAAATCGCCGAATTTGGCAGCCAAATATAAGTTACTTTAAATAAAAGCAGCTTGGATAAAGCTGACTAATTTCGCGAAATTCTCATTCATAATGATTTAGTATTGATAAAAATTAGTATTGAATCTCCTACATTCGGTTTCCACTTAATTGAGCTTCGTGTGTTTGAATAATATAAGTTGGCTTTTTTAAAATAAGGAATATGAAAGCTACCTCTTCCTCCCGGCACTGGCCGGAAGGACTTTTTATGAACCGATTTGGATGTAACTTCGTTTATACATAGTACAGACCAATGTCTCGACCGAGTTCGTTGGCCAGCTTCATCCGCCATTTTTTTTAAAAATGGCGGCCATTTAAAATTTTAAGAAAAATTTAAATTTGAAATGTGGTACCAAAAAATTGAAAATTGAAAAAATATTTTTTTCTTATGTGTTTGACCTCGATAAAAAGATTCGGGAGAAGTTTTTGTTTCGTCTATATCTTAAAAAATGGCTGAGTTATAGCATTTTGAATTTCTAGTGTGGCTGACATTTTGAAACGCCCTGATTTTTGCCACGTGATAACAGACGTATTTATGAACCGATTAGGATGTACCTTGGTGTGTACATAGTACATACAAATAACTCAACCGAGTTCGTTGGCCAGCTTCATCCGCCATCTTGTTTCAAAATGGCGGCCATTTACAAAAATTAAAAAAAAATTAAATTTAAAATGTGATACCAAAAAATTGGAAAATGAAAAAGAGTTTTTTCGTATGTGTTTGACCTTAATACAAAGATTCCGGAACAGGTTTTGTTTCGTCTATATCTAATAAAAATGGCTGAGTTATAACATTTTGAATTTCTATTGTGGCTGACATTTTAAAACGACCTGATTTTTGTCACGCGATAACAGAAGTATTTATGAACCGATTTGAATGTAACTTGGTCTGTACATAGTACATACCAATGTCTCGACCGAGTTCGTTGGCCAGCTTCATTCGCCATCTTGTTTCAAAAGGGTTGCCATTTAAAAAAAAATGTAATTTAAAATTTAAAATGAGGTATTAAAAAATTGGAAAATGAAAAAGATTTTTTTTATGTGTTTGGCCTTGATACAAAGATTCTGGAGCAGTTTTGTTTCTGAAAATTTGTTCTTTTGTTTATATCTTAAAAAGTGGTTGAATTATAGCACTTTGAATTTCTATCATGGTTAACACTTTGAAACGATCTTGTATTTGTCTCGCGATACCACACGTATTCGCCTATTTCGATGGAAGAATGCATGTGGATAATATACATCAATATCTCGACCAAGTTCGCTGGCCAGCTTCATCAGCTATCTTGTTTAAAAATGGCGGCCATTAAATTAAAATATATATATATATTTAAAGTGAGGTGCAAAAAAATTAGAAATTGAAAAAGGTTTCTTTCTTAAGTATTTGACCTTGATATAAGGATTCAGGAGCATTTTTTGTTTGTCTTTATCTTAAAAAATGGCTCAGATATAGCAGTTTCAATTTCTAACGTGGGTGACATTTTGAAAAATCTGATTTTTTGCCTGCGACAGCACTCGTATATATCAACCGATTCCGATGTGAGTGAGCATGTGCACAGCAATTACTAAGGTCTCGACCAAGTTCACTGGTTAGCCTCATCCACCATGTTGTCTTAAAATGGCAGGCACTTTAAGAAATCGCCGAATTTGGCAGCCAAATATAAGTTACTTTAAATAAAAGCAGCTTGGATAAAGCTGACTAATTTCGCGTGATTATCATTCATAATGATTTAGTATTGATAAAAATTAGTATTGAATCTCCTACATTCGGTTTCCACTTATTTGAGCTTCATGTGTTTGAATAATATAAGTTGGCTTTTTTAAAATAAGGAATATGAAAGCTACCTCTTCCTCCCGGCACTGGCCGGAAGGACTTTTTTTTTTTATGCTTTTATGTACGTTTTTATTCCTGCGTGCAGAGCTAATTGTTATAATTTCACGTTACAGTAAAATCATGCACATTTTCTTTTGACCTCCTGTGTAAAATTTACTTTTGTCGAGATGTGTCACTTTTTTTGCGGGTTAGCGATATGATCTTTCTTTAATAAAACGCTTACGTTATCAACAAAATGTTTTTGTTTTCTTATGTGTGTGTAAATAATAGGTTTGCAATATTAATAAATAAATAAAAATAAGCTAAAAATCTAATCTTAAAAAATTTTTTAACAGAAATAATAAAACGTTTGCTTTTAAAACAAACGCATGAATAAAATTTTAAGGGGAAAATAGCTATATTCATGTAGTTAAAAAATATTGTATATATATTAAATTATCTTGATGATTAAGCGGCACTTATGGTTATACTTAATCCCCTCCCCCTCTTTTAAACTTATACAACCTTTCCTAATTTTCATCGCCAAATTTGAATTGTATTATCGTAATGCACGTAAATTTACTATGATTACGCATATTATTATAGTTGCACGCAAAAGTATCATGGATATTTTAATTTCCACATGTCAAATACATAAATATTTTATTGGAAATTTAATTTCGTATGAGATTATTTTATTTAACTATATACCCACCAAAAACGCATTACAAACCAATTAAATGCTAAATCGATTATAATATCGCATTAATATAAAGCATGTAAGTAATATTCGCCGATGAAAATTAGCGAAGTACTCACAGTTTTGTGTTATTCGTAGTAAAAGCCAAAAAAGAATGTTTCGATTTCATATGCAGAGAAGATTCTGCCGGACATATTTAAGATTTTAAAAAGTTTTGAATTTTTTTTTTATTTCCTTAATAATAAAAATACACTTAAATTCCAACGACACATTCCAATGATCAATTTCGAGAGAATCGTCTGCCTCGAAAAGAATACAATCGAATCAAAGAATAGATGTTAAAAGTGTAGAACAGAGCATAAATAAATTTCCTATACATAGACAAATTTCGGAAATTTGTTAGTTGTTCCCCCTTGTCGCTAGTGGCGCTATTTAACCGTGTCATTACAGATTTTGCTGTAACTGTCCTATCTTGTATATTTATCTATTCTGGGTACAACCCCGCGCCTCCGTATTCGAAATTTATTAATCAGCTTTACCTCAGCTACCAAACTTTTGAAAAGGCGTTAAGAAATCTGTAAAAATTCTCTAATTCAAAAAGACCATTCGCGAAGGCGTTTGTGTAGCAGCTTTATGAATAACTCCGGGTCGTAAATTCCATCACGCACAATATTCTTGTCCGATCTTCTACTCCCGTATACTCGTAAATTATTTTCTGTTGCAAGTACCAGTGTCATGATGCCCCTTGTTTACCAAATTAAGACATGTTCGCCGGAGCTCCTGCATAAGGAGAAGCGTCACGACTGTTTTACTTTTTCTTCCGGCAAAGATGTCAAGGGAAGAGTTTTTAATGCGATGATACGTATGCAAGTCTGATATCTCGGACCGGACAGCTGTCATGTCAAATGATGTCGGAATGGAGTAATGTGGGTGGACTTGCTACGGGGCGTTGTCCGGTTCTATTTTGAGCTTTTCAGAGTTATGATGTGCATGATTGGTTTGTTTGGCCATTGTTTAAGCTGTCAAGTAATTTTATTAATGGCAATTACGGAATGAAGCCTTGCATAGTGTTTTTTTTCTTTTTTTTTTTTCTTTTTTTCTTTTTTTGTTATGCTAAAACCGATGAACTTTAAAACAACTGCAATAAAAAATTCATTGAACTTCTGCATTACAGTACTCTTCCGATTATCCGCCACTCTATCAACCGCCACCCTCGGTTAACCACAACCACCATTCCTTATTATTATTATTATTATTATTATTTTAATTAGAAGTGAACAACGAAAATTCAAATGCACAAAATCCCGTGTGAGATGGCGCTATTCTGAGTAAAATGGTTGTCTGACATCGGGAACAGAAGCTGGAAAATATTCCTGCGGATGAAATTACAAACGGGCTTAGGGGCGATCCATAAATGATGTCACACTTTTTTTTCAGTATCTTTGACCCCCCCCGCCCCCTTCTCTCCTTTGTCACAAAGTGTCACACTTCACCTTACCTCCACCCCCCCCCCCTCTTGTCACATGTCACGCTATATTACATAAACATGTACTTGCATTTGAGAAATAAAGCACTGCGTTATAGATCATATTTAATATTTTATTTTTTAAGTTTAACTATGTGTTTTAATGACATTTGTGAGTACAACTGTAAAAAATGATTCGTGCACTTATATTATATGAAATAAGATTAAGGTTTACGACAAAAAAGATAATTAATATACAATAGTAATAAAATATTAATATGAAAGAGCAATTAAAAACAGTAGTATTTTGGAATTTGAAACGGAATTTAATATATTGGCTTTAAATCTTATCCTTCCTTCACGAATACAAAATACGTTAATTTTAAAATAACTTTAAAACTTAATCTGCTGATTTTTAATGCTTTTATTTTAACCAAAATTTGTGATGTCACATTTCTTCTTACCCCCACCCACCCCCTTGTCGCAAACTGTCACAATTTCATGAAACCCCCCTCCAAGCGTGACGTCATTTGTGGATGGCCCCTTAAGGCTGTTCTTAACTGCTCTGCTCAACAAGCGCAAAAGGTTTTGACATATTTACAAATTCTTTTTTAACGGAAAGATATAAAATTGGAAAGCCTGGCCATGGAAGCGGTTTGGAATTGAACTGTTTTTTCTATTTTTTGATCAAGCAATTACCTATGGAGTTATAAGCGAATTCGATCACGTGACAAACACGTTTTTCGCCGGCTCTTGACTCTTGAGTGCTCTTTCTCCCTTCGCGCTGAAATTCGGTCCAAAACGCACACTTTGACTCTATTTTCTGAAAAATCTACTGCAAATGCAAAAAAAAAAAAAAAAAAAAAAGAAAAGAAAAAAAGAAAAAAAAAAAGAAAAAAAAAAAGAGGAAAAAACAGCTCAATTACATAGTTTCTGAACAACAACACCAGCTAGTTTCAGGCATTTTCGAACAAAAATAAATTAAAACATATGTCAGAAAGTTCCCTTTTTGGATTTGAGAACACCCTTAATTGTGAAAAGAATGATACTGGTAATGAAGAATTAACCGATGACGAAATTATTGAAAATGTTTTTAATTCGGAGAAACCTGAAGCGAATGAACGTGATAAATCGGGGAGGGGGGGGGGATGATTATCCAGGAGTCAGTCATGCAGACTGTACTCTCTAAATGCGTTAATTGGTTTGAGATGCAAGAGGAAACAGATGCAACTGAAGTACTTTTATTACGTAGAATTCGTAATCTTGCTGCAATAACAGCACAAGCAAAACGCAAACAAAAATTATAATGGATTACTTTGTATGAAAACAGGTACTCAACATTTATTCAGTAAAATTCTAAATTTGTCTGATAAATAGATTTCTTATAATTAATTATGCTTTTTATAAACGAAAGTACAAGAAAAAAAAAATCAAAAGAATCTTTTAATTATTCTTATTTATAAATTAACCCTTAACTGGTGAGGTGGGGTGCTTTACACCCCAGAGAAATTCAAATTCTGAAATATTGCCATGTACATTACTAGATGGAATCGCAGGGCCGAAACTAAGGAGGGGGGTACCTGCCCCGGCACCAGAACGAAGAGGCGCGAAATGAAGATTTTGTTTGTCGATTTTTCTCACGTCTACGTTTAGCACGGTATTGTTAAAATAATCCGGTCTCGGGTATACCAAAGCATAGAAGAATCTAAGAATGATATGGCATAAGGATCCTGTATAAAGCGGAATTTTTTTCGATTCCGTTTTCAAGATTTCAATGAATCAATATTTAACAAAGAAGATTACGTAGTTCAGTATTAAATATTTTAAATTTTAAAATAAGCCGCCTATTAGAAAACCAACAAAATTCTCTTTGTAAATATATTTTGCGGAGGAGGAGGAAGGGGGGGGGGGGGGGGGGCGCTATAATCCTTGTTTGCCCCGGGTGCAAAAAAAGCTAATATCGGTCCTGGCTGCACTTACATATATGTATGTATGTACACTTACAGTACTTTTTCAGTTGTTTTTATGCAAGTAAATAATGCAAAATTTACAGGAATTTTTCATAGTAAAATCATAGTAAAAAAAAAGTTTCCATAGTAAAGAACAGCAGAAATTGAATAACAGAAATGGAATGATGGAAATTTGTAGAACTTAGACAGAAGCATCGGGTCCCAAATGCCTTAAGTTCCACAAATAAAATGTGTGGTTTCATCTTCATATTAGCCATAAATTAGCTAAAGAATATGAATTTGAACGATACTACCACATGCAGAAAACCGAGAAATAAACCATTGAACACCAATTAAGTTCAAAATGAAACAAGATAAAAAAGGATAGGGTGTACATCAATTGCGCCTACGGTAGGAGGAGATCATGAATTGCGCCTGCAGCTTCGTCCCCTTCTGTATGAACTGCGCTCGAAGGGGTGAGATAAGCAATATTCCGATCCAAACTGCTTATTTTCTGATTCATTTTAAAATTCGTTTTTGCTCTCAAACGCATCAAACTGGGAAATTATCTTATTTAGAAACTACATAATGTGCCGTGTTTCTCGATTTTTTGATAAATGCAGAAAATACTGTATTAAACGCTGTCAAAGTTGGAGTTTTGAACCGAATTTTCAGAAGCGGGCGATCTGGGAATGAAAAAAATGGTCATACTGCGAAAATAATTGTTAAGAAATCAAATTCTAATTAATTGAGCTGAAAATGAAATCACACGGCATGTTAAACATGCCTTCAAAAATCACTCCCAGCAAGTTTCATCTTTTTACTTTTAAAAATGAGTCTGAAAATGTCTCAGAAAATTTCGAGCTGTTGAGGGTGGAAAAACATTTTTTCGAATACACCCTTAAAGAGTTTTTTTTTTCCAAAAAGTCTTCTGGATGCAGATCCAGCCATGGTAAATCTTGGCGACAATAATCACAAAACTTGGCACGTGGTCTGCATTCATCTAGCATTGTATTGCATCTTATAAGATATTCAACGTAATAAATACAAATAAAATATTAAAAGGAACAATAATCCCTAAAGTAGAGGATACTTACTAATATTTACTACAAAAGAAGGGAGACATCCGATTTAAATGGGCCCGGTGCAAACTGCCGCTCCAAATTTTGTTAGCTCTTTCAAGGTATTTCAAGAAATATCTAATGTTATTTTATTTATTTATTTATTTTTTTTAAACACCATTTTAAGAAAATTTTTATTTTAACTTTTAACATTTGGATAAAAAGCGTTTTTCCATTTTTAATGACAAAAAATGCTGAAAATTCATAAAATTCAAGTTTTCATAACTCGGTAAGTTTTATTTGTACAAAAATAAAACTTTTATTGTTTTACTTATTAGAACACGAAGAAAGTTTTACTAAATATAATACTTGAATTCCATAAAAAAATAAATTTCTGTAACTTTTAAAATAACACTTTTTTTATATTAACGGATTTAATAGGATGAAGAACATCTTTAAAACATGTTTGCTCTTGAAACTATTTTTCTAAAGCTAATGGTTTAGGAAATTAGTCATTGGGCAAAAATATAGAGCTGGCACTCTTATATATTTGTCACGATTTTTAATATTTTATATTCAAAAGCTCATTGATTTTCACAATTTTTTTTCTCAAATAATACCAAATCTGTCAGTAGCATGTTTAAATTAACAAGATTATTACTATAAGTTGTAGTATTATTATTTTTTTAAATGAAGCAGAATGGAGAAGATGTTAAATATGTTAAATTTAGGATTATTTTAAAAATCATTAATATGTTAAATTTTTCTATCACAACATAATTTTCACCCATTCATGCATTTATATTCTCTTTCATATATCAAATAACTAATCCATCAGTTATACTTAAAAATTGGCTTTTAAAAGTCAGCAAAAATTTAATTTAAAAATATTTTGAGGATCAAAATCATAAAGTCAGCTATAGTCTGTTATTGAAAATGTATTTTTTTTTTATATATAGGAAGTCATTTATTATTTAAAAGGATATTTTATATTTATAGATAAATAAAAAACCGTAATATTTGGAGAAGATACGTTAATTTAATACGATATTAGAAAATCATAATCTTATGTGTGTAAAAGTTTTTTTTTTTTTTTTTTTTTTTTTTTTTTTTTTTTTTTTTTTGTTTAAAGATGTAAGGGTGTTGTAAGAGTTACCCTCAAAATTTTCTAACTTACAAACTCATTTTTAAACGTAAAAGCATGTCAGAATGTCACTTGCAGACATGACTATTGAATTGATTTAGAATCTAATAATCTTTCATTTTTTGATAACTGAATTAAATGTTGAATTATAAGCGATTGTTGTTTGATGAAAAATTTACCGGACTGTCACGTCTAGAAATTCAGTTTAGAACGCATTGTGGAAATTTTGTTCTAATGCTAAATGCTTTTAACAGAATTTTGTGAAAGATTGCCTTTAATGAAAATTGGAAAAAAACATTCGATTTCATAGTTTTTAAATCAGCATCTGTCACTCTCATGCAAGTACAAACAAATATAAATTCTGGAAAGTAATGAATTTGGACTCTTAAATTCAAAGAAGCTATTTTCTGACACATTTCTGAATTCGTTTTTGCTCGAAAACACTTTAAATTAGAAGGTGTTCTTATTAAGAAACTATGTAATCGAATGACTTTTCCATTTTATGATATAAACAGAGGATTTTACAGAAAATACTGTAAAAGTTGGCGATTTGAACCAAATTCACGGCGCAGCAGTGCGAGAAAGAAGAAAAACTTGTCGTCACTTAACAAGAATGGCTTATAACTCTATAAGTAATGTATTTATCTGAAAATGGAAAGCGCTATTCAATTAAAAATGTTAATTTTATTCCTTGAAGTATAAAAATGAACCAGACAATGTGTCATAAAATTTTGTGTTGCGGTATACTTAAGAAATTAAGTTTCTTTATCCCCTTTTGGATGCATGTTTTTCAAATTATAACGCAATTCTAGTTTTGAATTCATGAGAATTTAATGCCGTTCTTCTTATTATTAATTTATAAGCATGAGCATAAGAGAATCGTGCATATTTATAAGAATTATATATTCAGTAAAAATTAAATTTTATCACGAAACACATACTATTTAGGTTTCAGTTATAAAACATCGTACAACCGCTTTGTAATTTTAAAATTTACTTTAGAATTTGAAAAAAAAAAAAAGTTTTGAAAGAAAATAATAGATCAATATTTAAATACCATAGTTCCAAACAAGTTAATAATAATAATAGTAAAAACAATAATACTAAGGGCAATAAAAGAAGTACTAATTAGCGTTCATAGGAATATTTCAGCAGCAAGAATATCCTTCTATTTAGAATGTTGTTCTTTTCCCCCCGAACACCTTTCTTTTAAATTAATACAGAGAATAATTTTAAGGTGAAAATTATTTCTAAAATATTAATTGAAATACGAAATACCTGAATATAAATGTTAATATTTCATTTGTTTGAGATTCTTGAAGAATCTTAGAATGAAACAACCAAAGGCACAGTCAACGAGAAATTAGTTTAAGTCTAACGAAAATATTTGTTTGCATCATAATTATCCTATGTCAAATATTTAAAAAATATATATTTCTAAACGAAAAATAATATGTTTCGGTGAAGGGGGGGGGGGGGTAGAATTATTAGGTAACAAGTGTTATTTCTTCATAAAATTTTCTCTCCTAAAGTAGTTTTAAAAAATTCCCAATGCTTAGATTTCTTGTGTAAATATACATTTATATGTGGAATTTTTTTTTATCACCATACTTTTATTTATTTCCCTTTTTTTTTTTCAACTTGTGCATTTTAAAATTAACGGATATACATGTTTATATTGCCTATTTTTCTGTGCTTTAATAATTATTAACAAAAATTTTTATTATATACATATATAAAATATATGTGTAACATTTTTGTGAGTTTAAGAAAAAACATTATTGATAGCCTAAATTATCGATAAAGCGCCCAATTTAGCGAATTAACGCCAACAGAAAAGTGTCTTTCTAACAAAAAAAGTTCTCACTTCGTACCCATAAGTATAAGAGACGGAGGTTACAATGATATCCGTTCCCCGTGACGCCGAGCGCAGTTCATACAGGGGGAGGCAAAGAAGGGTCGGCATAGGCGCAGTTAGCCGGTCTCCAAAGGATAGAGGAAAAAAAAAACCCAAATTAAAATACATACTGTCATAGCATTAGGTAGTGAGACCGGGGGAATGGCGCCACCTGGGGTTATACCGCCACCCCGCTTAGTTTAAAAACTAAGGGCAGTTTCAAATAGTGAATGTGCCTGCACTATAGCGGCCAACAATCGAAACAGTGCCTAGAGTAAGAGCGATTTTGCTGCACGTCGTTCGTTTGTTCTAGTGAAAAATTTAGTTTTCATCTAGTTGCTTCTTATCTTGGAGCCTCAAACGAGTAGAGATAAGCATCTTTTATTGTAACCTTAGGTATTTAAGATAATATTCCCCGTAATCTACATGCATTCGCCGACATTTTGATGCAATCTGTTGAACAAGTTCGGTTCTTCTTTCGGCTTTGCTTGGCGATTCTGGCCATAATGTCCTCTCGGGGTAATGCCGCCACCATGGAAATCCGGTGAGAAATGGCCTCATTTGAATGTAGTGGAGCCGATTCAGCAGAGATTTATATTTATGACTTTTGCAATTTGAGTTAAATTGTAATTGATAAATTACTTTTGCTTTCTAAATATTTTCAGGTACTTATGTGTTTCTTAGTATGTATTTGATGTATTTATTAGGTCATTTAAGAGTGGTGTCATTACCCCGATTACAGTGACGGAATTACCCCAGTATCCTGGGTAATCCCGTCACTGTGTAGAGGTTGAAAGAAGTTTTTTTTTTATGGGTGCTTATGTTACAATTATAATTACGATTAAATTTATACAGATACTAAAGATCATCATTCAGCTTTAGAATTTTTATTGTTTAAAAATAAACATTTTTTAGAGGTGAAAAAATTTAAATTCCCTTAAGGTGGCAACATTCTCCCGGTCTACCCTATAACAAATACACTCATTATGCATTTTGTTCTCATTTAAGATATTTTCATTTAAGATTATTTCATTAAGATATGTTCTCATTTGAGAAGCAAAGTTGCTTATTGCTTTATATCGCCAGAAAGAAGAGAGAGAGAGAGACAGAGAGAAAAAAACTGTGTCATTTATGATATATCATGGTAAGAAACCATTTTTATAGCGATTGTCGTGTTGCGGATTATACTTATAGAAAATTCCTGATTATTTACTACCAACTTATATTTGTTTGAAGAAAAAAAGGTTATATCGATTGTGCATATAGGGCCCCGATAATAGAAGAGGAACATAACTTCTACTGAACGAATTCCAATGGACTGTGTGTTATGTAATTTTCCGAAGATATTTTTTACACGCTGAACATCTTTATAGGGTGTTTGCTCGTAGAATTATGGCGATGTTTATGAACAAATTATAAAACATTTATAAAACTGACATATTAACAACAGACAATGAGAGGTGTAGTTATTAATCCACTTCATACCCAAACCATGGTTGGGGGTGAGACACTCATACAATTAAATTAGCTTTGCATTTAAAGGAGTTAAAATTCAAACTTTTGAATTATACTATATATAAATACCTTTTATTTATCTTAATACAACAATGTCAATTTTATAAAACTTCATTTTCATATTTAAAAAAAAGTTTCTATTTATGTTGTTGGTGCGACTTAAATAAACAAATATATATACATAATTTAAAAGTTTAGATTTTAAACCCTCTAAATATAAAGCTAATTTACATGTATGTGTGTTACACCCGCTACTCTGGATTGGGCACTCAGTCACTATCCCTAAAATAAAATTTGGAGCTAAGGCTACTTCACTCAAGCGAAAACACCCGCTCGCTAATGTTAATCCTATAGAAGAATTTTTTTAAGATATCTCGTCTGCATTTCAATATTTTTAAAAGATTTTTTTTTTTCTTTTTACATTGAAGATCGATCTCTATAAAGGTCGTTTTATACTTTTTCGAAATTGATCACACATTTTTTTTCTCAGGATACTTTCACTTTCGAAACCTGTTCCGAAAGTAAAAAAATCCCTATTAAAAAACCGGCAAAGAAAATCGAAAAAGTAAAAAAACGGCCTTTGCTTAAAAAAATTCTTCCATAGGAATTCTTCCTGTTCTCAAATCCAAAAGGGCAACTGTCTGACATAAGTTTTAATTTATTTTTGCTCGAAAATGCATGTAACTAGCTGGTGTTGTTGTTCAGAAACTATGTCATTGAGCTGTTTTTTCCATTTTTTTTGCAAACGCAATAGATCTTTCAGAAAATAGCTTCAGTTTTGAACCGAATTTCCGCGCGAAGGAAAAAAGAGCACTCAAGAGCGGGCGAAAAACATGTTTGTCACGTCATCAAAATGGCTTATAACTCAATAGATAATTGATTGATCAAATAATGGAAAAAACAGTTCAATCCCAAATCGCTTCCATGGCCAGGCTTTTTAATTTTATACCTTTCCGTTAAAAAATGAATTTGTGAATGTGTCAAAACGTTTTGCGCTTGTTGAGCAGAGCAGTTGAGAACAGCCTTAAGGGTGTTGCCAAATCCCAAAGGGTGAACTTTCTGACATAAGTTTAAATTTATTTTTGTTCGAAAATACATGAAACTAGCAGGTGTTGTTGTTCAGAAACTATGTCATCGAGCTATTTTTTCCGTTTTTTTTTTTTTTTTATTTTATTTTTTTAAACACAATAGATCTTTTAGAAAATAGTGTCAAAATTGACGTTTTGAACCGAAGTTCCCGAAGACAGCAGAAAAAACAATCCGTGAAAGGCGAAAATCGTGTTTGTCACGTGATCAAAATCGTTTATAACTCAATAGGTAATTGATTGATCAAAAAATGGAAAAAAACACTTCAATTCCAAATCGCTTCCATGGCCAAGCTTTCCAATTTTATATCTTTCCGTTAAAACATGAACTTGTAAATTTGTAAAAATGTTTTGCGCTTGTTGAGTAAAGCAGTTGAGAACAGCCTTAATGAGCGAGTGTTTCCGCGTATATTTACTATTATAACTATTCGGAAATTAAACGGATTTTTGGATTTGAGAACATCTTTGACGATTTCTAGAGAAAAATAATAAACGTAATTTTATTTTAGATTTTTTTTTTTTTTTTTTTTTAAACAAATGTTATTCTTTTCACGATTTAGATAGAACACGCTGTCGGATTAATCTGGGGGTCGCTAGGCGAGCAAAAGACACAAGTAACTCAATCACTTGAGAAGGAAATGGTAATTGTACACTGCCCCAGGTGTAGATTCTCTACTCTGCTGGAGGTACTCAGTAGGCCCTTATTAGCGGGGCGCTGCCTAAGTAATCACATGTGGCAGGCATGAGATGTGTGCTCAATGGTCCCCAGATTCATCACTTGCAGACTGATTACGAATGCTAAACCGATAAGATATCGGTGGAATTCTTTTTATTATACAGCACAGGTGTTTTGTTTGTGACACTGGTGGTTTGTTAGTGGTTATGATTGATTTACTGCAAAGATTTGTTAAACGTGTTCAAAGACTGCATTGCACATCTGTAACATTTGTGCCTGCAGAAGGCTAAGTACGTTCGTTCATTATCTACAGTTCCAGGATAAATTATAATCACCGTCGAATGAAATTAAGGGTGTATTCGAAAAAATATTTTTCCACCCTCAACAGCTCGAAATTTTCTGAGACATTTTCAGACTCATTTTTAAAAGTAAAAACATGAAACTTGCTGGGGTGATTTTTGAAGAGTTGTATAAGGTGCCGTGTGGTTTAATTTTCTGCTCAATTAATTAGAATTTGATTTTTAAACAATTATTTTCTCAATATGACCATTTTTTTCATTCCCAGATCGCCCGCTTCGGAAAATTCGGTTCAAAACGCCAACTTTGACAGCGTTTTTTACAGTATTTTCTGCATTTATCAAAAAATTAAGAAGCACGGCACATTATATAGCTTCTAAATAAGAGAATTTCTCAGTTTGATGCGTTTGAGAGCAAAAACGAATTTTAAAATGAATCAGAAAATAAGCAGTTTGGATCGGAATATTGCTTATCTCACCCCTTCGAGCGCAGTTCATATACAGAAGGGGACGAAGCTGCAGGCGCAATTCATGATCTCCTCCTACCGTAGGCGCAATTGATGTACACCCTATCCTTTTTTATCTTGTTTCATTTTGAACTTAAAATGAACTTAAAATTTGAATTTTAAAATGAATCGGAAAATAACCAGTTTGGATCGGAATACACCCTTAATTGTTGGAAACCTTATCACAAATCACACATCAGGGCCGAAACAAAGGGGGCGGAGGGGGGCAGCACGAAGGAGCGTCAAATGAAGGATTATACCTTTGGAATGGATCATTTTCTTTTGATGGACTGATGGCTTCTATTATTATGAAACAGCCGTTATAAATGAAGTGTTAGGTGCAGATGAAAGAGCAATCGTAAAAAGTTAGAACTCTTGATTTTCTGGTCAGAAAGGGGGGGAAAAAATAGCCATAATTTTTTTTTCAAAATTTTTTTCAAATTATGGCTATTTTTCCCCCCATTCTGACCAGAATATCAGAGTTCTAAGTTTTTACGATTGCTCTTTCATCTTCACCTAACACTTCATTTATAATGGCTGTTTCATAATAATGCAAGCCATCAGTCCATCAGGAGAAAATAATTCGGTTAAAGCGGAAACTCGGTTAAGCGGGACTCGGATAATCGGGACTCTACTGTATATTTCATTTTAAAAATGATCTTTAGACTATTTTTGTTGGTGTTCAGAGGAGGGTCATGACCATCGTGACCTCCCCCTTGGATCCACCATTCTAGATTACGTAGTTCAGTATTACATATTTTATGTTGACATTTTAAATTTTAAAATAAGTCGGCTAATAGAAAATTAGTAAAATTCTCTTTGTAAATATACTTTGCGGAAGAGGGGGCGGGAAGGGGGGGGGGCGCCAAAATCCATGTTTGCACCGGGTGTAAAAAAGGCTAGTTTTTGGCACTGATGGTCCCCCTTAAGATTGATTTACTGCAAAGATTGTATTAAATGTGTTCAAAGTTCAAAGACTGCATTGCACATTTGTAACATTTGTGCCTGCAGAAGGCTAATTACGTTCGCCATTATCTCTAGTTCCAGGATAAATTATGATCGTGATCGAATGAAATTAATTGGTGGAAACCTTGTCACAAATCACATATTGACGCATAATCACATATTGTATTTTCATTGTACCTTTACAAGAAGATAGTATTGGATTTGTGAAAATTTTCTAATTCCGGTTTTCGACGGATTTACACGTTTTAGAGGTCAGAGAACCGGAAAAATATTTGTACAAAATGTCTGTCTGTGACTCTGTCTGTCTGCTTGTATGTATGTGAAAAAAGTTTTGTGGACGCTCTCTCTCAAGAACTAATGCACGAAATTTAATAAAACTTTAGATTCAGTTAGCCCCTAATATAAGCTGGCGCTGATTACTTTTTGGTGTAAATCGCACCACAGCTGGCGCTGCTATGCTGCATCTTTACGATTTCCGTAATAGCTATATTTCACGAAATGATGCACGGATTTTTATAAAACTGATGATTCCGTTAGTCCTTGATATAATTTGGTGCTGATTACTTTTTGGTGTAAATCGCCCAACAGATGGTGCTACTATGAGTCATTATTCATGATTATCTTAATAGAACTCAAGAACTAAAGCACGGAATTTCATCAAAATTCAAATTCCGTTAATCACTGATATAAGTTAGTGCTTTTTAGTTTTTGGTGTAAAATGCCCAACGGTGGCGCTGCTAAGCCGCATTTTTTTCACGATTTTTTAAATAATTGTATCTTAAGAACTAATGCATGAATTTTCGCCAAGCTTCAGATTCAGTTAGTCTCTGATATAAATTGGTCCTGATTAGTTTTTGGAGGAAATCGTCCAACAGGTGCAGATTTTTTTAGGATTTCCGCAATAGTTCTATCTCAAAAACTAATGCACGGATTTTCACCAAAGTTCAAATTCAGTTAGAACATGACATAAGTTGTTGCTGATTAGATTTTGGTATAAATCACCCAATCGGTGGTGCTGATATGCTTCATTTTTCAGGTAGTATTATCATGTATGAGATAAAAGAAAGTTTTGCGATTGCCTCATCGGACTAGTCTGAAAGAGGTTTCGAACCATTATTATTCCTAAACAAGTCGGAAATTGTAGCAAAACATAAAATATTAAATTTTAGCTAACATGTATTTTTTTAAAACAAATTGTTTTTATACTTTAGTAAATCGTTTACACATACATTTATATCATACTGGTTTGGATACAAAATAGCAAGAGATGTTAATTCATCAAGGTAATTCAAAAAGCTTTTAATTAGGAAAGTAAAGTGGCAACGCCTCCGAAATCCTATTCAATGAAAAATGCCTTTGTCTCCAGCACCTTGCATGAAGTTGAATTACTAATATAATATAACGACTTCGTTATTAACCCACGGTACGGTATGTTATTTCTTTCTACCAGCTTATTTTGTGTATTCCAAAAAATAACATTACCTTACAGAAGCCAGCCGTAAAACAAAACAGTACGATTAAATACTCTATAGCAATTTTTAAAAGTTCTAAGCATCGCACATTTTCAATTTTTATACCGTCGTATTCGGAAGAAAAAGTTCTTTTAAATGCATTTTGTTTGAAAACTGTTTCTCCATTTATTTTTGAAATATTAATTTGTTTGTAGTTTTTGGAGCCATTTGTTTAATATTGGCAACGGAAGTACTCTATTTCTGTAGAAAGTGAAGGGAAAATAGTTCTAAAATAGTAATTATATATTTTTGTTGCCATTTTCTCATAACAACAGAAAGGAAATGTAATTAAAATACGTGCTATTTTGAAAAAAAATATATAAACGAATGATTTCTGTTAAAACAATGGAGCTATTATAAACTATATTTAATTTTAAGTATCTATCAATCATTAGATAGCCGTTTTTTTTTTCGATTTTCTTGAATGACGGCATCTTTTTGCTGCATTTGTGCATTATTTCGCGATAGTGATGTGCTATGCATGCTTTACTGTAGATGTTTAAGAGTAGATCGTAAATGTGGAATTGTTAAGCGAATGTGAATGACGTCATTTTACATAAAATAAAACGTGTGCTTTAAGTCTTAAAATTGAAATATGTTTTGCACTGCGGTAGAGTCTCGCTTAACCGAGTTATTTTCTTCTGATGGACTGGTGGCTTCTATTATTATGAAACAGCCATTATAAATGAAATGTTAGGTGAAGATAAAAAAAGGCCATAATTTTTTTTCAAAAAAAATTATGGCCATATTTTTTGAAAAAAAAAAATTATGACCATCCCCCCCCCCCCCTATTCTGACCAGAAAATCAGAGTTCTAACTTTTCACGGCTGCTCGCTCTTTCATCTTCACCTAACACTTCATTTATAATGGCTGTTTCATAATAATAGAAGCCATCAGTCCATCAGAAGAAAATGAAGTAAAGACAATGCCGGGGGTGACACTAAATTCTGAAAAAGCAGAATTCCTGTTCTCTAGTTTCAGGATTTCACTGATTAATTCATTGTCAAATACTTGCATGTAAATTAAAGATGTTATCAAGAATAATAAATTGTGTTTACTGAACATAAGAAGCTGTGTTTTCCTCTTCTTTTAAACTTTAAAAGCATAAATTTGCATGATTTGCATTTTAATGAAAATAATAATAAAAAAACCTAATAAAACTAGAAAAAAAAAATGAAAAATCATACACCCAGACCCAGCATGGAATATGAAATCCTTTCCAACATTAACAGAATATTATTCAGAAATTTCGTTTTTCCTTTTCAAACAATGAAATGAGATTTATAAACAAGCCGGAAATTGTACGTCAAACGTGATAAATGAGGTGCGTTTACACTATAACTAGTTTTATAAATATTCAGATCTTGGTGCAATAGCTGTTGCACTCTTATCAAAAATGCATGAATAAAAAATTCAGTACTATTATATACATTAAATTCAGTAATACGGAAATAATAGGATCCCATTTTAAATAGGATGTAATCACCATGGCAACCTAGAATCATTACCCATCATGGGATATTATTGCATTCATTACACTGTAAAAAAATAACTATTGATTTTGCAGTATAATACTGACAGCTGGGGTGCTGGTATTATACTGTAAAATTAACAGTAACAAACCGTAAATAAACAGTAGAATACCGTTTTATCAATAAAAAAGTAGAAATATTCCATATATTACTACTTAGCGATACATTACAGTTTATTTTTCGTTTATTATTGTTATTTAACGGTATAATTTTGATTTTACAGTATTATATTGATACTCCAGCTGCCAGTGTAATACTGTAAAATCGACAATTGATTTTTTGCAATGTACGTATGATAAGATTTAATAGAATGCAGAAAACTTTTATTAATAGCTTTTTAAGTTCAGATTCGATTTTCATAAAATTTGAAATGACTCGACAAAATTCTGCAAAAATTATACATATTAAATTTCAAACCATTCAGTTGGGTAGTTTTTGCGCTGTTATATGCGGACAGACAGACGGACCAGACGACGACTATAGGTGTTACGTATTTATTTAAGTATTGCGCGGCAGTGCAATACTTATTTATTTCCAGTGTCACTTCTCAATGTTAATTTAACATAGAAAAGCCTATGGCGATCATAACTTTTTCATTTTTTCTTCCCACCTTTTTGTCCCTGATGCCACTCATTTTTTATTCTTTGCTAATTCTAATACTATTATAAATTCAAAGTGTAAAAACATTTGCCTGACGTCAGGGTCAAAACGGATCATAAAATGCCTTTGCATATAGGTGGATTATAATCTAGAGAGTAACATGGGCTAATTTTTATTTACATTATTCAAATATTTTTCTTAATAATTCCCAAATTTCGCTTTTTTCATTGAGAATCAACTGACATTTTCTAATAAAATTTAACATTTTCCCTTCATTGTTGTAAATAATTCAAAAGCCGTAATAATAATTTGCCTATTTTTAGTTGAATGATTTTCACGTGAAACATTAAACTGAAGAAACGGAAATAGTTTTTTTTAAGAATTAAAAAGAAGATGAATATGGCGTCATAGTGGAAATAAAAAGGACATTTTCAAGCAGACTTTTTAAGTCCAGATTGTAATTTTTTGACCAAACTACAGCAACCTGCATTACTGCACTGGTGAAACATTTTGAATTATACATAGGTAAATTGCATCACAAATTGTGATGCGATATCGCACAAATCAAAGCCTGATGATGATACCCTCCATTAAGTTTGAAATGTGTTCGTCTGAATGCAGTAGTTATTAAAAAACTTAGCATATTAAACAAAACCCTAATTTGCAGAACAAATTAAAAAAACATAATTTATTTCCTAAATTGTTTAAGCCCGAGAAGGGGCAGATATTGAGATATTTCATTCAATTCGTTCTACATTTAATGTTAAATTTTTGTAACAAATAAGTTAAACCAATTGAACATTAAAAAATAAAAATGAAATTCATACAATATAATACTTTAAACACCTATATACTTAGATTCCGTTCAAATGACATCGAAATAAATCTTAGACTTTTTCCATTTTTAAGTTGTAAATATTTGTACTGCAGATTTTGCCTTATGTTTATGACGATTGTACATAATGTGATAAGATACATGCAAAATACAAAACTTTAAATAAATGTCTAAGATTTATTCGATTTCATTTGATCGGAATCTAAGTATATAGGTGTTTAAAGTATTATATTATATGAATTTCATTTTTATTTTTTAATGTTCAATGGTTTAACTTATTTGTTACAAAAATTTAACATTATATGTAGAACGAATTGAATGAAATATCTCAATATCTGCCCCTTCTCGGGCTTAAGCAATTTAGGAAATAAATTATGTTTTTTTTTAATTTGTTCTGCAAATTAGGTTTTTGTTTAATGTTATTACACCTATTAAGTATTTATGTTATTAATGCACCTAAAAAGTACAAAAAAATATACAATATTTTTCACTGTTACGCACATAAAAAAATAATTTCTTGACGAACATGTGACAATTAAAGTACAGAAGCAACCTTCTCTTCATACGTACGTCGCTGGTGTTGTTTTACACTTTTTTTTCACCTTGAACGTGTTTCATTTTACTAAGATTTTTATACATTTTCTTTTTCCTTTAATCGCACTTGGAACTAAATTATTTTATTTCATACTAGCAGGTTACGCCGCACCGATCAGTTTCGCCATACGAACGTTCAATCAAACGAAATATGCCGATGAATTTGAAATTCTGTTTTAAAGCAATATGAACCTTTACCTGGAATGTCCTTCTTCATTGCTATAAACGATACAAACTTCATTGCACTATTATGTTTTCCAATGTGTCAGACAAAATTTTGTCTGTTAAAGGCCATCTTTTTTAGCTGATCCCTTACAGTAGGATTTGGTAATGAATGATAGAACGATATACAATTGTGGAGGAGAAACTCCCACACTTTTTAAATAAAAGATTGCCCGAGATGTATCAGTGGCCGTATATCACATCTCATTGCAGCACCCATTTATTAGGTTCTCACCCTGAAAATAATCACTGCCAAAAAAGATGTTAAGATTGTTTTTATTGTAACTTCCTGAAAACGTTGATGGGGTGGTCCGTTGACAGCCATATGTCTTTACAATACGGCAGTAGCAAGCAGAATGATAGCAGTCGTAAAGACAGGAGCAGAATCATCAAAATTACAAAACATTCCATGCCAACATCCTACGAAATCAAAGCCAATTTGAGAGTGAACAACCGCCAAAATTATCCGTTTATAGAAATGCTATGGGGGAGATTTAAATTACTGGCGATAAATGTGATCAGAACTATATCGCGAACTCAACCTCCAGTAACCCTACTGAACCATTTACAAAAAGCTAGAATATATTTACATTACTGCTGACATACATACACTTGCGTTAAATTTAGTGCATGAATATAATGGTATTATTAGGTGATAATACTTGTTAATAAAAAGATCAGCTTTAAATTTTCATCGAATAGGATGAGAAAGTAATTACCATAAATCTTGTTCTATGTTAAGTCCGTTGGATGCAGCTGTTAAATATCGAGAAACGAAAATGATTCAATTCGTATAATTTTTTTATTATTTATTTCTGCGTTAAAGAAAAGAGAATTTACGACCGTAGTATAAACATGATAAAATGTATTTAGCCATAAGAAAGAAAGACGTTTCTTTTAAAGAATAAAACTGTTATGACTTTTTGAGTACAAAGAAAATAAAGAAATAAAATTTAATTGAAATATTAGATTAAAAGAACAATATATGATGCTTCATCGCAGCAATATACTAAAATCGTTCTTGAAAACTTATCTAACAGTAGAAGTTTCATCGAAGTACATCCAGCAGAATCTTTTAAAAGGCGTAATCTTTAGAAATCAGGTTCATCTGATTATAGAACTTTCTTCCATACTTTTATAACTAAGCAACGCAGAACAATATGCAATATACTAAAATCCTCCCTGACAAATTTTCTAATTAACAATGCAAGTCACACCAACGAAATCCATTCTGCAGACACTTTGTAAAATGGGTAATCTTTTATAACCAGATTCATCTGATTATAGAATTTTACCCATAATTCTATAACTAATAATCAACGTTGAACAATATGTTATATACTAAAACTTTTTCTGAAAAATTATCTAACTAATACTGCAAGTCTCTTCGAAATCCGTCCAGTAGAACTCAAGTTATAAGCAGGCGGAACGAAATTCCCATTTGCATTATATATATATATATATATAGTAGAGATAAAATCTTTATAGTAATAATTTCTTATACTATATAAATAGTGTAACAACCACAATTATATCCTTTTCTAAATAGTGTAAACATCCTCCTACTGCTTATTCTATTTAAATTTTCTTTAAGATTGTTATTGTTCTCAAGAAAAGAAATTTCCCCACTTAATAACAGGAATTAAAAATTATGTATTTAAAATAAAATACACCATTTGCTAAAAGGTACACACATTAAAAATATACATTAACACATCAACGTTTCGTTTCGCATCTGCGAACGTCTTCAGGATGATACACATGATGTGTGTACCTTTTAGCAAATAGTGTATTTTATTTTAAATACATAATTTTTAATATATTTCATGGTGCAATCGTCCAATTTTTAAGATTAATAACAGGAAATTTTATGACACTAGGGGGCTCGGCCCCCTACGAGCTACGCTCGCCAACCCCCGTCCAGACACCGCAGACTCTAAATGCACGCTAATTTGATCGGCTTTAAAAAGATTTCGAAAGATTGAATTATAATTTAAAAAACAGTGGCGATCTCCCTATAAACGGATTTCTAATCATTTCTCTTTGATTGGAGAATTTTAACGCCAAATCCGCTGCGGTACTACTTAATTATCCAGTCGACCAATTTCGCCAAATTATATAAATCGCCAAATTATACAAATTGACATAATTTTTATTTTAAATAACGAAGAACAAATAAATTAGTACAACATTAATAAAAATACAAATAAAACTTCGAAATAAAAATAACTTGATGACGTAGACACGTGTAACAATATTTCAAAATTAGCTAATATAAAAGGAATTAAGTAAACAGAGTCTTTGTCTCCTGGTATTTTTTAACAAAGCGAAAAAAAAAGTTCTTTTAAATGAGACATTTTAAATTAATCGTTTTTAATCTGACGTAATTTTGACCAAGCTATTATTTCTCTTTTAAATATTCACGTGAAAATACTTTTGTTAGAAATGAAATATTATTTGGGCTTTCCTAACAAAAATAGTTGAAAAGATCCCCGCAAAATATCAGATAAATGTCTAGCGCAGTTTCTAAATTTAAACTGTTTTGTAATATTATTTTGTGTTCATTTTATGTAATAACTGTAATGTGACGTAAATATGACGTAATTTCTCCTATTTAAGGCTTCTAACGCATGTTAATGAATTTATTATTTTACAATATCCTTTCTCTTTTAAAATTCACGTGTATACTTTTTATGACGCAATTTTTAATAAGTTCCTGCTTTTTGTACATAATTATTTAATTCTAATTACAAATGATTTTTTCTGTTTATAATAGTCACGTGTAAATAATTTTTTTATTTGAAGCAAACATTATTGTTTCCGTTGTTTATATAGGTGGCAACAGGTTAAATTAGTATAATCTCTCTATTCTAAAAAAAAAAGTAACTACCGCTGTCACCGCCGCCGCCGGTTTTGAATTTTTTGTATTCGGAGGTCTTTCTTCGTTAATATTAAGAAAAATAATGCATACAAAAATATGAAAATCAGTAGTATTATACAGAAATGTTTGATAAACACGCTGATGTAGACTGTTTTCAAATCGAAGAATTATTTTAAGAGATATTTAATGCTAAAGTTGGAGAAAATCGTTCCACTAAAAAAGTTTTATAGGAGCAAAAACTATACATCGGAATTTAATAATTTTTAGATCATTTTATACGTTATAATTTCCCGGTGTGCAGAATTCATTCATTTTTTAAATTTGACTCATTTTTCGAGGTTTTATTTCAATTTTAAATTCAAATTTTCAGCATTTCGAGAGATATTTTTTACTTATTTTAGAAAATTGTACTAATTTAAACTGTTGCCAACTGTATAATCAACGGAAACAATAATGTTTGCTTCAAATTAAAAATTTATTTACACGTGACTATTATAAATAGAAAAGATACTTTCAAATTAAAATGAAATAATTGCGTATAAAAAGCAGGAACTTATTGAAAATTACGTCATAAAAAGTATACACGTGAATTTTAAAAGAGAAAGGATATTGTAAAATAATAAATTCATTAACATGCGTTAGAAGTCTTAAATAGGAGAAATTACGTCATATTTACGTCACATTACAGTTATTACATAAAATGAACACAATATAATATTGCAAAACAGTTTAAATTTAGAAATTGTGCTAGACATTTATTTGATATTTTGAGAGGATCTTTTCAACTATTTTTGTTAGGAAAGCGCAAATAATATTTCATTTCTAACAAGAGTATTTTCACGTGAATATTTAAAAGAGAAAGAATAACTTGGTCAAATTTACGTCAGATTAAAAACGATTAATTTAAAATGTCTCATTTAAAAGAACTTTTTTTTCGCTTTGTTAAAAAATACCAGGAGACAAAGACTCTGTTTACTTAATTCCTTTTACATTAGCTTATTTTGAAATGTTGTTACACGCGATTACGTCATCACGTTATTTTGATTTCGACGTTTTATTTGTATTTTTATTACTGTTGTACTAATTTATTTGTTTTTCGTTATTTAAAATAAAAATTATGTCAATTTGTATAATTTAGCGAAATTGGTCGACTGGATAATCAAGTAGTACCGCAGCGGATTTGGCGTTAAAATTCCCCAATCAAAGAGAAATGAATAGAAATCCGTTTATAGGGAGATCGCCACAGTTTTTTAAATTATAATTCAATCTTTCGAAATCTTTTTAAAACCGATCAAATTAGCGTGCATTTAGAGTCTGCGGTGTCTGGACGGGGGCTGGCGAGCATAGCTCGTAGGAGGCCGAGCCCCCTATGTCTCTATTCTAAAAAAAAGTAACTACCGCTGTCACCGCCGCCGCCGGTTTTGAATTTTTTGTGACCGGAGGTCTTTCTTCGTTAATATTAAGAAAAATAATGCGTACAAAAATATGAAAATCGGTAGTATTATACAGAAATGTTTGATAAACACGCTGATGCAGACAGTTTTCAAATCGAAGAATTATTTTAAGAGATATTTAATGCTAAATTTGGACAAAATCGTTCCACTAAAAAAGTTTTATAGGAGCAAAAACTATACATCGGAATTTAATAACTTTTAGATCATTTTATACGTTATAATTTCCCGGTGTGCAGAATTCATTCATTTTTTAAATTTGACTCATTTTTCGAAGTTTTATTTCAATTTTAAATTCAAATTTTCAGCATTTCGAGAGATATTTTTTACTTATTTTAGAAAATTGTTCTAATTTAAACTGTTGCCAACTGTATAATCAACGGAAACAATAATGTTTGCTTCAAATTAAAAATTTATTTACACGTGACTATTATAAATAGAAAAGATACTTTCAAATTAAAAGTAAATAATTGCGTATAAAAAGCAGGAACTTATTGAAAATTACGTCATAAAAAGTATACACGTGAGTTTTAAAAGATAAAGGATATTGTAAAATAATAAATTCATTAACATGCGTTAGAAGTCTTAAATAGGAGAAATTACGTCATATTTACGTCATATTACAGTTATTACATAAAATGAACACAATATAATATTGCAAAACAGTTTAAATTTAGAAATTGTGCTAGACATTTATTTGATATTTTGAGAGGATCTTTTCAACAATTTTTATTAGGAAAGCGCAAATAATATTTCATTTCTAACAAGAGTATTTTCACGTGAATATTTAAAAGAGAAAGAATAGCTTGGTCAAAATTACGTCAGATTAAAAACGATTAATTTAAAATGTCTCATTTAAAAAAAACTTTTTTTTTCGCTTTGTTGAAAAATACCAGGAGACAAAGACTCTGTTTACTTAATTCCTTTTATATTAGCTTATTTTGAAATGTTGCTACACGTTTCTACGTCATCACGTTATTTTGATTTCGACGTTTTATTTGTATTTTTATTAATGCTGTACTAATTTATTTGTTCTTTCGTTATTTAAAATAAAAATTATGTCAATTTGTATAATTTAGCGAAATTGGTAGACTGGATAATCAAGTAGTACCGCGGCGGATTTGGCGTTAAAATTCCCCAATCAAAGAGAAATGAATAGAAATCCGTTTATAGGGAGATCGCCACTGCTTTTTTAATTATAATTCAATCTTTCGAAATCTTTTTAAAACCGATCAATTTAGCGTGCATTTAGAGTCTGCGGTGTCTGGACGGGGGTTGGCGAGCATAGCTCGTAGGGGGCCGAGCCCCCTGGATCTCTATTCTAAAAAAAAGGTAACTACCGCTGTCACCGCCGCCGCCGGTTTTGAATTTTTTGTGACCGGAGGTCTTTCTTCGTTAATATTAAGAAAAATAATGCATACAAAAATATGAAAATCGGTAGTATTATACAGAAATGTTTGATAAACACGCTGATGAAGACAGTTTTCAAATCGAAGAATTATTTTAAGAGATATTTAATGCTAAATTTGGACAAAATCGTTCCACTAAAAAAGTTTTACAGGAGCAAAAACTATACATCGGAATTTAATAATTTTTAGATCATTTTATACGTTATAATTTCCCGGTGTGCAGAATTCATTCATTTTTTAAATTTGACTCATTTTTCGAGGTTTTATTTCAATTTTAAATTCAAATTTTCAGCATTTCGAGAGATATTTTTTACTTATTTTAGAAAATTGTACTAATTTAAACTGTTGCCAACTGTATAATCAACGGAAACAATAATGTTTGCTTCAAATTAAAAATTTATTTACACGTGACTATTATAAATAGAAAAGATACTTTCAAATTAAAATGAAATAATTGCGTATAAAAAGCAGGAACTTATTGAAAATTACGTCATAAAAAGTATACACGTGAATTTTAAAAGATAAAGGATATTGTAAAATAATAAATTCATTAACATGCGTCAGAAGTCTTAAATAGGAGAAATTACGTCATATTTACGTCACATTACAGTTATTACATAAAATGAACACAATATAATATTGCAAAACAGTTTAAATTTAGAAATTGTGCTAGACATTTATTTGATATTTTGAGAGGATCTTTTCAACTATTTTTGTTAGTAAAGCGCAAATAATATTTCATTTCTAACAAGAGTATTTTCACGTGAATATTTAAAAGAGAAAGAATAGCTTGGTAAAAATTACGTCAGATTAAAAACGATTAATTTAAAATGTCTCATTTAAAAGAACTTTTTTTTCGCTTTGTTAAAAAATACCAGGAGACAAAGCCTCTGTTTACTTAATTCCTTTTATATTAGCTTATTTTGAAATGTTGTTACACGTATCTACGTCATCAAGTTATTTTGATTTCGACGTTTTATTTGTATTTTTATTAATGTTGTACTAATTTATTTGTTCTTTCGTTATTTAAAATAACAAATTAGCGTGCATTTAGAGTCTGCGGTGTCTGGACGGGGGTTGGCGAGCATAGCTCGTAGGGGGCCGAGCCCCCTAGTTTTCTAAAATAAGTAAAAAATATCTTTCGAAATGCTGAAAATTTGAATTTAAAATAGAAATGAAACCTCGAAAAATGAGTCAAATTAAAAAATTAAATGAATTCTGCACACCGGGAAATTATAACGTATAAAATGATCTAAAAATTATTAAATTCTGATGTATAGTTTTTGCTCCTTTAAAACTTTTTTAGTGGAACGATTTAGTCCAACTTTAGCATTAAATATCGCTTAAAATAATTCTTCGATTTGAAAACTGTCTGCATCAGCGTGTTTATCAAACATTTCTGTATAATACCACCGATTTTCATATTTTTGTATGCATTATTTTTCTTAATATTAACGAAGAAAGGCCTCCGGTCACAAAAAATTCAAAACCGGCGGCGATGACAGCGGTAGTTACTTTTTTTTTAGAATAGAGAGATATTTAGAAAGGCATTTTTGCACAATAATAAGATGAAATTTACGGGTTTGAAGTGACATGTAATCTGATAGCGTTTCTAATGTTTGTTTAAATGTACCCCCCCCCCGCCCCCCGTTCCGCGGCGATTTGTTGACATTAGTAAAGGGAATCCGATTTTAATCTTTAACTCAATATAGTAAATTTTGTCCTCTTTTCAATAAATTTTCTTCGGTATTCATGCAGCGCTTTTTGAATTTTTCACAATTTATTTTAAAATATTTTTTTTTTTTTTGGCCTTTCTACTTTGTAAAATGATCTCAGTATCTAATCTTTGTATCTTTGAAGCCAAAGATAAATTTTGTATCCATGTATAGAGGGGAAAAAATATATGAAATACATTTATTCCCCCCCCCCCCCCCCCACGAATTAAAAAAAAATCAATAGAAGTCAGTTTATGGTAAGCTTTGGCTGCGTCTGGTAAATGACGAAAGAAATCTTTCCGAAGTGCTATCTCACGGTAGAAAATGATTGATATGGAATACTATATGGTAACGAACACGTGACTTTCAAAGAGATTTTTTAGAGTATCGGTGGATTACGATCGCTTATGCTAGATTACTTATTTATTTATGTATTTTGCAAAGCTATTTTTAAAAGTTCTTTGTTTTTATTTTTATTTATTTATTTATTTTCAATTCATATTTTTAAAGACTGAGTGCTTTAGCGAAATAATTTATTTTGGCCCAATCGAAAATTTCAGGTTAGTGCTTTTATTTATTTATTTTCGTTTTCTTCCCCTCCGAAAAAATTTGAAGTGTATTTTTATAAGGTTATTTTACGATTGTCCTTTTTAATGATATAAGTTATTTATGTATATCTCTTATTAAAGGAAAAACCCGCTATAGATATTATTGTTTTAACGGTTCATAGGGGGCACAATCAAAATTTTCGGGTTTTCTTTTTCTTTTCTGCCATGTCGAACCATGAGTGGCCCGCGGGCTTGTCTGGAGCTGGTCCCGGGCGATGCCGGGAGGGTCTGTTAACCTTTTATGTACTGAATTATGAATTCATGAAAATTTTACCTTCTAAAGCATTTTTGATAATTTTTGAAACTACATTAGAAGATTTACATAATCATTTAATAAATCTTAGAAGTATTTTAGAAGGATTGAAGGATTTAGGAGAAAATGTTGTGCAATATTTATAACCCCACTCAAATCTTTTACTTTAAACATTTTTCTTAGTATTTTGTATAGTTAGGAAGTTTATAATGTTCTTACAAAAGAAATATAGAAATATTTCCGAATTGAAAAATCCCCCACCTCCACCCCTAAGAAATCTGAAAAGATGGAAATGCAAAAGAAATCGCCCTTTTAAAAATATTTTTGTTTTGTGTAACCAATAATGTTTTTGGAACAAGATAAAGTAATGCAATTCTAACTCATTCTAAGCTGTATTACTACTAATCGATGTATTAAATGAATTTTATTAATGGTATTATTATTTTAAATGAATATAAATAATATATATAATGAATATAAATGAATTATTTTAATGGTACTTATAAGTACCGTAGTAGATAAAGGGTTAATTTAAGTATAAAAATGCCTTCGTGAGTGTGTCAGAAAGCTGCAAGTTGGGAGACAACTTTTGACATGCAATTTTACTGGATCATTTTGTTTTTTTACATGAATATAAAAAAAGCTTTCTTATTTTTATTTTATACAGTAGTTTATGTAATAAAGTGCCTAATGATAACAATGTTTGCGTATATATTTCTAACTAGTTGGATGTGCGAATCCCAAAACTTTCTTCTATCTTATACATCTTTATATTTCAGAAAGTAGTTACAAATATTACTTCAATATTATTAGCTCAATACTATACCAACTTTGATATTCTTCTTAAATTTCTGTTTCAATTAACCGTAAAACTTAATTTTGATCATGATATTTATTAAAATAAATAGTTTTTCGTTATTCTGTTGCACATTAGCTGTTTGCGAATAGCCGGCTTGGCAGGATGCGAAGTTCCTGCTGTTGCATGGGCCACTGATGTACAGTCGTGGAAAAAAAAAGTAAGCACCCCTACTAACTCGTCAACAAATTATTGTAGAAGAAAGTTACTGGTACCGAACGATTGGAAATAAAGTCTACTTTTAAATGATGCATATAAAATTTGCTTAGGGGGCAATCTACATAATAAAACGAACAATAACTTTGTTTTTTTCAATAGCAGTACACAATTCTGACAGCATAAATGAACTCTACGCACTTCAATTAGCCTAAAAACAAATTTTTATGCAATCCGTATGATAAGTTTCCGAGAAATTAATTATTTTAAAGCGACCGTATTTTAGGGGCTGTATCCAAATTAAAGTTCGGTATTCGATTGTTGACCGAGAGAACCTCCTTCTTGATCAAGGCATCTTAAGCGCTATTCAAGCAATCATTGAAGACTGCTAGATTACAGGATAGCAGAAGAAATTTCAAAATCTCTAGCACTTCTATCATAGATGGCCCCTTAAACCAGCATTATGCCGTTTTTTAAGCATCATTTGAAAACTACTTGGTAGAAAAATGTGAAATTTTGGATTTCCATAAAGCAGGACTTAATAAATCTAAACCCATCAAAAAAATTGTAGGTTGCAATTCATAATTTTTTCGAATGTTAATTTCATAATTCATATCATAAAATTATAAAAATTGCAAATTCAACGTATATTTATGTTTGGGTATATTAGTATTATTGCTACACAAAAAATTAACACATTCGGAGTATAATTTCAGGAGATATAAATAAAAATATGGAAATGTAATTTAACATTAGAAGCACCAAATTTTGAATGTTTATAATTAAAAAACATATCATTTAAATGACTTGAAATTTGGTGTCAAGGCACAGTTTGAACCGAAGATTTGAAATATCTTGTTAAAATTGGATAATACTATTGAAAAAATTAAGTTTCGGTTCGTTTTAATATGTAGATGGCCCCCTAAGCAAATTTTATATACATCATCTAAAAGTAGACATTATTTCAAATCTTTCGGTACTAGCAGCTTTCTTCTACGATAATATGTTGAGGAGTTAGTAGGGGTGTTCACTTTATTTTTTCCATTACTGTACATCAGAACTACGAAAAATCGAGAAAATTATAGTAGGAGAGCTGTTGAACATTTTTGAGTAGGTATTTGAGGCACCCTGAAAATTTGTGCAACACTTCTTTTGTAATGCCTGAATACAAAATCGAATGTCTGGCTGAAGGATCGTGGCCCAAAAACTGTGCCAGACACGTGTCAATTGCCATTTGGCACTTGACACGTGTCTGGCACAGTTTTTGTGCCGACTAAAGTGTCTGTCATTTTCAAAATATTTTTTTCTATGCATAAATATTATTCTGCCTCAATCTCAGCGTGCCTCAAATACCTTTTTTGGGTAGTCAAAAATGGCACTTGACACGTGCCTGGCACAGTTTTTGGGCCGACTAAAGTGTCTGTCGTTTTCAAAATATTTTTTTCTAAGTATAAATATTATTCTGTCTCAATCTCAGCATGCCTCAAATACCTTTTTTTTTGGGGTAGTCAAAAAATGGCACTTGACAAGTGTCTGGCACAGTTTTTGGGCCACGATCCTTCAGCCAGACATTCGATTTTGTATTCAGCCATTACAGAAGAAGTGTTGCACAAATTTTCAGGGTGCCTCAAATACCTTCCCTAAAATGTTTAACAGCTCTTGGACTATTATGCAAAAATCCCTATTACAGCCTGATTACCCTGCAGAATATTTCAAAATTCAAGGAGGACCTACTGGCCATAGTAAAAAACACACAACAAATTTTGCTTCAATTCCGAAAACTTCATACACTTTTCGATGGTACAATATTCAAAATGGCGCAAAAATCGCTATTACAGCGGCCCCTTCCGGTGGAATATTTCCAAATTGAAGGAAGATCTGTTGGCCCTAGCCAAAAGCATACACAAGAAAATTGGTTCAATTCTATGCATAATTTCAGACATTTCTCGGCGGTACGTCGACACACGGACACACGGAAATTTTGTATAAACATGCTTATTGGGATCTATGACTCCTAAAACGTGTAAATCCGTGGAAAACCGGAAGTCGAAAGAAAAATTCGATTACAATACTTTCTTCTATATAAGACAGAAGAAAGTAAAAATGATTAAAAAAGAACGAAATCAGTTGCAAGTCATTCGTCACCAAACGTTCTATCAAAAGAATTTCATATATAAATTATCAAAGTGAATTTTATACGACATGGATGCTCTAAAATTACAAGGAGAATTTTCGGTAATTTAAACTATTTTAGAAAAAAATCTGTAAATACCAATTTTTATTAACAGACGTTGTTTAACCCAGGCACTTTACAATGTCGATAAAGAATCTATATCTATCTATATATATATATATACTAGGGGGCCCTGCCCCCTGCAAGCTACGCTCGCCAACCCCCATTCAGACACTGTAGAATCTAAAAGCACGCTAATCTGATCGGTTTTAAAAAGATTAGAGAAGATTGAATTATACTGAAAAAACCTGTAGTGATCTCCCTGTAAACGGGTTTCCATTCAATTATCTTTGATTGCAAAAATTTAAGGTAGAATCAGTTGCCGTTAAGACATCCAATGGTTGTTTTCGTGTTTGGTTAAAGAAGATCAGTTAAACATTTGAAAAAGAAGCTAAAATAAAATGAATTAAGTAAACAGAGGCTTTGTCTTTCGGTATTTTTTAACAGCGTTATAAAACGATTGACATAATACAATTACTAAAATTTGCTGATTTAGCCCCTTTAAGGGCGGTGGTTCATTTTTGGACCACTTAATTTTAATTCTTAAATGCCACATTAGCATCAGAATATTGGGATGAAAATTTCCCTTTTATTAAGTAAGTGAACAAAAGCATTTTTGTATTTCGAAATTTGTTTGTAAATTCGGGTGCCATTCACTGATTTCAAGATTTTACGAATAGAAGTGCCTTGTCCATGAAAGGGTTAAACGCATATTAATGTATTTATTATTTTAAAGTTTCCTTTCCCTTTTAATATTCACGTGTAAATACAATTTTCAGGACATAATTTTCAATATTTTCCTGTTTTTAACACGTACTCATTTAATAGTAATTTTAAAGTTTTTTTTTTCTGTTTTTAATAGTCACGTGAAAATAAATTTTTAATCGTTAGGAAATATTATTCCTTGCGCTGTTTTTAAAATTGAAAACAATCTCTATAATAATAGCCTAAGTCATGTGACTATCATCAACAGCTACAGGCGGATCCCTTCGCTTTTTATATTCCAGGCGGCCATTTTGGTACTTTAATGGTAGCCAGCCACAGGTGTGATAAGTCGCCGAATATTATTCTACCCCCATTATTTCGTTTATATTATAATAGTCCAAGTCATGTAACTGCCATAAACAATGGGCTGATTCCTTCGCTTTTCATAAGAAAGGTTTCCATTTTGATTAAAGAATCAAAATTATTTTTTTGAATAAAACTACATAAAAGTTGCCATGATCACAAAGAATTCCTGGTACTTTTATTGTAGCCGGGTGAAAATCTCGCCAATAGATTTTCTTTAACTCGCCAGTTAGCATTTTTTTATTTTTCAAGTGGTAAATTAAAACGGTGCTACTTGGTTATCCCATCGACCAAAAATCTGTCGCCAAACTATAAGATAAAATGCCAATAATGGTTGATCGTAAATGTCACATTCATTTGACTGGAAGTTACACATGTTCACGCCATCAAGTGATTTTTATTTCGACGTTTTATTTGTATTTTTATTAATGCTATACTAATTTATTTGTTCTTTTGTTATTTAAAATAAAAAAAAAAATGCCAATTTGTATAATTTGGCGAAATTGGTCGACGGGAGAAGTAATAACATTAAAACGTTTGCTTTGAAGTGGAAATTAAATCTCATGATTTGTTGCATTGCCACATACGCACCGGGTTTGGCGTGATTTTTTTTTTTTACGACAATTTGGCGAAAACCTCGTTTTCAAATACCTGTTACATATGTATTCTTAAATTATTTTCTGTTATTTTTAAAAGGAAATAACAATAAATAAATAAAAAATTAATTAATAACTATAGAACAAAATAATTTATAACATTTTTTGTAAAAAAAAAATAAATAAAAAATAAATTCAAATAAACATTTATTAATAAATAAGCAACAATAGCCGGGTTACCATGTCAGGCAAAATAACGCCATTTTGGCGCCAATTAGGTACCCCGTTGCGTATATGACATCTGTGTCTAATATTTTTCTTTTCGTTTCGTTTAAAAAAAAAAAAATGAAGTAAAAGCCATTTATTTTAAAGGTTTCAATTTTAAATGAAAGTTTTGTATTAAATAAAATGATAATGAAATACAAATTGAATTCTGAATAAAAGTAACATGATGCATTTCTTAGCATACATTTAAGGGAGGCCAAACTCGTCGCCAAATTAAATTAAAATAACCTTTTCTAAAATATGAAAAAAAAAATATCTGTCATGATTAAAATTTGAATTGCCATCATTAGAAAAAAAATATTTAAAATTAGAAAAAAATTAATATTTCGAAAACTAATTCTAATTTTAAAATTCTAATACCAGTTTTGAGATCTGCGGATCAATACGGATTTTTGGTGTTAATTTCATCGCAAAGTATTCCATATTTTAGGAGAAATCGCCGTGAAACGTAATCACTTGTTTAATCAGTCGTTTCATAGAATCGTTACATAAATTGTTTCAATTCGATTCATTAAGATTTTATATATATAGGGTAGATATTACGCTATCGTACGTGGCACAGAAATCGCGATTATTGTTAATTGTTTATTGGCAACGCCCGAATCAGAACAGCATTTAATGCCTCCATACCTATAAGGGGGACTACCATAGGGGGTCCCTGTTCAGTCACCAAATACAGCCAAGTTTGTCGCCAACGTGGCGATACATCGCCAAATTTGGCGACTAAAATCAGACGCTAAAAGTGACGCCAAATTGGCGATATCTCCAATAACTCGCCAAATTCCCACAGACTTCCATTGTAAACCAATAGGGTATACTTGCCTACAGAAAATCAACAAATTGAGATATTTTAATGCTACAAAAAATAAGGTACTTTTCCGTTATACGGACACCTTGCCAAAATGCATGATAATGCCCCAAATTTTTTCAACTATTACGCTATTATCAACAATTACGCTATTATTTCAACTATTACGCTTGGCGACAATGGCGTCCGTATAACGGAAAAGTACCAAAACTGATATTAGCTTAAGGGATTATATTAATTATATTTAAGGAAGACCAAGTAAATTAAATTATGAATACAAGTAACATTATACAATGCTTAGCATGCTTTCCCAAACATAAATTTTAAGGTAGACGAAACTGGTCGCCAAGGGCGGCTAGTATTTATCAATTTTAGCAAGCGCATCTTAAAAAAGTTCCATTTCTTCGACCCACGGGAAGAAGTGGGTACATATTCTTTATTGAGAGTTTAACGGAGCTGTAAACGGGATGACATTATATGAGGCTGACCTTATATCGAGGTTTGGCTGCATGCGAGACTGTTATGAAGTTATTTTAAAAGAAAAAATATTTATATTTCAAATTAAAATTTTGAATGTGTCCGACACATATACCAAACTTAGGACATAACACTTTTATGTAGTTTAAACTTTTCAAAAATATTGAAATGAAGTTGCTTTAAAGCTATAATTAAATTTGATCTTTTATTTATTTATTTAACCATTTAACATTTATAACTGAGATTGGTAATCATAAAAGAATGCCTCCATATTACCATAAGTAACTACATTAGTTGGAAATTATTAATATTAGTACTTTAAATTGTAAAGGTATATCATTACCACACCGATGCAGGGTTCGTATGGGTCCTTGAATTTCCAAATTAAGAAATTATTCGGTACCAGTATTTTCGTATAGAAAATCTCTCCTTAAATAAGGCGAATTTTCGGGCGTTTAAAATAGATTTATTTTTCTATTTAAAAAAATATATATACTGATATTTCGCCTTGAAAATTACGGTACCCGTACGAACCCTGCGATAACTAAATTTAAAAGTAACGAACACATTATTTTTACTTGAATAATTACAGATAGACGGTAACTTCTAAACATAAATTAAGACGGTTTTCATATTCCTTAAACGATTTGATATCGAATGGTGTTTTCTATTTTTTTTTTTTAAATAAATAAATTACTTAGAGTTATAAGCTATGATGACAGATTTTTCTCCTTTCGCTCACTGTCGCGTCAGAAATTCGGTTCAAAACCCTAACTTTGGCAGTATTTCCTGAAAGATCTTTTGCCTTTACCAAATTCAGAAATGTGTCAGAAAGCAGCTCCTTTGGATTCGAGAACATAGCCTTAACATCAAATTAGGGGTCGGACTAAAAAAAAAAAAAAAGAAAGAAAGAAAGAAAAGAAAAAATACGTAACAAAGGTATAAAAGAAAAGTGTCTTATAATTCCATCTCAATTGGCCTGATTCATATTCATTCAGTCGCCCACTATGCTTGTAAATCACTGGAAACGATAGGATATAAATAAGTATTACCTAGATGAATGGGTTTGGTAAACTCGTGCCTTTAGAACTTGTTTTTGTAATGCTTGTTCTTTCACTTCTGCTTACAACGACAATCCTAATGATTGAAACTTGTAGTAGTCAGAATAAGAGTAACAATAATTGCCTGGTGAAATGCTGGGAACAAATGTCTGCATTTGTCCATTTTCAGGTCGCTTTGCGCTATTATTTATTTAAAGAAATCCTTTAGGATAGTTTTATACCTTGGGCACCTTTATAGATTTTTAGGTTTCTTTTCTTTCTTTTCTTTAAAAAAAAATTAAGCGATTACTTTGATTGGATAGAGACTGCTTACAAGCTTACACCAAGTCTGTAGGGCACAAATGTAACTCCGGGTAGTTGATTGCTTTGAAATTGGTGAGTCTTTTTGCTCTTTTAAAATATCTACGCGAGGACTCGTGCAGCATCTGTCTCTCTTTAACGTGTATGCTTTAAAGAGCCCTTGTCAAAAGGTAGATGGTTCTCTTTTTTTTTTCCAGCGCAAAACTTTCTGAAATATTTTCTCACTCAATTTTAAATGCAAATCCCTTACAGAGATGATTATTGAAGTGACTTGTAATCGAACGTTTTACCATTTTATTATTATTATTATTATTTGATAAATAAATTATATCTTGAGTTATATAAGCCATTAATATCTTATGTCATGGCATAAGTTTTTTTCCTTTCGGAAATTCGGTTTGGAATTTCGGGGCTCCACCAGGGGCCGAGAGGCTCTGCTCTTAAAGCTGGTAGACGGGAGGTGCATGGTTCAAACCCAATCGCGCCCGTCGGCCTAATCGTTCGGAGTTTTCCTTGGTTTTCTTCGAACCTTGGATTTCCTTGCGTAAATACGGGTTAGGTTCCCTTAGAAAGACCCCCCACGAAGGGCACACCCCCCTCCTTGGGCTCATATCCCAAGAGTAGGTAATTGGCCGTCATAAAGCAGCACCAAGTAACAGCGGTTTGGAATTTCTCTCCGGAAATTCGGCTCAAAACGCAAACTTTGACAGCCTTTTCTAAACTCTTTCTTTATCAAAAAATAAAAGGCAGTTCGATTGCAAATTCTCTGAATTAGAGCCCTTGCCAATTTTATGCGTTTGCATACGAAAACTAATTAAAAAATGTGTCAGAAATTAGCCAGTTGGATTTGATTTCAGCCTTAAGTCGATATTCAAAGAAATATTTTTCCTCAGCAATGCCAAACATTCTGACTCAATTTTAAACATACAAGCGTGATACTGACAGGCATAATTATTGAAATGATTTGAAATCGAACATTTTTTTTTTTTCATTTTCTGATAAATTAATAACATTTTGAGTAATTTAAATTTTTTTTCAGGAAATAGTTTTTTTTAATCAATATTGATCTTGATGAAGTCGCTTATTGTGCATACGAAACATATGTAGATCAGTTTATTAAAAGGTATTTATATGCCTTTAAATGTAGTTTTTTCTCTTTTAGTAGGTTATAACTTTAGTTTAATAAGGGATTTTTTACATAATTTTAAAACATTTTGAGTTATAAACGAATGTTGTTTCAGGGCGGCATTCCCTCCCCCCCCCCCTTTTCCTGCGCTTTCGTGGAACTCAATTTCCAAACCCCCATTTTGACAACATTTTCTGAAAAAAACGTCTGCCTTTACCGCAAAATGGAAAACACAGCTCGATTACATAGTTTCTCAAAAAGAGCATCTGTCCATTTGATACATTTTTGAACAAAAAGTATTTAAAAATGTGTCAGAAAGTACCCTGTTTGGATTTGAGAACAGCGTTAACTCACAGAGAATTAGGGTTGGAAAAAACATTTTTACTTACTCCTTTTTTGTAAAAGTGAAAACCCCATACTAGCCCTGCAACAATTTATAGTAGAAGAAAGCTACTGGACCAAACGTTAGGAAATAAAATCTACTTTTAAATGATGTATATAAATTTGCTTAGGGACCATCTACAAATCAAAACCAGCACAAAGTTTTTTTTATTTTTAATGTCAACACCCAATTTTGACAATATATTTTAAAATTTCGGTTCAAACTATGCCTAGATACGAAATTTCAAGTCATTTGGATACTAAGTTTTTGAATTATAAACATTCAAAATTTAGAGCTTCAAATATTAAATTACATTTTCATATTTTATTAATATCTCTTGAAATTATAATCCTAATGCGCTAATTTTTTGCATGATTATAATACTAAAAACCTCAAACATAAATACATTGAATTTGTAATTTTACAATATGAATTATGAAATTAATATCCGAAGAAATTATGAATTGCAAGCTACATGATGAAAAACTGATGGTGTAAAAAGCCGTCTATGATGTGCAGAAAAGCATAATTTGTAAAAAATATATTTTACTCATTTTATTGAAGCATTTGCGCTGGAAACAGTCGAAACATAGTAAGTGAGTGAAATGGTCACACTGACAAGAAATAATACATTAATGGAAGTGGCTTCTGTAGCATTTCAACAATCGAGTACCGAACTTCAATTTGGATACAGTCCTTAAAAATATGCTCATTTTAAAATAATTTCTTTGAAACTAATCGTACGAATTTTATGAAAATTTGGATTTAGGCTCATTCAAGGAAGTAGAATTTATTTATGGTGTCAAACTTGGGTATTGCCAATGACAAAAACCAAACTTTGGGTTTGTTTTGAAATGTAGATGGCCTCCTAAGCAAATTTTATATGCATCATTTAAAAGTAGATTTTATTTCCAATCGTTTGGTACCAGTAACTATCTTCTGCGATAATTTGTTGCAGAGTTGGTAGGGGGTGTTTACTTTTTTTTCCCCACGACTTTACACGTCGTAAAATGAAATTGTTAAACAAAGTAATTTTAACGAAAAAAAGTGCGATATCGTGTCTTGATTTTGAAATAAATTAAATTATTTTAAAAAATTAAGAAAGTTTTATAAATCTATCTCTTTTTTATTTTTAATATTTTTACACTAATACTTTTTTTTTGTATTCGCGGAAAAATCCTTCATGACTTTAAGGATGGATTTTTTAATAAAATCATTTGTTTATTGAAAAGAAAAAAATGAAACGTTCTTATCTAATACTAAAATTGAGTGAAAAACACCAATTCTTTTATATTTTTATATATTTTTAAAAATTGTCTTTGCGTTTACTAAAAAATGGAAAATGTCACTCGATATTACATAGTTTCTGAATAAGAATACCTGCCAATTTCATGCGTTTCCGAATAAAAATTAATTCAGAAATGAGTCAGGAAGTAGCTCATTTCGATTTGAGAGCCTTAAGAACTTGTAATCGAACTTTTTCCGTTTTTCGGTAAAGGTAGAAGTTTTTTTTTTTTTTTTTTTTTTTTTTTTTTTTTTTAAATATAAAATGCTGTGAAAGTGGCATTTTGAACCGAAGTTCCGTAAGTGACAGTGCAGGGAAAAAAAAAAAAAAAAAAAAAAAAAAAACAAAACAAAAAAAAAACTGCTGCACCGAGGCAACAACAGCTCATAACACAAGACTTAATTCATTTCTAAGGAAAAAACCTGTTAGATTACAAATCGCTTCAATAATTAGGCATGCAAATATGCTTTTATGTTTTAAAATGAATCAGAAAATGTGTCAAAACGTTTCGCGTTGTTGAGCGAGGAAAAAGTATTCTTTGAGAACTGCCTTAACACTTCACTGCACCACGTGCCACATCTGGCACATACCTAAAAACACTGTGATTTATTATGTGCCATGAATTTGGCCAATATGATCTCTATCCCTGATCAAGAACAGTCCAAAGAATGGAATAACACTTATTTTGTCCATGTCAGATGGCTGCATTTGACAAAAATTAGAATTTGTTCTTCGGAAACAAAAACAAAAAAATAAAATAAAATAAAATAAAATAAAATAAAATAAAATAAAAACCGATCAAGTTATTAAGATAAAATTTAATTTCATTACTTTTACTTAAAAATATTAAAATATTTTTCATTATTTATACTTAAAAATATTAATATAAAAAAGTTGCAGAGTGTTAAGCAGATAAAATTAATTAATGTAAGCTCATTTAGATGTGAAATATAGCAATACAATATTTTAAAACTCTAATTGTGTATAAAAGGGTATACGCCTAAATATATAAAATTTTATCTGAAAATTTGAAATTTAATTTTTTTTTTACTATTTTTCCCATTATTAGACCGATATATAGATTTTAAATAATTTTTTTCATAAAAATAGAAAAAATCGTGCAGTGGAGTGTGTGTGTGTGTGTGTGTGTTTATGACGGCCAATTATCAACACGAGGGATATAGGTACTAAGGGGTGGAGTGCACTTCGTGGGGATCTTTCTAAGGGAACCCAACACGTATTAACGCTCGTGCAGTGGAGTGATAAAACGTACGCTGGTGAATTCAAGGGATACGATAAGAAGAAAATCCATAATCTTCAATCTTTGAAGATTTCGAATTTTCTGCTCATTAATAACCCGGTGCGAAAAATATTCATTGAGAATCTACCTATTTCCCTCTCCTACACTGTAAAAAAAAATCTGTGAAGTTACTAAAGTTTTTCTAGGAAACTGGGATTCCTAGAACTTTTCTTGTAACGGCAACAACAAAATTTCTTGTAACAGACACACTTTTGCGCCGAAAATCAAAAAATCTGTAAGGTTACTAAGAATTTTTTTGGAAACTGGGATTCCGAGAACTTTTCATGTAACTGCAGCCAGGGTTACAAATAAAAGTTTAGTAAGATTACTGAAATTTTAGCAGATTCATTTGTAAAGTTACAGATTTTTGTAGCTTTACAAAAACTAGTTTTGCAGATTTGCAGCTTTTTTCGTACAGTTACAGGTGAAAGTTTAGTAAGCATGTAACTTTACATCTGTAGAACTACAGATTTTTTTTTTACAGTGTAGTTAGGAAACATTTAACCCTTAAGGCTATTCTTAACTTCTCTGCTCAACAAGCGCAAAACGTTTGACGTATTTACAAATTCATTTTTTAACGGAAAGGTAAAAAATTGGAAAGCCTGATTTGGAATTGAACTGATTTTTCCATTTTTTGATCAATCAATTACCTATTGAGTTATAAGTGATTTTGATCACGTGACAAACACGTTTTTCGCCTGCTCTTGAGTGCCCTTTCTTCCTTCGCGCGGAAATTCGGTTCAAAACGCTCACTTTGACGCTATTTTCTGAAAGATCTATTGCGTTTGCAAAAAAAAAAAAAAAAAAAAAAAATGGGAAAACAGCTCAATTACATAGTTTCTGAACAACAACACCAGCTAGTTTCATGTATTTTCGAACAAAAATAAATTAAAAGTTATGTCAGAAAGTTGCCTTTTTGGATTTGAGGATTCCCTTAACGGAAACGCACGTCTGTGACATGTTTGCGTCTACATATCTGCCCTTAATATTTTCTCTCTTCGACATTCCAAACTTATTTTTATGCTGTTATATTAAAAAATTGGCCCTGTTAATGCATTACTATTAAAAATTAAATGTTTAAGTTCACTATTTGGTAAATTATTAAGTGTTCTCTTTGTGCACGGGATTTTCACGTTTCCGGTTAAGGGTTAAATTCAACTCTGCATACGAAAATCATTAACTGTAAACTAAAACATTTAACTTCATTTTAATAACTGCTGCGACCCAAAGAATTTATTTTTATTTAATGACCATGTAATTTGCATATGAAAACAGATAATAATAGAGTCTATTTATCATAGTTTAAATGACTTTGTTGAAATGTAGCAGTCAACAAGTTACAAAAACTGATGTATATAACAATTTCATCGCCTCATCCATTAAAGATTCTTCTACAAGGTAGATAATACAATGTCTTAAGTAAAAAAATAACTATAGATAAACATAAAATAAACCAGTTGTGAGTCCCACCCAAAGTTAATAATCTAATCTTAGTCTTATTTATCTCAATCCTTTGTGTAATTGAAAACAAGACGGGCACGCATAAATTATATTTTTCCGAGAAGATACTGACTATTTTATTGTAAAATTATGCAAGAATAAATATAATGTTCCACCATAGATTATCAAATGTGTTACAAAACAGTTATCGTTCATTGCTTGGGAAAGTAGGGTAATGACTCTCATCGGGTAATACCGCTCACTCAAATATCTCCGAATAGAATATAGAATTGAAAACGTGCGATCGGTACAGGCACCTAGCGAACTTCATCGTAAGTTCCCAGTAAGGATATAGTAACCGTCGGAAGGAAAGTATTTTTGTATCCTCACGTTATTAGTTTGCAGTTGTTTAATTATAAAATTCTACAACATCTAACTTGAAGGTAAGTGTACATTCTTATTTTCAAATGTTAATTCTTTCATTATGGCTATAATATCACTACATTTAGCTGTACGTTCATGCTTTTACTTATTTTTATAGTGCGCTGTTACGCCAAATTATAATGCATTAAAATCCAACACGGCTATTAGTTCAGGCAATAAGGAATTTTACCTAGCAAAATTAATGGTAGTTCTAAAAATCAGCTAACTTTACGTTTTTTGGTTCGCTGAATCCGAATTTGTAACTTCCCACCAAGATTTCCCCCGGCAACCCCCCCCCCCAAATTTTGGTAAAAAGTCCCCCAAAAAAGGTTTTTATTAAAAAATTCAATTTTTTTTTTTTATTGTTTTAGGGGAAAAGTATCTAGAAATTCAGAAAGTAGACAAAATTTGCAACAAATTAGATATATGACATTATGACTTAGGATGAAGGGGAAGGGGGGGATCTGCCTCAGAACATGCGCGCGGTGCTGCGTGGACTAAGTTGCGCAATTCCACTTAACCACTCACACGTTTACATTCGCCCTCCCATCTCCTCTCCGAACTTTTCTTATAAGATTTACTTTAAGTTTTTTGGGTCGCTGAATCTGAATTTTTAACTTCCCCCCAAAATTTTCCAGCCCGAACACCCCCCCCCCCCCCCAAAAAAAAATAGTTGTTATTAACTTAAATTTCTTATTGTTTTAGGGGAAAAGCATTACGAAATTCAGAAACTTAACAAAATTTGCAACAAACAGGACATATGACATTATGACGTAGGATAAACGGGGAGAGATGGGGCTGCCTCGGAACATTCCCCGCGCGCTTTTCTCAAAAACCAAATTTTTTCAAAAAATCAATTCTTTGGGAGGGGGGGGGGGGTTGCCGGGTGAAATTTTGGTGGGAAGTTACAAATTCGGATTCAGCGACCCAAAAAACATAAAATGAGTCGAAATCCAGAACTAGTATTAATTTTTCTAGGTAAAATCCGCTATTGCTTGGACTTCATAACTTAGTGCACGTAGCGCCGCAGTGCATGTTCAGAAGGAGCCCTCCCCCTAGAGGTCTGCACGGGCCCGGGCTTGGCCCGAGGCCCGTACCCGGCTCGGCCCGCGGGCCGGGCCGGCAGAATTAGGACAATTTTTCAACGGGCCGGGCCGACAGACAAAATAAACGGGCCGGGCCGGCAAAAAAATTGAACGGGCATGCAGGGCCGGGCCGGGCCGATAAAAAAAATTAATCGGGCCTATCGGCCCGATATAAGAATTCAAGCGAAGCAGATAAAATACGATCCATTTTCAATGAATATGATTTTCTTGAGAAGTATAAATGTGCGTCACGAGCCGATGCGAGTTTAACAACATCAATACAGATATGTAACATGTCCATCGTAGAGATCGGCATCGTACAGTTACAAGATGTCTGATTACGGGTTTAATTTTTTTTCAGCAGACTCGTGCCAGAACGGAACTGGTCTAAACCGATCTCAGGATGTGTAGGACAGGCTAGAGGTCTGCACGGGCCGGAATTTCCAGGCCCGGGCCCGGCCCGGCCCGGTGTAAAAATTGAAAGTTCGGCCCGAGCCCGGCCAGGCCCGTTTACATTTTACCGTTCTCGGCCCGGCCCGGCCCGTACAAAAATCAGTGAAAACAGGCCCGGCCCGACTCAATTTCAACAAAAAATTCCGTTTTTTCTCGATATACAATTAAGATTCTTTTAATGAATACTGCATGCATGTTTATGGGAACAATTTACAGTATATTTTAAATTACTAATGTGTTCGCAAAATAGAAAACACACAATAGTAAACATTAACGATTACTTACAGTGTTTTAGTCAACGTCTCTACAGACGTTTCAAAATTTAAATAAGGGTTCATTAAAAGATTATTGTAGTTTAGAATAAGGGGTTAGAAAACATGATAACTTTTGAAGCTTATAATAAAAAGTAGATTTGTGAAAATATTTCTGCCATTTTTAAGCCTTTTCTCAAATCCAAAGGAGTTACATTTTGATACATTTATGAATTCATTTCTTTTCGGAAACGCATGAGATTGGCAGGTATTCTTATTCAGAAACCATGTAAATGCCATTTTTTTCTTAGATAAAAGTAATATATCTCTCAGAAAATACTGCCAAAGTTAGCGTTTTGAATCGAATTTCCGGAAGCGATATCACAGGAAAGGAGAAAAACGTACAGTCACGTGACAAGAGTCTCTGTTATCTCTGTACGTAATCTATGAAAAATGGAAACGCTATTCGATTCCAAATGCCTTCAATACTTAGACCTGTCAATTTTATACCTTTATAGTTAAAAATGAGTCAGAAAATGTGTCTGAAAGTTTCGCATTGTTGAGCAGTAAATATGAGAACCACCTTAAGGTACATTTCCAAAAATACTGTTAACAGAAGTTCATTATTGCTTTTACTTTTACATTACATTTACATTAACATTACTTTTACATTAATACTTTTACAAAACCTAATGCCTGTCCTACACATCCTGAGAACGATTAAGACCAGTTCCGTCCCGGCACAAGTCTGCCGATAAAATTAAACCCGGGATCAGGCATCATGTAACTGTACGATGCCGATCTCTACGATGGACATGTTACATTTCTGTATTGATGTTGTTAAACTCGTATCGGCTCGTAACGCACATTTATACTTCTCGAAAAAGTCATATTCATTGAAAATGGCCTCGTATTTTATCTGCTTCTCTCAAATTCTTATATCGGGCCGATAGGCGCGATTAATTTTTTTTATCGGCCCGGCGCGGCCCTGCAGGCCCGTTCAATTTTTTTGCCGGTCCGGCCCGGCCCGGCCCGTTGAAAAAATTGCCCTAATTCTGCCGGCCCGGCCCGGCCCGTTTGAAAATTCTCCTCCATTCCGCCGGCCCGGCCCGCGGGCCGGGCCGGGTACGGGCCTCGGGCCAAGCCCGGGCACGTGCAGACCTCTAGGACAGGCATTATGTTTTGTAAAAGTATTAATAGTGATAATGAACTTCTGTTAACAGTATCTTTGGAAATATACCTTAAGGGGTTCTCATATTCACTGCTCAACAATGCGAAACTTTCAAACACATTTTCTGACTCATTTTTAATTATAAAGTCATAAAATTCACAGGCCTAACTATTGAAGGCATTTGGAAACGAATAGCTTTCTCCATATTTGATAAATTACTTACAGAGATAACAGAGATTCTTGTCATGTGACTGTACGTTTTTCTCTTTTCCTGTGCTATCGCTTCCGGAAATTCGATTCATAACGCTAACTTTGGCAGTATTTTCAGAGAAAGATATATTGCTTTTATCTATGAAAAAGACGGCATTTACATAGTTTCTGAATAAGAATACCCGCCAATCTTACGCGTTTCCGAAAAGAAATGAATTCTCAAATGTGTCGAAATGTAACTTCTTTTGATTTGAGAAAAGCCTTAAAAATGAGAGAAATATTTTCGCAAATCTACTTTTTATCATACAGCTTCAAAAGGTATCATGTTTTTAATCCTTTATTCTGAACTACATTAACTTTTTTATGAATCCTTATTGGAATTTCGAAATGTCTGTAGAGACGATGACTAAAACACTGTGTAATCGTTAATGTTTACTATTGTGTGTTTTCTGCTTTGCGAACACATAGTAATCTAAAATATACTGTAAAATTTTCCCATAAATATATACGTAGTATTCATTAAAATAATCTTAATTGTATGTCGAAAAAAAACGGATTTTTTTTTTTTGTAGAAATTGAATCGGGCCGGGCCTGTTTTCACTAATTTTTGTACGGGCCGGGCGGGCCGGGCCGAGAACTGTAAAAATGCAAACGAGACGGGCCGGGCTCGGGCCGAGCTTTCAATTTTTACACCGGGCCGGGCCGGGCCAAGATAGCTTTCGTTCGGGCCGGGCCGGGCCTGGGCCTGGAAATTCCGGCCCGTGCAGACCTCTACCTCCCCCTCCCCATTCATCCTACGTCATAATGTCATGTATCCTATTTGTTGCAAATTTTGTCTAGTTTCTGAATTTCGTAATGCTTTTCCCCTAAAACAATAAGAAATTAAAGTTAAAAACAACTATTTTGAGGGAGGGGGGGGGGGTTGGGCGGGAAAATTTTGGGGGGAAGTTAAAAATTCGGATTCAGCGACCCAAAAAAATTAAAATAAACCTTATAGAGAAAGTTCGGAGAGGAGATGGGAGGGCGAATGTAAACGTGTGAGTGGTTAAGTGGAATTGCGCAACTTAGTTCATGCAGCACCGTGTGCATGTTCCGAGGCAGACCCCCCCCCCCTCCCCCTCCATCCTAAGTCATAATGTCATGTATCTAATTTGTTGCAAATTTTGTCTACTTTCTGAATTTCTAGATACTTTTCCCCTAAAACAATAAAAAAATTGATTTTTTTAATAAAAACCTTTTTTGGGGGCTTTTTGCCGAAATTTGGAGGGATTGCCGGGGGAAATTTTGGTGGGAAGTTAAAAATTCGGATTCAGCGACCCAAAAAAACATATAGTAAGCCTTTTCCCAGAACTACCATGAATTTTGCTTGGTAGAGCCCCTATACGGTCTCTATTGCCTGGACTATATATGAAGGGTAATGGCGCTCGCGTGGAATTCCAGAAGCAGTTTTCCCAGTGTGCTACTTTTTAAAAATTCAAATTTCTTGATTGACACCACTTTTTTAAAATGGTAAAATTTCCCTTGTTTTCACCTTAATTAATATATCATTAAACAAGGAGAATTTTACGATTTCAAAAAAGTGCTGACAATAAAAAAACCTGAATTTAAAAAAAGTTGCCCACTGGCAACACGGTCCAGAAGTGCTACAGGGGTGAAAACCGCAAACAAATGTTTAGCTCTTTAACCCTTTCCGGCATGGTAGGTCGTGGTTCCGCTGCACAATATGTGGAAAGTGGTCACATAATGTCTGCTGTAATAGCCCACATAACTACATATGTGACTTTTCTCGTACTTAAATGTTGTATTCAAATTTTGAGCGGCATTACCCTACCATGTCGGGCATTACCGCTCAACTCATGTTAATTAAATAAAACGATAAATAAAATTCCTAAAACTTTATGTAAATTAGTTGATTTCAAACGGTTCGTTATGCTTTGTATTTATACTGCGTTAATAAAATATTGTTTTTTTGTGTAAATTTTACTATCTATTCATGTTTTCCCTTAAGTGAGCGGTATTACCCTACTTTCCCTTACAAGAAACTACAATTAATTCCCAACATTTTTTTAAATGTGAAAAATACACTGCGTTTCTCATACTATTTACCGTAAAGTAATAAGAGTAAGCACCCCCCCCCCCTCATATATGTAAATTTTTCCTTTTTTTTGAAAAAGTGCCATTTTTCAGCCCTCCCCTTCAAGTTTTATTTTCTGACGCTTGCTATTTTTCTGTTTTTTCAGGAAATTCCTAAAGTTTTATGTTTCCATATCGCCTAAATGAATGTATCTTATGCATTTTTTTTTTTTTTAATCTAATCTCTTTACATATCATTGTATCAGAATGGCACACTTCGCTTTGCGCGCTATTAAACCTTTGAAAGGAATATTCTTTTCGAAGGATACTAATTATGTTTTCCTTGATTTTTATGCTCTAAGATTTAATAGCTATTTATATTGAGTTTAAGTTTTATCATCTTTGTTCATATTTCTTTGTTCTGCTCATTTTCATCTGCTGCTGCTTTGTTCTGCTCATATTATCCATAGACTTAGTAGACGTTACTTACTGGTTGATATGCCAGTCATTTTTTTGTACGATGACTTTCGGCAGAGTTTTCAGAAAGGTATTTTCCCCCCTATGACTTTACATTCGAAAACAAACTCGGTTAAGGCTGCTAGCCACTCAGTTTTCGAATTCCCCTCGGTAATGCTAAGTCTATGGACGTTTGATGTGTTTTATATTACCATTTTTCATATATATATATATATATTTCTCTTGGGTGGCACTAAAACAGGGCTGAATTTGTATCTTACCATTTGGCAACAACCTCAGTAACAGAATTAATTTGCCTTATTACATTGCACCAATCAGAAGCGTGATTGGTGAACACAGACACTTAAACTCGAGTCATATTTAAAAGAAAAAATTGAATGGTGTTCATAAAATGTAAACATATTAAAACGATTCAGTTTAATTATGCTCTAATCGCGTAAGAGCAGAACACAGATTATTTATTGAGAAATAATATTAAGTAATCTGTGTAAATAAAATGACAGTGAAGAATCTTTCATAGTAAGCAATATGGAAAACGAAATGTTTCCGATGAAGATAACGACGTCATTCGGAAAACAAAAGATGCATTTTCATCTACGAATTGAAATATTTTACTATAACTGTGTCAGTGATGACGTCATATTCCTGATCCTTATTCCTACACATAAACAGACTGGACTCTTGCTATTTCTTTCGTATTTTTCTAGATTCTTCGTATACACAAAATAAAATCTTTCTGAAAATTACATATTTCCAATTAATTAAAATGAATATTTAATGAAACACAGGAATTTTAAAACAATTGCTTAAATGACGCTTTAATTTCGGATGGGATGAATGGTTCGGATGGTGAAAATGATGTTATATTTGAAAGAAAGGATTCATTCTCATATGGACTCCAAAAGTATTATGGGACACGATAGAATTGTTTGAAACAAACAACCGATTTCTGGGAAAGTTTTCCATAGTGTGAAGGAGTTACCTCCCTTACCCTACCCTACCTAGAAAAAGCGCAGAAAAAGCCAGGAAATTCACAGGAACAATTTGTCAGGAAGTGCCAATGACGTCATGAACTTTAGCGTCTATATAAAACTGAAATATTTTAGTAAAATGTTGTCGATATTATGACGTCATATTCACTGGCCTGTACATCTAATGCAGTAAATTAAAATTCTGAGCAGGAGCTCTTTTTAAACACAGTACGATCTTTCGGCAGATGCAAGAATAACAATGGCCATTGGTTCGTTTTACGATCACGTGATGCATTCAGAAAATCAACTTTTTGATCAAAAGTTTCTTTTAGACCATCAGAAAACGTGCTGTTTACGTTTTGCTAACTTGCCAAGTGTCAGAGAGATATTGCATTTTTCTCGTTGAACGAACTTTAGATAATGTTTGTTGATTTCTATTGAACTATCTTGGTATCAGGTGGTGTTTTCCAAGTGTTTTTCGAAATAAATTTAAGCCGTTCTGTTCAATATTATGCGCAATAAGTTTTTAATTAATTGCGTTCCAAGGCAATTATTTTCAGTTAATTATTTTACATTTCAAAAATTGGTAAATTTTACAATGTTAAAATGATTTATGCCTATTGGTAGCACCAACTAAATGGATTTTTAATTGTGATTTCAACGAAGTTTTCATTTACTGTTTTTTTTATCTTAAATTTTTTTTTGAAATTTTCATAAGTTAAAAGGATTTATGATAGTACTCATTATGGCTAAGAGTTGCTGCAAAAAGCGTCGAGCAAGCTAAGCAAGCTGGGAACGCGTAGTGGTTTCAACGTGAATTCTGTCGCAATTCACGGGGGTTGGCGAGCGTTAGTGAGCAGGGGGCAGAGCCCCCTGGTTATATTATATCATTATTAAAAATATCTCCTCAAGAAATTAATATTTTTAACTTCTTTTTTCAATGTTCTCTTCTTAAAGGACCTCTCTTTTTTTCTTAGTTTTCAAAATATTTCTAAAATCTACGCTTAATTTTATATGAAGTGATAAAATTTTACTCCCAGTTCGTCGTTTTTAAAACATAAAATGTTAAATTAAGCATTAGATTTAAAAAATATTTTGACAACTAAGAAAAAAAGTGACATCCTTTAAGGCTGTTCTCAAATCGAAAAGGGCAACTTTCTGACATAAATTTTAATTTATTTTTGTTCGAAAACGCATGAAACTAGCTGGTGTTGCTGTTCAGAAACTTTGTAATTGATCTGTTTCTTCATTTTTTTTTTTGCAAACGCAATAGATCTTTCGGAGAATAGAGTCAAAGTGGGCGTTTTGAATGGAATTTCCGCGCGAAGGAAGAAAGATCACTCAAGAGTGGGCAAAAAAACGTGTTTGTCACGTGATCAAAGTGGCTTATAACTTAATAGGTAATTGATTGATCAAAAAATGGAAAAGACAGTTCAATTCCAAATAACTTCCATGGCCTGGCTTTCCAATTTTATACCTTTCCGTTAAAAAATGAATTTGTAAATGTGTCAAAACGTTTTGTGCTTGTTGCGCAGAGCAGTTAAGAACAGCCTTAAGAAGAGAACACTGAAAAAAGAAGTTAAAAATATTATTTTCCTGGTGAAATATTTTAAATATAAGAATGCATAATACGCCCATACACTTAACATTACCAAGGGACATTAAGAAGCTGAGTGACTAGCAGTCTTATTTCTATTATCCGAAACATCTATTCTATCTCTGTTGGTTAATTTTACTGCTACAGAGTGCTTTAAATACGTTATATCAGGACACTGCAGTTAGCGGTGTACATACAAATTTGCGAAGCCAGGTAAAAGTATAGGATAATAATTGTACATATTAATTGTGCCATTTTTAAGGCTGTTCTTAACTGCACTGCTCAACAAGCGAAAAACGTTTTGACGCATTTACAATTTCATTTTTTAACGGAAATATATAAAATTGGAAAGCCTGGCCATGGAATCGATTTGGAATTGAACTGTGTTTTCCATTTTTTGATAAATCAATTATCTATTGAGTTATAAGCGATTTTGATCAAATGACAAAGACTTTTTTTGTCCGCACTTGAGTGCTTATCCTACTTTCGCGCGGAAGTTCGGTTCAACACGTGCACTTTGACACTATTTTTTGAAAGATCTATCGCGTTTGCAAAAAAAAATGGAAAAAACAGCTCGATGACATAGTTTCTGAACAACAACATCAGCTAGTTTCATGCGTTTTCGAACAAAAATAAATTAAAACTTATGTCAGAAAGTCGTCCTTTTGGATTTGAGAACACTCTTAAACGTAATAGCATAAAATTGGCTGGCTTGACTTATTGAAACGATTCGGAAGGGAATAATGTTTGCCCTACTTATCGAGTTATAAGCTATTGTTGTTACGTGACGACAAGTTTTTTCCCTTTCTCTCGTTGCCGCGGCAGGAATTCGGTTCAAACACCATTTTGACAGTATTTTCTGAAAAATCTTCTGTCTTTATCAAAAAGGGGAAAACGCCACTCGATTACATAGTTTGTGAAAAGAACACATGCCAACTTAATGCCTTTCCGATCAAAAATGAATTCAGAAATGTGTCAGTAAGCTTAGGGTCCAGTACAACTGTACTTTACCTTACCTCTTACTCGTCCCCCCACCCCCACAACTTCTTCTCCCTGTACACTCCCCTCACTGAAGATTTCTTTTTAGGCATCCATATATGTTTGAAAAAGAACTGCATAATTTTTTAATCAGAAACATACATCCTATATTATTTTAGTTTTGTGGTATTATTACAAAGTTTTTATTTTGGAACTAATTGGAGCCAGTTTTTCTTGGTGTTTTCTCTGGGCTGTATTCATATCTTTTTATCGTTAAATATGTTATTTTTGACTTCATTGTGGGGGAGGAAGAGTGTATTCCTGTCATTATGCGAATGTCTTAATTAGAATGAAACCGAGTAAGATCGGTGTTTGCAGCGGCGACAACTTCATTATCTCCCAGCAAGTGGCGTGCAGGTTTGGAACCTGTTTTTCTTTTGGGAGCGGCGGCATTTCTTAATGAGTCTACTACTGTTCTGTTCTCCGATAACAAGGTGAGGGCTGTTTTCATTTGGTTTATCGAGCTCACATCGGATAGCTTTTTCTGAGAAGGGGTTATAAGCTGTAACTCACCGTGAAAAGGAAAATAGGGATACGATTCATGGGCGCCGTCAAAATAAAGCATGAGAGGGCCATTGCCACCCCCAAGCCCCCCTTCCTGGATTTTGAAATTTAATTAACTAAATTTGCTGTATCTGTGATGATAAAAAATTAATGAAATTATACTTCAGAAGTGACTTGAAATAATTAAACGTTAAGGCTGTTCTCAAATCCAAAGGGTCAACTTTCTGACATAACTTTTAATTCATTTTTGTTCGGAAACGCATGAAACTAGAAGGTGTTATTATCAGAAAGTATGTCATCGGACTGTTTTTTTCCGTTTTCTTGTAAACGCTATAGATCTTTCAGAAAATACTGTCAAAGTTGGCATTTTGAACCGAACTTCCGAACGAAAGAAGAAAATCCAGTCAGTAAGGGAAGAAAAATTTCGTGTCACATGATCAAAATCGCTTGTAAGTCAGTAGGTAATTGATTGATCAAAAAATGGGAAAAACAGTTCGATTCAGAATCACTTCCATGGTCAGACTTTCCAATTTTATATCTTTCCGTTAAAAAATGAATTTGTAAATGTGTCAAAACGTTTTGCGCTTGCTGAACCGGCAGTTAAACAGCCTGGTTTGAATAAATTTCTGGTTTGAATAAATATTTTGAATGTACCTCTTGAATCCATTGGACCCGTCTGGTGGGTGGAGAGTTGAGAGGCTACTTCAGTCATGCGAAAAGACCCGTTCGCTAATGCTAATCCTATGGAAGAAATTTATAAAGATATCTCGGTCGCATTTCAATATTTTAAAATGATTTTTTTTTTTTGCATTGAATAGTTGAAATCGATCTGTACAAAAACTATTTTACTTTTCGTTGTTTACTTTTTCAATTTTGTTTACAGGTATTTTTAATTAGGACACTTTCATTTTCGGAACCGGTTTCGAAACTGAAAGCATCCTCATAAAAGAAATCTGCAATCAAAATCGAAAAAGTAAAAAATGGTTTGCATACAGATCGATCTCAACTATTCAACGCAAAAAAAAAAAAAAAAAAAAAAAAAAAAAAAAAAAAAAAAAATTCTTCCATGGGATTAGCATTAGCGAACGGGTCTTTTCGCATGATTGAAGTAGCCTCTTAAGGGGACTCTTTACTCACTTGAAAACACCCGTTCGCCAATGCTATACCTATGGGCAGGCTGTTTTCAAAATTTCTCATTTAAATTTGAATATTTTTAAACGATTTTTTCTTGCATAGGATAGCTGAGGTCGATCTCTAATATGGATACATTTTTACTTTTTCGATTTCGGTTGGAGATTTTTAAAATAAAAGGTACTGTCACTTTCGGAACCGGTTTCGAATGTGAAAGTACCTTCATTAAAGAAAATACAAAAAGTACAAAATTGCCCTATTAGAGATCGAACGCAACTATCCTATGGAAAAAAAAATCTTTTAAAAATATTCAGATTTAAACGATAAATTCGAAAACCGGTAAATTCGAATGAATTCGCCCATAGGTTTAACATTAGCTAACGAGCGTTTTTAAGTGAGTAAAGAGTGAGTGAGGCTACTTCAGTCAAGCGTAAACATCAATTCGCTAATGTTTGTCCAATGGGAGAATTTTTTTTAATATCTCCATTTCCATTTCAAAAATTTTAAATGATTTTTTTTTTTCATTGTATACCTGAGATCGATCTCTACATCTGTCGCTTTTTACTTTTTCAATTTTGTTTACAGGCATTTTTAATGAGGGCAAGGACACTTTCGCTTTCGGAACCGGTTTCAAACGTGAAAGCATCCACATAAAAAAAAAAAAAAATAAAATCTGCAAACAAAATTGAAAAAGCAAAAAACGGCCTTTAAACAGATCGAACTCAGCTATCTAGTGATAAAAAAAAAAAAAAAAATCATTTAAAAACATTGAAAAGCAAACGAGATATCTTTAAAAAATTCTTCCATAGGATTAGTATTAGCAAGCGGGTCTTTTCGCGTGACGGAAAGAATTTTCCGCTCTCCCACCCCATGTAAATCAATTTTTAGTTGTGTTTTTCTTTTCGTATTCACGTGTCTAAAATTTTTAATGAAGGTTCTGGAATAAAAATGAAATGAAGGAAAATAAAATCTGAATCTGCCAAAATGAGGGAGATTTTTACTGTTCATTTGCTATTGCAATGAAATCTTATCAAATTTCTTTACTTTCTCAGATTTCGGAAGAAATATTGAAATTATCAGACTCATTTGACAAATTTCCGAATTCCATGATTTTCCCGTGTTCTCCACAGTTTTTTAATAGACTATTCATCTTGTGAAATTATTTGCGGAAGCAACCGCCGTGGCGAGCAGCCCCTCTTCGTCCGCAGCCCTTTACTCTTCTACTCTAGTCCGACTCTTTTGCGGAAGCAAGGTTCACAGGTCCCCAGCCACGTCCCGAGTAAAAGACATTCTAGCGAAAGCAACGTAGGAAAAAAAAATGTCAAAAATTGAAACCGGATAAATTTAAAAGGGAAATTACACAAATTAAAGACATCGAAAAGCGGTAAGGGAGGGCTCGGGGCGATGAAGCTACCGAAAGACTCCTGCTACTTCGAACTATTAGGCTGAATAAAGCCAGGAAAAAAAATGGCTCATTAAAATTGTTTTCTGAAGATGTTATTAAACCGAAGATTTACTTGGATTAGAGGAAAGTAATTATTCTGTAGCACTTTTTCTTCTTAAATTTAATGTTTATGAAATATGATTGTGGATTATGGTTAATAGATTATTTATGGGCGCAATCTTGTTGGTGTACTCTTTATTATGTGGAAATGTAAAGCTATTAAGATAAATAGACTTGTTAAAATTATCCGTTGGATATTTAATTAAATCAAATTCAGATGAATCGGAGAGGTAGTTACCCTCATTAATAAAATGTATACTTAATTTTATAAGAAGTGTTAAAATCATACTCAAAGTTCGTCAGATTTTAACACACAAAATATTAAATTAAGCATAGATTTTAGAAATATTTTGAGAACTAAAAAAATAATAATAAACATCTTTCAAGAAGACAAAAAAAAAAAAGCAATTAAAAACATTAATTTCCTGACGTGATATTTTAAATATACGAATGCATTCTACGCCCATACAGTTAGCATTAGTAAGGGAATTCGGAAGCTGAGTGACTAGCAGCCTTAATTGCTTGACAGAAATTGCATAGCCACTGTGAACGCTCTCCGAGACCGCTTGATTGAAAAATGAATAAAAATATTGGGTACTTGTTAGTTATCCCGTCGACCAAATTACTGTCGCCAAATTGTAAGATTAAGTGCCAATAATAGTAAATAGTTAGTAAGTAAAAATAATATTAAGTGCCATATCGTAAATGTCACATTCACTTGACAACACGTGTTTACGTCATCAAATGATTTTTATTTCGACGTTTTATTTGTATTTTTATTAATGTTGTACTAATTTATTTGTTTTTTCGTTATTTAAAATAAAAATTATGTCAATTTGTATAATTTGGCGAGTGGTTTGGCGATTTATATAATTTGGCGAAATTGGTCGACGGGATAACTAACAAGTACCAAATATTGATTAATTCATGTCATAGGATACGGATCCTGTACTAAAGATTATGAAAGGACTAGCAGGGCCGTAGGAAGGTCTTCAGAGCCCCCCCCCCCCCAAACATATTTTTCGTCGCCCCCCCCCCTTTAAAATTTTAGAGAAATATCTATATTTAATTTTCCACCCAAGCTCCATTTTATAACAACACCAGCGGAGTTTCGCTGGTCGGATTTTCCAAAACGAACTTCAAATTGAACGAATTTGTAGTTGGGCTGCACTGCTTTCGGCAACGTACACCCATAGGGACTATGTCCGCCCCGATTTCGAATCATACGAACCTTGAATTATTGTAATTTTTTTTATTTCGATCCAGATTAAACTCAAATTTTCAACATTTCGTGCACGTTGCTACAGGAACAGATTTCATATTCTTAGAACGTGAATTTAATCAAAGGAGTTGCAAAATTTAACTGAATATTCTTCCATTTAGGGGAAAAATGTCAAAAAAATCGCCGAAGAATGCGAAAGAACGCCAAAAATTGCATAAAAAAATTCGAAGTTCATAGAGATCAAACTTCACTTATATTGGGCTAAAAAATTAAACCGGGATTTTTTTTTTTTTTTTTTTTTTTTTTTTTTTTTTTTTTTTTTTTTACGAATACTAAAAAAACTACCAGAAAAGTGAAAAAAAGCTAAAAATCACATAAAAATTCTCGAAAATTTTAAAAACAGCAGAGGTCAAAATTTGGCAAAAAAGTTTGAAACTGAATTCCTTTTACAAATGTTATAAACCGCTAAGTATTGCTCATAAACAAAATAAATAATAAACTAGTTGGATGTGCCAATCCCAAAACTTTCTTCTATCTTATACATCTTAATATTTAAGAAACTAGCTACACATGTTAATATTTCAATATTATAAATTCAATACTATACCAACTTTGATTTTCATCTTAAATTTCAGCTTCAGTCAATTAAACGAACTAAAAACGAGTTAATCTATATCATGATATTTGTTAAAATTAATAGTTTTTTCTTATTCTGTTGTTATCAGATGTTTGCGAATAGCCGGCATAGCAGGAAGCGAGTTCCCGCCTTTGTACGAGCCGCCGATGGAAAATAGAACTACGAAAAATCAAGAAAAGTATACAAAAATCGCTATCACAGAGCCCCTTTACTGCGCAATATTCCCAAATTCAAGGAGGACCTGTTATCCAAAGCCAAAAACATGCACAAAAAATTAGGTTTAATTGTATGCATAACTTCATACACTTTTCGATGGTACAATAATGAAAATGGTACCGACATCGCAATTATAGCTCCCCCTTCAGGCGGAAGTTTCCCAAATTCAGGGAGGACCTTCGTGCCATGAGCAAGAACAAACACAAAAAATTTGGCTCAATTCTATGCATAACTTCATACACTTTTCGATGGTACAATATTCAAAATGGCACAAAAATCGCTATTATAACGCCCCCTACAGGCGATTTTTTTCCAAATTAAGGAAGGACCTGCTTGCCATAGCCAAGAACTTAAAATAAAAATTTGGTTCAATTCGATGCATAACTTCATACACTTTTGGATGGTACAATATTCAAAATCGCATAAAAATCACTATTACAGCGCCCCCTACCGGCAAATTTTTTCCAAATTCAGGGAGGACCTGCTTGCCATATGCAAAAACTTAAAATAAAAATTTGGTTCAATTCTATGCATAACTTCATACACTTTTGAATGGTACAATATACAAAATCGTACAAAAATCACTATTACAGCGCCCCCTACCGGCGAATTTTTTCCAAATTCTTGGAGGACCTACTTGCCATATCCGAAATCTTAAAATAAAAATTTGGTTCAATTCTATGCATAACTTCATACACTTTTGGATGGTATAATATTCAAAATCGCCCAAAAATCGCTGTTACAGCGCCCCCTACCGGCGAATTTTTTCCAAATTAAGGAAGGACCTGCTTGCCATAGCCAAGAACTTAAAATAAAAATTTGGTTCAATTCGATGCATAACTTCATACACTTTTGGATGGTACAATATTCAAAATCGCACAAAAATCACTATTACAGCGCCTCCTACCGGCGAATTTTTTCCAAATTCAGGGAGGACCTACTTTGCATATCCGAAAACTTAAAATAAAAATTTGGTTCAGTTCTATGCATAACTTCATACACTTTTTGATGGTACAATATTCAAAATCGCACAAAAATCGCTGTTACAGCGCCCTCTACCGGCGATTTTTTTTCAAATACAGGGAGGACCTACTTGCCATATCCGAAAACTTAAAATAAAAATTTGGTTCAATTCTATGCATAACTTCATACACTTTTGGATGGTACAATATTCAAAATCGCACAAAAACCGCTATTATAGCGCCCCCTACCGGCGATTTTTTTCCAAATTCAGGGAGGATCTGCTTGCCATAGCCAAAAACTTAAAATAAAAATTTGGTTCAATTCTATGCATAACTTCATACACTTTTTGATGGTACAATGGCGACAGACAGACGGACAGATGGACACACGGACAGACAGACATTTTCTATAAACATGTTTTTTGGGATCTCTTACCCCTAAAACGTGTAAATCCGTCGAAAACCGGAAGTCGAAAAAAATTTCGATTACAATACTTTCTTCTATTGAAGATAGTAGAAAGTAAAAATATGGAAGTCGTTTTCGTATTTTCAATTTTCTCTTCAGTTTGACAATGCCATCCGCGGTCTCCCAGACAGATTTTCTCTAAGCAGAAAATATCCACTTATAACAATTGTTCTCCTGCTCGGATTGGTGCTTTTTATTAAATGCATATATATATATATACAGATTTACTAATTTAAAAAAAAAAAAAAAAAATTACTTTTGGGATGTCGTTTTCATACATTCCAGTTTTCTCCAGTTTAAAATTGTCACCCAAGTTGAAATTTAAGAAGAAAAAAAATACTACCTTCGGATAGAAGGTACCTTTCTATGGGCAACGAAGACGGGTTTCCTAGTAGATAATAATAAAGACAGATGTTTGTCTGTCCAGAGTTTTTCTTTGTCTGACCAGATGTTTTTCTGTTCAGGACAAAATTTGACAGGAAGGTTACCTGTATGCCGGAAGTTATGCACCTCGAAACAGGTGTTTAAATTTTTTGATTCGAATTTTTTTCATTTAATTTTTTAGGCTATTTTTTGGAGTTTCGTGCTTTTTTCCCCACATTCACAAAATGAATCTATTTTCAATCCATCTGTCCAATTTAGCCGAATATAGTAAAGTAGTTTTCTTCGATTTTTAAATATTTCGCGAATTTTTTATGCGATTTTTAACTTTTTTTCGCGTTACGACGTGATTTTATGACATTAGTAAAAGGAATCAGGTTTCAGTCTTTTAGCCCGATGTACTAAATTTCGTCATTTACGATTTTTGAATTTTTCATGAACGTTTTTTTAAAGACCCGTGTGAGTAGCAGAGATTTTATCTCACATTTGAAAAAAATTTCCTCTTTAGAAAGGAAAATTTCTAGAAATTTTGATCTTTGATTCGCGACTTTTTCGTGTTATGAAGGAAAAAAGTCATGCGTAAAAGTTCAGTTTCTAATAGGGAAAAGTACAATGTAGCAAAGTTGGCGGAACACTCCTGTGATTTGATTTGACAAAAATGCATCTTTATATTTAGTAAGGATGTTAGGTAATTTTTACGTTAGATTGGTGAGTTTTCTATATTTTCGCGGAAAATGAGCAAATCAAATCAAATTTGATTTGATTTGCTCATTTGCTCAAAAATAGCTTAAGTTTTTTTTGTATGTGTTTGAACGAAAAAAAAAGTTACGGAAAAAATCCTTCAATTCACTGATTTTTTTTTTTTCTTTGAGAGAGTGTAAAAGGAACCCATTTTCCATCTTTTATCCCAATATAGTAAAAATTTTGCCATTTGCGGCACGGATTTTTGACATCCCTAAAAGGGATCAGGTTTCAGTCTTTTAACTCAATACAATAAATATATCCATAGAAATTTTTGAATTTTTTACGCACATTTTATGTGATTTTTAGCGTATTTTTGTCTTTCACGGCGATTTTTTAACATTCCAGTTTTAATCTTTTGGCTCGATATAATCAATTTTCTCTCAGCGATTTTTGAATTTTTGCCCAATTTTTTATAAGATTTTTACACTTTTTTTTTGCGTTTTGCGGAGTTTTTTTTACATTTTTTTTTTTTTTCTGAAACCGAAGAATTATCCAGTAGATTTTGCTGCTGTCATAATTAAGCTGAAGTGGAAAAATAACAAATTTGTTCCTGTAGCAACGTGAGCTACGATGCTGGAAAATTTCACTTTTATCTGGACACTATCGATTTTATCGAAAAAAAAATACAATAATTCAATTATTGTTTGATACAAGATCGGAGCGGAAATATCCGGAACAGGTTTACGTTGTGGAAGGCAGTGAAGGCCCCCAATGGAGAACTCCAAAAAATAGGTTCTTTTTTTAAAAAAAGCAATCAGCGAAGCCGGCGAAGCTCTGCTAGTAGATTAAATAAATGCACAATATAATTTATGTATAGTTAACATAAGTAATTTATCGAGACAAGGGAAAAGAAATGTTAAAAACGAAACAGGTCGAACATAAGGGGATAGGCGGCATATGCAATACACATAGATGCCCGCTTATTGGAGTCCCCAACGAGATTAAGAAGCATATATTTTTTGAACATTTGAAAAAAAAAAATGAGGCTTAAAAGTTTTGAGTTCCGAATTTTGCTCACTTTTAAGAGCGGCCCCAAAAAAGAAAATTTATAAAGTATTTGGAGCCTGCAAAATTTCTTTCATCTGGGCACCTTTAAAAAGAATGGTAGCTATAGAAAAAAAGAGCAAGTCTGTTTTGGTTAAAAGAAGTAATAGTATTAAGAAAGTTTTTAACCTTATTGGGGCCCCCAACGAGATTAAAAAGCATATTTTAAAAACATTTGAATAATAAAAATTGGGTCTAAAAGTTTTCAATCTTGAGTTCCGACTTTTCGTCACTTTTATAGGGGCCCCCCAAAAAAGTCAATTAAAAAAGTATTTAGAGTCTGCAAATTTTCTTTCATCTGGGCACCTTTTAAAAGAATCGTGACTGTAGAAAGAAAGCACATGGCTGAAGGAAGTAATAGTATTAAGGAAGTTTTGAAACTTATTGGGGCCCCCAACGAGATTAAAAAGCATATTTTTAAAACATTTGAATAATAAAAATGAGGCCTAAAAGTTTTGAATCTTGGCCTCCAACCTTTCCTCACATTTATAGGGGCCTTAAAAAAGACAATTCAAAAAGAATTTAGGGCCTGCAAAATTTCTTTCATCTGAGAATCTTTAAAGAGAATGCTGGCTATAAAAAAAAGTGCATATCTGTTTTGGTCAAAAGAAGTAATAGTATTAAGAAAGCTTTGAACCTTATTAGGGCCCCCAACGAGATTAAAAAGCATATTTTAAAAACATTTGAATAAAAAAATGAGGCCTAAAAGTTTTGAATCTTGGGCTCCAACTTTTCCTCCCGTTTATAGGGGCCCCTAAAGAAATACAATTCAAAAGAATTTAGAGCCTGCAAGATTTCTTTCATCTGGGAACCTTTAAAGAGAATGCTGGCTGTAGAAAGAGCACATTTGTAGATTTTTGTACATTTGTAGATTGTAGAAAAGCGCATTTGTTTGAAGGAACTAATAGTATTAAGGAAGTTTTGAAACTTATTGGGGCTTCCAACGAGTTTAAAAAGCATGTTTTTTAAACATTTGAATAAAAAAATGAGGCCTAAAAGTTTTGAATCTTGGGCTCCAACTTTTCCTCCCGTTTATAGGGGCCCCTAAAGAAATACAATTCAAAAGAATTTAGAGCCTGCAAAATTTCTTTCATCTGGGAACCTTTAAAGAGAATGCTGGCTGTAGAAAGAGCACATTTGTAGATTTTTGTACAGTTGTAGATTGTAGAAAAGCACATTTGTTTGAAGAAACTAATAGTATTAAGAAAGTTTTGAAACTTATTGGGGCTTCCAACGAGTTTAAAAAGCATGTTTTTTAAACATTTGAATAAAAAAAATGAGGCCTAAAAGTTTTGAATCTTGGGCTCCAACTTTTCCTCCCGTTTATAGGGGCCCCTAAAGAAATACAATTCAAAAGAATTTAGAGCCTGCAAGATTTCTTTCATCTGGGAACCTTTAAAGAGAATGCTGGCTGTAGAAAGAGCACATTTGTAGATTTTTGTACATTTGTAGATTGTAGAAAAGCACATTTGTTTGAAGGAACTAATAGTATTAAGGAAGTTTTGAAACTTATTGGGGCTTCCAACGAGTTTAAAAAGCATGTTTTTTAAACATTTGAATAAAAAAATGAGGCCTAAAAGTTTGGAATCTTGGGCTGCAACTTTTCCTCCCGTTTATAGGGGCCCCTAAAGAAATACAATTCAAAAGAATTTAGAACCTGCAAAATTTCTTTCATCTGGGAACCTTTAAAGAGAATGCTGGCTGTAGAAAGAGCACATTTGTAGATTTTTGTATAGTTGTAGATTGTAGAAAAGCACATTTGTTTGAAGAAACTAATAGTATTAAGAAAGTTTTGAAACTTATTGGGGCTTCCAACGAGTTTAAAAAGCATGTTTTTTAAACATTTGAATAAAAAAAATGAGGCCTAAAAGTTTTGAATCTTGGGCTCCAACTTTTCCTCCCGTTTATAGGGGCCCCTAAAGAAATACAATTCAAAAGAATTTAGAGCCTGCAAGATTTCTTTCATCTGGGAACCTTTAAAGAGAATGCTGGCTGTAGAAAGAGCACATTTGTAGATTTTTGTACATTTGTAGATTGTAGAAAAGCACATTTGTTTGAAGGAACTAATAGTATTAAGGAAGTTTTGAAACTTATTGGGGCTTCCAACGAGTTTAAAAAGCATGTTTTTTAAACATTTGAATAAAAAAATGAGGCCTAAAAGTTTGGAATCTTGGGCTGCAACTTTTCCTCCCGTTTATAGGGGCCCCTAAAGAAATACAATTCAAAAGAATTTAGAACCTGCAAAATTTCTTTCATCTGGGAACCTTTAAAGAGAATGCTGGCTGTAGAAAGAGCACATTTGTAGATTTTTGTATAGTTGTAGATTGTAGAAAAGCACATTTGTTTGAAGAAACTAATAGTATTAAGAAAGTTTTGAAACTTATTGGGGCTTCCAACGAGTTTAAAAAGCATGTTTTTTAAACATTTGAATAAAAAAAATGAGGCCTAAAAGTTTTGAATCTTGGGCTCCAACTTTTCCTCCCGTTTATAGGGGCCCCTAAAGAAATACAATTCAAAAGAATTTAGAGCCTGCAAGATTTCTTTCATCTGGGAACCTTTAAAGAGAATGCTGGCTGTAGAAAGAGCACATTTGTAGATTTTTGTACATTTGTAGATTGTAGAAAAGCACATTTGTTTGAAGGAACTAATAGTATTAAGGGTGTATTCGAAAAAATATTTTTCCACCCTCAACAGCTCGAAATTTTCTGAGACATTTTCAGACTCATTTTTAAAAGTAAAAACATGAAACTTGCTGGGGTGATTTCTGAAGACATGTTTAACATGCCGTGTGATTTCATTTTCAGCTCAATTAATTAGAATTTGATTTTTAAACAATTATTTTCTCAATATGACCATTTTTTTCATTCCCAGATCGCCCGCTTCTGAAAATTCGGTTCAAAACGCCAACTTTGACAGCGTTTTTTACAGTATTTTCTGCATTTATCAAAAAATTAAGAAGCACGGCACATTATATAGTTTCTAAATAAGAGAATTTCCCAGTTTGATGCGTTTGAGAGCATAAATGAATTTTAAAATGAATCGGAAAATAACCAGTTTGGATCGGAATACACCCTTAAGGAAGTTTTGAAACTTATTGGGGCTTCCAACGAGTTTAAAAAGCATGTTTTTTAAACATTTGAATAAAAAAAATGAGGCCTAAAAGTTTAGAATCTTGGGCTCCAACTTTTCCTCCCGTTTATAGGGGCCCCTAAAGAAATACAATTCAAAAGAATTTAGAGCCTGCAAGATTTCTTTCATCTGGGAACCTTTAAAGAGAATGCTGGCTGTAGAAAGAGCACATTTGTAGATTTTTGTACATTTGTAGATTGTAGAAAAGCACATTTGTTTGAAGGAACTAATAGTATTAAGGGTGTATTCGAAAAAATATTTTTCCACCCTCAACAGCTCGAAATTTTCTGAGACATTTTCAGACTCATTTTTAAAAGTAAAAACATGAAACTTGCTGGGGTGATTTCTGAAGACATGTTTAACATGCCGTGTGATTTCATTTTCAGCTCAATTAATTAGAATTTGATTTTTAAACAATTATTTTCTCAATATGACCATTTTTTTCATTCCCAGATCGCCCGCTTCTGAAAATTCGGTTCAAAACGCCAACTTTGACAGCGTTTTTTACAGTATTTTCTGCATTTATCAAAAAATTAAGAAGCACGGCACATTATATAGTTTCTAAATAAGAGAATTTCCCAGTTTGATGCGTTTGAGAGCATAAATGAATTTTAAAATGAATCGGAAAATAACCAGTTTGGATCGGAATACACCCTTAAGGAAGTTTTGAAACTTATTGGGGCTTCCAACGAGTTTAAAAAGCATGTTTTTTAAACATTTGAATAAAAAAATAAGGCCTAAAAGTTTTTAATCTTGGGCTCCAACTTTTCCTCCCGTTTATAGGGGGCCCTAAAAAAGACAATTCAAAAAGAATTTAGGGCCTGCAAAATTTCTTTCATCTGAGAATCTTTAAAGAGAATGCTGGCTATAGAAAGTAAGCGTGTATCTGTTTTGGTCAAAAGAAGTAACAGTATTAAGAAAGCTTTAAACCTTGTTGCGGCCCCCAACGTGATTAAAAAGCATATTTTTAAAACATTTGAATAATAAAAATGGGGCCTAAAAGTTTTGAATCTTGGCCTCCAACCTTTCCTCACATTTATAGGGGGCCTTAAAAAAGACAATTTAAAAAGTATTAAGAGCGTGCAAAATTTCTTTCATGCAGGCACCTTAAAAAAGAATAATGACTATAGAAAGGAAGCACATTTGGTTGGATGAAGTAATAGTATAACGAAGCTTGGAAACTTATTGGGTCCCTCAGCGAGATTAAAAAGCATATTTTTTAAAAATTTGAATAAAAAAATGGGCTTAAAAGTTTTGAATCTTGGGCTCCAACTTTTCCTCACTTTTATAGCGGGCCCTAAAAAAAGACAATTCAAAAAGAATTTAGGGCCTGCAAAATTTCTTTCATCTAGGAACTTATAAAGAGAATACTGGCTATAGAAAGTAAGCGCATATCTGTTTTGGTCAAAAGAAGTAACAGTATTAAGAAAGCTTTAAACCTTGTTGCGGCCCCCAACGAGATTAAAAAGCATACTTTTTAAACATTTGAATAATAAAAATGGGGCCTAAAAGTTTTGAATCTTGAGTTGCAACTTTCCTCACTTTTATTGGGGGCCCCCAAAAAGACAATTTAAAAAGTATTAAGAGCGTGCAAAATTTCTTTCATGTAGGCACCTTAAAAAAGAATAATGTCTATAGAAAGGAAGCCCATTTGGTTGGATGAAGTAATAGTATAACGAAGTTTGGAAACTTATTGGGTCCCTCAGTGAGATTAAAAAGCATATTTTTTAAAAATTTGAATAAAAAAATGGGCTTAAAAGTTTTGAATCTTGGGCTCCAACTTTTCCTCACTTTTATAGGGGGCCCTAAAAAAGACAATTCTAAAAAATTTTAGAGCCTGCAAAATTTCTTTCATCTGGGCCCCTTTAAAAAGAATGGTTGCTGTAGAAAAAAAGCGCATATCTGTTTTGGTTGGAGGAAATAGTATTAAAAAAGTTTTGAACCTTTGGTTTCACCTTTTTCACCCATTGATAGGCGCACCCCAAAAATACTAAAATGCCATTTTATTTTTTAAGTAGAACTTACAGCCTTCAAAACTTTTTATAAATAATGGTGGATATAGAAGAAAAGCCCATATCTGTTTTCTATTTCTAAATCTGATCAATATCTTTGACAAAAAAAAAAAAGAATTTCGATAAACCAAAATAAAATGCTATTAAAAATACATAAAAAAAAATAATTTTAAAAGTTAAAAAAAAAAAAAAAAAAAAAAAAAAAAAAAAAAAAAAAACCATTTGGCTGAAAGGTACAATAGCTCACTACTGGGCCCCTGACTTTGATCAGGACCCCCCCAAATGGGGTATGGGGGGGGGCGGTCGCTACAGCCCTGGGGATTAGTATAATTAAAATTCATCTATTCAAAAGCATTTTCGTGATTGTATTTCAGAGTGTTCTGAGAAAAATGTTTTCAATAATATTAATTAAAAAAACTACCTACTTTAAGGTAGCTTTTTAAGTATTTTTTCGTATTATACTCCAAAGAAAAAAAGGAAAAGTTATGATGAAATAATCATTATTTCATAAACATTAAAGTGGTTGTTGGAAACCTGTTGCTGGCTAGGTTGCTGGCTAGTTGGAAACCTGTTGAAAATCATATGAAAGATATTCTCAAATTAAAAGTGGCTACTTTTTGACACAATTTTTAATTCATTTCTGTTAATAAAAGTTTCAAATTGGTTGGTGCTTAAAAATAACCTATGTAATCGAACTTTGGTTTTATTTTCTGTTAGATTCTCTCTTTCAAAACTAACCTATTATAATCCTATCAAATAATTTGTTTTAGCCAATTGCATTCTCAAATCGAATTACTAGATAGCAGCACCGTGCTGCATCTTGAGTAAATAATACATAGCAGCGTGCTACGATAGAAGTTAAAAATAATTACTAGATGGCAGCACCACAATTTATTTTGAAAAGTAAATACTAGATGGCAGCAAAATAATTATTTGGGAAAGTAAATACTAGATGGCAGCACCATAATTTTTTAAAAAAAAGTAAATACTAAGCATACTAATTTATTTTTTAACGTAAATACTAGATGGCAGCACCACACGCTATTTTGAAAAAGATGTAATATTTAGATGACAGCAGCCATAGATATGACAGCAGTAAACAAGCGAAGTATCGCCAAACACTTTTCAGAGGTGAAATTCATTTAAAAATTAAGTTCAGGTAAAAGAAGTCGAAGTTTTTCTTAAACTTTTTATCTGCATTCGTTATCTTTAAAAGTATATTTACCAGGGAAAGGAAAGTGAATGTGAGGCCTGCACAAAATTTAGCTGGGTGACTTTATTTGCAACCATTCATTTGAGGCATCAAGGAGACATTCATTAGTAATTTCTAATTTTGAAATTAACACAAAAAGGACTTTCATTGTTAAAAGAAAGTTTGTCTTCGAGCATTTCCAAAAATTCGACTTTTTATACTTGTACTGCGACCGCGCACTGCGGCCATAAGATATAGCGAGGAGATGTTTCAACAACATCATGGAAATACAACAAAATTATTCATTTAGCATCACCCTTTGACGGTGAAGAACCTAAATCAACAAAAGGTATGAGAAATCTACGATAACATACAACGATATTGGCCAACCTTTTGTTGTATATGAATATAACAGACACCAGGGCCGTAGCAAGGTCTTCAGAGCCCCCCCCCCCCCCCAAAAAAAAAAAAACATATTTTTCGGGGCCCCCCTCTAAGATTTTAGAGAAATATCTATATTTATTTTTCCACCCGAGTTCCATTTTATAACAACACCAGCGCAGTTTCGCTGGTCGAATTTTCCAAAACTAACTTCAAATTGAACGAATTTGTAGTTGGGCTGCACTGCTTTCGGCAGCGTACACCCATAGGGGCTATGTCCGCTCCGATCTCGAATCATACGAATTTTGAATTATTTTAATTTTTTTATTTAGATCCAGATTAAATTCAAATTTTCAACATTTCGTTCACGTTGCTGCAGGAGCAGATTTGATATTCTTACAATATGAATTTAATCAAAGGACTTGCAAAATTTAACTGAGAATTCTTCCATTTAGGAAAAAAAGTCAAAAAAATCGCCGAAGAACGCGAAAGAACGCCAAAAATTGCATAAAAAATTTCAAAGTTCATAGAGATCAAACTTTACTTATATTGGGCTAAAAGATTGAAACCATTTTTTTTATTTTACGAATATAAAAAAAACTACCAGAAAAGTGAAAAAAAAAGCTAAAAATTACATAAAAATTCTCGAAAATTTTAAAAACAGCAGAGGACAAAATTTGGCAAAAAAGTTTGAAACTGAATTCCTTTTACAAATGTTATAAATTGCTAAGTATTGCTCATAAACAAAATAAATAAATAAAAAATATGGAAGTCGTTTTCGTATTTTCAATTTTCTCTTCAGTTTGACAATGCCATCCGCCTGGCCCAGACAGATTTTCTTTAAGCAGAAAATATTAACTTATAGCAATTTTTTTCCCGCTCGGATTGGTGCCTTTTATTAAATACATATATATATGTACAGATTTACTAATTAAAAAAAATAATAATACTTTTGGGATGTTGTTTTCATACATTCCGGTTTTCTCCTGTTTAAAATTGTCACCGAAGTTGAAATTTAAGAAGAAAAAAAATACCTTCGGATAGAAGGTACCTTTCTTTGGGCAACGAAGACGGGTTTCCTAGTAGATAATAATAAAGACAGACTGTCGAATAACAAGTCTGTCCAGAGTTTTTCTTTGTCTGACCAGATGTTTTTCTGTTCCGTACAAAATTTGACAGGAAGGTTACCTGTTTGCCTGAAGTTGCTCGAAACAGGTTTTTAAATTTTTTGATTCGAATTTTTTTCATTTAATTTTTTACGACATTTTTTTATATTTTTCGAGTTTCGTGCTTTTTTCCACACATTCATAAAAGGAATCAATTTTCAATCGATCTTTCCATTTTAGCCGAATATAGTAAAGTAGTCTTCTTCGATTTTTAAATATTTCGCTAATTTTTTATGTGATTTTTAACTTTTTTAGCGTATTTTTTGACATTAGTAAAAGGAATCAGGTTTCAGTCTTTTAGCCCCATGTACTAAATTTCGTCCTTGGCGATTTTTGAATTTTTCACGAACGTTTTTTTTTCCCTTTTTAAGACCCCTGTGATTAGAAGAGATTTTATCTCACATTTGAAGAAACTTTCGTCTTTAGAAAGGAAAATTTCTAGAAATTTTGATGTTTGATTCGCGACTTCTTCGTGTTATGAAGGAAAAAAGTCATGCGTAAAAGTTCAGTTTCTGATAGGGAAAAGTACAATGCAGCAAAGTTGGCGGAACACTCCTGTGATTTGATTTGACAAAAATGCATCTTCATATTTAGTAAGGATGTTAGGTAATTTTTATGTTTTTATGTTAGATTGGTGAGTTTTCTATATTTTCGCGGAAAATGAGAAAATCAAATCAAAGCTTTTTTTTGTGTGCGTGTGTTTGAATGAAAGAAAAAGTTACGGAAAAAATCCTTCAATTTATTGATTTCTTTCTTTCTTTTCTTTTCTTTTCTTTTTTTTTTTTTTTTTTTTTTTTTTTTTTTCTTGGAGAGAGAGTGTAAAAGGAACCCACTTTCTATCTTTTATCCCAATATAGTAAAAATTTTGCCATCTGCGGCACGAATTTTTGACATCCCTAAAAGGAATCAGGTTTCAGTCTTTTATCTCAATATAGAAAATATGTCCATAGAAATTTCTGAATTTTTTACGAACGTTTTATGTGATTTTTAGCGTATTTTTGTCTTTCACGGCGATTTTTTCACATTCCAGTTATAATCTTTTGACTCGATATAATCAATTTTCTCTCAGCAATTTTCAATTTTCGCCCAATTTTTCATAAGATTTTTACTCTTTTGTTTTCGCGTTTTGCGCAGTTTTTTTTTTTTTTTTTTTTTTTTTTTTTGACATTTTTTTTTTCTGAAACCGAAGAATTATTCAGTAGATTTTGCTGCTGTCATAATTAAGCTGAAGTGGAAAAATAACAAATTTGTTCCTGTAGCAACGTGAACTACGATGCTGGAAAATTTTACTTTTATCTGCACACTATTACTTTTATCGAAAAAATCATCGAAATTCGAAAAATATCGAAAAATTCAATGATTGTTTGATTCAAGATCGGAGCGGGAATATCCGGAACAGGTTTACGCTGCGGAAGGCAGTGAAAGCCCCCAATGGAGAACTCCAAAAAATAGGTTCTTTTTTTTAAAAAAGCGATTAGCGAAGCTCTGCTAGTAGATTAAATAAATACACAATGTAATTTATGTATAGTTAACATAAGTAATTTATCGAGACAAGAGAAATGAAATGTTCAAAACGAAACAGGTCGAACATAAGGGGATAGGCAGCATATGCAATGCACATAGATGCCCGCTTATTGGGGTCCTCAACGAGATTAAGAAGCATATATTTTTTAAACATTTGAAAAAAAAAAACTGAAGCTTAACAGTTTTGAATCTTGAGTTCCGAATTTTGCTCACTTTTAAGAGCGGCCCCCAAAAAGGAAAATTTATAAAGTATTTAGAGCCTGCAAAACTTCTTTCATCTGGGCACCTTTAAAAAGAATGGTAGCTATAGAAAAAAAGGGCATGTCTGTTTTGGTTAAAAGAAGTAATAGTATTAAGAAAGTTTTTAACTTTATTGGGGCCCCAAACGAGATTAAAAAGCATATTTTTAAAACATTTGAATAATAAAAATTGGGCCTAAAAGTTTTGAATCTTGAGTTCCAACCTTTCCTCACTTTTATAGGCGGCCCCAAAAAAGTCAATTAAAAAAGTATTTAGAGCCTGCAAAATTTCTTTCGTCTGGGCACCTTTAAAAAGAATCGTGACTGTAGAAAGAAAGCACATTTGGTTGAAGGAAGTAATAGTATTAAGGAAGTTTTCAAACTTATTGTGGCCCCCAACGAGATTAAAAAGCATATTTTTAAAACATTTGAATAATAAAAATGGGTTCTAAAAGTTTTTAATCTTGGGCTCCAACTTTTCCTCTCGTTTATAGGGGGCCTTAAAAAAGACAATTCAAAAGAATTTAGAGCCTCCAAAATTTCTTTCATCAGGGAACCTTTAAAAAAAAAATGGTAGCTATAGAAAAAAAAAGGCATGTCTGTTTTGGTCAAAAGAAGTAATAGTATTAAGAAAGTTTTTAACCTTGTTGGAGCCTCCAACGATATTAAAAAGCACATTTTTAAAACATTTGAATAATAAAAATTGGGCCTAAAAGTTTTCAATCTTGAGTTCCAACTTTTCCTCACTTTTATAGGGGGCCCCAAAAAGGTTAATTAAAAAAGTATTTAGATCCTGCAAAATTTCTTTCATCTGGGCACCTTTAAGGAGACTACTGGCTATAGAAAGAAAGCACATATCTGTTTTGGTCAAAAGAAGTAATAGTATTAAGGAAGCTTTGAACCTTATTGGGGACCCCCAACGAGATTAAAAAGCACATTTTTAAAACATTTGAATAAAAAGATGGGGCCTAAAAGTTTTGAATCTTAGGCTCAACTTTTCCCACCTTTATAGGGGGCCCTAAAAAAGACAATCCAAAAGAATTTAGAGCCTGCAAAATTTCTTTCATCTGGGAACCTTTAAAGAGAATGCTGGTTATAGAAAGAAAGCACATTTGTTTGAAGGAACTGATAGTATTAAGGCAATTTTGAAACTTATTGGGACTCCCAACGAGTTTAAAAAACATGTTTTTTAAACATTTGAATAAAAAAGTGAGGTCTAAAAGTTTTTAATCTTGGGCTCCAACTTTTCCTCCCGTTCATAGGGGGCCCTAAAAAAGACAATTCAAAAAGAAATTAGAGCCTTCAAAATTTCTTTCATCTGGGAACCTTTAAAGAGAATACTGGCTATAGAAAGAAAGCGCATATCTGTTTTGGTCAAAAGAAGAAATAGTATTAAGAAAGTTTTGAACCTTGTTGGGGCCCCCAATGATATTAAGTAGCATATTTTTAAAACATTTGAATAATAAAAATGGGGCCTAAAAGTTTTGAATATTGAGTTCCAACTTTTCCTCACTTTTATTGGGGGCCCCCAAAAAGGCAATTTAAAAAGTATTAAGAGCGGGTAAAATTTCTTTCATCTGGGCACCTTTAAAAAGAATAATGACTATAGAAAGGAAGCACAATTGGTTGAAGGAAGTAATGGTATAACGAAGTTTTGAAACTTATTGGGTTCCTAAGTGAGATTTAAAAGCATATTTTGAAAAATTTGAATAAAAAAAATGGGCTTAAAAGTTTTGAATCTTGGGCTCCAACTTTTTCGCACTTATATAGGGGCCCTAAAAAAGACAATTAAAAAAGAATCTAGAGCCTGCAAAATTTCTTTCATCTGGGCCCCTTTAAAAATTGGTTCCTGTAGAAAAAAAGCGCATATCTGTTTTGTTTGATGGAAGTAATAGTATTAAAGAAGTTTTGAACCTTTGGTTTCACCTTTTTCGCCCATCGATAGGTGCACCCCAAAAATACTAAAATGCCATTTTATTTTTTTAGAACTTACAGCCTTCAAAAACTTTTATAAAGAATGGTGGATATAGAAGAAAAGCACATATCTGTTTTCTATTTCTAAATCTGATCAAGATCTTTGACAAAAAAAAAAAAAAAAAATGAATTTCGATAAAACAAAATAAAATGTTATTAAAAATACATAAAAAAATAATTTAAAAAGTAAAAAAAAAAAAAAAAAAAAAAAAAAAAAAATCAGCTGAAAGGTACAATAGCTCACTATTGGGCCCCTGACTTTGCTCAGCCCCCCCCCCCAAATGGGGGGTATGGGGGGCGGTCGCTACGGCCCTGACAGACACAGGGGTGGAGTAGATTTGACAAACAGAATTATGGAAGGAGAAAAGATATGATTGAGCATAGGGATGCACCGAATAGTGATTTTGGCCAAATACCGAATATTCGGCCTACAGGCGAACCGAATACTGAATATTCCGCTAGCCGAATAGTAACTGTACAGCCGATTACCGAATATTCAGCTGGCCGGATAAGTTTATATTTCAAAGTTTAAAGGTATTTAAATATTAAATTTTAAAACTATTTTACATAATATTTAATAAAAAAAAACTTACATTTTGATAAACAAGAGCTTTTTACAAGTAAACTTGATACTGAAAGAAATCCACTTTGAGTTATTTAATAAGAAGATAGTTATAAAACTTTTTTAATTAATAAAATTTTAAGTTTCATGTTTTCTGCTGCGAATTAAAACAAATTAGAATTTTTTTAAATTCTAAAACAAACATTCTAAAATAAAAGAGAAATTGTGAAAAAAATTAGAAGAAAAATTTTACAGTGTCTCAGGAAAAGTTTCGTTTATTTCGCAGGAAAAGACTAAAGTAAAAATAAATCTCTCTAAAATATCTTTATTATTGATAAAACTGTGAACGGAAATTCAGTTTTGGCTTGTATAGTTACACACCCAGTATTTTTGATTGAATTCAGTTATGACTTGTATAGTTACACACCCAGTATTTTTGATTGAATGTTCAATCAAAAATACTGGGTGTGTAACTATACAAGCCAAAACTGAATTTCCGTGTTCAATCAAAAATACTGGGTGTGTAACTATACAAGCCAAAACTGAATTTCCGTTCACAGCTTTATCAATAATAAAGATATTTTAGAGAGATTTGTTTCATATTAATTTTGCTTGTATTAAATGTAATGATATCATTGAAAATGACTGAATTTTGGGCAATAACTCTATATAAATACTGTCAAATGCATTCTGAATAAAAGAATGTCTAGCTCATAGTTATGAATGGTGGTAATTTCCAACAGTTCTGTTCATGATATCATATTTCACAGAAATCAAAGCAAGTTTGTTGAAAATATAGTTATGATATCTTCATTAGTGGTACTGCAACAAACGAAAATCCAAGTTTGATCTCGAATGAGATGAGATACACTGTATTTATGACTGAATAAGTGGATTGCGATTATGGTTTACAGGACAAAAATTGTCTGTCTTGACGTTTGTTAGCAACCCTGAAAGTTTTTCTATTTTGTTTAGAAACACCCTTTTTTGTGTAAAAGCAGGAAACAAATAATTTCCTGGACAATATTCTGTAACTGGCATTGGCACATTATTAATGGTTCCTCATTAATGGTTAATTTTCTTAAATAATATATTACAAACAGCAAATAAATAATGTAAAACATTCTATTTTATTTAAATATGATTCTCTTTATCTAATTATTCTGAATATCTTTATAAATTGACAGTTAAAAGTAGAAGTTATGTAAGGTTTTTAAAAATACGTTTTAAGAAGTTTTTTTAAAGTACTATGTTCGGCAGAATATTTCGATATTCGGCCAAACCGAATATTCGGCAGAACGAGTAGTTTGATATTCGGCCTAACCGAATATTTGGTAACATGGCCGAATACCGAATAGATACCAAATACTCGGTGCATCCTAATTGAGAAGCAAAAGATGGCCTATTCACAAAGTTTTCCTATCCTACAAGTTTTTAGATTTAAAGTACATCTAATGCTTGGTTATTACACAAATGGCGAGCATGAAGAAAACAAAAAACTAAAAAGATGCTGAATTCGGCTGACTTTCGCCTTCGAGCTGATGAACGCCTGTGTAAAATTAATAATAAGTCCAAAGTTAGCAGAAAAATAAAAAGTGATGTATAAAAAGGCGTTCAAGAGTAAAAGTATAGAGGGCCTACTCAGCATATCCCACCAAAACAAGCGTGTCTAGATGAAATTGGCCAAATAGGGAAGAAAAAAGAATAAGATGCAAATATTCAAAGATAAATGTGTTGCGGGACTTTGTTATAACAAAACTAACAATTGTTTCAAAAATATTCATGTAAATTAAAATCTTAAAGATCTTCAATTTTTGTGCCATTTTGCAAGATGTTGCAGAAATGCAACAAACACCTTTTTCATGATAAATTTTTATTTTTATTTTCAAAATTATTTAAATTATTTTTTACATGCTCAAAATGATGTATGGGGCATTCTCACAATCTTTTGACTTTCAGGAATAAAAATCTGGTGAAATTAAACTTGCTAAAATAACGTTTTAATCTGATAGACGGCTTAAAGATTCAAAATAAGGGAAAAATGCAGCGAAAAAGTTTTTATTTAACTGAGGTTTAAGAGGCTACTTCAGTCAAATGAAAAGACCCGTTCGCTAATGCTAATCCTATGGAAGAAATTTATAAAGATATCTCGGTCGCATTTCAATATTTTTGAATGATTTCTTTTGCATTAGACAGCTGAGATCGATCTGTACAAAGGTTGTTCTTTACTTTTTCGATTTTGTTTACAGATATTTTTTATGGGGACACTTTCATTTTCGGAACCGGTTTCGAAAATGAAAACATCCTCATAAAGAAAATCTGCAATGAAAATCTAAAAAGTAAAATACGGCCTGCATACAGTTTGATCTTAGCTATCCAATGGAAAAGAAATCATTCAGAAATATTGAAATGAAACCGAGATATCTTTATAAATTTCTTCCATAGGATTAACATTAGCGAACGAGTCTTTTCGGCTGATTGAAGTAGCCTCTTAAGTTAAACTTGCGAGTTTAATTTTCCTTGCCATTTTACCACTAAAACTTTTTATTTTCTTCTAAATTTTTACTTATAATGAATTTGCATAGTACCCACAGGACATTCAAATAAGAAATAATAACAATGTAGAATTTTTAGTACAAAATTTTGGTATAACATTGTCTTAAAGGGGTGTTAAAGAAGGAGACGGTAAGGTAACAAAAAGGGGAAGGTATATGAAAAAAGGGACGGAAAGGGGAAAAAGGATGGTAAGGATGGGACGGTAATGAAAATTACCACCTATATTTAGGCAAATCTTGTTAAGACTAAGTGATAGCCACAATGTTCATTGACTTTTAGAAACAGTTATTTACATTGGATTAAATTAAAAAAAAATAATTTACCTCAAAAAGTGCAGGAATAAATCTCGGGGTCGGTAAGACTACCAATAAAGCCAGGATGCTTGAAATTGATATTTAAATGCTGATTTAAATTCTGCAGTAAATTTCCTGTCAAAGAATTTTAGATATTCTTTCTCTAGCATACTTATGCATGAGAAAAAACTTGAAAAAAAATTCTGTTACTGCATCTGAAGGATTTTTTGCATAATTTTAGAAGAGGGACGGTAAGGAATCTAAAACCCAGGGACACAGAGTTAAAAAATAATAATAACAACCATAAAAATGTGTGCAGGTTAATTTTTTACTACATATATATGTAAAACAATAGTCCCGGTTTCGGAAACAAATTACATCGAGTTACTTTTATTGAAACAATTTTATACAGACCATTCCAAACTTATAAATCAGTATCAGGGACACAGGACCGTATAGGAGTTTCCTGGATATTTGGATCCCCAACATCGTCCAAAACTTATTTATCTCGTTAATATTGTTATGCAATCATGCAATGGGATGTTCCCCAGTATATGAAATAAAAAAGCTCCACAAGAATATGTACTAAAATAAAAATTATTATTCAGGGACTTAAAAGTCAAAAGAATGTGAGAATGCCCCATATTCTAACATCCCATTAAATATTTTTCAAATCGCGAGTTGTTGAGTTACAAAGGGCTAAATAACAGTCTATTCGTTCTTGAGATGTTAGCTGTAAAAAGATTTTATTTACTTTCACGACAACAACAATAATACATATTAGAGAATAAATTTTATATTAATTCAGTATTTAAGTATTAGAATAAATTCCTTTATAGTTATTCGATCTAGAGGTCTTCACTGGCCAACATTTTCAGGTCCGGCCCGAAAGAAAGCTATCTCGGCCCGGTGTAAAATTTAAAAGTTTGGCCCGGCCCGTTTAGATTTTTACGGTTCACGGCCTGGCCTAGCCCGTACAAAAATCACTGAAAACAGGCTCGGCTCGTGCAAAAATCAGTGAAAACTGGCCTAGTCCAGTCCGGCTCAATTTCTACAAAAAAATTAGATTTTTCTTAACATACTGTTAAGGCTCTTTCAAAGAATACTGCATACATATTTATGGGAAAATTTCACAGCTATATTTTAGATTATTATTCGTTCGCAAGACAAGAAATGCACAATAGCAATTTAATAATTACTTAGACTTTTAGATTTTTTAACATTCAAACAAAGATTCATTAAAAAAATTGCTAGCTTAGAATAAAAGAAAAAAGAGGGTTAAATATTTATAAAAAAAAAAAAAAACGGAAAAAGCTATTCGATTCCAAATCGCTTCAATAGTCAGGCCTGTCAATTTTATGCTTTATAGTTTAAAAAGAGTTTGAAAGTTTCTTGTTGTTGAGCACGGAACTTGAGAACCTTAAGGCATATTTCCAGTGATTGCTTTAACATAAGTTCATTATCTCTATTACTATTTTTACAAAACAAATGACCTACCCGACAGATCCTGGCAACAATTAAGTCCAGTTTCTGCCCTGCTCATCTATGTAGAGGAAAAAATGTAAGCCAGCCCGGCCCCGCTCGCGAGTCTGCTAAAAAATTAAGATCGGGCCCGCACAATGTAACTATCCGATGCCGATTTCTACGCTGGACATATTACATGCACTTCTGCATCGATGTTGTCAAACTAGCTTCAGCTCGTACAGCACATTTATACTTATTCTCACGAAAGCCATATATACATTGAAAAATGGTTCATATTTTATCGGCTTCGTTTTAATTTTTTATCCGGTCCGTGGGTTCAATTTTTTTTTTGTCCGCCCGGCCCGGCAAAAATATTGTCCTAATTCTGCCGTCCCGGCCCGGGCCTCGACCAAGCTGACCTCTAATTCATTAATTAATAAATAAGTATGGAATATACAATTTTAGCGAATTTTCATTTGATGCTTAAATAGTTTAGAAGAAAAAATCTAAGCTTAATTTAGAGAAAACACCATAATGTTAAAAGTAATTAATATTTTTTCTATAGCTTTTTGGATATTTTTTTAGTATGGTTCTCAAAAAAATATTTTTCCAGCTCAAGAATGCAAAACTTTCTGACACATTTTCTGACTCTTTTTTAAACGTAAAAACATGACCAGTGGCGCCTACTTATATAGAGGCCCATGGGGCTCGAGACTACCCAATAATTTGCTCTTCAGCCCGCCTAATTTCTATTACTCTATTTTATTATTTATTTTCCATTCTTTCTTACATTTTTTTTGATTTTTCTCAAACAAAATTTCTTTTTGTTGACGTTCACAAAATCATTTTGAAAAACTTTAAGGATAGAAGTAACAAACACGTATGATCAGTAAGAGTCTTTTTAGCATACGTACAATTAAATTTCTCTCAAAAGAGAAATTTCTTGCATACTGTTACACAGTGACTTGTACACAGTGAATACAGGTCAATGACAATCTCTTTCAATGCCGTATGGTATCCATAAAGCACTTATGTGACCGATATTTTTTACTTGATGGGTAGTTTTTATTTTGGGTACATTTGGGTTGTTCAAAATATTTCATTGTGCTAATTGACACTTTTCTTTTTATGAAGAGTGGATTTATCTGCGTAAAAAAATATGTACTGAATTTTATTCTCCTCCCTTTATCTTCACTCGACGAAACGTAATACAAATACAATTCATTCAAAATAAAGTGACCAAATATCAGGGAACAAAAACCAGGATACGTTCACATATTAAATGAATTGCCAAGTAACATAAAAGTAGAGTAGTCGAAGATATTTAGCACAGGCCACCCAAGGTTTAAACTTCAATGTCTGGTAGGAGTTTCTTTAAAAATACCATTTAAAGTTGCGTAATAATTTCAGGGATTCATTTCCTAAATGGGTCATTCCACGTAAAATGAGAGGAAAAAAAAAAAAAAAAAAAAAAAAAAAAAGGGCAATTTATCAAATTACAACGACAATTTGGAAAACGATTTTTTTGAAGACTAAAATTTAAGACATAAAAAATTGCACGGAGTTGATCATACATTACGTACGCCATGAATTAAACATTAATAGTGTTATTATACGTAAACATTGCAAGCCAAAAATATCGTCTGCGACCCGTCAGATTTCAGGAAACTTAAGTATTATCCACCTGAAACTTACGTAAATATCCAAGCATTTCATTGGCTGTTCGGGAAAAGGCTTTTCCATCGTCAGATTTCCAAGAAATCTGACGGTCAATTTTAAATGAAATTTCATTCTTAAACTTCTAAACATCCGACAATATTACTTTTTACACCGTCGGATAGAGAAAAAAATGTTCTTTTAAATGCAATTTGTTTGAAAGCTGTATCTCAATTTGTTTCTGAGTTATTAAATTTTTTTGTAGTTTTTATTACTTTTTTGTCATAGTGGCAACAGAAAGTATCCACCGTTGTTGAAATTAAAGGGAAATACAGATTACTGTATAGACCAATCAGAAAACGAATAAATTGCGGATTAAACCAATGAAAACCTTCAGATATGCTTTTGATTTTCCATCCTGGCGAGAACAATAACCATTTTTCCAAATGGTTAAAAAAGTCGTGGCCACATAGTAACCGATTTTAATAAAATTTGATACACAGGTTCAATTCATATTAAATTTGAGCTAAGCAGAATATCTTCACAAAAATTAAATTATTTTAGCAGTTTTCGATATTTAAAAAACTTGTGATAAATAATGACGTATGTGCAATCGTCCAAAGTTGCATGTTTGAAGTTCTGTAGCTTGAAAACTATTTAACAGAAATGATTTTTTTTTTTTTGCAATATTGTAACCTCTGAAAAATTATCTTCCTATTTATGAGTAATAATAATCTAGTAGCACCATGATAAATCTTTAATTGGTTCTAAAAATTGAAATTTTGTGAATTTTGAGAAAATTTGAAACGTAATAAAAATCGAAGGAATTAAAAAACATCTGTGAAATTGATGTCTGATGTAGTTATTACATATGAAGATCAAATTCCCCAAGTTTGAAAGTTTCCATTTATTTCCTTCATCTTCAAAAAAAAACTTAGAAACTTTAAAAAAAATTACAAAATCATAATTTTTCCTCTTATGTATGAGTAAAAATATAAATAAAGGAAAGGCACGACATTAACAGTATTGCACAGACATAAAGATAAATAAGTCCATGATGTGCTCAAAAAAAATTCAAGATTGCCTTTTGATTCCAAACATAGTAAAAATGGGTTACAAAAGGTAATATCTGTTACATTCCATGAGCTTTTCCTCTTTGATTTCGCGCTAATTTCTTAAAATATTGCCCGATTTCAAGGTGAAAAAAATGAGGTGCTGCCATCTATTTTTTGTATCTGGATTTAGGTTTAATATGTAATTGCTTGTCCAAACTGAATCCATTTTTTCTACTTTAATTAAATATATTCTTGAGGTAAAAATAAACTGAAAGCAAGAATAAAAGTTTCTATATTGAAAATATACACTTTTATCTATAATATAAAATAATTTAAAAGATTTAAAAAGCTTCCCTTCACTTTCAAAGAAGTGATAGAAATATTGCACTTTACCCTCAACATATTTTACTATTTATTTTTTTCTCATTAAGGAATAAAAAGGCAAGAATGAAATTTTCGATATTTAAAATATATACTTTTAGCTATAAGGTAAGAAAAAAATTTAACTTGTCAAAGCTATCCTTCATGCTTAAACGACCAACAGAAATCTTGCATTTTTCCCTAAAAATTTTTGAAAAATAATTTTTTTCCTCATTACGGAATAAAAATACAATTACTAACTTACGCCAATCTGTTACTTATTATTCATTCCTAATTATAAATAAATTTTAATAAAGTCTTTCCATTCCTAAGGCTAATAATCAAAATTGAAATTTTAAGCTTTTAGACAAAACCTCGATTTTGCATCCACTTTTAATGTAAATTTTAATACTTAAATAAACAATCCTGAAATCTATTATTTTACATTTACTCATAAATAGATATGATCTACTTATAGACTGATTTTCATTAAAATATATGACATGACTGCCACAGGTGATTTGCTCATTTTGCATTTAATGACCCAAATCGAATTGCAGAAAATAAGTTTTTTTTAAAAAAAAAAGAAAGTTTAATAAAATTTTGCTTTGGACAATGTGCATAAGATTTGTCGTCCCTCTGATGTGTGGTAATGCAAGACCTCGTAAAAGTTAGCCCCTCCTTGACAGAAAGGCCCCACCAGTGGCCGAGAGGTTCTGCTCTCAAAGCTGGTAGACGGGAGGTGCTGGGTTCGAACCCAATCGCGCCCGTCGGCCTAATCGTTTCGGAGTTTTCGTGGTTTTCTTCGAAACCTTGGATTTCCAAGCGTAAATACGTGTTAGGTTCCCTTAGAAAGTCCCCCACGAAGGGCACTCCCCCCTTAGGGCCTATATCCCTCGTGTTGATATTCGGCCGTCATAAACACAACCAACCAACCAATCTTGACCGAAAATGAGAAAGTGACATATGCATTTCGTTTGATCATCGTATGATCATATTTGATCAATAGTTTTAATCAACTTTATTTAATGAGTTATAATTAAAAATAACCAGGGGAGGGGGGGAGGGTAACTTTTAGGAGATTCAAAAATCCACAAACTTTAAAAAAAAAACTAGCGATCTTTATCAGAAATCGTCAGATCAGATTTGATAAACCGCTCCCAGCGTTTGATCAAACCCGGAAGCAGGGATGTAGTGGGGGGTGTACGGGTGTATACGCCGTATACCTTCTGGATTTCTTTAAGGAACACCGAATTCCCTCTGTTTTTCAAGAAAGCTATAGTATATACATTCTAGGGTATACGTTCTGCCTTGAGCGTATACCCTCTGCTTAGAGCGCGCGCCCTCTGTTTTTTTTTACGACTACACCACTGCCCGGAAGTGCGCGAAAAACCGATATTTCTAGGAGCAGATCCCTAAAAGTTAGCCCCCTCTTGACGGAATTTCGGGGCAAAAATGTTGTCCTCTGACATAAAGTCGTTTGATCAGATTTAATCAAACATTTTTAGCGTTTGATCAAACCCGGAAGTGCCCGAAAAGTCCACATTTCTAGCCGCTGACACCTCATCGGATTCCGCGGACATTTGAGACAAAAACTGTGCGATTGGACGTAAAATCATTTGATTATATTTGATTATATTTGATATAGTTTTAGTTTTTGATGAAACACAAAAGTGCCTATTTAATGTGGCATCAATAAAGATTTCTTCTCTACTCATGCGAATGTAATTTAATAAAATCACAAATGTATACTTTTAAAATTTATCAGTTGAAAACATTTACCCGAAAAATGTTTGAGCCCACCCAATATTTTTCAAAAGTTGGCGCCACTGAGCATGACACACGTGTAGGCATTATTATTGAAGTAATTTATAATCGAACAGTTTTTCATCTTTCGATAGATAAATTGCATTTTGATTTCTAAGCTATTGTTTTCTCCTGGAGACAATTATTTCCTTTCCTCCGTTGTCGCCGCGTTCAGAAATTCGGTTCAAAATGCCAACTTTTACAGCATTTTCCAAAAGATATTCTGGTTAACCAGTAAAATGGAAAAAAACCTTTAGATTACTTAGTTTCTGATTAAAAGCATCTACAATTTTGATGCGTTTGCGTGCCAAAATTAATTCAGAAATGTGTCAGAAAGTAGCCAGTTTGGATTTGAAAACAGCCTTAAGAGCTTACACGATGGAAGTAGGAAGCTAATTTTAAACCTATTGGAGCGTTCTTTTCAAATTTCTCGCTTACATTTAATGTTTTTAAATGATTTTTTTCGCATAGGATAACTGAGGTCGACCTCTAAGAGGGCTGGTTTTCATTTTTTTTTATTTTGGTTGCAGTTTTTATTAATGAGGATACTTTCACTTTCGAAACCGGTACTGGAAGCAAAAGTAACTTTATAAGAAAAATTTGTAACCAAAATCGAAAGAGTAAAAACTAGACCAGTTAGAGTCACAGTGATATGGATTACATTGTCTTAAGAACTACACTAATCACGTGAAGAAACTCGAAAGCTACTGTTAAACCTAGGAGAGCGTTATTTAAAATTTTTCGGTTGCATTTTATTATTTTTAAATGATACTTTCTATTTGCGACAGTTGAGGTTGATCACCAATCGGGTTAATGTTTACTTTTTCGATTTTAGTTGCAGTTTTTTTTTATATATAAAGTTACTTTCACTTTCGGAATTAGTTCCAAAAGGGAAATTAGCCTCATAAAAAAAACTGCAACCAAAATCGAAAACAAATAAACTAACAACGTTAAAGATCAACCTAAGATATCCTATGCAAAAAAACTCATTTAAAAATATTAAAATATAAGCGGAATATTTAAAAATGACTCTCCTATAGGTTTAACACTAGCTTGCGAGTATTTTCGTGTGACTAGTGTAGAAAGGCTCTTAAGTTCTCTGCTCAGCAAACGCTAAACTTTCTGACATAATTTCTGACTTATTTTTAAACGTAAGGGTACGAAATTCGCTGGGCTGACTATTACAGCAATTTGGAATAGAAATGAGTTTTCCATCTTTTGAAAAAAATAAATTACTTATCGAAAGCGATTTTAATGACGTGACAACCTATGTTTATCCCTTTTCTCTGGCTGTTTTTTCTCCTTTCCTCCTGAAATTCGGCTCAAAACGTCAACTTTGACAGTATTTTATGAAAGATCTTTTGCGTTCACCAAAAAATGGAAAACGACATTCGGTTACGTAGCTTCTGAATAATAGCACCTGTCAATTTCATGCGTTTCCGAACAAAACTGAAAAATGTGTTTGAAAGTAGCTCCTTTGGATTTCAGAACAGCCTTAAGGCGGTTCTCAAAGGAAGGAAAAGAAAAAAAAAAATATATGGCTTATTCGGAACAGTGTTACAGACTTAAGTGATTTCTATATTGTAGGTTTAATTTAATTTAATTATTTTTTTTATCAAATATACTATTTTGTCTTTCATTTCTTAGGGAATCTTGTTATTCGATGTTCTATATTCACTTTTTTAATTCCCGTTTCCCACTCGATTAGGTACAAAGATAATCAATTTTCAGCTTATAGCTTGATTCTACAGAAATTGACTGTTTTTTGCTTATATTTGTAAATCTTGTGCCACTGATGAAGTGATTTACAATATAAGCTTTCTTCTGCATCCATCTACTTGCTTTTTCATTTGTAATTTTCATAATTAATTTCATAGTAGTACTACATAATTTAACTAGTATTTATTTCTTTTGTTTATAAATGGTCATTTCATAATATTTGGTCTATATCATCTGCTTAAATGGTTTAATTGTACAGTAAGTTTATATATATGTGTATATATATATACATACTACATACATATATCTTCTTGCTTGACGACGCAAAACTTTCTGACACATTTTCTGATTCATTTTTAAACATAAAATATGATACTTGCATACCTGCAGGTATGATTATTGAAGTTATTTGTAATCGAAGAGTTTTTTAAACTTTCCGATAAAAAAATTACATCTTGAGTTATAAGAGATTATTATCTCAAGACGGCAGTATTTTTTTCGTTTTTTGCACTGTTACATCTGGAAATTTGTATGAAAATGCCAATTGTGATAGCATTTTCTCTAAAATCTCCTGAGTTTACCAACGAAAAGCATTTTGATTACAAAGTTTTTCAATAAGAATACCTGCCAATTTTATATGTTTGCGAAGAAAAATGAATTTAAAAATGTATCAGAAAGTAGCCAGTTTGGCAGAGCAGCGGTAAAAAAATTCCATTGTGGAATACTGTATGTTAGAAACTTACATTTGTATACATTTTGCTTTAAATTTCATACTGGATACATTAAACTGAGCAAATATTTTACAGCTTATATTGTAATAAAAATTTTTTATTAAAAAACTATTACAATAAAACATGATTTCAGAGAATCTACAATAAAAAGTCGACTTTAGAAAACAATCTCTAACTCATTCCAATTATTTACAAAGTTGTATTTTTTTTACTAGATCATTAAAAATAATTTCTAAATCAAATTAAGCATATTGAGCAAACTTTAAATAAATTTGTGCATAGAAAATTTTTATTAATCCTTTGCACTCGAAAATATGTCGTAGATCACTCGCTTGAAAATTGACTGTACCTTTCTTTGTTTCCTTTCCTTTCCTTTCTTTCTTTTTTTTTTTTTTTTTTTTTTTTGAGGGGAGGATTTTAATGGACTATGAATTATTGTAATGACTGTTGTCGTAAGTCACTTTATTAAATAAGAAGTCACTATTCTATTGTAATGACATCTGGATATAATGAAACTTTGCAAGTTCCCTAATCTGGACAATCTCTTAACTTTTTACAATATATAGATTTTATTCAACGATCTCTTCAATATATCCAAAACTTTTGTCTTTTAAAGCTTCTATTAAAGTAATAATTTTAATTTTTTACACCAGATGGTATTGAACGCTGCATATTGGCAATATTGTAAAATTGAAATTGATCAATTTAAAGTGTTTTTAGGTATTTTAAATAATGTAATTATTTTCTATTTATATTATATTAATTGAATTTATCACGGTATTTCAAAATGAATTAACTGAATCCATAGGTTTTAATTTTTGTGTTAACTTAACTGTTTTATTCACCTTAATCTTATCATGCTTTTGGTTATCCTGTGCGGGAGGATATTTTAAAAATCAACTGGGATTTTATTCGGTATGTTGTGTAATATTTCTATTTTTTATGCTATAAATTAAATATTTAAAGGGTTGTATTGTTTTTCCATTTCATGCCATTTGATAATGTTCTGTTTTCATCTTGAAACTATTCTCTTGGTCATATTGGTTGTTTGAGTACAGGAGAAAAAAAATTTTCGGCTTTTGCCTTTTTTATTCACAGAAAACGACCGATTTGCTTATATTATTGAATTCTGTACTCTTGAAAACGTAATTCAATATATAAGTTTTTCAATTTTTTTCGGTATCCATATTCTTCTTCTTTTCTTCCATATTAATACTTGTAATTAAGTATAAGGCACTTTATTTTATACATACAGTTCTATATTATAGGTTTGTGGTATCCATTTTTATTGTCATTTCATTCACAATATTGCGGTTTTTGATGATGGTTGGTAATGTTTAATTAATGGTTATATATATATATATATATATATATATATATATAGAGAGAGAGAGAGAGAGAGAGAAGGAACTATGCATGAAATAGCAATTTACAGAAATAATGTAATTTTAGTATATTTTAAATGAAAAAAAAAGAGAGAAAGAAAGGAAAATACATGTTCAACGTTTTATAGTTTGTGATAAAAAGTTATGTCAATTTTAAACTGAAATTTTTATTCAAGATGGATGTTAATAAAAATGACAATTTTAAGATTACACAGATCCGTTCCAAAATTTCTCGGATTGGCTACATTATCGACCGATAGATGGCGCTGCGTGTACGCAGGGGATATCGAAAACACGACTATAGACTTCGTCTTGTAAAGCAGTACAATTTCAGGTTGCTATATGTTGTGTAATGCTAAGTTCATCCGATTTGTTGTAACAGCGTAACGTGACCACTGCGGAGCTCGCGAAGGTCGAACAACTAACGAATATAACGAATAAAATTATGTGTTCTACTGTTACTGGACGTTGCTATTTAAAAGTGTTGAAGCATTTCATGGTCCGAGTACCCAAAGTTCGCCCTGAGTACCGACAGCAAGGCACTTCATCCTTCTTACACGACAACTTACCAGCACACTCTTCGATCATTGTGTCTGGCTTCTAAAGGCGTCGGTGTGCTCAAACATCCTCCTTATTCCCCAGATTTATCCCCCTGTGACTAATTCATGTTCCCCAAGTTGAAATTGCACCTAAAGGGAACCACCTTTAAGGCTGTTCTCAACTGCTCTGCTCAACAGGCGCAAAACGTTTTGACACATTTACAAATTCATTTTTTAACGGAAAGATATAAAATTGGAAAGCCTGACCATGGAAGAGATTTCGAATAGAACTGTTTTTTCCATATTTTGATCAATAAATTACCTATTGAGTTATAAGCGATTTTGATCACGTGACATGGCATTTTTCTCCCCTTACTGACAGGATTTTCTTCTTTCGTTCGGAAGTTCAGTTCAAAATCCCAATTATGACAATATTTTCTGAAAGATCTGTTGCGTTTACAAGAAAACGGAAAAAAACAGTTCGATGACATAGTTTCTGAATAACACTTTCTGGTTTCATGTGTTTCCGAACAAAATGAATTAAAACTTATGTCAGAAAGTTGACCTTTTCGATTTGACAGCCTTAACAGCCTTAACAGCCTTAAGGCTGTTCTCAAGTTCACTGCTCGACAAGCGCGAAACGCGAAACTTTCTAACGCAGTGACGTATGCCTTTTTAAACGTAAAGGTATAAAATTGGCTAACCTGACTATGGAAGCGATTTGAATCGAAATGACTTTTCCATATTTTGTTAAATAAAACTATCGGGTTATAAGGGTTTTTGATCACGTGAAAAGGCGTTTTTCTCCCTTCGTTGACTGTTTTTTTTTTTTTTTTTTTTTTTTTTTTTTGCTTACGACGGGAAATTTGGTTCAAAACGCCAATTTTGATGGTATTTTCTGAAAGATCTATGATGTTTACAGAAAAACGGATAACGTCTTTCGTTTACATGGTTTCGGAATAAAAAAACACCAGCCAGTTTCATCCATTTCCGAACAAAAATGAATTAAAGCTTATGTCATAAATTTGCCCCTTTGGACTTGAGAACATCCTTAACAGCTTTCCAGATATTCAAGAGACTGCGATCGACTATTTGATGCACATTGCAAAGGCAAGTTCTGCAAATGTTTTGATGACTATTACATTCGTTGCAAAAAGTGTTTTGAGTCCAGCGGGAATTATTTCGAATAAACATGGGTCAAAATTTTCATTTCAGTACTAAATTTTTTATTTATAGGATTAGTCCGGAAAAGTGTTGGACACACTATGTATGTTAACTACAAAAACATTTTATAATGCAACTGTAAGGCCACAAATATTTCTGCAGCTATTCTTAACTACAATTTTAAAGTGCTGCATTATTGAAGCAAGTTATTTCGCGAGAAACAGATATCCAGTTAAAAATATACTTCAGCCATGAGAAAATTACTAAGACAAAATCCCAACTTAAGGTTCCTCATCTGTCACATCTTAAATTCCCCTCTCTAATGCCACGTCAGTTTGCTTGGAATGCATCAGTATTTTTCAAATTTTTACTCGAAAAGTTAAAATTTTAGCTCCCGGTATGCTATTTGTTTCTCCCAGCTTATTTTGTGTCGTCTCCAAAAAATAACGTTTCGTTGTATAAGCCAGCCATAAAACAAAGCAGATGTAATCACTGTGCGATTAAATACTCTATAGCAATTTTTTAAACTTCTAAGCATGGCACATTTTCAATTTTTATACCGTCGCATTGGAAAATAAAGTACTTTTAAAGTACTTCATTTCTGTAGAAAGTAAAGGAAAAATAGTTCTAAAATAGTAATTATATATTTTTGTTGCCATTTTCGCATAACAACCCAAAGAAAATGTAATTAAAATACGCGCTAATTTGAAAAAATATAAACAAATGATTTCTGTTAAAACATGGAGCTATCGTAAACTATATTTAATTATCTATATTAATCTTACAAACAAATGAAGGTCTATGAATCATGAGATAGCCATTTTTATGTCGAGTTTCTTGAATGACGGCATCTTTTTGCTGCATTTGTGCATTATTTTGCGATAGTGACGTCCTATGCATGCTTTATTGTAGATGTTTAAGAGTGGATCGTAAATGTGGAATTCTGAAGCGGATGCGAATGACGTCATTTTACATAAAATAAAAGAGTGTGCTTTAAGTCTTAAAATTGAAATATGTTTTGTACTATTTATATATACATACATATATATTTTTTTTCATCGGGGGGGACACTAAATTCTGTAAAAGCAGAATCCCTGTTTTCTAGTTTAAATTCTTTTTACTGTATGAATTTCTTGCAGGATGTTTCGTTCTTTTTTATTTAATAAAATATTTTAAACATATATACTTAATTTTATATTTTAAGTTTTAAAATTTAAGTGAAACAGACGAGTTGTAAATAAGATTTTAATACTTAAAATAAAATTAACTGTGTATTTTAGAAGTATTTTGCCAAATAAAAAGGAAGAAACATCCTTCATGAAAACTATACAGAAAAAATTAATTTTCAGAAAAGAAATTTGAAAATAAGAATGCATTCCAAATCGAGGAGTTTAACATTAGCGAGGGGAATTTGAGATCTCACTGACCAACATCCTTAAGGGTTTCATGAAATGTAACTTATTATCTTGCCTGATTATCTAAAAAGGCACTCACGATTTTGTAAAACTCGGTTACCGTATATACTCGCGTATAAGTCGACCCCCTAACTTTCGGATGCAAATTTTGGAAAAAATCAAAAATTCGTGTATAAGTCGACCCCCTAACTTTTTACTTCAATTTTGCACAAAATCAAACCAAAGATTTCACTTTCTAATGCGAAAAGTTAGTAAGTAAACAGAAATAAATCATTATTATTATTTTTTAAATGATTAATTATTATTATTTGTATATTTTATGTAATTTTTTTATTCATACACATAAAAAGCCATAATTTTTTAGTATTCGAAGTTTTTATTTTTGCTTTTTTAACTGACTCGCGTACTGACCCCCCAAATTTGCTTACCGAAAATAATCAGAAATTTCTCGACTTATACGCGAATATATACGGTAATTGGTTTTTTTTTTTTGAGAGAGAGAGAAACCCCAATTTATTCTTAGATGAGCGATGTTTCTTCAGAAGAGGGATACGAATGCAAAGGGTAATAAAATTAAGTGAAAAGAACAATGAAGTCTTTCTTCAATTTTCACCATGCAATAGCATAAATACACTTTTCTCAGGTACATATATTATTTATAATTGTTCATCTTTAGTAAGTGCAGTTTGTCTCTGCATAATAAATAATATTTCACAAAATACTCTAAGTTCTTAACTACACAAGAAAATATCTCTGAGGCATTTTCACATAAATAGATTTCATTAAATACAACATCATCTAAATATAAATATGTACAAATGCTCTTTTATATTTTATCATTTCGGTGGTTTGAATGGCACTTTATTAAGGCACATCAGTGTCTACAAACACAGTCAGTAAATGTCCGTGGGCCAACAGTAGCTGGTTGACTCATCCATTTCTGTGGGTTTTGAGCAAAAATTATTGCTACAAAGTCTTTTTCCGCCAACATAATTTTTGTGCTTTCAGCTGAACTTCTCGTAGATGATACATTTTACATACTCAAAGCTATCATAAGAAGGTTTAAAATTTTGAAATGATGGCTGAACCATGGAATAATTGGGAAAAATACATCATCTGTTGTAAGTAGGTGCACTTCCTTTTTTTGTAATCCTTTGTTGTTTAGGTGTGCAGTGATTTGATTTGAACAAGAATCAAACATTTTTTCAAACATTTTTCTCCATCACTGTATAATTATGTATTTAGTTAACTACTCGTAAATTCATATTAAATGCTGGAATCTAAACCAGAAGACTAGAAATGTTTTAAATGAAACAAAGCTATTAAAGAAACGCAAAAAAACGTCTCTTTTGTGGATAGCAGATATACTCAACTTCTTCCTCTTTGTTTGTCTATTTGTGCAAGTACGGATTTGAGCGAAAAGTGACGTTGTAGACTTTTACTCCGGCAACAAAGTATTGATGAATTCAGTTGAACTTCTCATAGATAGGCACCTACATGCTTAAACTTTGCAAGAGGATTCAAAATTTTGAATTAATGATTCTATGAGAAATGCAAAAACGTGTCTTCTGTGAGACACCGGGTGACAGCGGATTTTTCCATCTTTGGTTTTCCACTTTGTGCAAAGAAATGGATGTTGCTGGTCTCAGGCTATCGGAGGATAATGAGATCCTTGTTCTGGATATGGCTTTGGCTATCAAGTAAAAAATAATAATTAGATGTGTCATAATTATGTAATAATATGTATGATAAAAAATAATAATACTGGAATAGTGACTATACTGCAGTAGAGATTACAGGCTGGTCATAAAAAAAACTTCCCCGATATATGAACCTCTAGCAACCTAACCGCTCAACCAATCGAGGAGAAACTTTAGACATACGTATTTGAAGGTATGCGCTCGAGATCGTGATGACTTAAAACAATAGAGCTCTCACGTTTACGGTTACAGTGAAAAAATTTCGAATGGCAGCACCCTTTTTTTCATCTGCAAATTCATCAGTGCAGTGAAAAACCATAAATGGCGTTGGAATGATACACGTACTTTGAAAATTGCCAGCGAAAAACATTTGCAAAAAAGACCATTGCGAGGAACGAAGAAGTGGCTACAAGACATGTTTTCCTGTAGCCGATTTTTTTTTCCACTTGTGAACTGAGTAATGTTGTAAGATTTGTTTTAAAATGTGTTTTTGAGTTGTGTTTGTGTACACATAGTGAAAATAAAAATGTACTCATTTGTTTTAGAGTGCTGAATATTACGTTACATAGGAACTGATTAGGATTGAATGCCTCGATATTACAACGGCAATTTTAGTCATACGTGTATCGTACCAACGCCATTTATGGTTTTTCAATACGCCGATGAATTTGCGCAGGAAAAAAAAGGGTATTGCCATTAGAAAATTTCGAAATTTTTTTACTATTACCGTAACCATGAGAGATCTATTGTTTTAAATCGTCACGATCTCGAGCGCATACCTTCAAATAACTAAATGAGATAGGTGACATCATTAGCTGTACTATCAAATTCTAGTAATCAATCTAAGTCAAATAGCTTTGTGATTATGACTGTTCTTAAATTCAAACAATGTGCTTTATGATTAGGACACATTCATGAAGGCATTTTTATTCTTATATGCGTGAGATTTGGTGTTATTCTTTTTTTAGGTACAAAGAACGTTTTTCGTTTTACTATTAAAATAACAAAATTTCAAAAAATGTAATGAAAGTTTGCGCTTTGAATCGATTTTAAACATATGGCAATGACGAAAAAATGATCATTGGAAATCAATCAACTACAATTTCAAAGTATGTCGAAATCATAACGAATTGAGATAAATGTTGGTAGCTGAAAATTTCGGCCAAAAAAATAAAAATGATTTTGGAGTACGTTAGAGAAATACACTGCAAAAAAATTCTGCCACTGGCATCTAAAAAACTAATTGTGACTCTAGAAAAAATAGTTCCATGTCATCCTTATAAATTCTAGTTCCCATTGATAGAGAGTTCTAGTTGCACTATTAACTCTTTCAGGGGCAAGGTACTTCTGTACACGAAATGCTGAAATGAGTGATTGACACCGGAATTCACAAATTTATTTCAGAATAATCAAAAGCTTTTGTTCACGTACCTAATAAAAGAAAATTCTCCATTCCTATATATTCTGGTGCCAATGTAATATTTCGGAATTAAAACTAGGTGGCCCAAAAATGAACCACCGCCCTCGAAGTCGTTAAAATTCGAGGGCGTTTTCCTATATTATCGTGGTCAAACTTATTTAAAAATCTCTGCAAATAAATGCGAGCACAAGTGAGTTTTAGTAACTATAATTCTATAGTTTATGAAATAATTTTAGAAATCATGTGATAATTTCTTGCAATTAACGATTCATAATATAATGTATCGTTTCATCACTTATAGAAAACTATTGACTAGAAATTATTGATCATTTCGTCTATTCAGTTTATTTGTTTACATTATTCGCATAGCTCGGAAATCTATATTTCTAGTTTAGGGATTTAGAAAATGACTACCTATTCGTTCTAGATGAAGGCGGTATATATTTTTCTTTCAGTAAAAGTTGTTAATCGGCAAAAAAAAAAAAAAAAAAAAAAAAAAAAAAAAAAAAAGAGAACAGCCTTAAATTATTAGGACAATGCCAGCAACACAATGTTAAGGCTGTTCTTAAATGCTCTGCTCAACAAGCGCAAAACGTTTTGACACATATACAAATTCATTTTTTAACGGAAAGGTATAAAATTGGAAAGCCTGGCCATGGAAACGATTTGGTTGGTTGTATATGGTTTTATGGCACAAAGTCCCATGAGGGACATGCTGCGCCAAGGAAACGATTTGGAATTGAACTGTTTTTTTCCAATTTTTGATCAATCAATTACCTATTGAGTTATAAGCCATTTTTGATCACGTAACAAACACGTTTTTCGCCCGCTCTTGAGTGCTCTTTCTTCCTTCGCGCGGAAATTTGGTTCAAAACGCCCACTTTGACGCTATTTTCTGAAAGATCTATTGCGTTTTCAAAAAACGAAAAAAAAAAAAAAACAGCTCAATTACATAGTTTCTGAGCAACAACACCAGCTAGTTTCATGCATTTTCGAACAAAAATAAATTAAAACTTATGTCAGAAAGTTGCCCTTTTCGATTTGAGAACGGCCTTAAGGTACTGGTAGCTAATAGATTGATAATAAATTCGCTTCTAGAGATGTCAATTTGGTTTTGGATTTCTAATTTTCTCTTTCTTTTTTTAGATGCATAAAAAAATTACCTCGAATGCAACGAGGGCCTATGCATTTCTTCTACAGCTTAATTCTCGAAACAAGTTCCCAATTTTTTACGATAAAAATACGAACTTTTTATCCGCAATAGTAGTAAAAAAAAAAAAAGAAAAAATCATGAATCAAAATAAAATTCAAAGTTAAATGCTATTTCCCTCGAACATTGAAAAAAATAAAATAAAGCAATCAAAATAGCAACATACGAACAGTTGAACACGTTAGACATTTCATGAACTCCCTAGTTAGAGCAAAATTAACGTCCTGTCTAAGAAGGAGCTGTATTTCAATAAAACTTAGAGAGCCAGAAGAGAGAAGAAGTCTAGCTGTAGTATAAACTATTTAAGACTGAGTATAATTATAAATATAAATAAAGATAGAAAAGCAATTAGGATAGGATTAAAATGAGAAATACCGGGTGAGCAAAAAGTCCGTATAAACTTTAAAAATCCATAAAAACCGAAAAAAATAACCGAAATGAAAAACTGTTTGCAGGATTAGCATCTATAGGTCATGGGAATTTTTTTAAGGCAGAAATAAAAAATAACTCAAAAAAAGCCGACAGATGGCTCTGGTTCGTGCGACTTTGATGGAAATATGCAAATGAAACGGCTATAAGAACTTGTGCTCTTAATCCAGAACTAGTTCGTGTAAAATAACTTCACCAACAAAGCTTTTACCCTTCATACTCAGCATCCTTGATCAAGTACACGGCTCACAACGGTGAACTAGTTCTGGATTAAGAGTGCAAGTTCTTATAACCGTTCCATTTGCATATTTCCACCGATATCACACGTACCAGCGCCATCTGCCGGCTGTTTTTTGAGTTATTTTTTATTTCTGTCTTATAAAAATTCCCATGACCTAGATGCTAATCTTGCAAACAGTTTTTCATTTCAGTTATTTTTTCGGTTTTTATAAATTTTTAAAGTTTATACGGACTTTTTGCTCACCCGGTATATAATTTTATTAAAAACAAATATAGTAATTATATATATATAAAAAAAGTGAATAAAGCTCGAATAAAGTTCAGTTGTTCGAAACAGTCGCAGACGCAAAGCCCAAACACGGAAGGCCCTATATGATAGGCATACATTTTTTTTTTTTTTTTGATTAGAAATCTAAGTATATTTTCTATTTTAATTTTTACGATGTCGTTCTATTAATCAGTATATCTCGTAAAACTTGATACTTACCTTCTTAGGAGAAAGCTGCAAAATCTATGAGGTCTGCATCTGGACTGAGGCTTGTGTGGGGTGATGGCGACCTCGGTTGCTGTGATTGCTGCGCCCAAGAGTCGTCCCAGGAGGGCGGCCCGCTCGCCGACCAAGAAGGGGGGTCGGAGGAGGGCTCTCCGTACTGTGGAGGGGAAGGGGCTGACGAGGTAGGATCCAGCAGGAACTGGAGCTGCTTGATGTATTCGATTGCCGAACGGAGGGTCTCCATTTTACTCAGCTAAATAAAGAAATAAACAAATAAATGGATGATCACCCACTATATAGAAGTTAAAATTAGTTTTTGACAAAAGAAAAAAAAAAAAAAAAAAAAAAGTTCAGTAAAGAAACGTTTTAGAAATTTTTAAAAGAGTACAATATGTAAGGATAGTACTGGGGATGTTTGACCCACTTTTTAGCAAAGTGCTCCTAATTTGTATTTGAGATTACAATAGTATCTAAGTTTGCCTCATATAAATATATCCTTACGAATTGTATCTTTTTACGATCACTTCATAAATCTGAAAAGGCTCTAAATATATATTTTTTTAATTTTCTGAAACTCTGTAGATTGGGTTAAACACTGCTAATCATATGCATATATTTATATCAGAAATTTTATTTAATGAAATGTAATTATTTCTGTATGGTATTTATTTCATTTCTTTTACGAAAGAAAATGTTTGGTTCGAAAAATATTTATTTGATTCGGTCATTGGGTAAAGCTAATGATCTTCAGTATATTTATAACTCACATTCATAATTTAAAAAATAAATCAAGATTTTCATCACAACCAGAGAAGTCAAATCTCATATTTTAAAATTTTTAAATCGTTACTGGTGATTGAATATTTAAGCTTAAGAAACTAACGCGATATCTTAAGCACATACTGTGATAGATGTATATTATCCATAAAAGGTACATATTTAAGATTTATGCAATTATATTTTCTAACTAATTTGGTCCAAATTGTATAACGCTTTCGTTTGAATTTTTGCTTCATATCATTTATAAATAGATATTTTTTGCCGTCATTTTGAATCGAGATATTGTATTATATAATTTATATTTAAAAAAATAACATTTATGTAAATTATGCTTTAATGACCGAAATAAATTCATTATTATTGTTTTAAAAATTTGAATCCAATTATTAATATGTGTTCAGTTATACTTGAAGAAAAATGAGAGATTTAATACGGATCAAACATTCTGCAGTTACCTTTTTGAAATAAATATAAAAACGCATGTTTGGTATACTAAATTCAAATTAACTTACCTTATCTTTTAGATTACGTTACACTTTGGCTTAACTTACACTTTAAAGCGAAAATATCTTCATTACTGGCTTGGAAGATTAAAAATGATAGAAGAAGTTAAATATAGTTGTTAGGGGATGGGGTGGGGAGGGGATGTTTGCAAAATTCCACTTTAAGTTTTTATCATCATTACAAATCTTTGAAAGGCAACATATTAACTAGTAGAAAATACTTATAATATGTTTTCATCTTGTTCTTATCAGCAAATGATTTTGTAAATAAAATGAAGACAATGAGTCAAATATTCCTGATTTCCCTTTGTATATCGAGCTGATTTGTTTTAGATCCATAAAATTCGGTGAATAAAATTTGAGACAATATTAATGTAAGCATTTATTGAGATATATTAATATGTAAGATATGTCTTTCTCTCTTTTTGTGGAAGTGTATATGATAAGCATAAATGAAAAGAAATAACATTTCATATAAATCATAGTAAGCTCATGATTGTTTATTCTTCCTCCTTTCCCTTCAAAGGAAAGATTGATTCTAATTACTATGCCATATGTATAACCGGAAAAACATCGAAAAAATTTTCTTGCCAACTATCGCCTGCAATTTATGAAAAATACAGCATTCCAAATAAGCTGCACCATGCGAATATATAGACTATAGTAGCATTAAATATATTTTAGTAATTGCAAAGAATATATCATATATGCATGTTTAAAAAGTAAAAATATTGACTATGGTGGTTTTAGTTGAACAGTAAAAATAACATATTTACAACAATCGGCTACATATCTATCAGTTTGTCAAAAAAACAAACAAACAACAACAACAACAACAACAACAAAACACTCAAACTAAAACAAGTCCTTTTGGCTCAGTCGGCAGAGTGATTTATTTCTCTTTTTTCATTAGATACTGAAAATATCAATACACTGTCCCAATTAGGTTCGAATTGGTTAAATATTTCGAACGTTATCGTAATGACACATTTTGTATGTTTTTAGCTTTTATGTGTGCCTGTAAACGATTTAAGAGCTACTACATTCTTGATTAACTAACTCATCCAAGATACTGACAAAGTCGATACTCTGTTCCAATTAGAATAGGAACTGGTTCAGTATTTTGGACATTATCGGGATGACAAATTTTGCATGTTTTTTGCTTTTGTGTCCTTATGTAAACGAACTATTTAAAGCTACATACTTGATTAACGAACTCATTCAACATACTTGCAAGATCTGTCCCAATTGGGTTCAAATTGGTTCAGTATTTTGGACGTGATAACAAGAATTTCATTTTATATATATATATCGATTTTTATGTGATTTTATAGTTAATTATTGCAAAATGTTTTATTTTATATATATATATATATATATATATACATAAATATATATAAGTGATTGCAATAGGTTGATTTCTAACGAAATCATTCTAAAAGCTTACAAACAAATGATTTACAAGAATACATGAAGATAAATTGTTACTCACCTTTTTTCTTGAATTGTTACTCTGCGGAAGGTACTGCCGTAACGTAGCAAATCCGTGGTTGACGAGCCTGACGCGTTTCCTCTCCCGCTCATTCCGTCGGGCCATCGCCGATCGAGGAGTGGATGCCGCCGAAGACGTAGAGATGCGGGAAGCGACGTGTCCCATCACGGGAGAAGGATATGGGGAGGACCGTTGCTGGTGGTGGAATTTCACCGGAGAAGGCACATCTGCAACAAAAGTGAGTCGGTAAACAAGTGACTGCTGGTGCGTTAAAGCGACAGATTGTTTGATCAGAATATCCAGTTACATTTTTTATCGCGTTTTTAACACCACACATAGATATTTTTTCTTTTGTATTATTCGGAAGCAAAGGATTTTAACCTCGAAGACATTTTTATAGGCATTTTATACTATTCTTATTCATGTAGGAGAATTTAATATGCAAAAAATATTTTATGATCGTAGGCATTTCAATGACAAACATATTTTATGATGATATGCATTTCGCGGAAAAAAAAAAAATGATCGTAGGTAGTTAAATAAAAAAAAGCATATATTTTTTAAAGCGCTCTTTAAAAAATGCTCCAAAAAAGAGAAATTAGGTCTATTCTTGCTTTATTTCTTTATTCTTTTTAAATATACTGGCATATATAAAAGGCATGCTCAAATATATAAGTTGCGACAAATATATCATGTGTTACTCCAATATATTGGATGTTATAGATCAATATTATTATTTATAAATTAATAATAATTTCGCCCTTCAAATTTAACGATTTTGTATCTCATAGTAGATGTATTGAATAAGGTGATGTATATGTGTCTTGTTTTATTAACATTTCTTGAATTTCACTGGAGGTAGAACCTTTGTAATAAAGTGAGGAAATTCGCCGGTTTAAGCAAATGACTGATTGAGCGTAAAAACGACAGATTGTTTCATCAGAATATACTCAGTTACATCATTTTTTTTATCTCGTTTTTATCACCATATAGACTTTTTTTCTTCTTCTTATGTTATTTGAAAGCAAATGACTTTCACCTTGAATCGTTACTGAAAATATTCTTTGAGATACTTTATACTACAGTCGACGCTCTTTATAACGACTCCTCGCGTGCCAAAGATGAAGATTGTTATAATGGAAAATCGCTATAACGAAAGTGAACGAAAAAAAAAAAAAAAAACTCTAATGATGTGCATGAAAATTGAGGTTTCAAAGGAAATTTTATAGTACAACATTATTACTAAATTCTGTTTACTTTCGTATCAAATAAACATTGACAACGAATGATTATAAAAATCAATTTAAGAGAATAATTACGTATTTCTAAAATAAAATTTAAAGTAAATGTTAAATCACGAAAAAGAAGAAAAAAAAAGGAAAAAAAAGTTACTTACGTATTAATATTTATTTTTACAAGAATAATTCGAAATAGTTGTTTATTTTTTGTGCATTTAATATTTTCTTTAAACATTTCTTTAAAATTTTCCATCTCAGAGATAAGTAATTTTGTGTGTTTTCTGGGCTTTAAAGCTGTTCTCAAATCGAAAAGGGAAACTTTCTGACATAAGTTTTAATTTATTTTTGTTGGAAAATGCATGAAACTAGCTGGTGTTGTTATTCAGAAACTATGTCATCGAGCTGTTTTTCCATTTTTTTTGCAAACGCAATAGATCTTTCAGAAAATACTGTCAAAGTGGACATTTTGAACCGAATTTCCGCGCGAAAGTAGAAAAATCACTCAAGAGCGGGCGAAAAACGAGTTTGTCACGTGATCGAAATGGCTTACAACTCAAAGGGTAATTGATTGATCAAAAAATGGAAAAAACAGTTCAATTCCAAACTCTTCCATGACCAGGATTTCCAACTTTACATCTTTCCGTTACAAAAATGAATTTGTAAATGTGTCAGAACGTTTTGCGCTTGTTGAGCAGAGCAGTTAAGAATAGCCTTAAGAAAATGTTTTAAAGTGTCATTTTGAGAAATTTTACAATAGGCATCAACGCGCAGTGAGCTATGAATTCTCGACAATAAGTTCTAGGGGAAAGAAAATTGTAATATTTTTTTGGAAAAAATTCCAGAGGAAAGGTAAATTTAATCGCTATATTGGGAAATAAGCTGCTGGCCGGACGTTATATTGGATGAAAAAAAGAACATTTCACAAAGGGGATATATTTCGGGACATTTTGCATCGGTCGTTATAATGGAACGGTCGCTATAATGGGCGGTCGTTATTACGAGCGTCGACTGTATTCTTATAAAGAGCATGAGTAAAGAGTGTTTTCAAATCTAAACTGCCTCTTTTCTGATACATTTTTAAATTCATTTTTGTTCGCAAGCATTTCTAATTGGCAGGTTCTTTTATTCAGAAACTATGTAATTAAATATTTTTTTTACTGTTTTTTGGTGAAGGCACAAGATTTTCCAGAAACTGCTGTCAATTTGGGTGTTTTGAACAGAATTTCCGGAAACGACAGCAGAGGAGAGGAAAAGAAACTGCCTTTTTCAGTCAACAATCGTTTTTAACCCAAGGTTATAATTTATTGGAAGATGAAAATGTCTGTTCGATTACAAGTCACTTCTATAATCATGCCTGAAAGTATCACGCTTTTTACAAATTTATTATCTGAAAATAAAATTTTAATTAATAAATGAGCTGGACAATTACAGCATGACAAAGTCATTGTAAAATTTTATAATGAAAACAAAATAAATCAAAACTGTTACTAAATGGTGTATACACAATGTCGGATAGTTAAAATCTAGACAAGTATTCTATTGAATACTGTGTTTTCACGATTTAGAAACATTGTACTTTATTTTGTTTATGTTTGTTTTGTTGTTGTTACATCTTTCGATTACACAGTTTCTGAATAGTAAAACCTACCCATTTCATGCGTTTCCGAACAAAAATGAATTTAAAAATGTGTTTGAAAATAGCCCCTTTGGATTTAAGAAAAGCCTTAAGTTAAATATTCTTTCATAGCTTTATGTTTCTTTTTTTTTTTTTTTTTTTTTTTTTTTTTTGTGAATACAAATTTTAATAATTTCGAATATTGAATAATTCAAACATTTTGTGTGTTCTCATTAAGTTGTAATTAAAAAGAGTTGGTTGCAAAAATACAATGACTAAAATGACTTCGTTTTAGGGTTCCGTACTTAAAAAATAAAAACGGAACCATTATAAGTTCACTACTGTGTCTGCCTGTCTGTCACAGCCATTTTACTCGTAAACTAATGAAACGTGGAAAGTTCAAATTGGGGGAAGTAATAAAGACAGACTATTGACCCATATATTTACAGATTATTAAACATTTACAAATATATTTAGGAAAAATGTAGAGGGGCTAATTAAGTTATTCAAAAAAAAAAAAAAAAAATCTCTTCTTTGTTTGTCGTGTGTGGTATCGTGGGAAAGCTTTCGTAACGCTGAACTCAAAAATACATTTAATTTTAGGTATTATATTTTCAGAGGTATCGTCGAGAATTTAGTGCAAAAATAGGGTCCCCGCCCCCTCTATTTCGGAATCTACTGAAACTCAAATTATGAAGAAATTATAGGTAGTATGGCGTTAATTTAAACCTTGCAGGACAACTATTGCGATTATTCTAGGTCACATAGTTTTTGAGAAAATCGCATTTTTCCCTTACACACAAATTTCGATTTTCGGGCATTCAAAAAAGGTGTTGAAGAGCGTTGGAGGTACCTATCGTAGCAGAAGTATAAAAGCATCGTTGATAATGATTTTCGAAAAAAATCGTCGGTAATTAGCCGAGTTATTAACCCTTAAAGATACGGATGGTTTGGACATACATAATGACAGGGGCGGCGTAGTCTATGTAATCGGATTTTAAAGCCTATATAAAAACTTTTAATGATATATTTGTGTAGTGCAATGCCTAGTAGCAGTATAAAAGCAATAAACGTCAAATTGTTAAAAACAGACTAATTTAATGAGAATTAATCACATAACTATTATGGGATTTGCGACTAGTTTGTATTGAGTATGGATCTCTCAATACACTTAACGTTCCTTTAAAAATTAATTAAAAACCTATCTGGAAAAATGCGGCACGGACAAAGGAGGCGTTGCAACTTTGCGACATCCTTTCGAAGCGCGCTTAGTATAATACCAAGTTTAAACTTTGAACAAGGTTTTTTTTCTTTTTTTTAGCTACATTGTAAAAAGAAAATACTACTGCAACGCTGGATTTAGTTTTATGAAATGCCAAATGAAGTTTAAATGTGCACCACTTTCATTGTCAGATTGTCAGTACCGAATTAAGTTCATCATAAACAGATTAGGATAAGATAACAAAAAAGAGTTAAACAGAATAGCAATGTTTGATATTATTTAGGCTTCACATCTATTTGAACTTTTATGGTATACCCATTCGTACTTTTCTAGTATAAACAGGTATACCCAACCCCAAATTGTATAGTTTTTTACAAAGTCTTATTATTCTTTTAGCAACGATTTTTTTAAATAATACAGTTAATAATTCATATATTTATTGTACGGAACCCTTTGAGCGCGAGTAATACTCGCATGTCCGTTTATTTTATTCTAATAACGATCGATAAATTCTTTTTTTTTCCCTGGCGTTTGAAATTTTATTTTATGCATAACTGTCCAACATTTATATAAAAAACCGCTCTTTGTATCTTTGCATATACACTTTAATGTTATACGCATCACTATCTTTTCATCTCATGTAAATGTGCCATTATGATTATATTTCTTTATGTATATATTTATAGCATAGCTTACATGAATGCGGTATTTGACATTGATCCGTGTTCTCTTGACATTAATCCTCATAGACGTGTGGCCGTCAGAAAGTATGCATTTATTAGATCAGCTAAAAAGAGTGTTGAAAGGTTAAAGACCTTTGGTCTGACATATTTATAGTTTGCTTTTCCCACCTTTGGAAAAGCCAGTTTAACCTTTTTCCAACAGGTTCACAATATTTTTGAACTTTGGCATGAAAAAAAAGTGTGATTTTATACAGTCGGATAATTATGCGCTTGTTAAAGGGGTGAATCGTTAAAAATTTTGATAGCAAAACATTTATTATTATTATAACAAATACATAAATTGAAGTAGATAATTTTGAACTGAATTACATTACGCTCTAAATTTTGATGAACCTTTTCTCGTATGGCGTCCTCATAATTGTACATTTCTTGGCACACTATTATTTTGTCTGTATTGTATTTACAGTTACTTTTTAGGTAGATTTCGTAAGAAATACTACCTATTGCAGTCGTTACAATGGTGCGACTTTTGAAAAATTCCTTCATAACTTTTCATTATCAGATCCCAGGAACCCAAAACCACCCCCACCTAAAAAGTTTATATATATATATATATATATATATATATATATATATATATATATATATATATGTATGTATGTACTAAATTTTGTCCGCACGATAAAAGTCGCAATTATGCACGGATCGTCTTCAAACTCGCCAACAACTTTGAGATGGCTTATATCTCGGCGGGGATTGAAAATGAGTAAAATCGGCCCAAGGGAATGAAAATGGGGAGGGTTCAAAATTTTGAATGCCGTCTTAACATGATTCTGATAAAACCAGCTCTTACACAACAATGACAGGAAAAAATAAATATTAGGTAGATTTCGTAAGAAATACTGCCTATTGCAGTCGTTACCATGGTGCGACTTTTGAAAAATTCCTTCATAAGTTTTCATTATAGGACCACAGGAACCCAAAACCACCCCCACCTAAAAAGTTTATATATATATATATATATATATATATATATATATATGTATGTATGTATGTATGTACTAAATTTTGTCCGCACGATAAAAGTCGCAAATATGCACGGATCGTCTTCAAACTCGCCAAAAACTTTGATATGGCTAATATCTCGGCGGGGATTGAAAATGAGTAAAATCGGCCCAAGGGAATGAAAATGGGGAGGGTTCAAAATTTTGAATGCCGTCTTAACATGATTCTGATAAAACCAGCTCTTACACAACAATGACAGGAAAAAATAAATATTAGGTAGATTTCGTAAGAAATACTGCCTATTGCAGTCGTTACCATGGTGCGACTTTTGAAAAATTCCTTCATAAGTTTTCATTATAGGACCACAGGAACCCAAAACCACCCCCACCTAAAAAGTTTATATATATATATATATATATATATATATATATATATGTATGTATGTATGTATGTACTAAATTTTGTCCGCACGATAAAAGTCGCAAATATGCACGGATCGTCTTCAAACTCGCCAAAAACTTTGATATGGCTAATATCTCGGCGGGGATTGAAAATGGGCAAAATCGGCCCAACGGGGTGGAAATGGGGAGGGTTCAAAATTTTGAATACTGTCTCAACATGATTCTGATAAAACCAGCTTTTACACAACAATGACAGGAAAAAATAAACATTTTTCTTTATAGCAGTTGCCAACAATTAAAAAAGAACAATAAATTTCTCACCACAACAATTACTTTTATATTGCAAGATTTTCACGTGAAAAAATAAATAAATAGTTTGACAAATTGAAAACAAATTGAATATTACGTCATAAGTTTTCTAGAGCATGTTTTCCGCATGAAAACTCAAAATAAAATAAATAGTTTGACGAGTTAAAAAAATATGCATATTGCGTCATATTGGAAATATAATGGACCTCAGCAGGCGAATATGTAATGTCATGTGAGTTTGAAGAAACGTATTAAAACATGATAAAAACCCGACTATGGAAATATTAATACTTAAAGGTTCTCTGAATTTTTTGTATCTATTTAAAAACCTATTTCATATACATGCGTGTGTGTATTCGTGTATATTATAATTTTGTCAAAAAAGTTTAGCTCCCTACAGCTCATTCTTAGTAAAGAAACTGGAATTATCTCTAATCTTGATTTAAGTTTTGTTTGTGAATTTAGTACTTAACTTCGAAATCTACCTCCGCCTGTAGGCCCGAGCCGGCAGGGATTTTTTTTCGTTATAGCAGTTGCCAACAATTAAAAAAAAAAGTAATAAAATTGTCACCACAACAATTGCTTTTCTGTTGCAAGTTCACGTGAAAAATTAAATAAAACAAATAGTTTGACGAATTGAAAACAAATTGAATGTTACGTCATAAGTTTTCTAGAGCAAGATTTCTGCATGAAAAATTAAAAGGAAATAAAGTTTGACGAATTAAAAAAATATATATATTACGTCATGCTGGAAATAAAATGGACCTCAGCAGGTGAATATGTAACGTCATGTGATTTGAAAAAACGTATTAAAACATGATAAAAACCCGACTATGGAAATATTAACTTATTTTAACACTTTGAAGTTCTCTGAATTTGCTTAGCTAATTTTTTAAACCTATTCCATATACATGCGTGTGTGTATTCGTGTATATTAGAATTTTCACAAAATATTTAGCTCCCTAGAGCTCATTCTTAGTGAAAAAACTGGGTTTACCTCTAATCTTGATTTAAGTTTTGTTGGTGAATTTAGTACTTAACTTCGAAATCTACCTCCGCCTGTAGGCCCGAGCCGGCAGGGATTTTTTTTTTTAATTATTTGCAAGTAGTATTTGTCTCTATAGCAATTATTATCCTTTCAATTACTTTTCAGCATTTAGTAATAAAGCAAAATAAAGTTTTCTTAAGGGGGCTGGTCACTCAGATTCGGAATTCTCCTCCGTAATGTTAAGTCTATGGGCATTAGATGCATTCGTATATTTAAAATATCTCCTATGGAAATTAATTTTTTTAACTTCTATTTTTTTGTGTACACTTCTTAAAAGATGTCTTCTTTTATTCTTAGTTCTCAAAATATTTCTAAAGTATAAACTTAATTTTATATGAAGTGTTAAAATCTTACTCACAGTTCGCCCGCTTTTAACACATAAAATATTAAATTCAGCGTAGATTTTAGAAATATTGTGAAAACTAAGAAAAAAAGAGAACGGTTTAAGAAGGGTACACAGAAAAAAAGATGTCAAAATATGAATTTCCCGAGAAGATATTTTAAATATACGAATGCCTCAAAAGTCCATAGACTTAACATTACGGAGGAGAATTCCGAACCTGAATGACCAGCCCTCTTAAGAGGGCTATAGCCCCACCAGTGGCTGAGAGGTTCTGCTCTCGAAACTGGTAGACGGGAAGTGCTGGGTTCGATCCCAATCGCGCCCGTCGGCCTAATCGTTCGGAGTTTTCGTGGTTTTCTTCGAACCATGGATTTCCATGCGGGTTAGGTTCCCTTAGAAAGACCCCCACGAAGGGCACTCCCCCTCGGGCCTATATCCCTAGTGTAGATAATCGGCCGTCACAAAATCAACCAACCAACTTAAGACGGCTATAAAGAAAATATTTTTCCGAGCTCTCACAAGGCGAAAACTTCCGACTCATTTTTAAACGTAAAAGCATGCTGCTTGCAGGCATGATAATTGAAGTGATGTGTAATTAAACACTTTTTTCATTTTCCAATAAATGGATTACACCTTGAGTTATAGGCGATTGTTGTATCAGGACGGCAGAAGTTTTGTTTCCTTTTATTCCGCTGCTTCGTCCGGCAGTTCGGTTCAATGCCAACTTTGACAATATTTAGTGAAAAATATTCCGCTTTTACCGAAAAACGAAAACAAACAACAACAACAAAAGCTCTATTGCATATTTTCTTAATAAGAACACCGGCCAATTTGATACTTTTGCGAACAAAAATGAATTTATAAATGTGTCAGAAAGTAGGCCAGCATGGCTTTGAGAACGTCCTTATGCCACATTCTAATGCACAGCAAAATAACTCCAAAACATGGGCGCATATAAATAGCTGTATTGACTGCTTTAAACTCAGCTAAAAAAAGAAAAAAATAAGAATTATATTTTTTAAATTGCATTTCTTATTAAGTTACTTATAGGCCTTGAAATCCACCGTGTGCTCCGGTATCTCCAGTCAATGCGCAAAGCATTGAATTTTTGAAATTTTCCTTCCTTTCTGCACCGAATGGAGTAGAAATAACAATGCATGCATCCTATAAGCATATTTTAAAATAAATATATAACTAAAATTGTGAAGTGCGTAATAATTGTTATTTATTTATGCTTAAAACTTTAAATATTTTATTTCAGGTTATTAAACAGGTTTTTTTTTTAAACTTGCCTACAAAAGCAATGTTACTTTTACAAAGCATATCACAGTGCATTATTTTAATCAGTTTTCGCCGCATCCAATATCCAAACCACAAAAAGATGACAATCGGTTAGCAATCGATATCAATTAAAAATGCATTGCATTCACGGAAAAATTAAAAAAATCATACCATATGACCATGGTCCGAATTCATACCAGAAATTTCGAATAGTTATTTTTTATTTATTTACAGACATTTCATAATTAAATAAGACGATTACTATTCGGAATTTCTGAATAAAATATCCGCTATCTTAGCAACGCCGCTCTCAGTATGCAATACTAACATTTGCAAATATGTTGTTCAGTCGTCAGTAGATGGCAGCACCATACGTCATCAACACTTATAAGAAGGTGCCCATCTAATAAAAGAACTTCGTAGAACTATTATTATTATTATTATTATTACTTACTATTCCTATTGCTTTTTTTTTTTTTAAGTGAAAATATTACATACAAATGAAAGTTGTTAATAAATTAAACTTTATAAGTATGGAGCTTTAATGTTTTCTTTTTTTCAAACTGCTGAGAAAAAGAGCAAATATAGGGGAGGAGGGGTAGGTTGGTTGGTTGGTTGGTTGTATTTATGTCGGCCAATTATCAGCACGTGGGATATAGGCCCTAAGTGGGGGGGGGGTGCCTTCCGTGGAGGTCTTTCTAAGGGAACCTAACCCGTATTAACGCTTGGAGGACCAAGGTTCGAAGAAAACCACAAAAACTCCGAACGATTAGGCCGACGGGCGCGATTGGGATCGAACCCAACACCTCCCGTCTACCAGCTTCGAGAGCAGAACCTCTCGGCCACTGGTGGGGCCAGGAGGAGGGGTAGGAAGCTGAAATGTTTTTATAATATGATAAGTTTCATTTTGTTATTATAAACAATGCAACAAAAATATATATAGAGAGAGAGAGGTGTTAAATAAATGCAGAAATGTTATTAAAAAACCCTTTTTTTCCTTGTATCAAGGAAACCATAAAACAAAATGAGAAATTGCAACAGCTCCTTGCTCCTTTATACAGATTTTTGATACGGAAAAACATCATTTCAAATCTGTTAGATAATTCAAATAAAAATATAAAAATACAAATGTAGAAGTAGTTTAGAAGTACACAGAACTTCATAAAATAAGATACGGCCCTACATACTTCTATTAACAGAAACTAGATTCATAGTGCATTTTATCTAAAATATGACAGTTTTTAAAATTTCGGAATTATATTGGTGAACAAAATTAAATTTTTTTAAAACCTTGAAATTTTTTTAAATGCTATTTTGAATGTAAAGAATTGGGTTATTTTTAGATTGTATAATTTTCTTAGAATTTGATTGTAATGCAAATAGGTTATTCTTTTTATAGGGTAGGTGTGCCAGTAATGGACACCCCTTGATGTTTTTGGTTAATTAAAAAAATAACTAATAAATATTTAGCTTTAATTATTTTTTTTATATGTCCCCTTTGCATGTTTTATAAAACTGGGTTATTGTTGATATTTTTAATCAAACCAATCAGGAAGCAGAAAATAATGTTTCAAAGATTCGCTGTTTTTCTGTGAAAATCTTAATGTAGAGGCTAAGAGCTGGCTTTGTTTAATTAATTTATATATTATTTGTTTTTTTGCAAAATTTGAATGTTTTTGTTTGAGTAGCAATAGAAAACTTAAAATTTTATGTACTAACGGCCATTTACATTTATTTTTAAGGTTTTATTTCCATTACTGGGATGGTTAATTAGTCATTTTCCAGTAATGGACACCCCATGTAGATATTGCTAAAAATGCAATTTCAGTAATGTTTATAGAGCATAAAATATTTTGACTTAACTGCAAACCTAAATAATGAAATTTAATTTTTTAATTCTACTTACCAAACTGTAATAACACCAAAACTTTTATAGATAACTGCTTTTAAGATATATTTTGTGATTAATAAAATTTCAATATTTTATTCATTTTTTTCTTAAATGTTATATGTACCTTGCATATTTTATAATCTGGCAATCAAACCAAACAGGAAGCAGAAAACATTGTTTAAGAGCATAGTCAAAGAGGGGCTCATAGGGCTTAATCCCTCTCTGTTTAAATAAAAACAAGTTACAGAAGTATTAAAAATCTATTTTCTGTTTTAAATGTTTCCTTATTCACCTCTGACAAAGAAAAAAAAAAGTAATATTAATGAAAGTTATAAGTAATATTAATGAAACTAGTAAATCTGCAGAACAGTGGCCTCAAACATTAGTTCGAGTTTTTGTTTGGAAATTATTTTATTTAGTATTTAAAATATTCAACTCATAATATCATCTCTTTCAAATTTGTAATATTAATTATTATAATGATATACAAGTATTCTCTGGAAGATTAATTGTTAAAAATAGTAAGACAAAACTAAACACTAATATTCCAAAACTTTTTTTTTTATTATTACCTTTTAAATCAATCTGTTTCAATAATTTGATAACTGTAATTGCCTGATATTTAGTATTTTAAACTATTCATCTAAAACAATTAAAACATCTTCTGATAATTACAATAATTGATGCAAACAGTAAATGATTATCACAAATATTTTATTAATTACTGGTATCCTAATTGTTAAATTTATTTGAAAGTAACTATTTTGTTTCATTAGTATGTATTCATAAAATTCTGGTTCTAAATACAGTCATAAAAACAATTATATTTATTACTTTTTATGAGGTGTCCATTACTGGGTCAGAGGGTGTCCATTACTGGGCTTTTGGGTGTTTTGATATATTTCTGTTATTTAAAATTAAATTTCGATTAATATTGGGAAATGAGACTATAAGAATGGTTAAATATTGTTGATAGGTTATAATATTGAAAAAATTGGAATTTAATAATTATAACTATTAATAAAAAAATAATTTTAAAAGAAATTCCTTAAGGGTGCCCATTACTGGCACATCTACCCTATATTTTTTTACTATTTACACCATTTTGTTCTTAAATGATAACATCCCTTTCGTGAAAATTCTTTAATGGAAGAGGAGGAGGGTAATATTATTCTACATGTCTTGATGTTATATCTAGTAATTACGTCTGAAATTTTCAAAATAATATATTGAACGAAATTTTGAACTTTGGAAAACTTTGAAGTTCGAAAGAAATCGATTGTTTTATTTACGCAGTTTTTAACTCTGAGATAACACACTTTAATCGTTACTGTGTCTCTTTGAATGAGATAGATTATTTTAAGACTTCTATATGCTTTTTCCTCTAAAAAAAAATAATTATACAAATGAACGTAAGAAATTCTTAAGGTTGTTCTGAAATTCAAACTGGTTGCTTTCTGACACATTTTTTTAAATTCATTTTTATTAACAAACGGATCAAAGGACCACGTGCACTTATTCAGAAACTATATAATCGAAATGTTTTTCCATTTTTAGGTGCGTTCGTAATTATATAAATACGTAGCACCTATAGTCGTCGTTCAGTCCGTCCGTCCGTCTGTCTGTCTGTCCGCATGTAACAGAGCAGAAACAACCCAACCGAATCGTCTGAAATTTTAAGTATATGATTGTTGCAACATTTCATCGAGCCATTTCAAATTTTATGAAAATCGGATGTATAGTTTAATTACAGGGACAGTCAAAAGTTTTTCTTTACATTACGGCCAATGGGAAAAATTATTGCAAGTGCATTTTAATGATGTTACAGCATTTCGAATGGTCTGAAATTTTAAATATATAACTGTTGCAAAATTTTGTCGAGCCATTTCAAATTTTATGAAAATCGAATGTATAGTTTAATTACAGGGACAGTCAAAAGTGTTCCGTTACATTACGGCCAAAGGGAAAAAATTATTGCAAGTGCATTTTAATGATGTTACAGCCTTCCGAATGGTCTGAAATTTTAAATATATAATTGTTGCGAAATTGTGTCGTGTCACTTTAAATTTTATGAAAATCGGATGTGTAGTTTAATTACAGGGACAGTCAAAAGTTTTCCGTTGCATTAAGGGCAATGGGAAAAAATTATTTCAAGTGCATTTTAATGATGTTACAGCCTTTCGAACAGAATGAAATTGATATACGTTTATGGAGTGCACTAAAATATACATTCAGTACAATATGCGGTGCAAAAAAAAAAAAAAAAAAAAATTGTAAAACAAGTTATAGTACGATGCCCCATCCATTCATCATATTCATTTGCCCCGTTTGACGAGCAATTTCCAACTTGTTGTAAAGGTTTAAGATTTTTCAGAAAATACTGTCACAGTTGGTATTTTGCATCAAATATTCGGACACGACAGCGCGATAGAGAGAAAAAAACTGCCGGCGTAAAATTAAAATCGCTTAACCTCTTGAGACCTGAATATAAAATAACTCTATAAATACACATTCATTGCTTTTGCGCAAACAAAATGACATCATAGATGACAGAAAGGGCCCCTTTTCTGAAATTGATATTTTTAGGAACTGACAGTTTAGGTTCAGAAATATGGATCTAAAATTACTAAACCCTTTAAAATATCAATTTATTTCTCAATAACCCAAATTCACGCAATAACAACTTTAAGGTCTTTACACCAGGGCCGAAACTAGGGGGGGGGGGGGGGCAGAGGGGGCATGTGCCCCGGGAACGAAGGGGTGCCAAATAAATGATTATACCTTTGGGATGAATAATTTTCTTCTGATGGACTGATGTCGTCCATTATTATGAAACAGCCATTATAAATGAAGTGTTACGTGAAGATGAAAGAGAAGCCGTAAAAAGTTAAAACTCTGATTTTCTGGTCAGAATGGGGAAAAAAAATGACCACAATTTTTTCTTTTTCAGAAAAAAAAAAATTATGGCCATTTTTTCCCACTTTTAACACTTCATTTATAATGGCTGTTTCATAATAATGGACGACATCAGTCCATCAGAAGAAAATAACTCGGTTAAAGCGGAAACTCGGGTAAGCGGGACTCGGATAATCGGGACTCTATTGTACATATCATTTTAAAGATTAGACTATTTTTTTTACAAGAATTTAGACTATTCTTGTTGGTGTTCAGAGGGGAGTCATGACCCCCGTGACTTCCCCTTCGATCCGCCATTGTAGATTACGTAGTTCAGTATTACATATTTTAAATTTTAAAATGTCGGCTATTAGAAAATTAGTAAAATTATCTTTATAAATATACTTTGCGGAAGAGGGGGGAAGGGGAGGGGATGCCAAAATCCATGTTTGCCCCGGGTGCAAAAAAGGCTAGTTTCGGCCCTGCTTTACACAAGTAAATAATCTGCAAATCCTCAACATTTTTATTCTAAAGAGTTTAAGTTAAATAATTATCAAAATTACTTACTTTCTTGGCCACACTGTCATGAAGGCATTACACAAACTCAGATGAAAATAACAATTATTTTATAAAGAAATAAGCGTCAGGTCTTCAATTTATTGGGTTTGTTTCAAATGAAAAACGATCAGTTATATAGAAGTAAAGTAAAAAAAATCCCTGCCGACTCGACCTACAGGTGGAGGTAGATTTCGAAGTTAAGTACTAATTTCACCAACAAAAACTAAATCAAGATTAGTGATAAAACCAGTTTAACAATTTTATCTGGCCGCTTTTGACGAATTTTTAATTTCATTTTTCTGTAAGAGTTCGTTTTATCAAAATCATATTAAGTCAGTATTAAAAAAAATATATATATTTTTTTCCCCTCTCAACAACTCGAAATTTTCTGACATGTTTAAAAGTAAAAACATGAAACTTGTTGACGTGATTTTTTGAAGAGATTTATAAGCGACCTGTATTTTTATTTTTCGTTCAATTATTAATTAGAACTTGATTTAGAATTATTTTCTCAGTACGACCATTTTTTTTCGTTTCCAGCACTATCACTTCTGGTAATTCGGTTCAAAATACCCACATTGACAGCTTTTTTTGAAATATATTCTGCCTTTATCAAAAAAATCGACAAATACAGCACTTTATATAGTTTCTGAATAAGCGAATCTGCCAATTGGATGCGTTTGAGAGCGAAAATGAATTTAAAAATGAGTCAGAAATTAAGCAGTTTGGATTTGATTACACCCTTAATACGGTAATTTTTTCACCAACCCCTATTTTTTTTTCTGTAAGAGTCGATCCTATCAAAAACTTGTCAATATAAAAGTTGTAGATAATATTTATAAGATGTATAATAAATTTAAGCGCATTGGATATCTTGTGAATTGAGGAAGTTATGAATTGTTTTCTTCTTCACCCCCCCCCCCATTTTTTTGTTTTTATTTTATTTATTTTATTTATTTTTTGCAGTAAGAGTTGGGCCTATCAAAAACTTGTCAATATAAAAGTTGTAGATAATATTAAGACGATTTATAATAAGCTTAAGTGAATTTGATATCTTAAGAACTGACGAAGTTACGAATTTTTTCTCCCTAAAACCCTATTTTTGCGCCCCTTGAGCCCATTTTTAATTTTATCAAAAAATTGTGATACATAAATTTTCAGCCTTTTCCCAGAAGTAATAATAATTTAAAACTGATTCGATATTTATTAAAATTAAGAAGTTGTGGGTTTTTTTCGGTTTTCACAAAACCCCTTCCTATTTCCACCCCCTTGGTCCGATTTTGCCCATTAACGAACTCGTCCGAGATTTTCTACCCCTTGATTTTATGTATCAGTTTGGAAGAGATTTGTGCAGAATTACGGAAGTTATCGGGTCCATAAAAAGTGATATACATATATCTTTTAGCTTTTTTCTCACAGAAAACAACCGATTTGCTTATATCATTGGATTCTGTACTCTTGAAAACGTAATTCAATATATAAGTTTTTCATTTTTTTCGGTATCCATATTCTTCTTTTTTTCTTCCATATTAATTCTTGTAATTATGTATAAGGCACTTTACATTATACATACAGTTCTATATTATAGGTTTGTGATATCCATTTTTATTATCATTTCACAATATTGCAGTTTTTGATGATGGTTGGTAATCTTTAATTAATGATTATATATATATATATATAGATAGATAGATAGATAAAGTTTTTTACTGGTGGTGGTTTTGGGTTCTTAGGGGTCATGATCGGTGTAGATATGCAAAAAAGTTTTCTGAAATTCTAACATAGGAGCGATCGCAATAGGTAGTATTTCATACGAAATCTACCTAAAAAATCAAACAGTTTAGTTTTTATGAAGAATAGAAAGGAGGTCCAAATCCAAAGTGTACCTCAGGTCTGAAGAGGTTATATAAAACAAGATGCCATTCATTTATCGAGAAATGACAAAAACTGTTCGATTTCAAATCACTCTAATGATCATGTCTGCTAGTGTCACGCTTTTATGTTTGAAAATGTGACAGAAAGTTATATCCTGTAGTCAGAAAAAGTAATATGCATATATAGTGAGAGACAAAGTTGGGCAAATTTGTAATTGCAATTATCTGCAATGTAATTGTATGTAATTTAATTATAGCTAAAATTACATGAAGTAAAAAATTCTTGCTGCGCTGTAACTGGAACGCTCCTATCCCATTATTTCACAAAATTTCTGTGTTTGAAAGCGTGTAACTATAATTAATTACATGTAATTAACGGTTTATCCGAATTTTTTGCATATCCGAGGGAAGCTTGGTCCATGTTAACTCGGATAATCGGGACTCTACTGTACTTGCTACTACATAGTACGCTAAAATTGAGTTCAGTTAGGTATTATTGTTGAGTTTATCCATATTTAAAAGTTAAAGATTCATAAATTTATTCAATGAATATAGAAATTATTTAACTGGTAACTATGTAACCGTAAAATTGGCTTAAACTAAATGGTTGTTAATTTTCCTATGAGATGACAGTTATAAAATGCTATCGGTTCCAACATGTATTAACTTTAAACAAGAACGAAAAATCATACGTCCAGCATAGATTACGAAACACTTTCCAACACTTACAGAATACTTTAATAAAACTTCACCGTTTAATAAGGGGAAAAAAAATGTCTGAATATGTAAACAATTTGGAAAACTCATAATCACATCCGAAAAACCAATTTCAGGAATTTACATCCGTAGTCCGAAAAATTTCCATGTTCTTTTGTGTAGCGCTGTATATGATCTGTAAATTTGTATATACAGTAGAGTCCCGATTATCCGAGTCCCGCTTAACCGAGTTATTTTCTTCTAATAGACTGACGGATTCCATTATTATGAAACAGCCATTATAAATGAAGTATTAGGTGAAGATGAAAGAGCAGTCGCAAAAAGTTAGAACTCTAATAGGATATAGGTCAGAATAGGGGGGGAAAAATGGCCTTTTTTTTTTTTTTTTTTTTTTTTTTTTTTTTTTTTTTTTAATTATGACCATTTTTTTCTTTATTCTGACCAGAAAATCAGAGTTCTAACTTTTTGCGACTGCTCTTTCATCTTCACCTAACACTTCATTTATAATGGCTGTTTCATAATAATGGAATCCATCAGTCCATTAGAAGAAAATGATCCATTCCAAAGATATAAGTTCGATTGAAAAAAACTATTTAATACTTTGAGCAGAAGGAAGAGGCTACACCTGCAATTTTCATGACACTAATAGAATCACATAGCTATCAATTTGTACGGTTTTGTTACCTCTAAAATTTAATAAAATTTTGCCATATTTAATCGTTGACAACCGTTAAATTTCGGCGATTGAATTAGGCAAAATTTACTGGTAAGTTAAAAGGTAAAAAATCTTAGAAATTGGTTGCTATGCAGGAGCGCAATACTGCAGCGGAAAAAAAAAAAAAAAAAAAAAAATCAGCAAAATTGATTTTCAACAAACAAAAAACTATCAAGGGCTTTTTCAAATAAACAATTTCATTCCCCGTTTTTCTTAAAAGTAACGGAAATGTACATCAAAGCAATCTTACTAGTTACATAAAAATGAATGAATTAAGTGAAAATTTATATTTCATCTCCCTAGTTGGTGACGATTTGTGTAAATCCGGGTTATCCGAGTTTTTTGCTTATCCGAGGTGAGCCTGGTCCATATTAACTCGGATAATCGGGACTCTACTGTAGATATATTTAAAATTTTTATTTTGCTAAAGATAAAAGAAAGATCATTTAAATTTTGCAAATAATGTATGAAATATAAATATGCGGATTAGAGTGATGGCGGATGGGGGCGGTTATTACGCAACGGTTTTAGTATTGCAGAATATTAGGGCTCCGGTACTTTTTTTGCTAGAAATTAAGCCCTGGATCAGAGATGATGAAGGTGGTAAGTGCTGTAAAGTTCCAAATCTTTACTTGCGTTTATTGTCAAATGCCTCCTTTATCAACTAAAATCTCTTTGAGTATTTTTTTTTTCAAATAGAAATTTAACAGAGGGTAGAGGACCATTGATTATCTTCAACCATAGGATTAATTCAATTTTTTTTTTATTATGTTACATACCACCTTTATCCTCTGAGTTCTTCATATATATTCATTAGTTCCTAAGATAGTAAATAAGGTGGTAGCCAACAGCCACGAAAATCTTACCCAACTCTTAAAGAAAAAAAAAAAAAAAAAAAAAAAAGAAGAAGAAAAAAAAAAAGCACTTTATAAAAGCCATACATTTTTTCCCTTACAGATTTTCAAATCTCATTTTAATCCTTTCAATGGCGGTGGTCACACGGGGTGACCATCTAATTCTAATTCCAAACTGACAAACGCACCAAGAATATTTTAATAAAATTTTGCTTTTATAATGAAAGTTTAGGGAAACAAGTTTTCTAAGAAATTCTTTTGTAAATTCTGGTCTCATTCAATTATTTCATCATTTTACGAACAGAATGTTTCGCCCGTAAAAGGGTTAACCCCTAACTGCTGGTTTTTTTTTTCAATTTTTACAATTTAACTTGTAATTTTCAATTTAACTATAGATACTTAAGAAATTTTGTTTCGTTCGGAGCCCTAATACCATGCATAGAGGCGTCTGAATTAAGTTAACTTTAATTTTAATAGTTTTGTATGTAAACTTTGGTACAGAAAAAGTATCCTATGAGTTAATTGAGCCTTTTTTCCGTCCTTCAATCAAACGTACTCAGAGACACAGTCTCTATACATAATTTTGTAACAGCAGTTAAGGGTTAACCTATTTAAAAGTGCCATTACTCATTATTTGATATAAATAAGTTTCTAATTTGGTATAATTAAGTTCGGTTTTCACTACCAGAGGGTTAACTTCAGATAATAACGGTAACGCGCTTTCAGCCCCCCCCCCCCCCACACACACACAGACCTAATTTTATTGTCCATATAAAAATATTTAAAATTTAAGGAGACATTAAAAAAAAAAAAAAACATTATGTCAGGTGTCTATTTTTTTATGATGAAAACAAAACATTTAAAACTATGTTGCGTAATGAATAATTTACTTGCTTGAATTTAACCGGATACCCGACCCAAACCCAATACACTTCAACACAAAATCAAAAAATGAATTCTAAATTTTTATGCAATTATCACAAGTCTATAATTAACTCTAATATCAATTTTAACTCTTATGAAGAAAAATATATCTGTTTACATTAAATTATAAAGGTTTTATTTTATTTTTTATTATTTTTTTAATCTGAAACAATATTGTAGATTTAGGTTTCGGTAATCTAAAAAAAAAAAAAAAAAAAAAAAAAGAGAATAATAACTTGAAACCGACCCGAATCCAAAAACATAAGAAACATTTCGTATCGGATGTAATTCCGGTAAAATCGGGTTAGCTTATTCGACTCCAAACTCGAATCATATCAAATTTAAATCCCATTGTTGTCAATATATTTCCTTTTGACGCATAGTAAATGATGACACATTAAAAATTTTAAAGTGTCCATGTAAAAAGAAAAAAAAACTATACATGATACAAAGACTATTTTTAAATCTTGAAGTACTGTGTACTAGAATCACTCATGGAACCCAAACCAGAAAATTCCACTTAAAGTCAACCCAAACCCCTATCCGAAGAAAAAAGTCGTGATCTGAACTTGACAAACATTTTTTCACCGTCCTGAATCTAAAATACTTCAGCATGAACCCGGCCTGAAAGCCGAAATCATAACATAGATTTATAATATAATACAATAATGAAAAAAAAAAAAAAAAAACAAAACAAAAAAAAAAAAAACAAAAAAAAAACCTGTCATTATATTTCTAATATAAGTTTTTTGTTTTTTTTATGTAGAAAAATAAACATATAAAGACTCATTCATTATTTTAGAATTCATTTCAAAAATCGGGTTAACCCGTACCCAATCCGTAAGTATAGAAATTCAGTCCGCAGCAATTAATTGACCCGGGTCGAGTTCGGATAAAATCAATCTACCCCACCGATGCAGGATTCTACTGTGTACCTCGCAGTCAATAAAGGGAGAGGCTGCAATACTTTCACTCCCAACTTCGGCTGTCATGTGATCAAAATAGGCTTATTTTCCACCAGTTGTCGAGCAGCCATGTGATCAAAGTACTGTGAAAAAAAAAAAAAAAAAACTGTATAACAAATATTTAACTAATTAAATTTAAATAATTTTTTATGTACATTTGAAGAGCGGCTTCACACTTTTAACACGAATACTATGCAGGAGTTCTTTATTTTAATTATTAGTATTATTATTTTATTTTCATTATGATCTTCCCTATCCTGGATTTCTGATGAGTGTTTTTATATTATTTAATTATGTATTTATAGTTATAGTATTTATGTATTTCTATATTTATTATCCCGTTACTTTCTGAATTTAAATTCTTTCTTTTTAGGCATTTCTTTATGGGGTCTCAGGACTCTTAAAATTGGAAAAAATGAAAAAAATATTGACCATTTTCAACATTTAATATCTTAAAATGTATGTGATTTTCAAGCACATTTTTAATTGGGATGAAAGATATAAGTATGTTCTTTCATTTCATGTATTTAAAAAATTGCAAGATGCAGAATTAGCATTTATAGGGGACTCCAAACTGTCAGACATTTGTCGAACTAAAAATTTGTATAACAGCTTACGCGCATGATTACAAAATAAATACTGCAACTAGAATGAAAGTTTTGATGCCTACTTATACTTCAGATGGCAATAATTACCTTGAGCCTAAATAAATTTGTATTCAAATGATTTTTATGTTTTTAATACGAAGTCGTATTTAGCTAATACAAAATTTTGAAAATTTCAACAGTATAATCATTTAAAAAAATATTTTTTTGAACAATAAAAAGGAAATTTTAGTTTCAGTTTATACAGACTAACATAAAACATATGTTTTGAAAATTTCATGTAAAAATATTCAGAAGTTTTTGAGATATCTTGCGCATTATGCCCAAAAACGTCATTTGGAGAAAAATGACTTCAAACTTTTGAAAACGCCGCTTCAGCTATTGTGCGGGTATAATTCTAAAAGCCATAACTTCTTTTCAAATGGGAATTTCACGGAAACAATTCTATCAAAATGTTCAGAAAATATAGGAGTTTAACATCTACAAAAATTTTTATTTCGAAAATTTTGAAGCTTTAAAAGTCCTGACACCTCTTAAGTGCAAAGTTATATGGCAACGAAGAATAACTCTTTAATAAATATTATAAAAATTTAGTTCAAATCTAAAAAAATATATGTAAGACTAGACAGTGCTCGTCAAAACTTGACGGTAAACGAATTAAGGTTAATCTCAAATCCAAAGGGATACTTTCAGACATATTTTTTAATTCATTGTTGTTCGGAAACGAATGAAATTGACAGGTGTCCTGTTATTCAGAAACTACGTAATTGATAGACATTTTCCAATTTTTTTGGTAAGCGCAAAAGCTCGTTCAGAAAATATTGTCAAAGTTGGTGTTTGATCCGAATTTCCTGACAAAAGGAGGAAAACTAGCCAGAGAAAGGAGAAAAACTGGTTTTTACGTGACCAGAATTACTTATAACTCGATAAGTAATTTATTTATCAAAAAATGGAAAACTTATTTGGATTTCAAATTGCTTCAATAGTCAGCCCTGCCAACTTCGTGCTATTACGTTTAAAAATGAGTCAGAAATTGTGTCAGAAAGTTTTACGTTTGTTGAGCAGGGAACTCGAGCACCGCCTTAAGTGCAAAATAATAAGGCGACGAAGAATGACTCTTTAGTACATATTAGAAAAATCTAATTCATAACATCATTAAGATGGCAGAAACTTTTCCTAGCAGTAGTTAGAAAAAATTAAACCATCTTCTTTTGTAACCGGGTTGATGACCGGCGGCATATTAACAGTCTTTACACGAATTCAGACAACAGAACATTCTCCAGAGAATCTAGTTTTCAAATACAAAAAAGAACTTCTCCAGGTTTTCTTTTCTTAAAAATTTGACAAATAAAGAAATATTTGAAGTTGAAATTTTTTTAGTTTTCTTCAATATTTAATTGCATAACATTACCAATAGATAACACCACAGTTTTTTTATATAAATATTTTCCCTTCTTTCTGTATTTTTTTTTTTTTATGAAAAATAATCACCTACTTTTCTTAGTAACATATGCCTTATCGATCTATTGTAATAAAAAAGCAGACAATTTCGATTTATTTAATCAATAATTACATGTCAAAGCTTTTAACTTAAAGTTTGAAATACAAAAACATTGATAAAAAACGTATTGGTAACAGTAAATTTGACTTAATAATAATGAAGAAAAAAATTCTATAAATTTCCCTCCTAAAATAAATTATATTATAGAACTGAGTTATCAGTACACTAACAATATCAGAGAAACATATGCCAGAAACAAGGTTGAACCCACAATTCCTTTAGAGAACCAGAATTCCTCTTTCTGGCGCCTTAGATCATTCGGCCATCTTGATTTCGCTCAACGCTTCTCTGAAAGGAAACTCTGTTTAGCGACCGCAAAAATAATCAAAATTAAAAAAACAATAACAAAATTTAAAAAAAAATTCTAAATCTAGCCATATTACATTTTTGTCGTTAAAATCATTTTGTTTAACGATTTCATTACGATAGGTAAAAAAGGCTTAGAGCATAAGGGATTTTTTTCTTCCAAAGGGTACAGACTCCCCTTAAATTGCAATGATAAATTGCGTGATTACGTCTTACAGATCTGCAATAGCGAAATGAAATAAATAAGTTTTTAAATTACTATTACTTTTGAAATTTTCTAGATTTTTTTCTTGACTACTTTTTAAAAATGGGATAATATGTATTTTTTTAGAATAAGATAGTTTTTGCACTAAGGACCAATTCATTTATTTTATAACAAAACTATTCATTAAACTAGCCGCTCTTGGCGACCAGTTTGATCTCCTTTAAATGTATGGCAAGCATTATATCATGTTACTTTTATTCATAGTTTAATTTACTTGCCCAATTCTTTGTGAAAACGGAAGATTCTGATAGCGAAATCAAGGATGCGGTAATTTTATGTTAGCCGAGCGCAGGTGATAAATCTCCAAACATTCTTCTTGTCGCGTTTTTTCGTACTTCATTAATTTCATTTAAAATATAATCCTTTCACTCCTTTTATATAAAACACATAACTTTAATTTAAAATTGAAGCATTTAAAATTCCTGACTTTCACTTCTTTATTTCTTTAAGAAAAGGAAAAATAAAAAATAATACCATAAACCACGGCATTTAATTTCGACACCAAAGCATTGCTGGCAAAATTTATCATATGATCATGGCAACTTTTTTGCAATTTCACTCGAAAAATAATATTGATTAAAAATGACCGTCTGGCATATAAAATCGAAGCGGTCAGCCCGGAACTGTTGATGACAGTCACATGACTTAGGCTATTATTATAGAGATTAACGTATCAGAAATAATATTTAAAAAAATCTTCTTTTAAATCTATAAAACATGATATAGTTTCTGATAATGTCTATCTTCATCAAGTACATCTACGAAGGGTAGAAGTCAATCTGCTAGAAATTAACCTACACTTAATTGCTTCAGAAATTATAGTTTTGTTGTATAGTATTTTAATTTATTTGGACTAAGATTGTTTTTGCACCAAGGATCATTTTTTTATTATATAAGAAAGAGAGTCTTTAAAATAAAGTATAATAAATGAAAAAAAAAAAAAAGAAAGAAATCTTCTTTCAACTCTATAAAAACATGCTATTGTTTATCGTAATGTCTATCTCCATCAAATACAGTTGTGGAAAAAAGTAAACACCCCTTACTAAGTCTACAACAAATTATGGTAGAAGAAATTTACTGCTACCAAACGATTGGAAATAGTCTACTTTTAAATGATGAATAAAAATTTGCTTAAAGGGTCATCTGCAAATCAAAACCAGTTCAAAATTTACTTTTTTCAATGGCAACACTTAATTTTGACAATATATTTTAAATTTTCCGTTCAAACTTTGCCTAAATGAAATTTCAAGTCATTTGGATGATAAATTTTTGAATTATAAACTTTAAAATTTAGAGCTTCTAATGTCAAATTACATTTTCATATTAACATCTCCTGAATAAACATAATGTGCTAATTTTTTGTATGGTTATAATATTTAAAAACCCAAACATAAATGCATTGAATTTGTAATTTTTCTTATTTTATAATATCAGTTTTGAAATTAATATTCGAAAAAATTATGAATTACAACTTACAATTTTTTTGATGAATTTATATTTATTATGTCCTGCTTTATGCGCATTCAGAACTTAAAATTTTTCTTTCAAGTAGTTTTCAAATTATGATTAAAAAAGTCAAGATACTCATTTAAAGGGCCGTCTATGGTGTGCAGAAAAGCATAATTTAAAAAATGTATATATTTTTTTCATTTTATTGAAACATTAGGGTTGGCTATAGCCGAAACATATTAAGTGAGTGAAATGGTCATATTGTCAAACAATAATAAATTAATAGAAATGACTTTCTCTTTCTGTAGCATTTCAAGTAATAAAGTGCCGAAATTCAATTTGGATACAGCCCCTAAAATAGACTCATTTTAAAATAAATATTTTCTCTGAAACTAATCGTGCGAATTTCAGGAAAATTTGGACTTAGGCTAATTGAAGGGTGTAGAATTTATTTATGGTATTGAAATTGAGTGTTGCCATTGGAAAAAAAACAAAGTTTGGGTTTGTTTTGATAAACAGCCCCCTAAGCGATTTTTATATACATCATTTAAAAGTAGACTTTATTTCCAATCATTTGGTACCAGAAACTTTCTTTTAAGATGATTTGTTGCAGAGTTAGTAGGGATGTATATTTTATTTTCCACGTCTGTACGTCTACTGAGGGTAGAAGCAAGTCCTCTAGAAATGAGCCTTTAATTAATTGCTTCATAAATTATAGCTTTATTCCACATTATTTTAATTTAATTAATAGAATGTCATTTACTACTTTTTTACTTTTCACTATTATCTTTTAGTCTCCAGTTTATCAAAATTCTGTAAGTGTTTGTAAATAAATTATTGTGAGGCAAATTCTTTGACACTCATTTAAATTAAACGGATTGACAATGAACGGAAGGATTTTTCAGAAAAGAATAAAAAAATTAATTTTGAATTTAAATGAAATGTTCTTTAGTGTTTAATTTAAATATTTGTTGGAACAATATCAAATTTAATGCAGAATTCATTTATTCTTTTTTTTTTCTTTGTTCATGGTTTCCAAAATGTTTACCTTCAAAATATTTCGAGCACTTCGACTGTTCAATCTCTTGAAAACTACAGTGCTTATGTTAACAATGGAAATATTTTTATTTGGTCTTAGTTTTGAAAACAAGCAATTAAATTGACATTTAGTTGAATACATTTGAACGAGAGGTTTCCCTGATAAAAATTTTCTGCTTTTCGCGAGCTTTTAACAATAGACATTCTTTTAAAACTGGCATCGAGATAATCAAAATTCATTGTAAACAGGGAGTCAATATATTTAAATGATCTGTGAGAAAAAGAATAGGTACAAGGATAACACTATTATTTACTCTGAGAATATGAATGTTTTAACATAGTCAGTATCATAAAGTTTATTTAGGTATTTGTATTTTGATTTATGCAAAACAATTTAATCGCTAAATTGTATATTTTGGGAAGATCCCCCCCCGCGCCCATTTTTAATCTAATGTATTTTAACTTAGGTGTGTTCGATGCATATTTAGCGATAAATGGGGTAAAAAATGGAAATTAAATATTTTATATTATTATTTTTTTTTTAAACGTAGCGATAGTTTATATCTAATATGCAACATTTAGCCAGCTAATAATTTTTAATTATAAAATAAATAAATAAATAGCACCTTTTTATAGCAATTGAAATGTACTTCATGAGAAATATGACTTCATGAAAATATTCTAATATATATAGTATATTAGATTTTTTTTTTTAACAAAGTAAATTTTGAGATATGTATTAATAAAATTTAATTATTTGGTATGAATATGTTTATTAATGATCTTTCACTAATTTCGTATATTTTAACAGCTATTATAATCATTTTTATGCTTTAAAAAGGAAATATATTTCAGCAATTCTAGTAAGATTCTAGGTATAGTCTTATGTTATCACATCTCACACATAATAAATTGCTTAAAATTTATGTACAGTAACAAGAGAAACATTTTAATGCAGTTATAAGTTGTATTAAGCAGTTTATTTGCTTATATAACTTTTTCTTTCATCAACATTATAGCATTCTTCTGAAATACAATTTTTAGGTTGATATGGATTAATCAGTGTCAAGAAATAGATATTGGCCATTATAGTAAGCAAATAGATACTGAAGTATACATATGTAAGCTATAATAATAATTATAATAGATTTAGAAAATTATATGGAAATAGATTCTAAATGGGAAAAAAATTCTAAAGTAATATTTTAAAAACATATAATGAAATCAAAAGCCAAAAACACCTGTGACATCAGTTGCACAGATTTTGCCAGAAAAACCAATTTTAGAAATTAAACATTTATCCATATTTATTACATTTTTTATGCTATGCTGTTATATTTCATTACACCAAGAATGTAGTTTAAGACGACTGGGCACCCTTGAACTAAATTTTATATTAGAATATTTTATATCACCTTTTCATATTATTGTTAAATGGTTTCATGAATCGGTTTAATCAAGAAAAGGTGGAATTTCTGAAGTATTTTTTTTAAATTAAGAAATTAAAAAAACCCACTTCTCTTATAGTTTTGAATTTTCTGAAATTGTTTTTTGCATATTTTTCTTTTACAATTTTCGTTTCATAACGTTATTAATTAGATTTCCAATTAATTAATTAAAAAAAATAATAAAATGCCATACGTATGTAAAAATACAATAAAAATGACTGTTTACTTTCCATATTCATTAAAAAAACAAAACTACTTATATAGCTGAAAATACGATTCCTAATAAATGCATCATAAGGCTGTTCTCAAATCCAAAGGGTCTACTTTCAGACACATATTTTAATTTATTTTTGTCCGGAAACGTGGGAAATCGGCAGAAACTAATGTAATCGAAAGACGTTTTCCATTTTTTGGTAAATACAAAAGATCGTTTAGAAAATACTGTCAAAGTTGGCGTTTTGAGCCGAATTCCGGACGAAAGAAGAAAAAAACAGCCAAAGGAGGAAAACTAGTTGTCTTGTGACCAAAGTCGCTTATAACTCAATAAGTAATTTATTTATCAAAAAATGGAAAAGTCATTTCGATTCCAAATTTCTAGTCAGCCTGCGAATTTCGTGCCTTTACGTTTAAAAACGAGTCAGGAATTGTGTCAGGAAGACATTTGTTGAGCAGGGAACTTGAGAAAACGCCTTAAGGATCGCTGAAAAAATAGCCAATCAATTGTCCAATATTGGTTGAAATTTTCCCATATTGAAAAAACACAAACTCAGAAAAATGAACTTAAGTGTTGAGTGTTGCAATTCTGAATCATTTAAAGGGAAATTTGTGTAGTAAAAAGCCCTTTTCACACATTTGAAATCATTGGATCTTTATGTAACTTCGTCAGAATATAGTAGGAATGTCTAAATACACTTTAAGCAACAACAACAACAACAACAACAAAAAAAAAGAAATTGATTTTTTCCCCATTTCCTCCCAAATGTAGGTAAGTAAATGGATAACTTTTTTGTTATTTCATATTAAATATTTTTACTCTTTGGAAGAGATAAATCAGTTTGTGTTATAATTATTATATAGATATTGTTAACAATAATAATAATTGTATCGGAAAATATAACGTGTTAAATATTTGTACTCGTTGTAAGAGATAAATCATATTGTATTATAATTATTATATATATTGTTAACAATAATAATAATTATATCAGAAAAGGTAGCATCTTAAATATTTTTACTCGTTTTAAGAGATAAATCATATTGTTTTATAATTATTGTATAGATTGTTAACGACAATAATAATAGTTGCATCGGAAAATATTAAATATTTTTACTCTTTTCAAGATATAAATCATATTTTGCTATAATTATTATAAAATTTGTTAATAATAATAATAATAATAATAGTATAGGTAAATATAACATTAAATATTTTTAATCGTTGCAAGAGATAAACCATATTGTGATATAATAATTATATATATTGTTAATAATAATATTATTAATAATAGTATTTGAATTGGAAAATACTACATTAAACACATTTTCACCTTTAAAGACCAAAAAAAAAAAAAAAAAAAAATTCCTAATGAAAGTACCACTTTTTTTTAAAGAAATGCTTTAACATATAAATCCTTTTATTATTTTCATTACATTTATTAGGATATTTTTAACCTATATATCTTACATATATGACATGAACATATTTTTAAGATACAAAAAAAAATAAAATAAAATAAAATAAAATAAAATAAAAATAAAAAATATTTTCTGTAATGTTTCCTTAAATTTTATTATATTTTCAGAGAATTACTTAAAACGAAAGAAATCATCCAGCACACTATATAAACACTGTAAAGTTAAAATTCTAGAAGTAAAAGTGATAAATATATTGTAGAATTAAAAGTAAAAATAAAAATAACATTAAAATGTATATATAATTGTATTTGCATCAAATTTAAATCATTCATGTTTGAATTCTAGTAGAAAATTAATTGTGTTTAATCATTGCAAACTAAAAAAATTGAAAGAATCAAGGACTCTTGATTCAAAAACTGGTTCTTCTCCCACTCCTGACTGCCTCGTCACCCGCCATGTTTACATCATGATCATATGTTTTTATTTAACATATGATCGAGATATTCATGGTACATGCATTACATAAAAGGGTTGTTTTCATCAGTACCACTGAAATTTCAAAATTTCATGGAAATAATTATTTTGAGATTTCTGTTCTATACACCCTAAAGTATATAATAGCAAATTTTTAATTTCATACTTTTATTAGAATGTTTTTACAACCATCTTCGACAGTTTTGAATGCTGAGCGAAATCTTTAAACGTATTATCAGTTAGTAGTCTTTATAATTATTATTATTCCTGTTATTGTCACCATCAAAATGCTAAAGTATTCTTGAATGCTTGTAAAAAATCTTTAAAGTTTTCCTATTAAAATATCTTATCATATTTAAGAGATTAAATATTTTATTTGCAATATGTTTAAAACTCCTTTTTTTATTGACTTATTTAATTAAAAAATGTGGTTATTCATATAATAATAATTATTATTTGAATATAGTTAATCTTTAAATTGTTTCTCTCAGAATATTTTTAAAAAGGTGCGGTTGAAGTTTAATATGTTTCTCTCAGAAATTTATACCTATTAAGCAAAGTGTTGTTTTTGTTGAGTGTATTACTATTGACAATATATAAAAATAAACAAAGAAATAAAACATTCGTAACATTTTAAAATATGAATAATTTTTTTTTCCAATGAAAAATATCTTCTTCTTCTTCTTTTTTTTTTTTTTTTCTTCAGCAGAGTTACGTATTTATTGCATTTTAAATAATACCACAAATAAAATTTAAAAAATATACTTAATTTATTCTATTTATTTATTTATTTATTTGAGATACTGAATTTCATTAACAAACAGATATTTATATTTAAAATTTTAGAATTAGTATATTAAACATCCTAATAATACTAATTAATTATGTTTGTCCCAAAAATGCGTTATGAAAGCTTTAAACACTTGCATAAAAGATTAATTTTGTTAATTGCCTCAATACTTCTTGTTAGAGTAATTTAAGATGTTAAAAAACATATTAAAACAAATAATTAGATAGATAACATTTTATCCTTTCCAATAACATGGAATCCTGAAATTTAAAGTAAAATAAATTTGGATAGTAAAGAGATGTAATTTTAAATAATATTTTGTTAAAAGTAAATGTTTATATATTTTACAGTAAAATTTAATAAGACTTTAAAAGCTATATTTTTCCATGATTATTTTTTTTAAATATATGTGTTATAAAATTTGAAAATAAACTAAAATAAAATCAATAAATCTTATTAGAATCAGTTTATAATTTTAAAAATATTAACACTTTTTAAACTTATATTTTTGAATTCGTTATATCCATGGTAGTGTTGTTACAATGAAAACAAACTTGAAAACAGAAGTAAAATACACTATCTAAAAAATGTATATATATAAAATGTGGGTATAATAATGACATTTTTCATAAGAACTGCTTTGATCGATTTACAGTGAAACGCAAAATTTACTATGCAGAGAAGTTTCATTTTGTAATATCTGATTTTAACTCTAAATAAATCATTAAAGAACAAATACACCTATATTTGTGCATTTATATGCGACTGCATAAACATTCTTATTCATGTGAAATTCAAATGAGTTTTATATTTTAATAATTTTGAACAATTACATAAACAACTTTGAACAATCTTTGTCTTTAATGTGTCAAAACTACTAATACTAAAACATCCGTAATTTTTTTTAAAATCAACAATATTAATTTGACTTTTAAAACTGCGGATTCATTAAAACGTAAAGAACTTATTTTGATTAATATGCACATGATATTAAACACAAATTTTCTACATTTAAATTTTCGCATTGCAGTGTTAGGATGTATTAATAATATAAAAAAGATCTTATACAAAATATTATTTGATATAAATCTTACATAAAAATATTTATACTTATTAAATGTATATTGTTTTTTTCTTAATTAACTTTTAACTGAAAATTACTAAAATTTTTAAACACAAATTATTTTTACTTTTTCAGATTTTTCATAGCTTATGCAAACTACTTAAACTCTGTTTTACTTATCGTCCTATATAGTGAATAGCTCAGATTTATCGAATTTTCATTTTATATCACAATTGTTTTATGTCTGCCCTGCAATTAAACTCCTTTTAAGTCTGATAAGTGTCTGTTGTAATAATTCAATTTTAATAAATTATTATTATTATTATTATTATTTTTTAAGATTTTTGAATCAGGGAAATTTCTTTCTATATTACCTATCACGAATTTAACAGGAAATAAATAAATAAATATTTGTTTGAAAAGATGCCAAATTCTCTTCAAGTTTAATCATGATAAGTCATATATTATTTCTAAATAAAACTGAGTATAACTGAGTAACTGCAAAATAGATTAATACAATTTATAGTAGTGTATTGCACCATCTTCCTATATATAGGACAGCTGATATTAAAAAGAAACCAATAAAATTTTGGTATTTTTGAAATTTATATTTATGGGTTTTTTTTCTTATTAGTTTGCGATAGAAATATTTCTGATAATATTATCTAAAAAATTTATAATAAAATATGGGTTATTATTTTTTTTTCAATTAGCCTTAATTACTTTTATACAATTATGTAAATCGGTTCTGATTAAGTCAAAGATCCTTACCGGCTGTGGTTACAGTGTCCCGGCGAGCTACCATCCATGCTGCCGCAGCCTCGGTGGGGTATCCGTAGCCAGGGTGCTGTTGGCATTGCAGCCGAGCTTGCTCCATTGCTGATGCCCGGGCTGACTGATACTGATTCGGGCCTTACCTGCGGCCTACCTTTTCGAACCGTTACACTCAGGTAGGCCCTCCCCCCGAACCGTGTTTATCAGGGGTGGGCTCGGTTCTACCCCCTCTGCGAAATAACGAGGATCACGCGAAAAACGGAGACATGCGACTCCGTCCCCCCTTTCCTCTACTTTACGCCCCATCCTGTAGATGTTATAGGGAGAGATGCAGCGATGCAATGAAATTGGATAAATAAACACAGAGATGCTGACGATAGAATCTTATGGGATTTTGGCCTCTGACTTTGTCTAAGGGATACTTTAAAGGGAAAAATGATTTTATCTGATGTAGCTAGTATCGATGCTATAAAAGATAATGACCAAATAAAGTAAAGTTAAATTACAGTCAAAATGATTTCAGTTATGCAATCATTGAAACGGGGTGCAATTGTTCAAAGGAAGGCCGATGTGTTAGCATAAAAAAGCAGTTGCATGTTTGAATTTGCAGAAAGTCTAGCAGAAAAAAAAACAAAACAATATGGGAATTAAATTTCTTTTCTTTTTAGTTTTCAAATCTTTATTTTTCTCTTCCTTCCTTTTTTTTTTCTTTCCTTTTCTTTTCCTTTCTTTCTATCTTTTCTTTTCTTTTCTTTTCTTTTCTTTTTTCTTTTCTTTTCTTTCCTTTCTATCTTTTCTTTTCTTTTTTATTTGAGTAGAAGTTTTCGTAGTAATTTTTAAAATGTTAATGCTGTTTTAGATTAATAAAAATTAAATAAAATAAGCAAACCTGTAAACCAAACTATAATTAAATCTATGAATTAAAGTGATGACGTCTTAAATTTTCAACACGAAATGTTAGAGTACAAATAATAATTTATATAATGTTTCATTTTTTTACAGGATAATTATTTTGATATCATATAAAAAAATGTATACTTATTAGGAGAGATAGGGGTAATTAGGATCATGGGTAATTGGGATCAGGACCACTTCAGGGGCAATCTATAACAGATAAAGAAATGACCATGCTAATTATGAAGTCTGACTAATATTCTACATGTGCAATTTTCTTGGAATGAAAATGTATGTACCTTTAGAAGCAATCACTGTTTTCCCTGAACAAAAAGAAAAACGTTGTCCCACAAAGTTTTAGATAAAAGTAATTGTAGGATTATCGAAATATAGCTATGGATTTAAATTTAGAAAAAGTTTGTTTTTAAAAGGAAATTGTTTTACGTTTTGCAACAGACGAAGCATAATGTTAATAATATGCATGATTCTAATTACCCCAGAAAGAGCATTTTCGTGGAAAATAGGATCATAGAGTATTTTGGGTTAAAGGTAAATTGGGATCGCAAATTTTATTTTCTATTTAAATCAAATTGTGGTTTAGAATGCATTTTTAAATCTTTCAGTTTTCAGACACTGTGAAATACCCCTAGTTTGGTTTACATGACTGCACATTTTGTGTTAGGAAAACATTTATTTTATAATTTTATTTTGCATTTATTCCAAATTTTAGCTTTCACTGCATGTTTTAGGCCTAATTATGCCTGTACACTTTCAATGTAAATAAATTTTCCTCCCTCACAAATGAGCTTTGACTGATCCCTTTCCCCCGTTGCTTGCATTTCATGTTATTAAGAAAAAAAAAAAAAAAAGATTTTTATTTTCTTAAACTTTAAAAATTAGTTATTTAGTAATACAACAAGGCTATTAATTTTCAATAGAAAATTTTGGATTTGATTTTGTTTTGTAGGCAGACTGTAAAATATATGAATATTGAAAATCCCTTAAAAAACGTTTTTTCCAGAGTACTTATCTTTCCAATACTGTATCTCTGAGAATAGTTGTAGTTGTAAAACCAAAAATATCTGGCTGTAAAGACCACACCGAAATCTTTTAAACCCATTTAATCATGACTGTGTGTACCTTGTAAGGCATGAGAGAAAATACCACTGATCCCAATCACCCCATTTCATGGGGTAATTGGGATCAAAGAGCTATTTTTTGAAAAAGACATTTGTACCAGGTAACATGGTACATTGAAAATAATTCTTTACACATTTCAAGATACAACTACCTACTGAGTAAAATTATACATAACATTAGTATGTAGCCTACTTCATTTTCTGGCAATTAATTGTCAAAGTTCAAATTGTCAAAAAGTTATCTTAATTATCCCTACCTCCTCTAAGTGTATATTTTTTTCTGGTAACTTTTAATTATTTTATTTTACACATTTTTAAAACTTTCTTACTGACCTCGCCCCCCCCCCCTCCCCCCTCTGTTCATTTCTGATCTATTTTTTTTTTCTTTACGCAATTTGCTCCTATTCTCAAATATATTTTCATTGATTTTTTTTCCAATACGGACCACTTTAATTTGTAAAGATGATTCAAATTAACTGAAAAAAAATTATATTTAAATCAACACCAGGCTGCAAATTAAAATTTTGAATAACTAGATTTATATTACAGTTATATATATTTTAAAAAGATATTTAGGTTTATAATAATCTTAAAACTTATTAAAGAAATATTGTATTTTGTTGTTTTTGTTCTTCTTCTTTCTGCCGTTATGTATTTATTTTTTCTTGTTGAATAAAATTGTATTAAGTTCACATATTTATATAAAAATTAGTATTTTATTAATATTTTAATCATTACTATTAATTAGTAATATTAGTAATATCGCAATCAGTATAAAAATATCTTTCAAATTTTATACATTGGTACCTCATTTCTCGAATACAATTCGTTCGAAAATATTTTATTTATTTTTTTATTTTACCATTGAACGCAATAATATATAATTTAAAATTTGAAATAATATTTAAAATCTTTGTTTGAAATTTTAAAAAGAAGCATCGAATAGCAAAGTATGACGACTAATAAATACAACATAACATTCTTTTTCTAAATGTTTGATAAAAACAGGTTCATTTCAATATGGACTTGAAAACAAGAATAAATTAAATTGAAAGTTTTTTAAAAAAATTAATTACGCAAAGTAACAACATAATACTTGTAATAAATTACGCAAAGTAAAAATAAAATAAAATTAGATAAATATAGTTAAAATGCTGTAAGTTGAGCTCGAAAACTCAGATTTTTTTTAATAATTTGAAGTAGAATTTTTTTTTCAGAACTGTGTACAAGATTTTGAAAAAAAAAAAAAAAAAAATCGAAGTCTTACATTCGGTTGTATAAATAGTAATTTTCTCCGCTAGAATCTAGAAATTAAAAAAAAAAAATATTTATTCACGTAATTGCGGTTTTCGCGCTCCCAAGAAAATTTCGGTAAAAAAAAAACAAAAAAAAAAAAACAATTTCGCATATTTTTTGCCTGATGAATATTAGAAATTTCGATGCTATAAATGAATTTTCATATTAATGTAAGCACGTATGATAATTATCCGTTTTCAGTGTTTTAGTTTGATTCTTTAGAATAAATTCTGTTCTTTAATGCAAACTTTTCTTTTCACTATTCAGCGCAAGTGGTAATATTAATGGAATATCAGAACGATATGGGAGGGGGGAACCCGTCAGTCTTTTTTTTTTTTTTTTTTTTTTTTTTTTTTTTTTTTTTAAGTATTAGTATACTATTCTAGATATTTTTACTTTTGATAAAAAAGTGCACATTTTTATTTAAAGTATTATAAATATTTTATGTAATTATAAACGGTACTACTTGTTTAGACTTGGTACGACCGATTACGCAAAATTATACACATTGCCAAACTCTTCGCCAAATTATACAAATGGAAGAATGTTGCCATTCTAAAATTTTAAGTCAGGAAAATTAATGAATTAAAAAAAATCCACTAAAGAACTTTTAAATGTAATGATGACATTCACTTATGCGACTTACCAAATATAAAATTTGACTTATTCAGATGATTTTGGACAAAAGAATACTAAGAATAGTTTACGTATATTTAAATGCAAAATTATTAAATTAAACCATAAACAGCTATTTTTAAAATATTTCAGTTGGGAATAAATTGTAAGTATTTTAAATGTATCTACTAATTGAATTTATTAAGGGACATAATAAATATCTTGTCGGCTATTTGGTTTTCGGCTAATCGTCTGCGACCGGTAAGGGGTAAGGAACTTAGTGTTCTCTATTTCATCAAAAAACGCAGGCGAATACAACTATAAAATGTACGTAAACATTAGATATAGGATTGAAGGAATACGTACACCACTTGCTAGCGTTTTATTTAAAATCGAAGATAATGTCACGCTTTTTATTGGTTTTATACTGTAGTTTCTACATAGTTTATTTTAGTTATTGCTTTCGACTGATGGACTAATATTTGTGACGTTAGTTGATACTAATCTATTATATTTTGTCTCTTTTAATATCATGAGATAATCGTTTATTGACAATTTTTATTTTAAATAACGAAAGAACAAATAAATTATCAAAACATTAATAAAAATAAAAAGGAAACGTCGAATTGAAGATCGCTTGACGTAACAAACACGTACTATGTATTTAATATCAAGTGAATGTGATATTTACGATCATCTATTAGTGGTATTTAACCTTATAATTTGGCGATAGTTTTTTAGTCGGCGAGAGATCAAGTAGTACCTTAAAAGCACATGCATTCGTCCATGCATAGACGAAAAATCGCATAAAACTATGTAAGGTATCTCACTACGTTTAATTAGCCAATTTAAGGTGAAATATCACAATTCTTTTTATTGTTTTATTTTAAAGAATGTAACAATTAGCTATACAAAGCAGTTTTTGATTTTCTATGATCACTGAAAATGTAGTTATGAATGTGTGTTTAAGTAACCTAAACTTGTTGTTCGAGAAAACGGCTTCAAGAAAGAAAATAACTTCGAATATTGACATTAAGAAAGGTACAGCATATAAATCTGTAGAGATTTTAGAACAAGGTGTAATCCATTAATTACGTCATACTTCAATAGAGGGAGAAGGTGTTTATAAGATATGACATAGTGTGACAGGGAGGAAAACAATTAAAGATTATTGGAATTAACCTGTATTCTAAAGAAAATCTAATTCAATAAATAAATAAGGAAATATTTTTGGAAAAGTTTACCAGAAAAATGTATATTAGAAAAACAAAATTATAATTCAAACGACCATATGTATTAAGATCTAAAATATTAATAAATATATATGAAACGTAATAAAATCTTAAAATGCCTTAAAATTAGTTTTAAAAACTAAAATTTAAATGAATTTCTCATTTAAAATACTTTATAACTCTTATTGTCAGTTTTTGAATCTGACCCTGGAAAGTTGTTTTCTGGGCTTAACAATCTTAGATTAGAACAATCTACAACATCTTAGATATTAAATTCTATCCAAGTTTAAGGTTTAAAAGTGAAAGCTTAACAGAAATCTGAAGATGTCTGCGGTTTTCTAAGGCCGGAGCTTATCCGAAGAGCACTTGCGGAAAGAACCCAAACATCATTCAAAAGGCAAGACTGTTCTCAAATCCAAAGGGGCAACTTTACGACACAAGCTTCAATTCATTTTTGTCCGGAAATGCATGAAACTTGCAGGTGCTGTTATTCAGAAACTATGTAATCGAAAGCCATTTTTCGTTTTTTTTGTAAACGCAATAGGTCTTTCAGAAAATAATGTCAAAGTTTTGAACCGAATTACAAGACGAAAGCAGAAAAACCAGTCAACAAAGGGAGAAAAACCCCTTGTTACGCAATCAAAAAAGCTTATAATTCGATAGGTTCTCGATTCGATAGTCAGGTCTGCCAATTTTATACTTTTACGTTTAAGAATGTTTAAGTCATTGTGTCAGAAAGTCTTGCGTTTGTTGAGCAGTGAACTTGAGAACAGCCTCAAACCAATTAAGTTCCAGATTTCTCCTAGTTGACATCTTCTCTACCTGCTTTACAAAAAATTACGTCTTCTATCAAGAGTCGATACCACGTGCTAAGAAAGCAGATTTTGAGCTAGTCTTAAGATTTTCTTGTGACCATGTAATAATCTAAATAATATTTACAGCTCTAGGGACCACCTCGAAATATGATCCATCTGCATCGTGCCACCAATGTACCGTATAATTATATTCAAGGGCAGTGAACTTGAGAACAAAATTAATAGGATCTATCCAGTGGGGAAAAAAAATCCTTCCATTTGTTATATTCCGTACAATTTTTAAATGAAAACGTTCAGCAATGCCCTAGTTTTACGTATATATTTTTATATAATAACTAGCTGGCTATGCCCGCTGCGCTGGTCAGTATTTCCAAATAAACCTTGAATTATGCGAAATGGTGAATTCGAACTTGTATATATTTTTAAATGGACCTTTAGCTTGAATGTCCTTCCGCGTTGCTGAAAAGATGCGAACGTCATTGTGATATTATATTACCTTATGCGTTGCACAAAATTTAGCTATTAAGAAGCAGTTCTTTTAGTTGATTATTCACAGTGCACTTTTGGTACAGAAATGAGGCCGTTATGACAATAGGAATTAAAATGTTCTCATATTTGACAATATTAAATTATAGATGCATTACAATGATTGCAGAGATTTACCATTGAACTTGAATTATGCTCGGGTGGTTTATTTTCGTTTGTTTGTCCTTGATCGCCTGGCCTCTCAGCTTGCGCAATATGTGATTCTGGTAGCTGAAATACAATCTCACTGGATGTTAGTTATATTTCTTAATAAATACCTTCTTGTGCTACTACTTTTTTCCCTCTTTGGATTCTAGCAGGTAAATGCTGTCAAAAAAGTAATAAATTATTTGCAGACAAAAAAGATTGTTTAACTTTCATATTTAAAAGAAAAGTGAAACATAAAAATGTGTGTTTTTAAAGCTGAATTGCCTGATTAAATCTAAAATGACGTCATTTTCAATGTCTTTTCATTTTGCAGACCAGTTGATATCATGTAAGCGTTAACCCGGGAAAAAACTCGATGGCTTAATCTTGTAGAAAAATAAACCTCATGCATCCAATAAAATCTTTATAATCATCCGTAATCGACGTTATTGTGAGGGTTCACGTCAAACATTAAAACTGATTCAACAATATTGTTGCACATGTACCAGGGTTAAGAACTGACAATGATAAATAAAGTTAGTTATACAAAAATTTTAGCAATATGCATTTTGGTGAATACCTGAACCGAAGATTTATTTAGCATTTTTCTAAAGATCATAATAACACGGACAAACAAATAGGCCTGCTATTTTCTTTATATTTAAGAGTAAATTAATCTTCCGTCTGTTGTGAAAATAACCCAGATTATGAAAATAACTCTTAATTTGTTGCTGTGTTTAGCTGCTAGAGTGTGCGTCAGGACAATTCGCTTTATACTGATCGAAATTCCAGGTAATTTAATCCTATCTAGGCTGAAATGATAAGTCCATGGGCATTATTCCATTTGCCACCATTAGAACCATAAAGTTTTTTCCCCTACATTGAAAGTATTGTTTTTTTTATGAGAGTAAAATAATTTGAGGTAATAAATAAATAATAATAAATCTTCTTTTGTTTGTTTGCTTCATTATGAAAAACCACAATTTAGTAATAGCTAATTTCAAAATCTGTCTAATCTTTTGAATTTTGATACGCCATGCAACATGCTCGTTGGCAGGTGACACGATTCCGTAAGATTAGTCCAATATGTTGAAAAAACATTTTTTAAACAATGGTTAAGCAAAAGAAAGTTATGCAGAAAAAAACTAAAAAGAAATGACATATTAGCAAGCAATATTTATTACAAAATGTTTATTTTATTTATTTATTTATTAACCATTTGGAAAAATGGTTATTGTCCTCGGTCAGGGTAGGAAATCAAAAGCATATCTGAAGCGTTTTATTAGTTGAATCCCGCATTTTATTTGTTTTCTGATTGGTCTATACAGTAATCTGTATTTTCCCTTTACTTTCAACAGAGATGGATACTTCTACAAAAAAAAAAAAAAAAAAAAATAATAATAATAATAATAACTCAGAAACAAATTGAGATGCAGCTTTAAAAAAAATGCATTTAAAAGTACATTTTTTTCTCTATACGACTGTGTAAAAAATAATATTGTGGGATGTTTAGAAGTTTAAGAATGAAATTTCATTTAAAATTGGTCTATAAATATTAATCTTTAATCCATGGCGTACGTAATGTATGACCAGCTCCGTAGAAGTTTAAAAATTTACAGTACCGAAAAATGTAATCCATGGCGTAGGTAATGTATGATCAACTCCGTGCGACTGTTTATGTCTTAAATTTTAGTCTTTGAAAAAATCATTTTCCAAATGGTCGTCGTAATTTGTTAAATTGCATTTTTTTTTTTTTTTATAGTAATAACGTATAATTGCAGAAATCTTCTTAACAATATTCTTATATCCTAACTTTTAAAGCAGTGAATATTCCTATAAGTGAAATCGACAATATTTTCGGCATGTTAAAAAAATAACATAATACACAATATTCAATTAATAAGTAATGATCTGAGTTCGAGGATATAAAAGTCACATGCTTGAGGAAAACAAAACGCATGTTTCCATAGTAATGGTATTCCATAAGTAAATTATTTTAGAATATGTGTGTATATGGAAGACATTTACACTAAAATTTAAATCATTGACTACATAATTATAATTTTAACTGCTTTTTATATAATTTACGGTTGAATATAAAAATGTACTCCGAAATGCTCTTCTCTCCTCTTATTTCACACTTTTGTCTTATTTGGCTTAAAATTGCATTGTTTGGCGACGAAGCTAATAATAAATAGCATGTAAATCAATACAGCCATTTTTACAAATACTTCTAGTTTTTCCTGTAAATCATATGATGGAAGAATTATATAAAAATAATTGTTAAATTGACAAAAGAAAAAAAAGAAAAAGAAAAAGACTAATAAAGAATGTAACCTAGATTTTATTTCATCAAGTTTTCAGACACGTTTTTATTAACCTGGCGCATGCGATAAAAGAGCTAAAAAGAAAAAAAAAAATTCCATTCAAAATTGTCAAATCAAATTTTCAGATTCATTTTTTCACCTATCGCAAGCGATAATTCGCCAAATATTATACTAATTGTAAAATTTTACAATAATTTATACTTTAAGCATTACAAATATTTATTCCATGTTAAATTTAAATATTTTCGTTTTATAACATTATGTCTTATTAAAACTTTTTTTTGTTGTTGTTTTTTAAATTAAATATCAGTATTTTTTTCATCTATTCGCGAGGTGTTTGTATTATTTTCTAACAGATATAGCCATCTTAATTCTTTAATCAACAAACCTTTCGCCAAAAGATAATCACTGGCAACCTTTCCGTTCAAAATAGCAGTAAAATACGAAATTTATTATCAAAAATCATAGCTATCCCTGTATATTTTCTCATAAACCACCCCGGGAATATTTCCTATCGAATGATACAATCTGGAAAAAAATCCACCGGGTAGTTTTTGAAAACACTCGAGCGGAACTTCCAGAGCTTACTGCTTTATAATATATATGATTAATACAATTAAAAACTATATTAATTTTTTGAAAGAATACAGAGAACAAAATTAAACTGAAATTATATAGTATTGCCATCTATGAAGGATTAAAGTATACAATAGATAACAGTTTATACAAATGTAATTTTAAATTAACAGATATTTAAGTATATAAATTTAGATAAACACAAAACTAAACAGCTAACAAAATACGCATAATGTGCAGATATAAGTGTTTAAATAAATGCATAAGATAAAGCAAAGTAGCCTAATTTGCATATTGTGCTATAATGGTATGAAAACAACCATTCATCTTCATTCAAACATTCAAGCTAACACTATAATGACCATGGTTGGAATAAATTAATAATAATAATCCATATGCATGAAAAGTTTGTGTAGAGGTATGATGAATTCCCATTTACACCTAGTGGCGAAAAAAGCTTAATTTTTTCTGTTCTTTATTTTGTATGTATTTTTATATTTTTTCAATACATAACAATTTCCAAAATAGACATAAAAGTCACGAATGTCTATAAAGGACCACCGTCATTACAAAAAATAAACAAAAAGAGAAATTATCTTTTTTTGTTGTTATTGTTGTCAAAAAACATCTATATTGATCTAGTTTTTCACGGCAGACACCACGTGACCGTACTACTTCCCCTTTATTCCTACCCCTTTACATTTTTAAATATGCTTTGCTTAAAAAAAAAAAAACTTATTTGATAATATTGCACTGAAATGAAACTTTAAATATTAAAAGGCGCTTTAATCTAAAATTTTAAGTACATTTTATCGTATTTAAATGAGTGTTTTATTTTATTAATAGAAATAAATATAATTGTTATCAATATCAAAATTTACTTTTATTAAAACTAGGGGATCATACCCGGGCTTCCCGGGTTAAAGAATATAGGTGATTTTTATTTGAAAACTAATAATTTTTTATATGCAATAAATTTTTTAGATTGCCACTTACATTAAAAAGAATTTTCATATGGGGAATACGAATTATACAACCAAATAAATTTTTGAAATTTATCAAAATATATTTTGATAAAGATATTTTCTTTTTAAGATAAAGATATTTTAAGATAAAGATTTATATAAGAATAAAGATATTTTCTTTTTAGCCGCTTGCCAAGAGTTATTTGACCAAGATTTTGCTACTTATGGCATCCTTTTATATTCTGATAATTTCAGAGCTTATACATGTCTGTTAAATTTGTGTTTTATTTATATTATATTGTTTATTTATTCATAGAGAATTTTTTTTAATGGATATTAACTGTGAGAAAATGATGAACTCTTTATTTTGTTTTAAGGGCAAACGGATTAATGTTTCGTAATCGAGCTCCGCGTGATATAGATAAATTAAAAAATATTTCATGCTTTAAAATTGTTTTTTAAAACCATAGAGAATCAGTAAACTGAGATGGACTTTGCAAACAAATTCCATTTGAAAAAAAAAAAATCCTATTTGGTGATCTAAAAATTTAAATTGTACGATTACAAATATGTTAGATTTGTGTTTTTTCAATATTATTCTTTTATTTGTTAATAAAAGAAGTATTAATTTCGTTAATTTGTCTTTCACAAATATGTTAGATTGGTGTTTTTTTTTTTTTTTAAATATTAGTCTTTTATAAAAATAGCAAATAAAGCCTTTGTGCAACAATATTAAAAAGCAGAAAAACCAACGTTTAAAATGCACAAATAATATATGAAAAGCAGCAACCAGCTGTTTCGAATCTACTAGCGAGATTCTTCTTCAGTGCAAAAGGAACAGCGTGCTAGAAAAAGCAAGGCTGAGTTTTTAAACGTTGGTTTTTCTGCTTTTTAATATTAGTCTTTTATTTGTTTATAAAGGAAGTATTAATTTCGTTATGCAAAAATAGTCAGAAACAAATGCTGAAAAATGTTTGTTGCTTTATGCGTAAAATGTTTATTATTATTATGTATTGAAACGGGCACGTAATAAGATAAAATTAAAAAAAATCATGCTTAAAAATTATTTTAGAAAATATAATACATCAGTCAATTAATATACAGTTTTTAAACAAATTGCATTTGAAAGTAAATTTTTTCCCCTATGCGACGAAAATTGAAAATGCACGATGGTCAGAAGATTAAAAAATTGCTGTAGCGAAAATTTTAAGACCGAAATTTGATCATGAAGTGTTACCATTCGCAAAATGACGTCAGAGTTACGCACAGATACGTTTGTTCTTTATAATATAGATACTTAATCAGTAAAATATAATAAAGATAAGTTATTAGGATGTGTTTACCAATTGAGGCTCTTATGCTCGGTATTCCGGAATGATAAACAGCAACTTTCACCTTCTCAAAATTTGATTGCGCACTTCTCAGATCCATATTCATCATTTTTTTTTAAATTGTATTTTGTTTGATCATTTAAAAATCATTTTAACTCAAAACTTGAAGTCACGATTGTCAGCAACATCTTTTATGTGAACAGACGCACTCTTTACTTGAGATTCTAATATCAATTCCGGAGAGTAAAAGTTTTTTAGACGCATCTGTGTTAAAATTTTTAGTTTTTTCTAAGAAAATGATCGTTTTCTTTTAAATATGACTTCATTTTCGCTTAAATAAGCATTTCGCCTAGTGTCTGAAACTTAGTATCAGTACACATGCAGAAGGAAAAACAATATAGAAAATTTATGAGGAAAAATGCGCGTTTTCAAAAGCAGTATGTCATTTTCCGTTATTATGCCCCTAATATAATATTCTGCTCCTAACGGGATTTTACGACACTAAACCTATGCAACAATTTTTATCAACAATTTTGAATTTTTATCAGAAAACTGCAGGAATAAAGATAAAAATACCTCATTATTTCTCTCTTGTCTGCAATAATGAAAGCTATCTAATTTTCCCCATTTTGAAGAAATTTCATAAAATGCCTTTAATATTAAAATATAAAAGTGGGGATATTTAAAGAAAAAAAAGATAGTGCGATCACATCTACAAATGAAGAGCTTTCAGTTTTAAAAAAAAATATTAGTAAAATTGGTTCAGTGAAAGATCAGGGAAGATGATTAAAAAACACACTTCTGTTTTAAATGTACAGATGATATAAAATTAGGAAAAATTAAATTAAGCAAATTATGTTATTTTGATAAAATTATAGTAGAATGTCCTAAAGAATAGCATTAAAATTTTATTATTCGAGACAATTTTAGACAAAAACTTCAGGAACATGATATTATTTTAAACCACTAATTATTTGTTTGCTTGTCTAACTCGGCGAAGCAAATCCATCCAGGTGAAAATCATCAATTTCTGTAATATAAATCGCTATTATTTTCATGTCACCTCTCTTTTATAAAGACACTCTAAATTTTTGTCAAACATTGCGTTTTATCAGTGTGTTATTTCGATTATATTATTTTCAAAAGTGAAGCATTTGAATTTCAAAGCAGCTGGGGTGAAAATGACGCACTTCTACAAAACATAATTCAGGTTTAAGAATTAAAATACACGCTTTTTTATAAAATGACGTCATTTGCATCTGCTAAAGCAATCCACTTTTACAATCCAGTCTTAAACTTCGTCTATAGAAAAGTATGCATATGATGTCATTGTCACGGAATAACAGACAATATTCTTGACATAGCCCATATTTTAATTTCAACTTTTTTTTTCAGGTTTTATGAGAAAATGGCAACAAAAAGATACAGTATCTCCTATTTTCGACTATTTTCCGTTTATTTTCCAATAGAAATGGGGTACTATTGTTGACACGATAAGAAAAATGGTATTAAAAACTACAAAAAAAAAAATTATGTCTCAAAAATAAATTGAGATACAGCTTTCAGACAAATTGCATTTAAAAGAGCATTTTTTCCTTATACGACGGCGTAAAAATTTAAAATGTGCGATGTTTAGAAGTTTGAAAATTTGCAGTAGAGAAAATTGCAGAACCAAAATTTTATTTCAAATTTCAAAGTGTAACCATTCGCAGAATGACGTATGCGTTACGCACAGATATGTTTGTCCTTTATAATATAGATATGATATTCCATGCATAAGATTTTAAAATAAAAAGTGGATAAAAAAATTCTGAAATAGAATATTTACGTATTTAATTTTAAAAATAAATCTTTAATTGTTACTAACATCAAAATTTACTTTTATTAAAAATATTCAATTTATTATTAAAACTATAAAGCAACCGATAAAATATTTTTAAATAATAAAGTTGAAAATAAAACTGAAATGGAATATTTCTCCCAAAAAACATTTATAAATAAAGAAGTTAAAAAAAATGAAAAAGAACATTTTAACCGATAAAACATCTACTTATAATAAAATACGAGTACAGGAAAGTGTAGGTAACCATGCGGGTGCGAATCACTCTAGTCTGCGAATCGACCGTAGCTAAGCGCCATGTTAGGCTTAATGAAAAACATATGCTAACATATGACAGCTAAATGATAATTTCTTCTACTTGAAATAATGTCTGTTCAGCATATTTTCACATAAAACATGTATATCACATCCATTTATAATGTATTAAGTTCTAAATTAAAATTAAACTATTATAAACATAGAAACTAGATCTAAACAAACGAAACTGTTGCCATTCACAATCAAATTCCAGCAAATATACAAACAAATGAATGATTCTTTGAATGCTTCATAAAAATAAATAAATAAATAAATAAAATAAAGGTTAACGTCGATGGTGCTGTTAAAATAATTGTAAAAGTATATTAAAACCTCTAAATATTTTAACTTTATTAAAAACCTTCAAAAGCTATCCAATTAAGTTATAAATTAAAAATAATGGATAACAATCTGACAACGTGATGTCAATGCAAGCCGTCTATAAATCAGAAGCTTATGTTTCTTGCTAATTCTTTTGGCGCCATCTAACAGCAATTAATATAGACAAAACAACTTTCTGCTGTAATCGTAATTTTTTTTAAATGCATTTCATCAGATTTGAAGGCATAGCAAATAAAATGAAAATTTCTTATCAATTCTCATTGGAATTGAAACATAAATAATGTATAACACAGTTGTACAACATATTTTAATTATCTTGCAGGTAAAACTATGAATTTTAACATAGTACGTTTGTAGCGAACAGTCATGGAAAAAAAAGTAAACACCCCGTTCTAACTCTGCAACAAATTGTAATAGAAAAAAAATTACAGGTACCAAAAGATTGAAAATAAAGTCTACTTTTAAATGATGTATAAAAAATTTCTTCAGTGGGCCATCTACAAATCAAAAACAGACCAAACTTTGTTTTTTTTAAATAGCAACACCCACTGTTGATAACATTATTTTAAATCTTCGATTCAAACTATGCCTAAAATGAAATTTAAAATCATTTGGATGACAAGTTTTTGAATTTTAAACTTTCAAAATTTAGAGCTTCTAATGTTAAATTACATTTTCATATTTTTATTAATATCTCCTGAAATTAGAATCTTAATGTGATTTTTTTTGTTTAACCCCCTGACCGCCGAGCAAAAGGGCAAAATTGTAACGTTGTTTTTTCTGTAATTTTTTTTAAAATGCTAAAAAAAGATGCTTTTCCCAACATGATATAAAAAATTGTATTACGTATAGGCATATTGGCCTTGAGAGTATTAATGATATCTTAATTTTTTAAAACTGGATTATATCTGTATAGTTATATTAATCTAAATATTGTTTATATTGCAGGGAAATCTACAGCTTAGTGAACGGATATATCGGTTCGCGACAGTGGGAAGGTTAACTATAATACTAAAAAACCCAAGCATAAATGCATTGAATTTGTAATTAAAAAAATTTTATAATATGATTTATGAATTATGAAATTAATGTTCGAAAATATATGAATTGCAACATACAATTTTTTTGATATATTTATATATATGTCCTGCTTTATGGAAATTCTCAATTTCAATTTTTTCCCCAAGTAGCTTTTGAATTATGAGTAAAAAACATCAAAGTAGCGGTTTAAGGGGTCTATGATGCCCAAAAAAGCATAATTTAAAAAATATATACTTTACTCATTTTAATGAAACATTTGGGCTGGCAATAGTCGAAACACATTAAGCGAGTGAGATGTTTATATTGGCAAGAGATAAGGGAGATTCTCAAAAGGTGAGAGCATTAAACGTTAACTATATGTAATTTTTAAAATTTTCAAATTTAAGGCCAAATTTTTTTAATAGTATAGTATTTTGTCTATAAATATAATATATAAATATTTTAATAGTATGTCTTCAAAATTATACACAAACATTAAAAGACAGCAACTATTCTGGAAAATTAATGATTAAAGCATTTAATTAGCAGTTGTGTACGTTACAAATTTTGGACATTTGCAGATTTTGGACGTTGCTCTTAGTATTTAAAAAATTCTTAAGACTAAGAATGTAGTAAATGTGTCTGTATACATATATATATGTATAATTAACTTTTTGTTATCCAGTAATAATAATAATAAAATCAAATGCTTTGTTACGTACGTTACTTTCGGACATAACAAAATACAGAAAAATGCTTTATAGAAAAGTCTTTCTATCTTCAAAAAACCAATAAATCAGCCTGCCATCTCTTAACGAAATTATCAAAAAATCATTCGTTTCCTTTATGCATTCGTTGTTTACCATTAGAACCACCTGGAAAAAAGTTATAACTCTTTTTCTTGGTGGTACATTGGAGCAGTTAACGTTATGAATGTCCGAAATTGGCCTCTTTAGCATAAAATAATAAAATTTTAAGATATTTATACAAAGCTTTTACAATAAATTATGTCATTTTCTATCTCTGAATAGAATTAAAAACTCAGTGTAAAAAAAATATAAAGTCAATGATAATTAAAGTTATGTTTGAAAGGCTTAAAGTTATGACTTGTGTCCAGTGCCTACCTTTTGAGAATCGCCCATAACACATTAATAGAAGTGACATTGTAATTCTGTAGCATTTCAACAATCGAATACCGAACTTCAATTTGGATATAGCTCCTAAAATAGGCTCATTTTAAAATAATTAATTTCTCGGAAACTAATCATACAAATTCCATGAAAATTTGGATTTAGGCTAATTGAAGGGTGTAGAATCTATTTATAGTGTCAAACTTGGGCATTGCTATTGAGAAAAAAAAAAGTTTGGGTTCATTTTTATATGTAGATGACCCTCTAAGCAAATTTTATATACATAATTTTAAAGTAGACTTTATTTCCAATCGTTTGGTACGAGTAACGTTCTTCTACGAAATTTTTTTTTGTAGAGTTAGTAGGGGGTATTTGCTTTTTTTCCCTCACGACTGCACATAGGATAGCAGAACATTAATAATAAAAAACGATTTATGCAAACATCCATTATATTGTGGGACTGTGTTAACAGTAAAAGAAAAATCCAAGAGTTTAGCTTACATATCAAATAGTAGAATAATTTGCAACTATTTGTTTCTTTGTTTAAGTTAAGAAAGGGAATTTTATTGTCAATGATAACATTTTCATTAAGTTGTAGATTGTTTCGGTAGTGAATAAGTGGAAAAACATTTCGTATAAAGAACTATAACATTATCTGTAGAACTGTAGAAGATACAATAATTTACATAAATTTATTTTATATTCATAATAGTTCTGCAAACGTACTAGATGATTTTCGACTTTGTGGTACACCGGCTGTTTGTTTATAAATAATATGATTATAAATTTTAATAATTGGGATATAAAGTAAATTTTATTAAGGTGTTAAAACATTTTTCTGTAATTTTTTTCATTTAAATTTAATCTATTTTTTTTAAAATAATATTGATATTTAAATCCTTGAACTCAGTTTTATTAAAGAGATCAACAAAATCACAAGTTTTAATATAATAGTTGTTTTATATATTTTTTATATGATTAACAAGTTTGACACTGTTTTTAATACAATGAGTGTTCTCATTATGAATTGTAATATTATATATTATCGTAAACAAGAACAAGTTACTTGCAGTGTTTCTATATGTTTTACAGCTTATAATCCCATCGCGAAATTTAATTGGATTTTTATGAAATTTAGGAATTTCAACAATGTAAGGATGATTCAAGTTATTGGATTTTATTTTCATAAGTTTATAAAACTGATAAAATATGTTTGTTTTTTAAATCAGTGGTTAGTTTTCTTTAAATATATTAATTGCATTTAAAATAAATTGTTTATAATATTTTATGCATGCAACAGCAAAATTGTTGAAGGGTTTATAAACATAAATAATAATAAATTTATCTTGCAAGTTTTTAATATAAAGATTTATTTTAGACTGATTTCTTACACTGTTTAATCACCACTGATAATATGACCATTATTATTCTTAACATATTTTATATATTTAATTTCATTGTAAAAATAAATATGTATTATCATTTGAAGTCAACTTTCTCGCAAAATGATTATAAATGTAGATTTTTATACCTAAAGTAATATTATAGCTGATATATATAATAACACTTTTTGAAATTATTAAATATGAAACACGTGAAAAATCGATCATGGATAACTGAAACAATAATTTTACTATTAAATTATATATCGGATAATCTGAAATTCATAAACTGGAAAAATGAATAAAAGATTTATAAGAAAAAATGCACAAACGGAATGTAAAAATATCACAATAAAATTATAGTTTATATTGTGAAACACGTTATCAAGGACTATATTTCACTATATAATAAGATACAATTGATTTCTGTTTCAGCAGAGCATGCCATAAGATAAATTATTTTTCTGAAATTACCCGATCAATTGCAATACCAAATATAAAGGAAAATGATTTATGAAAGGAATAAGTATTAAAATCAAAACAATAGATAAGTAATAACAGATACAAATAAAGTAACACATACAACAACATCCCAACTTCATAATCATTCAACAGAGTGTAGCCGTATATCTCTATACTTACCTTAAAAAAAACATTCAACACCTCCCCACCTCCATAACACTGGACAACAGTGGTTTTGTCCTAGAACTAAAATTAGTTGATTCTAGATCAGTTTTTGGCGCTGATTCCGAATATGCTCTCCGTTTATCTCTAGGTGGTTCAGGTTTTGAGAAATTTGCATATTTAAATTTATGCAAATTTAAGCTTTTTTCTGGTATTTTATGCAAATTTTAGATACAATATATGTCACATCTAATTACGTTTTCTAGATAATTACTGCTTGACTATTTGCTTCAGATAAATGACACGATTTGCATATTCTTAACATTTATTTATCAGTTATTAAGCCTAATTTGCATATTTTTTTTTCTAGACTAGATTTTTATGCTAATTTCAAATCTACAGTCTGTTTTCTTATGTCATGTTTAGTTTTTGAGTAAGATGAATTTCTACTTTTGCATGGCATTAACACAGGTTTGATATAAGATGCTTTTTAGGGGTGTGTAATTCATTGACAAGAAGGTGAACAGGGTCAGATTCCTATCAGAGACATAAACAAAAATTTATATAATCGAAAAAAAAAAAAAAAAGTAGTAGAATCTATCCTAACTAGTTGAAGTTTATCATACAATATCATATCATAAAAAACTATGTCTGGCTTTTTTGACCGAAAACTAAAATTTCACTTTTTTCAAAAACTAGATGTGATAGAAGAAAACAGATACAAGATTTGAAATCAGCTCAAAAAACTGGTTTAGAAACATATTAGCGTACTCGTGCGGCAGAAATATTTGAACATCAAGAAACATTATTAGAAAAACATGAAAAAATGCAAATTAGGTACAATATTTCACAGTCACATGTCAGTATAATCTCAAAAACAACGTTTTTGTGAAGTAAATTAGGTAGTAATCATAACATAAAACAAAAAACCCTGTCTGATATTGCTTTAAACCTTAAATTTGCAAATAATTGTATAAAATTTACTAAATTTGCATAAATTGAAATATGCAAATATCTCTCAAACTTGACATGTTGGAGTAAATCTAAAACTAGATTCGGAATCAGCACAAAAAACCATATAAAAAACAAGTAATTTCTGTTTTAGGACAGAGCAAAAGTTCAAATTTGTTGACCAGTGTAATCATTCAACTGAATAAAACTTGACATATTTAATATAACCACCATATTAAAGCAATAACATGCTTTTTGTGTGTGTGTGTGTGGGGGGGGGGGGGGCATATAAATCACAGTAAAACTGAATGTGTAATAATGATTTAAAAAGATTTGAAGGATATCCATAGTTTAAAGCTTGTTGAAAAACACATTTTAAATTTTGAGCTTTAAATTTATTTGAACAAAGATGATTGATTCCATGTGCAAAGTTTAGTAAAATATTAATATTAACAGATTTAAGTAAACAGGAATTCTAATGAGTGAATAAACTTACTTTAAAAGTGAGATCATTGCGTTTGTCGTAAATAACAATGCTTAGATTTTTATTATCATTAAGTATTAATTTAAGATCAAGGAAGTTAATTACATTATCTACAATATCATTTTCGCTTAAGTTTAAATTTTTGTGATAATTTAGAGATAACGAATAATTTGTTTGACGTTTCGTATAAAATGCAATGCTATCATTAATATACCCGTAGAAAATGCAATCATCAACTGAAATATTACTTTTGTGAAATATACAGTAAAACCTCTGAATAGCGAACGCTGCAAAAGTAAGATATTTGGAGGTGTTCGCTTTTCAGAGATAAAAATATACAAATATATAGTTGTTGGGGGATGGGAAGATGTCCGTTAAATATAGGTGCCCGGTATTCGGGAGTGTCCGTTATAGAGGTTTTACTGTATATACATACACATATATATATATATTTTTTAAAAGTTAATGTATTTACTAATTTTAAATCTTGTTTTCATAATTCTGTATATCGTAATATGATCCTTAATCATTTATATAGAATAAAGTCTTCATGTTCTTCTCATCTAATAACCAATAATATTAAAAACAAATTTATGATCATTAAATCATGGTTTCCTAAAAAATTCATATATTTTTTAATATACAATTAGTACATGCATAAACTTAAACCCAAATTAACATACGTTAAAAAAATTTAGAAAAAATATATAAAGTAATAAAATATTAATAAAAAATAAAAAATGCAAATTAATAATAATTTTTTTTATACGACGGATGGGTGGGTAGATGTTAGAGTACGGATGAGAGTGTAGTTGTCTGGATAATACGCAATCTGAAAAAAAAACCCCGAAGGGGGCATTTGATTTATGAATACGTTGATTTAATACAGTTTATAATGTTGATTCGATAGTTTTGTTATGTATATTTGTGTAATTATATTTATATATTTATTAATTCAAATTAATTTTATTTATATTCATTAATCATTAATTTATAAAGCTAACGTTTAACTTGTATTCAAATTATTAGCCCAATGAGGACAATATCATATTAATTTCTAATACATAGTATATTGTATTAAATGATAATAAAGCGCATGTTTTAATTATAAATTTTTTTGTTTGTTTTACCCTCCCCCTTAATCTGGTGTATTTAATTTTTAAGAGTTTGTGGACACATTAAATGAAATTAACTAATTACAAAATTTAATAATTATTATTACTATTGTTAATACTAATTCCTTTGCATCATACTTTTAATAATTTATTTATTTATATTTAATTATATATCTATTTAAGTGTTGATGCATTGTAGTCAAAGGAATCTAAATAGTGATATGTTATTGCTAGGCACATTTATTTATATGAAACATTCATTAATGAATCAATATCACCAATTTACATATTAATTTTATTTAATATATTATTTACTTATTTTTTCTAATGTAATGGTATAAATTTATCAACATATTTTTAATTATTATTTTATTATCATGTAAGTTTACAGCACTTCACTAATTCATTGGAAATGCATGGTGAAATTCATTTTTAAATTATCTATAGAGGGCGCTGGTCACATATATTGAGGAATATGCTTGACCATATTGTACATTATTGCTCCCTGGTCCATCAACATTTAATAAAAGTTTTTGGCAACATGTGCATATAATCTCCTTTACTTGTATTTAATCTTGCCTCTTTCTAAGACAGCAATATGGTAATGTGTATTTTATTTCTTAATCCTTTTTAATCATGTTTTATTTTTAACTTATATTTTTTACACAATTTCTCTATTTTTTGTGTATTGGTAGTCCCAAATTCATAGTCTTTAGCTTTTTTATGACTAATATGAAGACAAAACCACACACTTTATTTGTGGAACTTTAGGCATTTGGGACCTGAAGATTCTGTCTAAGTTCAACAAATATCCATTTTTCTTTATCTGCTAATTTTATTTATTTATTTATTTATTAAATTTGATGGTAATTTGTAATGTTTTTTTTTAATGGTCGTATATATACCGGGTGTATTTTTTTAAAATGGTCATATATATACCGGGTGTCCTAAAAAGGACTGACTGATTTTAAAATTAAATAACTTGCAAGTTACAGATATTTAAAAAATTCTTGCAGGAGCGTTATGTATGATGTCAGGAGTTTTTTTTACTGTTATTCTCGAATTTAGTTCGAATTGCAAACAATAGATGGCACTGCGAGCAATATGCACTAAATCCAGGTCAGATTTTTGACCTACTCAGTACATTTTAATCTCCTTTTTTGGTATGGAAAAAGCGAAAGGACAAAAAATCCAGCTTGAATTTAGAGCCTATTTCTTGCAGCGCCATCTATTGTTTGTAATTCGAACTAATTTTGAGAATCGCAGTAAAAAAACTCTTGTCATCATACATAACCCTTATGCAAGAATTTTTTAAATATCTGTCACTGTTTGCGAGTTATTGAATTTTAAAATCAGCCAGTCTTTTTTAGGACACCCGGTATATATATATATATATATTCAGCGTTATAAACCCCACCCCTCCTTTTAAATTAAATTATAAAGTACTACTGGCAGGTTTCGTATGAGGAGATACAATTACATTAAACACAAAATAAATACAAAAAAAATAATAATTTAATAACCAAAAACTATTATAAAGCAAAATAAAATAAAAGGAAACATAGAAAACTAAATAAATGTTTAGGTTTATTGAAGAATTTAAAGGTAAAATGCAAGACAATGTCTCACATCCACCTGTGCCCAGCTGATAGCACACAGATAACACTTAAATCCTGTTTCGTGATACATGCAATTTTTACAAATATTGCATTTATCGATTTGATATTTATGCATCCAGGCGTATATATTTTTAGCTGATTCCGAATATGTGATTTTCGTAAAAATCGATGAAGAACTTTTTATTTGATCGAAAAAGCCATTTTTTAAAGGAAAAAGAAATGCTTTCATTACAGAACATTATTTAAATCTTAGAGGTTCTCCACTAATTAGCCTTATTTTAAGTTCAATTTTTTTATATAGGCACATGACAAATATTATTACATTAAAGACTAGCAGACTTCACCCGCTATCGAGCTGTATTTGTTATGTTTGCGGCGATGGGGGGGAGGGGGGGGGGAGGGACTACTTTTTATTAAATATCGCCATTAATTCACATAACAGATATTACGATAGAGACTGATTCCAAACATTATAATTAACTTAATAATGGCATAACATTAGAGTAAAATTATGAGTAACACATACCACTATTTTCGAATAATATTTTCAGATGTTTTTTATTTCGTTTCAAAGTATTTTGGGTTCTATGGACACGACGATGACGGAGTTTGGTTCATTCAACTTGATATCGATAATCTTACATATTTTAGTTCAACTTTTAACCGTCAGAAGGCGCTTTTATAAGGTTTTCTCTCGAATTGTGCCCCGTTTCCATAACTCAGCACCTCTCTGTCGGATTTCAATGCAGCTGATTCCAAACATTATAATTAACTTAATAATCATCCTCTATACAATTACAGTAAAATTTTGAGTAGTACATATCACTCTTTTCGAATAATATTTTCAGATATTTTTTTATTTCATTTCAAAGTGGCTCGGGTTTTGTGGGTCCGATGACGACGGGGTTTGGTTCATTCAATTTGATAGCGACAGCCTTACATATTTCAATTCCAATTTTTACCGCTTTGGGGCGCTTTCCTATCTCGGGTTCTATGGGCCCAGTAACAACGGGATTTGGCTCATTCGACTTGATAATCTCGAATTGACACTCAATAATCTTAGAAATTTTAGTTCCACTTTTTTCGACAGCGAGCGCTTTCCTATCTTGACTTCTATGGTCCAGATTACGACGAGGTTTGGTTCTTTCAACTTCATGTTGATAGCTTTACATATTTCAATTCCATTTTTATTGCCAGGGGGCGCTTTTCTATCTTGGGTTCTATTCTATTCTTGGATTCTATGAGCTCATTCGACTTGATATCGATAGCCTTGATTATCTATATTATAAAGGACAAACATATCTGTGCGTAACGCATACGTCATTTTGCGAATGGCAACACTTTGAAATTTTAAATGAATTTTAGGTTTTGAAATTTTCGCTACTGTAATTTTTTAAACTTCTAAACGTCGCACATTTTCAATTTTTACACCATCTTACAGGAGAAAAAATTTGCTTTTAAATGCAATTTGTTTGAAAGTTGTACCTTAACTTATTTTTGAGATATTAATTTTTTTGTAGTTTTTAATACAAATTTTGCAATCGTGGCAACTGAACTACTCCATTTATATTGAAAGTAAAGGGAAAATAGTAGATTACTGCATGTTTTTGTTGCCATTTTCTCATAAAAACTGAAAAAAAAAAATGAATTAAAATACGTGCTATGTCAAGAATTTCGTTTATTAATTAATCAGTGAATTTTGGTTTTATTTCGTTTTTATTTATCAATTTATTAAATTGTAGTTTATTGCAAAATTACTTTACAAACGATGCAAAGCTGAATGAATGCAATTTTATTATTCGGTGTATAATAACAGTTTCCGAATTTTGAAAAAATATACATGAATGATATCTAATACATGGAGCTATTATTGCTTTTTTCTGGGTTTGTATATTATTCCCCGATAATGACGTCATATGAATGTTTTTCTACAGATGTTGTTTAAGACTGGATCGTAAAAGGTAATGCTTTAGCGTATGTAAATGACGTAATTTGATTTTAAAAAAAATTGTGCATTTAATTCTTAAAACATGAATATCTCTTGTTCTAATTGTTTGATTGGGCTCGGACTGTCACCACTGTTTATAGCTCGACTTCCCCTACCCACCCAATATACCAGATTGAACCCTCCCAAACTTTCAGTAAAGACCTATTTTCTGCTATAACTCGAACGATTTGTCTGGTTTTGACCAGACAACTACTGATTTTTATGTTTCTGCTTGCTCTAGGTGGAGAACAAAAAATCAACCTCCTCCTCTGCTTCCGCACCCTAAAATCACCAAAAAACATAAAGAACAAAATATCTGGAACTATTGCTCGTAGGGTCTCGGGACTGCGTTTTCCAACCCACATGTGAAGATCGGGTACCAAACATACTCAAACTTTCAGTAAAGACCTATTTTTGGCTATAACTCGAACTATCGCAATATTTTTTCGCTTAGTTGGGGAAAAAATCAGGCCATATTAAATATGCACTAAGTATGTAATGTACATGCTAAAGAGAGTTTCAAACATATCCTCAGCAGATAGCGGGTAAAGCAATTTTTAATAGAATTTTTTTGTTAATAATGCTAACTGAGTGGTCAACCAATTTGCAATCAGAGAATTTTGATTGAAACCTGTAAATTTCAGTGTAATTTTGTAATAGATTGCTTGCCATGGGGGCCCATATAGATGGGTAGTTGGGGGGGGGGGACAACTTTTTAGTACTAAAACAGAAGATTTAGGTCTTTTTAGGTATTTAAATGATAATTACTGTCTGAGCCTCCTTTCAAAGTGATCACATGGGCGCCCATGTTGCTTGCATCACAATTTTACCAGAGAATGTCAGAAAAATCGCAGAAAATAACTTGGAAAAGCCAGGGAATTTAAAAAAGTTCAAAAAATGTTTAGTTATTAATTGTATAGATTAATTGTATAGACTTGTAATTTAATTGTTGAAATTATGAATTGTAACATTCTGTTAATTACATTACATAATTTCAGAAAAATGTTGATATTAATTGTATTCTATTTTTTTACAATTCATTATCGGTACAGATTTGATATATGGCCGGACTCCAACTTGACAATATATTTTTTTTAAAATCAGTGGTAACCTAGCTGCTTGGCGATTGATTTATTTATAATTAGAGCAACCATAATATAGTTATCAATGAAAATTTTATTGATTCTAGACGCTGAATCGGAAAACATTTTTAGGAAATTCCCCGCCACACTTGAGAGTCAAATAAAATTTTGAGAAAAAAAGGTAAAATTTCATGCTCATAAGAGGATGACAGAAATTTTGTAGGAAAAATTTTGATGCAACTGCCACGATTTGGCAGGGAAAGGGAAATATCGAAGGGGATTTGTGATGCGTGTTTCATTTATGTAACACATTTTCTCCATATCAGGTAAGAGAATCCATCTTGGTTTTAATATGTGCATATATAAAATAATAAAAAACAATTATAATTTAATAAAACATTGCTAGATATTTTTTTAAGTTTACATTGTATGTAATAATGTTTTTAATATGTTGCTTTTCACCGTTTGTTGTCAGTGCTTATTCACGTTACCTTTTAAGCTAGGATTTAAAGAGCAGATGCAGTGAATAGTTTATTATTTCTTATTTTAGGTAGCTTTCTTTACAAAAAAGCTACCTATTGCAGCCGTTCGGAGGAAAGCGATTTCAAAAAATTTTGGTATATTTTCATCGATCATGACCCCCAGACCCCGAAACCACCCTCCGTTCAAAATTGATATATATATATATATATATATATATCTGACATATGTCACACTGTAACTCCCGTAATTATGAACCGATTTCGATGTAATTCGGTGTGTACATAGTACATACCAATGTCTCGACCGAGTTCGTTGGCCAGCTTCATCCGCCGTTTTGTTTCAAAATGGCGGCCATTTAAAATTTTTAAAAAAATTTAAAACTTGAAATGTGGTACCAAAAAATTAAAAATGGAAAAATATTTTTTTCTTATGTATTTGACCTTTATACAAAGATTCCGGAGCAGTTTTTGTTTCGTCTATATCTTAAAAAATGGCTGAGTTATAGCATTTTGAATTTCTAGCGTGGCTGACATTTTGAAACGTCCTGAATTTTGTCACGCGATAAAAGGTGTATTTATGAACCGATTTGGATGTAATTCGGTGTGTACATAGTACATACCAATCTCTCGACCGAGTTCGTTGGCCAGCTTCATCCGCCGTTTTGTTTCAAAATGGCGGCCATTTTAAATTTTTTTAAAAATTTAAAATTTGAAATGTGGTACCAAAAAATTTAAAATGGAAAAATAGTTTTTTCTTATGTATTTGACCTTTATACAAAGATTTCGGAGCAGTTTTTGTTTCGTCTATATCTTAAAAAATGGCTGAGTTATAGCATTTTGAATTTCTAGCGTGGCTGACATTTTGAAACGTCCTGAATTTTGTCACGCGATAAAAGGCGTATTTATGAACCGATTTGGATGTAACTTCGTTTATACATAGTACATACCAATGTCTCGACCGGGTTCGTTGGCCAGCTTCACCCGCCATCTTGTTTAAAAATGGCGGCCATTTAAAATTTTAAGAAAAATTTAAATTTGAAATGCGGTACCAAAAATTGAAAATTGAAAAAATATTTTCTTCTTATGTGTTTGACCTTGATAAAAAGATTCGAGAGCAGTTTTTTTTCGTCTATATCTTAAGAAATGACTGAGTTATAGCATTTTGAATTTCTAGCGTTTCTGACATTTTGAAACGTCCTGATTTTTCTCACGTAATAACAGGCGTATTTATGAACCGACTTGGATGTACCTTGGTGTGTACATAGTACATACAAATATCTCGACCGAGTTCGTTGGCCATCTTCATCCGCCATCTTGTTTGAAAATGGCGGCCATTTAAAAAAATTAAAAAATAAAAAAATTTAAATGAGATACCAAAAAATTGGAAAATTAAAAAGATTTTTTTGTATGTGTTTGACCTTAATACAAAGATTCCGGAACAGTTTTTCTTTCGTCTATATCTAAAAAAAAAATGGCTGAGTAATAGCATTTTGCATTTCTCTTGTGGCTGACATTTTAAAACGACCTGATTTTTGTCACGCGATAACAGGCGTATTTATGAACCTATTTGGATGTAACTTGGTCTGTACATAGTACATACCAATGTCTCGACCGAGTTCGTTGGCCAGCTTCATTCGCCATCTTGTTTCAAAAGGGTTGTCATTTAAAAAAAATTAAATTTAAAATTCAAAATGAGGTATTAAAAAATTGGAAAATGAAAAAGAATTTTTTTTATGTGTTTGGCCTTGATACAAAGATTCCGGAGCAGTTTTTGTTTCTGAAAATTTGTTCTTTTGTTGATATCTTAAAAAATAGTTGATTTATAGCACTTTGAATTTCTAGCATGGCTAACATTTTGAAACGATCTTGTATTTGTCACGCGATAACACACGTATTCGCCTATTTCGATGTAAGAAGGCATGTGGATAGTATACATCAACACCTCGACCAAGTTCGCTGGCCAGATTCATCAGCTATCTTGTTTCAAAATGGCGGCCATTAAATTAAAAAATATATATATATTTAAAGTGAGGTGCAAAAAAATTAGAAATTGAAAAAGGTTTCTTTCTTAAGTATTTGATCTTGATATAAGGATTCAGGAGCATTTTTTGTTTGTCTTTACCTTAAAAAATGGCTCAGATATAGCAGTTTCAATTTCTATTGTGAGTGATATTTTGAAAAATCTGATTTTTTGCATGCGACAGCACTCCTATATATTAGCCGATTCCGATGTGAGTGAGCATGTGCACAGCAATTACTAAGGTCTCGACCAAGTTCACTGCTTAGCCTCATCCACCATGTTGTCTTAAAATGACAGGCACTTTAAGAAATTGCCGAATTTGGCAGCCAAATATAAGTTACTTTAAAGAAAAGCAGCTTGGATAAAGCTGACTAATTTCGCGAAATTCTCATTCATTATATTGATAAAAATTAGTATTGAATCTCCTATATTCGGTTTCCACTAAATTGAGCTTCGTGTGTTTGCATGATATAAGTTGGCTTTTTTTAAATAAGGATTATGAAAGCCACCTCTTCCTCCCGGCACTGGCCGGAAGGACTTTTTATTTATCATACAGGTTTGTGATATTTAAAAAAAATTGCTTCTAAGATAACGCATAACGGGGAATTTTTCGTGTATCTGAATTCCTGCAGAATTTTTTTTCAAATTTAGAAATAAGTATGTTACATCTTGAGTTTTTTTTGTGTGTGTGTGTGTGGAAGGGAGGGGGGCGTAGTATTTGTTAAAAAAAAAACTGCATAGTTCAAAGTTGTCAAATTTTTCTAATGTTAATATATTTTGTACATATTTTCATATTTAAACATTTGCTGCTAATCAGAAACTGTTTATTAATTATATTTATAAATTGTGCAATAAATAAAAAAAAAATAAACAAGGGGATAGAGCCCCCCCCCCCCCTGACAACAAAGATATTTAAAAAGACTTTTTTGGTGAAAAGAAAAATACGCCAAGGTCCACTTATATAACAAATCTGTTTCCCATTATATCTTAATTTTTTGTTGTTTTTAAAAATGAATTTTTTTTAATTAGCAATGGCTGACATTTGAGGCCCTGAAGCACAAAATATCATGATGAAACAGCACAGCAAAGAATATGCACAGAGAAGCTTCGCAAGGCATCTTAAAGTACAGATTGCAGGAAGTGAGGAGAAAGGCAAAAGTTAAAGTTAATGTAGGTAAGTTTTTTAAAAAAATAAAGATTATTAATCGTATTAAAAATTTATAAAACTTACAAGTAGTTTTGTATAATATCATCAGTTTATATCTAACATTTAATCCCCTTTTAATTTTTTTAGTTATAAAATAAAATTATATAAAACTAGTTTTACTTTTCCGTCAGCTGGTGACTTTTATTCAACAAAGCACTGCATAAATAAATTCATATTGTATAAATAATGCATATAATAAATAATTAAATATAAGAATAAATTATAAATATAAATAACAAATTAAATATAATAAATTCATCATTCATTCACATAAATAAATGCGCTTGAAATATTAGCGCCATATTTGGCAATTTTTTGCTTGTGCATAGCAAACAGTAAAGTACCAATTATTCATTTAGTATTGTAGTGTTTTATTAAGAATTTTGGCCAAAAAGTTAGTGAAACCTTTTAAACCAAATTTAGTGGAACTGGGGAGGGGGTCTATTTTGCCCTACTTGGTTGAAAACGTCGTAGTTGGGAGTCGGTTGCAATTTATACCAACCACTGAGCATCCATACCAACGAAGACAATTTTGTCCTTCAATCGCTATAATCAATTGTAGTTAAAATTTCCGGTTAAGATCTTCAACCAAAAATATTTTGAAGTTTTTATTATTTTTTTTAAATAGGAATTTTTAAAATGTTTTTCAAGTAATTGCTAATTTAATGTTTATAAATGTTTTTTATTTTCATGGTTATGAAGAAAAATGTTTTGCATATGCATAATACTCGCATCCCACTGCCACTATTTGTATACATAACAGACATATAGTAAAGATTATTTTCAATAAGGGAAAATATTCCTTGATTTTATTCGGGGGATCAATTTTGCTTTATTAAAAGTGCTGAAAAACAAACATAGGCATGGGAGTGGCTAGTGCTGAAATAAAATGTGAACTTTATAAACAAAGGATGGGGGAGAGCAGGAGAAGCATATATTATTTCGTGATTTTTTTTCTCCGATATGCATTGTAGTCTAGGGGAAATGTACATTTTACCTTGCAAAAGGTGGGGTAGAAGATTTTATTTTTCTGAATAGTTTATAAAGATGCCAACATGGAAAAACCCAGTTTTCTAACAAAATTTCTTAAGGCTAAATTTTCTGTGGACAAAAAACAACACAATTTTGGTACTTTTTTTGATTTTTTATAATTATCTCGAGACCCGTTGCCGTAGCATATTATTTGTCAATTAAAATATTAAAGAGAACAAAATTTTCTACAACTTTCATATTTACAACTTTTTTATACAATCAATAACAAGCGCAGTACGCCATTTCAAAAATAGGGCACATTTTTCAATTTTCTTAAAAACCGTGAAAAACGTGGTTTTGCCCCGATTATTCAAATGTTCTCCGTGGATTCAATCATGTATGTCGACTTCTAAAAATTGGTAGCAGTAAATTATCTAATATTTGCACACTCACATCTTTTATTTTCATCTCAACAGACATTTTACATTCAATAAATTTGTATAATTTTAAAAGTAGGGCAGAGTGTAGATGAATGAGACAATTTTCATATTTAGGTAGTAACTTTAAGTGTGTACAATGTTAACTTCAAAGCATTGTTTAAAAGAATACTTCAATATTTAGTAACTTATTGGCACAATAGTTTCAATTAAGAAAGAATTCTTGTTTAATTTTAATATTTTTTATAATTGTATAATTTTAATAACTTTTATAATGCATACATATTTTTCCAGGTATCAATGGGATAGGTATGAAAATTTGCGAAAAACATTTTATTCCACACTACAATGGTATATTTTATTTACCAATTATTGATAACATATGTTTTAATGCTTTACTGTTTTAAAGATAGCAAACATTGGATTGTAGTTCCATATAAAAGGGGAGACGCAAAAAATAAATATATTTTATGTAAGAAATACTTTTACCTTATAAAACAGCTACAATAAAAATGACAACAGATTATTTCACTAACTATTGTTATGCATTTATCTCTTGTGAAATTTAAAAATTTTGTCAAATATTTGAGATCACTAGTTTCATAAAAATATTTAAAAGATTAGTTTTAAAAAATATTGTCAATTTTTTTCCTTTCTTATAACAAAAAATATAACAAGAGATTATATCATTTTAGCATGCAAAAATATATAAAACTTTTAAGATTATCTATTAATTGCTTTAAAGCTCAAACAGAAACCTTACTTTGGTTATTGAAAAATAAGCTTTGTGGAATGTTCTAATCTTCTGTATTATCTACTGTTTTGAAACTATATCTGTTTAATGATCTCAGTGATACCATTTATCGAATGAAATACCAATTTATTTATGATTGTAGGCCATATAAACATTTTTGTTTTCGCATTGATCCCTTGACTCATTCAACTGCACTTTCCGTACACAATAAAGTAAGTTACGCAATATGACTGCATAAGCTAAATGAAAAATGTATTTTAATAATAATAATTTCTACAGGCTATTTAACAATATTTTTTTCTCTTTGATGGCACTGTTGTAGGATTATAAGCATCTTTTTTCAAAGGAATATCCTTATCCTGAATAAAACAGATATCTGGATAATCTACATGTATAAAGCCTAATACTTCCCTTTCATAAGCATTTTCCAGCACTTTCTTCCAGTTTCTTTGCGTGACTAGTGTAGTCTCACGCGAAAATATTTGCACGCTAATGTGAAACCTATGGGAGCATTCTTTTCAGAATTCTTGCTTGAATTTCAATATTTAATTTTTTTCATACCCGAGGTCGATATCTAACGTTGTGCTTTTTTAATTTTTCGAATTTGGCTGCATTTTTTTTTAATGAAGATATTTTAAATTTTAGAACGGGTTCCAAACAGTTTTCCAAAAATTAAAGTGTCCAAACAAACAAACAAACAAACAAAAAAAAAAAAGCAACTAAACTCGAAAAATTACAAAAACACAACATTAGATATTGATCTCAGGTATCCCACGAAAAAGAAAATTATTTAAAAGTAATAAAATGCAAGCGAGATATTTGTCAAGAACGCTTCCACATAGGTTTAATATTATTTTGCAAATGTCTTCGTGTGACTAATTTAGTCTCATAATTCATATAACTGTAACTTTAAACGCCTAAATACTACAACTACCATAAAATCTTTGAAAATGAAATCTGTATACACGGAATCCGGTCTTTAAAGAAAAAATTATATATTTTCAAGAGAAAGAATATGAACAATTATATCTTCTAAGATGGAAATCTGTTTAAAGTGGAATACATTTCGGTTTCTTTCGGTTTGGTTTTCAAGGTTTTAATGAATCAATATTTCACAAAGCTGATTACGTAGTTCAGCATTGCGTATTTAATGATTACACATTTAAAATTTTCAAAATCCTGCTATTAGAGATTTATTAAAATTCTCGTGGTGTAAATTTTCTTTTTAAGGGGGAGGGGGCGCCAAAATCCATCTTTGCCACAGGTGCAAAAAAGGCTAGTTTTGACCCTGAAACATATAATTTAATGCTACCAATATATAGAAGTTGACATACAAGATTAAATCCGTGAGAAACATTTGAATAATCGGGGCAGAACTACGTTTTTCACGGTTTTTAAGAAAATTGAAAAAATTGTCCTATTTTTGAAATGGTGTGTTGCGCTTGCTATTGAGTGTATAAAAAAGTTGTAGGTATGAAAGTTGTAGAGAATGTCGTCTTCTTTAATACAGTAATTGACAAATAATATGCTACTGCAACGGGTCCCGAGATATTTCAAAAAAGCCAAAAAAGGTCCCAAAATTTTGTTGTTCTTTGGCCACAGAAATTTAGCTTTAAGAAATTTTGTTAGAAAACTTGGTTTTTCCATGTTGGCATCATTATAAACAATTCAGAAAAATAAAATCTTCTACCCGACCTTTTGCACACCTTTTCTTGGTACATTTCCCCTGGACTATTAATGTAATTCGCGTTTTTTTTTTTCCCGCGATAAATTGAAGAAAGTTGCAATTTCTTTTCAGTGCACGATCGACGAAAATTGCATTTTTTTCCCTGCGGCCAACAATACTTTTTTCTATGAGCGAATCAAGAAATTCGAGAACTTTTGACGAAATTAACGATTTTTTCCCACGATGGATTGACGAATTTCCAGAAACTTTTTCTAACTAATTGATAAAATTTGTAATTTTTTTCTATCAATTGTCGAAATTCGTGACTTTTTACTTGCACAGACTGACGAAATTTGCGATTTTTTCGCACTTGATCAGCAAAATTGGCAATTTTTAACTGACTGATGAAATTGAATTTTTTGTGCGGCAGATTGACGAAATTACGATCTTTTCTCCCGATAAACTAACGAAACTCACGATTTTTCTGCAGCCGATGAACAAAATTTTGGAATTCGATGAAATTCTCGAGTTTTCCGCTGACAATCGACGAAATTCTCAAGTTTTCCGCTGACGATCGACGAAATTTGCGATTTTTCCGCACCTGATCGATGAAGTTTGAGATTTTCCCGCACCTGATCTATGAAGTTTGCGATTTTCCCCCACCTGATAGACGAAATTCGAGATTTTCCGCACCTGATCGACAACATTCGGGGTTCTTAACTGATTGACGAAATTAATAATTTTTTTCCCGCAGCAAAACGACGAAATTTACAATTTTTTTCCCGAAGCAAAATGACAAAATTCCCGATTTTTCCTCACGATAGATTATCAAAACTCGTGATTTTCCACAGCCGATCAACGAAATTTGCGTTTTTTACGCACCTGATCGACAAAATTCGCGATTTTTTAATGCCCGATCGATGAAATTCGCGATTTTTCCATACCTGATCAGCCCCACCAGTGGCTGAGAGGCTTTGCTCTCGAAGCTGGTAGACAGGAGGTGCTGGGTTCGAACTCAGTCGCGCCCGTTGGCCTAACCATTCGGAGTTTTCGTGGGTTTTTTTTAACCTTGAGAAACCTTACGTAAATACGGGTTAGGTTCCCTTAGAACGTCCCCCACGGAGGGCACTCCCCTAGGGCATATACCCTCGAGTAGATAATCGGCCGTCAAAAATAAAGCAACCATACCTGATCGACGAAATTAAACATATTTTTCGACTGGCGTCTGACGAAATTCGCAACTTGGGAATTTCCTATCTGATATCTATATATCATATCTCTATATCAACATATTGCTTTTTTTTTTAAATGCCACTAATTACTATAAAATAATTATATATGTATATCTATCAGTGTTTTTTACATTGCTTGACAGTTTTAAAGCATTTTATACAAACAAAATAATGAAAAAAGAGGTTTTTATGATTTTTAAGCATTGTTTACGTTTCAAGAAAACAATTGTCGATTTATTATTGTTTTAATATATGATAGTATAATAACTTAATTTTATTTGGTGAGAGAAATAATGCATTCAGTGAAACATTAGAGCCTCTTAATTGATTTTCATAAACATTTTAGCCTGATTTTAATAGTATTCGCTCATAAAAATTGAAAATTGTAGAAACGTAGCATATTGGATATTGCTTTTTCGAAAAATGCCACTAATTACTATAAAATATTTATATATGTATATCTATCAGTATTTTTACTTTGCTTGACAGTTTTAAAGCATTTTACACTAACAAAATAATGAAAAAAGAAGTTTTTATGATTTTTAAGCATTGTTTACGTTTTAAGAAAACAATTGTCGTTTTATTATTGTTTTAACGTGTGATAGTATAATAAATTATTTTATTTGGTGAGAGAAATGATGCATTCAGTGAAACATTAGAGCCTCTTAATTGAATTTCATAAACACTTTAACCTGATTTTAATAGTATTCGCTCATAAAAATTATTGTAGAAACGTAGCATATTGGATATTGCTTTTTCTAAAAATGCCTCTAATTACTATAAAATACTTATATATGTATATCTATCAGTATTTTTACTTCGCTTGACAGATTTAAAGCATTTTATACTAATAAAATAATGAAAAAGAGGTTTTTATGATTTTTAAGCATTGTTTACGTTTCAAGAAAACAATTGTCGATTTATTATTGTTTTAATATATGATAGTATAATAACTTAATTTTATTTGGTGAGAGAAATAATGCATTCAGTGAAACATTAGAGCCTCTTAATTGATTTTCATAAACATTTTAGCCTGAGTTTAATAGTATTCGCTCATAAAATTTGAAAATTGTAGAAACGTAGCATATTGGTTATTGCTTTTTCTAAAAATGTCTCTAATTATTATAAAATACTTATATATGTATATCTATCAGTGTTTTTTACATTGCTTGACAGTTTTAAAGCATTTTATACAAACAAAATAATGAAAAAAGAGGTTTTTATGATTTTTAAGCATTGTTTACGTTTCAAAAAAACAATTGTCGATTTATTACTGTTTTAATATATGATAGTATAATAACTTAATTTTATTTGGTGAGAGAAATAATGCATTCAGTGAAACATTAGAGCCTCTTAATTGATTTTCATAAACATTTTAGCCTGATTTTAATAGTATTCGCTCATAAAAATTGAAAATTGTAGAAACGTAGCATATTGGATATTGCTTTTTCAAAAAATGCCACTAATTACTATAAAATATTTATATATGTATATCTATCAGTATTTTTACTTTGCTTGACAGTTTTAAAGCATTTTACACTAACAAAATAATGAAAAAAGAGGTTTTTATGATTTTTAAGCATTGTTTACGTTTTAAGAAAACAATTGTCGATTTATTATTGTTTTAATATATGATAGTATAATAACTTAATTTTATTTGGTGAGAGAAATAATGCATTCAGTGAAACATTAGAGCCTCTTAATTGATTTTCATAAACATTTTAGCCTGATTTTAATAGTATTCGCTCATAAAAATTGAAAATTGTAGAAACGTAGCATATTGGTTATTGCTTTTTCGAAAAATGCCACTAATTACTATAAAATATTTATATATGTATATCTATCAGTATTTTTATTTTGCTTGGCAGTTTTAAAGCATTTTATACTAACAAAATAATGAAAAAAGAGGTTTTTATGATTTTTAAGCATTGTTTACGTTTTAAGAAAACAATTGTTGTTTTATTATTGTTTTAAAATGTGATAGTATAATAACTTAATTTTATTTGGTTTTATTTGGACCGCTACTTTTTTCCCCCTCTCTGACATTTATAAATGTAGATTTCCTCGTCCTTAAGAAAACCGTAACCAAACACAAACCACACAATTTTATTAAAAAAAAAAAACATTAAACATTAAACATTTCATTAAACATTACAGTCAGTTGAAACAAATAAACGGAAATAAAAATATTTTTATAGTTTTGGTTTATGTACTGTTTGTTTAATTATTAGCAAATTATAATTTTACATTTTATTATGCTGAAAAGTTTGGATAACTACAAAGGAAGTTCGGTTTATATTCTAGGAGGAGAAGGGGTGGGTGGGTGGGGGGGGGGGGGGGGTGAGAACACATGCTAATTGGCAAATTTTAAATTTTCAAGCTCATGGAACCCGAAATTTATGCCAATATAGAAAAATTTTTCCTTGTTTTTACCCGAACTGAGGAACCAAAAGTAACACAAAGTGGTACATTTTCTTCAACTTGATTATTTTGTTTATTATATTTCTGCATATTTCATTAAAATTATCTTGTGTCTGCACAAGTATCAATTTTATATGTTAAAAATTTCATCCTTTCATTATCAAAACAGGTGGAAATATTAACCAGATGCTTGGAGCAATTCCATTTTACCGACTTCGATTCTGGAGGCAAAGTATACCAAGCTTGGGAATCCTGCCTATAATTTCGATGCAAAACAAAAGGGCGGACAGTGTTCAGAAGCTTCCCAAAACTGTCTGGGAAAACGTTCTATGTAAAATGTGATTATGTTATAGAATATTAGTCTTATATATTTTTTAATATATATAATTTGTACTTTCAATAAATGGAGCGGCATACCGCAAACCAACTGAATTGTGTTGCTTTCTTATTGTGTATGTGACCCTTTTTATTTCAGCTAACGATGGGCTGCCATTGACAACTATTTTTTTTTATTATTCTACCACTATTTAAAAGTAATTGTATATTAATTATAGTACTTGTATGTATAGTAATTGTATGTTAGAAATAATGATTAAAAGAATATAAGCAAAATTTAGAAAAAAATAATTGGGAGTGGCAGCCCAGTTAATGTTAATAAGTCTAATAGAATAAGTATTTTAATTTATTGAATATTTATAATTCTTAAATTCTATTAGTTACAAATATATTAATTACAAATAAAAAGATTTTATTTTTGTATTAAAATGTCAAAGCTATCGGTATTTTCTCTGGAACCTTGAAATAAATATATTGGGTTAAACAATTCGTAAATTTTGTAAAAAAAGAAAAAAAAAGTTTAAAGCATCATTATTTTGTGCTTCAGAATTAATTGTGAAAGTTTCATTCTCAAATTCACAACTTTTAAGATTATTTGTATGTAACATACAAAATCTCGATACCTGAAATTTTCTTTTATTGGTATAGAAAAATGCAAATGAGTTCATCTAGCTGCATATGATGGAGTTTTATTTTTAAATGAATTGTGCTTGAAAATTATTTTAAAAATCATGAAAAATCAGTAAATTGAAATAGTTTTCAAATGACTTAGTGCATTTTAAGTTGTATTTTTTGTCTTATTTGATGGTGTGAAAATATATGATGGTTAGTAGTTAAATTTGAGGAAAAGGAGAAATGAATTGCTTAAATTGTTGCCACTGTCGATGTGTGTCAGCATTATTCACAGACATGTTTTATAATGTAGATAATAATATAATGTGTTTAACTTAATTTGTAATAAGAAAAAAAAATATGTATTTATAATTTATTACATAGATTTCAAGGAACATAAGTAAACCTGCACTAAGTAAAATTTTTTATTTGATGCAAATTTCTAAATAAATTCATTAATCATTTTTTAGTTTTGGGCAGAAAATGTGAATTTTACTCTTCAAAAGTCTAGAAATACCCAACAAAATCAAAAGGAAAAGAATATTTAAAAGTCTACAGATCATAAAAGAATGCTGTTCCAAATGCAATACGGTGGGGGGGGGGGGGACTTTTCTCCACACTTTATTTTTAGCAGTGTACAGTGTATAAAAACTACTCTGAAACATTCCCGAAAATCAGTGGCAGCAGAGAAACTTTACCTTTTATATGAATGCTTCTTGAAATCATAAAAATTTATTGGTTTCTGAGGTTTCTAAAAATAAACACTTTTCTGAATGATGGGTAACTAGGAAGAAGTTATTGTATATATTTTCGTTTGTGGCTATGCTATATTTTTTCTAGAAATAAGAAACATGGTGTTCCACTAATGAGTTTAACAAACTGTATTTTAAAATATTTTCAAATAAGACCAGTGAAACAGGGCAGCGTCTTCTAGCCTGAAAAAGCTTAGTAAATTGTTTGAAAAGGAGAAAATGTCATTTGAAAAAGTCTTAAGTGTATATTTAACATGACTTCTTTGTCTTGTTTTTAATTGTTAAGGTATACTTGAAGAAATGCTTCAGGTAATCTAAATCAATGTACAGTTTTGCTTTAAATGGGATAGAATTTTAATTTTCAACAGATACATTGAGAATGCTACTTAGAGCAGTTGAAAAGAATAAGAAATATAGTAATGTAACGCGCGCCACCCGTTTTAAAACAAATAGACTCTACCGGCAGTCACGTGACCGTTTTCCGTGAGCTTTGCCGAATGAGAAATGCTGTGTGTTCGTTGGAGTCCTGTTCTGTTTTTGAGTTGTGCTAACATGTAGAAAGTTATTCGCGCTTTTATTATTTTGTGTCTATGTGTTATGTGCCGTTCTACTTGTGATGTGCCGTCTTATCAAGATTAAATAAAAAATATTTAAAAAGCTACCCCGAGAAAGTGATATTTTGAAATTATGTGAAATTTCTGAGTGAAGTTAATCTGAGCTAGCCTGACAATTGGCTACCCAACCTCGGGCCACGAATTCGAAGAAAAATGTTCACATCCAAATTTTTCAAAAGTGTTCGCAATATTATTTCATCATTCTTCAAGTCAAGTGACATAGTAATATATTTTTATTCAAGAAGTGTGGTTTTCAACTAGCAGAGGAAAAAAAAATGGCACGACCGGTCGTATGCAAGTGAAATATGTTCCTAATATTCTACAGATTAGAGGTCTGCACTGGCCCAGGCTTGGCCCGAGGCCCGTACCCGGCCCGGCCCGCGGGCCGGGCCGGCGGAATGAAGGCGAATTTTCAAACGGGCCGGGCCGGCAGAATTAGGACAATTTTTTGAACGGGCCGGGCCGGGCCGAAAAAGAAAATTTATCGGGCCGATAGGCCCGATATAAGAATTCAAGCGAAGCAGATAAAATACGAGCCATTTTCAATGAATATGATATATGAGAAGTATAAATGTGTGTCACAAGCCGATGCGAGTTTAACAACATCAATACAGAAATGTAACATGTTCATCGTAGAGATCGGCATCGGACAGTTACTAGATTGCTGAAAAAAATTAAACCCGGAGTCAGACCACTCGTGCCGGGACGGAACTGGTCTTAATCGATCGCAGGATGTGTAGGACAGGTATTACGTTTTGTAAAACAAAGTATTAATCGTGATAATGAACTTATGTTAACAGTATCTTTGGAAATATACCTTAAAGTGGTTCTCATATTCACTGCTCAACAATGTGAAACTTTCAGACACATTTTCTGACTCATTTTTAACTATAAAAGCATAAAAGCAGGCCTGACTATTGAAGGCATTTGGAAACTAATAGCTTTCTCCATAATTGATAAATTACTTACAGAGATAACAGAGATTCTTGTCACGTGACTGTACGTTTTTCTCCTTTCCTGTGCTATCGCTTCCGGAAATTCGATTCAAAACGCTAACTTTGGCAGTATTTTCAGAAAGATATGTTGCTTTTATCTATGAAAAACGGCATTTACATAGTTTCTGAATAAGAATACCCGCCAACCTTACGCGTTTCCGAAAAGAAATGAATTCATAAATGTGTTGAAATGTAGCTCCATTGGACTTGAGAAAATGAGAGAAATATTTTCACAAATCTACTTTTTATTATACAGCTTCAAAAGTTATCATGTTTTTAATCCTCTATTCTCTACTGCATTAATCTTTTATTGAATCCTTATTTGAATTTTGAAATATCTGTAGAGACGATGACTAAAACACTGTAAGTAATCGTTAGTGTTTACTATTGTGTGTTTTCTGTTTTGCGAACACATAGTATTCTAAAATATACTGTAAAGTGTTCCCATAAATATGTATGTAGTATTCATTAAAAGAATCTTAATTGTATGTCAAGAAAAAACGGATTTATTTTGTAGAAATTGAGTCGGGCCGGGCCGGGCCGAGAACTGTAAAAATGCAAACGGGCCGGGGCGGGCCCGGGCCTGGAAATTCCGGCCCGTGCAGACCTCTACTACAGATTCGATCGTCGTTGTCAGTGAGTAAAATATGTTCCTATAATTCTACAGAATAATACGTCGCCTTTACACCATGTGATATGTGTTCTTGTTTTTTTCTTCAAATTGTAAAGTTCTACAAATTACTTCGTTAATGTCCTAAGAAAATTCTAGGATATGTGTGTTTATTTTACAAGTTTATTCTGCAAGATGTTTTCAACAAGTAAGCATTTTAAATTGAATGGATCCATAGTTTGTTTAATAAAAAGAATGCATTCTTGACTTCGTAACATTATTGATATTCTAAAAATTCTAAATATTTTTGACATTATTAAATTTTAATTCATTCTATTATTTTCCTGTCATGTTTGTATTGCATATTTCCCCTTCCCCCCTCTCTCACCTATTATTCTGAAAATTTTACTTTGATTCTGTTCATGTATGTTTAATTTTTACTTTGCTTTAAGTAAAATATTTTGATTCATAAAAAAAAAAAAAAAGAAAAAAAAAAAAAAAGAGTGAGTGCGAGAGAAAGCGAAAGAAATATTCATTTACGTTTTCGTTGATTTTTTTTTCTTTTCTTTTTAAAAGAGGAAAATAAACTGTTGTCAGTCAAATTAGAAGTTGTTAAAATGATTCATAATTTTATCGCAATTCTCATAAAGATATGTGCTTATTTTTATTTTTTTTTTTATTGGTTTCGTAAGAGAAATGATTACTATTTTTATTTAAGTGTTTGTTATTATTTAAATGCTAAACGTAAGTATTTAATTTTGAGTTGCTGATTTACTGATGAAAAAGCCTTGAATGTGATTCATTTCCAAAACGGAATGAGTAAGTTTTTGTATTTATTATTTGTTTATAAAAGAAACTTTATTTTCTTTTAAAGTGATATTGAATGAAACCGATATTAAGCAGCGTTAGTAAAATAATAATAATATTGGTTGAAATTTTAATTATTCAATTATGTGTTTTATATTATTTAGAATATTGTTTGAAAGTGTTAACTATTCAGTAAATGGCTTTATATTGGTTAAAATATTGTTCTGATTAAATGTCACGTTATGACAATCCAGTTTATTTATACCTGCAGGGATTTAAAGTTTGTTTTGTTTTGTAGTCAGAGTTTTGCTAAGGTTACACCTTACTGTTTTGCTTTATTAAAGTCTTATTTATATGAGTTGTAACGGCAAAGCTCACATTGGGGAATAATTTAAAAGAATTCTCGTAATTTGTGGGGTACTTGTTTTGTTGTTTTGCTAAAGTTTAAAATGTCTGAACTTAATAAAGCTCGCAAAGAGGATTTATATCAGGTTGCGTTAGAAATGAATTTAGATGTGCAACCCTCTATGACAGTTGTCACATTGCGTGAAAAAATTAAATCCTCCCCCTCGTACGAAGTTGATTTTGTAAATTCGTTAGTCAGAAACCAAATTTCGACTCGCGAGGAAGAACAACGCAGACGGGACTTAGAGGAAAAACAAAAAGCAGCTGAGTTAGAACAGCGCAAATTAGAATTAGAAGAAAAGCCTAGAGCGGAAGAGTTAGAGTTAAAAAAGCTTGAGATGAATTTTGAGCTTGAGAAGCTCAAGTTACAGGCTCAGAGCCAAAGTACTTCCAGTGGAGCGGTAGGTGGTAGTGCAGCAGGGGTAATGTCTCACCCGGAGAGTAAGATAGATATCCAAAAGCTGTTACCTACATTTAGGCCAGAAACTGATGATGTAACCTTGTTTTTGGCGCTCCTGGAACGTCAATTAAAGCTCTCGAAGGTACCAGAGCATCTATGGGTTTCGTATTTACTCAGTGTTGTACCATCTTCTATCTCTACGCTTATCGCTCGTGAATCAGAAGAAAACGCTTCAAATTTTTCACATGCTTCATCATACATCATCATGCTTCATCATGCTTTCATCATGCTTTCATCATACTTCTAAAAAGGTTTAAAATTAGTGCCGAAAAGTTTAGACAGCTGTTCTTTACTCATCGCAAAGCCAAAGAAATTACTTGGCGAGATTATTATTTCCAGCTTCGAGCTTATTTTGAAAACTGGCTTAAAGAATTAACTGTAACGTCTTTTGATGCTCTTCAGGATCTTATCATAGCTGATCAAATGAAAAGACGCGTGCCTGTTGAGTGCAAACAACATATGTTAGATGATTGGGAAAATTTAAATTCGCCAGTTGACCTTGCCGAAAAATTAGATGCGTATGATATCATTAGATCTACGTTCCCTAAAAGAGATCTGGTTGTACCCCAAGATAATAAAGAGTTTTCTCGACGAGAAAATAATTGGAAGCAGAGTAAGCCTCCAAAAGAAGACAGATCTCCCCCTAAGTTTGCTAATCGACGCATAGAATCCGATATTGTTTGCTATGGTTGTGGTAAATTGGGATTTATAAAGAAGAAATGTCCAGATTGTTCCCCTACGGTTAAAAAACAAACTGTTCAAGCACATCGTCTTGAGCTATATAGTTTAAATACATCAGCAGTTTCAGCTCCAAATGTGCCAATCACAATCTGCAATAAGAAGGTGCTAGTCTGTGCAGATACGGGAGCGAATCGTTCTATTGCGGGAGAACGCACGTATCAGTTATTTTTAAAAACTGGTGTTGCCCTGAACCCTCATACTCATGATGTAACCTTAGCTGACGGAATTACGGTAGTTAGAGACACTTTGTCAGCCACTGTGCCCGTACAGATTGAAGGCCGAGTCTTCGAAACGGAGTTCATAATATTACCAGATGCCAAGGGTAATAGAACTCTTTTAGGTATGGATTTCTTACATAATGCTAACATGGTGTTAGATACTGCGAACAAAACATGGTATTTCAGTGATAAACCTCAGGAAAAGTTTTATTTTGTAGATGAATATGAAGAAGAAAATAGTACGACAGCTGGTGCGGTCGAAGTCAGTCCGTACGCTTTACGTGAAGATGAAGGTAAAAATCTAAATTCCGATGAAAGGGACAAACTTAATGATCTTCTGAAAAGGTATGAAAAATGTTTTCAACCAGGGGGAGAGGCGACCCCGTTTGTAGAGCATCGTATCAACACAGGTGATAGTGCTCCTGTTGCTGTACCACCTTATCGGATGACTCCTGCTAAGAAAGCAATTCTTAAGAAGGAAATAGATAATCTTCTAGCTCAAGGTATCATAGAAGAATGTGAATCACCTTATGCTTCGCCGGTGGTTCTCGTACCAAAGCCGGATGGCAGTATAAGATTATGCATAGATTATAGGAAATTAAATGCAGTTACAGTAGCAGATAAATATCCATTACCTCGAACGGACGACCTTTTACATGAAACCAAGCATACTTCTTACATGTCAACTTTAGATCTTCGTTCTGGGTATCACCAAGTTCGAGTCTACCCGCCAGATCAAGATAAAACTGCATTTGTCTGCCCTTTTGGAACTTATCGTTTTTTAAAGATGCCTTTTGGACTCAAAAATGCTCCAGCCACGTTTCAAAGACTGATAGATCAATTTAGAAGTGGTCTTAAAGATGTCGTTGCTTTATCGTATCTAGATGACATCATCGTTTTGTCAGAAACGTTTGAGAAACATCTCTCAGATCTTACAGCTGTGTTCGAGAGACTCATTGAACTTAAGTTAGATGCCAAACGTGAAAAATGTCATTTCTCCTGTGAGAAAGTCAAGTACTTAGGACACTGGATAACCCCAAATGGTCTAGAAGTAGATTCAGACAAGGTATCGGCAATTAAAGCGATACCTCCACCCAAAAATGTTAAAGAGATCCAGTCTTTCCTACAAACCTGTTCTTGGTACCGAAGATTTATATCAAATTTTACTGATATCTCAAGACCCCTTAGCAACCTTACGAAAAAGAAAGCAACCTGTAAATGGGGAAAAGAAGAGCAAGCAGCCTTTGAAACTCTAAAAGAGTGTCTCATGACATCTCCAGTGCTGAAGCAAGCTGATGGGACCAAACCATTTATTCTGCGAACTGACGCTAGCAACTACGCTCTTGGTGCTGTACTTTTACAGGGTGCTGACAAGGCCTCTGAGCACCCCATAGAATATGCTAGCCGTCTTCTTACAAGTGCATAAAGAAATAATTCCACTACAGAACGCGAGGCTTTGGCTGTTGTCTGGGCCTTAGAAAAATTTCGTGGCTATGTGGAAGGTCAAGAAGTGGTTGTAGCAACGGATCACCAACCTTTAAAATGGCTTTTGAGCCTTAAGTCACCATCGGGGAGATTAGCCCGTTGGGCACTACAGTTACAATCGTTCTTATTGAAAATAGAATATGAGCCTGGAAAATCTAATGTCGTGGCTGACATGCTGTCACGCCCTGTCTGTAATCATCAATCTGCTTTCTGTGAGACATGCAATTTTGTCAGCATAGACATGCCAACAAGAAGTCCAAAAGATATCAGAGAAGCACAGTTGCAAGATGAAAACCTTAAAAAGATCATAGATTCTTTTGAAGACGAACAGAAAAGCGAAGATTTCGCCAATTGGACTGATAGAGGATTCCTGATGAATCAAGGTGTGCTTTATAGGTATGCTCCCGAATCAGATGCCGAAGAAGCGCAACTGGTCGTTCCAGTACAAGAAAGACAAAATATTTTGAAACTTCATCATGACGACCCTTCAGCCGGACATTATGGTGAAGCAGGAACTTATCAGAGAATTGCTAAAAGATATTATTGGACAGGCATGAGAGCATACATTTCTGAATATGTGAAAAAGTGCCCAGAGTGCGCCCGTTATAAAGCAACAAATCAGAAACCCGCCGGTTTATTACGAACACCTTCTTATGCTCAGCGGTTTGAGACCCTCAGCATTGATCTCTTTGGACCATTGCCTCCTAGTAAAGATGGGCATCGATGGATTTTTATAGTAGAAGATTGTACCACTAAATGGGTCGAACTATTTTCCTTAACAACTGCTACTGCACAAGAATGTGCGACTACTCTGATTGAAGAGATCTTCCTTCGTTATGGTATCCCAAGAAGACTCATAAGTGATAACGGCCCTCAGTTTGTGAGCGCTGTTCTACAACAAGTTTGTTACATTCTTGGAATAGACCAATCATTGACACCTTTGTACCATCCTCAGGCCAATCCAGTCGAACGCAAAAATAGAGACTTGAAACCTCGAATAGCAATCCTTGTTGGGGATGAACACAGTTCCTGGATTGATAAACTTCCTTTTATTAGATTTGCTATGAACTCTGCCAAATCTGATACAACTGGCCAAACTGCCGCCTATCTGCAATTTGGTCGAGAATTAAGAACAATCGATGATGTGGTGAACGATTTTAGAGCTGTTGTGGAAAATGACAATTTTGTTCCGGAAATAACCCCATATCTTAAACGTCTTGCAAATATTTCAAAAAGTGTGAAAGAGCGTGTTGAAATGAAACAAGATCAGCGGAAGAAATATTACGATAAAAATCGTAGACGAGTGTATTTTGCACCTGGTGATAAAGTATGGGTTAACCTACATCCTGTGAGCAAAGCAAGTAAAAATAAAACAGCCAAATTTATGCCTAAGAGAGATGGGCCATACATAGTTTTGACTCAAAAGTCACTAGTGACATATGACATTGCTAGCCTGGACAATCCTACCGAGCGAATTGGGTCTTACCATGTTTCCGCTTTGTCACCATTTCAAGAAACTGAAACTATTCCAGTTGCACCCTTAAGGAAAAGAGGAAGACCCAGAAAGCATCCTGTTTCCTCTCCGAGACGTAAATTGGAAACAGAGGGGGAGGATGTAACGCGCGCCACCCGTTTTAAAACAAATAGACTCTACCGGCAGTCACGTGACCGTTTTCCGTGAGCTTTGCCGAATGAGAAATGCTGCGTGTTCGTTGGAGTTCTGTTCTGTTTTTGAGTTGTGCTAACATGTAGAAAGTTATTCGCGCTTTTATTATTTTGTGTCTATGTGTTATGTGCCGTTCTACTTGTGATGTGCCGTCTTATCAAGATTAAATAAAAAATATTTAAAAAGCTACCCCGAGAAAGTGATATTTTGAAATTATGTGAAATTTCTGTGTGATTTGAAACTGAGCTAGCCTGACAGTAAGCCAAATATTTCTTTGTATTTTTTTAATATTTTATGCTACAAAAATAATTTAGTATAAATATAATTAATAACATTAAAATATTTGTATACTAAAATATAGATGCACTTATTACAGATTTAGATTTTTTGTATACTAAATATAGATGCACTTATTACAGATTTAGATCTTTATATTCCAAACTTTTAATTTAACAGGAATAAAAAACTCAAATGGAAGTTATATTTAAAAGGTGCCTCTATATTCGGTGTAAAAAAAAATAATGTTTATAATTATCATTGATATTACATATATTATAATTTTGTAGCATAAAATATTATGAAGGACATACAGAAATTATTGCAAAATATTTGGCTTAATATTTATCGAATGTTTCTTATTCTTTTAAACTGCCCTAGTATTAACTTACCTCATGAAAGTTAAAATTCTATCTCATTTAAAAATCTAGTATAAATTATGGAAAAGTACCTGTAACATTACTACAGTGTCTTGGTAGCGTTTCAGATGTTTTTTAATAAATTATCTAACATTTTTAAAGTGAAAATATAAAAGAAATTTTCGTAATGCTATTTAAGACTTCTTAGTAAACACACTAAAAAAGACCTGTAATGGCCGTTAACAATTTCTTAGGAAAGATACAAGAGAAATATCTGTAATAGTACTAACCATTTCTTAATAAACATACTAAAAAAACACCTGTAACGGCTACTAACAATTTCTTAGTGAAGATACAAGAGAAGTATCTGTAAAAGTACTAACCACTTACTTGTAAAAATACTAAAAAAAGACCTGTAACGACTACTAAATATTTTTTAGTGAAGATACATCAGAAATATCTGTTATACTACTAACCATTCCTTAGTAAAGATACAGGAGAAGTATCTGTAATACAACTAATCATTTCTTAGTATACATACTAAAAAAGCACCTGTAATGTCTACTAACGATTTCTTAGTATATTCACTAAGGAAGTCTGTGTGCTGGTTACTAAGTTTAATGCAGTAATGCTACTTAAGAAGAAGCTGTAATGGCTACTAGAAAAGTTCATGGAATCCCAGTTGCCTAGAGATTCTCTACTAGTACTACAGATTTTTTTTTTTTTTTTTTACAGTGTACTGATACTAAGGTAATTTTCTTAGATAAAGCTAAACATTTTAACACAAATGCGCCTAAAAAACATAAATTAGGCAATTTTTACTCTCCGGTACTGAGATTAGAATCTCAAGTTAAGAGTGCAGCTGTTCACATGCAAAGATGTTCCTGACAATCGCGATTTCAAGTTTTGAGTTAAAATTATTTTAAAATGATCAAATTAAAATACCAATTTTTAAAAAAGGTGAAAACGGACATGAGAAGTGCGTATGTAAATTTTAAGAAGGTGAAAATGATGTCGGGTTTAGATTTCATGGGGAAAAAATTCTATGATCGTATCAAAGCGGAATAAATTTTGCTGTTTTCCATTCTGAAATACCAAGAATAAGAGCCTCAATTGATAACTTCATCATAATAACTGATAGTTATTACATTTTACTGATTACGTATCTATCTATATTAGAAAGGACAAACGTATCTGTGCGTAACGCTGACGTCATTTTGCGAATGGCAACATTTCACGATCAAATTTCAGTTTTGAAATTTTCGCTACAGCAATTTTTTAATCTTCTGACCATCGTACATTTTCAATTTTTTGAACGTCTTTTAGGGGAAAAATATACTTTCAAATGCAATTTGTTTAAAAACTGTATCTTAATTGACTGATTTATTATGTTTTTTAAAGTAATTTTCAAGCATGATTTTTTGTAATTTATCTTATCACGAGCGGGCTTCAATACATAATAATAATAAATATTTTGCGCATAAAGCAATAAAAAATGTTCAGCATTTATTTCTGACTAATTTTCCTCAACGAAATTAATACTTCTTCTATAAATAAACAAAAGAATAATATTGAAAAACCACATTTGTAATAGAACAATTTAAATTTTTAGACAGCCAAAAAGGAAAAAAACAGATTGTCTATAGTTTTAAAAACAATTTTCAAGCATGAAATATTTTTAAATTTATCTCTATTTCGTGGAGCTCGATTACGAAAAATTAATCCGTTTGCCTTTAAAACAACATAAACAGTTTATCATTTTCTTACGGCTAATGTTCCATAAAAAAGCTTCCTCTGTGAATAAATAAATAAAATACTATAAACAAAACACAAATTTAACAGGCATGCAATTGAAGTGCGCGCCTAAAGCTCTGAAATTATCAGAATTAAAAAGGATGCCGTAAGTAGCAAAGTCTTGGGTGAATAACTCTTATCATGCAACTAATATGTAAATATCGCTTTTAACCCCGGCCAAACCGTGTTTTTCAGCCGCATAATCTGTGAAGTCAAGGGCTGATTTAACACAAAATTAATATTAATGTTATTTACACTGCTCAAAACAATTAAAGGATATTTGAAGTTTTATATAAAATAAAGATATAAACGAAATTTTTTTTGCCGAAAATAGAAGAAGAGAATCACAAATGCAAATTTTTCTGGTTTTCAAACTGCGGAGTATGCAAATTTTGAGTTCGACGTCAAAAACGTCGCTTCAGCGGCAGCGAATGAAATTTGACTTTCAACTGGATAAAAGAGAATGAAGACAAGGATGATCGGCATTCAGTGATTGCTTTGTTTCGATGAGTACGATGTCTCAGCTAAGTCATTTGACAGATTCAGAAGCTTTGAGAATTGTTGGTAGGTTAGAAGGGGGCCAAACTCAAGCCGAAGTAGCGCAAGCCATTGGAGTGTCACAAAGTGTCATTTCCAGGATCTGGAACCGTTTTTTGGAGAGTGGATGTGCAGGCCGAAGACCAGGGCAAGGTCGTAGACGGGCAACAACGCCCAATGAAGATCGGTATTTAGCGTTAACAGCTCGGAGACACCGAACCATGAACGCTACTCTTCTCCAACAACACCTTCGCTCGGCTACAGGCACAACGATTTCAACTCAGACTGTCCGAAACCGGCTCCATGCTGTAGGTCTGTATGCTCGCCGACCGATGGTATGTGTTAGATTAACATCAAGGCATCGTCGCGACCGCAGAGAGTGGGCAACCGAGCATGTCAACTGGAGGAGAAATGAATGGAGCAATATTCTGTGTTCTGACGAGTCCCGTTTTTCTGTGCATCCGGATAATAGGCGTATTTTCATCTGAAGGGACCGTGGCAGTAGGAATAATCCTGCGTTCGTGCACGAAAGTGTCAGATTTGGCGGTGGAGGAGTGTTGGTGTATGGTGGCATCTCCATTGACGGGCGCACTGACCTCTACATCATTCGAGATGGAGCTCTGACTGGTCGCCGATATAGGGATGAGATCCTCAGACCTATTGTAGTCTCTTAAGCTGCAGCAATCGGAGATAACTTCATTTTAATGGACGATAACTGCAGGCCACATCGTGCAAACCTGGTGGAGGATTTCCTTTTCGAGGAAGGAATCGTTCGAATGGAATGGCCAGCGTGTTCTCCAGACATGAATCCAATCGAGCACGTTTGGGACGCTCTAGGAAGACGAGTTTCTGGCCGCCAACAACCCCCACAAACTCTCCAAGAACTGGAAAGAGCTCTTCTGGAAGAGTGGGGCAGAATACCCCAACTCGTCATTAATAGCCTCATTGAGTCCATGCCTCAAAGGTGTTCAACGTTGCAGGCCGCCCGTGGAAACCATACCCCCTACTGAAAATGATTTTCTTTGAAGAAAACACCTTTTCTTATTTTTTTTTTCTCATATGCACAAATTGTGTTTTTTTCCTTTAGTACACAAATGCGCAATAAAATGCATTTTTTTCTGCCAAACATGTGTAATTTATTTTCATATAACCTACTATGTCTGTCGACCATGTATCAATCAGCTAAACAGTTTACCAGATACAAAATCCACCTAAAACTGCAATATCCTTTAATTGTTTTGAGCAGTGTATATGCAGTGCCATAAGATACATAAATATGTAAAGTAATCATAAACAATTCCTCATACAAATATTTTTCATATCTATTATTTTATGAATCATTAAACATACATGAAAAATTCCGCACGACGTTTAAAGGGTTTTTTATTCGATCGTATATATAATTCATATTTATCATATGAAAATTCTTTTTTATTGTCAGTGGGCAATCTAAAAAATATATTGCATGTAAAAAAATATTAGTTTTCAATAATAAAAAAAAAATGTTTTCACTTATATTCTGTAACCCGGGAAGCCCGGGTACGATCCCCTAGTTTAATTAAAGGAAAAGTTGTTTAGGAAGTAATATTAAACGAAACCCTTTGTGCGATTTTCGATTACACTTATTCACTTGTTCTTCGATAGGCACTGATTTTTCACTCTACAGAAATTCATGCAGTGGCTCTTTATATACCTTTATCAAAAGTGAAATTACAATACGATGAAGTATAGCCATGTGAAAATAGCTAGATAAATAGAAGTAAGAGACAGATATAAATGATTAAAAAAGACAAAGAAAGATATGTAAAAGAAAACTATTTATTCAGTAATTAATGTGTCTCTACGGGTAGATATACAAGCCAATAAATGGCGGTGCCTACTGTCGATAAGGCCTTTAATGGTTATTTGCGCTACTGACCAAGCCGCGTTCACTACAACTCCTCTACGGTATGTGCCGGTGCACGCCCGACGAGGTGTCAGATATTTTCCATGGGAGAAAGATCTGCCGAGGCTGCCGGCCAGGAAAGTACGTGAACTTCAATCATGCTGTTAAGAGTTCGCCGCATGACGCGTGGCCAATGGTCTAACTACAACCAAAACAACTTGGATGAGGTACCGCTTTATTGCCAAACTATTGACAGTATTTGTCAAACTAAACTAATATTGTCAAACTAAATGTGTACAAGGATTATGCACTGTCCAAAGAAGAAACCTTTTACATCCATTATTCCCGGTATGGAAGCTGTATGACAGTCGATGATATGGATTACCCAGTGGCATTGTCCTGATAGCCACCACAACCGTCCGTGGCCCGAATTGTTACATAAACAGAAGCGGAATTTGTCCGCGATCAATACCATATGCTATTCGTTGGTTCAGTTACGATAGCGCGACGATACCAAACCAAGTGTCCAACCCTATATCGAGCGCTTAATAGTCCAAGAGCCGGCAGCACAAAAATCTATGTTATCAAGTACAAGAAAAAAAAAAAAAACCTTTATTTTGTGGAAGGGTAGAAGTAGGAGGAATCTAATGATCCATGTCTGCCGGATGTGAAGTTGTGCATAAGCCAAAAATTAATACCACCAGTGTTTGACTCGTAGGTTTATCATTGTGTTTTCCTGCTTCCAGTCCTCCATGTTTTCATATCTTTGTTTGTAGGACAAGCAAAATGATAAACATGCGAGTCAACCACTGGTGGTATTAATTTTTGGCTTATGCACCACTTTACTTCCGGCAGAAATGGATCATTAGATTCCCCTATTTCTACTCTTCCATAAAATAAAGGTTTTTTTTCTTGTGCTTGATATCATAGGTTTTTGTGCTGTCGGCTCTTGGACTATAACAGAATCCTTGTGTCTGGTTGCTGGACTGCTCCCGTGGCCGTACCTCACCTCATACAAATTGTTGCGGATGGTTTGGGTGGATACAGAAGCTGCATTTTATGGTAAGAGATAGCGTCAGTGTCAAGTGACGGAGAAAACGGGTTCCTCAACGAGCTGCTCTGTGAATCTACCGATCAGTGCGTTCTGTTACGCAACGGCCTGCAGATCGGGAGTGGATCGCACATATGCAGGTTATCCACTCCTTCGTCGGAATGATCGCAGATCGTCCTGCATCAATAGCACCACACATCGCTGGCATGGAAGTCGCGTGCATCGAGAAACTGAGGTTATGCATTTCCAGTATTCGTATTTGTTTATCAACTCTCTGGTATCTCCGAGGCAAATTCCTACCCTTCTTCAGTCCTTCCGCTGCTACGACAGGTCGCTGATATCATATGCAGGATGAGCCAGCTGCTGGCTTTTATAGCCATAACAGGGTACCATGTGACTCAATGTGCACTTAATCATTTGAAAAATTTTCTCTTTATTACTAATCCTGTAATTTGCATATGGCCACGGGCATTCCTTCATGGATTGCAATTTCACCTTTGATTAGTGTCTGCAGGGCCCGACTTATGCAGGGGCATGCGGGGCAGCTGCCCCGGGCCCCCCTTTTTAGGGGCTTCCATGAGAATATTCAGGATTTTCAGCAAAAAGTACCAAATGATTAAAATTAGACAAAAGTGACCAAAACTCATAGATTTTCAAACAGTTTAGGAAGGGAGTGGGGTCCCCGTTCTCCCTCTCTGCTTCCAGTAACCCTCCACCCATGCAAAAAAACAAACTATATCATTAGAAAACTAATGATTAAAATTTTATTAAAACAACTTTGTATTCTATTGATTTCAACTTCAACAGAAATTCTTTATTAAAGTTTTCCTCGTAACACGGCAAGTTAAAACCATTAATTATGACCAATTTTGGGCATTCTCTTTTAGATATCTTATAATGTACGTAGATAAGCAAAGTAAAAGTTTCCAAAGAGATACTCGGGTCAACCAATCTATCATTTTTTCTACTATTATCCTACTATGTATTTTTTCTTAAAGTTGTGACCATCTTTTTGTGATACCCTGTATACAGATGTGAGCAGTACATAATACAACATTCATGCATACATACAATATGCATGAAGTTTAGTACTAGCCACTACCATATTATTCATAAAAAAATTCTATATAGATAGATAGAAGGGGGCCCCCCAGGATGATGCTTGCCCCGGGGCCCCACGCAGCCTAAGTGGGGCCCTGAGTGTCTGTGTATACATATTCTTCAGAAGAGCTTTATAAACTCATTTCATACTAAAGGTATGTTATTTCTTCGAATATTTTTGGCATAAGGCTTAAAAATGTGAATATTAAGTTCTTTATAAAATATCGAAAGAACCCTGGATAATTGAAATGTATTAAGAAAATCAAGAAATTAATTAAAATTCAACAGAATTAGGCAAAAAATTTGAACATTAACAAAATCAACTCACCAAGCAAAAGAATTGACAAAGATGCAATAGGATACACAATTTAGTCCCATGTGCCATGAAACAGCCAAGTAAAGCAAGCTAAGAGAAAAAGAGGATAAAAAAATATATAAAAAGAGCTCTTGCTGCCATCTAGAAATGGAATGAATAACTATAATATATAATAAGCATATAGGTCTGAAGCAAATGATACACATACATACATACATATATATATATATACAGTATGGAACCATTTATCCGGAAACCAGTTAACCGGAAAACCAGTTATCCTGAATGATATTTCTCATAGACTGATTTCAGAATCTTTGCAGAAAAAGGTGTCATACACTGCCAGTTTGACATAGGCTTTGCTTGAAACAATTGTATAATTTGACGACAACATCTAGTATTTGAAATGAAAACATAATTAGTTGTATTTTAGCTGTTTTAATTTTTATGCAGAGGAAACAGAAGAATTTTTGTTCCTAAGGGATTCCCATAAATTACCTTCTTTTAAACTCTGGCTAACTTTTGATCTTTCTTGCATTGATTTTTAATCCAAGTAATCTAATAATTTAAAATGAGAAATAATGCCACAACCACACATATTCCACAAAACTTATCAAATGGATGCTGTTTTAATGCACAACCAGTTAACCGGAAAAACCAATTATCCGGAATACATCTGACCCCAAGCATTCCGGATAAATGGTTCTGTACTGTATATATATATATATATATATATATATATATATACATATTTGCAATAAATTAGTTATCTTGGGAAAAACAGAAATGTACTAAAGGTTTATCCCTTAATTACGTCACGTAAATTTCGTATGTTTTTGACAGCTAGTTGTCCTACTCGAGTTTTACCCCCCTGCCCCCCCCCCCCCCCCCACACACACACCCTTCTGCGGTGATCTTAAAATTCCTGAAACTATTAATTTAGAGCTAATTTTATACAAAAGAAAAAGTATACAATAAACGATTTATAACCTACTGATACATATGTTATACAACCATTAAAAATCTTGTGTGGTTTTATTTCAAACTGTTGGAATTCAAATATAATGGAAAATGTACTCAATGCTACCTGAATCAAAATACGTTTAAAAAAAATTAATTTCACTATGCTGCTTGCACGTAATGCCAACATATTTGTTTAAAATTTTATCCTGTTATCACCCTGTATCACATTTTATGGACCCCCTCCCCTCTCTTGAAAAGTGACGTAACCGTATAAATAACCCCTAACCATATAAGTAACAAACAAGAAAATACAAAAGAAAAACAAAATAACCCCTCTGGTCAAAGATCAAGGTCAATAGATCTCCTGTCCAAAATATTGTGAAATGATTGACTGAAAGGTAGGGAATGGGAGAACTGTAGTTCCGATTCCGAACAGGTGAAAGTGAGTGCCGACCGCAAATTTGTCCCCAGACACTTTGCGTGTGCACCGAAGCTTGAAACTCGCGTATTCAGATCTGATTTTTCTTCTAAAACACATAATTGGACACTAGCTTTACGCATCAACGACAGCAATAAGCTTTCCATCAAATTTGTAATATAGCTGATCAGATCTCCCATTTGCTTTCACGTGAAAGCACGACTATGAGTGAATTGTTTCCCATAATTAGGAAATCATTTTCATCTTACATTTTCAGGTACAGTATTGCGTTCGGGAAGGTTACGTGCAATAAAAAACTAACTCGAAAATTTCTAATTCGCGATGTAATAAAAAAAAAAGATTTCTTAAAATTTTAATTAGAATGGCAAAACATTTAAAAGATTTTAAAAAATCTTTATTAAAAATAACTGCATAAATAACACCTTTATATTTATATAGAATACATAAACAAATACAGATAACTTTCAACTGTTAGATGATAATTTGAATTTTTGATTGTTTGGCTAAACATCTGCTTTTTAAAAATGCATAATAAGGTAAAGTTGCACCCTCGCTTTCCCATTTCACTTCGTAGTAATGGTGACTCATTAATTATCAGTATTAAGTAAATCAACAAAATTAGAATTTTTGCCTGGGAATTGTTTTTTAACTCGTATCTCTATCGCATGCAGATCAATTATTGAAGATTAACCCATCTGCATTTAAAACATTATAAGGGTAAATATCACAAAATGTGAGATTTTGAAAACAAAAATTTTGAAAATTTAAATCATTTCAAAGCTTCTGTTTTTTTAAAAAAATGTTGGTTGAACAGCTGAATAAAGGAATTTACATGTAAAATTGTTAAAGTTTGAAGAGCTTAAGTTCATTTTATGTAATTGTAATTATATGTCATTTTCTTGGCATATGTATGCCAGGATAATGAAAATTTCATTATAAAACATTTTTCACATTCTTATTTTTTTTATTTTTTTTATCTAACATTTTAATTTTGCTTAAAGGAACATGTTTCCTCTATAGTATCTCAAATTTAGTGCAATGTTGAGTTTTATTTGTAATTTATAGAAGCCAGGAAAATGACATAATAAAAGTTTACAAAGCCTTTAAACACATTATTTTCAAAGAAATATTTAAAAGATCCTGCTGGTAGCAGTGATTTTACTACTTCTGACTTGAACTATGTCAAGAACAAGAAGAATTACTCTGCAGCGTCATCTTCATACCTCATAAAGAACTAAAATGAGCAGGCCAGGACAATGACATTCATTGTCAGTGACAATCATATTTTAATTATGGAAAATTATTTGTAAAATACAGAATTTGTTACTTTCAATATGTGTGCTATATAAGGTATAATTATTAATTAGAAATTTAAAAAACTAAAAAAAGATATTTGTGCATGATAGCAGAAAGCCTTTTACTTTGCACACATCACAATGTGACATGCCAGGAAAATGACAATCTGAAATTTTAAGTCTTTTAATTGCTTTATTTTTGTGTTATTATGAATATAATATGTCTTGAAAATACTTCTAAGAATATTTTTTATTTGAATGTAAAAAAGAAAATTGCATTATATAACATTAAATAGAAATTTTATTGTGCGGACTGCAATTTTCGTATTTTGTGATATTGACCCATAAATAGTTCAGAATTGTATCCGGCTAATAATCCATAACAAAATTAAAATCTCTCTCTCTCACACACACACGAAAAAAAAAAGTTTAACATTTATGTAATCGAATTACGCTTACTGAAATAATCAGAATCAAAACGATTGCTGTAAATAGAGAAATCGTTGACGATTTCTTTGGTTACTAACCCTGGCATTTAATTAATTATTAATTAGCTTTATTTTCATTAAATGACTCCCCCGCTACACACACACACACACTTCTATTATCGGCTTTAGCTGCTTAAATAGTATGGATACATCTATCTTTTTTTCATGGCAAGCACTCTAGATTTAAAATATGCGCGGAAACCTCTTGTTTCTTCCTTTTCTTAACCCCTTCGGCCCTGATTTAATTTGGAAACAGATAAAAAATAAATTGCAGGTTAAATAAGCTTGAATAGACATAAATAACTATAATATGATGTATTATATAATTTCGATAATTAGTAAACTAATTAAAAAGCGTTTTAATTATAGGACACCAGGGTTTAAATTACGCAAAATGAGCAATTTTATTTTCTGTGCACATTTACAATTATGTAAGATATAAAGGACATGAGAATGAATAAAATGAGTTTATTTCATATGAAATCCTTTAAAACAATTTCTCTGTGCGTGAAAACATAAAAATACTTGATATTTTTTACAAAAACAGGTACATTTATATGTACAACAGCCTTCCATTTTGCATCTCTGTTGCTTTTCACTCCTTTCAATCATATGGTTCATTCCATCAAATCTAATATCTTTAGAAGGCCTAAACAGCAGTATTCACTTTGTTCTTTGGCAAAACAGAGCTTCTTGATGACGGCCTACCACGTTTGATACGGATTAGCGACTGGTTTTTGAGTGACAGAGCTTCTGCTATTTCAAATGTGAAATCCAATAAATCCACTGATCTTGCAAAGGAACTTCCAAGCATTTTGCATTATTTTTATACTCTAACCAAAAATTTATAATGGTCATACTAATGAGATATTACTCGAAGTGTCCATTTTTTACATTTTATAGCAGTTCGATACAATAACGATAAGAAATCATGTTTATCGGCTCACTTCATGCTTTTATTGTACAACTGCACAACTTCTGGCTTATATATATAAACTAGCAGAACTACTCGGCTTCGCCCGTGTCAATTATAAAGAGCCTTCCAGGTAAAATAAATTAAAACGAAATAATACGGCAATCACAATAACTGAAATTTGTGCATTCCCATCCATAAATCGTTATAAAGACAATCAAAAAACATGGCGTTATTGTCTCGCAACCATAGTAAAATCCCTGATCTTTAATAACAGAATGCACGTTTTCTTTGGCGGGTGTAAGAGAAAAATATGTGATTTTCCTGACAATACGAAAAAAAAAAAAAATCCTCCAAATCGCGCAGCACTTAGTGAAATTCTCGTTTGTATGGTATTATCTACATTATAAAGTAAAAACACTATGTCAGTGCCCATAAATTGTGCCCCATAAATTGTAACCCATAAAATGTGCCTTTACTGCAATTTTTCTAACTTTTAAATATCACATAATTACATTTTTTACAATGTCGAATAGAAAAAAGTTTTTTTCAAATGAAATTTGTTTGAAAATTGTACTTCAGTTTTCTGATTTTAATGGATTTTAAAGTAATTTTTAAGCATGGTTATTTTTAAAGTTGAGTGCAACCCGATTACGAAAGATGAACCTGTTTACACTTAATGCAATAGTATAAAGAAAAGACATGTCTATGAGTAACGCTGGTATCATATTTTCGGTGGCAACAACCTAACACAACAGTAAATTTCCCTTTTACTGCAGTTTAACGTCTAAACATTGTACATTCGATTGTTCCAACGTGTTATAGAAAACAAAAGTACTTTCAGTAATATTTGTATGTAATGTTTATCTCAATTTACAAATTTTTTATGGGTTTTCAAATAATTTTTAAGCATGCATATTTTTTAAATATGCTAGGAACTCAAATACAAAAGATTAACTCAATTGTTCAAAAACATTGTAAATAATTCAGAATTTGTTTGCTTTCGCGTAATATTCAATAACTAAATTGGCAAACGAAATTAAAACGCAAAAAATAAAATAAAATAAAACACGAATTTAACAGATATCAAATCAAGCTACTCAAAATAACCTGATAAGTATATAAAATTCAAATGGGAATTTCGTTCCGGGTGCCTATAACTTGAATTCTTCGGAACGGATTTCCATGCGACTTGCACTATTAGTTTTTTTAGGGAAGATTTTAGTGGGTAACATATTATTTTCCGTTGCTTAGTCATAAAATTATAGGAGAAAGTTATATAATCATGTGAACCCAATTATGAAGGATTAGTCTTATTAGCTGAATGAAAAATGCAGAACTATTTTTATCTCTAAGTATATTGACGGGTTTATCTTCAGTAATGGGGCTGTGCGCTAGGGTATTCTTATTTTGATGAGTGTGCCTGACACCTATTATGGCATGCACCTTTGTTTAAAACAATATTGAATGACTTATGTTTTAAGCGACTATCTGACATGCAACTTGATTACAAAATACTAACCTGCAATAATGCTTAAGGTGCTTCTCCAGTTCCTTGCTCAACAACGCGAAACTTTCAGACACATTTTCTGACTCATTAAACGTAAAGGCTTACAATTTGTAGGCCTGACTATTAAAGCGATTTGGAATTGAAATGAGTTTTTCCTTTTTTCATAAATAGATTACTTATCGAGTTATGAGCAATTGTGGTTGCGTGACGGCCGGTTTTTCTCTTTATTGCACTGTTGCGTCCGAAATTCAGTTCAAAACACCAACTGAAAGATCTTATACCTTTACCAAAATATGGAAACTATCTTTCGATTACATAGTTTCTAAATAAGAACTCCTGTCAATTTCATTGGTTTCCGAACAAAAATTAATTAAAAAATATGTCAGAAAATAGCGCCTTTGGATTTGAGAACAGCCTTAACTTTATGAACAGCCTTAACTTGACGTTTATGAAAAAACTAACATTTTTAGTTTTAATTTTGGAACTCGCGAAATTTAAATTCAGAAAAAGGATGTTCTTTTGACACATTGTGGTAATTTTTTTAACTTTTAAAATTAAAATACATGTTTTCTTAGGCGCGCGTAACGGAAGTATACAATATCTCCCACAATACTGGGGATAATGGAAAAAAATACAATCAAATGAGGTAGTAGTTACTAAAATTTTATTGAAATTAAATCTACAATGATTAGGTGAAATGATGTTATTTTCCATAAATTTTAAATCAAAACATCTGTCAAGAATTTTTTTGAAAATGTAAATAACCGCTCTCTTTTTGCTATAAATCACAGAAAATGTTAGCACTGAATCTAAACCAACACAACACTTAACGATAATATATAACTATAAGATATGGCTGTAGTATACAATCGAAGTAGTAAGCAAAATATAAGAGCCATATGTTTACAATGAGTTTGATTACGCGTTGAAAAGATTTGATAGAATGTGACGTCATATCTAGTCCCCTTTTTTTTTTTCTTCTTAAATTGTTTTCATGAAATTTGACTGTTTGTATTAAAATAGATGTTTTAATAAAAAAAAACCCATTCAAATTGAGGTTCTACGCTATTTTCCCGCTCTTATAATTAAAGTTTTTATTTTATATGCAAAGAAATGCGAATTTTCTGTTTAGAATTGACGTCAATATCAAACACGCAAAAATATAGCAAGAAAATCTGAATTTTTATTGGCAAATAGAAACAAAATACACGAGTTATCAATATTTTTTTCACATTATTGTGTCATTTTTTAGGGTGTGGCAACAGGAAAGAAACGTTTGAATTAAAAAAGATTCAAAAAGAGATATTTTTATAATGTTAAATTATGGAAGTGGTAGAAAAAAGGGATAAATAGTGGTCTGATAATTTTTTAAAGTAGACAGGGATCTTTTCCACTTTCTAAAACGTATGTACAGTAGTGGAAATAAAAAAGTAAACACCCCCTACTAACTCCTCAACAAATTATCGTAGAAGAAAGTTACTGGTACCGAACGATTGGAAATAAAGTTTACTTTTAAATGATGTATATAAAATTTGCTTAGGGGGGGGGGGGGCATCTACATATTAAAACGAATCCAAACTTAATTTTTTTTCAATGACAATACCCAATTTTTACAAGATATTTCAAACCTTCGGTTCAAACTATGCCTAGACACCAAATTTCAAATCATTTGAATGATAAGTTTTTGAAATATAAACATTCAAAATTGAGTGCTTCTAATGTTAAATTACATTTTCATATTTTTATTTATACCTCCAGAAATTATGCTCCTATGTGCTAATTTTTTGTGTAGCAATAATACTAATATACCCAAACATAAATAAGCTGAATTTGCAATTTTAATAACTTTATGATAAAAATTATGATTTATGAAATTAATACTCGTAAAAATTATGAATTGCAACCTACAATTTTTTTTGACGGAATTAGATTTATTAAGTACTGTTTTATGGAAATCCAAAATTTCACATTTTTCTTCCAAGTAGTTTTCAAATTATGCTGAAAAAACGGCAAAATGATGGTTTAAGGGGTCGTCTATAATAGGAGTGAGTAGATATTTTGAAATTTCTTCTACTGTCGTGTAATCTAGCAGGCTTTATTGACTTCTTAAGGTGCCTTGATCAAGATGAGGGCTCTCTTGGTTAACAATCGAGTTCCAAACTTCAATTTAGATACAGCCCTTAAAATACGCTCGTTTTAAAATAATTAATTTCTCAAAAAGTTATGGTACGAATTGCATAAAAATTTGTTTTTAGGCTAATTGAAGGGTGTAGAGTTCATTTATGCTGTCAGAATTGTGTATTGCTATTAAAAAAAACAAAGTTACGGCTCGTTTTAATATGTAGATGGTCCCCTAAGCAAATTTTATCTATATCATTTAAAAGTAGACTTTATTTCCAATCGTTCGGTGCCGGTAACTTTCTTTTACGATAATTTGTTCAGGAGTTAGTAGGGAGTGTTTACTTTTTTTTTTCCACGACTGTACATGAAGTTTCGTGTAAATCGGTCAAAAATTGAAGATTTGTATAAAGAACATACATACAGAAAACGGCTTTTATATATATAGATATAAGTGGAATCTTTTTTGCTCCATCTTTTAAAAATATCCTTCGCATTATCTGACAGAAATGTAGATGCTAGTGTCACAAATTTATTATCATACAACTTTACAACCACGATTTTACCATATTTGCTGGCACAAGTGTCACAAGTACCGCATTCATATTTTTTAAAATTCGGCATCACTGTTTAATGAACAGTTTGTCAGCCTATTTCGGCGAACAAAGCTGGCAGCAATAAAATCAATACGCCGGTGCTTGAAAAGCATCGTATGTGTCTTAAAGAGAGATGGCTCAAGATATCTCACATATCTTTTAAGTTCGTTCATAAAGATCTGACCAATATTTTGCATTTGAAACGCATCGCCGCACGACTAATTTAGAAAGAACCCAATTTTCTCTTTTTGTTCTGCAAGAGTTTTTAGCCAAAAACGCAACTAATGTCATCAACCAAGGACCGAACACGCTTGGTATGGGCTCGATGGACATTTTTCTGTTCACGAAGATAAAATTATCATTTCCAGGAAAATATTTTGAGTCAATTGAAGCCATAAGAGAAAATTCGCAGAAGGAACTAAAGGCATAACCCAATTTACCTAATCTAAAAAGTATGGAAGATTGGGACCTGTTCTGGCATAGTTGCATTGAACTCAGTAGGGTCTACTTTGAAGATGGCAAAATAAATTTTGATGAAAAAAATGTTTTTTTGTGTGTTTTATATAGCAATTCTGGGTGCTTTTTACACACACTTTGTTAGCCCTAAGGCCTCATGTCCTAATGCTAGAACAAATGTTTGATTCTTAGTTATAATGTGATTTATCTCTATTTTCTAAGTTAGATGACTAATTCAGGTAGAAGAGGCCTTAATTTATAAAATATAATTAACAAAACGTCACTAAATTATTATTAGTATTTTTATTGAAAAGGTTAAAAATGTGCACTTATACGTTTTGCCCTTAAACTGGTAGAAGCCGACATTTTACTGCTTACTGTGGCATGTGCTGCCATGTGTGATCACAAACGAGATTAAATTGTTAATCTGCAACATATTGTTAGTAGGAAACTGGGTTTTCAACTTAAAATTCTTAAAAACGAATAATTTAGAGCAATGTAAAGATGTGTTCTATTAGTAGGACGCCAGGGCCGAAGAGGTTAAACTTTAGATTTTTCTTTTTGATTTCTTTACAGCTCATATCAGAAGTTTAAACTATTTTTTATTTGTTTTGTTAAATAGACTGCTTCTACTACTAATGATAATCTTATTTGTCTCAAATGTTTGATGCAAATATTATTAGAATATTTGAATTATTATTTGCAACTGCAACACTTATTTAAAAATATTTTGTGGGAGTAGTCTATCTGTACAAAGTTAAAACTTAGTCCAAAAATATAAAGGAGGCACTCTTAAGATAAAGGGTTTGGGTAGAAATTGATTCTTTATTCTATTCTAACAGTCAATTTAAAGAAGTTAAAAAAAAATAGAATTAAAAATTAAATTTTCGAAATTCAGGGAATAAATTTTGAAAGTTTAATGCCGAAATATAACTTTCAATATTTATAGAGAGAGGATATTATAGAATATTATTTACGTTTTGATTTGTAAGTCAGCCTAAAAAAATTGCGATACATTGAGAGTTATAATAAAGCACAAACTTTAACTATTTTTTAACAAATTTTTAATGCGTTTAAACTGGAAGAAAAAAATGCAAATCAATTTTTAGATTAAAAAAAAGAATGACACTTTTGGGGTAATATGAACCAGTCGGGTAATGTGGAATAGGATTATAAGGATTATTAAAATTGGAAGAAAAACCATGATTTACAAGAGTAATCAAGACGAGAGTAACCAGTAGTACTGGTTTAATAATACTGGTAACCCAGTTAATGAGTAAACAGTAGTACATCATCTGCAAATAATCAGATTCATTTAAAAACTGTAGTCTGTTGTTTCGGCCCCGCCACAGTTGGTCCACATCGTACACATCAGGCATTTTATCCATTTGTTCATTCTTCCATCCTCTAAATATTTTCCATTGCAAAACAGATACATTGCATCTTTCTCATATGATGTACGAGCTGGTAAAAGTCCATTTCAAATGATACGTCGGAGTAGAATGACTGTTCATCTTTACTAGAGTCGCGCTGAAAGTGAATTCCATATCACCCGACACACAATTTTGAAAACAATAACCTCTTCACTCGTCAGCAAATTAGCATAGAGGTAAACTGGTTAACACAGCAATAAATATAAATGTTCAACTTAGTACTGAACTTGGTTAACCTCACTGACGTTAACCTCACTAATTAATATAAATTTGATAAAGCTTACCTGCAAAAAACTGCAATAACTGAGAATAAGATTTGATTTCACCGCGTCACTCCAACAATAGGGATCCAAACAGAACTCACCGCAGTGCATCCTCGGTGTACTAGGAAGGCTGTTTTACACTGTAAAAAAAAAAAAAAAAAAAAAAAAAAAAAACGTACTAAACACGGGGATTCTACTGGCAATCGAGACGCCAGTACTATTACCGTATTTTAACGGAAAATTTCTCCCATAAATTTCAGAAATTCATATTTTTACGGAAATTTTCAGTGTGGCTGCAACACCGTACGGGTCAGATATTGAAATATTCCACATTGCCCGACCATTCCATAATACCCAAATTTCCTCTATATATACACACACCGTTAAATCAAAAACCAGATAATTAAATATATGATCACAGTAAAAATATTCATAGATGCAAATCCTTTTTATTAATTTAATTTAATTTATTTATTTATTTGCAATCATATCAGTAGCACCTTGATATTTGTCTATTCAGTTGTATTATAGAAACATAGTAAAATAAGTTTGACTTACAAACTAGATAGAACTCCTCATACGTCATAAAAATTAATTTAAAATATCTTACCAATACGTATTTCTCCCCAGTCACTAAGATGTACGACAGCATAGTCGCACACAATTAAAGAATATTCTCTGAAAATATCAATTTTACACAGTTTTGTTATTTTTAAAATCTTATATTAATTTTAATTTATATAAAATAAAATGCAATCTAGCGGGGAAAATGTCAATGTCCAAACCTGAACACAGTAATATATCAGGTATATATATATATATATATAAAGCAAAAATAAAGAAGCGTATAGTCTCGCATTTAATTCAATACGCAAATTTCAAAAGAAAATACTTCGTTTTTAAATGTCATTGAACGAAGTGCATTTACATTGTTTGGTATAGTTTTTGCTTTTGTTTTGACGCCGATAATATTTAACCGCAGACGAATCAAATACACACACACAAATTTTTCAAAGTGACTTTTATCTTTGTTGATAAATTACATATTTTCACTACAGCGAATAACTTCTTAACTTTCTAAGGAAATGCGTGCAAAACATGACCTAATTACATCATATTATAAACCCATTAAAATATATTTTCTTTCATACCCGACCAGACGCGTCACAGACTAGATTAACACACAGTAGTTACCCGTTATTTAACAAGAGAACCTTCAATTACCTCACTTGTAGAACCAAGCTAAAACAAACATCTTTAACTAAACCTTCACTTACAGATTCATCTGAATTCCGCCTTTTGTCTTCAGAAGTTGGCATCATCAATATCAGAGGTTGTCATCGTTACATACCATCAACGCAAGTTAATGATGCGTTGAACGAAAGCGGAACATGTGGAGCAAAACAGCCTGGATGAGGGGACGGGAGAGTAAATCAGTGGTCAAAGATTGGCAAATGATTTTTCAATGATCATCGATGATCATCAATGAAAAAAACTTACTTTCATGTAACAAGCAAATAATATAAAATGTTGAAGATAGTATCACATATTGAAATAAGCGCTTTGTATTAATATGCTGTGGGTATTCATCTTTTTTTTCTTCTTCGTGGATGTGTTGCAGATAGAAATTAACGTTTTCATTTTGTACTGCATTTTTAGTTAAGAGTCGTTATTATGGAAGGAATCCCAATAGAGCGGAAGGGAGAAGATAGAGACTGAATCTCTATAAATTGCTAGAATGAAGAAATCATATGAGTCAATATCTGAAAGTTGGACAATTTACGTCCACTGCCAATAATATTTCATTGATTATACTAAAACCAAAAACTGAAAAATGTAATATATTGTAACATTTGCTATAACAATTACAAATGACAAATGGACATATAATGTTGTATAAATAATTAACTTTAAGCTTTAAACAAACGAAATCATCATTTCAGTCCCTGTCCCCAGGTACAAATATTCAATATTAAATATATGCTATAAAAATTTCTATAAGTATTAACTTTTGCTGTTATATATTTATACCTATATATATATACATTATGGGAAAATATAATTCTCCTTTATTAGTATAGATTGTGTAGTAAAATATTGTAGTAGATATATTTGTCCCAGAGGTTGACCATCATCTCAGTCCCTCTAAACACTCGTTTAATTTAGGTTAACAGATACTAGGTTTCGCTGGTAGAATTATTTCCATTGCAACAGCAATTAAAGTTCAATTAGCCACCATGGATGTAGGTAAGTTGTTCTTTCTCTTTGTTTTATATTTAGAAATATTTAGTTTTTGTTCTGAATAGGGATGATTATTTTTTATAGCATCATTCATGTCCCCATATGTAACTTTTTATTTATAACAAAAAAGCATGTTGCAACTTTATTTATGCAATATAAAAAATGTCATATGGCATATTTGATAATTTACATGCGTGCAAAATGATTCAACAAAATGGCTGTGCAGCTGTTCAGACAAAAACATCACCTCAGTCTCCATCAACTCAGTCCCAATTATTAGAAACTGATTATGATGTTAACAGACACTTTCTTCCCTAAAAGCTTATGCTACGAATAAAATACACATCGTTGATCTCAAAACACTATAGCATTTAAGTGACAAAACATGTATCATAGTATGTAATTGTATGTGATAGTTGATACATTAATTTTAATAAATAGAAATTTTGGAATGAAATTGTCCGTTTTTCAGATATTGACCCATATACTAATATTCGAATCACTTCTTATGGATACAATTGAACTCGTTTAGAGAGAACTAGTTTTATAATTATTTTTTGCACCCCATATTGTACTGAATGTATATTTTTTTGCGCTTCATAAGTGCATAGTCTGTAACATCATTAAAATGCACTTGCAATAATTTTTTCCCATTCCCCGTAATGCAACGGAAAACTTTTGACTGTCCCTGTAATTAAACTATACATCCGATTTTCATAAAATTTGAAATGGCTCGACAAAATTTTTCACCAATTATATATTTAAAATTTCAGACCATTCGGAAAGCTGTAACATCATTAAAATTCACTTGAAATAATTTTTTCCCATTCGCCGTAATGCAACGGAAAACTTTTGACTGTCCCTGTAATTAAACTATACATCCGATTTTCATAAAATTGGAAATGGCTCGACAAAATTTTGCAACAATTAGATATTTAAAATTTCAGTCCATTCGGAAGGCTGTAACATCATTAACATTCACTTGCAATAATTTTTCCCATTGGCCGTAATGTAAAGAAAAACCTTTGACTGTCCTTGTAATTAAAGTATACATCCAATTTTCATAAAATTTGAAATGGCTCGACAAAATTTTGCAACAATCATGTATTTAAAATTTCAGACCATTCGGTTGGGTAGTTTTTGCTCTGTTATATGCGGACAGACGGACAGACAGACAGACGGACTGAACGACGACCATAGGTGCTACGTATTTATATAACTAGTAAATCTGCAGATCAGGAGCCTCAACGTCAGCTCTACAATTCATTGTGTTTAGCACCCTTTGAGTAATATTAATCTTTCTACAAAAAACGAAATTTAAAGTTTTGAAATTACATAAACATTTATAAAACGAAAAAATATTTCGAAGGTTTCTGACATTAGAAACGTTAAATTAAACCCCTTGTTATGTAATGGTATTCTGAAAATCACATGAGCTACTTATTCTGGTAATTTTTAGATAATAAAGTAGATTTCTTCAGGGGGGCTCTGCCCCCCTGAGCCCCTTCGTAGTGTAATTTAATTTACATTTGTAATTATCAATTAATTGTGTTAATGTCCTTTAGTAAATTCTACCAATAGAAGGAAACGTACATGAATTCTTTTCTACAGCCCTGTATATTACGTGAAGATTTTTACGCGTCGTCTATAACATTTAAATTTAATGCAGACAAAAAACCCTCTTAAAACTGCTCATATCACATTTCCGGGGATTAGTATGCATAGTGTGCACCATATATTCAGTTTCTGCGGAGTCCTGTATATGGTTCTATTTAAATTCTGCAAATATTTGTTAGTATACTAAATGTAATTGGGCTGGGAAATACATAACTCAAAAAAAAAAAAAAAAAAAAAAAAAAAAAAAAAAAAAATCACACTGAAGCAATTCGCGCTCATTTTCATTTATACTTACGAATTCATTTGTGTATCCCTGTACATGGTCTATACAATATTTAAGCACTACTTATTAAGCACAAATTTACTTAACGTTAAAACGCACAACATAATCGAAAATGCTCTTCAGCAATCATCCCTAATAGACCAGAACTGTATCCGAAATTTTTTATGTGACCCTATAAATGAACGATAAATACGATTACAAATCATATTCAAGCTTCTTGTAGTCAACCACAGTAATGTAATTTAATTTCATAATGTTTGAATTAGTGCAACACAATTAACACACTGACGACAGGCAATTTAATTAAATCTGGGTTTAAAAACAGTAGAAGCTCCTCCCTCTTCTGAAAGTGTCTCGGAAATTGGTTTCTGAGATATGTTTTTCATGTTTATGTAGCAGTAAATATCTTTCAATGTACGGATGTAATATATAATGTCTTACAATCTATAAAAAATATGGACAACACAATATAAATGTCTTTTCTGTAAGGTAGAAGTCACTCCCTTAGCCAATGATGTATTCTGAATAAAAACGAGAATTCTCGTTTCCCGTCGCTAATGTGTTAAAATAAGCTGTGAAGAGTTTTTTTCCCCCGTAGACCACATTTTAATTGACCACTTTTGTGTGACCCTGAAAAAAAAACATATGCTTTGCACCCCATATACTACAAAAATGTTTCAAAAATACATATAAATTTTATTATTTTGTAACAGAGTAACATCATTAAAAAACGCCACAAAAGGATTTTCTTCAAAGATTGTAATATTATGAATACTTTTGAGTTCCCTGTACGCATGCTGTAAGTGCTACACATAACATATTTTATAGTAACCAGGTTCTAGTGCACCTTAATAAAGTATATAAATTTCATTACGTTTTAAATTGTGTAACATTATTAAAATACACCGCAGACGATTTTTCCCAAAGACTATAATGTAACGGAATAGTTTTGAGTGCCCTTGTAATTAAGCTATGAATGCTACACTCTTCATTTTTAACACCAAACATACTTTGGCAAACCTCGATAACGTATATCAATTACATGTAATCCCGACTATACGCGAATTAGAGCACGTAGAGAAACACGGCAGGCGACAGATAGAAAAACTGAAGTCATAAATACTTTTCATCCATGTTGGAAAGTGTTAAAAAGGATTTACATGCCTTTAACTGTACTTTTTTTTCAGCATGGTTAAACATTAGTTTAAACATCCTAATCCATGCGATAGCAATAACATATTAAAAGCCCCCCAAAATATGCATATCTGGAGATCTATAAATCTACTGGAAAATAATTCATTATCGTGTCCACTGTTAATTGCATAAATTGCATCGATTTGGCGCGATAAAATATTTTTTATGATAGCCTTTTAATAGTACCTGCAACAAAATTAACGTAATTTACTAACTTCATTCATATTTGACGCAATGATAGGCTACGAATAACAGTCGCTAGGCAACGAAGAAAAGGAAAAAAAAAAAGAAATATGTATCATGTAAAACAAGAAAATTAATTTAAAAATTCTTTATATTATTGGAATACATGTATAAATGTCCTCAAAACATTATACACGTAAATAAAAAAATCTGATAGATATATTGATAAAACTTCAATATAATAGGAATAATTTAAAACCCTCATTTGGAATTTTAGTATCCATAATTTGACATTTAAATCCATTAATCAAATGTGCCATTTTCTTTCAACTAATCGAAATTTGAAAATCGTCTGACTTGCCGTAGAAAAGCATTATAAAGAAAAATAAAATCTTCCATATTTTCCGAACGAATGAACCAAATTTAACCAAAAACTATACAGCTACGTCCGGGTATCTCACGAATATGCCCAATTAATTTCAAGCTGATCGGGTGCTTTTTGTGGCAGTTATCGCGGAACAGACAGACAGACAGACAGACAGACAGACGGACAGACAGACAAACGGAAATCAAAACTTTTCGTGTCTCCACAGTAAGCCTTCACTGACGTTTCGGCAATTACGAACGCACCTAAAAACCGCATAAAATATTTGCATTTTTGACGGAGTTATGAGCATTTATGTAACAATCGTTACAAATCCGCACCCACTTAACCCTAGATCTACCGGGAATTTTATTCAAGTTTTAATAAAACGTTCTACACCAGAATTTTTATTTAAAACTATTTAACTTATTTATTTACCTTATTTTTGTCTGGTTTATATACTTAGTTTATTTTAAAGAAATTTCTGGTTTGAATGAATATTTTGTATGTACCTGTCGGGTCCAATGGACCCGTCTGGTAGACGGAGGGTTAATTGCAGCTTTAAGTCGCGTTTTCTCAAAATTTGATTTTTGACGACTATCAGTAAGATTTAAAAAAACTGTTTGATGGAATGGCTTAAAATTTTTTTTGCATGCATATAACATCATTATCTATAGAATGAATTAATATATTTTAGATAGTTTAATATTTTGAGTATTTTTAATGAAAAAAAAGTTGTATGTTTTAAGGTTGTTTAAATTTTCAAATTTGAGAGTTTTTTTTAATGAGGTTTCCTTTGAGTGAGAGTTATATCCTTAATTCATTCTATAGAGTAAAGTTTCCTAATCATTGTAAAGCAAAAATTAAGTTCTTATGTCAATTTAACGTTAAGATATCTTACGGATGGTGATATGACACCTAAAATTTTTTCCGAAAATTCTGTTATATAAATTTTGCTATATTTTTTGTTTTATTACATTGAAGTACTTCATTCTATAATTTTTAAGACTACAAGAATACCTTAAAAATATCAGAAAGTTTAAATTATTTACATTGAATACTTCTGTTTTTATATGGACTCGAAGCGAGAGCTCTGTTTACTTGTTTTTCGTTATTTAAGTATTGCGCGGCAGCGCAATACTTATTTATTTCCAGTGTCACTTCTCAATGTTAATTTAACATAGAAAAGCCTATGGAGATCATAACTTTTTCATTTTTTCTTCCCACCTTTTTGTCCCTGATGCCACTCATTTTTAATTCTTTGCTAATTCTAATAATATTATAAATTCAAAGTGCAAAAACATTTGCCTGACGTCAGGGTCAAAACGGATCATAAAATGCCTTTGCATATAGGTGGATTATAATCTAAAGAGTAACATGGGCTGATTTTTATTTACATTATTCAAACATTTTTCTTAATAATTCAAAATTTCGCTTTTTTCATTGAGAATCAACGGACATTTTCTAATAAAATTTAACATTTTTCCATCATTGTTGTAAATAATTCAAAAGCCGTAATAATAATTTGCCTATTTTTAGTTGAATGATTTTCACTTGAAACATGAAACTGAAGAAACTGAAATAGTTTTTTTTTTTAAGAATTAAAAAGAAGATGAATATGGCGTCATAGTGGAAATAAAAATTACACTAGGGGGCTCAGCTCCCTGATCGCTAACGCTCGCCAACCCCCACGAATTGCTACGCAATTCATATTGGGATCGCTACGCGATCCCAGCTCGCTTCGCTCACTCGCCACTATTTATGTCAACTCTAGCCAGAATAAGTGCAATCATAAATCATTACAACGTATTAAATTTACAAATATTTTTAATGTATAAAAATGTAATGGAAAACTGTTGAAAATGTAAATAAAAACGTACCTTGAAAAAATAATTAATTAAAAACTTTAGTGAAAACACAATAAAAAATATTTTTAGTTGGGCCGCTATGAGATCCGAGCAAGCAACATATGAAATTTACAAATATTTTAATTCATAAAAAAGTAATTGAAAATTTTGTTGAAAATATAAATAAAAATGCATTTATCAAAATTTTGGCGCTGTGACTTGTTGATCATTTTATTGAGAAAGCTAAGCGAACAGGAAATTGACGCCGTTTAAATTTAAATGTCATGTTAGTGTCAGATGGGGTCCTTCTCCTTTCATTTTACCTATAGTATTGAAAATCATGTCTTAAATTTATTTAAAACTATAATAAGACGCTATAAAACATGCTACGTATCACGCTATCGAAATGTAAACAAAACGTTTTCGCACATACGTCTAAATACAACCTTGGATGAAAAAGCTACGTCACCGTAAAACGGACCAATAGCAATTGTCATTCATGTATTGCTCAAACGGTTTCCGTTAAAAAAGAGATCCTGTCCGGATTTTTATTTGCTGAGTGTTTTGGGACATGTGACCGTAACTACCACTGAGAAACGTCGCTTTGGCTGTTGCCAATAGTAAGCTACAAATACAGCCCTTTTTTAGCGCTACGTAAGAGAAATACATATATAGATACTAGGAAAATCCGGTGGAGACAGAGGTTAAAGCTCGACTTACAACAGGAAATAGAAGTTATTTTTCTCTTCGAAATGTTTTCAAATTCTCTTTAATTTCCCGAGCAACTAATCTTAAAATTTATAAAACAGTTATAAAACCTATAGTAATTTATAGTGGTGAGACCTGAAACCCAACACAAAACTATGAAAAGTTACTCATTACACTGCAAATAGAAGCGTCTTAAATTTAGACACATATGTGACTGAAAAAGAATTTTAGACACTTAAGTGTCTTAATCTGAAAATTAAGACACTATAGATGTCTTAATTTAAGATACATAAGCGTCTTACTATGACCATGGTGTAAACGAACTGAGAATAATGTCTAAAATATCCGCAAACGTCTTATTTTAAGACACTTCATTGCTTTAAACGTGTCTTAATTTAAGACGTTTTGATTCTTCCGACGCAATAACCACCAGGGGGCACTAGCACTCCCAGTTGCGCATGCGTTTTAGATGTCTTCGTTCGAAGTGGTATACGTTGTAATTCAAACAAAGTTTGTTTTTATGTACGCGTGTATTTTAATTCGTTTTTTGCGAAATGTGAAGTACTGTGATTTTAATTCGTATTAACTTGGATTATTTATTTATTGAATACATACATCTGACGTGTGTGCTCGACATCAAATGTCTCTTAGAAGCTGTCGTCGATACAAGGGCGGGATAGACACAGAACAGAAATAGACGACGGTTGAAGATTACACCCGGAAATTCTACAAAGCGTGTGCAATGGGCTTAGTGTTAACTCGTATCAATTTATATCAATAATATTGTGTTATTCATCTTCGTCCTGTCGAAGCTGGCAAAAAAAAGGAAACTTTTGTCTGGCGGGTCCTGTTTTTAGGATGAAACATCTCATTCTTTAAATATGGCTAGTCGGATGTATTATGGGATTACCTTTTAAACTGATGAAAGTCTTTCTCCCTCACTGTGGTTGTGGTAGTTTTTAAAATTTCAAATCGAGGAATATTTCTTACCTCTTGCAGCAACTCAAGTAAGTTTCTTTATAGTAGTAAAGTTAGTGTATTTTATGATTTTATTTATTGTACTAAACAAAATCCTGCATGAAATTTAATTAGTTTTGAATCTGTTCGCAAAAAACCCCACTAATTCTAGAAGTATATATTTTTAAACTTATGACGTTCTTTTTTATTACGAATTATATATTCAATGTCAGTTCTTAGTTTCAATGGATAATTTTTATCTCGCAGTAAATGACGGCCACAAGGAAGTAAAGAAAAAAAAAACTTTGAAAGATGACCTAATGCTTTCTTACTTCCTGGCATAAAACCGCAGATTAAAAAAGGATAAATAAAGTAAATGAGACTGGTCTATTATATGAAGCTGCCTGTAAAAATATACATATGTATTTGATTTGCAATCAACTCTAATACTGATTTTTTTATTATTTTTAATAAAAAAGTAATTTGAAATTTATAATGGGAAAAAGTAAAAACCTCTAACTAGATTTCGTATTTAAAATTGTGGTAACTTTATTTATATGCACTTATACGAAAAATACAAAAATGACAGATGTTACTGTATATATTTAAGACGAAAGAAGTTTGGAAATCATAAGTTATTTTTTCCTCATGTTTTTAATATAGAATATGTACTTATTTGTTTTTATTGATAGTTGAATAGCTTTTGTGAGTACCCTCTGATCTACATAAAAACTTGCCCATGTGGAAATATAAATTTTTTAAAAACATAATTTTTAAATAAGTATTTTCATTTTTTTTGTGGGGGGAGGGGGGGATTTTGCATGAATTTTTGTAAAGCTGATATCTTAAATCTTGCACTGATTATAATGAAAGTTTTGAACTTTTAGAGTAGGACAAGTTTAAAAACGCAAATATATTTAACAAAATACCAAAGTCATTTTTTCCCCAATGTTATTAAAGTAGAATATTTATTTATTTATTTTCATTATTCATAGTTAAATGGCTGTTGTGATTATCAAGTGATGTATATGTAAAATTGCCTGTGTGGCAATATATTTTTTTATATTTTCATTTTTTTTTTGGGGGGGGGGGGGATTTTTGCAATTTTCGTACATCTGATATTTTAAATCTTTTTCCACATTCAACCGAGTATAATAAATATTTTGAACTTTTAGAGTAGGACAAGATTATAAAATATATATATATATTTATCTATGTACCTTAAAAGCCCTTAATAGCGAACACTTCGGGACCGCGGAATTTGTCCGATAATTGGAGATGTCTACTTTTTTGAGGTAAAAATATACAAATATGTATGTCTGCTGATTAAAAAAGTATTCGTTAAATAGAGGTGTTCGCTATTCGAGAATGTCCATTAACCTCCACAACGGATACTCCCGAATACCGGACATCTCAATTTAGACAACTATAATGCAGGGTTGCGTTTTTTGCAAAAGTACTTCTTGATTAAAGGAAGGGCAAACTGGGAAGTGCCCCGCCCCCCTACGACTGTAGTGCCCCCAAATTTGATGTGCAATATTTGTAAAGCTTATATTTTAAATCTGTTTCGAAATTGTACTGATTATAATCAATATTTTGAACTTTTAAAGTAAAATAAGGTTAAAAACAAAATAAATTTAAAAAAAAAATCTAATATTTAGATAAATATTTTTTGTTTTTTAATCTTGTTCTACTCCTGAAGTTCAAGATATTGATTATAATCAGTACAATGTCGTAAAAGATTTAAATTATCAACGTAACGAAAATTGTATACCAAAACTGAGAGCACCAAAAAAATCAGGCTGTATTGGGGGGGGGGGGGAGGGGAGGGGCAGGACCACAGCCAAATATTTTCCCAGGATTCAACGTGGTCAAACATGGCTACGTATGATGCTTACAAAAAAATGGATGCGATTCAGACGTTTGAAGTGTCTGAAATTCAGACGCAAAAAGTGTCTGAAAAAATTCAGACATTTTAAAATGTCTGAAAATTGAACACTCCATTTCAGACACTTAAGTGTCTGAATTTCAGACATTTTAATTTAGAGTGTACATGGGAAAGGATTTAAGACAAATTTGCGGGCCAGTTAAGGCCGTTCTCAAATCCAAAGGGTCAACTTTCTGACGTAAGTTTTAATTCATTTTTGTTCGGAAACGCATGAAACTAGAAGGTATTGTTATTCAGAAACTATGTCATCGAACTGTTTTTTTTTCGTTTTCTTGTAAACGCAGTAGATCTTTCAGAAAATACTGTCAAAGTTGGCATTTTGAACTGAACTTCCGAACGAAAGAAGAAAATCCAGTCAGTAAAAGTAGAAAAATGCCGTGTCCCGTGATCAAAATCGCTTATAACTCAATAGGTAATTGATGGATCAAAAAATGGAAAACACAGTTCGATTCCAAATGGCTTCCATGGCCCGACTTTCCAATTTGATATCTTTTCCTTAAAAAATGAATTTGTAAATGTGTCAAAACGTTTTGCGTTTGTTCAGCTGAGCAGTTGAGAACAGCTTTAAGGAGGGAAATGCAAGTCGAATTAGATCTAGTATGAAAATTAAACACCTATATAGCAAAAATGGCATCATAAATATCATTAAAACAAGTAGTATTCATTGGCTAGGCCACGTAATTAGAGCGAATGATTACTAAATAGAAAAAAGTGCAAAGAAGATATACAATGGGAAGTTAATGGGGAAAAGGAGTGTTGAAAGACACAGAAAGAGATGGTTAGAAACAGCAGTGAAAGACCTTTCTCAAAACCAAGCTACAACATATAAATTAAAGACCCAGTGTTGTATGTAACATGGAAATGCATTGCAAATAATTCGATTAATGCGAAACATTTACACTCTATAGTGAAACACATATTTTCTGGTACTTCTTATTTTTCCCAAGCAAAATATGTTAATTAGTGTCTCCTATAATTTTAATGCAATGGCATGAACCATCTGGAAGAGATTATCTTTAATGCAGTTATTTTACTTAAATTACTTTTAGCTTCTTTCCTTATAAACCAAATTGTAGCAATATATCTTTTCTAAATTCAGACGAGAAATGCATGATGTGAACGCAGAAAATAAAACTTTTAAAGAGGAGTTTTTAAATCAGCTATTTTGACTAATGACTAAATGGTAAGTATGTTTTCTTTAATCTTCATGATTTCATAGAATTATTTTCTATTTATAAATTCAGAACTGAAAAACGATTAAAGTCATTGTTAAATAACTATTGTTAACAAATAACTATTGTTATTAATAAGCTATTTTGAGTAATGAATAAATGGTAAGTATGTTTTCTTTAATCTTCATGATTTCATAGAATTATTTTCTATTTATATATTCAGAACTGAAAAATGATTAAAGTCATTGTTAAATAACTATTGTTAACAAATAACTATTGTTATTAATAAGCTATTTTTACTAATGAATAAATGGTAAGTATGTTTTCTTTAATCTTCATGATTTCATAGAATTATTTTCTAGTTATAAATTCAAGACTGAAAAATGATTAAAGTGATTGTTAAATAACTATTGTTAACAAATAACTATTGTTATTAATAAGCTATTTTGACTAATGATTAAATAGTAAGTATGGTTTCTTTAATCTTCATGATTTCATAGAATTATTTTCTATTTATAAATTCAGGACTGAACAATGATTAAAGTGATTGTTAAGTAACTATTGTTATTAATAAGCTGTTTTGACTAATGAATAAATTCTAAGCATGTTTTCTTTAATCTTCATGATTTCAGGAATTATTTTCTATTTATAAATTCAGGACTGTAAAATGATTAAAGTGATTGTTAAATAAATATTGTTATTAATGAGCTATTTTGACTAATGAATAAATGGTAAGTATGTTTTCTTTAATCTTCATGATTTCATAGAATTATTTTCTATTTATAAATTCAGAACTGAAATATGATTAAAGTGGTTGTTAAATAACTATTGTTAACAAATAACTATTATTATTAATAAGGTATTTTGACTAGTGAATAAATGGTAAGTATGTTTTCTTTAATCGCCCTGATTTCATAGAATTATTTTCTATTTATAAATTCAGGACTGGAAAATGATTAAAGTGATTGTTAAATAACTATTGTTATTAATAAATTATTTTGACTAATGAATACATGGTAAATATGTTTTCTTTAATCTTCATTATTTCATAGAATTATTTTCTATTTATAAATTCGGGAGTGAAAAATTATTAAAGTGATGGTTAAATAACTACCGTCCTCACTTATAGAAAATCAATTTAATATATTAAAGGATAAAACGCAATTTCTTAATTTTTTGTGTTAAAATAATTTTTTTTTAATTTAAAAATACATTTTAAAAGTACATTTAATGGCGGTAATGACTAATGAGTTCCTGTTTTAGATAAAATGTTTATGAAATATGTTCCTACAGATAAAATTATGCTCTTACAATTTAGATGTATTAAAAGTTGTTTTATTATTATTAGCATCAAGTTGTGTAAAATATGACAAAAAATACATCAAGGTATTAAAAAATTTAAACGCATAAATAATAAAACATCAATTTGTGTTTAATTCTTTTTCCATTTAAAATAATATATATATATATATATATATATATAATCAAAAGTTATTATTATTTTTTTTTTTTTTTAGAAAAAATGTTCGTATTCGGCATAAACTTTGGCTGAATAATCGGTATTTGACTGTTCGGCAAAATCATTATTTGTCACATCTCTAAAAACAATATATTTCATGTTTTTATATGCAATAGTTTTTACAATATATGCCGAAAAAGTGAAAAAATAACAATAAATTCAATTACGATAACAGCAAGATTAATTATTATTATTATATATATATTTTTTTGTAAGAATAGAGAGACACTTAAAAGTGGTGCAGAGTATAATCACGGATAACGATAGTTAAAAAAAATAAATGTATACAATGTTCAGAATGTTTCACCCAAGATAAGGAAAGGAAAGTTGCCTTGGATGGAATGCTTAATGTTATATAATATTTTAACTAGCAGGAATGACCGAGCTATAAGCTCGGTCAAAATTAGCCTTATATTCAATTCGATATTTTATTCTCGCTGTATCATTCTTGCTGTTTAGATACAATTGGCATGATCCGGAGACATAGTAACCCAAAATGAACCACTAACCGAATTTTTTCGAACATTCGACCTAACCAATGCATAATCTCATGCTCAGAAGCGGTATATTATAAAATTTTTCTAAAATGTTTTGAGCCTCTTTTTAGATTCAATTAGCTTGACACCTGACCCATTGTGACCCAAAATAACCCACTAATTTTCTTTAATATGCAACCTACCCCAAAGGTATTATTGTGCCCGAAAATGATAGAAAGCAAAAATTCGTCAAAATCGTCAGGGCCGTTTCTTAGATAAACTTAGCTTGACCCACAGTGACCCAAAAATGACCCACTAATAGAATTTTCTCTAGCATGTGACTTAGCCCATTGGTCTTCTCGTAATCCAAAACAGTAGATTACAAAATTTCGTCAAAATCTGAGCCGTTTATTAGATAAAATTAGTGACCCAAAGAGACTCAGAAATGACCCACTAATCGAAATTTCTCGAACATGTGACGTAGCCCAATAGTTTTCTCGTGCCCAAAAACGGTTGGATATAAAATTTAGTCAAAATTGATTGAGCCGTTTTTTAGATATAACTAGCTTGGCCCTGACCCATTATGACCCAAAATGGCCCACTAATCGAATTTTCTCGAACACATGATCTAGGCCAGGGTTGGCGAACCTATGGCACGCGTGCCAAACTTGGCACGTAAACAAATTTTTTTGGCACACAAAAAAATTTAATTTGGCAATCGCGTTATATATACAATATCCATTTTTATTTCTATTATAACCAATATCCATACGGTCAGATCAGAAATAATGCAATTATTTTTTCCATCAATTAACATAAGTAGGGGAGAAAGGACAGTTCAGCGCCATAAGGTGGATTGTGGAGGAGGGAGTAATCCACCTTGTGGATGGAGGAGAGGGTGGAATCCACCTGGGGGTGGTAAGAGAGACTTATCCTATAGTAGGAGGGGCTAAATGTTGGAGGGGGTTAAATTTTTGAGGGGGCTTAATTTTTGAGAGGGGCTTAGTTTTTTTTGAAGTAGAGAATCGACTTAGAGTAGAAATGGGAATATCATACTATAACATAATGAGTTAGATCTTTTTCGAGAGGAAGTAAGAAGAGGGTAAATTTTTTTAGGAGAGCTTAATTTTAGGGGAGCTTAGATTTTTTTAAAATTGATTTAGTGTTAGAATGGAAATATCATACTATAACATAGGGAGTTAGATCTTTTCGAGAGGAAGAAAGAAGAGGCTAAATTTTTCGATGGGCTTATTTTTTAGGGGGGCTTATTTTTAGGGGGGCTTCGCTAAACTGCAGATTTATTTTATTTCGTTTCTATTTTTTTTGTAAAGTATCTAGTTTACTGCTTTTAAGTAAAAATATTGAAATATTATTCGTTTATTTTATTAAATATAATTTCTTTAAAAAATAATAATAATGTTATGTACTTGTAAAATTTTTAAACGAATCGCTAAACAGTAGATTTATTTCGTTTCTGTTTTTCTATAAAGATTATTAAAGTATCTAGTTTACTGCTTTTAAGTAAAAATATTATTTGTTTATTTTATTAAATATAATTTCCTTAAAAAATAATAATAATGTGATGTAATTGTAAAATTTTTAAACGAATCGCTAAACAGTAGATTTATTTTATTTTGTTTCTATTTTTTTGTAAAGTATCTAGTTTACTGTTTTTAAGTAAAAATATTAAAATATTATTTGTTTATTTTATTAAATATAATTTCTTTAAAAAATAATAATAATGTGATGTACTTGTAAAATTTTTAAACGAATCGCTAAACAGTAGATTTATTTTATTTCGTTTCTATTTTTTTGTAAAGATTATTAAACTATCTAGTTTACTGCTTTTAAGTAAAAATATTATTTGTTTATTTTATTAAATATAATTTCTTTAAAAAATAATAATAATGTGGTGTACTTGTAAAATTTTTAAATAAACGAATCGCTAAACTGTAGATTTATTTTATTTCATTTCTATTTTTTTGTAAAGTATCTAGTTTACTGCTTTTAAGTAAAAATATTAAAATATTATTTGTTTATTTTATTAAATATAATTTCTTTAAAAAATAATAATAATGTGATGTACTTTTAAAACTTTTAAACGAATCGCTAAACAGTAGATTTATTTCGTTTCTGTTTTTTTATGTATCAAGTTTGAATAGTCAATCTTTTTTCATCAAGATTAAATTATCAAGACATGAGATCAACAGATCGACCTAAAGTAGAACCAGTTTCAGATAATGAAGCGGAATCCTTCTCATCAGAACTGAAGAAACAGAAGCCACCTTTTTTGTGTACTGTTTGCAGCAAATCTTTTTCACGAAAAGGCAATTTAAAACAACATTTGATGATTCATTCAGAAGAAAAACCATTTGTTTGTGACATCTGCCAAAAAGCATTCTCTAGAAAGGCTATTTTGAATCGTCATAAACTATCCCATTTAAAGATTCCTTCCCAACATAAATGTGATTCGAGCGGTGAAGCGTTCTTAAGAAAGTATGACTTATTAAAATACATGAAGATCCACAAGTCTTCCAAAAAGGATAAATGTATTCAGCGTAGTGAAATATTCAATCCCAACTCCGATTTTTTATATAATTTGAAAACTTCACAGAGAGTTAGATGCAAAATTGATAATTCATCCTCTTTAAAAGATATGTTTTTTGAGAAGGTTAAGCATTTTAAAAGGCAAAATGCGTTAAACATATTTACTAAAACTGTAATCAACTCTAACGAGGAGAATGCTACAGACTTTAACACATTTTTTAATAGTATTCAATCGGACGTTTTAAACGAATTAAACTATCAGATTCAAGTTAAAAGATCAATGAAATGGTATGCAAGTGTACAAGTTGTTGTATATCGCATAACACAGGAGGGTGACTTAGAGGCTGCCACTCCCTATTTCCTTTCAAAAACTATACTTGAATGGACGAATCAAAACTTATCTGAGCATGTTGAGGATGTCTTTGCAAAAATTATTAAGTCCTATGAGAAGTCTACCAGACGTGGTTTTAATTGGACATTAGATAAAATATTGAATTTAGAACTATCTACTTTTAAAATATAACATGATTTGAAATGTTTATACCTTTTTGAAATATGTGTACTCATGTTTTCACTATTGTAACTATTGAAAATGACGAATAAATAATGTGCAAATGAAAAAGCTTTTGTCTTTTTATTTTTGTTAGAACAACTTGGGATTTTTAATAACTCATGAAGTCGTAACGACTTTACTTAATTTTTTTTTTCAATTTCTTATCAAATGAATAATGAGTTAACTATTTTTTATTAATTTCGTATTGAAAGTCTGAAATTATACATTGAATTAATTATTTTGCAATATTTCTAATTTATTATAATTATTTTTAAAGTTTAATATATCACTTGTCGTTTGTATAAACAACTGTTATTGTTTATTAATAATAATATTATCATTTATTACCTTACAATTCTTTAAAAAAGCGTAGAACCATTAACATAATATATCATTCACCACTTTTTTTAAAAACTGTTACCTTGTGTTGCCATTGAATTCTTCAAAAAAAGAATAAAACTAAAATCATTATCATTAAATATCATACACCACTTATATAAAAATTGTTACCTTGTGTTGCCATACAATTCTTCAAAAAAGAATAAAACTAAAACCATTAACATTAAATATCATACACTGCATATATAAAAATTGTTACCTTGTGTTGCCATTCAGTTTCCAATTGATATTTGCTCTAACTTCATCTAATGTTACCTTTATTTTTTGAAAATGGGTTCTGTAGTAAATATGATTAAAAGACCTTCCGACAAAGTGACTTCTTCTTCAAACTATCAACGTTTAAAAGAACCTAATGAACCCACTTCCGCGAGTGAATTAAATATACCAAAATTGGAAGTTCCTAATTTTCTAAACACTGACTGTGAGACAATATCACGTGATTTGCCCACTACTGATTACTCCCCGAATGTGAAATCTGAAATCGATATGAATTTTTTTATGCCTACCTTTAGTGATGATACCACATCTTTCGAGAATTCATGCCAAGAATCAATTTCTGTCAAGGACTATTTGAATATATTTTTCAAAGACATGGATTTTGAATCTGCTTTAACCTCGACCCCAGCTAGTAACTTAATTTCTCAAGACGAATCCTTTCAAGAACCTACTATTAGCCGAGAGGTTTCTGACTCCCAAGCAAGCAACCTTTCACAAGCAAGTGATGAATTAAAAAACACCACCCCACCTACGAATGTCATTCCACAGTCTAAAACTACCAAATCCAATCATCCTATTGTATTTCGAGAAGAACTCAGTGACTGTATCTTTTTAATTTTAAAATTACATAATAGACAATTTCATATTCATATTCGAGAGTTTAAACGCAGTAGGGTTACTAGTGAAGAAATTCTAACGAAAAATGGCATTATTATGGATGTTAACAGCTGGTTCGAATTTTGCAAGAAAATTTTTTCATTTAATTTGAGATATAAAAGTTCCTCATTTGTTTCTAATAACATGATATTAGTGTTAAATTTTAATAATTCTATCATGCGAATTAAAAATTTAAAGAATTATTCTCACATTGACTTAAACGAGTATCAATTAGTGAAATTAAAAGAAAAAATACATGATTTGAATAAGGAACTTCTTCAGCATACGTATGTAAACCATATACTAAGCTTAATTAGGCAGAAATGTATCATTGGTCATATATCTACAGAAAATGAACTCATGTTGCAGTCTAAACTTATAACGTGTATTGAGAATAATGTATTGACTATACTAAACCGCATTTTTGAATGTGATGGATGTCTTTTTAATCAGAAATCCCAAAGCCCTCATTCCTGTTATATATTAAGTAATCGACAAAAATTTGAAAAACTAGGAGAGATGTTGTTAACACTTATAGATTTAGATTTTGTTATTTCCTCATTTTTAAACAGAGTGGATTGTGTTAGAGAAAACTTTTTATCAAACATTCATGTAGAAACAATTCAAAACGAATTGTTTAAAATAATAAAATAAAATGTATTGCTATCCTTTTTTAATACGTGTGTGTTTATTTTTTCCAAAGTGTATGTTTATTTTGTTATGTTTTTTAGAGCTTTTAATAGGGTGTTAGACTTAAATTTGCATATGTATAACTAAAAGAAATCAACAATTCTTTAGCAATAAAAAAAAAACGCAAGTTTAAAATATTAAACTAATAATCTTAATACTATAATTTCTACTTTCTAAAATAAAAAAAATATATAAAACTTAATTATATAAAAAAAGTTTTCAATAATAATAATCAGTTTACAAAATTAAAAAATTAAAAAAAAATTAAACTCAATTAAAAAATATTTGAAAAGTTAAAAAAAAGTTTTAAAAATTAAAAAATCTTTATAAAAATAAAAAAAAACTAATTAAAAAATATTAAAAAGTTTACAAAATTAAAAAGTTAAAAAAAGCTTAAAAAAAAACTCGGAAAAAAATTAAGTTATCAAAATTAAAAAAAAAATTAAAAAATTTAATAAATTAAGTTTTCAAAAGTGAGTTTACCTATCTGTATATGTATACATGTATGTGACTTTCATTATGCTTTAGTTTAATAATTTATATCTTCTTTTTATCCTGTAAAAGTGTTAAATTAATATACACGTAATAAAAAATATTTGTAAGTAAAATTAAAAAACAAAAAATAACTTATCAAAATATAAAATAAATAAATAAATAAATAAAAAATGTATTCAAAATTAAAAAAAAAATTATAAAAAAAAATGTTTTCAAAATTAAAAAAAAAAAAAAAAAACTTTGTAAATAAAAAAAAAGTTTCAAAAAAAAAATTATAAGTAAAAAAAAGCTTTAAAAAATTGTAACTAAAAAATAACTTATCAAAATATAAAAATAAAACAAAAAGTTTTCAAAATTAAAAAAAAAAGTTTGTAAATAAAAAAAAAGTTTTCAAAATTAGAAAAAAAGTAAATAAAAAAAGTTTTCAAAATTACAAAAAAAAAAACTTTATAAATTAAAAAAAATGTATTAAGAAGTTTATAAAATTAAAAAGTTTAAAAAAAAACTTTGAAAAAAGTTTTCAAAATTAAGTTATTAAAATTTTTAAAAAAATTAAAAACTTAATAAATTATGTTATCAAAAGTCAGTTTACCTATCTGTATATGTATGTGACTTTCATAATTACAAAGTTATCAAAAAGTTCAATTAGATGGCAAATACAAGTATACAATCAGTCATAGCAATTAATCAATCAATCATATCAATTTACCAATTAATGATATCAATCATACCAATTAATCAATAAATCAAACCAATCAATTAATCATATTAATCAATCAAACAATAATATCAATCAACCAAACAATAATATCAATTAATCATATCGATCAATAAATCATATCATTCAATCATAAAAATCATTTTAATCATATTAATCAATCATATCAGTCAATCACATCAATCAATTATATCAGTCAATCATATCAATCAATCAATCATATTAGTCATATCATTCAATCATAAAAATCATATTAATCAATCATATCAGTCAATCATATCAATCAATCATATCAGTCAGCCATATCAATCAACCAACCAATCATATTAATCAATCAATCAATCATATTAATCATATCAATCAAGATATCAAATACAAATATTCATACAAATAAATCATATCAATTGCAGTTCGAGTATTACAAGTTAATATAATAACCTTATAAGAAAATTTTGAATTAATGCAATGATTAACTACCAACATTTTGTAACGGTACTTTTTTTCAAAAGCAATGTATGATTATATTTTCTAGTTTTAAAAAATATTTAAAATGCTTTTGAAAGTTAACAAAATTATTTTTCAAAAGTGTTAAAAAATGTTACAAGCTACTAAAACATACAATTTAACAAGAATGAGTTGAACCGTATTTCATTTCTATTTTCATATGAGTACATGTATACGGATTCCTCCTGTCAATTATGTTCTGTAGTATACACTTCAAAAAAAATTATATAAAAAACATTAAATTAAAATATTCTTTAGTTATTAAAAAGTTTAAAAAAATTAACAATTTTTTAAATATTATAAGATAACAAAAATTATTTTATAATTTATTAAAAGTGAATTTACCTATCTCTATATATGCGTTTAATAATATAAATATTTTTTATGTTAACATCCTACCACATTTTATTTTATAGTCATACACATCGAAACGAAAAACAAAAAACAATCTATTATTAAATTCTTCTATTTAAAAATTTAATACATTATACTTAAACATTCATATAAAAATAACGAACTTACCGTACTTAAACTCAAAAAAGAGATGGTGAGCTTATCACGTGGTAGACTGTGACGTAATCAATTAGATATCACTTGCCTCCCTCGTGTCTTTTGTCTTATCTACAATCAGATTGTAATATCAATCACGTGATCTAACTGATATGAGTCTATATCAAGACACTAACCATTTTCACTTCAGTCATCGAGTATGTAGGTCGGATATTTTTTTGAAAGTTTTGTGGAATCTTAAGCAACATGATATCAAATATTTGCAAATAAAATCCTATTAAAATCTTTCTCGCAATTGTGAACAGAGATTAATTTTCATATTGTTTAAATATAATCATTGATTATTTAACTGGATAATAATATTTTTAGAAGTAACGTAATTTTCTTATAAAAGCGGAAATATTTATTGCATCATTCATAGAATTCAAGTTTGAATATTGACCAAGTTTTTTAAACTTTTATAAACACTTTATACTAGAATATATACTAGTTTTTACTAAGTACTAGTATATACCAAATACTAGTATAAATTATACAAGTTTAAAAAACTTGGTCAATATTCAAACTTGAATTCTATGAATGATGCAATAAATATTTCCGCTTTTATAAGAAATTTATGTTACTTCTAAAAATATTATTATCCAGTTAAATAATCAATGATTATATTTAAACAATATGAAAATTAATCTCTGTTCACAATTGCGAGAAAGATTTTAATAGGATTTTATTTGCAAATATTTGATATCATGTTTCTTAAGATTCCACAAAACTTTCAAAAAAATATCAACCTACATACTCGATGACTGAAGTGAAAATGGTTAGTGTCTTGGTACAGACTCATATCAGTTAGATCACGTGATTGATATTACAATCTGATTGTAGATAAGACAAAAGACACGAGGGAGGCAAGTGATATCTAATTGATTACGTCACGGTCTACCACGTGATAAGCTCACCATCTCTTTTTTGAGTTCAAGTACGGTAAGTTCGTTATTTTTATATGAATGTTGAAGTATAATGTATTAAATTTTTAAATAGAAGAATTTAATAATAGATTGTTTTTTTTTTCGTTTCGATGTAAATGACTATAAAATAAAATGTGGGTAGGATGTTAACATAAAAAATATTTATATTATTAAACGCATATATAGAGATAGGTAAATTCACTTTTAATACATTAAAAAATAATTTTTGTTGTCTTATAATATTTAAAAAATTGTTAATTTTTTTAAATTTTTAATAACTAAAGAATATTTTAATTTAATGTTTTTTATATAATTTTTTTGAAGTGTATCCTACAGAACATAATTGACAGGAGGAATCCGTATACATGTACTCAAATGCAAATAGAAATGAAATATGGATCAACTCATTCTTGTTAAATTGTAGGTTTTAGCAGCTTGTAATATTTTTTAACACTTTTGAAAAATAATTTTGTTAACTTTCAAAAGCATTTTAAATATTTTTTAAAACTAGAAAATATAATCATACATTGCTTTTGAAAAAAAGTACCGTTACAAAATGTTGGTAGTTAATCATTGTATTAATTCAAAACTTTCTTATAAGGTTATTATATTAACTTGTAATACTCGAACTGCAATTGATATGATTTATTTGTATGAATATTTGTATTTGATATCTTGATTGATATGATTAATATGATTGATTGATTGATTAATATGATTGATTGATTGATATGATTGACTGATATGATTGATTAATATGATTAAAATGATTTTTATGATTGAATGATATGACTAATATGATTGATTGATTGATATGATTGACATATATGATTGATTGATATGATTGACTGATATGATTGATTAATATGATTAAAATGATTTTTATGATTGAATGATATGATTAATATGATTTATTGATCGATATGATTAATTGATATTATTGTTTGGTTGATTGATATTATTGTTTAATTGATTAATATGATTAATTGATTGGTTTGATTTATTGATTAATTGGTATGATTGATATCATTAATTGGTACATTGATATGATTGATTGATTAATTGCTATGACTGATTGATATATGAATGATTGTATACTTGTATTTGCCATCTAATTGAACTTTTTGATAACTTTGTAATTATGAAAGTCACATACATATACAGATAGGTAAACTGACTTTTGATAACGTAATTTATTAAGTTTTTTATTTTTTTAAAAATTTTAATAACTTAATTTTGAAAACTTTTTTCAAAGTTTTTTTTAAAACTTTTTAATTTTATAAACTTTTTAATACATTTTTTTTAATTTACAAGGTTTTTTTTTTTTTGTAATTTTGAAAACTTTTTTTTATTTACTTTTTTTCTAATTTTGAAAACTTTTTTTTATTTACTTTTTTTAATTTTGAAAACTTTTTGTTTTATTTTTTATTTTTATATTTTGATAAGTTATTTTTTAGTTACAATTTTTTTAGAAAACTTTTTTCTACTTATAATTTTTTTTAAACTTTTTTTTTTATTTACAAAGTTTTTTTTTTTAATTTTGAAAACTTTTTTTATTTATAATTTTTTTTAAATTTTAATACATTATTATTTATTTATTTATTTATTTTATATTTTGATAAGTTATTTTTTGTTTTTTAATTTTACTTACAAATATTTTTTATTACGTGTATATTAATTTAACACTTTGACAGGATAAAAAGACGATATAAATTATTAAACTAAAACATAATGAAAGTCAGATACATGTATACATATACAGATAGGTAAGCTCACTTTTGAAAACTTAATTTATTAAATTTTTTAATTTTTTTTTTAAAAATTTTGATAACTTAATTTTTTTCCAAGTTTTTTTATGTTTTTTTTTTAACTTTTTAATTTTGTAAACTTTTTAATATTTTTTTAATTAGTTTTTTTTATTTTTATAAAGATTTTTTAATTTTTAAAACTTTTTTTAACTTTTTAAATATTTTTTAATTGAGTTTAATTTTTTTTTAATTTTGTAAACTGATTATTATTATTGAAAACTTTTTTTATATAATTAAGTTTTATATATTTTTTTTATTTTAGAAAGTAGAAATTATAGTATTAAGATTATTAGTTTAATATTTTAAACTTGTTTTTTTTTAATTGCTAAAGAATTGTTGATTTCTTTTAGTTATACATATGCAAATTTAAGTCTAACACCCTATTAAAAGTTCTAAAAGACATAACAAAATAAACATACACTTTGGAAAAAATAAACACACACGTATTAAAAAAGGATAGCAATACATTTTATTTTATTATTTTAAACAATTCGTTTTGAATTGTTTCTACATGAATGTTTGATAAAAAGTTTTCTCTAACACATTCCACTCTGTTTAAAAATGAGGAAATAACAAAATCTAAATCTATAAGTGTTAATAACATCTCTCCTAGTTTTTCAAATTTTTGTCGATTACTTAATATATAACAGGAATGAGGGCTTTGGGATTTCTGATTAAAAAGACATCCATCAGATTCAAAAATGCTGTTTAGTATAGTCAATACATTATTCTCAATACACGTTATAAATTTAGACTGCAACATGAGTTCTTTTTCTGTAGATATATGACCAATGATACATTTTTGCCTAATTAAGCTTGGAATATGGTTTACATATGTATGCTGAAGAAGTTCCTTATTCAAATCATGTATTTTTTCTTTTAATTTCACTAATTGATACTCGTTTAAGTCAATGTGTTTCCGCGACTGGTTCACTCTTAATTATGTATTCACTCATGAAACACAACTCTACATATGTGGATTGTAAAAAATCTTTAATTAAAACGATAAAAACCCTCTTGGTTACACACTTGACAGCGACGCCGTCTAAAACACACGAACTCACAGCTCTCAATTGAACTCACAATATAAAACAGTTACTTTAACAGTTAACAATAAAAAAGAGAAAAAGAGAAAAAGAACATAACGTTCAAACTGCGAAATGTCCTTGGATGCAGGAAAAACTGAAGGTTACTTACGATCCGATCTCTTTTCCGATTCACAAGCGACTGCGAAGCTCAAGTTTTCTTTATCCAGGTATCGTTCGATTCTGAACTCTTTCGAAAAACGTGTACGGCAATGTTTTCGAACATACACCGCCGGCCTTGAAACCTTCAAGGGTTGCAATTAAATAGTCTCAATCAAGGGGCAAAGGACAAAGTTTGTGAATAGGACGTTTAAGCTCTCCCGTGGCAGTCCTTACTATGGCCACTCTGACACAGCCATCACTACCTGAAAAGGTTTGGATAATTCTTCCCAGTTTCCATTGAAGCGATGGCACAAGTTCATTCTTAATGAGCACCAAGTCACCAATTTTTAAATTTGTTGTTGTACGTAACCACTTAGGGCGTTGTTGCAATTAAGACAAATACTCTACACTCCAGCGCTTCCAAAAGTGCTGAAACACCTTCTGCGTTAGTTGCCAACGACGAAGTCGTGAATGCGGAACCTCTGTAACATCAAGCTCTGGAATAGCTGTCAAAGAAGCACTTGTCAAAAAATGACCTGGTGTCAAAACTTGTAAATCATTTGGATCATTTGACAACGGACACAGAGGTCTCGAGTTCAAACAAGCTTCAATTTGTGACAATAAAGTTGAGAACTCTTCAAGTTTGAACAACGAATTTCACATTGTTCTACGCAAATGATATTTCAGAGACTTTATGTTAGCTTCCCATAGCCCACCAAAATGTGGAGCCGATGGAGAATTAAATTTCCAAACGATGCTTTCATTAGCTACATAGTTCTGTAAGGATTGATCTTTAATGGTGGAAGAAATAAATTCGTATAATTCTCTCAATTCCCTACTGGGACCCCTAAAATTTGTACCACAATCACTGGAGAGTTCGGCTGGCTTGCCTCTACGGGAAATGAATCTCTTCAGCGCAGCCAAAAACGCCGGAGTTGACAAATCCGAGACCAATTCAAGATGAATTGCACGCGTCGAAAAACAAATGAAAATGGCCACGTAAGTCTTAAACGCTTTAATGCCTCTACGATTTCTCTCTTTACATATAAAAGGTCCGGCATAATCAACTCCTGTCTTCGAAAATGGACGACTGGGCATGACGCGCATGGCGGGCAGGTCACCCATCAATTGGGTACCAATAGCTGGAGCAGCACGAAAACACTTTACGCATTTCTTCACAATTCTTCTTACTGCATCGCGACCACTTAGAATCCAAAATTTTGTTCGAAGTACAGCTAAAAGAAGCTGAGGACCAGCATGCAGATAAGTTACATGATAATGCTTAAATAAGCAATGCCGTAATATGATGAGACTTAGGCAACACTATTGGATGTTTCTGATCTTCAGAAACATTAGCATGTCTCAACCTTCCACCAACCCGCAAAATACAGTTAAAGTCCAGAAACGGGTTTAATGTTAAAAGTTTACTCGAACGGTTTAGCAATTTATGTTGACTTAAAGCAACGATCTCCTCAGAAAAACACTGATTTTGTACCAATTTCACAATCATTGTCGTTGCTCTTGAAAGCTCTGACGTCAAGAGTAAACCGTTTGTTTGCTTAGATAACTTCCTTGCATTGTCTACAAATCTCAGACACCACGCAACGATTCGTATCAGTCTATCCCAAGTGGAATATCTGAAAATCACATGATCACCACGCTCAACCACATTTACAACACAGTTTTGCTTTTCTTCTTTTAAAACAATCTCCTGAATGTCTTCACCGTTAAATGACTCATTAGGCTGCTTGCTATTCAATGGCTCTCTTAACCATTTAGGACCACTAAACCATAATTCACAATTTATTAGTTCCGACGGCGACATACCCCTTGCTCCGCAATCAGCAGGGTTGTCAAGTCCAGGAACATGACTCCACGGAACATTAGGAATTGTCTCTTGGATTTTTGAAACACGGTTAGCTACAAATGTTTGCCATCGATGAGGCTCTGAAAAAAGTCATGCCAATGCAACCCTAGAATCAGTCCAGGCAAATACTTCAGTATTCGTAAAGTTCAGATGATGTAAAACCATTTTTAGCAAATTTGCCAAAAGAAGAGATGCACATAATTCAAGTCGTGGTATGGACTGATTCTTAATCGGTGCTACCTTAGTCTTAGATGTCAAAAGATTTACCGTTATTCGTTCATCATTAGAACTTGAACGCATATATATTACCGCCCAATACGCCCTTTCCGACGCATCACAAAAGGCATGAATCTGAAGTCCTGTTTTATCTACAGCCAATGCAAATCGAGGAATCTTCAACTGAGAAATTGACCTTAAGTCGTCCCTAAACGACGTCCACCGTCTACCAAACTCTTCAGTAATGGGCTCATCCCAGGTAAGTGAAGTTTTCCATAAATCCTGCAACAGTATCTTTATGAAAACGACGCAAGGGGATAGCAAGCCTAATGGATCGAACACCCTTGCGACTTCTGACAAGATATCTCTCTTAGAATATCTATTTTTCTTTTCATGGTCTAAAGTAGTGAAACAAAAGAAATCCCCTAGAAATTTTCACTGGATTCCCAAAATTTTTATTCCACTATCATTTTTTATGAACAATGAATCCACACTTTCCTTACATTCTTCCGAAATGTTTTTCAACACTCCAGGCACATTAGAGATCCATTTTCGCAACTTAAAACCACCTCGTTTCATCAACAATGTCAATTGATCGATTAATTCCACAACTTCCTCCTCTTTCTGACCTCCAGACAATAAATCATCTACATAAAAATCTCGTAACACTGCCGCAGATGTCAAGGGAAATTCACTCTTCTCATCCAAGGCAAGCTGATGAAGAGCTCTAGTAGGCTGAAACGGGGCAGATGCAATACCGTAAGTAACTATTTTTAAACGGTAATCCTCTATAGAATCTCGGGAACTTTCTCTCCAAAGAATCCTCATGAAATCTCTATCTTCAGGATTAATTAATACCTGTCTGAACATTTTCTCTATATCTGCACATACAACTATAGGTAATGTTCTAAATCTTAAAAGAATTGAGAAAAGCTCCTGCTGTATACGTGGACCGACCATAAAAATGTCGTTCTAAGATGCACCCGAGGTAGATTTAGCTGAAGCGTCAAAAACAACACTCAATTTTGTCGTTGTGCTCGATTCCCGAATTACCGCATGATGTGGTAAATAAACCACACTTGAAGGAGCACCCTCCGACTTTGATACACATTCCATGTGACCCAATTCAAAATATTCTCTCATAAAATTTCTATAATCTTCATAAATAGACGGTTGTTTTGACAGTTTGCGTTCTAACGAAAGAAATCTCTGGATAGCCATTTCTCTAGTATCACCTAATCGAGATGGAGACTCTTTAAATGGGAGTTACACAACAAATCTTCCAGACCTATCTCGAAAATAATTGCGTTTAAAATGATCTCACACTCCTGCTCCTCTTTAGAAATCTGAACCACTTCCGGAACAGAATCCAAAGACCAAAATTGTTGCACCAAGCTATCTAATTTTAATTGAATATTATTGACGGCAAATGTACAAAGTGTCGTATCAAATGAGGTAGTCCCCGTAATAATCCATCCAAGTTATGAATTTACAGCGAAGGGCAAAGCTTCCCCTCTTTTCACACTTTTCCCATTTAGTAATGTAAAGAATACATTAACTCCCAGTAGAATATCCACTGGTCTTGATTAAAAAAATAGTGGGTCTGCCAGGACTAAATCATTAAAATTATTCACAATATTTGAAGGAATAGAACTGTATGGCACGTTTGATGTTATTCTTTTTATCACAAATGCTTTAGTGACAAACTTTATTTCAGAATTAAAATGAGGAGTAAAATTCATATTTACCTCTCCATTTGTTTCTGCATTATAAGAACCTAGGCATGTAACCTGTACTCTAGTTTTTCGCCTTGGCAAACACAGTTTTCGCATACAATTTTTGCTTATAAAAGAGGCTTCACTTCCACTATCCAGCAACGATCGGCAATTTACAAGATTACCGCTCGAATCAAGAACCTTTATCATTGCTGTACAAAGTAAAGTTTGTTTTCTATTCATTAATTGTATTACCGACCCAGAATTGTTTCGAAATTCAAAGGTGCCGGTGCAAGAAATTTGATTTAATAACTCATTTTGTTTCGGTCGAAATTCTGTTGCGTTCGGGGAAAGAGGAGCAAACGGTGTTTCAGCCGCACTCTGCACCTTAGGACCAATGTCTCGTGAAACATGCAAGAGACTATGATGAGGCTTATGGCACACTTTACATTTAGCCGCATTCCTACATTTTTTAGCATAGTGTTTTTCCACAAGACAGTTATAGCACAAACCATTTATTCTAGCTATCTCTATTCTCTTTTGTACATTTAACTGTAAATACCTCTGACATTTGTAATGTGGATGCGATTCCTTGCATAAAACACAACTATTACTAGCAGACAACAATGTAGTGAATTTAGGTTTTCTAATTTCTTTTACTGAGGATTTACTATTTTGAAGTGTTTTAGCATGATCCTTCAAGAAAGACAATAAATTTTCGAGTGTTCCCAATTCCTCCTTTTTAAGTGTTCTTTCCCACCAATATCTCGTATTTTTATCTAATTTCTCTGTAATTAAATAAACCCTCAATACTTCTGAAAAACCGCCAACATCCTGTTTAAGTACTCCCAATGAACGCACGCATTCATTTATAACGTCTACACTTTCTAAAAGAGACTGTGCAGTATCCGAAATACAAGGTATTCCAATAAATCTCTTTATCAATGCATTAATTAATTCACGTTTGTTTGAATATCGCTCCTTTAACAGTTCCAACGCTGTCTTATAGTTTGAATCGGAAATTGGAAGGCACTGAATAATCTTAAGTGCACTATTTCTGCATGCTGATTTTAAATATTGTAACTTTTGACTGTCTGATAAACCTTCATTACAATCTACACTAGCCCTAAATAAATCATAAAAGGACAACCACTCCTCCAAATTACCACTAAACGTGGGGAGTGTAAGCTTCGGCAATTTAATTTCAGATGCTTGAGCTTTCGAAACGCCTGCATTGTAACTACTTTCGTTTAATGTAATCCCCGACTTTTTCCGGTTAACACTAAGCCACACACTATTAAGTTTATCCTGTTCTGTCTGTTGTTCCTCAATGTACGCCTCAATATCATTTTTATCACATTTAACAAAAATCGCATTAAATGTTTCACTCAATTCTTCATTTAACCTTTCAATTCTATTTTCAAACAATGTTACTTGACTAGCATCTGCTACGCCAATACAATCATTAATCTTATTCTCCAGTTTTGTAATCTCGATTTCAATCCCTTCTTTTTAACCAAAAAATCACTCAAGTTATCCATAATGAATAAAAATCCAAATAAAGAACGAACTCACCAAACTTTAAAAACGCCTTGATCAATAATGCAGCGTTATCACAATCCAACCAACCATGCACCTAAACTTCGCCAGCAGTAGCTTCAAATACCCAATCTTGAACACTAAACCACCTTTAAATCTGGTCAATCACTTATTTATCATTATTTTCCCTCTCAAAAAAAAAAAAAAACAAAAAACAAAACAACTCCGGCAACGGACCATTATGTTTCCGCGACTGGTTCACTCTTAATTATGTATTCACTCATGAAACAGTTTTCTTTATCCAGGTATCGTTCGATTCTGAACTCTTTCGAAAAACGTGTACGGCAATGTTTTCGAACACAATGTGAGAATAATTCTTTAAATTTTTAATTCGCATGATAGAATTATTAAAATTTAACACTAATATCATGTTATTAGAAACAAATGAGGAACTTTTATATCTCAAATTAAATGAAAAAAATTTCTTGCAAAATTCGAACCAGCTGTTAACATCCATAATAATACCATTTTTCGTTAGAATTTCTTCACTAGTAAGCATACTGCGTTTAAACTCTCGGATATGAATATGAAATTGTCTATTATGTAATTTTAAAATTAAAAAGATACAGTCACCGAGTTCTTCTCGAAATACAATAGGATGATTGGATTTGGTAGTTTTAGACTGTGGAATGACATTCGTAGGTGGGGTGGTGTTTTTTAATTCATCACTTGCTTGTGAAAGGTTGCTTTTTTGGGAGTTAGAAACCTCTCGGCTAATAGTAGGTTCTTGAAAGGATTCGTCTTGAGAAATTAAGTTACTATCTGGGGTCGAGGTTAAAGCAGATTCAAAATCCATGTCTTTGAAAAATATATTCAAATAGTCCTTGACAGAAATTGATTCTTGGCATGAATTCTCGAAAGATGTGGTATCATCACCAAAGGTAGGCATAAAAAAATTCATATCGATTTCAGATTTCACATTCGGTGAGTAATCAGTAGTGGGCAAATCACGTGATATTGTCTCACAGCCAGTGTTTAGAAAATTAGGAACTTCCAATTTTGGTTGGTTGGTTGTATGGGGTTTTATGGCGCAAAATCCCATTCCAATTTTGGTATATTTAATTCACTCGCGGAAGTGGGTTCATTAGGTTCTTTTAAACGTGTATACTTTGAAGAAGAAGTCACTTTGTCGGAAGGTCTTTTAATCATATTTACTACAGAACCCATTTTCAAAAAATAAAGGTAACATTAGATGAAGTTAGAGCAAAAATCAGTTGGAAACTGAATGGCAACACAAGGTAACAATTTTTATATATGCAGTGTATGATATTTAATGTTAATGGTTTTATTCTTTTTTGAAGAATTGTATGGCAACACAAGGTAACAATTTTTATATAAGTGGTGTATGACATTTAATGATAATGATTTTAGTTTTATTCTTTTTTTGAAGAATTCAATGGCAACACAAGGTAACAGTTTTTAAAAAAGTGGTGAATGATATATTATGTTAATGGTTCTACGCTTTTTTAAAGAATTGTATGGTAATAAATGATAATAATATATTATTAAACAATAGCAGTTGTTTATACAAACGACAAGTGATATATTAAACTTTAAAAATAATTATAATAAATTAGAAATATTGAAAAATAACTAATTCAATGTATAATTTCAGACTTTCAATATGAAATTAATAAAAAATGGCTAACTCATTATTCATTTGATAAGAAATTGAAAAAAAAATTAAGTAAAGTCGTTACGACTTCATGAGTTATTAAAAATCCCAAGTTGTTCTAACAAAAATAAAAAGACAAAAGCTTTTTCATTTGCACATTATTTATTCGTCATTTTCAATAGTTACAATAGTGAAAACATGAGTACACATATTTCAAAAAGGTATAAACATTTCAAATCATGTTATATTTTAAAAGTAGATAGTTCTAAATTCAATATTATATCTAATGTCCAATTAAAACCACGTCTGGTAGACTTCTCATAGGACTTAATAATTTTTGCAAAGGCATCCTCAACATGCTCAGATAAGTTTTGATTCGTCCATTCAAGTATAGGTTTTGAAAGGAAATAGGGAGTGGCAGCCTCTAAGTCACCCTCCTGTGTTATGCGATATACAACAACTTGTACACTTGCATACCATTTCATTGATCTTTTAACTTGAATCTGATAGTTTAATTCGTTTAAAACGTCCGATTGAATACTATTAAAAAATGTGTTAAAATCTGTAGCATTCTCCTCGTTAGAGTTGATTACAGTTTTAGTAAATATGTTTAACGCATTTTGCCTTTTAAAATGCTTAACCTTCTCAAAAAACATATCTTTTAAAGAGGATGAATTATCAATTTTGCATCTAGCTCTCTGTGAAGTTTTCAAATGATATAAAAAATCGGAGTTGGGATTGAATATTTCACTACGCTGAATACATTTATCCTGTTTGGAAGACTTGTGGATCTTCATGTGTTTTAATAAGTCATACTTTCTTAAGAACGCTTCACCTCCCGAATCACATTTATGTTGGGAAGGAATCTTTAAATGGGATAGTTTATGACGATTCAAAATAGCCTTTCTAGAGAATGCTTTTTGGCAGATGTCACAAACAAATGGTCTTTCTTCGAATGAATCATCAAATGTTGTTTTAAATTGCCTTTTCGTGAAAAAGATTTGCTGCAAACAGTACACAAAAAAGGTGGCTTCTGTTTCTTAAGTTCTGATGAGGAGGATTCCGCTTCATTATCTGAAACTGGTTCTACTTTAGGTCGAACTGTTGATCTCATGTCTTGATCATTTAATCTTGATGAAAAAGATTGACTATTCAAACTTGATACATAAAAAAACAGAAACGAAATAAATCTACTGTTTAGCGATTCGTTTAAAAATTTTACAAGTACATCACATTATTATTATTTTTTAAAGAAATTATATTTAATAAAATAAACAAATAATATTTTAATATTTTTACTTTAAAGCAGTAAACTAGGTACTTTACAAAAAAAAAAAAAAATACAAACGAAATAAAATAAATCTACAGTTTAGCGATTCGTTTAAAAATTTTACAAGTACATCACATTATTATTATTTTTTAAAGAAATTATATTTAATAAAATAAACAAATAATATTTTTACTTAAAAGCAGTAAACTAGATAGTTTAATAATCTTTACAAAAAAATAGAAACGAAATAAAATAAATCTACTGTTTAGCGATTCGTTTAAAAATTTTACAAGTACATCACATTATTATTATTTTTTAAAGAAATTATATTTAATAAAATAAACAAATAATATTTTAATATTTTAATATTTTTACTTAAAAGCACTAAACTATATACTTTACAAAAAATAGAAACAAAATAAAATAAATCTACTGTTTAGCGATTCGTTTAAAAATTTTACAAGTACATCACATTATTGTTATTTTTTAAAGAAATTATATTTAATAAAATAAACAAATAATATTTTAATATTTTACTTAAAAGCAGTAAACTAGATACTTTGCAAAAAAATAGAAACGAAATAAAATAAATCTACAGTTTAGCGAAGCCCCCCTAAAAAATAAGCCCATCGAAAAATTTAGCCTCTTCTTACTTCCTCTCGAAAAGATCTAACTCCCTATGTTATAGTATGATGTTAGCGATTCGTTTAAAAATTTTACAAGTACATCACATTATTATTATTTTTTAAAGAAATTATATTTAATAAAATAAACAAATAATATTTTAATATTTTTACTTAAAAGCAGTAAACTAGATACTTTACAAAAAAATAGAAACGAAATAAAATAAATCTACAGTTTAGCGAAGCCCCCCTAAAAATAAGTCCCCCTAAAAAATAAGCCCATCAAAAAATTTAGCCTCTTCTTACTTCCTCTCGAAAAGATCTAACTCCCTATGTTATAGTATGATATTTCCATTCTAACACTAAATCAATTTAAAAAAAACTAAGCCCTCCTAAAATTAAGCTCTCCTAAAAAAATTTAGCCTCTTCTTACTTCCTCTCGAAAAAGATCTAACTCATTATGTTATAGTATGATATTCCCATTTCTACTCTAAGTCGATTCTCTACTTAAAAAAAAAAAAAAAAAAAAAAAAAAAAACTAATCCCCTCTCAAAAATTAAGCCCCCCCTCAAAAATTTAGCCACCTCCAACATTTAGCCCCTCCTACTATAGGATAAGTCTCTCTCACCACCCCCAGGTGGATTCCACCCTCCTCCTCCATCCACAAGGTGGATTACTCCCTCCTCCTCAATCCACAATCCACCTTATGGCGCTGAACTCTCCTTTCTCCCCTACTAACATATCAGAATAATTTTCTTTTCCTGTCATACTATGCAGCGTTTTCGACATGTAGAAGATGTAATTTTCAAATGAATTTCATTTGACAGTCAGTGTAATAAAACTGCAAATGGGTCCAATTTAGCTCTGTATATTTGTAAAAATAACGAAATTCGAATCAGATTTAAAGCATTTTTCATCGAACGTGCAACAGCAAAAATCTCACCAATACATTATTAGTACATTGTTTTAATACAACTTAAAAAATTATAACCAAGATGTTTCATCGATTATATGTTAAAAGTTACTTAAACAAAAACTCGTATTTTTCCCTCTTATTACAGTACCTACCGCATAAATGAATCCTAATTACTAATTAAATATTCATTCATTTAATGGCTGATTCCAATATACAGAAAAATCGCATTCTGATTTTTAATATTTTTTAATTATTAAGACATGGCAGCAACTGATTTTATAACCAGTGTTTCGTATAAACATCGTACTCTTCAAAATTATTTTTGCATACTCGTATGTTTGGCACGTCATATTGTTGATAGATATTTTTTTGTGAATTTTCGGCACGTGCACGTGAAAGGTTCGCCGAGCCTGATCTAAGCCAATAGTTTACTCGTGCCCAAAAACGATTGGATATAAAATTTAGTCAAAATTGATTGAGCCGTTTTTTAGATATAACTAGATTGGCCCTGACCCATTATGACCCATTATGGCCCACTAATCGAATTTTCTCGAACACATGATCTAGCCCAATGGTCTTCTCGTGCCCGAAAATGGTAAAATACATAATTTAGTCAAAATCGTTAGAGCCATTTTTAAGATAAAATTTACACACACACAATTTTTGCTCGTATTATAATATAAGATAAATTTTCACGATGGCTCATCTGTTTGCTATCTTAATTGAATGAGTAAGAAAAAGACTTAGCTAAAGAAATCTGATGTTTTTAAGAGTTTTTTAAGTTCCTCAGTGATGAAACAAACAAACAAACAAAGCAGAAATAATTATTCTTACATTGTTCATAATATTTAACTTTGAATTTAAAAAATGTAATCAAAAAGCATGAAAAAATATTTTTTTATTGTTTCATGTATCCTATGTAATCTGACTATTTTTAGTAATGTTTAAATTACTTTTAATAGGTCTTTAGCATTCTTCATAATAGATGTTATTTCTGAATTTTTAAAAGTGTAATTCTAATCTTTAAAACATCAGAAGCTTCTGCTGAAGAATATCTGCTCACTTTTGATAGTAAAGATTTCCTCATTCTGTAAAATAATCGTAAAGAGAAAAAAGTATAATAATACATCACTTATCACACTTTAAGGAAATCATGTGTATACCTAAAATTTAAAAAGTACAAACAGAAGAATGAATTTAAATGAAACAATATGAAATGCAGCGTAGATAAGGACTATATTCATACATTCAATTAAGGTTCCTTTTTACGAAGTTATTTTCATTTCGGTTTGAGAAATTTTAAATTTACAATTTAGGCAGATCTTATTAAAGTCATTCTAAACTCCGAAGAATATTTTACTTCTGTTTTAATTACATTATTTATTCTGAAAAAAGAAAGAAATTTACATCGAAAAGTAATTAACAGAGTTATTCTCTTGTTTCGTAATTTTCTTTATGTAATTAATTTTGAAATATTGCTGATTGATTTTTTTTTTTTTTTTTTTTTTTTTTTTTAAGTCTCTGGAAAGTTCCTTTATATTTTAACGTCTTAAGTTTTGACTCCTTCTTAGACTAAAAAGTTTTCAATTAGTGACTATTTTATCTTAATATTTTTTGCTTTCCCCCCTTTCTTTATAGCTTTTAAAATTTAATTAAATGCAACTAATTTAAGTAGTGTATTAAACGTTTTCCAATTAACTTAATTTTTAATATAGAATACTCTTATTTACTAGTTTTGTAACTAACAAGAGATTTAATCTGATATCGCTGCATATGTACTGGAAATTCAGATATTCGATGACAGGGACAGTGTTGCCAGATTATGGACTTTTTTAATTCAGATTATTTGACTGTCCCCACTTTTTAAAAATAGTATAATTTTCCTTATTTTTCAGAATTTTTAATCTATTTTTAAATATGCCGCATATTTCTATTTCAAAAAAGTGGTGACAATCAACAATCTGGGGACAAAAAAGTACCCAATCTGGCAACACTGGACAGAGATAGAGTTGGTTGTAACTGTGAAAAGCCCGTGTTAACTTCTTAAAGCTGCTCAATTATTTAGGCAAACTTTAGGATCGCATTATGAATTAATTTTGGCTTGTATTAATAGTATTTTTTATTTCATTAAAAAAAAACTATGATGCAGCGTATTAAATGAAACCCGTAAATAATCTAAAAAACTACAAATAATGTTTAAAAAAGACATGAACAATGACATTAAAAAAGACATGAACAAGAAAATGACAAAAAGAATGTTTAAAATGTTGTTTTGCAAGGGTAATAACCGTGAGCTCATTGGAGTAATTCTAGATGCTACAAGGGTGTAAGCAAATTGCACACTTTAATGTACATTTTGTACAACGATGTACACATAACGTAACGACGACTTAACACAACGCAGTATCTTGTATAGAGCAAAGCTCTGTAAAAGAAAATTTAGAAAGTGGATACCAATTTACTGTTTGTGCCTATTAAATTCACAACAAAGTTATACGCAGATGGAATATAGATCAAAACAGATGTGTTAAAACTAAAACGACTGTATTACACAAAACCAAAGTTTTCATTTACTCGTGTATTAAATACTTTATCTTTCTGTGCTTAAAACCGAACCTGATCCAAAACTTACAATAAAAGATCATTGCATTTTAATGCAATGAATTCAAACTTAATTTTTAACCCGAGAAGCATTAAATCCATTGCATTCATTTTTAATAAGTGCTGCCACATAAAGATGAGAGGAGCTCAACTCGAGCCCGTGAGCCCGAGCGCAAGCCTAAAACGGCCTCGGGCTCAAAGTGAAAATTTTATTCATTCACAAATTGATAAAAGGAAAAAAAAATTGCTATTTAGAAACAAGAAAGTACTCTAAGTTTGGGTATATATAAGAAATCTGCTATTTTAAACAAATTTTCAGGGACATGAAAATCCTGAAACGATGTCACGAGAGAGTATTTAGGATTAATATATTCCAATGTAAGAAGAGATCTTTTAAACAAGAAAATTAGTCTTGAAGCAACTTTAAAATGTTAATAATTTAATTAGCAAATTTTCTTCGGTGTACTTTTGGTATTGGGGCCCAAGCACGCTCAAGCTCTGACGGCAGAAAATATTTCGGGTTCAAGGTTTGGTGACAAAAAATTCTCCGAGCTCGGGCACCGAAACCCCTCCCCCCCACCCCCCCCAAGAAAAAAAAAAAAATACCTTTACTCTCAAGTTTGTTAAAAACGAAACATCCTTTAACAAGATTTAAAAAATAATTCCCATAAATGTTTAAGTATTAAAAATAATAAATTTCACTTGATATTCTTTAACAGCTTTAGGTTATAAATTTAGGGATTATAGATTTATACGTTATAAGTTTATAGATTGAATTTTTTTTTAAGTATTTGGTACATTTAATCTTTATGCCCAAGCCGTTCTTTATTTTATTTATTTATTTATCTCTATATTTATTTTTTTAGCATTAAATATTATTTGATTATTTGCTTAAATTAATTTCGGCCACTCTGCAGTAATTGATGGTTGAATATGCAACTAAAAGGCCAATATTAAGTAATTTCAATTTCTTATGTGTTGCCACTTAAATATCATTATCACTAAAAAGCGATAATTTCTTCAAAACGTGGCAACGTCAAAACGTGGAATACGTGGAAAATGATGATTCTACAATTTTTGAGCGAAAGCAAGTAAAATGTTGCACCGAGATCGGTATTCGTCTAACTGTAAAATTTTTTATCGCCCCTTTACAAATGACATCGTCTAAAGAAGGCATTAAGGCTCTTCTCAAATCCAAACTAGCACATTTCTGATGCATTCAGCGAAGTTAAATTAATTCTTAATCATGTAAAAATTGAAGGTTCGTTTATTGAGAATTTATGAAACCGAATAACATTTTGCTTTTTTTGGCAAAGACAAAGGATCTTTCAAAAAATTCTGTTAAAGTTGACGTTTTGAACGTTACCTATTTTCTGAACGTTACAGCTTGAGGAAGATCGTTATGAAACAGCAAGCAACACTGTTATTGACAACTGTTAAACGCTGTTCGATTTCAAACCACTTGCATGATGATTCCATGCTTTTACATTAAAACGAGTTCGTCAATGAGTACAACAAAAAATCGCATTGTTGAACCGTGGATTATTTTTTTCTGAGAACTTAATCCTTTGCATATTTTCTGCCCCTTAGTTTGATTGCCTAAGAGGTAGAGGTCTGCACGGGCCCGGGCTTGGCCCGAGGCCCGTACCCAGCCCGGCCCGCGGGCCGGGTCGGGCCGGCAGAATTAGGACAATTTTTTCAACGGGCCGGGCCGCAAAAAAATTGAACGGGCCTGCAGGGCCGGGCCGGGCCGATAAAAAAAATTAATCGGGCCTGTCGGCCCGATATAAAAATTCAAGCGAAGCAGATAAAATACGAGCCATTTTCAATGAATATCATTTTCTCGAGAAGTATAAATGTGCGTCACGAGCCGATACGAGTTTAACAACATCAATACAGATATGTAACATGTCCATCGTAGAGATTGGCATCGTACAGTTACAAGATGTCTGATTACGGGTTTAATTTTTTTTCAGCAGACTCGTGCCGGGACGGAACTGGTCTTAACCGATCTCAGGATGTGTAGGACGGACATTATGTTTTGTAAAAGTATTAATAGTGATAATGAACTTCTGTTAACAGTATCTTTGGAAATATACCTTAAGGGGGGTTCTCATATTCACTGCTCAACAATGCGAAACTTTCAAACACATTTTCTGACTCATTTTTAATTATAAAGGCATAAAATTCACAGGCCTGACTATTGAAGGCATTTGGAAACGAATAGCTTTGATAAATTACTTACAGAGATAACAGAAATTCTTGTCATGTGACTGTACGTTTTTCTCCTTTCCTGTGCTATCCCTTCCGGAAATTTGATTCATAACGCTAACTTTGGCAGTATTTTCAGAGAAAGATATATTGCTTTTATCTATGAAAAAGACGGCATTTACATAGTTTCTGAATAAGACTACCTGCCAATCTTACGCGTTTCCGAAAAGAAATGAATTCTCAAATGTGTCGAAATGTAACTTCTTTTGATTTGAGAAAAGCCTTAAAAATGAGAGAAATATTTTCGCAAATCTACTTTTTATCATACAGCTTCAAAAGGTATCATGTTTTTAATCCTTTATTCTGAACTACATTAACTTTTTAATGAATCCTTATTGGAATTTCGAAATGTCTGTAGAGACGATGACTAAAACACTGTATAATCGTTAATGTTTACTATTGTGTGTTTTCTGCTTTGCGAACACATAGTAATCTAAAATATACTGTAAAATTTTCCCATAAATATGTACGTAGTATTCATTAAAAGAATCTTAATTGTGTGTCGAGAAAAAACGGATTTTTTTGTAGAAATTGAATCGGGCCGGGCCGGGCCGGGCCTATTTTCACTAATTTTTGTACGGGCCGGGCCGAGAACTGTAAAAATGCAAACGGGCCGGGCCGGACTCGGGCCGAACTTTCAATTTTTACACCGGGCCGGGCCAGGCCAAAATAGCTTTCGTTCGGGCCGGGCCCGGGCCTGGAAATTCCGGCCCGTGCAGACCTCTACTAAGAGGTACTGCTCAGACAAGGAAACCAAGTCTTCCAGCATAGTGTCCCTCCCAGTCGCCTAGTTTATAATATCCCGAGCGGTTATCTGACCTCGCACCCCTCTAAAGCTGGCACTTTTCGCATGACTCGAACATGTGGTTTAAAAAATGCGCCTTAAATAGGATTTTTTAACGATGATTTTAATAATGTTTTAAAGGCGAATAAATTTGAATTAATAGAAATTTCGAGTTAATCACGTTCAAATCGTCTGTATTTACAAACTGTAGTCTAATATTGATGGTAATGCGTACAAAAATATTAGTCAATGTAATATGAATATTGATTTCCTTTGTTATTAAAACTATATCTGCTGTAGAGTAAATCGAAAGTAATGTTTTTTTTTTCTTTTAAAAGGGCTTTTGTTGAAGAAAATTACCTTAAAAGAATATATCTTTTAGTAAATAGTAAGAATTACTGTAGTTTTCAAAGTACTATAAACTATTACACATAGTATGGGTATTAAGGTTTTGCGATTTCAGGATTCAAGCTTTATTTCAAAGGCCAAATATCATAATGGCATAAAGAAACTAATCTTAAAATTTATACATCATTATCATATATATTTATAGATCAAAATTTATGCATCTGACTAAACATACACTTTTTAAATGTATTATCTCTTGTTTTGTCTTTCGATTTATCGTTAGAAAATAATGATAGTATTATAAGCACCTGTAATATTTTAAATAAAAGTATTTTAAAAATATGTAAATCTCGATTAGAAAGAACAAGTATAAGAACAAGTAAAGAACAAGCCGGGGTATTTTCTTCTTTTTTTACCGACTTTGCAAAACAAGAACGGGTGAAAGCCTCAACCATTGCGGAAACAACCCTTTGTTTCTGTTCCGACACGGTTGCATAAAAAAGTGAAAGTTTCAAATAAATAAAGCAATATAAAGCGTGTTATAAAAGTGGAAGTAAATTGAAAAAAGAGGGTAGACCACCCAGCGTAAAACTGGGAACAAGTTAAGAAGTCGAAACCAACGGAAATGAGGAGACTTCCTGCTTTTCTTCTTTAATGAACTGAAGTGAGAAGGGTCGAAGGAGCAAGAATCAGAAGGTAAGTGTCATCACCTTATGGAGGTGTGAGATATTTGAAAGATAGATGGGAAGAAAATAGCTGACATGACACTTAATTGAATTTAAATTTACACTAAATAGCAGGGTTCTCTCTTTTTTTTTTTACTTACATTTTTTTTCCTTTTCCCCTTTTTCTTTCCATTTTTTTCTCCTTTTTTTTTTTTTTTTGTAGAATCTGCTGTAATTGTTTTCAATTCAGCTAAGCAACATATCAGATATTATTTTCCCATCTATTTTTCAATGATCTGACAGCTCCATAAGGCGATGACTCTTGACTTCCAATAGATATATTTTGGCTATTAACCCTATATGTCCTACGTATGCCCTTGGACACATAAGTATATATAGCTCATTCGAAATTTGCGTTACTCACTGAAGAATGCTGTATTTACTACCATAAACTGTAAAATGGAGAAACCTCCAGAAGAAAGCAGTTACTGGGATTTCTACTACTGTGTATTATAATAGTCCTTATATAATATTATAAATGTCAGTGTGTTCGAAAGTTTGAATGAAGTCAACATCAAAACGGATGAATTAATTCTTTTGTATCTTTGCATATAGAGAGATTATGAAACGGAAAAGAACATAGGCTATGTTTTATTTATTTTATCCAAATATTTTTTTTAATAATTCAAAATTTCATACTTTTTCACACAGAATCAATTGACATTTTCCCGATAAAATTTGACCATTTTTCTTTCCCGTTGCCAAGAAAATCAACATCTGAAATAATAATTTCTCCTCCGCAATTAGTTTTTAATTAAACAATTTCTACGTGAAAACTGAGAATAAAAAGAAAGTAAATATGACGTTATATTTGAAACGAAAAAAATGAAGTATTTTTTATTATATATAAAACATGAATATCGGTTACGTTAATAAGGGGGTTTCTATCAAAAATGGCGATATAATTAGAAGGAAAAAGAATGAGCAAAAATTATATTATTAATAAAATATTTCACTTGGAAAAATATGACGTCAAACTTGAAATAAAACAGGTATTTTCAAATATTCGTTAAAAATACAAGGAGCATGAATATGTAACTAATGAAAATAGATAAAAAATGACGTCATATTTAAAACGAATGAGAATTTTTTTTAGTGATATTGATTAATAAGTTTGAATATAAGTTACATAAAATTGAGAGTTTGCATTCAAAATTCACGTTATGATTATCAGTAGAAGACATTTTTTGTGGAAAAAAAAGGGAAAATGAAAACGATTAATATATTTTTTGACGCTATTTTCTTTTTAAAATTAAAACGAATTTAATTTCAATTTGTATAGATGGTACAAAAACATGATTAAAGTAAATCTTCTTAAAAACATATTTACACACATTGAAGCTTTATGAATTAATTTATTCCACAGAAACAAAAATCGCCTGTCAACAGATTGAAATTTACAACCAAGGATGTAAATTAAACTTTTGTACATTTATGTGGAAAGTTATTACCCTACGAATTGAATTAAAAAAATCATATACTATTTTAATTAAATATTTTTAACAGATGACATTTGAAAAATATCACAAAGGCGCTTTTAGTAAAAGGTATTATCGGGTAAAAGTGATGTAATATTTTTTCATGTAAAGCATTCATTTTAATTAGAAAACATTAATACATAATCCAGGGATGAAAGCGTTCCGACCCAAATGGTTGATTTTCACCATTAAATTTTAATAGTATTCTTTGCTTTATTAAATCTCTGAAATTCTGTCATTAAATACGGCAAGAAATACTATTAAAAATTAGTGGTAACAATCGGTCATTTGGGTCGGAGCGCTCTCATCCCTGATAATCGTTTTAATTTCGTCAAAGTGGTGTAATATTCATTTCACAAGTTTCGAAATTAAAAATGAAATCTTAAAATAACAATATATATTTCAGAAATAATGTTTTGAATCAGAAGTCGCATTATTTCAAAATGTAACTTTAGCTTACATTTTAAATGCCTTTTCTTACTCGAAATTTAGCATTTAGTAAAAATAAATTTCAATATATTTTTGAAATGTACATGTACAATAATATTGGACTTCATTAAGCGATTTCATGTTTTAATTAAGTTAAAATGCATAGTTTTACATGATTCATGAAGTGAAAGAATATATATATACATATATATTTATCTCGATAAGTATTATTCCGTGCGAAAAACTAACCAGATGACATCGTCATATTTAAATCATTAACCAGTTTTCAATCAGAAAATATTAGTATTTTATAGTACTTATACAAAATAGTTTGATTTCCACAGAATTTAATATTCGCAAATTCATGTTTAACATCTTTTTACCTTAAAATCTCCCATAAATTTGATGTAAGGAAGTTTAGAAAGTAATTTTAATTAGAGATTAGGATTCACATATGACATCGTTTACATATAAATTCGAGGTGAAATCATTAATTAAGCAATATATTTGCCCTTCATCTCACATCCCTCTAATTTAAAAAAGCGCCATGATTATCAAAAAGCGAAAGAGAAGAAGGGAAATTTTCTTTCGATTAAAAAAAATCTAAATCTATAGTTAAAAATCTCTGAAACACAATCTCTGTCCCCCATTGTAGCATATTCCTGCAAATACCCAAGCTTCCATAATCCAAAATTACAACACAACAATCGATATGAAAATATTTAACTGTAACTGGACTGCTTTTTCCATAAATAGATTTCTTCCGGAATTAAAAGAAATAAGGAACTCTATTGCTTAACCCTTTCCGGCACAGACAAATTTTGTTGTAAAATGATGAAATGATTGACTGACACCGGAATTAACAGACGACATTCATAGAAAATAAAAACATGTTACTTTAAATGTTCATTGTAAAAGCAAAATTTTACTAAAATAATCTTGGTGCCGTTCGTAAGTTTGGAATTAAAATTAGGTATATCCCGACGTGGGCACACTGCGTCGGAAAAGGTTAAATAATAAGCATTTAGGCTTCGAAAGTCTTCGAAGTGTGATAAACATTTTGATATTATTGGTAGATCTACAGCTATTAAAAATGTGGTACCATGAAATAAAAATGTAATAAATATTTGAAAGTTAAAGATATTTCTCGTACTTTTATTATTTATTTTTGACTTTTGATGCTTCACCACGTCTGATTTTTTTAAATACCATTTATCTTTTTTTCTTTTCCAAGATGTGATTTTTTAGAATAGAAACATAATATTTTATGTTGATTTTTCGATTATTCTAATAAATTCAAAGACACGTCTGAAGTGATCTGTTAATAATCACTACTTACTAATATATCTCTTTAGATAATATTCTTTGTCACGAAAACATAAATCAATATCCATGAACGGAATAAGTATAAAATAGAATATATATAAATAATAAAATAGAATAACAGAGATGTAAATTTATTCTTCATTTAATCTTAGAAAACGAGTATGAAATTTCAAGCTCACGAAAGAAGTTTAAATGATCCTATATATATAAACAAAAATAAGCAAATTGGGATTATTAGAAGTGTTTATTCTATTATAAAATATGATAAAAGGTTGATTGCATATGCTATTAATTATTGAAATTGTTTGCTTAATTTATGAAGTTATTCTTCTTTAAATGTTAAGTGAATGAAGTCACGGGTAACAACTAGTAAATGAATAAAACGCATCGCCTAAGAAACGTAAGTGTAATTCATTGACATTAGGAATCATACATTGAAGTATGCACAATGTATTCTCCACAATATGTACAGTTAGCCTTAAAAATAAAGGATAAATCGCTATTAATTTTGCTGCAAATATCAAAATATTATTGCTACCAATTAATGATAACGTCTACAAATAGATGCATTACTATGTTTGCTTAGGCTTTAGGGAGTCCTCTACATATAGAAAGTGTAACAAGGTTAAAATTTTCAATACTAAAACTTAATTTTGACATTATATTTGGATTCTTCGGTAAATATTAACGTCAGGCATCAAACAAAAAGACGTTGGTCAAGTAGTTTAGGAATTATGCAGGTTTAAAATATGGAACTTCGATTGGAATAAGGCTGTACAGATACAACGTTATCAACGTTTTGGTAATTTGGACCCCCTCCCCTCCTTACGATATCATACGTTATCATCTCTGAACCCCTCCTTCCCCCCTAATGATATCGTTATCAATGTCTAAACATTTTTTTATTTTTGCAAATTTTTCTTTTGCTTGCAGTGATGTACAGATATGGTTATATTCACATACTTTATTGATTCAAATGAAGAAAAGTAAAAAAAAAATATTTATATATGAAATAACTTTATATCAAATAACACTTTAAAAAATAGTTAATGTTTAAAAGTATTTAATAATAACTTTTTGTGACATAGTGCATTCAACAGTAAATAATATCTTCTAACTTCGCATGGGGGCGAGTGGAAGGTAGCCAGAATTCCTTATTAGCAAAACAGGTAGACAACATTCGTTTTTTTTTTTTTGTTGTTGTTTTACCAGTAAACACAACAAGTATCATTTTAAACATACTTCGCACGTGGTTTCCCGAGTAGTGGATTATATATGCATACAGATATGACAGAAAAATAGGAATCCCAAATGTTGGGGTACGCCATACTTTGGAATTAACTTAGTTTATAATCATTTAATGATTTTAATAATAACTTTGTATTTTCATAAAAATAGATAACAGACTATTTTAATGTAAAGAACAAGTTACTAATAAAAATAGAAAATTTTGGTTGAAGGATAAAAAATGATAACGATATCAAAAGACAAATCCTCCATCCCAAGCGATATCTTACGATATCATGTGCCATACCCCCAACTCCCTCCCCTCTAAAGTGATAACGTTATACATATATGCACAGCCTCATAGATGTGTTTTTTTAAGTATAACCCAAAAACTATTTGATAGAATGAGCTGTAATTTTGGATTCGCATATTTGAAGCTTCTTGAAATCGACTCTAGAAACTTGCATAATGCCTAGTTTACCTGGCCTAATGATTTCATGCTTGATATCTAAAGGTAAAATTTGCCGAAGAATCGAAACACGTTGTCAAAAATAGGTGTTCGACTTAGCGATTTTAAAATTTGTTACGATTTCTACACGTACACGACCCGCTAAGTAAAATTTAAACACAGATTAATTCATAGGCGTTATCAATGATCAGTTGGTAATATACTAGTCACATATTTATACAATAATTTGCAGTAGAATTAGTAAAAGGTGGTAGGTTTACCTTTTCCTGCACTCTACAGTGACACCTGCTTTAGAAGAAAACTTTTACAGGGACCAGTATTTCTTTCAAGCATCTCTCCGTGGGGGCAGTGCCACACTGAAGCATACGTCCATTACCACCTCTGGACAAAATTTCCAGCCACATTACAACTAACTCCCGTAGGCGCCGGCTGGGAGGGGAGAGTCATTGTCCCTCCCTGTATTTCGAAATTTTATTAGCTACATTATCTTATTCTCTGATGATTTTGAAGAAAAATAGTAAAATTTGTTCTTTACTAGTGATTTAAAATGATTAAAAACTAATAGAAAAATAAATTAAGAATTTTTCACCAAGGGTTAACCCCTCCTCTCAAAAACCCCGTTAAATTCAATTTTTAATTTAATTTTTCTTTTTACGTGTACAGGATTTAAGGGAAAAGAGCCAGAATGATAAACAAATCACAAGAGCTGTGATTTTCCAACTGAGCGAAAAAGTGTCCAGGCTTGGATTTGAATCCAGGACTTTGACTTAATTCAAGATCCTGGGTAAAAATCCTAGAATGGACAATTTTCCACTAACAGTTGTAAACTTCCAAATGGGTGAATGGCTGAAACCGCCAATACTCTCCAACTCAGCCATCCTGGACGAATTCAGAGCACTAATTCACATAACAAACCTTTAACGATCACAGTATCTGGTCTGATATCTGAATCAGCTCAACAGAATAAATCAAAGGTTATTTTTTTGGAACTGCAGTAAACGTTGCACAGGACGTCTGAGTTGTTAGAGTATTGGCGGCTTCACCCAAGACATCCTTGGTTCAAATCCTGCCCGGACTTTTTCATCCACTTGGAAATTTACAACTGCTGTGATTTATTTGCCGATTGAATTGAATAACTGTGTTAAAAATTAATCTAATTTTCCACTAAGTTGGAAAATTACAAAAATGTTTTAGTCTAGTTAACTTCATGTTAATATTCTCCATTTAAAAAAAACCAACAATGCTCCAGATCGTAATCACATCTATACCAAAATCTTGCTCCTCTCTGAATTTCATTCTGTCGCCACTCATGTGAACTATATTATTAAAATTTATGTACTGCCGGTCCAGAAGAAACGGTCTAAAAAATTTCTGACTGAGATTTATATTATTTTTATATAAAAATAAATTAATAAATAAGGCACTTGAAGCACCTCTCTACCTCCCGAAAAAATTTCTTGAAATATTAAAATAGATGAATTTTCTTGTGCGTTATATTATAGAATAGGCTGTAGTGTTTTTTGCTAAGACTGGCGATTAACCTTCAGGGTGTTTCTCTCTTAACGGGTTCTGAATTTTCCAGTTGGTTACTTTTTTCACACTACACTTGAGATTGTTTCAGAGCTTTTATAGTCAAGAACGAAGAGAGTGAGAAAAACGAGTTATCTGTTATTTCCATGGGAACTAGCGACGGTGACTGACTATGAAAGTCAAAAGCCAGTTGATAATAAATGAACTATAAAAACTTTGAATAACAGGTAGCTGTATATTTTTAAATACTGATATTTTGGCTCAAAATATGCACAAAAATAGCAATAAAATGGCCTTTACTCAAAATACAAATTTAAATCAAAAGATTTTTCTTCTGTAAATTTAATAATGATGATTGAAACACTTTTCATGTATCAATTAAGTAAAAATTAAATTTAAACAATCAAAAAAATCAAATGCGTAAAAAGCGAACTAATCAATTATTTCTCATCAATGCGAAACTATTTTTTTAAATTACTTACCTATTTTTTTATTTACTTGCATTGATAACTTTTAAATTGAGTTTAATTATTAGTTCCTATGTATAAACACTGTTTTGACGAGGCTTATAAATGTCTATGATGGTTAGAGTTGCTGTAAAGCTAGAGATCTCACCTACACAACTTCCAGGTTGTATAATATTTAACCCCTTAATTCTCGCTCCCGTCAATATCTCGGGCTGAGGTGTCGTTCGTTATTTCTCGTGCCCGTCATATTCTCGGGCTGGAGATTTAATTGCTGGAAAAAACTTCTGAAACCAGAAAAATTAAACTAGAATTTCCATTTGAAGTCTTTGAATATTAGCACTCTGGTTAGATTTGTACGATCTATAATTAGCCATAGATTTGTCATAGATTTGTAATATTTTTGTCATTTTGATATGGATTCTGATGAATCAAGCCTTTCAGATGATAACTGGAATATTAGCCCCTTCACGGTCGCTTAATATTTGAAAAAACCATCAAAAGTGTACCTATTTTTTTATTACAGAAATTGAATAATTATAAGGTTTCTAAATAAAATATGCAATTAGTTTATTTTTAAGGCGAAAAAACAATATTTTATAGCCATATTCATATTTGTATAAAAGCCATCATGCGAGAATTATGTGTCTTAACCTCTTAAGCTCCGCCCCCGATAAATGTAGGCTACTATCTAATTCAGATTGTTTGACTCTCACCAGTTTTTTTTAAATAGTGTAAATGGCTTTATTTTCGCATCATTTTATCTGCCGTAAACTACGGTGGTGGGAATCAAACAATCTGAATAATAAAAAAAAGTAACCTACATTTATCGGAGGCGGAGCTTAAGAGGTTAAGACACATAATTCTCGCATGATGGCTTTTATACAAATATGAATATGGCTATAAAATATTGTTTTTTCGTCTTAAAAATAAACTAATTGCATATTTTATTTAGAAACATTATAATTATTCAATTTCTGTAATAAAAAAAATAGGTACACTTTTGATGGTTTTTAGGTAGCTTTCTTTACAAAAAGCTACCTATTGCAGCCGTTCGGAGGAAAGCGATTTCAAAAAATTTTGGTATATTTTCATCGATCATGACCCCCTGACCCCGAAACCACCCTCCGTTCAAAATTGATATATATATATATATATATATATATATATATATATATATATATATGTATATATATATATATATATATATATATATATATCTGACCTATGTCACACTGTAACTCTCGTATTTATGAACCGATTTGGATGTAATACGGTGTGTACATAGTACATACCAATGTCTCGACCGAGTTCGTTGGCCAGCTTCATCCGCCATTTTGTTTCAAAATGGCGGCCATTTAAAAAATTTTAAAAAATTTTAAATTTGAAATGTGGTACCAAAAAATTGAAAATGGAAAAATATTTTTTTCTTATGTATTTGACCATTATACAAAGACTCCGTAGCAGTTTTTGTTTCGTCTATATCTTAAAAAATGGCTGAGTTATAGCACTTTGAATTTCTGGCGAAGCTGACATTTTGAAACGTCCTGAATTTTGTCACGCGATAAAAGGCGTATTTATGAACCGATTTGGATGTAACTTCGTTTATACATAGTACAGACCAATGTCTCGAACGAGTTCGTTGGCCAGCTTCATCCGCCATTTTGTTTAAAAATGGCGGCCATTTAAAATTTTAAGAAAAATTTAAATTTGAAATGTGGTAGCAAAAAATTGAAAATTGAAAAAATATTTTTCTCTTATGTGTTTGACCTTGATAAAAAGATTCGGGAGCAGTTTTTGTTTCGTCTATATCTTAAAAAATGGCTGAGTTATAGCATTTTGAATTTCTAGTGTGGCTGACTTTTTGAAACGTCCTGATTTTTGCCACGTGATAACAGACGTATATATGAACCGATTTGGATGTACCTTGGTGTGTACATAGTACATACAAATAACTCAACCGAGTTCGTTGACCAGCTTCATTCGCCATCTTGTTTCAAAATGGTGGCCATTTAAAAAAATTAAAAAAAAATAAATTTAAAATGAGATACCAAAAATTTGAAAAATGAAAAAGATTTTTTTGTATGTGTTTGACCTTAATACAAAGATTCCGGAACAGGTTTTGTTTCGTCTACATCTAAAAAAATGGCTGAGTTATAACATTTTGAATTTCTATTGTGGCTGACATTTTAAAACGACCTGATTTTTGTCACGCGATAACAGGCGTATTTAAGAACCGAATTGAATGTAACTTGGTCTGTACATAGTACATACCAATGTCTCGACCGAGTTCGTTGGCCAGCTTCATTCGCCATCTTGTTTCAAAAGGGTTGCCATTTTTTAAAAAAATGTAATTTAAAATTTAAAATAAGGTATTAAAAAATTGGAAAATGTAAAAGATTTTTTTTATGTGTTTGGCCTTGATACAAAGATTCTGGAGCAGTTTTTGTTTCTGAAAATTTGTTCTTTTGTTTATATCTTAAAAAGTGGTTGAATTATAGCACTTTGAATTTCTATCATGGCTAACACTTTGAAACGATCTTGTATTTGTCACGCGATACCACACTTATTCACCTATTTCGATGGAAGAAGGCATGTGGATAGTATACATCAATATCTCGACCAAGTTCGCTGGCCAGCTTCATCAGCCATCTTGTTTCAAAATGGCGGCCATTAAATTAAAAAAAAAATTATATTTAAAGTGAGGGGCAAAAAAATTAGAATATTCTTTCTTAAGTATTTGACCTTGATATAAGGATTCAGGGGCATTTTTTGTTTGTCTTTATCTTAAAAAATGGCTCACATATAGCAGTTTCAATTTCTAAAGTGGGTGACATTTTGAAAAATCTGATTTTTTGCCTGCGACAGCACTCGTATATATCAACCGACTCCGATATGAGTGAGCATGTGCACAGCAATTACTAAGGTCTCGACCAAGTTCACTGGTTAGCCTCATCTACCATGTTGTCTTAAAATGGCAGGCACTTTAAGAAATCGCCGAATTTGACAGCCAAATATAAGTTACTTTAAATAAAAGCAGCTTGGATAAAGCTGACTAATTTCGCGAAATTCTCATTCATAATGATTTAGTATTGATAAAAATTAGTATTGAATCTCCTACATTCGTTTTCCACTTAATTGAGCTTCGTGTGTTTGAATAATATAAGTTGGCTTTTTAAAAATAAGGAATATGAAAGCTACCTCTTCCTCCCGGCACTGGCCGGAAGGACTTTTTCAAATATTAAGCGACCGTGAAGGGGTTAAACGGAGCTTCTGACTGTAAAATAGTCAATGAAACACCGTCTTCATTTTAAAAGACCTATCCAATGATACGCCACTCAATATGGTGAGTAAAAAGTTTTTTTCGTGTCTACCGCCGATTTTAATTTATAAAAACAAAACCTACCCTATAACCGTTGGACGGTTAAGACAAATCGATAGAGACCTCATTCATTAAAATCCATCCAGCCGTTTGGATGTTTCGAGGGTGTAAAGAAATCCACATACCCAGGTACGCGTGAAACACATAACCCTTCTTTTCAGTCGGGTAAAAAAATACCCGATGTCAGGTTATGCCAAGGGAGGATCCATCTAATAACCCTTCTTGGCAGTCGGGTAATAAGCCATTCTCACAACTTTAACCTAGCTATTTAAAAAGTTACACTACTTAACATACCGGGTGTCCTAAAAAGGACTGATTGATTTTAAAATTCAATAACTTGCAAACGGTGACAGGTATTTAAAAAATTCTTGCAGGAGGGTTATGCATAAGGTAAAAAGTTTTAGGTAGCTTTCTTTACAAAAAAGCTACCTATTGCAGCCGTTCGGAGGAAAGCGATTTCAAAAAATTTTGGTATATTTTCATCGATCATGACCCCCAGACCCCGAAACCACCCTCCGTTCAAAATTGATATATATATATATATATATATATATATATATATATATATATATATATCTGACATATGTCACACTGTAACTCCCGTAATTATGAACCGATTTCGATGTAATTTGGTGTGTACATAGTACATAACAATGTCTCGACCGAGTTCGTTGGCCAGCTTCATCCGCTGTTTTGTTTCAAAATGGCGGCCATTTAAAATTTTTAAAAAAATTTAAAACTTGAAATGTGGTACCAAAAAATTAAAAATGGAAAAATATTTTTTTCTTATGTATTTGACCTTTATACAAAGATTCCGGAGCACTTTTTGTTTCGTCTATATCTTAAAAAATGGCTGAGTTATAGCATTTTGAATTTCTAGCGTGGCTGATATTTTGAAACGTTCTGAATTTTGTCACGCGATAAAAGGCGTATTTATGAACCGATTTGGATGTAATTCGGTGTGTACATAGTACATACCAATCTCTCGACCGAGTTCGTTGGCCAGCTTCATCCGCCATTTTGTTTCAAAATGGCGGCCATTTAAATTTTTTTTTTAAATGTAAAAATTGAAATGTGGTACCAAAAAATTGCAAATGGAAAAATATTTTTTTCTTATGTATTTGACCTTTATACAAAGATTTCGGAGCAGTTTTTGTTTCGTCTATATCTTAAAAAATGGCTGAGTTATAGCATTTTGAATTTCTAGCGTGGCTGACATTTTGAAACGTCCTGAATTTTGTCACGCGATAAAAGGCGTATTTATGAACCGATTTGGATGTAACTTCGTTTATACATAGTACATACCAATGTCTCGACCGGGTTCGTTGGCCAGCTTCACCCGCCATCTTGTTTAAAAATGGCAGCCATTTAAATTTTTAAGAAAAATTTAAATTTGAAATGTGGTACCAAAAATTGAAAATTGAAAAAATATTTTCTTCTTATGTGTTTGACCTTGATAAAAAGATTCGGGAGCAGTTTTTGTTTCGTCTATATCTTAAGAAATGGCTGAGTTATAGCATTTTGAATTTCTAGCGTGGCTGACATTTTGAAACGTCCTGATTTTTCTCACGTAATAACAGGCGTATTTATGAACCGACTTGGATGTACCTTGTTGTGTACATAGTACATACAAATATCTCGACCGAGTTCGTTGGCCAGCTTCATCCGCCATCTTGTTTCAAAATGGCGGCCATTTAAAAAAATTAAAAAATAAAAAAATTTAAATGAGATACCAAAAAATTGGAAAATGAAAAAGATTTTTTTTGTATGTGTTTGACCTTAATACAAAGATTCCGGAACAGTTTTTCTTTCGTCTATATCTAAAAAAAAATGGCTGAGTAATAGCATTTTGAATTTCTCTTGTGGCTGAAATTTTAAAACGACCTGATTTTTGTCACGCGATAACAGGCGTATTTATGAACCTATTTGGATGTAACTTGGTCTGTACATAGTACATACCAATGTCTCGACCGAGTTCGTTGGCCAGCTTCATTCGCCATCTTGTTTCAAAAGGGTTGCCATTAAATAAAATTAAATTTAAAATTCAAAATGAGGTATTAAAAAATTGGAAAATGAAAAAGATTTTTTTTATGTGTTTGGTCTTGATACAAAGATTCCGGAGCAGTTTTTGTTTCTGAAAATTTGTTTTTTTGTTGATATCATAAAAAATGGTTGTTTTATAGCTCTTTGAATTTCTAGCATGGCTAACATTTTGAAACGATCTTGTATTTGTCAAGCGATAACACGCGTATTCGCCTATTTCGATGTAAGAAGGCATGTGGATAGTATACATCAACACCTCGACCAAGTTCGCTGGCCAGATTCATCAGCCATCTTGTTTCAAAATGGCGGCCATTAAATTAAAAAATATATATATATTTAAAGTGAGGTGCAAAAAAATTAGAAATTGAAAAAGGTTTCTTTCTTAAGTATTTGATCTTGATATAAGTATTCAGGAGCACTTTTTGTTTGTCTTTACCTTAAAAAATGGCTCAGATATAGCAGTTTCAATTTCTATTGTGGGTGTGACATTTTGAAAAATCTGATTTTTTGCATGCGACAGCACTCCTATATATTAACCGATTCCGATGTGAGTGAGCATGTGCACAGCAATTACTAAGGTCTCGACCAAGTTCACTGCTTAGCCTCATCCACCATGTTGTCTTAAAATGACAGGCACTTTAAGAAATTGCCGAATTTGGCAGCCAAATATAAGTTACTTTAAAGAAAAGCAGCTTGGATAAAGCTGACTAATTTCGCGAAATTCTCATTCATTATATTGGTAAAAATTAGTATTGAATCTCCTATATTCGGTTTCCACTAAATTGAGCTTCGTGTGTTTGCATGATATAAGTTGGCTTTTTTTAAATAAGGATTATGAAAGCTACCTCTTCCTCCCGGCACTGGCCGGAAGGACTTTTTTTACAGTGGTTTTTGATTTTAGTTCGAATTACAAACAATAGATGGCGCTGCGATCAATAGACGCTAAATTCAGGCTCGATTTTTGGTACTTCAGGACCCACTCAATACATTTTAACCTCCTTTTTTCGCATGGAAGAAGAGAAAGGCTGAACAATCGAGCCTGTATTTAGCGCCTTTTGCTTACAGCGCCATCTATTGTTTGTAATTCGAACTAAAATCGAAAATCACTGCAAACATTTTTTTTTGATCTTATGCATAACCCTCCTGCAAGATTTTTTTAAGTATCTGTCACCGTTTGCAAGTTATTGAATTTTAAAATCAGTCAGTCCTTTTTAGCACACCCGGTAGTTACGTACATATAGAAAAATCTTGAAAGTTTATCGCAATTGCATAACTTTTATCTTTATAAAAAGAAAACTAATGTAATTGTAATCATACACTATATATAAAAAAAGAAAAAAAAAGAGAGAGAGAAATGTTGCTTCATCAAAAAAGAAGGTTTACGATAACATAAACTTGTCCGAGTAACCAACGATTCTGAAGAGGGTTTCTTTATCTTTACACTGTAAAAAAATTATCTTGCGTTAATCCATAAAATTGGTGGTAGCTTTGTAGTTTGACCGATATAACTGGTGTTGCGTTATACTAATGTGTAATATTACACCAGTTACATGAATTTAAATTACACCAATATGTAAGTTCAATTACTCCATAAAATTGGAGGCAGCATGCTGCCACGAATTTTATGGAGTAACGAAACATAATTTTTTTACAATGTAGACGCCTCAGAAGCCAATACACTTCCGAGATTTAAAAAAGCATTTCTGAAATAAAAGCTTCTTTTGCTGTCCATAATGTTCGGAAACGTTTTCGAGTAATTTTATACCATGTATTCATTGGTTTTCTCAACCCGGAATAAAGTTTTCTTCGGATGCTATCAATTCTCAAGTCAAAATTTTCATGTTAAACAAACATGCTAAATTAGCAGCATTAACATAAAATTTATTATAACATTATAAACCAGTATTCCAGGTTGAGAAAGCTGATTGATTACACTGTAAAAATTAGTCTGAAAAATACGGTTAGGAAAAAAAATAAATAGAAATGCTTCTTCAGCTCGGATATCTGTTGTTTCCTGAAGATAAAGGAATGCTTTTTTGAATCGTTTGTGGCTGGAAAAAGGTTATATTCTATTTTCTAAAGGCTTCTTACTAGATGAATGACCATTTATCAATTTAAAAATTTAACCAACTTTCAAGTTTTAAAATACCATCCACTTTTGACTTTTATTTGAGTTCTTTGAATCAAAGCAGCCGGAAAAGTTTATTTTATTTATTTATTTTTATTTTAATACAATAAGAAGGGATCAAAATTTGAAGATACTAATGTTAAATGTATTTTAAAAGTTTTAATTTATGTTTCCACAAAAAATCTTCCGATTGAAAAAAAATTGTATTTCAGTGCGATACAACGATTGAACTCAAACATAATCTAGGCATTTTTTAAATCAAAAACATTATTTCAATTATGAAAATTACTAACGAATTCATATTAAGAAAATTTATTAAACCCGAACAACGGGTCGGGTCGGGTAACAGCTAATTTATTTCGGTTGCGGATCAAATTGATCCTGATTGTTTCAGATTCAGTTTGCTTTCGGGTTGGGTTTTGACTCTTGCGGGTAGAGTTCGGGCTAAGCCGATTAAGATAAGAATATGAATATTGTTCCATATGTAAAAACTTATACAGTAAAATCTGTGAAAACGAAACCTGCAAATGACGGACTCATGTCTTAAGCGAAAATTTTTTTCAAGATTTCGACGAAAAGGTCATCATACAGCCATGCCTGCTAAGATGCTATATTGTCGAAAACGGAATTTATTTCTCTAACGATTTATGTCCCTAATAATCCCGTGTTAGTAGGTTTTACTGCATTTGAAAATGAATGAATGTATGTTAGACTATTCTAACATTGGAAGGTTTTACTAGTGAACGAAATAACTGGTTGTTATGTTACCAGTAGTGCAATATTGAAAATAATAGAAACACAGGTAGAGTTGAAATCTCGTCGACAAATATAACGAATTTTGAATTTTAACGAAGAGAATTGTTTCGTAGTAAATCAACATGGATATTGGAAAGTAGTTGCAGTCATCGAGTGGTAGGCCAGGTAACACATTTATCCTGTGTAGGTTTCTCCGGAATAATTGAGACAATGCATAATTTAACTCAGGATTTTATTGAAAGAGCTTTCGGCGGTGCAGTTTCCACCAATTCATTTTAATCAAGCCATCGCTACGTAGTATTTAATTATGGGTAAGCAAATTATAGATAATAGAAAATATCAGACGGCGACCAGGGGAAGTTATCAAAGTAGAAATACGACAAATTCTGCTGAAACACAGCGAGTATCGACTCTTTGTTCCTCAAGTGTAAGAATACAAATATGACGTAGATCGCTCTCTCAACCAATGAATAATTAAGACTATCACGTCATGAAAAAAGTGCGGACAGAGCAAGCGGATGAATTTGAAGGGAAAAAGGATAACCTCAGAAATGCGCGGGAAAGTAAATATGGAAGCTAAATGAATATTCTCGAAAGAAAAAAGGGCGGAAATGGAACATTTAATTTAAGAATACTAAAAGCGTAATATTTAAGCAATTTAGACAAGCGAGACATTAAATTAAAGGTAATTTAACAGAGTTAACGATAGAGATTATTTAAGGATAAGGATTTAGTGAATATAAAGTAGTAATTTAGAATAAGGTAAGGAAATCGCGGAATTAGATCTAGTAATGTAACATGTATATTATTTGTATACACATTTTTCAGCACAAGAGATGAAATGTATATTCGAAGTAAAATTTTTAATTATTTTTGCATATTCCTGTTAAAGAAAAAACGATTAATTTCCTTTCTTTTCGGGTTTGGGTCGACAAAAAAAAGTTTGTCGGATCCGGAGCGAATTTCGTGTCGACTTCAAATTTAATTTTCTGTTCTGGGTCGGGCATAATCCCGCCCGTGAAGGACTGTATCTCTGAGCTTCAGGGCTAGATAAAATTAACCAAGCCAGTCACTCACTCTATTGTTATGCCACTGGCTGAAATTCTAACTGCTAAAGAGGTGCCCATTTTATTGAAAAGCATTAAATATAGATCCATAGACTGTAAACTCATAAAAATAAAGAGGGACGAATGATTTTGCATATCGAAACAGATCACTTTCCCTATTATCATGCTTCTTCTACTCATATCAATTCCGATTAAAATTTCCTTCGTAAACCGAGTGGAACATCAACGAAAATAAAAAAAAAGAGAGCACAAGTTTGTCTATCTCGGGTGTCACGCACGCGCACGTGGTCGGTCGGAGGGCAGGTGGGCGCACACGCACCTATTCGAGCTTCCTGCTTACCTTTCAGTTTGGGCAGCCCGGCGTGGTTCACCATTTAAAGGGACTGCCTTCCCCCTCATTAGTCGATTTAAAGGGAACCAATTCATTACCAGACATTTGTTCATTATCACACTCATTGACCTCGGAAAAAATGTTTCGCGGAGACAAAACACCGGGTTTCGTTTTGCTTTACCATTATGGCTCCGGTTTTAAGGTCGATTGGCTACATCTCAAATGTCTATATATGGTCTTGTAATTGCTCGCACTTTTTTAAATGGTATATGTTACGCTAAGCGAGAAGAAAAGAGACGATAAACCACGCCGGAAGCCGTCGTTGTCATATCTTTGATGTATCACCGCCTATTACATTGTTTGTGCCGAGTTTTTGCTACTCCAGTTTCCTGCGACTTGACAAGTCATTTTCGGTGCTGAATGCGAAACTATTTTTTGAGTCCAGGATAAATGATGCAAGTCGAGATATCATATTACTTAGTATTTACTTTGCCCGACAAGTTCATAACCTTCAGTGAAAGTGATTCTATACATTAGGACAGAATGCAAGAGTTAAAGCTATATTAAATCTTTCCGCAATGTTGGGAAGTAAACGCTTAAAACTTCACTACATATTCACGATCTTACTTTACTTTCATGTTGTTTTCCTGTACATGTTTTTCAGTCTAATTAATTTTTTTTTTTTTTTTTTAATATATGTCTTATTTATTAAAATACATTAAGGGGACTTAAAGCGCTTAAAATGTCAAAAAAAAAAAAAAAAATTAAAAACAATTGGTCATTTTTGTGGTTTTATATATTAAAAAGAAAGAAAAAATCATGCGTCAAGCATAGATTATGAAACACTTTCCAACACATTCAGAATAATGTAACAAAACTGCACCGATTAATAAGTTAAAACGTTATTATTATTTCAACCATATGGAAGCGCATAACACATTTGAAAACTCAATTTCAGCTGTTCCCATCTATAGCCCGAAAATTATGCGAATTTTTTCAGCAGACCTGTATATGATATATTGATTTGTATCTATTAACTACATGCATGCTAAAATTTAGTTCACTTAAGAAATACATATACCTCAGTTGAAAATTTCCCTTCAGCAACTTTCTCTGGAATGGTATGTGAATGGTATGTGAATACTTTTGTGCAGCCCTGTATATGAGTTTATAGAATTTACATATAACGAGTAACATGCAAAAAAATAGTTAAATTGAAAAGCGCAAACCGAATTTTAAAACGCACACTCCAGCAATTATTATTCAAAGACAGTACTGATTTCTTTTGTGTGTCCCTGTAAATGAATAAAAAATGCTATGAATGCCCTGTTCTAGCGTAATCGTAGTGAAATTCAGTGATTTATATCAGTTTCAATACATTTGAAATAGCACAATCTCATTAAATACTCTGCAAACGATTTTTCTCCCTATACCATAATGTAATGGAATTCTTTTGAGTGCCCCTGTAAATGAACTATTAATCCTACACACTTCATATATACAATACCAAATAAATAAAGCAATTTAACGAATTACAACGACCATTTGGAAAATGATTTTTTCGAAGACTAAAATTTAAGACATAAAAAATCGCACGGAGTTGATCATACATTACGTATGCCATGAATTAAACATTAATAGTGTTATGACACGTAAAAATTGCAAGCGCAAAAATCGCATGCGACTCGTACACTGTAAAAAAAATCACTGTATCTTTACAGCAAAAAATGCTGGCAATATGGGTGCCAGCAAATTTTGCTGTCAATTTACAGCAATTTTGTTTTCCACGGGTAAACAGCAAACTTGTAAATTTACAGCACTTTTACATTTAATTTTACAGTAATTTTGTTTTTTAGATTTTACAAAAAATTGTATTTTTTCAGCATATTTTGCTGTTAATTTTACAGCACTTTTAACAAGATAACAGTAATTTTTTAGCCTTTATTATTATTTATTTTATATCGAAATAAAATAAAAAATTGCTAAAAAGGTGCATTTAATGTCAGAAATATAAAAAAGATGTTAATAAGATGTTGTTACATAATAAAACAGTTTTTAAAAACTTAAAAATCTCCAAGATTTCGTGCCGAGCGCTTTCGATCACTATCGCTATTCGATCAGTATGTGATCGAAAGCGCTAGGCATGAAATATTGGAAGTTTATAAAAACTATTTTATTATGTAATAACATCTTATTAATATCTTTTTATATTTATGACATTAAATGCACCTTTTTAGCAAGTTTTAATTTTATTTCGATATAGTTTTCAAGGTGAATGCGACATTCTAACGGTATATGTTTTTTTTTTTCATATATATACATTTTGTATTTATTTTATTTTATTTATTATTATTATTATTATTATTTGTAGATATACGTTTGCATCTTCCTCCCCCCCCCCCCCCCGCCCTGCAATGTTTGTTTACTTTGAGTTTTTTTTTTTTTTTGTATACTATGATACATCTTTTAAAAACTTCTTATTAATATCTTTTTATATTTATGACATTAAATGCACCTTTTTAGCAAGTTTTAATTTTATTTCGATATAGTTTTCAAGGTGAATGCGACATTCTAACGGTATATGTTTTTGTTTTCATATATATACATTTTGTATTTATTTTATTTTATTTATTATTATTATTATTTGTAGATATACGTTTGCATCTTCCTCCCCCCCCCCCCCGCCCTGCAATGTTTGTTTACTTTGAGTTTTTTTTTTTTTTTTTTGTATACTATGATACATCTTTTAAAAACTAAGAGCTCTATAAGTGTTATCTTTATGTCTACTTATATCATTGTTTTAATAACATTATTATATAATAAATTCTGTTATACATGTGTAAGATACAAATTTAGCACCATAAAGCAAAATAATAAATAAAATAGGAAAATACACCGAAAAAAGCAATAAATCATAAATTTTAAACTATTGTAACTCATTGTAAAGAATTTTCCTTATGTGAATTTCAAATGTACTGCGTAATATAACATACATTGACAACATTCAAAATATCTAATTTCAGCATCTAGTGCTAATTACTTCTTATTTTTCGATAATTATCAAAAGCAAAATGCGATCTGCTGCTTTTGAATGCTGCGACAATAGTAAGCAAACTCTTGGAATATTTTATGGATCAATAAAGAAGTGTATCCAGCTTACACACAATAAATGATTTAAAAATTACATATAAAAAATGTAAAGAAATGGGCGTAAAAAACAAGCATCTATGAAATGTGAATAACTCCGACGGTAAATCGGACCATAAGTCGTAAAATTGTTTTTGAAATTTTAATAAACTATAATAATACATTAAATAAATAAAAACATTTAAATTAGTACAAAAAGCGCACTTAAATCTTTTAGACAATTAAAAAATATTGTATAATTTAGATTAGTAAGGTATGTTAAAATACAAATAACGGAAAAAATGAAATTGCGAAAAATATATAATAGCAAAGCAAAACATATCTCAAATATTGATTTTTTTTTTTTTTTAATCTGGTACTTTGACACATAAGTAAATAATAACTAAGTCCTATGATGGAAAAAAGAAAAGAAAAATAATAATTTTTTCAAATGTAAATTGGAAATATGCTCTTTTGTTATAATTAAAGACAAAATATTTAATCCTTATACAAATGATTCAAAGCTACTGTCAGTCAACGTTTATATATATGTACGCAAATACAAAATTTGTATCTTACATTATATAAGAGAACTGCCTATTTGATACAGTTATTAAATCAATGATACGAATAAACATAAAAATAAAACTTACTCTGATTTTTTTAAAATATGTAATCCAGAATTGCATATAAGTATCCAAAATCGCCATTTTGAATTCATAATTAGGCACATATTCACACCGACGCTAACATTCGTACGACACTACTTTGCTTTGGCTTGACAGTGTGCCTGTAGGGCAGGTATCTCATCTGGAATGCAGTCCAGGCGGTTTTGCCATTGTTGAAATAACAGCAGTTTACTGTAAATCGATACGGAAGTTAATAAAACGCTGTATTTTAGCGATTCACAGCCAAATCAGCTGTAATTTTTACCGTTTTTTTTTACTGTGTACGTATTATCCAAGCATTTCATTGGCTGTTTGGGAGAAGACTTTTCCATCGTCAGATTTCCAAAAAATCTGATGACACATTTTAAATGAAATTTCATTCTAAACTTCTAAACATCCAACAATATTACTTTTTACACCGTCGCGTCGGATAGAGAAAAAAAATGTACTTTTAAATGCAATTTGTTTGAAAGCTGTATCTCAATTTGTTTCTGAGTTATTAATTGTTTTTTTTTTTGTAGTTTTTATTACTTTTTTGTCATAGTGGCAACAGAAGGTATCCATCGTTGTTGAAAGTAAAGGGAAATGCAGTTTACTGTATAGGCCAATCAGAAAACGAATAAAATGCGGATTAAACCAATAAAAACCTTCAGATATGCTTTTGATTTCCTACCCTGATAGAGAACAATAACCATTTTTCCAAATGGTTAACAAGCTTTGGTGACCCTAAATAACCTTTAGAAATTGCTTGAAAATCCGAGTCTATTACGGGAGTTAGAGCGTGGACAGACGGCCAGACAAACAGAATGCATAAACATTTTTCAACTTTGTTGGAAAGTGTTAAAAAGTATATATTACAAAAACTAAATTTTTCTTCTTTCATGTTTTTTTTTAAGATCATAATGAGGAAAATTATTTTTTCTAGGAATTTTTCAACTTATCGAGCAAAAAATTAGAATCACAGGTTGCGTGCATCATTGCAAAAGAATATCTGCATGTAAAACAAAATTTTCGGTATCCAATTTTATCTGAGAGCCTTTTGCTTACACTGAACTTTAAAAAAAAATGTAATTTTTATGTTTTAAAAACAAAACTGTATCCTGATTACATAAAATTTTGAAAATTTTAGCAATATAACATCAAGAAAAAATATTTTTTCAACAAACAGCAGGGAAAAAAAAATAATAAGATGATAATTTAGATTTACTTTATAGAGCCTTCCATACATATCCTGGATTTTTCATAAAAAATATTGAAAGTCTTTTTATCTACCTTGAGTGCAATGCCCCAAAATCACATTCTGAGAAAAATGTCTTTAAAGTTCTCTCCATATTTAACAACTATTAAGAGTGCCATTCATTTTGTTTTAAAGTGTTCAAAAATGATTACTCTTTAATATTTAAATTTGTTGAAACCTTAAGAGTCCTACACTGTTAAAAATTTGCATCAAATTGTTCAGATATTCGACCGTTTTTATACAAAACGGTTATATTATTATTACGGTTATATAACCATATTTTAACTCTATTCTGACTATATATTGTTGCTCATATTATGGTCAGAATACAGTTAAATTACGGTTATGCCAGCGTTTTCTTTTCTATAAGAAAACTTTCAAATGACCCAGATAGCATTTTTAATTTTAAGAAAATTTGCACGTCTTGCTTTGAAAACCTGCAAAGTTGCAGCAAGCTCAGCATGGCAAGACTGAAAGTTCATAACAAGACTGCAGCAAGATAACACAAACGCCTAAGTCACCACACTTTGAACTTGCACCTAACTTGTCGTGCAAGTTAAATTCATGCTGTATCAAATTTATTGCAAACTAACGGCAAACAAGTAATCAAAAATACTGCAAACTTACTGCAAAGTAGTAATCTTTCCACACGCCCCACTATCTGTTTACAACTGTTACACTATAAGTTTAGCCCCTTCGGAGGGGTACATAGACCTGACCAGATCTATTGATGCGAACACACCGTCAGAAGGTGCATGCATCGTTTTCATCACCATAAACAAGTTAAGATAATATTTGTACTTTTCAATACGAGCCTTTTTTGGTATTTCATAAGTATAGCATTTAGAAAAAGCGGTGCCAAACGAATATAATTTCTGCGTATGTGCTGGTTGTCTATTCTCTCAACAGAGGGATTTTTTGCTTTCGTCACTTTCGTGAATTAAAGACAGTCTTGCCATCAGTTTCACAACAAACTACTCATGCAAGTAGGGGATGGTATACCTTGCGGGAAATTTGCTGCGAATTTCTCAATTCAAATTTGTCACGGCAAGATAATGTCAGAAAAAATCAAACTTGCTGCTAATGTTCATGCTGTCTGGGGACTGGACAGTTTGCTGCAAATTTTTAGCAGTGTAAGTCACTTTAAACGGCCACCCTTTTTATATGCTTGTGCCGTAAATTCACAAACAACATCTATCAATATTGTAACGTGCCTGATTTTTACTTAAAATGCATATTGCGACATATGCTGTTTATACAAAAAACTGGTTAATAGAATCAGCCACTTTCATGCATTAAATAACCCAGAATAAAAATCAAAATACGATTTTCCCGTATATTAGAATCATGCACCAATTTATTGAAAGTTTGATTCGGAAATACATGTTATTCATTTAAGTGGCACGTACTCTAATAAGAAAAATAAAATTTCAAATTTTTAATTCAGTAGTTTTAGTTTATCATTAATGTAATATCTAACTTATGCGCTAACTTATCCAAGTTGCAGACACATTATTAATGATTTATTAATGACATCATTACAGCTGTATAATGATTGGACTGAGCAGTGGTTCAGAATTTGATTTTAACACTACCCAACATTGTTGTAAAGTGTTTATAAATTCCGCTTGGGCAATGTGATTCTGTAAGTTTTTAAACTCTTTTATTATACTCTTTTAAGCTCTCTTCATTCTTTTCTGAAGAATACACTCTGAAGCACGGCATATAGGGGCTGTGCATATAAAGGGTGTATCTGAAATGCTTCAACAAACTTGGGGGAATGAATGTACTTATTAAGAAGAACAAAAAATACAACGGAACATGGGGTCGCAAACCACTTATTGAGTCACAAATACAGGGCGTTTCACCCTAACTAAAGTCGGCTTGTCGTAATAATTATGCGAAAAATTAAAATATTGCAATAAAAATTTAACAAAATGTACCTTATTTTGTATGAAATGTGATAACATCACAAAAAGTTCTGGAAAAACAGGGTACTCACACAATCGATGATACCGTATGAATTGATAATAACAGTCCAAAATGGGGAGCGTACAATGCATACTGCTGGCGCGTATAATGGAAAATTTTAACCACTTTTTTTTGTGATGTTATCACATTTCATACAAAATAAGGTACATATCGTTACATTTTTATTACAATATTTTAATTTTTCGCAAAATTATTACCGAGAAGCCGACTTTAGTTAGGCTGAAACACCCTGTATTTGTGACTCAATAAGTGGTTTGCGACCCCATGTTCCATTGGATTTTTTGTTCGTCTTCATGAGTACTATAATCCCCCTAAGTTTGTTGATGCATTTTGAGAATTAATCAAGCTTAAACAAGTTAAATTCAAACCAGAGCAGAGTAAACGCAGTGTAGACAGTCATTACCAGCTGATTATATACTGAAGACACGTCGAACTTTTTATAGTTTTATTTAAAATCACAAAAACAGACATCATTACTTCTATGTCGAAAAACTTAAGACATTAAATAATTAAAAACAAAGTAACTGAGATAGACATGCTCTTAAACGGCTTAAACTTACATAATCCTTTTATATATATATAAAAAAAAGAACAGAGCCACCTCTTATACCACGACAACACAATATATATATTCAGTTAAGCCGTTACGTCATACCACACATTTGCCGAAAAATTTGCGTAAAGCAAGATGCTGGAAATAATCAGTAACAGAATAAAAACTCCCCGCATTCAACCGTACGCGAAAACTTCGTAGAATGCGAAGTGACTGACTAAAAGAGCTGGAAAACCGGCAATGTGTGGATGCAAACGATTTTTGCTCGTAGCTCGGGACAAGGTATTGACAAGAGGATTAAAAATAAGTTAAACACACTTGACTTGCGAAAAACTCGCATACCTGCCTGTCACATTTCAGGTACATCCTGTATAGCGTTATCGTTTTAGGGGGAGGGGGGAGGATCTAGCACTTGATATCGTAAGATATCTCTAGGGGGGTTGCTTTTTGATATCGTCATCCTTTTTGATCCAGCCAAACTTTTCTTTTTTGAGTGACTTTACTTACGAATATTCTGTTACCTTTTATTTATTACTAGTGGAAAGCCCATTATACGGGTATCGTGCGTGGCAAATGACAAATATTTAAAGTGTATATCGATAACCAACTCATAAATATTAGCTGCTATAAAACAATTGCTGGTCATAAAATATTTTTTATTGGGTCACCACAACTTGACATTGTTAAAACAATACCCCCTCAAATAATTACAAAATTTTTGCTTAACAGGTAGATTAATATTTTTTTAGGTTTCAGTAAGGGCATACTATCACCCAGCTTTGACAAATCAAAGACCCTGAAAAATCTTTATAATTCCTATATGTTGTATTCAATTTAGTTGTTGAAGATTTCCTTGTATAACGCATTTTTTCGTAAAATATATGCCAGAGTTTGGGATTAATTTTCTTTGTTGTGGTCCTTGACAAATTTTGACTTTGATCTCGCGACTATGTCGTACACGAGAGCATGCATGCCCATGACTAAATGCAGGATCAGGCAAATAAATGCCGATCAATTTTAGCGTTTGTCCTTGAGACTTATTAATGCTCATTGCAAATGCAAGTTTGACCGGAAATTGCCGTCTTGTCAAATGAAATGATGAGTCAGGATTGCTAGAACACAGGTCAATCCGCGGAATAAAAACAATTTCTCCAAACACGTTGAGTACCAACGGTGACTGGACACTGAAGCTAAAAAATTTACAATGTTTTAAGTAATTTTTAAGAAAGTATAATCCTGTAATAAATAAAAGGTAGGTAAATTTTAAATAAATTTTCACTAATTACTTAAAACAATATATATATATTTAGTTTTATATCATATTTTAGACCGCAAGTCATCGGTGAATGACGCTTTCTAAGCGGAAAGTTCAGTGTTAGTCATTGGTGACTGACGTGGTGCTTAACGTGTTAACGGTATCTGTAAGAATTTCAGCAATAATTAAGTTAGGTTTTAAATCTTTAACTATAAGACTAGTACCGTTGCACAGTCCCCTTTTAGTGTTGTTACGTAAGAGCATAATAATTGCGCCTTTTTTTAAGTTCAATATATGTGGGACCATGCCTGAATAAGTTTCGTTGTTGAGATACTCAACCGGATATCTATGGTTATCTACCCCAGTAGAATCCTTAAGGGGGCTGGTCACACGGCTTCCGATTTCCTCTCACTAATGTAAAGTCTATGGGCGTTTGATGCATTCGTATATTTAAAATATCTCCTCGGGAAATGAATATTTTTAACTTCTATTTTTTGTGTACACTTTCTGAAAGGTGTCTTTTTTTTCTTAGTTCTCAAAATATTTCTAAAGTATAGACTATAGGAGGTGTTAAAATCTTACTCACAGTTCACCCTTTTTAACACATAAAGTATTAAATTCCGTATAGATTTTAGAAATATTTTGAAAACTAAGAAAAAAAGAGACCTCCTATTTAAGAAGAGTACACAGGAAAAAAAAATAATAAACGTTAAAAATATGAATTTCTCGAGAAGATATTTTAAATATACGAATGCATCAAAAGTCCATAGACTTAACATTACGGAGGCGAATTCCGAAGCTGAGTGACCATCCCCCTTAATACTATCCGAGCTGAGGTATGTGAACGTTTCCCCTTCGAGGAGTTTCAGAACTTCTTCATTAATTCTATCTGTAACAGCCTTTGTTGGACACGATATTGCTTTTTTGGCAAATTGTTTCACATGATCTTTTGATAATTTTTGGCCGAATACTTCTTTTATTAGATCTCCTTCACAAATTAAATTTGAAGGAATTTCGATCAAATCTTCATTTAAATGAGAAACTATTTCATGGTCACCGCTACCTAGCTTCAATAACCAATCACTAAAAGATGGGTCTATTGATGTTACATTGTTGGTAAGACTCAAAATGTGAAACAATTCCCATAGAGGACTGTATTTAATGTTCATCTGCACAATTTGAGTTCTTGATCCATGAAACACAACGGATAAGGTTTACCTAAAGTCTCCCCCAAGAACCAAAACCTTATTTCCAAACGGCTTATTGATTCTCATTAAAGACTTTAGAAGTCTATAGATAGTATTTAAAGCGACTGAAAGAGCCATTGTCGATTCATCCCAAATAATAATTTTTGCATTTCGAATATTTTTAGCTTCAATCGATGTTTCTTTTATTCTGGAAGTTGTGGTTTCATCTAGGGGCACGTGTAGTTTAAACATAGAGTGATGTGTTTTGCCACTATCAAGTAAGTTTGCTGCTATTCCGGTAGATGCAACAGCTAATGCTGTGCCACCCTCTCCTCTGATCGAGTTTAAAATGGCTTTATACAAATGCGTTTTTCGCTACCACCAGGACTGTCAAGAAAGAAACACACAGTTTTTTTACTTTCCATGATTAATATATATATAAGTAACGCGTATTATATAAAAAGAAAAATATTTTCATATACAAACAAAATAGCCCTTTTAAAGCTGCACACGTTTCACTACGAATAAGAATTTTTTAAATACTCCAAAATTTTCCAAACAACCGCACGCTCGCTATGAGTCAGTGGTCTTGTGAGAGCCTATTGCAGTTAGATTTGTTGTGATGGCGCGATCGTCCAATTGAAAATCATCTTAAGATAGCTTTCGCGAGGCACTGCAACGCGGTTTACGCTTTGCTTGTATTGTAAGTCAATAAATGGTTCTTCAGCGCAGCACCGCAAGCTCAACTTTACTGGCACTGGCGTTTAACATTCCCTGTTGTCTGGCAAGTAGAAAGTTCCAATAAAAGTGTCTGTCATTTTCAAAATATTTTTTACTAACCATAAATATTACTCTGTCTCAATCTCAGTGTGTCTCAAATACTTTTTTTTTTTTTTTTGTAGTTATAAAATACCACTTTAAACGCGTCTGGCACAGTTTTTAGTCCGACTAAATAGTCTAGCTTTTATATTTTTTATTTCATTAAATACTAAATTTGAAGGTATTAAAATTTCAAAATGCCTCAAGGATTTTTTTTTTTTTTTTTTTTTTTTTTTTTTGCAACGAAAATTTTGGAAATTAAAAAAATTCGCGGGTCGGCTAAGTGGCACAATACTTCAGCCAGACATTCGATTTTGTATTCAGACATTGCAAAAGATGTGTTACACAAATTTTCATGGTGCCTCAAATACCTACCCTAAAATGTTTAACAGCTCTCCTGCTATCGTGACGAGATTGAGATAAATGTACGGTCTTTAACCACATTGGGACTCAGACCATAGGCTTACAGCTCTATGCTTTTAGCCATAGTTTTGAAATTACTACCCTCAAATTTAAATTTAGAATGTAATAAACAGAACATCAAGTCATCGTGTAACCCTGATATAAAAAGATTACTAGATTTTCTGCAATCTGAAATTAAAGTCGAGAAATGGCTTTTTCATTTTTAAAATCAAATAAATTAGAAGTAAGTAAACAAAAATTTACGAAACCTCCGAAGCGAGAATTAAACTCTTCATCCACAATCCACGTATGAATTTATGACTGTCGTCTCAGACAAAAAAAAAAAAAAAATACAGAGAAACAAAGTTGCATTTTTTGTAAGAATAACCCTTTATCAGAATTATGCAATGTATTTGGTATTGAAAAGAAAAAGAATATTTTGAAATTGCAAGGTGATTGTTTTTTATGCCTGACGCCAGAACGTCGAATCCGAGATTGTGTTTCTACAATACGTTATCCATGTGGGGATAGATATAATAAAACTATTTGTAAATGATCTAATGCATAGAATAATAAAAATTATTCGGATAAAAATTTAGAAGCAACGAATGCATAAAACAATGCATAAATGAAACAAGTAACGAAATTATTTTGGCTATCTCGTGTATCTCGTATATTGAATTTTATTTACCTCACAGAGAAATAATAAGAAGAGACCGCTTAATTAGTAAATTGCGGATTGTTTTTGATGCATCTGCTCATGATTTAAACTCCCTTTCTCTCAATATCTGTCTCCACCCAGGTCCTAATTTGTATCCAGAAAGTTTTGATATTTTGTTACGTTTTCGATTTCATCCAGTTGCTTTTACAATCGATATGAAGCAGGCATTTTTACAGATATTAATAGATCCAGAAGATAAAGATGTCTCTCGTTTTTTCTTTTCGGAAGACCCTTTTGATGAATCCAACCTCCCTCAAATATATAGATTTACTAGAGTTTTATTTGGGTTTAATTATAGTCCATTCCTATTAGCAACTGCAATAAAACACCACTTAAAGAAATATTACATTAGAGTCTATAGACATTTTCAAAGAAGCAAGTATGCAATTACGTGGCATACTAAATCTAAATCGCTTAAGGAATTATGGAGAAAAATTATGTTATTTCTAGTGATAATTTGGAAACAATTGAAACAGAAAATGTTCCTTACAAAGTTTTAGGTATAGCATGGGAAAATCTAGATGATTTTTTGTATTTTGATGCTCGTGAATTAGCAGAGTTTGCTTCTAAAAGAACTGATACCAAGAGGTATATTTTGCAAGTTTTGGGTCGAGTATTTTATCCTATTGGATTCTTAGGACCCTTCACATTAATAATAAAATGTTTGATGCAAAAAATCTGGTCCTGAGGAATAGACTGGAACGATGTCATAGCAAAAGATCTAATTTCACTTTGGAAAGACTGGTATATAAATATTCCTCAAATATCTGAATTCTCTGTTCCTCGATATTATTTTTTTGAAATTCCAGGTGGGAAGATTGTTAATATACAATTGCACTTATTTTCTGATGCAAATACAATAGCCTTTGGCACAATAACTTATTTACGTGTATTAACCTTTGAAAGAGACATTCGAACAGTCTTCGTAGCTTCTAAAAACCGAGTAGCTCCTTTAAAAACCTTCACTCTACCCAAAATGTAATGGATGGCTGCATTATGTTCTGCTAGATTAAGCTGCAGCATTTTGAAGGTGCTACATCTGGAAATTCTATGTAATTGCTGGAATAATTCAAAAATAACATATTTTTGGATTAAAGGATCGCCTGAAAAATTTAAACCTTTGGTGAGAAATCGTGTTGAAGAAATTCGTAAGCTTACTTCCCCATCTGATTGACATCATTGCTCAGGAACAGACAATCCCGCAGACCTCGCAAGACCCAGAGCAAAAGTCTCCAAGCTTATCAATGACCCAACTTGGTTATTTGGGCCAAAGTGGCTTAGCTTCCACCAGAATTTTAGTCAAAATCTGAAGATAAAGAAATAATTGACGAAGATGAATTAAAATATAGAAAGAAACATAATGACATATTGCAATGCAAGTGTATATTCAAAGGGCTTAAAAATCCTATTGATATAACGAAATTTAGTAATTTGAAGAAACTAATAAGAGTAACTGCTTGGGTAAAAATATTTATATTGAAGATTTAAAAATCTACTGAAGTTTGCCAGCCCACTAACAGTTGAAGAATTATTAGAAGAAGATAAGTAGTACTTAATACGAAGCGAACAGAAGCAAATTTTACAAAGAAAAAATTGAATTCCTTAGAAATGGTAATTCAGTAGAAGAATTCACCTCTATTCAATTTTTTTCCATTTATATATGAAACAGAAATATACGTTTAGGAGGAAGACTTAGGAGGGATTTGGTGATCTTTCTACTGAAGACAAACATCCAATCATTTTGCCTAGACATTACTGGATAACAGTGCGGATTGTGCGTCAAGATTATGAAAAAATGATGCACGCAGGAACTGCCCATACTTTGACAAAAATTCGATCCCGATATTGTATTTCGGAACGAAGATAGTTGGTGAAAAGCATCATTAAAAAAGTCTCGTTTAAAAAAAATATCTTTCTAAACTTGCATACCAAATCAAAGCACATCTGCCCATAGATAGAGTGAATGAAGCTCCCACCGTTTTCGATGGTTTAGGTTTTGCGGGATATATTTACGTGAAAAACCTCGGTGAAATTAAAAAATCCTATATTGTTTTGTTCACTTGCGGAGTTACTAGAGCTTTACATCTAAAACTTGTTACCGATATGACTACAGATTCTTTCCTCCTTGCTTTTATACGATTTAGCTCGAAGAGGAAATTGCAAAATCATTTATTCAGATAACGCTAAGACCTTTAAAAAAGTCCTTCCGGCCAGTGCCGGGAGGAAGAGGTAGCTTTCATAATCCTTATTTAAAAAAAGCCAACTTATATCATGCAAACACACGAAGCTCAATTTAGTGGAAACCGAATATAGGAGATTCAATACTAATTTTTATCAATATAATGAATGAGAATTTCGCGAAATTAGTCAGCTTTATCCAAGCTGCTTTTCTTTAAAGTAACTTATATTTGGCTGCCAAATATATTATATATCTTCTATATATATTATCTTCGATATATATATCTTATATTCGGCAATTCCTTAAAGTGCCTGTAATTTTAAGACAACATGGTGGATGAGGCTAAGCAGTGAACTTGGTCGAGACCTTAGTAATTGCTGTGCACATGCTCACTCACATCGGAATCGGTTAATATATAGGAGTGCTGTCGCATGCAAAAAATCAGATTTTTCAAAATGTCACCCACAATAGAAATTGAAACTGCTATATCTGAGCCATTTTTTAAGGTAAAGACAAACAAAAAATGCTCCTGAATCCTTATATCAAGATCAAATACTTAAGAAAGAAACCTTTTTCAATTTCTAATTTTTTTGCACCTCACTTTAAATATATATATATTTTTTAATTTAATGGCCGCCATTTTGAAACAAGATGGCTGATGAATCTGGCCAGCGAACTTGGTCGACGTGTTGATGTATACTATCCACATGCCTTCTTACATCGAAATAGGCGAATACGTGTGTTATCGCGTGACAAATACAAGATCGTTTCAAAATGTTAGCCATGCTAAAAATTCAAAGTGCTATAAATCAACCATTTTTTAAGATATCAACAAAAGAACAAATTTTCAGAAACAAAAACTGCTCCGGAATCAAGGCCAAACACATAAAAAAAATCTTTTTCATTTTCCAATTTTTTAATACCTCATTTTGAATTTTAAATTTAATTTTTTTTAAATGGCTACTCTTTTGAAACACGATGGCGAATGAAGTTGGCCAACGAACTCGGTCGAGACATTGGTATGTACTATGTACAGACCAAGTTACATCCAAATATGTTCATAAATACGCATGTTATCGCGTGACAAAAATCAGGTCGTTTTAAAATGTCAGCCACAAGAGAAATTCAAAATGCTATTACTCAGCCATTTTTTTTTAGATATAGACGAAAGAAAAACTGTTCCGGAATCTGTATTAAGGTCAAACACATACAAAAAAAAAAAACTTTTTCATTTTCCAATTTTTTGGTATCTCATTTAAATTTTTTTATTTTTTAATTTTTTTAAATGGCCGCCATTTTGAAACAAGAGGGCGGATGAAACTGGCCAACGAACTCGGTCGAGATATTTGTATGTACTATGTACACACCAAGGTACATCCAAGTCGGTTCATAAATACGCCTGTTATTACGTGAGAAAAATCAGGACGTTTCAAAATGTCCGCCACGCTAGAAATTCAAAATGCTATAACTCAGCCATTTCTTAAGATATAAACGAAACATAAACTGCTCCCGAATTTTTTTTATCAAGATCAAACACATAAGAAGAAAATATTTTTTCAAATTTCAATTTTTGGTACCACATTTCAAATTTAAATTTTTCTTAAAAATTTAAATGGCCGCCATTTTTAAACAAGATGGCGGGTGAAGCTGGCCAACGAACCCGGTCGAGACATTGGTATGTACTATGTATAAACGAAGTTACATCCAAATCGGTTCATAAATACGCCTTTTATTGCGTGACAAAATTCAGGACGTTTCAAAATGTCAGCCACGCTAGAAATTCAAAATGCTCTAACTCAGCCATTTTTTAAGATATAGACGAAACAAAAAACTGCTCCGAAATCTTTGTATAAAGGTCAAATACATAAGAAAAAAATATTTTTCCATTTTCAATTTTTTGGTACCACATTTCAAATTTTAAATTTTTAAAAAATTTTTAAATGGCCGCCATTTTGAAACAAAATGGCGGATGAAGCTGGCCAACGAACTCGGTCGAGAGATTGGTATGTACTATGTACACACCGAATTACATCCAAATCGGTTCATTAATACGCCTTTTATCGCGTGACAAAATTCAGGACGTTTCAAAATGTCAGCCACGCTAGAAATTCAAAATGCTATAACTCAGCCATTTTTTAAGATATAGACGAAACAAAAACTGCTCCGGAATCTTTGTATAAAGGTCAAATACATAAGAAAAAAAAAATTTTCCATTTTTAATTTTTTGATACCACATTTCAAGTTTTAAATTTTTTTAAAAATTTTAAATGACCGCCATTTTGAAACAAAACGGCGGATGAAGCTGGCCAACGAACTCGGTCGAGACATTGGTATGTACTATGTACACACCGAATTACATCAAAATCGGTTCATAATTACGGGAGTTACAGTGTGACATAGGTCAGATATATATATATATATATATATATCAATTTTGAACGGAGGGTGGTTTCGGGGTCTGGGGGTCATGATCGATGAAAATATACCAAAATTTTTTGAAATCGCTTTCCTCCGAACGGCTGCAATAGGTAGCTTTTTTGTAAAGAAAGCTACCTAAAAGCTGAACAAGAAATTGAAAATTTATATGACATCATTTCCAACAACATGTTTTTGAAATTTCTCGCAAGAGAAAGGAAAATTTAGTAAAACTTTTCGAAAAAAAAAATGTAATTTATTGTGTTTATTTTACAGTCATTATCTTTGCTTTATTAGCCACCGGTATGCTATTTCTTTCTCCCAGCTATTAAAATGTCGTCTCCAAAAAAAATAACGTTCCGTTGTATAAGCCAGCCGTAAAACAAATCAAATGTATCATTGTACAGTTTTTACTGGAATTTTTTAAGCTTCTAAGCATTGCAAATATTCATTTTTTATACCGTCGTATTAGGGAAAAAAAGTACTTTTTAATACAATTTGTTTGAAAACTGCATCTCAATTTATTTTTGTCATATTAATTTTTTTGTAGCTTTTGGTGCCATTTGTTTAATCTTGTCAACTCAAGTACTCCATTTCTGTAGAAAGTAAAGAAAAATAGTTGGAAAATAGTAATTATATCTTTTTGTTGCAATTTTTCCATAACTACTGAAAAAAAAATGCAATTAAAATACGTGCTATTTTGAAAAAATATAAATGAATGATTTCTGATAAAATATGCAGCTATTATAAACTATTTTTAATTTAATTATCTATATTACAAACAAATGAAGGCATATAAATCATTAGATAAATCATTAGCCTTTTTTTTCTTTTGTCGAGTTTCTTGATTGACGACATCTGTTTTTTTTGGATTTATGTAATATTCAGCGATAGTGACATCATATGAATACTTTACTGTAGTTGTTGTTTAAGACTGGGTCGTAAATGAGGAATTCTTCAGAGGATGTGAACGACGCAATTTTATATAAAATAAAAGCGTGGGTTTTAAGTCTTAAAATTGAAATATGTTTTGTATTATCTATATTTATATACATATGGGGCATTCTCACAATCTTTTGACTTTTAAGTCCCTGAATAATAATTTTTATTTTAGTACATATTCTTGTGGGGTTTTTTTAAATTTCATATACTGGGGAACATCCAATTGCATGAATGCATAACAGTATTAACGAGATAAATAAGTTTTGGACGATGTTGGGGGTCCAAACACCAGGAAAACTCCTATACCAACCAGTGTCCCTGATGCTGATTTTTAAGTTTGGAGCTGTCTGTATAAAATTTTTTCAATAAAAGTAATTCAATGTAATTTTTTCCCGAAACTGGGACAATTGTTTTATATAAATATGTAGCAAAAAATTAAACTGTACACATTTTTACTGTTGATATTATTTTTTTTATCTCTGTCCCTGGGTCAGTGTTGCCAGATTGGGGTCTTTTTTGTCCCCAGATTGTTGATTGTCACCGCTTTTGTGAAATAGAAATATTCAACCTATTTAAAGTAAATTAAAAATTCTGAAAAATAAGCGAATTATACTATTTTTAAAAAGTGGTGACAGTCAAATAATCTGACTTTAAAAAGTCCCCAATCGGGCAACACCGCTCTGGGTTTTAGATTCCTTACCATCCCTCTTGCTAAACTTACACAGAAAATCACTTCAGATGCAGCCACAGAATTCTTTTCAGGTTTTTTCTCATGCAGAAGTATACTAGAGAAAGAATGTCTAAAATTCTTTGACAGGAAATTTACTGCAGAATTTAAATCAGCATTTAAATATCAATTTCAAGCATCGTGGCTTTATTGGTAGTCTTACCGTTCCTAAGGCTTATTCCTGCACTTTTCGAGGTAAATTAATTTTTTTTTTTAATTTAATCCAATGTAAATAACTGTTTCTAAAAATCAATGAACATTGTAGCTATCACTTAGTCTTAACATGATTTGCCTAAAAATAGTGGTAATTTCCCTTACTGTCCCATTCTTACCATCCTTTTTTTTTCCCATTACCGTCTCTTTTTTCCTATACCACCCCCCCCCCTTATCCTTCCGTCCCCCCTTTAACACCCCTTTAAGACAATGTTATACCAAAATTTTGTACTAAAAATACTACATTGTTATCATTTCTTATTTGAATGTCCTGTGGGTACTATGCAAATTCATTATCAGTAAAAAATTAGGAGAAAATAAAAAGTTATAGTGGTAAAATGGTAAGGAAAATTAAACTCACAAGTTTAACTTAAACTTCAGTTAAATAAAAAATGTTTCGCTTCTGACCATTTTTTCTTTATTTTGAATCATTAAGGCATTCGTCTATCAGATCAAAATGTTATTTTAGCAAGTTTAATTTCACCAGATTTTTATTCCTGAAAGTCAAAAGATTGTGAGAATGCCCCACATATATATTTTTTTTTCATCGGGGGCGACACTAAATTCTGAAAAAGCAAAATTCATGTTTTCTAGTTTTCTTATATTGTTTGAATTTTTAAAATTGATTTTTATGTAGAGTTCTTGATTTTTTGATTTTGAGTAATTAAGTGATTAATTACTTATGTTTTGAATTTGATATTTTGTATTTGAATAATTGCATTTTCATGATAGAATTTTGATTGATAAGATCTATACGAGTTTAGGTGGGGAGTATGTAGAAAAAGAATTACAGTTAGATTGGCGCTATGTAATTTTGACTTCTACTTCTACTCCCAGAACACATTTTTGTTTTGCAAATAGAACGCAACGGAACGTTGCTTTAGAGTAGAATGATTTGTCATGTTATAAAGATGTGACGTTTTAACGTCGATAATAGAAAATGAAAGTGGAGCATTGCGTCTAGTATAATGATTTAAAGTGTTGTAAATATGTAATATAAGCAAACCCCGCGGCTTTGCTCGCGTAATAATTGAAATATACCAAATGATATTTATGTCTAATTTTTATTAGAAGAAATTATACTTTTAGGAATAATTTAAAAATTACCAAATAAGTCACAGTTTGACTAAACTTCATTATTACACTACATTAGGCAGAAATGAGACTTAATAAGAAAAACTAAAACTAATTCTAAATAAATGATAATTTAGAATGTATTTTGAAGTTTTTATGCTCATTTCAGTATGCATTCAAAGTTTTGAATTTTTTAGATACTATCTTCTTAGTACACATTTACATCTTAAAATTAACCATCATGCCAAATTCCAATCTTCTTATCTAACGGTGTACAAACCTCTCTGGTGGTAGTAGCACGAACATAAAATGCCTATGTTGAAACAGGGACTATCACCATTAATTTGCCAACATTAATTTCGAAATTGGTTTGGTATGTTCTAATATTCCACAGAAAACGTAATTTAGAAAGTTTCTAAAGGCTTTTTTAGAACGTTTGTTGCTCCTGCCAACCCGAGGTGGTAGTGGCACTGGCATAAAATATAGCTTGTGTAGGATCAGAAACTGTCACCATTGATTCGCAACCATTACTTTTGGAATCGGTTCACTATTTTTTGAGATTGCGTAGAAATCGTAATTTAGGACATTTTTAGAACCAGTTTCCCACCTTTCCTTCGCTTCACTCCTTTTAAATTTCGAATTTGCTTTCGACTGTTCTTAGTGGGGGCATTTATGTTTTATAAGTAACTACCATGCCATATTTCAAGTTTCTAGCCTCTTCAGTATCACAGAAATCGCAATTTATAATGTTGTTTGGTCCTACAACCCTCTAGTGGTAGTGGCACCGACATAAAATATAGCATATATTTGAGCAGGTTATATCACTACCACTTTGCAACCATTATTTTTTAAATCGGTTTGGTATTTCATAAGATTGCATAAAAATCACAATTTAGAACGTTTTTAGAACGCATTTCGCTCGCTTCATCCTTTTAAATTTCGAATTTTCTTTCGATGGTTCTTAGAAAGCATTTGAATCTTTTAAGTAATTAGCATGCAAAATTTCAAAATGTTAGACTTCTCAGTATGACAAAAAACGCAACTTAGAACATTTTTTGCTCCTGCAATCCGCAGATGGTAGTGACAACAACATGAAATAGAGCCTATGTTGTATTAAAGGGCTGTCATCATCAATTTCCAACCATTACTTTTAAAACTGGTTTGGTACTTCCTGAGATTGCGTAGAAATCGCAATGTAGAACATTTTTAGAACGATTTTCGCGCATTTTTATCCCTTTTAAATTTCGAATTTTTTTAGGAAATGTTCTTAGAGACCATTTATATCTTATAAGAATCTACCAAACCAAATTTCATGTTTCTAGGCCCTTCAGTAACACAAAAATCGCAGTTTTAGAACGTTTTTTGCTCCTGCATCCCCTTTGGGTTAGTGGCATCGACATAAGATATAGTCTATGTTGGAACAGTGACTAACACCATTATTTCGATACCATTACTTTTGAAATTGGTTCGGTAGTTCCAGAGATCATCCCTACATATAAGCAAACAAGCAAACAAACTTTACTTCTTTACAATATTAGTTTAGATAGTAACTGTAAATATTTTTACTTTCATTAAAACGTTTCATTAAAAGAATATTCGGCGCCAAGATTTACTGACTTTCGATTTGACACCAGACGTGTAGTTGTTTATTCACTCTCCAGATAATTATATTAGAATGCCTTTGATATATTACTTACGATTCGAAATAAGATATGACATAAAGTTTTACAGTATCCTGATCGTGATTTTTTTTTCAGTGTGGCAATAGTAGGAGAAAGTAGGATATAGCCGCTCAGCGGGTAATACCGCTCACTCCAATATCTCTAAACAGAATATAATTGAAAACGTGCGATCGGTACCGGCACCTAGCGAACTTCATCGTAACTTCCCAGTAAGTATATAGTAACCGTCGGAAGGAAAGTACTTTTGTGTTCTCACGTTATTAGTTTGCAGTTGTTTTATTATAAAATTCTACAACAGCAACTTGAAGATAAGTGTACATTATTATTTTCAAATGCTAATTCCCTCATTATGTCTACAAAGTATATACATTTAGCTGTACGCTCATGCTTTTATTTATTTTTGTAGTACGTCGTTACGCCAACTGTAATGCATTAAAATCCAACATGGCTATGAAGGGCAATGGCACTAATGTGGAATTCGAAGCGATTTTGCCAGTGGGCTACTTTTTTAAAATTCAAATTTCTTGATTGACACCACTTTTTTGAAATGGTAAAATTACCCTTTTTTTCGCCTTAATTATTATGTCATTAAGCAAGGTCAATTTTACGATTTCAAAAAAGAGGTGACAATCAAAAAACCTGAATTAAAAGAAATGTCTGGAGACAGAAATCTGCTGTTTTTGCGGAGAATTCGGGAGAGATAACGAAACGTGGTTTCGCTGCACAATATGTGGAAAGTGGCATAAAGTCTGCTGTGATGTAAATAGCCCACACAACTACATATGTGACTTTTCTCGTACTTCAATGTTGTATTCAAATTTTGAGTGCCATTACCCTACCGTGTCGGGCATTACCGCTCAATGCATGGTTAATTATATAAAACGATAAAAAAAATTCCTAAAACTTTTATGCAAATTAGTTGATTTCAAATTGTTCCTTATGCTTTGGACTTATACTGCGTTAATAAAATATTGATTTTTTGTATAAATTTGACTAGCTATTCATGTTTTCCCTTAAGTGAGCGGCATTACCCTACTTTCCCCTATATATTAAAATGATTACTCATTTGATTTCATTTTTTTTTTTAAATCAAAAACATAATTTTTTGAAAGTTTAACAGTCTTAAGTTTTTTTTAAGAATTCGGTTTAGTCTTTATAAATTACTGCACAAATTTATTCGAGAATTTTAACTTTCAAGGGGAAAAATATGCTCTCAATGCATGCAACGTCATTCAATTTATACTATCTGTTCAATTTTACATTACAACAAATAATGTGAGATAATTTACAATCGAAAATTTAAAATTGATAAAATAGATTATCTCCAAAATTCTAAGCTTTTCGAAATGTGGAATGCCGTTCCAAACTCCGCCCGTAACATTTGATAGTTGTTATATTTTCTAGAAAAAAAAAAAAAAATAAATAAATAAAAAATAAAATAAAAGTTGTATTTTCTTCAACAAGCATTAGCTATTAGATACTTCTGTTTGATATTCTTTTGTATTCTATTTCATGACTATTTACAATCTAAGGGAAATAAAAAAAAGTAAAAAAAAAATCAGCATTACCTTCGCATCATGCTGATTGGAATACAGATAAGATTTTTTTCTTGTGTAGGCACGTGATTTCTACACGAGTTTTTAATTTACGAGCAGCACACGATAGTGTGGAGGCCTGATTCAATCAGCTTTGATAAAAATATAAAAAAAGCACCGTTATGTATCGTTCACATAACATCACGTCCCCACAGATAGAGAGAGAGGGGTAGTGTGGTTGATTTTTTTTTCTATCACATGCCAGTCTGCTGGGAGAAAGTTTTAGCCTACAAAAAAATTCTAAGAGTTTCCACAAATCTCTAGGTAGAAAAGGAAACAGTTTTTTCGGGTTTTGTGCAAAAACAACGTTTTTCGTCGCCTTAACTTTAGTGGGTCAATGTCGAAGGCGACTGCTATAGGAAGCTAGTCGCACTTACGAAACAAGACACATCGACAATCTGAGCTAAACGAGCAAGACAGTACGCGAGATCGAATTCGGCAAACGAGACGGTGAGACAGAATAGAGAAGTGGTGAAAAAAAAAGGGTAGCAAACCCCTGCGCGAAATTGAAATATGACACCGCAGTATATTTTGCGGCTTTAACTTTCTTATAATATAGCGATCTCTTTTGGTTTTCTGAAGAGCCTGTTGCGTCCACAACATGATTCTACCCCCCTCCTCCCCCCTAACTTCTTTCTTTTCTGATCTTTGTGAAAATCAACCCCGCATTATTTTCATTATTCCCGTGAGATTAGATTTCCACGGAAAAAGAAGAGAGAAGGTGGGGTAGTGGGGAAAAAACTCTTACAAGCAACAAGTTTTTGGTAAAAATTTTTAAACAGTATCGGGTAGAAAAAGCAAGAAAAAGTGTAGAAATAAAAAAAAAAATGGAAGGCCGAAAGGGTGCGAAAAAAAATGTATACATCTCAAAATTTTGGAATCAGAGAAGTAAAAAAGGAGGGCTGCATGTTCTTTTCCTCAAAATTCGTTTGATACAAAAGGCGTAGAATTGAATTTCCAGGAAGCTGTCTCAATGTTCATTCCGAATGTCACATTGCAGGCATGCGTGGAGGCGATTTTTTTTACACAATCTACCTGAGAAATGATGTGAAAAACTAATCCAACCTTTGTATCTGTCCTGTCCATCATAATGCATTCCTACTGAATACAAATAAACTAAATATAAATGTATAGCGCATGTGCCTTATGAAGTAGGCGATGGCGGAAAAAGTTTACTACCTGTGGAAATAATCCTGTATTCTATTAGATGACAGGTTATCAACATTTTGCTTTATTGTGGTCTTATCAAAAATTTTAATTCGCATCCGGCTGCTTGCTGCACGTTCACAACATGAACTTATAGCGTAATTGACGAACTGTTATGAATGACGGAAAACAATATTTTCGTATGAATGTAAACATAAAACATAAAGTTTTAATTATAACCCCCCATCTTTCCAGGCAAGTGGTTGAGTTATGGGTCATTATTACGAAAAGGTACAAAATAGGAGGGAAAAAAAAAATCTATTTTAGAGAAGTATGTAAAAAAAAATCTTAAAAATTGCATGAATGTTTTCAATAATGCTTAATAAAAGAACTTATATTAGTGGTCAAGTTTTCTATTTTATTTTTCACAAGTTTTTGATTTTTAAAATTTTGACATGACCACGGAGGCCCTGCGAAGGGACATTTACATTTTAAAATTTAATTAAAGACACAATTAAGTAAAAAAAAAAAAAAAAAAAAAAAAAAAAACTATAGAATATAATTACTAGTTACAATTTAATTATGTAGAATACATTAATTACATATAGAATATTTAATTAATTATTCCCAATGTAGAATAATTTTCTATATTGGGCGTAAGTTGGTACATATATTGATTTTTTATAATTAGACCGTTAACTGTTATTCACACAGAAAGGCAAAATTAGCAAAAAATATGTTATATATATTTTTATATATAAACATATATTAACATATATACATATATATATGTTATATATATGTTACATATGGCCGGAGTAGCTCAGTGGTTAGAGCAGCAGTCTTGTGTACTGTGGTCCCGGGTTCGATTCCTGGCTCTGGCTAATTTTTCACTCCAGTTGGGTTTATTGCATTTATTGTTTGTATGTCTGTATAATATTTATATATACCTTTAACTGTTGAATGCAGGCGTTATTTATGTGTGTTTTAATATATATTGTAGTATGAGTGTTTTATTATTATATTGTTTACGTTAATGTTATTGATATATGTTATTGTTTAATGTAATATTGTTTTAAACTTTCGAATTTAGAGTGCAATTTTCTAAAAAAACATTGCGAATCAGGATTTCATTACTTTTCAGTTTTCTCTTCGTATTTGAGACCTCCTTATACCACATACAATGTTTCATAAAAGACCGATAATCTAGACAATATCTGTAAATATATATATATATATATATATATATATATATATATATTTAGCTTTTTTTCTCACAGAAAACAACCGATTTGCTTATATCACTGAATTCTGTACCCTTGAAAACGTAATTCAATACATAAGTTTTTCAATTTTTTCGGAATCCATATTCTTCTTTTTTTCTTCCATATTAATTCTTGTAATTAAGTATAAGGCACTTTATTTTATACATACAGTTCTATATTATAGGTTTGTGGCATCCATTTTTATTGTCAATTCATTCACAATATTGTGGTTTTTGATGATGGTCGGTAATGTTTAATTAATGGTTATATCTACCCTATATATATAAAATCAAAATCCTAATGAAACGAATTTATGAAACGAATATATGAAACGGCTGAAATGAAATGAATTTATGTATCGATTCTTTGAATCGACTGATTAAACAACTGATTATGTTTCACGGCGATTTCTCCTAAAATATGGAATACTTTGTGATGAAATTAACACCAAAAATCCGTATTGATCCACAGATCTCAAAACTGGTTTTAGAATTTTTAAATTCCAATTAGTTTTCGGAATATTACTTTTTTTCTAATTTTAAATACATTTTTCTAATGATGGCAACTCAAATTTTAATCATAACAGATATATATATATATTTTCATAATTCAGAAAAGGTTACTATTTTAAATTAATTTGGCGACCAGTTTGGCCTCCTTTAAATGTATGCTAAGAACAATGCTTTTTCTGTATTTCGTTATAATTTTATTTAATACAAAACTTTCATTTAAAAATGAAACATTTAAATTGATGGCTTTCGCTTCTTTCTTTATTTTAAAAAAACAAAACGAAAGGAAAAATATTAGGCACAGATGTCATATGCGCACTGGGGTACCTAATTGGCGCAAAAATGGCATTATTTTGGTTGACATGGTAAGCCGGGTATTGTCGTTTATTTAATAATAAATGTTTATTTACTTTTATTTATTTAAATTTATATAAATTATTTTTTTTATAGTTATTAATTATTTTTTTTGCTATTTCCTTTTGAAAATAATTAAAAAATACGGTACAACGTAGTTATTCCGTCAACCAATTTCGCAAATTATATAAATCGCCAAATTGTACAGATTGACAAAATTTTTTTTTAAATAACGAAAGAACAAATAAATTAGTATAACAATTAATTAAAAAAAAAAACTGGAATACTAGAGAACAGGAATTCTGCTTTATCAGAATTTAGTGTCTCCTCCGGCATTTCCATTACTTCATTTTCTTCTGATGGACTGATGGCTTCTATTATTATGAAACAGCCATTATAAATGAAGTGTTAGGTGAAGATGAAAGAGCAGCCTAAAAAAGTTAGAAATCTAATTTTCTGGTCAGAATGGGGGGGAGAAATGGCCATATTTTTTATATTTATAATATTTATATATATATTTATAATATTTATATAATATTTTTTATATTTATATATATAAGAAATGGCCATAATTTTTTACGGCTGCTCTTTCATCTTCACCTAACATTTCATTTATAATGGCTGTTTCATAATAATAGAAGCCACCAGTCCATCAGAAGAAAATAACTCGGTTAAGCGGGACTCTACTGCAGTACAAAACATATTTAAATTTTAAGACTTAAATCACACGTTTTATTTTATGTAAAATGACGTCATTCGTATCCGGTTAAGAATTTCACAGACCGACAGTAAAGCATGCATAGTACATCACTATCGCGAAATAATGCACAAATGCAGCAAACAGATATCGTCATTCAAGAAAATCGAAAAAAAAAAAAAAAAACCGAAAAAAAATCAGAAGAAAATAACTCGGTTAAGCATTACTCTACTGCAGTACAAAACATATTTCAATTTTAAGACTTAAAGCACACGTTTTATTTTATGTAAAATGACGTCATTCGCATCCGCTTAAGAATTCGATCTACTCTTAAACATCTGCAGTAAAGCATGCATAGCACATCACTATCGCGAAATAATGCACAAATGCAAAAAAATATTCCGTCTTTCAAGGGAAAAAAAAGGCGATCTAATGATTCATAGTTACTTACAATTAAATATAGTATATAATAGCTCCATTGTTTTAACAGAAATCATTTGTTTATATTTTTTTCAAAATAGCACGTATTTTAATTACATTTTCTTTCGGTTGTTATGAGAAAATGGCAACAAAAATATATAATTACTATTTTAAAACTATTTTTCCTTTGCTTTCTACAGAAATGGATAAAATGCCGTTGCCAATATTAAGCAAATGGCTCCAAAAACTACAAAAAAATTAATATTTCAAAAACAAATGGAGATACAGTTTTCAAACAAAGTGCATTTAAAAGAACTTTTTTTTCCAATACGACGGTATAAGAACTGAAAGTGTGCGATGCTTAGAAGTTTAAAAAATTGCTAAAGAGTATTTAATCGTAATGATTTGTTTTTTCAACTAGCCTTGGTAAGCTAACGTTATTTTTTGCACACAAAATAAGCTGGGAGAAAGAAATAGCATACCGGACCGGAGGCTAATAAAACGTCGACTAAAAAATCACTTGATGACGTAAACATGTGTAACTTGCTAAAAGTCAAGTGAATGTGACATTTTCGATCAACCATTATTGGCATTTAATCTTATAGTTCGCGATAGATTTTTGGTCGACGGGATAACTAAGTAGTACCAAAAATACATATGTAAGTGGTATTCGAAAACGAGGCTTTCGCCAAATTTTCGTAAAAAAAAAAAAAAAAAAAAAAAAAAAAAAAAATCGTGCCAAACATGCGGTGCGTATATGATATCTGGCGAAATATTAAATTATGTAACAAACCATGACATTTAATTTCAACTTCAAATCAATGTTTTAATTTACCACTCGAAGAATAAAAAAATTCTAACTGGCGAGTTGCAAAAAAGATATTGGCGAGATTTGCACCCGGCTTTTTTTTCTTTCGGCACAGATGTCACGGCCCATATTGGCGCGATTTTTTTCTGACGCCAATGTTATATACGCAACGGGTACTTAACTGGCGCCAAAGGATCGTTATTTTGCTTGATACGGTAAGCCGGATGTTGCTGTTTATGCTGTTGATGCGTTCCCCAAATTGGCGTTGGAAAAAAATTGCGCCATATGGGGCCGTATATGACATTTGTGCCAAACCTTCATATGAAAGGCGAAGGGATCAGACCGTATTTGTTTATGGTATTTGATGACTTGAACTATTATAATATAGATGAAATGATGGGGATAGAATAATATTTGGCGACTTATCACCAGTGCCTGGATAACATTAAAGTATCAAAATGGCACCTAGAGAATATATAAAACGAAGTGTTCCGCCAGGAACTGTTGATGATAGTCACATGATTTAGGCTATTATTATAGAGATTGTTTTAGAATATCGGGAGACAAAGACTCTGAATACTTAATTCATTTTATTTTAGCTTCTTTTCAAATGTTTAACTGATCCTCTTTAATCAAAAACGAAAACAACCATTGGATGTCTTAACAGCAACTGATTCGCCCTTGAATTATTGCAATCAAAGGGAATTGAATGGAAACCCGTTTACAGGGAGATCTGCACAGCTTTTTTCAGTATAATTTAATCTTCTCTAATATTTTTAAAACCCATCAGATTAGCATGTTTTTTGATATTTAGATTCTGCGGTGTCTGAACGGGGGTTGGCGAGCGTAGCTTGCAGGGGGCAGAGCCCCCTAGTATATATATATATATATATATAGTTCATGTTCCCGGAGGAGACAAAAATCTGGTTCTAAAATGGTGTATTTCTAATAAAATCATAAGACGGAACGCAATATTTCACCGTGATTCAAACATAAAATATGTAATATGAACTTTAAAAAGTTCACTGTTTAACTTAAAAAGCGTCTAATGTAAAATTCATAAACTGCGATTTTATATTAAAATGGTGATGAACTATTATATGGGATCGTATTATTTGATCTAATCAGTTTCCTATAAACATTTCTGTCAATGTTGTGGTTTTCGTTGTGATGAACTATTATATGGGATCGTATTGCTTACGAGCTTTACGTACGAGCTTTTAAAGTATGTTCAGATAAATAAATAGAAAAAGAGCTTAATACCAACACAGATATCGCTGAAGAAAACGGTTTTTCAACAACCCTCATTAATAAATTTATCTATGAATTCAGTTTTCACGAAAATATAAAAAAAGTATCGTCAAAGTACTTTGGTCCATTCTATAAAAAAAGTTTTTATTCTTTGTATTGAACAAACAATACAAGATAATTTGGAGTTTTTGCCCTTGAAAAATATTTTATACCCTATTATAGTGTATTTGAATAGTTTGGGGGTAATTAAATTTTCTTTAGTGGATTCTTCACTTGATGTGTTTGTAAACAACTGTTTTCGTGTGTAAATTTTTGCTCTCTAAACTTTCTATAGTGAAACGATCTGGATAAGAGCTACAAATAAGATAAGTATCAAAATATTACATTTAGTAACCTGTAATTCACGTGTGATCATTGTTTTTCCTTTAACTATTTATTTTGACAGAAAATTTTTACGTTTTCATAGAGCTAACATGAAAACTAGCATTTCGGGGCTACTTTGAGCCAGGCCTTTTTTGGTCCGAAAATAGCCCCAGTTATTTAGAAATGTCTTTTATACAATGAAATCTTTTAAAACATGTTTTAAGTAACATTTTTTTTTCAAATGTTACTGTAGCAAAATGTTACATTAATTGTTTTTGTTCCAGTTGCTGAGATAACATGACGAAAACTATTTCTCGTTTCTTTAATATTAACGATTGGTTTATTGTATTTAAAAGTTAAAAAAACAAAAACATTTGTTTATCGAGTTTACAGTGTTAATTTATTAGCAAATGCTATTGCAAGGGGGTTTCAATAAAAATGTATTCATTTACATATGAAATGTATTCATTTTGTATGAAACTAAGTGAATGGACCAAAGAAGCCCCCAGCAGGGGCCACTTTGTTTCAAAACTTTAAAAATAGTTAAAAAATAAAAAAATAAAAAATTTCCTCTTTAAAACCATACAGTTTGCTTCATTGTTTCATGTTAATTGTTTACAACTCTATTTTGACGTTGAAAAATCACATATAATATTTTTTAATAATGGAAATGTGAGTGAAACAAGGAAAAAGTGGCCCAAAGTAGACGTTGACGGTAGACGTTGACGGACCCAAAGTTGATGGTAAACCATACAGAAATAATATATAAAAAGTGGCCCAAAGTAGACGTTGACGGTAAACGTTGACGGACCCAAAGTTGATGGTAAACCATACAGAAATAATATATAAAAAGTGGCCCAAAGTAGACGTTGACGGTAAACGTTGACGGACCCAAAGTTGATGGTAAACCATACAGAAATAATATATAAAAAGTGGCCCAAAGTAGACGCTGACGGTAAACGTTGACGGACCCAAAGTTGATGGTAAACCATAAAGAAATAATATATAAAAAGTTTACTTATTTTCCTGGCCTGTACGAAAAGTTAAGATATACTCTACGGAAACACAATATAAATTTAATAGTCTGTCCACCAAGAAAATTAAAAGAGTTAATTTGTACGAAAATATAGGTCCAATACCGAAAGATGAATTAGTTGGTGTATATGCATTCCTTTTAGAACTGATAGCAATAGAATAAAAGAATACATACACTGCCAGAAAAACTCATCAATATACACTAAATTCTTCTTCATTTTTTAACAAATAATTTCCGTACTCCTAAAAAACATGTTTTATTCGTGAATTCTCTCTGAACGTCTAAAAAAGAGGGAGAAATTCCGTTTATTCCCAGCACGCATGCGTGTTGGGTCTATTAGTAATAAATTCGAATTCATTTTAAAAATGAAAAACCAAAAATTCTATCAATTAAAATTTCTAATTTAATTAAAAAAGACAAAAAAGTTTTCGAATTTAAAAATAAATAACAATTACTTTACTCATTCATTCAAAAGTACTCACAATTTATTTTTTAAAGTTGAATAAGTTCAATAAAGTTAAATAATGTTGAATTTGTAAAGTTGTTTATAAATAAATATTCGCATTTAAAATATACTTTAAATGAACGTATTTTAAAAGATATTTTAATTAAGAAAATTAAATGGAAAAAAAATCGATATTACTCAAAGAAAAATCTTATCGAATAAAAATATAATAATCGTATTTTACCTCTAGCAATCTACGTAAAAATATTTGGCTAAGATGTGTTATTATCCCACCCTCCGCGATGTTGAGTATTTGGCGATTTTTACCGCTCTGGCAACCCCGGCGTTTGGCGTCTAGTAACTTATTATGGCAACCCCCTTTTTTACGACGCGAGAGCGTGAACATTCATGTTGCTGACGGTTGGTTGACTCTTGTACCAGATACTCTTTGATATCGTGTTCTATGGCTGTCTTTTTATTTTTATGTTAAATTTATTGGATGTATTTCATTGACTATAGTTTCTGTAGTCCGTTTAAACGCTTTTGCTGAAGTAATTAAGAAATATGAGGAAATTTTGACATGAAAGGGGGGTTTGTTTATAGCGTGTCAATGCGTATTAAGCCTATTTTGGAAAATGACGGCGGTGTTATATTTTGTGCTGTAGGTTTCAAGAAAGCAGATGTCTGTTAAGGTATGTTGATAATTTTATGTATATTTTGTTGCTTTAAGAGTTTTTTACATTTTGAGATTGCTACAAAACGAGAACTACTGAATTTTGAGAATGCTATATTGCGAAAAATGCTGAATTCGGCGGTGTTTTTTTTTTCGGAAAATGAGCGCGAAGCGCTCATACAACTATTGCTGATTGCCACTTTAGCGAGTCTCGTTTTTTAGGTATATTTTGCTGTTTTAAGAGTTTTTTACATTTTGAGATTGCTACAAGACGAGAACTGCTAAATTTTGAGAATGCTATATTGCGAGAAATGCTGAATTCGGCGATGTTTTTTTTTTCGTTAAATGTGCGCGAAGCGCTCATACAAGGAATACTGATTTGCCAGTTTAGCGAATTTTGTTTATTATTTACATTTTATTTTCGTTGAGCCAAACATGCGTAGAAACGGGTGCTTGGCGACATTTACTACTTGGCGGAAAAGGGGTTTTCTCGCCAAAAAAATCCAAGATGGCGGAGGGTGGGATAATAACACATCTGTTCCAAATATTTAAAATTCATATTTTTATGCTATATTAATACTAAAGTATAAAAACCCCAGTCACAATCTCATTAAAAACGAAATCTTCCCGAAATGAACTTCAAAATTAAAAACTTTTTAAAGAAATTGATCAAGCCATACCCATAAGAAGCGAACATATATTTACTTCAAAGCGTTTCCCTGCTGTACAGCTACAGCTCAGTGCTAGCGTGTTTGCCTAGCAAAGCTGCGATGGATGGTTCGAATCCAACGTCAGCTGCTTTTGCATTTTCCCAACTTTCTTCAATTAACGGATATTTTACCTCCTGTAACGGAGGGAAAAAAAAACGGATATTTGTCAATTCACGGCAAAATGCCGGCAGCACTGCTGCCAGTAAAATTTCCGTGAATTGAAGACAGTTTTTTTTTTAGAGTGTAGGAATGACCAAACGAAAACTCAAAGAAAGAATCAAAGAGCATAAAGCAGATACAAAATTTTGTCGCCAATCTACAGCTCTCTCTCGTTTAAGTTTCAGTGAATTATAATCATGCAAAAATTATATACCCAACATCCAATTATTACGCATCCATTATCAGAGAATCCAAAGAAATCTTGTGTAAAAACAATCAAGTATGTAACGACGCCCTATCATGCAATATCACCAATTTATGGTTCAATATCCTGAAAATAAATTCTGAAAACTGGAGCAAAGTGACGTATTAAAGTTTGTGGTACGGCAGTTAAATATTTCTTCTACGCAAATTAAGTTTGAAACACTACGACTTCGACTGTTCAGCTACACATTTAAAATGAAAGTGACGAATGAGAACAGAGTGATGCAATAAAATAAATGGAGCTGCAGTTAATAATAAGATATATTTTCTCTAATTAAATTCAATCCAAGAAACTGCTACTTCTACTTTCAACTCTAATAATTATTGGCTCGCTCATTTTCAAAACGAAGTGACGTATTTGTATAAATAAACGGCATTTAGTTGTTATAATATTCTCTGACGAAGGGCTTGGGTAAGCCCGAAAGAACTAAGAAGTTTTTAAATAAAATGTATATTTTTAACTTATAATATTTCTTTTATTATTTAGTCGCCTTTTATGTAAAACAGTGAACTTTTTGAAGTTCATATTACATATTTTATAGTGTATTTCTTTTTATTATATGCAATCTTAAAGCTGTCTAAAATTTATATAAAAATTATAAATTTGCTTTTTCTTACCTTATTTATGTTAACAACGGAATATACGCTGAGAACTTTGCCAAACTCTAATGGAACTAGCAAATTGGAAAAAATGAACGAAATGCAAATATGTAGATGGGGATGGGGTATGCGCTAACGATTGTTATTACAGAATATTACGGATCCGGTACTTTTTTAATTACAAATAAAGCCCTGACTTTGAAACCTGTACAAATACACTTTTGCATAGCGTTTTCAAACTTTTGGAGAAAAAAATTATTGGACTGTTTCATGATTTTTGTGTGGTATTCAATAATAAAAATTGTAGTAACTTTGTTTATTAAACTGAAAAACGAAGTTGCTGTATAATATCAAGCAATCGTTAATGGACTAACCTTATAAATATCTTCAATCAATAATTGCTAATCTTTATCAAGAATCAAAATTTGGGTACGGTATAATTAAAATTCTTTCATCTTCTAATATACAAAGGTTCCGGGAGGGATCGGTTATAAGCGCTTTATTCCATTGTCTGCAAATGACATCCGGTCATTAGAAGCTATACTTTGTTCCTAAGTAAGAAACTTAAAGTCATAATTTAATGCACAAATACTTTAATTACCATTACACTAAACACCTGAAAACATAGCAAACGATTAATTATATATTTATTTACAACATTATTTCTAACAGAGGAGCATATTACTCTTATCGATATCAAATCAAAATCACATCTTCACAATTCTTATCGGGAAAAAAAATCTCGATCCCTTTGCGCTCATGCGCCTTCAGTTTTTTATTCACAATCACAGGATCAGAGGTACGGGTGGAAATATTATGTAAGCCAAATCCCGTGTTACGTCATCCTCCCATCTTTGAGTTTCAGATTTTGGTACTCAAAACTTCTAATTGGTTTTAGTTTTTAAAATACGTCCATACCCAGAACGACGAACTCAAAAGTCAGATTTACTGTTCAGAGTTGAACCACTCGAAGATCACTGGACTCAGAACATTGTTCCATTTGAATGTTCGTAAACTGATTTCTCGGAACTTCTCTATCTTGTGTTATCTCTAAGTGTATTAATCTGCTAGTCAGTTGTAAAAATTCAACAGTTTTCATTTTTATTTTTACCAAACGAATATGTCGATCTTTAGACGGATAAATTTCAGTTACTTTGGCCAGAGGCTAATCGATTCTTTTGCTACTGCCGGTGGATACAATCACAATATCACCGATTGCAAAAGCGTTTTTTATCTTGTTACGTCTAATGGGTTGCCGTAATTGTGCTAAATATTCTGATCTGAATCTTTTACAAAGATTCTGCGTTAATTTTTGGCAATAAGTATGCTTTTTATTTAATGATTCGGCGTCTAAAATATCAAGATCCGGTGTATTATATTCTTTTTAATTCTTGTAAAAACATGGAGTACAAGGACTAAGTCATTTAAACCTTCCGACACATATGTTAGTGAAAGACTGTTAATGACACTTTCTATGTCACACATAACTGATTGTATTTCTTCAAAATTTAGAGAGCTTTTCCATAAAACTTTTCTGAAGATTCTTTCTGTTATTACAATCAGTCTCTTCCACCACCCTCCTCACCAAAGAGTTGAAGGAGGGATCAATTTTTAAACAATTTTACTAATACTATCATTTCATACTAAATTACAGTTAATATCTTTCAACAAAATTTCGGCTGCCACAAAATTTTTACCCTTGTCCGAATTTATAACAGTCTGTCTACCTCTACGAGCTATGAATCGTCATAAAGTTTGTAAAAAAAACTTCAGTTGTCAAGTCCCTAACTCGAAATGAACGACCCTAAAAACAGAACAAGTACATATCGCTCACCAGTAAGAAAAGTGACACATCTCGCTAATATATGTGTGTCATAGGTATAGTCGTGGAAAAAAAAAAAGTAAACACCCCCAACTAACTCTTCAACAAATTATCGTAGACGGACGTTACTGGTACCGAACGATTTGAAATAAAGTCTACTTTTAAATGATGTATACAAAATTTGCTTAGGGGGTCATATACATATTAAATCAAACTCACACCTCATTTTTTTCAATAGCAATACCCAATTTTAACAAGATACTTCAAATCTTCGGTTCAAACTATGCCTAGACACCAAATTTCAAGTCATTTGAATGATAAGTGTTTGAATTATAAACATTCAAAATTAAGTGCTTGTAATGTTAAATTACATTTTCATATTTTTATTTATATCTCCTGAAATTATGCTCTTAATGTGCTAATTTTTTGTGTAGCAATAAAACTAATACGTCCAAACATAAATACGCTGAATTTGCAATTTTTATAATTTTATGATATGAATTATGAAATTAATATTCGAAAAAATTATAAATTGCAACCTTCAATTTTTTTGATGGATTAAGATTTATTAAGTCCTGCTTTATGAAAATCTAAAATTTCACATTTTTCTTCCAAATAGTTTTCAAATTATGCTTAAAAAACGGCAAAATGATGGTTTAAGGCACCGTCTATTATAGAAGTGAGTAGATATTTTGAAATTTCTTCTGCTGCCTTGTTATCTAACAGGCTTCATTGACTGCTTAAGGTGCCTTGATCAAGAAGGGGACTCTCTCGGTTAGAAATCGAGTTCCCAACTTCAATTTGGATACAGCCCTTAAAACACGCTCGTTTTAAAATAATTAATTTCTCGGAAACTTATGGTACGAATTGCATAAGAATTTGTTTTTAGGCTAATTGAAGGGTGTAGAGTTCATTTATGCTGTCAGAATCGGGTATTGCCATTGAAAAAAATGAAGTTAAGGTTCACTTTAATACGTAGATGGCCCCCTAAACAAGTTTTATATACATCATTTAAAAGTAGACTTTACTTCCAATCGTTCGGTACCAGTAACTTTCTTCTACGATAATTTGTTGCGTAGTTAGTAGGGGGGGGGGGTTACCTTTTTTTCCACGACTGTACATCTTGCTACTGGCAAAGTATTATTTATGTCTTTGTACGGAAAACCTCTATATTACAAATATTACTACGGAAAACCTGTGTATTACACAATGTGTCACTTTTCCATTACAGAAAATGCGCAGTGATGAAACAAGAAAAACGACGTTTTCCATAAGCTCATACTCGAGCAATTTATAAAACTCTTTATTGCCTTAGTAATAAAAATATGAAAATTTCCTTATTTGGCAAAATCTCGCTGTGTTGATGATTAATATATTGTTAATTGATTAGTAGTTAGGCCACAGATTAATAGATACAACTTTACAATTTGTGAGCTAGGTAGTGATGTTGTCGAATGCCGTTTTTGGAATGAATATGAGGATCAACGCGGAGCAAATAAAATAGGTGTTTGTGTATGTATTTACAAGACATTGCTTTACGTGTTGACGGTGAAAATTTAGAATTAACTTTTTACTGTGATAATTGCAATGAGAAAAATAAAAATAAATATACCATTTTATTATTCATGCATTCTGTTAAGGAACTAAAAATCAATATAATAACAATAAAATTCGTCATCTGTGGACACATGTAAAATGAAGGCGATGTTGTCCATTCAGTAATAGAGAAACAAATTAAAAAAACGGTCAAGTGCCCGTATACTCGCGCGCAGAGGGTTCCTTACAATAAATATATAAATTATCAACTGTATTGTAAAAAGAAAAGAAAAAAAAAAACCTTTGCTAAAAGAATAATAGGACTTTGTAAAAAACTATTCAACGTACGGTTGAGTATAGCTGTATATACTAGAAAAGTATGAATGAGTATACCATAAAAGTTCAAAGAGATATGAAGTCTAAATAATATCAAGCTCCTTTTTTTTTAATTTTATCCTAATCTGTTTATGGTGAGCTTAATTCGGTACTGACAATAAAAGTAGTGCATATTTAAACTTCATTTGGAATTTCATAAAACTAAATTCAGCCTCGTAATAATCTTTTCTTTTTACAGTGTAGCTAAAACAAAACCCTTGTTCAAAGCTTAAACTTGGCATTCTGCTAAGCGCGCTTCGAAAGGAGATCGCAAAGTTGCAACACCGCCTTGGTCCGTGCCGTGTTTTTCCAGATAGGTTTTTAATTAACTTTTAAAGACACGGGAGGCGTATGGAGAGATCCGCTCAATGCAAACTAGTCGCGAATCCCATAGTATTTATGTGATTAATTATAATTAAATTAGTCTGTTATTAACAATTTGACGTTTATTGCTTTTATATTGCTACTGGGCATTGCATTATACAAATATATCATTAAAAGTTGTTATCTGGTCTTTAAAAGCCGATAGCATATAGAGTATGCCGCACTTATCATTATGTATGTCCAAACCGTCCGTGTCTTTAAAGGTTAATATCTGGCTAATCACAGACGATTTTTTTTCCGAAAAACATTATCAACAATGCTTTTATACTTCTGCTGCGATAGGTACCTCCAGCGCTCCCAACACCTTTGCCGAATGCCTGCAAATCAAAATTTGTGTGTAACAGATAATTTTCCTGCAAGATTTAAATAAACTTCTACTACCTCTAATTTATCTATAATTTTAGTTTCAGTAGATTCGGAAACATAGGGAGGAAAGGAAACATATTTTTGCACTGCATTTTCGACGATATCTCTGAAAATATAATACCTAAAATTAAAAGAAATGTATTTTTGAGTTCAGCGTTACGAACGCTTTCACATGATACCCCACACGATATACAAAGAAAAGATTTTTCTTTTCAAGTAACTTAATGAGCCCCTCTACATTTTTCCTAAATATATTTCTGAATATTTAATAATCTGTAAACATATAGGTCAATAGTCTTTATTACTTCCCTCAATTTGAATTTTCCACGTTCCATACTTTACGAGTAAAATGGCTGTGACAGACAGACACAGAAGAGATCTTATAATGTTTCCGTTTTTACTTTTTAAGTACAGAGCCCTAAAAACAAAAACAAAAAAAATCAGCCAAATTTACACCCCTCGATAGTACGTGAGATTGATTAGAACGCCAAAAAGACGGGCCTCATTTTTTAGTGAATGAGTTAATTTATTCTGATTTTTTAGATTTAAAACGATTGAGTAGCGAAATGGGATGTACTTAGAAATTATTTGAAAGATAATGAAGGTAACGTTCTTCAGTTTTCTAGAATCAAAATTTTGATAAATCAAAACCTTTCTTTATCCAACGTAAAATATTCTTATGATCAAGGTGATTTTTCTGAGTTTGAAATTAAAGCTAGAAGTAAAAGAAAGCTTTTATCTTTACATAAAGGATATTCGAAATCTTTTCTTTTGAGTGAACGGAAGAAACAAGATTGCTTGTTTTTAATTGCTTCTAAGCATATTCCTCAAAGTTATGTTTATTTTTTTCTACGTTATAACATTCACAGTGTAGATAAAGGACTGTGTAGCATCCATACAGAACTTTTTAGTTCCAGTTCGAGAAAGTCCTATAAATGCTGCAATATTCATTTTTATAAGAATAACAAATTTTAAAAAAAGAAAAGATAAAACAACTTATCTAGTTTTTCATTTTAAATTAAGTATTTTTTAAAAATCTGTTATATTTTTTATTCTTTTTCTTTTTCAAAAGTTTGAATAAACTACAAAACAAACGCAGTAATCTGTTCCTGCTTTAGGAGAAAATAACTCTGAAAACTGAAAGAACATATTATTTTTGAATTGTTACTAAAAAACCTCAATAGTAAATAGTTATTATTATTAAAGCATAACTAGTAAATAGTTATTATTATTAAAGCATGAAAATTAACTTACCTACTTTTTTTATTTTCGATTGTTATAGAAAATATTGTGATGACGTAATTACGTCTATGTGATTTATTAATTTAATAATCAGATCTTGTATATTTATTTTGTATATTTATTTTGTAGTAACTACAATTTTGTTTCGCTGAAAAGCAATTATAAGGTTATAGTTGCATAATAATTATAAAAAAAGTTTTGAAATATGCTTTTTCTTTTGATTCCTAGAAACCTTGTTAGGATTCTGTGATGGTTGAGTCTTATATTGATGCAAACTAATATTTTTGATAATGATTGATAATTTATTAAAGTTAAAACATTGAGATTAAAAAAAGGAACATTTTTGTACGTACTATTTTGAAAGGCGACTGGAATTTGACAAATTGGTGCAACAAGAAAAGTGTCACAACTTAATAAGTTGTTACATTTATTAGGATGGGGGACGGGGGGGGGGGTGTTATAAATTTACTAAATCCACCCGATCTCTTTTAAGTCTTGATTCTTAAAGGCTTTATGCATTTTTTGTACATTTTTCAGCTGCATCCAAAGTTAAATACTATTGTTTTATGTTACATTAAAAAAATGCGAAACTTCATTTGCCTCTCCTGTAAAATTTACTTTTGTCGAGATGGGCCACTTTTCTTGCAAGTGAGCGATATGACTAGAGACAAGCCAAACCTTCTGATTTTCTCGAAGAATAAGAGGACCAACATAATCTATTCATTAATTTCAAAAATAGCTACTTCTCTAACCCTGTTTTCCGGCAAGGGAGGGGTGAAGATTTCTATTGGTTTAAAATAATATGTTTTGCATTATACGCAGGCTCTAATAATTCTTCTAATAGTTTTTCTGAATTTTAAGATCCAGAAATGTTCTCTTAAAGTGGACATCATGATTTGTGACACCGCATGACCGAAGTTTAAATGCCTTGATCGAATTAATTTACCGACTACAGGATGTTCATTTGGTAATACTATAGGGGATCTGAAATTCATAAAGTGTTCTCTCAAAAGTATGCTTGATTTCAACCTCAAAACTCCAGCAGAATCTATCCTGATCTAAAATGTCCCTGCTCCTCCGTAGTTTAAATACCAAATATCTATTTTCTCTCATTTTCGCGCAGTTTTTGAAAAATCTGTATGTCCAAGCAATTATTCTTAGCAATTTATCGTAAGAAGAATTCTATCATAAATTTGTTGAGTTTGAATTTCTTTATTGGAGGCGCTAACAACTGACTTTTTTCTTTCTGCATCTAAAATTTCAGACTTGACTGGCTTTCCCAACTATTACGGACCCTCCCGCTATTTACATTTTGTTAAAACCTCACTATTTTAGTACAACCCCTCCAGGGCCAGTTACCTGGATTCAAATGACCAAAAATAAAATTCCAAATTTCAGAATCACTTAATAAACGTATTTTTCAGAACCGGTTATAAACTGAAGGTGCCCAATTTTCATTTCTTCTAATCCAGTAGAGGGCATTTGCCGAATGGGTCCATTAAAAAATTGAAATATTATTTAATCTTAAATCTGTTTTAACAATATTTTCTAATACGGTTCCAATATTACAAGCAAATAATTCCAATACCTTGATTGACTCAATGAGGAGTAATGAACTAATAACCAACTATTAATTAACCGATCCCGGCAGGGATGCCCAAAATGTAACAACTCCGTTTATTAAATCGAAACACAAAGTTATTACATAATATCAATCAGCTTTTACTGGGCTAACATCTTAAATATCTTCAATCAATAATTGTTAATTTTTATCAAGAATCAAAACTTAGTAAGATATAATTAAAATTTTCTTGCCTTCTAATATCCAAAGTTGCGGGAGGGATCGGGTATTAACGCTTTATTTCATTGTCTGCAAATGACATCCTGTCATTAGAAGCCATAATTTGTTCCTAAATCACTTAAAGTCCTAAATGAAAAGTTCACAACTTAATGCACAAATATTTTAATTCACATTACACTAAATACCCTAAAAAAAGAAAACGATTAATTATATATGCAATTACTGTTGTAATATATCAAGAAAATTAATCCCCAAGTGAAGATATATAATAATTATTGCAACAAAGTTCTTTCATGTGTCACAATAAATCAAGAAAATCAATCCGTTTGACAGACGAATCAGGAAGTAAGACGTTTATTTATCACTCTTATGCGTAATCATAGTTAATTGTTTCAAGGACATATAAACATTCAAATAGAGACATTCATAAATTTTTGAACATTTTCTTATTAATAACTTTAATATTGCATATAATAAATTTTCCTAAATTGTTTTTTACTTCCTGTTTTAAATATGCGATCTTTTTATGTGTGTATTACGTTTTCAGTTGCTGTTATGATCAGTCTCAATAAGAGACATGCAGCCTTTTTCGCTGCTGCTGTTCAACTAAATTAATTAAACATTTTTCTTTTCTTCAAAAGCAGATCTGTGAAAATGAAGTTACACATAATTAATTATTTCTACACAATTAAATATATTTAAACACAATACAGATTTCAAATATGCTTAGTGTGGTTGCTGATTGCCATAATATAGAAGATAAAGGAAAACGGAAGTCAAATTGGATATCTTAGGTTAAAGGTAAGCAATTTAAACTTACCTATATTATTATTGTTATAGATATAACAGTGTAATTGGGGATAAACGTGCTCACGCCAAATAATATTAGTTAGTAAATATTAAAGATTGCTAACAATTACAGCATTATTTCTAAAAGAGGGGCGTATTGCTCTTATCGATATCAAATCAAAATTACATCTATACAATTCTTATCAGGAGTAAAAACAAATCTCGATCACTTTGCGCGCACGAGCCTTCAGTTTTTATTTCACAATCACAGAATCAGGTATATACAGTCGTGAAAAAAAAAAAGTAAGCAGTCCCTACTAACTCTGCAACTAATTATAATAGAAGAAAGTTTACTGTTACTAAGCGATTAGAAATTAAGTCTACTTTTAAATAATGTACATAAAATTTGCTTAGGAGGCCATCTACAAATCAAAACCAGCCCAAACTTTGTTTTTTTAATGACAATCTTCAACTTTGACAATACATTTTAAATCTTAGGTTCAAACGAAATTTCAAGTCATTTTGATGATCCGTTTTTGAATTATAGACATTCAAAATTTAGAGCTTCTAATGTTAATTTACATTTTCATATTTTTATTAGTATCTCCTGAAATTGTAATCCTACTGTGGTAATTTTTTGTGTGGTTATAGACTCATGTTTGTGAAAACGGCATAGCGTCTAACACGAATGCGGCCACCATGGTATCACAAAATAAAGCGGGATTCGTGAGAATTGTTGCCAATCTGAATGCCCAGTCTCTATGTTCATGAGCACAGTGCAGCCGCAGGCGTCGATGGTTTTGCGTGAGGGGGATACTCTATAAAGGAGTTCTTGCACGCAGCCCATGGTGCAGCAGACGTCTACGAATTGACAAAGCAGACACTGATACACCTGTAGAAGTTGACCGATGTGCTGCCAACTGTCTAGATGAAGCTGCACGGTTCGTCAGCGCTATTCGAACCATGCGTCTATAATCGCGCGTTGACGTCAGCGTTCGAGGTCACCCCCATATTTTCGAGTTGTCCGATCCTCGTTGGTTCACTGCTTCCAAACCCGGATCACTCTGCTGCTGTTACAGATGCGTAACATACATGATTTCTAACATGTATTAGAGATCGCTGAAAAGGGCCGAGCTTTTGGCCCTCTGACCAAAAGGAGAGAAATGCTTTCTCAAGAATGCTTTAAATGATCTTTCAAACTATTACAAAGCTAGTAGAGCATAAAATTCTTTACAATTTTGGTCGTAGGCCATATTTTATATAATTAATCGTTTTGGAGATAGAGCGTGAGGAGTGAGACCCATACTAAACTTGATCGCGAGTCTTAAGAAACAGCACAGCTCGTACTTCGGATCTAATTGACCATTGGCTTAACTTATATTGATGCAAGCATCTCTCATGTTTGATACTTTCGCTTAACAAAGGGATACCAAAAGTTATCGGACACTTAGAAAATTCCAAACAATTCGAATAATTAAAAAGTATCAAAAGAATTTAAAATGATTTCTGTAATTGCAATAAAATGCTATGTATTTTTCCGGGATCAAAAACAAATTTGATTTGTAAAATTACTAATTTATTTGAAAAAGTTAAAAAATAATAACACGTCCTCGGATACTTGTGAAACTTTAAACAAAACCATCTATCATGAATACAAAAATGAAATGTATTATATCAGGGTTTCTACGCCTCAGTGGGATTTAAATAACTGGTCGGATTTTATCTACCCATAAAAATATTTAGAACAATAATGAAGATCTCAATTCCTTTTTATGCACATCTTAAAATTTTATAAACAGAGATTCATGATTGTGTGTCCCGTGCCTTACATAAAAAAACGCAGGGCCACATATGCCTCGTCGAGTATAGCTAATCCAAATAGAAGGAAATCTATCAGAAATTATTCTGAAATGTTGAATTTAAACGGTTTGACAATCTTTGGCACAATTAAACACTATTCAGTGCTTCATAGAGTTAAAAATTAGAGGCAGATAGGCCCCACTGAAATTGACACCTGTATTTTAAGTCCATTATTACAGTAAAAGCTATATAACGCAAGTTTATAACGCAAGACTTTACATAGTATAGAATTTTGCGTTATACACACTCAGAAGTGAGATACTCAGATTTCACTAAATTTTCTTCGTCTTTGACGAAACCGCTTCTTATGCTCTGAGCGAACATTTTGTCAAATTGTGGAAATTACTTTTTCACATGTTTGAGGATACAAATTTCGCCAAAAGCGCTTGTTCGAAAAGTGCAAAGAAGGGCCAGTTGTGCCACCTATTGAGCCTTTTAGAAGCCTCTGTATTTATCGACAGGGGAAAAAATATGTCGTTTATCTTCTCCTTTAATGTGGTTCGAACTCACTACCTCGGGTGTGAGAGTCTACGGCTTTACCTATCTTACCATTGAGCCCTTGCATGGACGTGATTTTAGATGCACGTATTGGATTTTGCTATGTGTTTTTATTTTATAAGGTAGATTGTAATTTTATCGGTGCTGTTATAATTCCTGCAAGTTTGAATTAATAAGGCTAATTTATTATTATGGTTTTTCTATGGTTAATGAATAATTTGTATATGGCTTGATTAATATAATTTATTAAATAAATTTTCTTTGCTCAATGAATGAATAGAATATGGTCTGGTTAATTTGTTGCTCAGAAATAACAAATTTTGAAGTGCATATTTGGGAGGTTTTATCAATTTGATATTGTGCTTAAGATTTTAACACTTTACTGTTTAGAGGAGAGAGGGATCAGTTATGCATATTTTAAATTTGATTGTTATATGAATACATTTATTAAATTAAAAAGAGCACCTGGAATTTTGAAATTTAATAGACTTAATTTTCTCTTTGAATGATTTTGTAAAACATAGGAAATTTATTCTTTTCGAATTAAACTATAACGAACAAAAACAAACAAACAAACAATAAATAAATAAATAAACATTCCTGAAAACTTTAACAGGTAAAAAAATAGCTAATTCAGAAACAATAACTGTCTATATTTCAGTATTCCCTGAAAAGCGATAAAAAGTGCTGTTTTTTAAATAAATTATGACAGGAATTACATAAACGTATATCTGCTTACTAAAATCGCGGGATTGAAGGAGGTACAGTAGCGCGCCCATCCGCTAACAGCTACCGCAACTGTTTCCTTAAAATGCATTCAGTCTAGCCGCGAGTGACAGTGAGGAAACAGTTTTGTCAAATATTTGAGAGTTTCCGTTTCGTTAAAAATCACGTGATTTTGAGACGAAATGATTGTCAAAAATAACGATATAAAGCCCGAGGATTGCCGAATTTTCAAAAGTAGGAGTTTTATTTCTGAGAGTGTATAGATAATCTCATACATCATCAAAACTTACCTCGTAAACATGGCAAAATATATCTGGAACTTATCAGTATACAGTAGAAGATCTTTAAATTGCATTCGTTGGGATCAAAAGTTGTGCAGATCATACCTTTTTGCATAATATAGATCATTTCACATATTGTTAAATTACCTTATAAACATGATCCAAATATACATGGACAAAATCCTTATATTACTACTTTCCAAAATTTTTTTAATTTAATACTATCAATATTTTCATTATAAAACCTTTAATAAAGGAGATAAAGATGGAATAATATTTGAAACTTAGTCTTCTAGAGGATAGCAATAGATTGCAGGTGCTTCTTAATTGCAAAATTTATTGTTTACTTCACAGAAGTTGTGGGCTGTATTAGAGAATTGCATTATATAGATTTGCGTTATAAAGATCTTCTACTGTATGAGAAATATTTTTTTAAATTTAAAATGAAACATTTAACGCAGTTTAATAAACTGTATAGAATAAATATTCGTCCAGAAAACTTTGGAAAAGTGATGCAATCTGTGGGATTTCAAGGTGAGAGTAAAACTGCACGTCATAATGTCGATCACCACCTTTATACAGTTCCAAGTCAAAATATCAGAATAATTCATTTAATTTGTATTTCGAATTGCATTTAGCTTTATTTTAGTGTAGTATAATTGAAAAAGAACAACGGTTGATGTTCTAATAAACTTGCATGTTATTAAAGAAAATTAAAACTATAAAAGATTAAATTTTGAGTGAATATTGTATTTTTGTCAAATTATTTTCATTATTCAAAATATTAGATACTAAAATAGGTGGTTCAAAAAATTAGAATACTTATGAAGCTTCCTGATTGCAAAAATTAGCTTCTGCGGGACTTCTTCTTAAGCTATAAAAACGCTTTGCATCACCAATGTTTTAATATTGTGTTAAACATGGGTCGTTCGTCCGACATAATGCAGTTTACAAAGCATCGTATTATGGATTTGCATAAAGAAGGTCGTAATCAGCAATATATCGTCATTTACTTAAAATATTCTCAACCAAGGTGATAGTAGAGCAATAAAGAAGTACAGGGCCGAAACTAGGGGGGGGGGGGCAGAGGGGGCACGTGCCCCGGGCGCCGCTTTAACAGGAGGTGAAGGGGGCGCCAAAATGAAGATTTTGTTTGACGTTTGACACAAGAATGTATATATATTATGAAATTTGTATAAAAATGTCTCGCAGCTGGAAAATTTAAAAGGAAAACTGAACCAAATGCATTAAACTTTACAAATAGATAAAAAGATTCATTACAATACAAAATTTCAAAGTATCATGCCTATGCGTTTGCTTTCTATCTTTTAAATCACTTCCTGTGAGGAGAATCCGAGGGAGAATCCTTACCGTTTTTCAAGGTCAGTCTCTATTGTGGGACACCCTACTGTCCACTACGGATAACTACCAAAGGAGAAGTGACCCCTCAGTCTAGATAAAAAAAATTCATGAAAGCTGTTTGTTTTTTTTCCGCTGAACTGTGTTCAGCTTCCTTTCTTTCCTTTTTTTTTTTTTTTTTTTTTTTTTTTTTCCGTCTTGCCATGGGCGCTGACTGCCCAGGACAACGGGAAGGGGAATGCACAGAGTAAAATTCTTAGTAAAACCTTTCTTTTTTAGATATCGACCTCATTTAGACTATGCAAAAAAAAAAAAAAAAGATTAAAAAGATTAAAATGCAATTCTTTTCAATAACTTTTCAAAGATTTTAATGGATCAATGTTTGACAAAGCTGATTACGTAGTTCAGTTTTATATATTTTAAACTAAAAAATAGGTTGTCTGTTAGATATTTAGTAAAATTCTTTTTTGTAAATTTACTTTGTGGTGGAAGGGGGGGGGGCAAAATCTATGTTTGTCCCGGGCGCCAAAAAGGCTAGTTTCGGCCCTGAAGAAGTATTTTAACGACAGACATTTTGAAAACAAGCATCTGACTAGCGACCGAAAGCTAAAAACCACTCAGAGAGACGATACACTGGTGGAAATTGATTTATGAAGAGACGGTTTTTAAACAAAAACTTCTATAATATTCATTAAAAATGAATGAAATTTCATACATTATACATTTTATCCACAACAAATAATTTAGGAAAATAAAATTTCATACATATTAATAAACTAAAACATAAGGTCAAAAATTAGATTTTAGTAACATAAAAACATGGAAATTGATTTATGAAATATCACATTTAATTGTAATTAAAAGTTAGTAAAAGCCACCTTCATTGGTCAGAGTTTCTTTTATTCTAAATGGCATTGATAAAGCAAGATTTTTAACGTATTTCTAATTAGTTAATTTCCAGTTTTGACAGATTGAAGCTTTCAATTCTACAAGTTATTTGTACTGCTTCCAATTTGCATAAACCATTCGAACAAGCTTTCCCCAAACGTTTTCGATGGGCTCAGGACTAATAGGTGAATGGTCTAAAAGAACAATATTCTGTTCGTCAAACCAATCTTTCATTGCATTTGAAATGTGAATACTTGCATTGTCTTGTATGAAGAATTAATCTAAACCATAATATTGCCATGCAAATGGAAGAAGTGCATTTTCTAAAGCTAAATTGTAATCAAAAGAAGTCAAGCGATCATTTAAAAATACAATTTCACTTTTGCCATCATAAGCGATCGCTGCCGAAATCATCACACTTCCGCCACCAAAATTTCTGCTGAATGTAGATTTTGGTTGTCTTCGGAGATCCCTCCAATAATACTTCAAACCATCCGGGCTATTCAAATTAAATCCTTTTTCGTGGAAGAAAATGACTTTCTTCCAATTGTCACGTACTTCTCGCAATAGTGCAAGCTCATCTGCTTGTGACGCAGAAGTAACTTTTGACCAAACTTCATTTTCAACCCTCTCAAGCTCCGTGAATAATGTAAAAATTGACAAACTCTTCTAGAAGTAACAGGAACGGATAGATCTGCACAAATCTACTTTGAACTCTGACCGGCTTTCGACGCAAGTTGAAGAATCCCCCTTTTCTCTCTCTTACTTAGACGTAGATTACCTTTTTAGTTACAATTTTTGTCATAATTTGCTGGATCTTTTCTGTAGTTATATATCACACAAACTGATCTTTTAATTAATTTACTAATTTCCGGAACAAACCACCCACATTCTAAATATGCATTGATTTCAGCTCTTTCTTCTTCAGACAACATCTTTTGTTTACCCATCGTGAAAAGTATGACTGAAATGTATTGCATCCAATATACTTGTTTGACGCTTTTTATGTCTACTGTGCATGTCACGTTACCTTGTTTTCTGTAAATTTTCGTCACATTACTTCGGAATAGCCAATGAAATATGATATTTCATAAATCAATTCCCATAAATGAAATTTTATTTTTGTAACTCATTTGTTATACATACTATGGATATCCCATGAAATTTCATTCATTTTTAATGAAGATTATAGAAGATTTTGTTAAAAAACCGTTATGTCATAAATAAACTTCCACCAGTGCAGAAAGCTAAAGGGGATTGCTAAAAAAAGAAAAAAAAAACGTTTTAGAAGTGTAAGATATTTGCATCGGAAGTGGAAAGAACACGGTGTTGATGTGAGTAAATATACAACAGACGTCTCCAAAAACTTGGATTTCAATCTCGTGTACCAAAGATAAAGCCCTGCATCGCTATTAAACAGAAAAGGGAGAGTGTGAAGTGGTGCAAAAAAAGGCTTTTATAGGGTCTAGATGATTGAAAAAAGATATTTTTTAGAGATGAGAGTGTGTTTTGCGTAACATATGGTGTTCAAGCTGTTCGTGTATGGTGAATGAAGCAAGAAGTATATGATAAGGACTACATGAGCCGATCAGTGAAATTTGCAGCCAGTGTAATGGTATGGGTTTGAATGACTGCAGATGGCCCTCGTAGGCTATGTATCGTTAATGAAAGAATTAATCTGAGATATATCAAGAGATCCTTGAGTATTTCATGATACCATCGTCGGAAGATATGTGTGGTGATGATTTTATTTTCCAACGTGATTTAGCACCTTCACACAGGCCAGTGTCCACCAAGAACTGACTTAGACAACACCAAATTAACGTAATTCCCTGGCCGGCTAATTCGCCGGATTTAAATCCAATAGAGAATTTGTGGACAATAATGAAGAAAGGACTAAAAGATATTGCGCCAAAAAACTAAGTTGAGCTTCTTTCCAGCATAAAGTCGATATGGTCACGCCTGGGCAGAAAACATCGTGAACCACTTGCAGTAAGCTTGGCAAAGCGAGTTCGTGCTGTCATAAAATGTAAAGGAGATGATACAAAATATTAAAAAATAACTATTCTTTCTCCTTTTTAAAAACCACGTATTGTTTACAATGCATTATTCTATTCTAATATTTTGAACCATGTAAATGGTTATTCTAATATTTTGATTTTTTCCAAGTTTGAATAATTATTTTAATTTTTGTATTATTTTCTTTAATTTTTATGCTAAAAGATTCTACAAACTATATAGATTCTTACAATATTAATTTTTATCCTGTATTCCTTTTTGTATGAGCGATACATAAAAAACTTTTTTTCAGAATTCTTTTTTTCTATTATTCTAATTTTTACTTTCTTCTATCTTTACAAGAAGAAAGTATTGGATTCATGAAAATGTTCGAATCCGGTTTTCGACAGATTTACACGTTTTATTGGTCAAAGAACCCGAAAAACATGTTTTGATAAAATGTCTGTCTGACTGTTTGTCTTTTTGTGTGTGACACAAATTTTGTGGGCGCTCTATCTCAAGAACTAATGAACGAAATTTAATAAAACTTTAGATTCATTTAGTCCTTGATAAAAACTGGTGCTGATTAATTTTTGGTGTAAATCGCCTAACAGGTGGCGCTGCTATGCTGCATTTTTCACGATGTCCGCAATAGCTGTATCTCAAGAACTAATGCACGGAGTTTTATAAAACTTCAGATTCCGTTAGTACTTAATATAATTTGGTGCTGATTACTTTTTTGTGTAAATCGCCTAACAGGTGGTGCTGCTATGCGGCATTATTCATGATTATCCCAATAGCTCTATCTCAAGAACTAATGCACGAATTTTCACCAAACTTCAAATCCAGTTAGTCCCTGATGTAAATTAGTGTTGTTTTGTTATTATTGTAAATAACCCAACAGGTGGTGCTGCTAGGCTGCATTTATCACGATTTCCGCAATAACTGTATCTCAAGGACTAATGCATAAATTTTCATGAAACTTCAGATTCAATTAGTCCCAGATATAAATTTGTCTTGATTAGTTTTTGGAGTAAATCGACTAACAGGTGGCGCTGCTATGTATATTTTTTTACGATTTCCGCAATAGTTCTACCTCAAAAACTAATGCACGGATTTTCATCAAACTTTAGATTCAGCTACAACTTGACATAAGTTATTGCTGATTAGATTTTGGTGTAAATCACCGAACCGGTGGCACTCGTATGCTTTATTTTTCAGGAAATATTAAAATGTATGAGATACAAGGAAGTTTTGGGATTGCCACATCTGACTAATTTGACTTGGAGCTGTATTTCACTATACAAGGAGAGTTTTCGGTTTCTTGATTTCGCCCTTACCTGACATTTTATCTTTTACTTTGGATTAAATATATTAAAACAAACTTTTAAGAAAAAGTTTAACTTAAACAAAGCATTAAAAAATCTGTTTTATAAATTTCACAAAAGATACTCATGACCTTCTGACAATTTCTTTAAATTAATTTTTTTTTTTTTTTTTTTTTTTTTTGTCTTATTCCATTGGATAAAGTGAACCCTGTACATTGTATAATTCTTGAAAAATTTTTTGCATGGATATTTCTTATATATGGTTAATCACATAAAAGCTCAAGGGCATTTGAGCTTTGGTTTTTTTAAATATGTTCCTCGATAATACACTTTTATCCAGGTTTCAATGTTATACCTGATCGTTTATAACTCGTGTAACATATTATGCTATAACATGTATTTAACATCATATACAGATGGTAAAATGATTATTTATACAGCAGTACCTCGACTTATGTTACCCCGCATTTACGTCGTCAGGCCTGGAACAAAAAATTCCTTATTTACGCATATGCCTTTGAACCTTTTTGAAGACTTTTGGTCCTATGAAGGGAAACTTTCTGGCGATAGTCACGTGATAGTGACACACAAATAAGGAAAGTTGATAGAAAAAGCTTAGAAAACTCACTCCGCTGCTACAAAGAGCTTCTAAAAAAAAAAAAAAAATAAGAAAAGATTTTCGGTTCAAACTTCATTGCAAGATTTTTTTACATCCTCAAAGACTCGAACGGGGTAGCTCGGAGAACAACAAATTGTAAGTTAACAACTTATTGATTTATTCCAAATTCTTATACAGTCGAACCTCTATTTTGCGAATTTCTCTATTTCGTGAACTTTTACTTGGAACCAAGAACATTTTGCAAATTTCTTCGTAAAATAACGTCCAAATAGCGAAGTGTTTGCTCTGTTTAACGAACTTTTCCTTGGGATCAAAAAATTTTTTCTCACTATTTCTTAAAATATTACTGGACATTTCAAACTTATTCTTTCTTTTAACACATTTTATGATGATCAATGACCATGAACAGGTCTTACCAGGCACCTAACTCACCAAGAGCAGTAAAATCGTTGTGATTCTTTGCTTTCCATCCAAGAAGAGTAAACTTTCAATATTCTCTTTTAACCCTCAATGAAGCTGCCCTGTGTCCTTAAGGGTGTATTCGAAAAAATATTTTCCCACCCTCAACAGCTCGAAATTTTATGAGACATTTTCAGATTCATTTTTAAAAGTAAAAACATGAAACTTGATGAGGTGATTTTTGAAGGGATGTATAAGAGGCCGTGTGATTTCATTTTTCTCTTACTCACGCTCTACTTAATTAGAATTTGATTTTTAAACAATTATTTTCTCAGTATAACCATTTTTTCCATTCCCAGACCTCCCGCTTCGGAAAATTCGGTTCAAAACGCCACCTTTGACAGCATTTTTTGCAATACTTTCTGCATTTATCAAAAAATCGACAAGCACGGCACATTATATAGTTTCTAAATAAGATAATTTCAAAGTTTGATGCGTTTGAGAGCAAAAAGGAATTTAAAAATAAATCAGAAAATAAACAGTTTTGATCGGAATACACCCTTTTAAACTATAGTTTCCCGTTATCTAGATTGTTGATCATGATCAATCGTGTTGGTAATTTCGGTCCTTGTAGCTCGAAAATATCAAAGCGAAAGTGTTTGAGCATCAAAGAAAAAAAAATTATTCTTGATGAGGGGATAAAGGCATGAAGAAAAAGAATACTGCTTTAAAATTTGGTATTCCTCCAAACAGCTTATCAACCATAATAAAAAATCGTGATTTTAATGTAAAATTATTTTTTAGCTGAAAATACAATGTATTTTCAGACAATGTTTTCTTTCATTCTTATTTCCCTTGCAGATTTCTTTTTGATGGGTAAAATAAATGAGTAAAACAAATAGATATAATTTATAAAAAGAGTGTGACTAATTACCTTTTTTAATTATATTTAGTGTTTATGGACTTAAAATGTGTTTTACGTAGTTTTAGTATTTTAAAGGGCGACTCTCTATTTAACAAATTTTCCATATAACGAACTCTTTTTCGGGATTTAGCGACTTCGTTAAATAGAGGTCCGACTGTATTGCAAACGCATTTTTTTATCTAGCGTTAAATGTATGTTATATAATCCCTAAATACAATAGAATATGTTCATTATATTTTAGAAAATTTTTATTACTTATCCTTTTTTACTTATGTAAATGTACCTCGACTTACGTCGCTAGTCTTGGAACGAATTGCTGACTTAGTCAAGGTTTAATGTACAGTCTAATATTTTTAAGTTTTAAGAAAATGCTAAAATATATATAGTAAAGTGAGGACAGACGCCGCGGTCGTACAGATGCTGCAGAGATTGTATTGGCGACACTGGAGCTCCCTAGGCCAAATTAAGAATTTCGTTGTGTGCCTAAGTGCTGTCTGGGTTGTTGTATGCGTTTCCACTGCTTAACTATTAGTATTCAAATATTTCTGCCTGCTTTTATGCTTCAAACGTGCGTGGAAAGTTGCTAAAATTATTCTAATAAAGTTTTATTGCATATTTTAAGCCAAATAAACAGAGATTTCATCCCAAAACCAATTGCAACTGTAGAATAGATCATCGTAGAATACAGACATGTGTTTGCCTTTCTCACGCGACGCTCACATGACACAAAATGGCGGCGCGGCATCTTACCCTCTACCATGGGACAGATGCCGCACAGAGGTTGAGGGACAGATGCCGCAAAATATATTTTTGTTTTTCGGTAAATAAATTCATCACTGCGATTTAAATATAACTAACATTTAAATGAAGGTATATTAGTGCATTCTGCTACTTATCAAAATATTCTCAGCAACAATGCTGGTTCTCCATGTGTGAATCAGGAAAACATGGACCCTTTACAAGTCTCACCATTTAAACTGTTAAACAAAATATCTCTTATCCCAATGGTCAAAAGGCCCATACAGCCAAGTAAGAGAAATCAAAAGGATGTAAATTTTACAAGCAGAGAGTTTATAAACAATAAAAAAGAAGAATGGAATAAAAAGCAAAAGAAACTAGAAAGCGTCAAAGAACGACAGCTTGATGGAAGTAAAATGTTTAAAAAACGGAAAGGAAATATCAACTTGAACACACCTTACTTGAGGAAGAAACCAAAATATGAGTCATCTTCCGATAATGGCGAAATTGTTCTTTTATAGATTTTAATGGCAGTATGTATTGGATTTGAATTTGATGACTCAGAATGTACTGATTGTGTCTGTCTGAAATCTTATCAAGAAACAATGTCTAAAGCGGCAGGGTTCAGTGCATCAAATTCAATCGATAGCTGCATGACAAAGGCTCACTTTACTTTTGCAACGGGAAGTGTGATGTGATTGTGGGCGAATGGAAATACAAAATTAAAGAATGAGAGGAAAGGCCAAAAAAAATTAGACTAGGGCCTAAATAGAATATAACAATGCTTACATTAAGAGCAAACTGCAATGTTCGCCTGGATGTAAAAGAGTGATTTATATCTTTTTTGTAATTATGTTGTCCATTGTTTCCAGTAATTATGCTATCCATTCACGTAAATTCAAATGTGTTTCGTTTCATTTTCATTGTTTGTCATAAGTTTTATTTTTCGAGCTTACACTTTTGCAATTTCGTTAAACTTTTCACAATTTAGTGATATATATAATTTATGTAAGTTTACTGTTATTTATTTTCGTTTTAAGTAGTTTGAGGAAATAAAAATGTGATTTATTTGAAAAAAAATAAACAACACAGCTTTTTTCTCCAAGCGGCATCTGTACCACAACCCATGCGGCATCTTACCCAGCACTTAAAAAATGATGTTAAAAAAGAACGTTTGGGAAATTAATTATGCCTGCTTTATTAAGAGGGCTTTAACTTGTTTATCATATAAATTAGATTCTAAAGGGTTTGATCAATGATTTCTGGTACTTAGTTAGTTGTTTTTTGCTTTATTGTACATTTTACAAGAAGAAAAGAAAACCTGCGGTATATGTCCTCACTTTACTATAGAAACCATTTAATACATTGTTTTTTGTATGATTTCATTATTGTCGCTAAATGGAATGCGGCTTACGTAATATTTTCACACCTACAGTCATTGGGGAAAAAAAGTAAACATCCTTTACTAATGCTGCAGCAAATTATTGTTGAAGAAAGTTACTGGTACCAGACAATTGGAAATAAAGTCTACTTTTAAATGATGTATATAAATTTGCGTAGGGGGCCATCTACAAATCAAAACGAACTCAAACTTTTCAATAGCAATACCCAATTTTGACACCATAAATAAATTCTAAACCCTTCACTTAGCCTGAAAACAAATTTTCATAAAATCCATACTATTAGTTTCAGAGAAATTAATTATTTTAAAATGAGCCTATTTTAGGAGTCCAAATTGTATCCAAATTGAAGTTCGTACTCGATTGATGGAATGCTACAGAATGACTATGTCACTCCTATTAATGTATTATTTCTTGCCAATATGATCATTTCACTTGCTTAATATGCTTCGACTATTGCCAGCCCAAATGTTTCAGTAAAACGAGTAAAATATATATTTTTCAAAATATGCTTTTCTGCACGTCATAGGCGGCCCCTTAAACCATCATTTTGAGGACATAATAAATATAAATCTATATAAAAAAAAAATCAACTTTGCAATTCATATTTTTCTCGAATACTGATTTCATAATTCTTAATTCATATTATAAAATTTTTTTTAATTACAAATTCAATGTATTTATGTTCGGGGTTTTTAGTCTTACACTTACGTTTGTGGAAATTGCAACACCATGAAGGAATGACGCGATTGAGCTGAAAATTTCAGAGAACGCAAAGTATAGTGTGTTATGCAAATGATTCCAATTTCAGAGTCACCACGTACGTGTAGGCTGAGCAGCGCCCTCTGGACTGCTGCTGAAACCGTATAACCGGAGGGCTGTTGAAATTTGTCTACAGAAATTTGTCTATCTGCTAGTGGTAAACTTTAGGCGAGAGTTAACTCACTGTAAAAAAAAACAGACTAGAAAACGGAAATACACTGGCAATCTAGACGCCAGTACTATTTCCGTTTTTTTACGGTAATTTTTACCCATAAATTACAGAAAAATTTCCGTTTTTAATCAGAAAAACGGATGGCTTTCAATGGCTTTGATAACTACCTTCAACAAACTGAACTATTTTAATAAACTAAATTCTATTTTCTGTAAAAACTTTCCGGTGCAAATATTAATTTCTACACACGGCTCTAATTCTTGCGTTTTCCGCTCTCGAAATGCGGAGAAACAAAATGTAGATTTAATGTAACAAATCGAAAAATTGCATTCGGAACGAAAATTTGGCAATTTGAATTTCACGACTCCTCTCAGAGTAATTTGCAGTGAAATGTTAACCAATAACTGCACATTTCACGCATATCTGTATCATCATTTCGAAGGAAACTATTCTGACTTTACAGATAAATCGCCTGATTTTTTTTTTCGATAGGAAGGGCAACGTAATGTATGCTTCAAAATAAACTATCATACCATTTCATTACTTGTTAAAACAAATAATGAAATACCCTGGGCATAGATGACGAATTTACGTGGTCGAAATGGGCAATAAGATATACTGCTACTACTAATTTAAAATTTTCTTTTGTCCTATTCAATTATTGCGATTAATTAAGACAAATGCAACATTCTAAAATTAGTGGTAGAAGTTTTACTGATTTGGCGTCACCCCTGTTAAAACGGTGCTTAATGGAAGCTTTCTACCCGATAATTTAACGAGTAACTTAAGTTCGTGAAGCTCATATAATTGCAGAGACTCTTAATAAACTTTGTAAAATTGATATTTTGAGGAATTTGCTTTACAAAAAAACCTGTTAATTTAGTGTCCAATATTCCCTTGTCAAGCAACACTTTTTTTTTAAGGAAAAATCAACGATATGAATGGCGACAACTACTTCAGAATCACCAAATCTGCTACAAATGGATGAATCTACTGACGTCGCTGGATTTTATTAGTATTTTCCATTTTATATACTAATATTCTGATCAGACTTTTCCAGTTAAGTGTCTTAACTTACTTTTCTAAAATGAGCGTCCCGGAACTAGATTTGATTTCTCTATGTATTACTAGAAATGTTAACATTATTTAAAATTAAGTGATTTAGACACTCTAGCCTGAAAGAGGTTTCACAAAGTCGCTATGATCATATTGTTTGAATATCACAACAAACCAACAGACTAACGGACCAAACATATTTGGAGGAATACATGGGAAAACCTATATGAACATGTATTCACTGAACATGCGAAAGCAATGATGGGATGGGTCATAATGCTGGAGCCATTGCAAAAATTAAAGAAATGATAAAGCACCGTAGCAGCATCTATTGCGCTCTTTATAGGTACACGCTATCCTCGGGAAAATGTCGTCTAGGTTTATGAAAAGATTGAATGGTGTCATTAAAATAATAAACTATATAAAGACACGAGTTCTTAAAAGTAAACTTTTTAAACATATATGAGAAGTTATTCGAAGCCAGCATCCACCTCTCCTCCTGCAATCTGTAGCAAAGATGATTATGTCCAGGAGGAGCATTTACACATTTGTTGAAACTGCGTGTAGAGGTGATATGAAGAATCATAACTCTCAAATGGCAAAATTTTTAAATAATGAAGACTGCGAATGCAAATTTTTTTTGCGTATCTGACCAATATGCTTAGGAAAAGGAAATAAATGAATCTATCATTGCAATGAAAAACTGGTACAATGTTCCATGCTTTTACCAAACGTGTCTGCTTTTAAGATGAAACGCATATTGGTTGGATTCTGAGGTAAAGGAGGATACGGAGTACTTCCTTCTTGCTATTGTAGTGATCTCATCTCACATGATCAGTATAAAGCGAGTTACTAGCTTAGAGTAACTGGCTTAGCCTTTTGCTCGATGCTAACGTTTTCGCCTCCTGATCATGAGATCCGTGGTTCGTGCCCCATCGGCGTCACTCTCTCCAAAGTGGTGACCCAGACGCACGCAAAATCGCAACCTTCAACAACAATCATCTCCTATAATAACCAACAGATATCAGCACCAAATAAATCATCTCCAGCAAGTAAGCCTGTGAAACGCTCACAGCACATAAGCCTGGCATGTTGCGCATCACTCACGAGTGCATATCGCTCGTCAGACGTCAACAAGATGTATTTCTCACTGGGGAGGGAGTGCGTTGCGATCTCATCTCACATTATCAGTATAAAGCGAGTAACTGGCTTGGCATTTTGCTCGACGCTAACGTTCTCGCCTCCTGATCATGAGACCCGTGGTTCGTATCCCATCGGCGCCACTCTCTCCAAACTATAAAGGAATACAAAGAACACCCAGATTTTAAAAAAGAAAACCACATAGGGTTAATTTCAAAACCAGTCTCCCAGATTTTTATGTCATTTGCCAGATGAATGTAAAACCTTGTCTGAGAAAGTAAAATAAATTTTACTACCTTTTTCAACGACATATGTCTGTGAAGCGCAATTTTCGTATTATGCTGCCACCAAAACGAAATACAGAAGTCTTTTAAATGCAGAATCGGACATTCCTCTGCAATTACCAGCAACTGGACCAGTTTTCACATTTTTCTGCAAAACAATTTAATCACATATCTTACACTAAAAGATTCTGCATTATTGTTCGTAACGCTAACTAAAGTATCTCTATAGCTAATTAATTAATAATTATCACAGACTATAAATGAAGAGGTAGCACAAATACTTAATTAATATTTAATAAACATTTAACAAAACAAACACACATCACGTTTCACAAGACATCATAGAACAGAATATTCTTTCTTGGAAGTAATTTTCATGAATTCGGGAGGGAAATTGCTTGGTGCTGCCATCTGTACATTTTAAATAGAAACATAAATATGACAGCTCCCCTCCTCTCTTAATATTTAAGTCGTTCAGAAGCTCTTCTGTTCCTACTAGATCTTCTCAATACCTGTGGAGAAGAAAAGGAATTAGTTTTTAAAGATTCTGCAGCATCAGCAATGGAACAATTGGAAACAGAAGGTTTTGAAAGCATGGAATCAGAGTCAGTTGATTTAAGACTTGAAGAATTAGGATCATGAAAGTCAGTTGTTGTAGGACTTGGAGTATTTGGGTCACGAGAGTCAAGCGGTTGCAGATCTGTGATAATAGGATGTATTGGTGGAGAATCACCTTGTTTCACCATTGCATTTCCACTTCTGAAATTTCCTGTATCACTTTCTTCAGAATTTGGATCATTAACTAAAGAAATCTCTGAACCTATATTGGTTATTTGACCAACATGCCTTTTCCAAATATACGAACCAACTTGAACTCTATAATGTAATTTTCCTTCTCTTGGTATCACTCGAGCAATTTTCCACTTGGTTTCTGGAGTGTAATTTCTTACAGCTACTTTCTGGTTAATTTCAAATACTTTTATTTTAACTTTGGAATTTTTCGCATTTTGTTTATTACGAACAAAATTTGTAACACTTGGCACTATCAAATCTATTTTTGTTCTTATATGACGTTGTAGAAATAAAGATGCAGGACTCTCCACCGTTGTAACATGAGGCATCTTTCTATATTGCAAAAGGAAGTTATTTAATTTCATTTGCAAAGAACCGGATTCTAAAGCTAAGGCTTTTAATGTACATTTGAGTGTTTGCACATATCTCTCGGCCTGTCCATTTATAGCTGGATAGTATGGAGCACTGAAATTATGTTTTACACCATGATTTTTCAAGAGTGTCTCAATTTCTGCAGATGTAAATTATTTAGCATTGTCTGATACTAATAATATAGAAAAACGTATCGTGCAAAATGTGAAGAAAGACAAATAATTGCATTTTCTGTTGTTGTACTAGGAAGAATAAAAACTTCTGGCCATTTGCTATGGGTATCTACCAGTTAGAGAAGTATTTTTCCCTTAACAGGACCAAAATAATCAATATGAATTCTTTGCCATGGAGCTGTAGGCCATTCCTAATGATGTGTATCTGCTTTGGGAGGATTATTTTTCAAATTTACACAAATAGTGTAATTTCGTGCAAGATCTTCAATATCGTGGTCTAGTCCTGGCCACCATACAAAACTACGGGCTAAAAATTTCATTTTTATTATACCAAAATGACCAAAGTGTAATTCTTTTAATATTTGCTTTCTATGAATTTCTGGAATAACTACTCTACATCTTTTTAAAATACAGCTATGTTGAAGAGTAAATTCTTCTTGTTTACCCTCAAAAAGTAAGTTTTTAAAAATTTCAGAAGCAGAAACGAGGTGATGAAAAATTTGACGTAAAAGGGGATCAGATTTTGTAGCTGAAGCAATAGATTTAGAAGTTAAAGGCAAAATAGAGAATTGTTATATTTGAAGAACTTCAGATTCATCAATTACATCATTTGAATTACATTGTGGCGGTAAATCTTCACTACGCAATGGAAGACGTGAAAGAACATTTCTGTGTTCACTAGTTTTCTTATAACGGATACCATATTGAAACGTTTGTAAACAAATTGCACATCGTTTCATTATTGCAGCTGATAAAACAGGAATACTTTTAGAAGGTGAAAAAATAGAAACCAAAGATTTACTGTCAGTAAATAATGTAAATCTGTTACCATACAAATATTGAAAAAAATTCTTCACACCAAAAATTATAGCTAGTGCCTCTTTATCACCTTGACTATACCGTTTTTCTGCATTAGTCAAAGTTCTGGATACAAACCCAATAGGCTTTGCAGTGTTATCTGGCATCACATGCGGAAGAACTGCAGAGATACCATAAGGAGAAGCATCAGTAGCTAAAACTAAAGGTAATTTAGGACTAAAGTGAGTAAGAACCCTGTTAGAAGTAACTTATTTTTTTATACTTTTAAATGCTTGTTCACACTTAGAAGACCATTTAAATTTCACATTCTCCTTCAGCAAATTATTTAAGGGATGTGCAGTTGCAGATAAGTTGGTACAAACTTAGTAAATATGTATCTTAGCCCTGTAAAAGCTTTAACCTGAGAAACTTTTACTGACCTTGGAGCATTTAAAATAGCCTCAATTTTATCTTGCGTTTTATGAATACCATGTTTATCAACTTTATACCCACAATAAGTTGTATCAGCTTCCATAAAGAATGATTTTTATTTATTTATCCTAATATTATACTCCCTTAAGGCTGTTCTCAAGTTCAGTGCTCAACAAGCGCAAAACTTTCTGACACAGTGACGTACACATTTTTAAATGTAACGGTATAAAATTCACATCCAAACAAAAAATAAAATCTTTGATATAAATCTATTACTAAAAGTCAATAAAAACAAGAACTATTGTAACAAGCTTCCATAATATTTTATAACTGAATAAAGAAATTTTTTCCATATCAACTAATCTATTTTTTCTGACTATTTTCATATCATCCCAAATTTCATAAAACACCTATTAAATTCAGATTTATTTTTAGTACACTAGGGGGCTCAGCCCCCTACGAGCTACGCTCGCCAACCCCCGTCCAGACACCGTAGACTCTAAATGCACGCTAATTTGATCGGCTTTAAAAAGATTTCGAAAGATTGAATTAGAATTTAAAAAACAGTTTCGATCTCTCTATAAACGGATTTCTATTCATTTCTCTTTGATTGGGGAATTTTAACGCCAAATCCGTTGCGGTACTACTTGATTATCCCGTCGACCAATTTCGCCAAATTATATAAATCGCCAAACCACTCGCCAAATTATACAAATTGACATAATTTTTATTTTAAATAACGAAAAAACAAATAAATTAGTACAACATTAATTAAAATACAAATAAAACATCGAAATAAAAATAACTTGATGACGTAGACATGTGTAACAACATTTCAAAATAAGCTAATATAAAAGGAATTAAGTAAACAGAGTCTTTGTCTCCTGGTATATTTTAACAAAGTGAAAAGAAAGTTCTTTTAAATGAGACATTTTAAATTAATCGTTTTTAATCTGACGTAATTTTGACCAAACTATTCTTTCTCTTTTTAATATTCACATGAAAATACTTGTGTTAGAAATTAAATATTATTTGCGCTTTCCTAACAAAAATAGTTGAAAAGTATCCTCTTAAAATATCAAATAAATGTCTAGCGCAATTTCTAAATTTAACCCGTTTTGCAATATTATTTTGTGTTCATTTTATGTAATAACTGTAATGTGACGTAAATATGACGAAATTTCTCCTATTTAAGACTTCTAACGCATGTTAATAAATTTATTGTTTCACAAATTCCTTTCTCTCTTAAAATTCACGTGTGATTATAGTTTTTATGACGTAATTTTTAATAAGTTCCTGCTTTTTGTACATAATTATTTAATTCTAATTCCAAATGTTTTTTTCTGTTTATAATAGTCACGTGTAAATAAATTTTTAATTTATTTACGCGTATAATTTTTTTTTTTTTTTTTGAAGCAAACATTATTGTTTCCGCTGTTTATACCGTTGGCAACAGTTTAAATTAATATCACTTTCTAAAATCTGTTAAAAATATCTCTAGAAATGCTGAAAATCTAAATTTAAAATAGAAATAAAACCTCAAAAAATTAGTCAAAATAAAAAAATTAATGCAATCTGCACTCCGGCAAATTCTAACGCATAAAATGATCTAAAAATGATTAAATTCCTATGAACAGTTTTTGCTCCTATAAAACTTTTTTAGTGGAACGATTTTGTCCAACTTTAGCATTAAATATCTCTTAAAATAATTCTTCGATCTGAAAACTGTCTGCATCAGCGTGTTTATCAAACATTTTTGTATAATACTACCGATTTTCATATTTTTGTATGCATTATTTTTCTTAATATTAAAGAAGAAAGACCTCCGGTCACAAAAAATTCAAAACCGGCGGCGGCGGCGGCGGCGGCGGCGGTAGTTACTTTTTTTTAGAATAGAGAGATTTAAAAGTACAAATATAAATTTTAATATTGCCTTACAATTTTTTTTTTATAAAAGATACGCTGTTTCTTAAAATTTAAATTTAAAAATTTAAATCAATTTTGGTCAATAGCTAACAGCATAGAAGTTTTAAACAAAATGAATTTAACTTCTCAAAAAAATATAGGTTTTTGACTTCGAAAAGATTTTCTGTAGTATTCTTATTGATTTACTTTATAGTGTTTTGAAATACATTTTTGATTTATTTTACATTAAAGATGAAATTCAGATAAACAGAAAATTATTTTTGAGTTTGTGCCATTTTTGTTTTTACAATAATTAAGTCACGTTTAAAAATGTTGTTTTTAAACGGCTATGTGGAATTGGTATGGCGCACTAACTATTCAAGTACTGCAGCAAATTTGTTTTCTTTTTATTATGAATACTATTATATTATACAGTTCAATACAATAAAAGTTTACATATTTTTAGATACATTGATTATATTGTATTTTTTTATTTTGACTTGCATAATGAATATAATAAAATTCACTCAAATCTTTTACAGTTAAATAAAGCTAATATCAGTGATGAAATTGCAGATTTTTTTTGGATATTTCTTTTTGTATTTTAAACAATAGCGTTAATATAGATTTATATGGCAAGAGAAATAGTTTTATTATATATATATATATATATATATATATTTTGCAAGATATATGCCTCATTGGTTGGTTCACATATTTACATTTTTTCTCCATAAATATATTGATAAATCAAACTAACAGATTTAATAGAGTTTGTAATGAGAATTTTAATTTTAATAAACAAGTTTTTAAAAATTTTTTGGCCAATTTATTTTATAAAAATAATTACATATGCAAAATTCTGCAATATTACTTGAAATTACTTTTAAAGAAGCAGTGGCTACAGTTCGGAGTGGCGGTATGACCTAATATGGATGCTGGCTTATCGAAATCTCTAGATGGAATTTCGACTCTTGTATAAAGAACGTGTTATTTTGGATAATATAGTGAAAGAAGGAAGCGGTTGGAATTGGATTTCTCTGGACATGCCTTTTGATATTGGAGACAGGACTTAATTTTTTTCGAAGTTATCGGTTGATGGACGAATGCTGAATCTGTAAGAAGATGTTTTTGATTATCATATTACGTTCGTGCCGGTTTAGGTGGAGACGGGGACATCTTTCATTCTGTGGTTTTTTTTTTTTTTTTTTTTTTTTGCTTTTATAAAATTAAATGGTTTAAATAATTGATAATATGGAAAAAGATTTCTTATTTTGTTATAAATATTACGGAACTTTATTTTCTTTTACAGTAGTTTTTCTTTTATTGACTTTTAGTGTTATATCTATATCAACGATTTTACTTTTTTTTGTTTAAATGTAAGCATGGGACGCCTTTTGAAACCTGCTGGAAATGTTATTTTGGTGATGCAGTGTGAGGAGTGGAGTTTTCTTAGACTTCTCACCCACCTCTGATGTGAATGAAGCTAGTCTATCAACTCGGGATGTTTATTTGTTGTTTTTAAAGTTTTTAATGCATTTATTATGCTTTGTTATTCTCTTGTTGTTCAATATTTCATTGTCTAGTTGGTTATACACACCTGCATTTTTAAATTGACATTTTAAATTCATACATTTATTGAGGAATATTTTATACTGCATTTTTATTTGTGCGTGTGTGTGTGCGAATTGCTTTAAACGCCTGTCGTTGCAATAATTTTCTTAAGTACTGAAGAATGAAATACGTATATATATATGCGTGTTTCATTTTGATTTCATAATTATTGGTCAATTACATTTTCAATGGTATAATTGTACAGAAAGTTTATATATATATATATATAACCATTAATTAAACATAACCTACCACCGTCAATTATTATGAATTAAAGCTGTAAGTATATAAAAAAAATAATAATATATTATAAGAATTATTATGGAAGAAAAAGAAAAAAGTGGACATCGACAAAAAATGGAAAAGCTTATATATTGAATTACGTTGTCAAGGGCACAGAATTCAATGATATAAGCAAAATGGTTGTTTTCTGTGAGAAAAATAAGCTAAAGCTAAAAATTATTTTCCCCTGTGCCCAAACAACCATTAAAATCAAGTGAATTGATTATATATATATATATATATATATATATATATATATATATATATACATATAAAATAAAACTTTTTGTATATTTTAACCATGTAAACAATTGAAAAATCGACCAAAATAAATAAAACAATTTCTATACTGTAAAATTGTATATCATATATACATAATATTTTAAAGGGTGGAAGAACAAAATATGTTTGAAGAAATTTTTTTACATATAGGGTAAATGCACCAGTAGTCGGCCACACCCCAGTAGTCGGCCACTTTGAAATAAAATACGTTATGAATAGCTTATTTTTGGTTTCAAATGAAATATTACAATCGCCCCATATGTAGCCATTCTTTATACGTCATAAGCCATCAGCAAAGAATTGTGGGTATTTTTATTGCGTTAGTAATCAGCCATTTTTTATTTGGTTGCGGTCAAATAACCGTTTTTGCTATTTCTTTGTTAACTGATGACAAAATTTTTAAAAGACTAGTATTAATTTAGTTTTTATTATTTTCTAAAATTATAAGACTTACTATTAAAAAGCTTAATAAACTAATGTTTTTCTGTATCAAAATTAAGTAAGTGTGTTTGTATTAATTAATTTTAATGCGACCGATTATTGGGTATTATATTTACTTACATGTTCAATAATCGGCCACCACAGTTGACTACTGGCTAAAAGGCCATTTCACATTTTTGAGTCTATTTTTAATAATTTGATTTTTTTCGTAATTTGATTTTCGCAATTTGAGATTTATATAACCTTTTACTTGCATTTTACTTTATGTACCCAATATATAAGGTGTCCTGGGATAATAACGCCACGTTAAGATTTTACCAATTTTTACGGCTTAGTTTTAGATTTTTTTTTTTTTCAAACAAATATAGGATTTGATACAGTACACTCTTATTGATTATGTATACAAGGAAAACTATTTTAGCAGATAGCTATTCATAAAATATAGTGGCGTGATTTCTTGACCAATGCTATTAGGCATTATTACCCACCTGTTGGGTAATAACACCATGTAAACAAAAGTATAAAATAAGATGGAATAATGGTATGCAAATTGTCTAATTCTAAAGATACAAACTCTACACCTTTAGAAATTGACAGATTTCTTTTACTTACCATTAATTGCGTTATCAGGATGCAGTAATAATAATATGATATTCAATCTTCTGGCATGAAAAAATTAGCAGCATTTAGGACGTACAAATTTCTCTTTATCTGTTTAGTTTTCAACAATGACAATAATGGTCTCTCGTGAATAAAAAAAAAAAAAATAAATAAATAAATAAAAACTGTAGTTCTACCACTGAAAAGACTCAACCGGGGTCATAACATTAGTGGATGGCGTTATTATCCCGGTATGCATTTTGCGCAGCATATTTTAAACTACAAGCTTCCTCGTGAATACATTCAAAACCTCCCACAACATTTTGAAAATACATGAAATATACTACAAATTTATGTAATAAACTATTTCCTAACAAATATATGGCCCGCAAAAGAAAGTGACAAATCTCGACAAAAGTAAATTTCGCAGGAGAGGCAAAAGAAACTTTGCATGATTTTACTGTAACATGAAATTAAAGCACTAACTCTGCATACAGGAATAAAGACGTGCATAAATGCATAAAACCCTTAAAAATGAAGACGTAGGATAAGGTTTGGAGGTTGTGTAATTTTACCTCTCTGCACAATCCACCCCTCTTCTGTGCTCACAAATGGACATATAGTGTAATAACGTGGTTTTTCGTATAACTGCACTTAAGAGATTTTTAATGTAGCTAGACGCACCTACGACAGACATATTAGTGGAATAAAACGCAAAATGAATTTTAACGACATGTGTCACTTTCCTTATGGGTGAGCAATATAGTTTTCACATCACAGAACTTACTTAGCAAATTTTAGATCGGACGCTGACTCTTACGAGTTTATTCCAGCGATAAGGTCTATAAATGTAACAAATTAACTTTTAGCTGTTGTTTGTGATTCAGATGACTGAGAGCTTTTGAGCGCAGAAGCCGAAATGCCATTTTCCTGGATTTCTTCATAACTACGCCTAATATTAGCACTTGGCGTTATTACCCACCCTGGCGTTTATACCCCATGATACCTGGTGTAAAATGCAAATGGAAGTTTCGTTCCGGCCGCTTATAACTTTAATTTTGCTGAATAGGAACTTGCATCGTTAGTTACATAATTTTTCAGGAAAGGTTTTAGTTTATTGTATATCATTCTATGTTGCTTAGTTATATCATCACAGGGGAAAGTTCAATAATCAGGTGAACTCGATTATGAAGTATTAGCATTTAAAATAAACACTAAACGATTTTGATGAGATTTTCATTGTTAATTAGATAATGTTTTAAAGATGTTCTAGTCTATTGCATTATATCGTTCTACCATTAATTACTAATCCTATTGTAAATGGTCAACTCAATGATTGTTCAATGATTCTTATCAGCGAAAATTTTGTCTGACAAATTAAACATATAATAGTGCAATGGTATTCATATAGTTTACTTTAATTCACAATGACATTTCAGACAAAGGCTCATTTTGCTTTAAAATTTGTAATGACGGCGTAGACAATACGTGAACAGTGAGTTTAACCTTGTATTTACAAGGTTAAATTCACAGATATATTTCGTTTGGGAAAATCTACCAGCATGAAGCCTTCTAATATACTAATGTTATTAAGAAGAAACGTTTGTTTGTTTCTTTTGTAGGAGGAAATCTTTGGAACTGCCGAATCACTTTTAAAAGTAAAAGTTAAAAAATGATGGCGACAGTCTCTGCAAAAGCAAAACACATTTTAAAACATCCCTTTTTTGTAATACTGAGGGTGTTACATATTTAAAACTTGACATGGTGTTTTTCAAAGAGATAAATGCTCACTGAAAACGGTTTCTTTAAAAAAAAAAAAAAAAAAAAAAGCGAAATATAAAAGGCTGAAATAAGTAGAAAAGATTATAAAAACGTTGAAAATTATGATTAATATCAAAATGTTAAGGATAAAGACTTGAAATATTAAATGAGAGTTATTTGTAAAACGTAAATGTTTGCGCATAATAGTTATGATAAATTTGAAATTTAAAAAATAAATTAATCAAAAACGTTATACTTGTTAGGGATAGAAGTAAAAGTACGTAATTTAAATATTGGATTGAAACTCGACATAGCTGTTGCTTACTCGCACAGAACAGGTTTTTTCAATATGGAAAATTTAAAGTGTGAAATGTGCGGAATGCATACTTAAAACTACGATTTATTTGGGAATTGCGAGGGCTATTGCTAGAAACTTGAAATTTTACATGGGTTTAAGACATAAATGCTCCCACAAATTAGTTTATAAGATATTCCAAATTTAAAGGGGTGAAATGTTTCTCACAATCATCTAACGGGTTATTAGGATGAAATTTCAACAAATTGCGTTTTACTTAATAATATTTAAACTTTCTGCGGAAATATAACTTCTTCCTAATTTTAATAGACACACAAATACTATAATTTATCCCTAATGTTAATAAGCATACAAATATCATTTGTAATATTTCAATAACCACAAAGCCACGGATTGTGCTAACTTTTCAATAATATGAAATAAAACTTATTATCGTGTTGATTAACGCAATAGTCAGCAATAATATTAATTAGCGGCTAACTATTGGGTTTTAAAATCCCATCTTCTGTTTCTATAGAACTTAAATTTTAAAAAATGAAGCTAACATTGTTTATTTTCAAAGGAACTGGCACTTTAAAATATACCAGGGTTGGTAAAAAACCCGTTTTTTTTTTGTTGTTGTTTAAACCGGGTTTTTTTAAATATATTTTCCTATTACATATACATGCATATTTATTGATAAAAATAAACTTTGTTGGATATATAAGTAATATAACTTTATTTAAAAATAATTCAAATTAAATAATTACAGTAATTATGTAGAAAATTGAAATATAAATTAAATTAAATAATTGCAGTAATTATGTAGAAAATTGAAATAATTCAAATTAAATAATTAGAGTAATTATGTAGAAAACTGAAATAATTTAAACATTTTCAGTAAAAGCTATGTCCTATGTTCCACGAATAAAATGCTCTACATAGTGAAACATTGATATCTTGAAAATCTTAATAAACAATCTTTTGATTACTATAGTACTATAAATAAATATATGGTGTAGTTTCATAAATACAATATAACACTACATGAACAATTATTATCTTTTATTGAAAGTAAAGCATTTTATAAAGAATTCCTGGAATGATTTAGATTTAGCAGTAGAGTCTTTACACGTTTCAATAAGTATTGTATATTGTCATTTGACACGTCTCAGAAACTACCAAGCAAAAAAAACAAAAAAAAAAAGCGACAGTAAAATAAATAGAAATACCTATTTACCAGCTTTTTAGAATACTGAAAACATTGATCTTAAAATGGAGAGTAGATTTATAAAAGTTGTCATCCGCTAAAACGTTTAAATAGCCATCAGACTTAAAACACAGGCTTTTTTTCTAAGCTATGTTATAATACATATTACTTTTAAATGTCTAAACTAAAAATGAATAATATACCTTTTTAAGCATTTATATATATATATATGAGACTTTTCTATTATGTCTCAATTGAACCTTATCTCGATTTCCCCCCCCCCCCCCCTTTTTTTTTTTTTTTTTTTTTTTTTTTTTGTTGGATCTAAATAGTGGATTCGATTATGCAATAGACGATTTAAATATATCTTATTGCATATTTTAGTTAAAAGTAAACAGGTGCTTCGCTAGCACCCAATTTTTCAATGTTCTCTTATTCGACTTCATATTTTGAGTTTCTTTTTTATTCTTAAGGCTGTTCTCAAATCCGAAAGGGCAACTTTATGACATAAGTCTTAATTTATTTTTGTTCAAAAATGCATGAAACTAGCAGATGCTGTTGTTCAGATACTATGTAATGGAACTGTGTTTTCCGTATTTTTGCAAACGCAATAGATCTTTCAGAAAATATTGTCAAGTGAGCGTTTTGAACCGAATTTCCACATGAAAGAAGAATAACCACTCAAGGAAGGTTAAAAACATCTTCGACACGTAATCAAAATTGCCTATAACTCAATAGGTAATTTACTCATGAAAAATGAAAAAAAAAACCAGTTCGATTCCAAATCGCTTCCATAGTAAGGCCTTCCAATTTTATATCTTTCCATTAAAGAATTAATTTGCAAATGGGGTCAGAGCATTTTGCGCTTGTTGAGTAGAGCAGTTGAGAACAGTCTTAAAAGATAATCTCCCCAATCAAGAAAATTTTCTTTTACAGCTTGACTGAAATCTTAAAGGTCATTTTATGTTATTAATTATAAATAAACTGCGTTTTCTCAAAGGAAAATATTTTATTCAAAATATTGGATATTTTTAGTCTATTTTATCTTTGCTAAATTAACATGTTTTAAATTTCCTCTTTAGAGCTTCAGATATGTTCATCAACACATGCATACAAATTAACCTAGACTCATTATGTCTCACGGTGACTGCTGGGATAAGACTGTTGTTAAAAGTAGAAATTATTTATATCCAATAATTTGAAACACTTAAATTACAAAAATGAGAAAATATTATATTAGATTTTTTCTAAAAAATCAGTTGTTTAACTAATTGATTTAAACCATGCCAACCCTGCTGGTAACAGAATACAATCATAATGCAAAACCCCAATCCCAATGTAGGAAAGCAAGAAAAGCAAAGGCTTACTAAACCCAATAGCCATGATACAACAAAGAAAACTCACAGCCAATCTTTCATTAGCATACAGAACAAAGAGTGACCATTGGAGAGAATTACTTATGATTATGTCATCATTGAGGCATAATGTAATCCCTAGTAAATCTTAACTAATCAAGCAATCTAAGTATTAAAGTGTATTTTTAGCTCAAATCTGCCATTTTGGCTATTTTTAAAATTAAAGGCTAGAAAAAGAAGAAGAAGAAAGAAAGCTAACTATTTTTTTTTCTACAGTTAATTTTAGAAAAATTAAGTCTGCCATGTAGATTTAAAGCTTATAAGAAAAGTTTGATTGACTAAAAATGTTTGTCACTTTACAAATTTATTAATTCATCATTTTTCTAAGGTTTTGCTTGTAGCTTCTGCAAAACTTGGATTTTGCATTTTTCAATAATGTGTAAAATAAATGAAAACATTAGGGAAAAGGAAAGAAAAACCAGATGAAAAAAAAACAGCATGTTTTTTAAAAAAAAGAACAATTTGGTTTAAACCATGGTTTAAACCACGGTTTAAACCAGCGTGGTTTAAACCAAACAACCCTGAAATACACATTACACAGAATATCAATAATCGATGTCTATAACATGTTAAAATTTCACATCGAAACTCGAGATCTGTTAGTACCACCAGAATGACGAATTGACGCCCTATTCTGATCGTATCGTACCAAGAATAGTACACTGTAAAAAAAAAAAGAAAAAAAAAGGGGGGCTAAAAAACATAGATTTTACTGGCAATCGAAACGCTAGTACTATTTCCGTTATTTTAATGGAAATTTCCCCCCATAAATTCCAGAAATCCGTATTTTTAAGGAACTTTCCCTCCATAAATTACAGAAATTTTTCCCTTTTTCTGGAATTTATGGGGGAAATTTTCCGTTAAAATACGGAAATAATACTGGCGTCTCGATTGCCAGTAGAATCTCCGCTTTTTAGTCCTTTTTTTACAGTGTAATATTTTTACTGTACTAATCTAAATATCAACATATTAAAATTTCCTTCCGAAATTCGATGATGCGAGAGTAGAACTAAAAGGAAGAATTATGTCATATCTCATAGAGATATCACGAAACAGACTGAATCATTTGTATTATACAAATCTGTAACTTTAATCATTAACATTTTATGCTCAAAATTGAAAACGAAAAAGTATCGCCAAAATAATGAGATAGCGACTCGTTATGCTTGTATAGTATTCAGATACCACGAACAGGCTGAAATAATTAAATCGTATTAATCGAAAGAGATATATTAAAATTTCATTTCGAAATTCGATGACGAGATAATACCGCCAAAAGAAGAATTGGCGCCTCATTCTGCTCATATCGTTCAAAGATATTATGAGGCAGCCTGTAATATTTGTAATGTACTATTCGAGATAAGCAACTTATTAAAATTACATTTCGAAACTCGATTACGAGATAGTACCGCCAAAATGAAGAATTCGCGCCGCATTCTACTCATATCTAACCACGAAATAACCATTTGGCGCTCCCTGCTGCTAATATCATACCAAGATGTGCATCGACAGATCAGTCATTTATGTTCTGTTAATAATCTTGTCCTACATCATAATTTCATTTTGAAACAAGATGACGTAATAATTTTTTCTCTGCCCGCATCCTAGTCTACAATGGCTAAACACAAAATTTGAAAGGTCGACTACTAGATAATTTGGTACTTTTAACTTTACTTTCCATAAGAAACAAGAATGAAAAATCATGCATCAAGAATAGATTATAAAAGCATTTCCCATGACTTGCAGAATTCTTTAATGAAATTTAACTGCTTAATACTGTAAAATAAGTAAACATTTTACAAAAGGCATAATACTTTTGAAAACCAGATTATGGTCCCTAACCAAAAAAGTAGTTCAATTCTTTTGTGCAGTCCTGTATTTAATCTAAAGATTTGTATATTAACCCCTTCGGGAGGGGAGCCTTTTACGAAATTTTTAATCTTTTGTCACCGTTTTTTAAAAACAGAAATTTGTGCCTTTTTGAATCGAGAAAATGCGCTGATTAAATAAGGCAAATTTTACAGTTAAACTTTACTGGTGAGGAAAAACAAGGATTTTGAGCGCTTCATGCGGCACGTATACGTGTCGCTCGTACCCAAGGGGTTAATCTATAGATAGTATGATAAAACTTAGTATAGTAAGAAAATGCATAAGAGAATGAAAATTCACCTTCAGTAATTTCTACCACTATAAGGAAACATACTTGAATTATTTTGTACAGCCCTGTATATTACCAATAGATTTTTATATGCCGCACATATTAAGCTAAAATTTAATTCAGGCTAAAACATGGTTATAACTACTGAAATCATTCTTCCACACATTATTATCCATGGGAGGTCATGTATTCAGTTCTTTGCGTGGCCCAGTATATGATTTTATTTATATTATACAAACATCTCTTAGTATACTAAATATAGTTCAGCTTGAAAGAGCATAACTCAATTAAAAGCCTCTTTTAAGCCATTCACGCTGCTACTCCGCAAAGCTTACAAACTCTTTTGTGTAGCCTTGTATATGATCTATATCAGTTATACACACCGCATACTAAGCAAAGATTTAATTAAACTTAAAAATGCATGTCATAAACGAAATCACACTTTCAGCAGTTATCGCTAATAGAAAGATACAGCACTGTATCCGAATTTTTTGTGTGTCCCTGTAAATAAACAATAAATGCAATGCATATCATGTTATACAACAAGTATATTGTAGTAAGCCTCAGTAATGTACTAATGTACTATATCAATTTCGTTATGTTTGATATAGTATAACAGAACTAAAATATGCTGCAAACCGTTTTTTCCCTGGCAATATTATGTAAAGGAATTCTTTTGCGGGGCTTTATAAATGACTAATAAGTACTGTGGACTCCATATTTTCCAGAACGCATAGTTTAGTGCACTTCATAAATGCATATCAATTTAATTATGTTTGAAATGACCAACATCATTAAAATAAACTTCAAGCAATTTTTTCGCATTGAGCGTAATGCATCGGAATACTTTTGACTGTCACTGTAGATGGACTATAAATCCCACACACTTTATTTTCAATTGCGATCGTTCTATTGTTAACGTCAATAATATACAAAAAATTCAGGAAGATTCTAGTAGATTTACGAGTGTTAGAGCTTGGACAAACTAGAGACTCCAAATTCACGAACATTTTTAAACTATGTTGGAAAGTATTAAAAACTATTATAATATTTTAAATTATTACTGAAACATTACAAGAAAAAATATAAATTAACACATTTTATCGTTAAAATATTGTTCTGTTTATAAAAATTATACTTTAAGTTATTTACAATAACAAAGCATTTAAGTGGCCGACAACTGCCCAGTGATGGTCAAACACTAGAATTGAGTGGCCAACTACTAGCGACTTTGCTATATTTAAGGTTAACTTTTTATAAATAAAAGCTATAATCAGTTTTTTTAAAAACAATTGCTGAAATAGTAAAAGAAAAGTATGCATTAATATGCGTCACTGTTAAAAATGTTGTATTGCTTTTTAAAATTCTGCTCTGAGCTATATACTAAAAGAAAGTGCTTAAGTGGCCGACTATTGGTGCTTTTACCCTATATGCACTTACTAAATATGTATTTATATATTAATACATGGAATAGAAAACGTGCATTTTTTGTGAGAATATAGGAAGAGGGACCTCGAATCAATACCAGGCTTTGAGGCTCTCTTTGGCTTCTCATCGGATCCTGATGCTACGCTAATGCTGATCCTATCGTAGTATGAAGTTAATCTCAAATAGAAACGATCGATTTGAGAACAGCCATAAGAACATCCTTCAAATCAATTTCTATTTCTGTATAAAATTTTACTCAGCAATTTTCAAGGCTCGATCGGTCATATCGTAATATGAGGTTACCCCTCCCCTTTTCCTAAAGGGAAAACGGAGGGAATAAGAAAGAGGGCCCTCAATTCAAATGCCGTTACACCACACAAGTGGTTAGAGGGGGATAGAGAAAGACTTTCAAGAAATGAATTGAAAATCTGTTTTCCAAAGATTTGTAGACATACATCTTTTTGTGGATCCATTGTGGCTCTTTCACTTTCTTTTATTAACATTTTTTCATCGTATCTATTTCAACTGCGATTGAGGCCTCTTTTTCAAAGGAAGCTATAATTCAATGCTAAACAAACGAACACAGATAGTAGAATGAATTACATTTATTCAATGAATATATATTTTTTCAAAAATCTCTTCAGTGATGAGTGTGGTTGAGAACGGATATATAAAGGATACACTCACAACAGTAGTAATAATAAAAATACGAAAAAGCAGTAATATTGGTTCTTTTTTTATTTAACAAAAATACCCTTCACTTTTCCTTTTTGGCAATGTAAGGTCTTCATTAAAATACATTTTTTCTTTGTAGTTTTATGTTGGCAACATCAATCTTGTCGTGTATTTTTCCCAGGTGGGTCATCTTGTGGAAGCGTGCGTGGATTCGAATCATTGAGCAAATGGTTCAGGTCCATGGCGAACAATCACCCCTTCTTGACCTTCGAAAAATCGACTCCGATAGGTAGATTTATATGACCTTAGAAGATAGTTTTCAAGTGGTTAGGTTGAAACTGATACTGCTTTTAAGAAACTCATCCCATTGTCAAACTTTCTTTAATGAGAAAAAATTGTATTTTTTACGATTTCAGGGATATTTTAACCCAATGACCTAAAGATGCATGAGAAAGGTTGAACAAAAATTATTTAAATACGATGAACCCTAATTTTTTTCGGTTTTAAAGAATTACATTAGCGTTTCAAGGGAATATTAGGGAGAGTAATATTCCTGTGATACATATTTGTACTAGTGACATGATTTTTGATTTTTTTTTTCTAAACCTTTGCTCACTAAAAAAGGTCTCAGCGATTTTAAGATACAATAGATCAGTGTTTCTCATTCTTTTTAGATCAGCGACGCGCATACATTTTGCTCAGAATTCTGCGACACATCACAGCTGAAGATAAGTTCTGCTTATAATTACCAGAATAAGGAAATGTGCGCATTTATCGCAGAAGAAATAATATTTAATAAAAATTACAAAATAGTTAGTTAAGGTGGGATGCCGTGTAATGTTATGTTTCTTCAAGCATCGTACGAAAGAAAATAATAATAATAATATATATTCGATGGCCAGTAATATGAATATTAAAAAAAGAAAAAGACTCAGTTGGGGTAAATATAAACAGGGAATAATTGCAAATAATTGATACTAGTACTCACCCGAGTCTTGGGAGAATTAACATCTAAATGAACTCGTTTCTTAAAATTACACTATGTGCAAATTGCTAAAAAAAGATGAAAAAATATTTAAAAAGGTGTTAAATTCTTTAATATCCTTAGTACTTTCAACTATATACATATCCTTCAAAATATACATATAGCCTTCAAAATATATAGCCTTCAAAATATATAGCCTTCAAAAGAATACAAAAATACAAGCGTCTTATTTTCAAATTTTACGTAGTTGGTGTCCGAAGGAGTAAAAGTGAAAGTCAATTTAGATCCGAAAACATTGGGAAAGGGAAAATATTGATATAGAGGGAAGTGGAATATTACGTGTTTTATGATTCTTTAAGCAAATTCTATATCCATATTTTTATTTTCCCAATGTTTTCCTGATCTAAAAATTGACTTTCACTTTCACTCTTTTCGACACCAACTACGTCAAATTTGAAAATAAGTCTCTTGTATTTTTGTATTCTCTGACGAAGGCTATGTATATAGTTGAAAATACTAAGGATATTAAAGTAATTTAACACCTTTTTAAATATTTTTTCATCTTTTTAGTAATTTGCACATAATATAATTTTAAGTTTAACTTTTTAAAGATGAATTTAGCATTCTATTTATTTATTTGCAGAACTCGTGTCTTTCCATTATCCAGAAGTTATGTTACTAGTTCCCATATTTTTTGTTCTACAATTGACAGTGTCATTATCAAAACACTTTGGTTAGGCTGAAAAAGTTTTCAAACGAAGTTTATATTCCATATTATTTCTTGCTGCTTTTGGATATAAACAAGTAGTGAGTCGATTTTCACATCTATTATTGATATGATAGTGGCATATTCTGTCAAAGAACTGCTAATTGCTATTTGCTCCCTTATATCTCTATTGCCTTTCACGATGCTGTTTACCATTCTACCTTACTTTTTTTTTTAAATCTAGGCGATAGTTGTAAACAATATTAATATGCAGCTTATTCTCGTCTGAAGGGTTAGGAAACATCAATTTTGACTATTTCGTTCTAGACTTAAGAGGCTACTTCACTCACACAAAAACACCCGCTCGCTAAAGTTAATCCTATGGGAGAATTTTTTTAATATCTCATTTGCATTTCTATATTTTAAAAGTGTAGATTTGAGGTACCCAATGAAAAAAAAATATTGAAATGAAAACTAGATATTAAAAAAAAAACTTCTATAAAAGGATTAACATTAGAAAAAGGTGTTTTTGCATATTTTTGATTTATTGTTGATGTTTTTTCCCACAGTATGTCAACGAATACTGCTTTTACATCGTCAGTCAGCCCATTGAATGTTAGGGACAAGATTGAAGTCATAAGTCCGGAGGACAACATATCATTATTTTGCTCTGTTTGAAAAAAGTGGAAGAGATCTAGAAAACTTGCCGTGTAAATGCCTAGTTTACTCTCTTTATGAAGATTGTCTAGGGTTAAAAGTATTGTTGAGCTTTGCATGCGAACCTGATGTCCCATTGTCTAGGGTTAAAAGTATTGTTGAGCTTTGCATGCGAACCTGATGTCCTGACTCTAACATTTGTGAGCAAACGAACCATGTCATTTGCTTTCGAAAACTGTGGTTGGATCTCCAGGAATCTGATTGCCGCAGTTATTTTTATGCAGTTATATCTTAATTAGGTTTCTGTGGTCGACTAGCTGGTATAAATATGGCGGTAAGTAGTGACTATCGTCGGATCTCGTCTCTCGTACAGTATCAAATCAAGCTTTAGCTTTCAGCGAGCCTCCCACGTGCCATTAGCAGTAACATTCCAGTTCGATTAAGCTTGGAGAACAAGATTCTTCACCTGAGAAGTTTGCATATGTGGTAAGGCGTTGCTTTAATTGCGTCGAATAAAAATATATTTGAATGCTACTGGATTCCCCCCAGAAAGTGATATTTTCTAAATGTGACATTTAGTGTTTCCAGTGATATTATGTATAGTGCTATTTAGGCTCTGGAGTTAAACTGATATAGTCATCTTATTTGGAGTTAGCGAAAGAACTTAGAGAATTTCTTGGGACTAGTTTATCCACTTCTCACTATTCTAGTACTTGAACTTATATAATGTGACCGTCTTTAGTAAATTTTTCCCCGCTCCACTGCTATCCTCATCTATTATTGCTTTTAATAAATTTTTTAATGTTAATCTTGAAATTGAATAGTGTCTACTTTCTTAAGTGACTGGCCCAAAGGATCCGACACAAACTCATCAAAAATTATACAAGATCAGAAAAGAAACAAAAAAGATAAAAAATCATAGACACTTAGAAAGAAGCAAAAGAAAGTAAACACCTGACAGACGAAGAGAACAATTAAAAAAGCTGTTGAAGTCCTTCATTGTAGAAAATTCAGATGTTGAACCAGAAGATCTAATAGCTGCTAAACTACGTGAAGAGGACATAGAAAAAGGAGATTGGCTGTTATAGATAGGATGAAATCTGACCATTTCTCCAATTAAGGCTGTTCTCAAATCCAAAGGAGCTATCTTCTGACACATTTCTGAATTCATTTTTGTTCAGGAACGCATGAAATTGGCATGTGCTCTATCGAATTACGTTTTCCATTTTTACGTAAAGGCAAAATTTATTTTAGAAAATACTGTCAAAGTGGTTGTTTTGAAACAAATTCTCGACGCGGGAGCGCGAGAAAAATCGAAAAATTTGTCGTCACGTGACAAGAATTGCTTATATCTCGATGATTTATTTACCAAAAAATAGAAAACTCCATAGCGTTTTAGGCACCAAAATTTGTCTTCAAGAAGTTCTATGCCATGCCTTCATTAGAAAAGCTCGATTGGTTCTAATATTCTTTATTTTTAATCGAATATATTTGATTCCAAATCACTTAAATAGTCAGGCCTGCAAATTTTATGCGTTTATGTTTAAAAATGAGTCAAAAAGTTTCGCGTTGTTAAGCAGGGAATTTGAGAACCACTTTAAAGTAAAATCCACGAACAGTTAGGAAACGCCTCATTTTTTTAATATGAGAGCTTATACTCCCCGGGAAAAAATTGAAGTAACAGATGACATTAATTAATTTAATGACGAAAATATAGAAGTAACAGATTACATTAATTAGTGCAATGGCGAAAATATTGAAGTAACAGATGATATTAATTAGTGCAATGACGAAAATTTTGAAGTAACAGATGACATTAATTAGTGCAATGACGAAAATTTTGAAGTAACAGATGACATTAATTAGTGCAATGACGAAATTATTGAAGTAACGGATGACATTAATTAGTGCATTGACGAAAATATTGAAGTAACGGATAGCATTAATTAGTGCAATGACGAAAATATTGAAGCAACAGAAGACATTAATTAGTGCAATGACGAAAATATTGAAGTAACAGATGATATTAATTACTGCAATGACGAAAATATTGAAGTAACAGATGATATTAATTAGTGCAATGACAAAAATATTGAAGTAACTGATGACATTAATTAGTGCAATGACGAAAATATTGAAGTAACAGATGACATTAATTAGTGCAATGACGAAATTATTGAAGTAACAGATGACATTAATTAGTGCATTGACGAAAATATTGAAGTAACAAATGACATTAATTAGTGCAATGACGAAAATATTGAAGTAATAGATGATATTAATCAGTGCAATGACGAAAATATTGAAGTAACAGATGACATTAATTAGTGCAATGACGAAAATATTGAAGTAACAGATGACATTAATTAGTACAATGATGAAAATTTTGAAATCATAGAAATGTACTGCTTCACTTCATATAATGATGTACTGCTGGGTCATTTTGAGGCAACAAATTTGTGTTCAAGAGGGACTTCTATGTCGTACCTTCATTAGAAAAGCTCGGTTGGTTCTAATATTCTTTATTTTTAAAAACATTTTCTAAATCACCTTTTTAACAGCTGAGTGAAGAAAGTGAAGAATGTAAGTTTTTCCTCAATTCTTTACTCTTTCCATGAGTTACTGATGCAGGTATCTACGATTTAACCAAGCGTATATATACTTGACTAGATTGCGGTCTGCAGTGTCCAATCCTTTTTTTATTTGCCTATTTTTAGGTGCGTTCGTAATTATATAAATGCGTAACACCTATAATCGTCGTCTGGTCCGCCCGTCTGTCTGTCCGTCTGTACGCATATAACAACGCAAAATCTACCCAACCGAGTGGTTTCAAATTTAATATATGTAATCGCTGCAAAATTTTGTCGAATCATTTCAAATTTCATGAAAATCGAATCAAAACTTAAAAAGATATCAATAATTTTTTTCTTAATTCTATTAAATCCTTTCATACGTAATTAATTCAATGATATCCCATGATAGGCAATGATTCTAGGTTGCGATGGTGATGACGTTTTATTTAAGACGGTGTCATATTACTTCCGTATTACTGAATTTAATATGTATAATCGTAATAAATTTTGTATTCACGCATTTTCGCATAAGAGTGCAACAGCTATTGCAACAAGATCTGAATATTTATAAAACTAGTTATCGTACGAACGTACCTCATTTGCTACGTTTGGCGCACAATTTCCGACTTATTTTAGTTTTTTATCCAATTTTATATTCAAAATTTTGTTACCTGAATAAAGATTCATAGTTACAAATAGCCATTTTATTATCTACTGTTGCCAGATTTTAAACAACCCATATAATAATATTTCCAAACACTTTACAATTGAAAATTATATTTACACGTGAATATTAAGAAGGAAAGAAAATTTAAACTAATTATATTATTGCGTGCAAAAATAATTTACTGTCTAAAATAACGCCGTATTTAAAAGGATATATTTAAAACAATTTTCTTATAGTATCTAAAAAAACTTTGACAGAGCCGTTTTTTACTTAACTATTTTATACAAGCCGATTTTCATATATGTGTCATAAACTTACTTAATGAATCGTAGCTCTTACTTAATCAATCACGAAAACAGCCGCCAGCTGTCGCGACAGCGGTGGATACGAACTTGGGTACTTAAAATCCTCCCAGTCAAAGGGAAATGAATGGCAATTCGACTAGAGAAGATCGCCACTGGTCGTGATAATATTCAATCTTCCGTAATTGGGTAATCTTTTTTTAAATAATTCAAAATAGCGTGATAATTAAGATAAAACAAATTAGCAAGTTTTTAGAGTCTGTCGGTTCTGGACGGTGCGCAGTGGGACGTCTTAATGATCTAGGTCATGCATGGCGAACCTATGGCACGCGTTCCATAATTGGCACGTGATAGAATATTTTCGGCACGGCGTTATTGATATTGGAAAACAACAAAATACAAGCAAGTCTTTTTTTTTTTTTTTCTGAATTAAGATCAAACTAAGAAGAAAGCAAATAATGGAATTCCAAACTAATTATATGTGGCTCAATGTTTTATCAAATTAAAGAAGGTTTGGAGAATATGTAAGAAAAAAATATATACATCAGGCATTATAAGTGAACGTGCCATTGGTGGAATTATAGCAACTTGGTATGAAATTTCCCGTTTTGACAATTATCACCGATATTTATTCTTGAGAGTCATTATTTTTGGAAAAGAATGATATGAAAATCTTAAATATAACCTACTTGTCAGATCACTCTAATTCTGCTTTCACCCCGTTAAAACTAACTAATTATGCTCCCCGTATTTATTATTTGGCATGCAAGATGCAATAACAGAAATCATATTTATTATTTTATTACTTTCTAAATCTTTCTCTACTATTCTTTTCTGTTACTATTATTATTACATGTATGTTAACTTCCACCGCCATATTTTTAATCCTAATATACAAAAATTAAAATAATTTTGATTCACTAATTTTGAACCACTAAATTATCTTTTGGTTGTTGGCACGTCATGGTCACCTAAAATGTTTTTTGAATGAAAATTGGCACGTAAATGGAAAAAGGTTTGCCAACCCTGATCTAGGTGGACAAAATCCATTTTTCCGATTATCTCGGAATTTGAAAAAAAAAAAAAAAAAAAAAAAAAAAAAAAACGTGTGCAGTGGTAGCTGAATGTCTGTATTTTCGATACCAGTACTAGTTTTGGCGTAAAAAATCATATGTGTCGATTAATTGTGATCGTAAAGTAGCCATTTGCGCAGTTGGCTTGAGGGAGTTTCAAAAGTTGCACTAGCTTCCTCTAAGTTTGAAAACACGTCGTGACTATTCTGTTTTATTTGAAAGCACGAGTTTACTGATCTAAGTTGCTGCTGATCACGAGTTTGCGTCACAGGTTTGTCAAGGTCAGATTTAACCCATATTTGTTTGAAAATAAGCGATATTAAACCCGCTTTACCGCTTTTTTCAAAGGCTGAAATTCTGGATGATCCTTGATGTTGTTTACTTTTACAAATTTCATCTTGACTTTTAACAAATTATTCAGCATTATTCAACAATAAGCATTTTTTAAAATCAAAGTGCCATTCCTAAAGTATTGAAAAATTAAACAAACTCCTGCAGATAGCTGCAGATCAGCAAGTTTTTATTAATAAACAAGCATCATATTAATTTCCACTGCATGCATGTATGTTTAGTTCAAATCTTGCAAGTCAAATTTAAATCACTTCTAATTATCCTATTGAGCCGAAACAATGAATACATGTGTAATTTGACAGGCCACACAAAAAATCGCAGGGCCACACAAAAAATCGCGGAAAGATTGCTGCTAAAAAGCAGAAATTTTAATTACATTTCTACAAAATTACTATAGATTATTGAGATACACAATAGCATTTTTTTTAATTGGAAACAAAGTGCGTAGCAGTTGTATTTCTTTTACAAGGACACTTAAAAAATTCGAATACATTACCGTCTATATGCAGAAATTTTATTTCAAATTGAATAAAATTTATATAGGTTATTTATTCACACAACAGCATTTTTTCAACCGAAAATAATTTTGGTAACATTTATATGTTTTACAGGATAACACAAAACATTAAAGTTTTTTTTAATATGATTTTATTTTAAAAATTTTATTTTTCAGGACGACTACATGAATTTCTCGAGAAATTCTGAGTAGACAAAAATACAAAAAAGAAATGAATGTTAACTTACATGCATGTATTAAAGTGTTTTTTACTTAATTGTAAAATCAGTATGTTAACTCATCATTTGTAATACCATTATACAGGTGCTCACCAAAGTCCTTCCAACGCTCTTTATTGCCAAAAGGTTGCAGCTATACTCATAAAAGTGGTGTCTAGGTATAGTAAAGTGGCTATAATCTACCAGATTACACCGCTTCCTGCGTCACCTGGTGCAAAACAGCTGAGTTTGCATTCCTATCTCGAAAACGAGATTCATGCTCAGAACGAGATTCATTTAGCATTCATGTTCACAAGGTGTCCTTTCGAACTAAATCGATGAGGCTCTACAAATTTGTCATTCACTTTTATCCCATATTTCGAACCGTTTTCAAGATAGGAACGCCAATGCCGCCATTTTGGACCAGGTGGCGCTGTAAGCGGTCTCATCTAGTAGCACATAGCCTCTTTACTATACCTAGACACTACGTTTATGAATATAGATGCATTCGTTCGGCAGTTAAGAGGGTGGGAACGGAATTTAGTGGGCACCCTGTATTTTATTTTAAGACATTGTTGTTAAGTAACAAAATATTTATCACTCTTTGAGTATTTTATTAGTGATGCATTATAAAAAACAGTTCAATATAGATATTCACATTACAAGATGACAGATACAATATAGATATTATATTGAAGATTATCTCTTACACCGTTAATGATAGAAACATACTTCCACTAATAAACTAGTATGTTGTGACCATCACAAAACTTTCTTCTATATAAATAACGTCAATTAAATCATTTAAATAATACAAGAAATTACATCAATTTAGCACCAATTCATGTCAAAGTATATCTGAATTTGAAGTTTTGTAACGCTCGAACAATACGCACTCCATCATATTTTCTCTCCTTTACTTTTTTTCTTTTCTTTCAAAAGAACTGACAAGCTGAGTAAATTAGACTTTAGGAGAGAGAAGAATGTTTTACAAAGTTGTTGCCGACAAGGCATTTGAGCTAAGCCGATATTTTAAATTAACTGAGTTATTTTGTAAATAATAACATGTGTAACTAAAATAGTTTCCACCCCGGATTCTGAATAATATGTTACAGAAGTGGCGCCCCAACGTCGGGCCCGAATAGAAGCAAGATATGAAGATAAGTATTATTTTTAAATTGTGTTAAACTGTTTTAATAAGAAAATTTAGATACTAAAGTACAAAAATTTATACAAAAGTACTTTTGATTCATCCGGAATCTGAGGATTTTTGAAAATTGTATTTGATTCGTCCAGAATCGAAATATTTTGGAATTGTTCTATTCAGCCTGAATGATATTTTCCTTAGAATTGAAATACGAAAAGTCGTCTGCAGCTTCAAGTATTTTAGTATCTGAATTAAATGAAGATATTCATAAGAGAAATAATTCTAATAATTATTATTGAAAAATAAAAATCGTTTGTTTTATTTTATACATTTATGTAGTTGCACTGAGCTATTTTATTATTGACGTTATTATTATAAATGAGTGCTTGGCATTATTTTAATTATTATATGATTGATATTATTGTGTTAAAAAAAAAAAAAAAAAAAAAAAAAAAAAGGCAAATAGTTGGTGTCATTGTATTGAGTTTTGAAAGATATTGTATGTTATTTATGTTCTATATATGTTAAAAATTACGTAAAAGTAAATTATTTTGCTAAGAGTTATTCGTAACACGAATTAAGTTTGAAGTTAGCTAAAACATAGTTAGTTCAAATGATGGCGTTTCTTTCTAAGGGTAAGAAAATTGATTTAATCACATGAGCTTCAGAATTAAAAGTAGAAGTAAGTAGCGATGATAAAGTCCTCGAATTACGTGATAAAATTGTAAATATTGAGGCATTTAAAGATAACATAGATTTTGTACAGGGAATTTATGAAAATATCGTAGAAGAAAGAAAGACTCTTGAGGAAGAGAAACGTTTAGCCGAAGAAAGAGAATTTGAGCTACAGAAGCTCAGGTTAGAAGCAGGAACAAGAGATGTTGTTGCAAATACGAGCAACCCTCTAGAAACTTCTTCAATCCGCGTTGACTTGAAAAAGATTTTATCCGATTTCAATCCTGAAAAGGATGATATGAATTTATTTTTAATAACTTTTGAGAGGCAAATGAAACTTTTAAAGGTTTCTAAAGAACTGTGGATTACGCATTTAATTGGAGTCCTTCCAAATGAAATCGGTAAATTAATAGCGCGTGAACAAGAAAAATTTGAGAATTATTCTTATATTAAAGATATATTGTTGCAGAGGTTCAAATTAACTGCTGAAAGGTTTAGAGTTTTGTTTAGTCGACATCCAAAGCGAACCGATATTAGCTGGAAAGAATATTATTTTGAAATTAGAAGCTATTTTGAGGGATGGCTATCCGAATTAAATATAAATTCCTTTGAAAAATTATCGGAATTAATTATTGCTGACCAATTAAAGAAAAAAGTTTCTCCTGATTGCAAAGAACATTATTTAGACCAATGGGAGAATTTAACAGATCCTGTTGAATTAGCTGAAAAGTTAGATTTATATGATAATTTGAGGTCACACAAAGTAGAAATAAAGAGATCAAATAAAATCAGTGAGGTCGGGAATTCTAATCGCTTTGAAAAAACGCCATTAGATTTTAAAAGAAATGAGTTTGGTAAAATTGGCAATCCAAAGGAGTCCAAGAGAAATAAAATTAACTATCCTTCGAATTTAAATCGACCAATGTTAAGTTGCTATGGTTGTGGAAACCAGGGAGTTATTAAATCCAAGTGTCCAACCTGTTCTCCGAAAAATGTATCGGTGCACTTTCAATCACTAGAATTTCGTACATGTAATATACAAACATCACCAACATTATTGGTAAAAATAAGCATAAATGGTCTCTCTGGCACAGCTTGTGCTGACACTGGCGCAACACATTGCGTTGCGGGTGAAGTTTTGTATTCTTTATTAAAAGACCAAGGGTGAAGTTTGAGTTGGGTTGGGTTGATTTTTGACGGCCAATTATCTACACGAGGGATATAGGCCCGGGGGGGAGTGCCCACCGTGGGGGTCTTTCTAAGGGAACCTAATCAGTATTAACGCATGGAAGATCCACGGCTCGAAGAAAACCACGAAAACTCCGAACGATTAGGCCGACGGGCGCGATTGGGATCGAACCCAGCACCTCCCGTCTACCAGCTTCGAGAGCAGAACCTCTCGGCCACTGGTGGGGCCGGGTGAAGTTTGAAAAAACTCAAATGATCGTAGTTTTAGCGGATGGGCTGCAAAACACTACCGAAGTTTATAAATCAGAAGTTCATGTTAAAATTGAAGATCGCGACGTTAAAACAACACTTTATGCTCTGCCGAATGCCAGAAATAATAGCACAATTTTGGGAATTGATTTTTTACGCAAAGCAAAAAATGTTTTGGATGTAGTAAATCAAGAATGGTTCTTTGCTGATAGATGTAGGTGGAAGTATAGATTCGCTGAAGATACACATAGGCCTCCCAGTGAATTAGCGATAAATTCCGTTGAATTAGACACCGTTTTTCTTAGAGAAGATGAAGGTAGACATCTCACTTCAGAGCAACAAGTTAGGTTGAATGAACTGCTTGAAAAATTTACTAGTAGCTTCCAACAAGGGGAAGAGACTACACCTAAAGTTAAACATTATATTGATACAGGATCACGGATGGGCATAATTTTATCTGATGAAATTGATAGTCCTGCACATGATAGAAAAGGCTATGTAAAAGATTGCCGTAGGAATTTTGATTATAGGGGTAAGAACAGAAATTTTAATAGGCCAATTCTTAACAGAAGCAATAATAGATATGGTCAAAAATATGTTAAACAGTCATTTAACCATGGAAATTACAATAAAAATAGTTATGAGAAACCTAGTTCAGAGAATTCTTACCAAGATGAATCAGAGATTCCTCAAAATTTTGAGACTAAAGATTCTTTAATATCTCAAGATATGACAGAAAGTGAAAGTTTGGTGAATAGTTCATCGGATATGGTTGAACCTAATGATGCATCTGAAACGCTAGAAAGTGCTTCACTTACTTCAAAAGTAAAGTATAATCCAAATTTTTCTCCTAGCTACAAAAATAGAGGCTACTATCATGCTCGAAATAATTATAATTATGATTTCCGACGATCAGGTAGAGGTAGCTATCAGGAGCAAAGAAATTCCCAACCATCACACAGGTATAGTGTACGGCGAACTGCAGATTCGTCTAGCAAATTCGAGAAGAGATATGAAAATGATCTTAGAACTAATGATCAGGATAATTACAAATTGGATTATAGGTCTGGAAGTTACAGACATGATAATGGGTACTATGGAAAACAAAGATCTCCTACTTCTTATACCATTGCCACTAATGAAAACCCCTTTTCTCCCTTAGGAAATTATCATATATCAGCTTTGTGTCCTTACACGCAAGATGATGGTGGGGGTTCTAAAGGCTTTATTCGTCCTAGAGGCAGACCCGGGAAACGTCAGACGCCCAGCCAGCAAATATTTACGAAAGAATCACAAAACACGAGAACCATAGAGGATTTTAGGCCCCAGAAAGCATCCCGAAGGAATCCACCCAGGAAATGCACACTGCATCTAAGGGACCAGTAATGCAGTGTGAGGGGAAGAGTGTAACGCTCGAACAATACCCACTCCATCATATTTTCTCTCCTTTACATTTTTTTCTTTTCTTTCAAAAGAACTGACAAGCTGAGTAAATTAGACTTTACGAGAGAGAAGAATGTTTTACAAAGTTATTGCCGACAAGGCATTTGAGCTAAGCCGATATTTTAAATTAACTGAGTTATTTTGTAAATAATAACATGTAAATATTAAACTTATTAGTTGATGAAAAGTTATCAAGTTTTATTTTGTAACTAAAATAGTTTCCACCCCAGATTCTGAATAATATGTTACAGTTTGATGAAAATTCGTGCGTTAGTTATTGAGATAGAGCTATAGTGGAAATTCTGAAAAAATGCAGCATAGCAGCGTCACCTGTTGAACGATTTGCAACAAAACATAAACAGCTCTGATTCATATCCAGGTATACCTGAATCTGAAGTTTGTTGAAAATCCAAGCATTAGTTCTTGCGATACAGCTATTGCGGAAATCGCAAAAAATGCAGCCTAGTAGCGCCACCTGTTGAACGATTTACACTAAAATGTATAAAACCTCAATTCATGTCAAGGACTAACTGAATCTGAAGTTTGATGAAAATCCGCGCATTAGTTCTGGAGATTGAGCTATTGTGGAAATCGTGAAAAAAGCTGCATAGCAGCGCCACCTGTTGAGCGATTTACACCAAAACTTAAAAATCACTAATTGATATCAAGGTATATCTGAATCTGAAGTTTGATGAAAGTTCGTGCATTAGTTATTGAGATAGATCTATAGTGGAAATTCTGAAAAATGCTGCATAGCAGCGCCACCTGTTCAGCGATTTGCACCAAAACATAAACAGCTCTGATTCATATCCAGGTATACCTGAATGTGAAGTTTGGTGAAAATCCAAGCATTAGTTCTTGAGATAAAGCTATTGCGGAAATCGCAAAAAATGCAGCATAGCAGCCCCATCTGTTGAGCGATTTACACCAAAAACTAATCAGCAACAATTTATGTCAGGGACTAACTGAATATAAATTTTTATTAAATTCCGTGCATTAGTTCTTGAGATAGAGCGCCCACAAAATTTGTGTCACAGACATACAGACAGACATTTTGTAAAAACATGTTTTTCGGAATCTCTGACCCCTAAAACGTGTAAATCCGTCGAAAACCAAAAGTCGAAAATTTTCACGAATCCAATACTTTCTTCTTGTAAATAAAGAAGAAAGTAAAAAGTATATTTAAATCAAGAGCAGCTTTTAGACATGGCATTTTTTTTAACGATGTCTGTACACATATTGAAATACGAAAATTTACTTTATACGAACCTGTTTCTAAGAGTAATATTTAGAAAAACGTTGTCAGGACATAATAATAATAATAATTTTTAAAAAATCACTCTTTTACGACGAAAACTTATTGAGTTATGATACTCTGAAGCTTGTGAAATCTCATTGTTTTCCGATATTAAAAGCGTGTCTTTCCGCTTTTAGTAGCAGGAAACACTGGAATTTCGTAAAACGCAAAATATCATAACTCAGTAAGTTTTGGTCTTAAAAAGAATTTTTTAATGTATTTCTTCCAAGGAATGTCTCCTTAAAGCGTAAATTCGCAATATCTTTTTTTTTTTTTTAAATGTGACTGTTTTCCATATGTACCTATTATAATATCAATGAAATTTTCCTGAGAATTTTCAGTAGAAAGTCAGTAAAAAAAAAATTATAAATATTTAGTTTTTACAACCAAAGCAATTTGACAAAGAAGACTGGTGCTCCATATGATTGAATTTGCAATGCTTACTGAACTTAATTTTAAACAATGAAATAATTTAGTTTTTTTCTGTGTAAGGTTATTATGCTCAGGGATCAAAATGGAAAAATCTACGAACCGGAACCCTATTCCAAAATTATTGTTGACTATTTTTTTTTTCAAAGTATGTAGACAAATTTATATCTAACCATACAAGAACAATTTAAAAACGTAGGGGAGACCGGGGCTAGTAGGCGCAGTTTTTAGTTATTGATTTTTATCAATTTTTTGTTTAAGTTTTTTTTTATGAAACTTTAAATGTACTTTTAAAGAACAGGCATTGGGTTATAAATACCCGAAGTTTTGAGTTTGTAGCTTTTGCAGTTTATGTTTAGCGAAACCTAATGTAAAAGGAAAATTGTGCGCCAACCTACCCCGTCACGGGGCAAGTTGCCTATACCTATGGGGTAAGTTGGCACACGCTTTATAAAAATTTAAATGAAACTCAAATAAGACACGCAATACAAGAGAAATCAATTTCATTATTACCAGTAAGAATAAACAAAGGCGTTATCGCCGTACAATGTAAATTCTAAACTATACAGACAGAAAAATAATGAATAAAACATTAACATTGAGTAACTTCTGTCCTACTCGATATCATTATCAGAGTTACAGTTGTCACAAATAAAAAATCATGTCTTCGTTTGGGCAAGCCTCGTGTGCCCAAAATCTTGCATTGCAACCACTTTTCTCGGTGTTTTCTGTTTTTCAAGCTACCAACACACACCAGACACCGAGCCAACTTGCCCCGCGTTCAATGCGCCTACTAGCCCCATAATAAATTTCTTCACAAAAAGGACACGTAACCATTTAAGCATAAATGATTTAGTAAATAACATATGGGGTTGATGCAGTTAATCATACACTAAGAAAAACTGCACAAGTTAAATCGCAATTATTAAGATAAGTATTAGAAATTAGAAAAAAAATGAAGCAACAAAAAATTACTTATGAGTGCAAAAAACAGAAAAATCGTAATAAATGTCCATTGCACGTAGGTAATGCTGCAAAACTACAATGGAGATTGTAAAAAGCAAGAAGAAATGTACTCTGTGACTGGTATCGCAATCAATCCACAAACAGGAGATTTATGAGGACTGCGCCTACTTACCCCTGTAGCCAACTATAGTTGGCTACAGCCCCGGTCTCCCCTATTCAAGATTCTAAATAGTAAAAACAAACTTACAGAGTGCACAATAAGCTTTCCCTATATATAAAATATAGTTTTAATATATATATAAAACTGTAATTATATATTTTAATAACTGCTCGAACCGGAACAATATGTACTATAATTTCATGAACCGGAATATCGTTCCGGTTTGCTCTTGTATATTTCAACCCTGGTTATGCTATAATACACGCAAGTTGCGTGCATATTTCAGTTATTTGATTTCCTGATTGAAAAAAAAAAAAAACACCTTTCTATTTTGCAGGATGTAACGCATTGTTAGCATTTTAGACCTATTTTGTAAATCTGGAAAATTAAATCGCGTGAAAATTTGAAACAATATGAATGTGCAAAATCATGTTAATGTGTATGAAGATTATGAAGAAGTATTTAATAAGTATATTATAAGTATTTAATATTGTATCTCCTTTATCGCAGGAAGTTATTGATTCAGAAAATTATTATAAAATAGCAACACTGAAAGAAAAAAATAGACCGGATTCATCTAGAACGAAATAGGTAGTCATTTTCTAAATCCCTAAACTAGAAATATAGATTTCCGAGTTATGCGAATAAGGTAAAGAAATAAACTGAATAGACGAAATGATCGAGAATTTCTTGTCTATAGTTTTTTAGGTGATGAAACGATACATTATATTATGAATCGTTTGTAATGCGAGAAATTATCACTTGATTTCTAGAATTAATTCATATATTAGGATTATATACTAAAACTCACTTCTTGTGTTCGCATTTATTTGCAGAGATTTTTAAATAAGTTTGACCACGATAATATAAGAAAACGCCCTTGAATTTTAATAGGGTTAACTAGAACTCTCTAGCAAAGGGAATCAGAATTTATAAGGATGACATGGAACTATTTTTCCTACAGCCACAATTTATTTTCTAGATGGCAGTGGCAGAATATTTTTTCAGCATATGAAAGAGTGAAGTTGGGGGAGTGGGGGGTCACATCTCTTAAGGCTGTCCTTAACTGCTCTGCTCAACAACCGCAAAACGTTTTGACACATTTACAAATTCATTTTTTAACGGAAAGGTATAAAATTGCAAAGCCTGGCCATGGAAGCGATTTGGAATTGAGCTGTTTTTTCCACTTTTTGATCAATCAATTACCGATTGAGTTATAAGCAATTTCGATCACGTGACAAACACTTTTTTCGACCTTTTTGAGTCCTTTTTCTTCCTTCGCGCGGAAATTCGGTTCAAAACGCCCACTTTGACATTATTTTCTGAAAGATCTATTGCGTTTGCAAAAAAATGGAAAAAACAACTCAATTACATAGTTTCTGAAAAACAACATCAACTAGTTTCATGCATTTTCGAACAAAAATAAATTAAAACTTATGTCAGAAAGTTGCCCTTTTGGATTTGAGAACACCCTTAACCCTTTATCTACTGACGGTACTTATAAGTACCATTAAAATAACTTGTTATAAAATTAATTTAATACATCGATTAGTTGTAATAGTTTAGAATTAGTTATAAATACATTACTTTATCTTGTTCCAAAGGCATTATGGGTTACACAACACAAAACAAAAATATTTTTAAAAGGATGATTTATTTTGCCTTTGCATCTTTACAGCTTTCTTGGCGTTGTGGGGGGGTGGGGGATTTTTCAATTCGGAAATATTTCTATATTTCTATTGTAAGAACATATTATATTTATACATTTCCTAATTCTACAAAATACCAAGAAAAATATTTTAAATAAAAGATTTGTGTGGGGTTATAAATATTGCATGAAATCCCTATAAATTCAAATTTAATTAATTCTTCTAAAATTTATTAAATGATTATGTAAATCTTCTAATGTACTTTAAGCAATTCACGAAAAATGCATTAGAAGATAAAATTTTCATGAATTCATAATTCAGTACATAAAGGTTTAATGAAGAATATTTTTTACGCGCATACAAAGGATACCATTCAATAAATTTAATAATTACTAACTGGAATATTAAAAAATTGCAGTAATTTTTAATTGAAAAGTTTTATTATTGTAAATGAATTACATATTGAGTATAAGCAATTGTTGTCTCAAAACTACTGACTTTAATGTCTTGGAATTATCCTACGAATTATTTTTCAATAATTTCCTTCAATGAAAAACGTGGATTATTTATCACTATGAATCGAATTACCTATAACAAAGACATTGTACAAAATTTAAACTTGACATTGTACAAAGTACGCTTCTAAATGAGGTCTTGAAGTTACAACGCCGCATTGGTAAGTAACGTGTATTTCTAGATAGGTTTTTTTAATATATCGTCTAATTACCGACATTTTTTTTTCGAAAATCCTTAACAATAATCCTTGGATGTTTCCGCATCGATAGGTATCTCGAACTTCCCGCAAATCCCCCGCTGAACGCCCGCAAAGTAAAGTTTGTATGTAACAAATAAATGAGATTGTCTCAAAAACTATGTGAACTAGGATAATAGCTATACTTTGCAAAGTATTGCATAACTCCTACTGCCCATATTTTTTTTATAACTTTAGTTTGAATAGAATCAGAAATAGAGGGGTGGGGGGACATATTTTTGCAGTGTATTTTCGACGATCTCTCGGAAAATATAGGGGAAAGTAGGGTAATGGCGCTCACCTAAGGGAAAACATGCATAGCTAGTCAAATTTACACAAAAAATCGATATTTTATTAAGGAAGTATAACTCCAAAGCATACGGAACAGTTTGCAATCAACTAATTTGCATAAAAGTTTCAGGAATTTTTTTATCGTTTTATTTAATTAACAATGGATTTAGCGGTAGTGCCTGACATGGTTGGGTAATTATGCTCAAAATTTGAATACAACATTTAAGTTGGCGTAAACAAAGCACTAAAAAAAAAAAAATAAATAAAGGTATGAACGCACAGCTAAATGAATATATTTCGCAGAAATAATCAGTAAATTAACATTTGAAAATAAGAGTGTGCACTTACCTTCAAGTTAGATGTTGTAGAATTTTATTATAAAACAACTTCAAACTAATAATGTGAGGACACAAAAATACTTTCCTCCCAACGGTCACTGTATCCTTACTGGGAACTTACGATGAAGTTCCCTAGGTGCCGGTACCGATCGCAAGTTTTCAATTCTATTCTGTTTAGAGATATTTGGGTGAGCGGGATTGCCCGCTGAGCATCATTTCCCTATTTGCCCCTAATACTTAAAAATAAGACAAATATATTTTTTAGTTCGGTGTGTTATGAGATCTTGCGAATGATATCCCACACGATATATATATATACCTGATTTTTTTTTTTCAAGTAACTTTGTTAGCCCCCTTAAATTTTTTTCATAAAAATATTTGTGAATAGCTTATAAACTATAAATTCGTAGATCAATAGCCTTTCCAATTCAACCAAGTTTGAAATTTCTTAGTTCCATAGTTTTCGATGAAAACCGCTGTAACAGACGGACAGACAGACACATGAGTGATCTTATAATGGTTCCGTTAAGTAAGGAACGCTAAAAATATGGAAAATGTTGTCTTCATCTAGTACTATGATGATATCCTGGTTTGCCTTGTTGCAACCGGTTATCAAACACCTGGCAGAGCTTTTTTTATCGTAAGTATTTTTAGGGTTTACCTATGTTATCGAATACGAGGATAATTTGTATTTTAAGTTTAAATAGTCTTATTACAGAAAATTTAGGACTGTAAACGTTCAGTTGTAGCTAGATCTTAGACAGAACAATTTATAAAGTGTGTGTTTATATCATTTTGCACTGATTTCATCACACAGAACTCCGTCATTTGGAAAAGCTTTGCGTCACTTTCTTAATACCAAGGATCATGTGGAATGCTTCGGAAATCTAACGCTGAATAGCGCTGAATACAATCTTGCATTTCACCGCAAAAAAAAAAAAAAAAAAAAAAGAATTGGTTGCTAGGCAACTGGTGCAGTAAAGGAGAAAGAATTGAAAAATTAAAATGCTTTATATTTTTCGAACACTTGCACAAAATTCTATCAAAAAATATACAGATAATTTAAAATGTCTGACATATCTATTAACTAAATTTTAAACTAAACGGAGTAATTTAATTCCACCCCCACCCTACTGGGAAATTTTGCATTTATAATAAGTCAAGTATGTCAAAATGCTTCATTTCCTTTTCATTAATGAATAGTAAAATTTGAAAATCGTCTGCATTGCTGTAGAAAAGAATTACGAAGTAAAAGAAATTTTTCTACATTTTTTTAAACGAATAAATATAATTGTGAAAGTTTCTGTTTGCCGTAAAGATAAAAGAAAATTCATCTAATTTTCTAATGAAAAAATAAACCTTTAAAAAGTTTGTTAACATATTTAATTTTCGAAAAACTAAAGATTTTAAATATGATGACTAGGAATTTTTGTATAACGACCATGAAATATATGGATATCATATAAAACGTTATAAAACTTTTACAACTTTGAAAAGGGAATTTTGATATGAATATGAAAGAATGCATCATAACCAGAATGTAAGTATAGAAATTTTTATTTTTGTAAAAATAAATAAATAAATGTATCGTATTGCGTTTTACATTTGCATCATTTTATAGCGGTCTATATATTCGGCTGCTAAATTTCCCATACTTAAATTGTAAATTTGATTTGACACGATTTTTCTGAGTGTTTTAGTTGCTATAAAACTACATCCTTTTATTATTGTTTGATTTTTATTGATACTAATAATTAATGATTGTAAAATATTTTAAATTTAAATCGACTTAAAAAAAAAAAAGTCTAACAATTGTTATCTTGGAGCACATCGCTAAAGATTTTGAGGGGAAAGCAAAGAGGCAGAATAATTGAGAATACGCATAAAACTCTTCAAAACTCTCGGGAAATTTTGTAACGATATTCTACCAAAATAATTTATTCTACCACGAAGCACTTCACTTAATTCTACCATTTCCTCTATATGATTAATTAAACCAATTTCTCTATATTTGGTTTGTAGTACATGGTAAATTTATGTATTTTTACATTTAAACGGCCCCGCGTTGAATCTGTTATTCGGAAGAAACTTGATTTGTAATTTCATGTTGTGTCTTATTTGTTCTTACAAGCTGGAAAAAAGGAAATTGCAATCTAAATTCGAAATAATATACAATACATAAAAAAAAAAAAAAACTAGGGTGCTACTAAAAAAAAAAAAAAAAAAAAAACTACGTGCTATGCTCGCCAACACCATTCAGACACCACAGACTCTAAAACACGCTAATTTACTCGGTTTTTAAAAGATTACCGAAGGATGAATTATAATTAAACGACCAGTGGCGATCTCCTGTAATCAGATTTCCATTCATTTCTATTTGACTGAGAGATTTTAAGCCCGAGTAAACTACTGTTGCGACAGCTAACGACTGTTTTCTCGATTCATTAAATAAGATCAATTAAACGTGTTAAATTCAGCTTGTATAAAATGGCTAAGTAAACAATGTCACTACTTCCCGGAAATTCATAACGACGCTATAAGAAAATCGTTTTAAATATATCGTTATAAATATGACGTAATTTTCACCAAAGTTTTATTTCTCTTTTTAATATTTACCTGAAAATACAATTTTGAATTGAAAGGAAATAACATTTGCGCTATTTTAAAATTAGCAGCAATAGGTAAAAGACTTTTTGAAATATGAAATAAATCTCTCGTGTAAATATATTTTTGATAGGAAACTGTTTGGGAATATTATTTTGGAGGGCATTTTAAATATAATGTAATTTCCCCCATTTACTGCTTTTTAACTAATTTAATTATTATTTTAAAGTTTTTTTCTCTATTTAATATTCACGTGTAAATACATTTTTATGATGTAATTTTTTCCTGCTTTTAACCCGTGATCATTAAATTATTATTTTACAGTTTTATTTCTATTTTTAATTGTCACCTGTAAATACATTTTTAACTGAATGAAAATATTTTATTATTTGCGATGTTTTATAATTTTTTTTAAAAATGACTTTTTCTAAATATGAAATAAACTTCTATTATGATAAAGAAATTTTGAATGAAAAATTGAAAAAAAAAAAAAACCCTGAAAAAATTAGTCAAGTTAAAAAAATAATTGCACACTGCCCACTGCCAGCTTGTCAGGTCCCTGCATGCGATGGTTAAATGGCTATGTGCAGTTTTTGTTCCTATAAAACTTTTTTAACGGAACTATTTTGACTGACTTTAACATTAAATAGCCCTTAAAATAATTCTTTGATTTAAGGACTGCCTGCTTCAGCATGTTTATTGAATATTTCTCTATAAAATTACATATTATCATATTTTTTTTATGCGATAGTTTGTTACGTTCCTTTTTAGAGTAGAGAGATACTGTGTAATAAAAATATCTCTTTGGCGCAATGAAATGCATTCAAAATATTTTCCCCTTGCAAGTCCTATAAAAACTACAATAAACATAAACTTACAAGGGAACCACTTTAGGTGTTGCTCGCACCTAGTATTGAAACATGGTGCATTTTAAAGCTCTATATTAGGAAGTTTGGGAATCGATAAATTTTTTTTTGTTAAAATAATATTTTTTGATTTTACAGCAGATTAAGTTTCTGAAAATGCAATTTTCGAGACCACTTTTCGGGCTGTTAAAGTAAAAGTTAAAAAAAAAAATAGTTAAAAATATAAATTAGTCAATAATAACTATAAAATGTTGAAAAAAGTTTTAAAATTCCTTCAAGAACCTACGAATTTGATTTAAAAAATATACAATATTATATTTACATATTTGGCGGGGAAAGATTGGCGTCTTTTTCGTCCCGTACAGTTTTCCGGCAACCCTAGCTCAGTATTTTCGCTACGCACCGTGTTGTAATGATTTGGACGTAAATCTAATACAAGTATAAAGCTAGTGAAAAATTTGAAGTGCCATATCTGGAGACTTAACTCTCTTTTGGCGCAAAATTAACAAATAAAAATCCAATAATAAAAAATTACAAATATAAAAAATTATATAAAATATGATTTTAACAAAGAATTTTTATCGGTTCTCTAACTTTTATGCATAGGGCTACAAAATGCACCAGGTCTCGGTTCTAGGTGCGAGCAATACCTAAAGTGGTTCCCTTGTTAGTACGTCAGCAAGCAATCCGAACGACAGAGACCAATATATAAGCTGTTCCGATCATATAAAAATAGAAAATATGTACCTTTAAAATTTTATTTTGAAAAATTATATAAACGGCGATAAATATTTGTATAACGAAACTATTTTAGTTGCCCAGATAAATATTTACTAAAACTATATTCGAAACGAGATTAACCTGTCAGGACCTGCACTTTTGAGAAAATTTATCTCTCTTCGAAAGTTCTAAAAAATGCAGGCTTGCAAATGGTCAGTCTCGTTTCGAAAGTATGAAAAAATCAATCTGAAAACCTGTAAAAATGTGTTCAGTGTTAGGTTTCTCGAGCATCCCACATTATGCATGGCATTAAGAAAATGACGGAATTCTTTCCCAAATGACATAATTTTCTTCGATGAAATCGATGTAAAATTATATTACGCTTACACTTTGTAAATTGTTCTGGTGAATATCTAGCTACTTACCCAGATAGCATGAACATTGGCAGTAAGCTTGATTTTTTTCTGACATTATCTTGCCGTGACAAATGTGAATTGAGAAATTCGAAGCAAATTTTCCGCAAGGTATACCATCCACTACTTGCATGAGTAGTTTGTTGTGAAACTGGTGGCAAGACTGTCTTTAATTCTTGAAAGTGACGAAAGCAAGAAAACCCTCTGTTAGAGAATGGACAATCAGCACATACGCAGAAATTTTATTCGGTTGGTAACCGCTTTTTCTAAACGCTATACTTGTCAAATACCAAAAAAGGTTCGTATTGAATAGTACAAATATTACCTTAACTTGTTAATGGTGATGAAAACGATACACGCACCTTCTGACGGTATGTTCGCACAAATAGACCTGATGAGATCTATGGACCCCGTCGAAGGGGTTAAACTTATAGTGTAACAGTTGTAAACTGAAAGTGGGGAGTTGAAAGATCGCTACTTTGCAGTATTTTTGATTATATGTTTGCCGTTAATTTCCAATAAATTTGATACAGCATGAATTTAACTTGCACGACAAGTTAGCTGCAAGTTCAGAGTGTGGTGACTTCGGCGTTTGCGTTATCTTGCTGCAGTCTTCTTATAAATTTTCTGTCTTGTCATACTGAGCTTGCTGCAAGTTTGCAGCTTTTCAAAGCAAGACTGCTGCAAATTTTCTGAAAACTAAAAATGCTATCTGGGTAGCTACAGCTGAACGGTGTTAGCCCAGAATTTTCTCCAATACAAACTTTCCTTGCATTCGATAACATAAGTAAACCTTAAAAATAATTACGGTAAAAATACGTCTGCCACGCGTTTGTCACCTGTTTGCGACAAGCCAGATCAGAATATCATCCTAGTATGAAGGTAACATTTTCCATATTTTATTTTTCTTGTATTACATAACTTAGGATAAACCTCTAAAAATACACAGGAAGTGGTATTAATTTTTGGCTTAGGCACCACTATTCAGTTTCAGCAGACATGGATCATTAGATTCCCCTATTTTTACTCATACATAAAAAAAAATTTTTTTTTTCTTGTATATGATAATATAGGATTTTATACGGTCGCCTCTCGGTCTAATTGCTATATGTTGAAAACGAAACTAAACAAAAATTACAACTATTTAATAAATTCATTAATTCGCACTTTCTGCAAAGCTTAAATCAAAGGGATGAGTTTTCAAAAACCGGTGTCCTAAAATAACGTATTGTAATGAAATTATTTTGGAACATCATGAATTTCAGCCATGAAATTAGGCGTGATACATTTGATAAACATTGAATGTTTATAAAAGAGAGATTTTTAAAACTATTTTTACTATATTTATTCGATAAATTAAAATCTGAAGCGAATTTTAGAGTTCAATTGTAGCACTAAAAAACTGCTTCCTTGTAATTTCGCGTTCGTGCAAAAAGTATTAGGTATATATATTGATATCAGAAAATATTAGAAACAAAGCGTTAAATTAGAATCTGTTTTAATTAAATATATACTGTATAGATATTACAGGGATGCCACAGGCGACTATTTTTTAATTCGCTTTTGCATCACTTTTTCAAAACAAAAATCTTTTACATACGCTTTGAGAACATTTTCAAGGGAAATGTACTAGTAATAACTAGTAATGTACTAGTTGTAGTATTTTGCAAAAGTAGTGGTGCGAACAGAATATAAAAATAGTCGCCTGTGACAGCCCTGATATTATTACACTATTCCATAAATTCTACTGAGTTGTAATTGGAAATTGTATGAAAACGATATAAAAGTGTAAAAACTCAATCTCGAAAAGATCGCTTACTTCGAACAGTTGTTGCGATTCTTTGCGGATGTTTCGAGATCACAAATTAACTCCATGCTAAATGTACAGTGACGATAAATAATTAGAAACAAGTTTAAAATAACTTTTATTCTTTAATACTTAAATACTTTCATACTTAATTTTTCTTACAAATAAAAATAAAAGTAAAATAAAATCACAAAATAAAGTTACATAATTATATAAGAAAATCGCTCATTATCGTTAAAGTAAAAATATATATGCTTAAAGTGATAACAGTGCAGATAGAGGCTTATAAACACCTTTTAATAAACAGATCAACAAGTTTCGTACGCTCAATCGCCGACATTTTCAAGATCAATAATAATAAATAAACTATTTTTGCAAAAAAAAAAAATTTTAAATGAACTTTGTCGGATTTCCCTCAAGTCCACACAACTTTGAAGAATGTTCTTTTACTTTTTATATGCTGCCACCACCAATATGATTATCTGATATCGGTCACACTATGAGAGGATTGTCAAAAAGAATACCAAAATTAAACTTAACTAACAATTTATTTACACACTATTTACAAATAACAAAACAATATTTACACTTAAGAACTCGGATATAGCTGATCCGGTCCGACGTTAAGTTATATATAGAAAAATATTTTCTATGCACTGGTCCGCTTATTAAAATATGCTATATCCCTCTCATACTACGTTCGTTAAAACAGATTTATCGGAGATAACGCTTGATCTCCACTTACACTCGCTGTATACGCCAAGAACCTGCGCTCTCGGCCGTATCTCAATACGTACACTGTCCGAAAACTCCTCTCAGGCACAAACTGACCACACACCTTGGCCTCCACACGAGAACTGACTCCATGCTTTCTCTCTCGGCTATCTCCGCGAAAAACATATTTGGGGGTTTCCCTTCTGACACCAGGGTCCACTCCCCTTCAGTGAATCTTAACTGTCCCATTCCTGTGACGTCCATTATCTCGCCAGAAACTCTTTTGTTCGACTTACTCAGATATGTACTTTGAATGACAGGGAAAACCCCCACTCTATTGATTCGCTACATTCCTTCAACTAATAAAGCCATGTCACTCAAACTACTCGGATTAAATTCCAGATAAGTAAAAAATGTTATTTTAAAACTCCCAGTACATAGAAAGTGACGTGAATACAATATATAAAAAAAAAGATAATATTATATGCAGTAATTCGAAATAGTATCTGCTCATCAGAGCCTGACAAACTTGATAAACAAAAACCTCGAGATCATATATATAATGAAAGCTGATGCTTTAAAATGGCCAACTGTAAACATGAGGATTGTTTTATTTTCTTCCTTTTTTAATCTATAAAGTATCTCGCGCAAAATTTTACGAAACTCAAAGCAAGAGAATAATGATTCATTGTATAGTGCTCACTGCGCATATAGGTTTCTATCAATTCTCGGATAGTGGATAGGAAATGAAATCTTGATGGATAAATTATTTTATTACTTAAATGCGTGACTTTTTATTCACATTGCGAATAAGGCGTAAAACCAACAGAGTGAAAAAGTATCCAGGCCAGGGTTCGTTTAAAAAATATTACTTTATTATTTTAAAAATTAATTTGCAAGCGCTCAACATTTTGCTCAAAATCCTTTCAACAATCAAATTTTATTTCTCGTATACCAACCTCTCTCACATTTATAAAGGTAATCTACTGCTTGTCAATCGCGATTGAAACGCAGTAGACAATCATATATTAAAAATTATGTGTCTCCGCAAACAGAAAAAACCTATATACGATACGATGAATCATTTTAGCTTAAAAACCTTCTCTTGTGTTCTAAAATTGACGTAGATTCCGTTTAGTGGTTACTGATACAATCGAGAACATAAATACGTATATATACAGTGAATGTAAAAACTTTAAGGACAGCAAAAAATATTCATTTTTTTTATAAATTTCAAATCAGATTGAAAAAGGTTACCATAAAGTTGTCCTTTAATATATATATATTAATATAATATATATAATAAATATCATAAAGTTAAAAAGCTAATAAAAACGTCAACGAAATTCATCTGTAGGTATTTTATTCCAAATAAAGTAATTGTACAAAAAAAGACGTATTTCTGCCTGTGTAAAAACATTAAGGATAGTAAAATAAAAATATTACAGTAACAAAGAAACAAATACTTAATATATTATGTGCCCACCATTAGACTTAATGACCGCAAATATTCTATCTTTAGGGACATTATTAATTTTTGGCACAGTTCGGGACTGGTTTTGTACTATTCATCTTCAATCGTAGATCTGAGTTCTGAAGCTGAGGAAAAATGTCTTCCATTTTTAGGGTTTCGTTCATCTGACGAAACCCTATTCGTCTCACTCCTTTGTCTGTCTGTCTGTCTGTCCGTCACAGAGCCCGTTCTCAGAAACTATACATGTTAGAGACTTGAAATTTTGGGTACTTATAGCTGAACACCTCACATATAACAACAAATCATAAAATTTTGAAAAAGTTGGCAATTAACTGAATTACGGGCTAATTAACTTCTAAAATTAACCAATCCACCTTTTTAACGCAGGTTCAAACGGACCTTCTCCAAATCATCCGTGTTTCTCCCAAAGTCGCCTCAAGACTACAAGCCAGACACGCCCTTCATCCCCCCACGTGTGACGTCACAGCCTGGGGCTGGCCAAAGCCACCTCAAGACTACAAGCCAAACACAAGGTTTCATGACGTCACGATGCGGGGCTTAGATCAGCCGTGGAGAGCACATGCGTTATTTAAAACATTAATTCTTTCCTCCATATTTCAACTTATTATCACAGCATATGGGAAAAAAAATAAATACTTATAGTTTAAAGACGCTAATTAAGTGCTTTTTTAATCAATTTCGATCACTCGAAACAATAATAACGATAACACAAAAACAATATTTATGAAACAATATCACTGTGTCAACAAAAATGTGCATCAGAATTAAAGATGCATTAAAGAAAATTCGTTCGTTAATGAAAAAAAAAATCCCAATTATTAAATTTATTTTAGTAGACAGTTTTTATTATTTATTCTACCTTGAAATTTAGAAACAATATCAATTATCTATTTGGTATATATTTAAAAACAAGACATTATACATTATTACATATATATATATATATATATATATATAAATTTGCAGTTTAAACACATAAATTGAATTATTTTGCTTTCAATTATTTCAAAATAAATAAATAATAATAAGTGTGCCAATCAAAACCCACATTTAAAAATTAAATTAAAGTGGAAGAAAAGTGAATGTTAAATGAAAACAAATTCAAGTTGTGTTCTATTTTTATTTTTAATTGGGCTTGAAATTATACAGTAAATATCCTATTAAATATTAAGTGATTTGAAACCTGCATATAATAAATAGTAAAATTAAAGTATACATGAAATTAAGTATTCTTATAAATAAATTTTCGTACTGTAAACTTTACTTATCAGAAATGGGTAATTTTCACATAAAATCCATTAAATTAAAAAACATAAAACTGTCATAATACTAAAACAACACAAGTTCATGAAACAGAAAATTATTATTTAGTTTTGTATTCGTTTGATATATTATGCAAGGTACAAGCAATAGATTTTTTTTTTAAATGTATTGACATATGAAGAGAAAAATAAAAGAAAGAAAGAAAAGACTCTCATCAATTGGAATTAAAATATTCCTAATTTATGTTCCTTTTCCTCGAATGTTTAGGTAATAGCTGATAAAAAAAAAAAAAAAAAAAAAAAAAAAAACATCGAAAAACACAAAAACCTTCCACGAAAATATTTCATCTCCAAAATAATGTTGTGTGGGTTCTTAAATGTTTGTTCACATCTTTTAAGCTTAAAATAATCAATTTTTATGAGATGAAAAGTATTTCCTGACTAGATCTAAAAGTAAATTTATAATTATAGAATAATAATTTTATTTATTGTTATTTTTAATTAAACATTAAAATGTATATGAAAACACATAGGATTTTTGCGAAGAAGGTGTGTGTGTGTGGGGGGGGGGGGTCTACTGTTTTGCCTAAGGGTACTAACAACCCTTCCTCTAGTCTTGTAAATAAATTGTTTACAGTTGTGGCAAAAATAGAGAGATTCAAAAACATTATCCCCATAGCTCTATTTACACAGTACATAAGCATTTATAATTTAACAAAAAATTATAAAAAGAATTTTTATTAAAATAGCAAACGTTTAAGATTAAAAAACAACAATAAATTGATACAAGTATATCGATCGGGGTTTGCTTTAAAAGAAGTAAACAAGATAAAAATGCTATGTATTCACAGCGACTTTTATGAAAATTTCTAGAATATTTAAATTTTTAAGTATGAATAGATATATATATATATAAATACATAAATTTGTTGTCAAATTAAAGTCCAACTAATTCTGCATACAAAATAACCCGAGTTACTATTCACACGACAAGTGTCTTTTAATAAATGGGCGTTAATTAAAGGTCACTCTAATGAATTAGAGAAAACAGAACAAATTATAAAGAGAGAATGGTGTGACAAGATACAAATTAAATGATATAAGTCTTGACACGATTTAGGGATGTTTGCCATTTTAAATTATTGCTCTATGTGGAAAGAAACAGAACTACAATATCGTTTCGTTTTGAGATACGGTATTATTGATAGAATCGTACTAGGATTTGCTAGTTATTAGAGCCGTACCGAGTACTCGGTAAATACTCAGTATTCGGCCTACTCGGCCAATTTGCCGAGTACTCGGTACTCGGCGAAATTTTGGCCGAGTACTCGGCCAATACCGAGTAGTTGTAAGAATTTCATTTTTTAAGCTTATGAATTTAAAACTGATCTGTAAAAAGTTATTCGAATATCAATGTATAATATATGTAATAATTCATAAAACTATTTACTCGGTATTTAACAATATGTCTACAAAATACAGTAGCCTTCCTCTTAATCGGAACTCTGCTTTAACCGGCCGGCTTTTTTTCCCAACATCTGGCAAAATTCATAAAGGAAAATTTCGGTTCTCATTTCTTTATGGTTAATTAACTCAAATTTACATAATGTAGAATAATTTCAGCTTCTTGGTATGTGACAAGATTTTCAACAATTTAATTTGTATTGAATATTGTTCATTATTTGTTATTAGTGATAACTTTTATTACTATTAAATTACTTACTATTAGTATTAATTTCACAAATTATAGAAAATATGTACTACAAATTAAAAAATTAAATGCATCCTACACTTTTAATTAATTAAATATGCAGTTATTTATTTACATTTTTTAAATTCTCCAGTTTAACTGTTTTTCTCTTAATTGGCTAACCCCCGGTTCCGTTTAGGCCGGTTAAGCGGGAGGCTACTCTATACTAAAAGTTAAGAACAAAAACCCTCCTAAAATAATTCCAGATTAAAATTTAGTTTCATATTTATACAAATAAAAATAAGTTATTTTTAAATGTATAGGAAAACAGAAAAGGCTATTATTTTGGATAAAGAAACTGAAAATACAATAAATGTAAAAAAAAATTAATAATTAAATTTATTATATTTCAAATTATGGTGCAAAAATACCAAACGTTCTACATTATCAGTAGACAGGGCATTTCTTTTACTACTATAAATTTTCCTGCCTCTGAAAATATACGTTCAGAATAAACAGTGGTTAAAGGTGCACATAAGAATTTTTTTTGCAAGGTTGCACATAATCGGAAAGTCCCCCCCCCACCCCCACCACCACCACCATGCAAATGGAGTGTCAGTTTTACATAAGTCTTCTGTTAAGAAAGCCTGCATCTCTTTCTGTTCCTCTCTTTTTATTTTTAATCAAAAGAAAATAAGGTACAGTTACAAAATAAATATGAAATGTTTTGGATTATTCAATGAATTGTTGCAGTAACCATTTAACATTTTTATTTTTGATAGACAGATTTCAGATATCGGAATAAATTGGAGGGTTGTAGATTATTTAAATTTTATATTGGTTAATAATTGAACTTGTTATGTGTCAATTCTCCTTTTTTTTGCTACTGTTCTGAATTGTCAAAAATTGTCTTTAAAAGGTGCACAAATACATTTCAAATTTAATTATTTAATTTATATATACTATATATATATATATATATATTATATATATATGTACCACAGGTATATTTATATATATGTACACACAAGCTCACATTATGTGCACATCAATGTTTTTTCTTTCTTATTACGCAACTACTCGGTACTCGGTATTCGGTACTCGGTACTCGGCCGAGTAGTCAGTGGCCGAGTACTCGGTACTCGGCTACTCGGCCAAAGTACTACTCGGTACACCACTACTAGTTATTTCAAAGAAATAAAACTTGTGCTGAAAGCATATAAATATGATTTGAAAATAAAACTTACCTTGAAAAAAATATGTTATTAGGCTAAGTAAAACGCACGTGCACGTAAAATAGTAAGATACAAAATTCAAATGTTCGGGGCTGGCGCGTTGGCAGTTAGCCAGCCCCAGGCTGTGACGTCACATGTGGGGGGATGAAGGGCGTGTCTGGCTTGTAGTCTTGAGGCGGCTTTGGGCTGGCTAACTGCCAACGCACCAGCCCCGAACATTTGAATTTTGTATCTTTCTATTTTACGTGCACGTGTGTTTTACTCAGCCTGATAACACATTCTTTTCAAGGTAAGTTTTATTTTCAAATTATATTTATATGCTATCAGCACAATTTTTATTTCTTGTGTTCAAAATCTTTTATTTTTAATTTCTTTGAAATAAATTAACTAGCAAATCCTAGTACGATTCTATCAATAATACCATGTCTCAAAACGAAACTATATTATTGTAGTTCTGTTTCGTTCCACATAGACCAATAATTTAAAATGGCAAACATCTCTAAATCGTGTCAAGACTTATATCATTTAATTTGTATTTTGTCACACCATCCTCTCTTTCTAATTTGTTCAGAAATTTTCATAAAAGTCGCTGTGAATACATAGCATTTTTATGTTGTTTACTTCTTTTAAAGCAAACCCCGATCGATATACATGTATCAATTTATTGTTGTATTTTAATCTTAAACGTTTGCTATCTTAATAAAAATTCTTTTTATAATTTTTTGTTAAATTATAAATGCTTATGTACTGCGTAAATAGAGCTATGAGGATAATGTTTTTGAATCTCCCTATTTTTGCCACAAATGTAAACAATTTATTTACAAGACTAGAGGAAGGGTTGTTAGTACCCTTATGCAAAACAGTAGTTGCCCCCCCCCACACACACACACCTTCTTCGCAAAAATCCTATGTGTTTTCATATACATTTTAATGTTTAATTAAAAGTAACAATAACTAAAATTATTATTCTATAATTATAAATTTACTTTTAGATCTAGTCAGGAAATACTTTTCATCTCATAAAAATTGATTATTTTAAGCTTAAAAGATATGAACAAACATTTAAGAACCCACACAACATTATTTTGGAAATAAAATATTTATATTTGTGGAAGGTTTTTGTGTTTTTCGATGTTTTTTTTTTATCAGCTATTACCTAAACATTCGAGGAAAATGAACATAAATTAGGAATATTTTAATTCCAATTGATGAAAGTCTTTTCTTTCTTTCTTTTATTTTTTTCTTCATATGTCAATACACTTTTTAAAAATCAATTGCTTATACCTTACATAATATATCAAACTAATACAAAACTAAATAATAATTTTCTGTTTCATGAACTTGTGTTGTTTTAGTATTATGACAGTTTTGTGGTTTTTAATTTAATGGATTTTATGTGAAAATTACCCATTTCTGATAAGTAAAGTTTACAGTACGAAAATTTATTTATAAGAATACTTAATTTCATGTATACTTTAATTTTACTATTTATTATATGCAGGTTTCAAATCACTTAATATTTAATAGGATATTTACTGTATAATTTCAAGCCCGATTAAAATAAAAATATAACGCAACTTGAATTTGTTTTCATTTAACATTCACTTTTCTTCCACTTTAATTTAATTTTTAAATGTGGGTTTTGATTGGCACACTTATTGTTATTTATTTATTTTCAAATAACTGAAAGCAAAATAATTCGATTTATGTGTTTAAATTACAAATTTATATTTACATATATATATATGTATGTAATAATGTATAATGTCTTGTTTTTGAATATATACCAAATAGATAATTGATATTGTTTCTAAATTTCAAAGTAGAATAAATAATAGAAACTGTCTACTAAAATAAATTTAATACTTGGGATTTTCTTTTCATTAACGAACGAATTTTCTTTAATGTAACTTTAATTCGGATGCACATTTTCATTGACACAGTGGTATTATTTCATAAATATTGTTTTTGTGTTATCGTTATTATTATTGTTTCGAGTGATCGAAATTGATTAAAAAGCACTTAATTAGCGTCTTTAAACTATAAGTTTTTATTTTTTTTTCCTATATGCTGTGATAATAAGTTGAAATATAGAGGAAAAAATTAATATGTTTTAATAGCGCATGTGCTCTCCACGGCTGATCTAAGCCCCGCGTCGTGACGTCACGAAACCTTGTGTTTGGCTTGTAGTCTTGAGGCGGCTTTGGTTTCTCCTAAGGGTTGCTAGTAAAATAAGCCGATGCCTGGTTACCACAGAGGAAATTAAGCCGAAAAATGAAGTGGACATTTTAAAGCGAAATCGCATATCAGAAAATATTGGTCCGAGAAATTTGTAAATGGAATAGACAGACGCAGAAAAAAAATCTACTTTCATTTGGTGTAAAGTTCACATTTCTGCGATGTGTATAAGTTAAAATATCCACTAAAAATCGATCGATAAAAGTTTAATTTCTTTAATTGGAAAGACAAGGAAAAAAGATTTCAATTAGGCGGGAAAGCAGGTAGACATGACGACGCTGCTGTTTTTCATAATAGCATATTTTAATACGAAATTTTAACTTTTTAAATATTAATTTTTTTGGAATTGCTTTGATGCCAAATTTCTCGCTGATTTCATTGATACCTATTTCTAAGTCCTATCTTAATTACAAGCTGAAATTTTAATTATTATTTAATTAATCGGTTTAACTCGCAAAAGAATTAATGTCTGTAAACGAGTCGGTAACTCCCACATGTGTATTTTAAACAATTCTTTCTAAGTGAGCCCCTAATTATATTGGAGACATGAAATTTTCGGTATTTATAGCTGAACACCTCACATCAAACGACAAATCATAATATTTTGAAAATGTCGTACGTTTAACCCTTTGGGCTCCCACATGTGTATTTTAAACAATTCTTTCTAAGTGAGCCCCTATTTTGGTTGGAGACATGAAATTTTCAGTACTTATAGCTGAACACCTCACATCATACGACAAATCATAAAATTTTGAAAAAGTCGTACATTTAACCCTTTGGGCTCCCACATGTGTATTTTAAACAATTCTTTCTAAGTGAGCCCCTAATTATGTTGGAGGCGTGAAATTTTGCATACTTATAGCTGAACACCACACATCATTCGACAAATGATAAAATTTTGAAAAAGTCGTACATTTAACCCTTTGGGCTCCTGCATGTGTATTTTAAACAATTATTTCTAAGTGAGCTTCTAATTAAGTTGGAAGCGTGAAATTTTGCATTCTTATAGCTGAATACCTCACATCAAACGACAAATCATAAAATTTTGAAAATATTGTACGTTTAACCCTTTAAGCTCTCACATGTGTATTTTAAACAATTCTTTCTATGTGATTATTATTATTTAGGTTATTATTAGGTATTATTTTAGGTAGATTATATTATTTAGGTTGGAGGCGTGAAATTTTGCATACTTATAGCTCAACATCCCAGATTACACGTCAAATAATAAATTTTGAAATAGTTTTATGTTTAACCCTCTCAACTCCAGCTCGTGTATTTTAAGCAATTCTTTCTAACTGAGCCCCTGATTAAATTGGAGATTTTAAATTTTGCATACTTATAGCAGAACACCTGAGGCCGAGCGACAAATCATAAAATCTTGAAAAAGTCTTACGTTTAACCCTTTGAGCTACCACATATGTATTTGAAGCAATTCTTTCTAAGAGAGCCCCTAATTAAGTTGGAGACATGAAATTTTGCATACGTATAGCTGAATACCTCAGACCACACGACAAATCATAAAATCTTCAAAAAGTCTTATATTATTTACCCCTCCGGGCTCTAACTTGTGTATTTTAAGTAATTTTTTTAACTTCCGCCCTTTTAACCAGGGGACAATTTTTCAACTTTTGCCGACACCCCTTTGACCCTTCTTTCATATTATGCACCATAGCCTTACATATTTTAGTTCCATTTTTTACCGCCAGGTGCGCCTACTGATCTCGGGTGCTATGGGCCCAATCCCCTCGACTAATATATCTACGGATAGTATGTAAAACGGGTTTTCATTCGGATAGATGTTTGTTTAGAATCGAGTGCGCCCCCTGGTTGCGAAATGTGGAACTAACAGATTTTTCAAAAAGATAAAGTGTTTTGAAAGGAATATTAAACGAATCCCTCTGTGCGATCTGTGATCACACTTACCCACTTGTTATAAACTTGCCTTGCAAGATCTTCCCATAACTTCTCGGTAGGGTTTAGATCAGGACGTCTGGGTGGCTATTGCAAAACTACAGTATTTTCGTTCTGGAACAGGAGTTTTTGTCTCACGGTTGTTGGCCTTATATGGCTGATAAATCCATTTTCCTCCTGCCAAAAATGTGCAACAGGTGAAAGATTCTCAGAAAGTGTATTTGGATATGCTTTTGAATTAACTTTTTCAGAAAGAAGTGCAAGTGACCCCACGCTATTGAATAAAAAGCAGCCGTATGTCATAATGAATGCGCCACCTAAATGACGGTTTGAGAAAATTTCTTTTATTTTACTCAAATCATGTCAATAATATTTCCAGCCATCAGCACTATCTAGGTTTAATTTCTTTTCATTGGAGAAAAAAATCTGCAGCCATTTGTCGTCCCAAGTCATCACTTTTCTTACAAACTTTAAACGCTGTGTTTTGTGGCTAGTCAGCAAAGGCGGTGTACACAATTCTGCTGTGTATTGGAAAGTCCGAGATTGATCAATTGTATTGCAGATTGTTTTCTTGCACACTTTGAGCCCAGTCGTTTGTAAAATTTCTTTACTTGAGTATTTTCCAGTTGATACTAACCTTAAAATTCTCCTTTTATCTCTGGATGAAGAGGATTTTGGTCTGCCTCCAGCGGTTTTTCCCCATACTTTTAAACTTAAAAGATGACAGTTTTTGATAATCCTATCTTTCTTGCAATAGACCTACAACTCATTCCTGATAATGCAAATGATTCAACAGTACCTTTTTCACATTCGGTCAGTTTGCTTGCTTTTGGCAATATTATAAAATTAACAAAACTCTTAATAGAAAGTGTCAGAAAAATCGCTATACAGAAGATGTTTTAACGTGCATATAATTATATGTAACCATTCTTTAAAAAAAAAAAAAAAGTGGTTCCTTTAAAGTTTTTACACAGGTAAAAATAGCATTTGTTTGCATAATTTGCTGCAGCGTAACATGAAGTTTCAGTATCTCGTCTGTATAACTTTGGGCCATCAAAGTGCCATTCTTAGTGATATGCAGGTCCGTACGTTCACCTATGCTGATTTCAGACCATACCGTCGACCCATCTCGTCTGTAATGTGATCTTTCACGTACTAATATGGGATTATTTCGAGTGCCCTTTCTCTCCATACTAAAACAAGTCGGATGTCACATCCAGGCTGAATCGGGACTCGTCTGTAAACAGCACTCGACTCCAACCACGTTACCTCCAATCTCGATGATCAGTTGGCCTCCTTCTTTCAGCCGCACAGTTGCTTGAAGTCAACGGAATACAGACCATTACGTGCATAAGACTATCCGGAATGTTTGGCTGTATACTCTTCATCCTGTGGCCTGGAACATCTGTGTTTGCAGCTGAGTAGCATTGACTGTTCGTTCTCGACGAGCAGTTAACAGGATGTATCGGTCATCAGTTTTTGAGGTAGCACATGGCCGACCTTGCTCTGGTCGATGTCTAACATTCTTGTGTCTTGGAATCGATTCCATAGACTCGTATTGACACTTCATGAGACTCCAACAGCGTCCGGTACACTTTGTTGTGTTTGCCCGGATTCAACTATCCCAATAATATGCCAAGCCATGGATTCAGGTAAATTACTCTGTTGTGACATTTTAAAGTCACTTTTTCTGAAAACACAAGCTGAGCAATTGAATTTTACAACTGAGATAGTGAAACAGACGTTTCTGCGAAATCCTGATTTCTGCACTTATCTCCTTTTTCTAGTTTTCGACATTATAAACTTTGATATGTATGTGAAGTTTTCTTCATCTGTTTTCTACTACGCTTTAAATTATGGATATTTTATTTTACGTTACTTATCGGTGTAAGTATTTGCGTAATTTTGTTAAAACCATGTGCACCCCTAATTTTTTTTAGCAGTGTAGTATATTCGCTATTGAATATGGAGAATGTAGGATTTATAGATCTTTTACAAGCCTGATTTATCGATCGTCGATTACTTCTTATAGGGGCATCTGAAGAGCCCTGTTTATGCGACTCCAGTGGGCTCTGTTAATGATCTCGTCGTTTGAATATTCGTTGCTGCTGCACGTGTTAGTGAAATATTTGGAATCTTTGAATCTGTACGTCGATCGGTTCATCGACACTGCCAAGCATGTATTACTGTTAGCTGAAGCAATTTTGAACCCTTATTGTAAGCACAGCACTTGTCAATCTCGCTATCAATAAACATTCCTTTCATGTAGCTTTCCTGTGTTTGTGCCTCAACGATAAGGTGTCACTTGCGCCCATACATACAATAAAAAATTTTTACAGTGTTCTTTATCAACCCTTAAAGTTTGTACTATGTATTTGATTTCGCCCTGTAGAATATGGCTTGTATAATAGTTATCGTTCCTTTGTAGAAACACACAAAAGATTTCGGTTACAATAGAGGAAAAGATCTAAATATGGGCTACTTGTTTCATATTTTAGCCGGACCACCGATACGTTCATTATTTTCAAGATATTAAATGCTAATACCGTAGGAAAGATATGTGGATCAAGATAGGAATGTAAGAAATGCTTGCAGTATTCCATTTATTTTTTAATAAATTTAATTGCAAAAGTTGTGAACTTAGTAGTTTCTCTAATGTTAGTCGAAATATAGGTCAGAGGTCACCCATAACATTTGTGTAAAAACATAAAAATATTAATAAAATTAATCGTCAATCATGAAAATGCTATTTTTTAATTTTATTTGCAGTAGTTGCACATACATACATCCTTTTATGCCCCACACATTACGTGTGTGGTGTTCACATTTGGTACTGAACAATTTGCACCCCCGTTTCGCCTCTTGTGTCAGCAGATAAAATTCATTCACAGAAGATGCAGCTCGGATCACTGTCATCAGAGCAATGTGCTAGTGTTAATTTCCAGGTATCTGTCACTATGATCAAACTTGAGTTCACTATGGTCTTACTCGGAGTTGGAAGGCTGATTCTTAGAAGCCTTCTTTCTTAGGTTTAGTTTTTTAGGTTTTGGACGCTTCTATATCAGTCACAGACCCTAAAATCAGCTTGTTCTTGGATTTGTTTACAGCTGATTTGGACAAGGACCGAGTCAACTTGCTCCGACAGGTTGAGCCTCGTCAAAAGATATGCCTTTGAGAAATTTTGACCTCGAGTGGTCTTTACCTTGGAAACACTGAAGAGCTATCAAATGGGCTCAGTTATGAAGACGGTCTACAAAATTGATTGAAGGTTTAGCCCGTTCTTAAACCAACTCTCCTAGGATAGTTTTAGACCAGCCGTGTGTTCAACTTTTGGAGAAAAGGAAACTATTACATTACGTTAAAGACATTCTTTGATCAAGGTTCTCAAAACGTACCTTATTATCTTTTCAGTGTCGTCGTAACAACAAAACATGCAACAGCTACCGATTAAAATGTACAGAAATTCGAATTTACTTACCTGTTAAAGTTTCAAGATCCAAAAATGTGTAATTTTCAAAAAAGTTGAGACTGCTTACAGCAGCGATGAGTCAGCTGTTCCTTCTTCCTCCTGTCTTCTTTACCAAAATGTGATAGTTTCATACCCTCGCTCCTAGATGACCTAACCTTCAATGTCTCATTTATCCGCTTGCCCATTTTTAGACACTAGCCTATTTGGACCTCCTTCTCTTCTGTCTCCGAGCGATAAATGCTGGAATTGCGCTTTTAGTTGAAGTATGCGTTTTTACGTTTAACTAAATTTTTTGTATACTTCGTGGTGTGTATATATTTTGTAGATCATATACATGACTACACAGAGGCTTTACTGAGTATGAGCGTGAAATGCTTTAAGGTGGTTTTTAATTGAATTATGATGCATTTTCAAGCTGAACTATATTTAGTATACTGAGAGATTTTTGTAGAATATATATAAAATCATATACAGGGCCACGCAAATAACAGGATACATGTCCGCCTATGGATGACGATTTCTAGAAATGTAATTTCAGTATTTTAAAGTATGCTTTAGCCTTAATTAAATTTTTGCTTAGTATGTGGCGCAGGGACTAAACTAGGGGGGGGGGCAGAGGGGGCACGTGCCCCGGCGCCGCTTTAACAGAAAGTGAAGGGGGCTCCAAAATTAAGATTTTGTTTGACGTTTGATACAAGAATGTATATATATACGAAATTTGTATAAAAATGTCTCGCAGCCGGAAAATTTAAAAGGAAAACTGAACCAAAGGCATTAAACTTTATAAATAGATAAAAAGATTCATCTACGATACAAAATTACAAATGAATAAGAAAAAAGAACTGTTCTCTAGGCTTTTTTAATTCTCCCATTACAAAAGTACCATGTCTATGCCTTTGCCTTCTATCTTTTAAATCACTTCCTGTGTATGAGAATCAATAGCGTTTTTCAAGATCAGTCTCTATTGTGGGACACTGTCCACCACGAATAACTACCAAACGCGAAGCGACCCCTCAGTCTGACTTTTCTATTAGATAAAAAAATTCCATGAAAGCTGTTTGTTTTTTTTCCGCTGAGCAGCGTTGAGCATCCTTTCTTTTTTTTTTCCGTCTTGCCATGGGCGATGACTGCCCGGGGCTATAAAAACAATCGGGAGGGGGAATGCACAAAGTAAAATTCTTAGTAAAACCTTTTTTTTTTTAGATATCGACCTCATTTAGCCTATACAACAGAAAAAAAAGTTTAAAAAGATTAAAATGCTATTCGGTTCCTTTTGATTGTGTTTTGAAGGTTTTAATGAATCAATGTTTGACGAAGCTGATTACGTAGTTCAGTTTTATATATTTTTAATTTAAAAATAAGTTGTCTATTAGATACTTAGCAAAATTCTTTTTGTAAATTTACTTTGTGGTGGAGAGAGAGAGAGAGGGGGGGGGGGGGCGGGGGGCGCCAAAATCCATGTTTGCCCCGGGCGCCAAAAAGGCTAGTTTCGGCCCTGATGTGGCGTGTATAAAAATCTGTAGGTAATATTCAGAGATGTATATGATACTTTTGGATAAATTTTTTGAACCATTTCGCATAGGATGAAACCATCAACCTTCCACTCTATTAGGTAAACTTTTAAACTTTTCTTGTTAAGCACAATAATTACTATGAGCAAATATTACTGTGTATGTGCGTGAATTGCATAAGAGAGATTTTTAATTGAGTTACATATTTTCCAGCTGAACTATATTTAATATACTAAGATATGGTTGTAGAATAATATATAAATTCATATACTCAAAAATTACGTTCGCAATTGTGCTATACTTTTTTTTATACCTGAATTAAATTTTAGTTTAAATGAAGCGGGTATAAACTAGTGCTCCCGATGGGATACGTATTTAGGTTATAAGTTTAAACGATATACGTATATACGTATACGTTTCTATGAAATACAAATACCTTAAAATATACGTTTAAATGTATCTGGGATACGTATAAGGGTACATCGGTTAAACGTATATTTAAGCATACGTATATTTAAAGTATACATATATTTCAAGTACCGTATTTACCTTGAATAACAATGGACCTGATCAGTCTTAGGTCACTGAAAGGAAAATAAGCTGGAAATCGGTGATTGTTACGTAGCAATCTGCATAGCAAGTAACTAGCAAAATTAAACACTTTTTGAGCAAAGAATGAGAGTATAAATGTTCCAGATTTATTGTGAATTCTTGTTAAGTATATTTTTTTCTTTTTAATCTTTTGCAATTTTTTATGTGTGTTTTTTTTTGTGTGTGTGTTACACTCAAGATTGCACCCGAGCGCAAATGTTATTCTTTCCACGGAGCTAATACTTTCTACTCTGTTAATGTGTAATGAAAATCCATTTTTTTACTCATGACCCTCGTGGTATTTTTTATACAAAATGTTAGGTCATTACGTTTAAGATTTGTTAATATTTAAGATTTGTTAATTAAAGCGTAGAGTTAAGATTTTCAAAAAATCAAAATAAGTTTTCGAACTTCAGCAGTGGACATAAAGACACACTAAACAGAATTATATATTTATTTAAAAAGTTTAACGTTAGAGTCTATATCCAACATGATTCTTCTTTTAAAATTTTAGCATCCTACTTTCTTATTCTCACCCAACCTAAATCTGAAGATATCTGTACATAAAGGAATATATCAAAAAATTTAATTTTTAATAGCTTCTAGCATTCAAAATTCTCTAGGATTTAAGATGTCCCCAATTCAAATGTCATCCAATGTCTTGAATAAATCTCAATTTTTTAAGGTGAAAATTCATATATTCAAGTAAATTTATCACTATTATAAATTCATCTGCCTAATAATTAGATTATTCGATAGCTATCTCACACTTATACTTAAAATGCAAACCTACCTCTCTCTCTCTCTCTCTTTCTGTATATATAAATATTTTGAGCGTTCCTTATATCAGTGGTTACAAACATACGCCCATTTGACATTAAAAAGGATGTTTAAATATCTATAAAAGAGACCAAATAATTATATATATATAATGCTTACAATATTATTTAGTCTTACTTTTTGCATATCGTTCAACGCAAGAAAAGAGACACGCAAATATTCATTTTGTGTTTCTTTACACTAACAGGTCTATTGTAAGTGCGTCTTGCTACACAAACAGTTTCATAAGTGCACATATGCGGAAAATCACTTTATTACGCCCTATGTCCATTTATGACCACAGAAGAGGGGTAGATTGTGTGGGGAGATAAAATTACCCAACCCTCCAAACATCATCCTGCGTCTTCATTTTGAAGGTTTTATACTTTTATGCAAGTTTTCATTCCAGCATGCAGAGCTAAGTGCTATAATTTCATGTTACAGTAAAATTATGCAAATTTTATTTTGCCTCTCCTGGGAAATTGACATTTGTCGACATGTGTCACTTTTCTTGCGGGTGAGTGATATATTAAAATTTAAAAAAATGCTCATACTAAAATAAATGTTTACTCTATGTATATTCCCAAGCATTTTTTTTTCGCATTTAAAAGTATTTTTCGCTTTTTCTGAAACACTTCACTTTTTCATGTGTGTCACTAATCGAATAATGGTACGATGCGATCAACTGTATATTTTGACATATTCGTTAACAACATCCAATAACATTATGGGATATAAAAATAATTTAAAATAATTTAATAAAATATTTTAAACCTAATTAGGTTTAAGGCAAAATTTGTTAATTAAAATATTCCACTATCATGATATTTCCACTTATATGAACAAATAGTTTTTAAAACGCCTTCGCTTTCAGATTTGACAACAGTGATTATTATTTTTTCTAAAATTTTTATAAATGTTCTTATAAAAGAAGAATCTTATTGCTTTAGTAAAATTAATTTCAAGAAAAAAGTTTTCTAGCAGTCACAGTTATGAAAAAAGTACAATAAATAAATAAATAAATAGCTTTACCGCACGCATACGTAGCATCAACAGACATATCCTTCAACACGCAATCGAAAAAATACTTTACCTCCCCTTAAAATATCCCCAACCAACCACCAAAGCAAGCGCGATACTAACTTACAAATGACCTCAAAATATCCCCAGCCACAAGCATGCGCGAATCTAACTTACAAACTTAGGAAAACTTTTCCTCCTCTCTCGATAACGTAAAACTCTCAGATTCTAATATTACCAGTCTAGATAAACAATATATTGAAAGCAACAATATATTTTTGAATAATGTAACTGCTTCATAGCTATGTATTACAAGTAACTGTAATCCCTCAGAGAGGTAATTAAATTTTTTTACGCATTCGATACTGAAAGAACTACAGATCACACGCTGAAGCGAACATAATGTTTGAACATTTAACAGTTGGTATAGAATATTTGATACTGACAGATAATTACAACAGATAGATAGTTTTTATTCCTAACGACAGAATGAGGAGAAAGTTTGCTGTAAGATTCCGAGCAGATAGATTTTGCTTGGCCGTCTCTATTATTGTTAGTGGGGGGCGAAAAGTGATTGAGTAATGAATGAAATGAAAATACTTGTTGACTTTTCTTTTTCATACATAGGACGCGGTTGAACGATACGTGTTGGCTTTTCTTTTTCATACATAGGACGCGGTTGAACGTTTTTGGGTTCCATTTTTTAAGCTAAAGTAGGATTTACTTGACACTTTTTTAATAATGGATTTTTTTTTCGTTTGTTCTTAGAAGGTTATTTAGAGCTAGGAAAAATGATTTTGCGATTTTATTTTCATCGCAATATAAAATTAAAATAAAGCTAAAATATTTTTTTTTCTTTTTGTCTTATTTTCAGTTTTTCGACAGGGAAATTGATAAATAGTTATAAAATTTTTAGGGAGTTTCTGATATTCTGTTACTAAAAAAAAAAAAAAAAAAAAAAAAAAAAAAACTTTAAATCAATAACAGTGCTTTTTTTTAACTGTTATGTTAAATAATGCCCAACTCTAGTAACAATATTGTTTCGAAATCTCCAACTATTTTACATGCGAGTTATTATGCATTTAAATCTATAATATATTTCAAAATAGGGATTATTATTGTTATCATTTTGAAACTATTCATTACAATTGTAATATAAACTTTGGTTAGGTGCGATAAAATTATTAAAAAAAATAGAGACAGTCATGCATTATTGCAGATTCTTTAGAAAAACTTGAAAATTCCGTTCAGGCATGTTCTTGGAGTTTTTAAAACTTTAATTATAAAAACGATGTTATCCCCGTTTGTGCCTGAATTTTGGTTTTCTCAAATGTTTTGGTAAAATCACTTTAAAATATTGCAAAATGAACTGGAAAAATACTAAAAAAAATTACACTTATTTTTTTTTTTTTTGTATTTATTTAATAAAATGTAAAAAAAAACTACATATGAGTATTTCTAGTAGAATAATATGCATAATTATATGTTTTGTCTATATTTATATTTAAAAAGTTTTTAAATTGTATATTATGTACTATAATTAGTATTTTTATGAACTACAAAAAAATATATATTTATTTCTTTACAGAGACTAATAACGTTATAACTATTATTAATAATAAAATAAGAATAATCGTATTTCTGACCTAAAAACAATTTATTTCATAAATATCTTCAAAAGGAGATTACATAAATAACTGTCTCCTAAATGTCCAACGAAAACATGTGCCCATTTGTGCCTAGAACCCTATATTTTGGACGTTACAAAAATGCATAAAAAAAGGCTTGAACATTTAATTTCGCAATTTAAAAAAATACGTATTTAAAAAAAGTCTGCAAGCTAATATTATGACTTGCGATTTTGGATCCTTCATAGAAAAAATACAAATAAACTTACTTTTAACATTTCGCCATCTTGAAAAATTAAAAATTTATAAACACCGAAAAAAGCCTTCATTTAAACAAATAATTATCCACCTTATGCTGTCATCTCTCGGTAATAGATAAAGACATTTATAAATAATTATTTTATACAATTTTCATGTTATAAAGGAGAAGAAAAATATACTTATTCATGAAAATTTGAAAGGTCAGAAAAATGGGACGCTAGGCACAAGTGGGTTACTGATGGCATTGAGGTCACAGGCTATTCACACTAACTGTATATTATACTCTTATTTATGTCTGTTATTCATAAAATAGAACTCACTCTTTTTGAGAAAAACGCGGTAAATTATCAGGGAAGCGCCTTATTAGAATAAACCGATGTACCAAATTTGAAGCAAATCGGATAATTCTGCATGAAAAATTCATTTGCCAAAAGTAAGGGGGGAATTAGACCCTTCCCCCCCTTTTATACTTAACCAATGAGCCCCCAAAACTAATCAGGGAATCGCCCTATCAGAATGAACGTACTTACAAAATTTGAAGCAGATCGGATATCTCTATAAAGAGTTATAGCGTTACGTACATATATACATACGTACGTACATACAGAACCTGCGGGCACATTACCTTTCAGACTTTGATAGCCTGTAAGCTGAAAAAGAAATAGATATGCAAGATGAAACAATAAGGTAGATGGTTACTTAATCCTGATGCGAAGTGCATATAGCTTCAGTGCTGGGCATGAGTGCGCTCATTGAGTTCTCACGAGTTTAGTTCACTTTCCGAGAACGTTGAGTTGAACTTGACTCGTTTTTTGCTAAACGAACGTGAGCAGAAAAAAAGCTAAAAAAATCCATGAGTTTGAACGAAATTTACATCTCAAAGTCATTTAATTTCATAATTTAAATTTCAGCAAGTTTTTTTCAATAAATTATTTCAGCAATAATTTATTTAAAAATTTTCCCGCCGTTAAAAACACATTTTCCACATTCAAATGCCATTTAGAGGCCTACACGGACTCGGGACGGGTCGAGTCTGATCATCAGTTTTTCTGGGTCGTGCTTGGGTCTTGCTTTCTCTGGAGGCTCGGGCCGGGCTGAAATGGACTTATTTCTGAACCTGTGCTTTATTCTTCCTAGAAGTCTGCATCAACCGAAATTTTCTGTCCCGATCACAACCCTACTTGTATGAAAATCATTGACCCGTTCCTGTCTGACTCGTCAAAAAATCTGTGGAACAACCTCCTTGGTCAACAATTTTGACGAAAATACATATATTTTTCCATTACCGTTATCCTACAATTAAAATTCTCTTTAAAGAATTATACATATACATTTCTAGAGGTGGGGGATGCAGTACTGTAAAACCTGCTATTAGAATCTGTGTAAGGCGAAATCCTGTTTTAAACGGAAATATTTCTTGATCGGAGCAAAGTGGATGTAATAATTCGTTTGAAAATAAATAATACATTTGCAAGAGACGACAGACCTGGTAAAAAAAACGAACTTAACTATAACGATTTTTTCTCTCTCCTATGTGATTCCGTCTTAGAAAGTTTTTCGATATACAATTTTTCAGATTTTTAAGTCTCCAAACCGTGTAAATGGATTAATGGTATTAATAATTATTCAGATATTTACATACAAGTATAGATCTATTAAAAAATCAATATAGTGTACAATATAATATATAGAAAGAAATGCAGTAAAAATAGTATTTTGAAAATAAATCCAATCCCGGCCCATCTCGGTTCGAACCTCTGGAAAAAAGTAATCCCCCAAACCAAGCTCGACCGTGTGTCGGGAAAGAAATTGACCCGGGCTCATGAAGACCCTTACATCGAATAACCAGATAAGATTAGTTCATAAAATTTTGTAAATTTGGACGATAAAGTTCTTTAAAAAAAAAAAAAAAAAAAAAAAAAAAACGTTTTTAATGAACTTTGCTCATTTTCATAGATGAGTTTGAGTTGAGCGAGCTCGTTTGAAAAATTTTGAATTTGAGCGTGAACTTGACTCATTTTTCGGAAATTGAATTTGAGTTTGAATTAGTTCGTTTTTTTAGTGAGCGTGCCCAACACTATATAGCTTACTTGTTTGCACTCAGCAGGCCAGAAAAGGAATGATCAAAATCATCCGCCGCAAATTTTTCCTTTTAATTTCCTGTCATAATAAATTTGACGGGAGTACATGAATTATTAGATATCCGTTAATAATCACAATTTGTAATTTAAGGGTAAACTTCCTAGGTTAGCTACACTGAAAATATGCCATATAGTACGTTATTAAACAATTTTAGAAACCCTGTGGGAAGCTCATCGATAGACAAAATAACGAAGAAGCAGATATTACTGAAACTTATGATTCAGACTTAGACAAGTGCATAAAAAAGAAATTTTTAACAAAACATAAAAAGGAGCTCTGTAGCCAAGATATTTCTTTTAGTTTTTTTTTTTTTTTTTTTTTTTTTTTTAATCTGATTTATGTGGATGACTAAAGATTAGAATTTACGTGGGATTATTTAGCTATAAAAAATAGCTTATTTCTTTCTATCATTTATTAAGAATGGGAAAAAATAGAATTAAAATAAACTCAAAATAAAATGATCAATGAATTTAAAAAAAAAGATTTTTAAACCTCCGAGCGTCTTGCAAAAGGATAAAATTATAATGTTGTTTTCTTTGCATTTTGTTTTAAATGCTAAGAAAATATGATTCTTTCAACATTATATAAAAAAAAAAAACTCAATTTCAAATATGAATGTAATCCTTGGAAGTATTAATCATTCTTCAATGTATTTAAAATTCATTAAATCTATAGAATTTTATTATCTTAAATATTGCTTGTATTGCTGTGAAACCTGGAGCTTAGTGAACGGAATATTACGCTCCAAACACTTAGAGGGTTAATAAAGGAAAAGGAGATAATTTAAGAATATATGTGATTTCACACTACAATAATCATTCTGAAATGTGAACATAACATTTTATTAAATTATAATTATGCACCACAATTTTGTCACTAAACGAATTTTTACCTTTTACGAATAGCAACACAACACGGAAACACGAGTTATCAAATAAATTAATCAAAAGTAGAAAAATGACTTTCCTTTTATGAATGATAGGAATACCAGGGTCGTCATTTAGAAAGGGCACAGGTGCCCTACTCTGAATGTCAGACACGCTTTTATCAGCGCCTGCTATTTCACTTATTATTCTTTGAATGTTTTCATTTCTTTTTACCAATAAATTAATAAATGCATGTAAGAAAAAGATACCAATAAAATTATTTCGTTGAAAATATTCTCGAAAGAATAATTTATTTTATAACTGGGCAGAGAGTACCTGGATCTATATCCGTTTGCCACCTCCAAGCAAATGATCTGAAATGATGCTCCTGGCATCGATATACTACGCTGATGCTATTAAGGGGAGTCTTCACTCACTTGAAAACACCCGCTTCGTAATGTTAAATCAATGGACAGGTTGTTTTCGAATTTCTCGTTTAAATTTGAATATTTCTAAAAGATTTTTTTTTTTTTGGATAGGATAGTTGAGCTCGATCTTTAATATGGCTATTTTTTACTTCTCGATTTTGGTTGCAGATTTTTTTTAATAAAGATAGTTTCACTTTCAGAACTGGTTTCGAAACTGAAAATACCTTTTTTAAAATATCTGCAACCAAAATCAAAAAAGTAAAAAATAGTCATATTAGAGATCGAGTTCAGCTTTCCTATGCAAAAAAAAAATCGTTTAGACATATTTAAATTTAAACAAGAAATTCGAAAACAACCTGCTCACTGGTTTAACATTACAGAGCGGGTGTTTTCATATCAAATTAGTCTTTAAAAAAAGAGAAAGAAAAAAGAAACGAAAAGAAAAGAAAAATGATGAATCCACCTATTCTTTTTTTTTTCTTTTCTGTTATAGAAGGGGTCTACAGACACATGTAATTTTCCGGCTGCTTGATTCCTTGATTGTCGCTGACGAGTGTTTGGTTAGGCCGCAAACATACCCTCCACAGCGTCAGAGATTGCGGGCCTCATTTGGGTTTTGATGTCGGCGACAGATTTGTGTTTCATCCACGTGCTACGTAATTGCTCTATCTGAGGTTCCCTTTTGGATCATTAGAATTATCAGACCGATTCGTAACTTTCGCCATTATACCTATTTCCCCCTTTCAAAAGTATGCATATACAGTATAACCACAACTATCCGCACCACCAAATATTTGGACCAATATTCAGGAAATAAAAGAAATCCATTAAAAATTCATTAATTACTTAATTAACTTATTGAACTGCAAAATATATTTATTCATATACATTGTTAAAAATTTGCAGCAAACTGTCCAGTCATTCGACCGTTTTTATAGAAAACGGTTTACATAACAGTAATTTAATGCTATTCTGATCATATTATTGCCCGTATTATGGTCAGAATGGAGTTTAATTTACGGTTATGTAAGCGTTTTCTATAAAAATGGTCAAATGACTGAACGGTAAGCTGCAAATTTTTAACAATGAAAAAAAAATTAAATTCTTACTTAAATCAACATTTAAATTTATATTTAATTGGAATCTTCAAAGCTTATATTTGGATATTTCTAAGTCAGTGTTACACCAATTTCAGAAACCCCATATTTCTCTATTCTCATAACATTCACTGTTAAAAATTTGCAGCAAACTATCCAGTCATTCAACTCTTTTTATAGAAAAGGTTTTTACAGAAAAGTTTACCTATAATTAAACTATATCCTGATCATACCATTGCCCATATTATGGTCAGAATAGAGTTAAATTACGGTTATGTAACGGTTTTAAATAAAAACGATCAAATGACTGGCCACCAGTTTGTTCCAAATTTTTAATAGTGTAATTAAATCCAAAGAATTTATTAATATTTTAGAATATTTAACTGGATATTTTAGTGAAAAGCAGGCACAGTTTAATATTGCTAACACAACACTTATGGTAGCAGTAAACGAAGAAAATGCTTGGAGTTGCGAATTTCCACTTTTATTCTTAGGAATATAGTTATTCATCCTTTTGAAATAGACCACGGATACGTGATGGATGAGTTTTAAATAACTATAAAATGAACCCTGATTATCGAAAAGTTTCTTAATGATTTATGATGGATAGAAAGCGAAAAAGTATTTTTTTGTTTAAATATATAATTTTTCTCTGTTTCATTTTTTAGGATGTGACAACATAATATGTATTATATATACATATACTACACACACACACACACACACATATATATATATATATATAAACTATCAATTCAGTTCGTTTACACCATGATCATAGTATATATTATGTGCTTAAATTAAGACATCTATTATGTCGGAATTTTCAGATTCAGACACTTAAGTGTCTGAAATTCTTTTTCTGTAACATATGTGTCTGAATTTAACACGTATCTATTTCAAGTGAACCAGATTTCATCAATTACCACCCATAGTCAGAAAGGTACCCCAACTGTTTTGTGCAGCCCTGTATAGGATGTATAAATCTGCATATAATCTACATAGCATGCTAAAATTTAGTTTAGTAAGAAAACACACAAAACAATTGAAAATTAACCTTCAGATTAAACCAATAGATAACCATCTATACTAATAGATGAAAACGTACTTGAATTCTTTTGTACAGCCCTGTATATTACCAACAGATTTTTATACATGCCAAATATGAAGCTAAAATTTAATTTAGGCAAAAGCACGCTTAAAATGAATAAAATCACACTTCCAAGAATTAGTATTCATTGGCTGTTCATTTTTTTCATAGCCCTGTATAGAATTTTATTTACATTCTATAAACATTTCTTAGTATCACTTAAAAATGAAACTTCCATTTTATGGATGATAGTAATAAGGATTAATTTCAGAAAACCAAGAGTTTCCACTCAGATTGATACACCATTAAAAAGGGACAACAGAAAATGACATCATATCTGGCAGACAATTTTTTTACTATATTTTTCCTAAATTATCCCTTTGTAATTGAAATATCTGTATTATAGTAGCCGTTTTGACTTCAAAAACATTCAAATGAAAGCACGATGTTATTAAAACACACATTTAGTTATAGTTTATATATATACTAGTCGCCCTTGGCGACCAGTTTGGTCTCCCTTAAAATTTATGTTTGGAAAAGCATGCTAAGCATTGTATCATGTTACTTTATAATCCCTTAAGCTAATATTAGTTTTTGTTGCATTAAAATATCTCAATTTGTTGATTTTCTGTAAGCAAGTAAACCCTATTGTTTTACAATGGAAGTCTATGAGAATTTAGCGAAATATTAGAGATATCGCCAAGTTAGCGTCACTTTTGGCGACTAATTTTAGTCTCCAAATTTGGCGAGATATCGCCAAGTTGGCGACAAACTACGAGGCATTTGGCTACAGAACAGGGTCCCCCTTGTGGTAACCTCTCCGTTATAGGTATGGATGTGTATTAAATGCTGTTCAATAACCAATGAGAAGCGTTTCATTCGAGCGTCGCCATTAAACAATTAACAAATTATCGCGATTTTTGTGCCACGTACGATAGCGTAATATATATATATAGATTTTATACATATAGATTTATGAAAATTATGCATTATCTAGTTAGATTTACGTCGATTTCAAAAATTCAAAAATCTATCAATTGAATTTGAATTTTTATTGACTTTTAAAAACAAAGTACTTGTGTTATCCCTTTTTTATTAATTATTGTACTATCTTTTAGGGAGTGGCAACACGAAAGAAATGATTTAATTAGAAAATTAAAAAGGAGAGATTTTTATAATATTATGGAGACATTATAAAAGAGAAATTCAATTTTCTCAGCGGCCGTCAAACATACAAAGATTTAAAAAAAAAAAAAATCTAAATTAAGTTTTACCAAGAGGATAAAAATAAAACAAAAACGAAGTTAATCCACTCACTGGGTCGTTAGCTACACTTTCTTGAACTTTGAGTCTTCATTTTTTCGTTTAAAGTTAAATAAAAAACTACAGTAAGCTACAGTAATTTTTTAATGCTATCATTCTATTCGTCTCGTTGAGTTCTATCTTTTAAAAAAATATATCACTGTCGTATGTCAACTGGAACTGGTTCGCCAGAATTTTTAGAAAGACGTTTGCATTTTCTATTTCTTAAGCATATTATACCAAACGCTATCGCGTTTACTATGATACTAAGTATAGTTGAGCTTAAAAATGGATAACTCAAAAGAAAAAGAAAAAAAAACCCTTTTAAGCAATTCATGCTCATCCCCAGTAATGTTTAGGAATTCTTTAGTATATGATCTATAGAATTCATGCACACCACATAATATGCAGAAATTTAGATAAATTAAAAAACACATGCCACAAATGAAAACGCATTTCCAGCATTTATTGGTCATGGACTGTAACCGAAATATTTTGTGCATCCCTGTAGATGAACGATAACAGCTACGCATCGTCATATTACACAGTAAGCATCTCGTAGTAAACCTCGATAATGTGTTCAATTTTATCATGTTTAAAATAGTGCAACATAATTAAAATACGCTGTAAACAGTTTTCCCCGTAGACCATTATATAACCGTATTCTTTTGTCTGACCTTGTAAAAAAATGATAAATACTTTGCACCCCATATTCTACATAAAGCATCTTTGAATTCACTTCAGAAATTCATATCAATTTCATTATGCTTGTAACAGTGTAACATCATTAAAATACGCCGCAAACGATTTCCCCCCCCCCCCCACACACACACAGACCACGTAATACAACGGAATTATTTTGAGTGCCCCTGTAAATGAACGGTAAGTGCTATGCATAACATATACTATAATAATCATCTTGTAATGCACCTCAATAATGTAAATAAATTTCATTATGTTTGACATAGAGTAACATCCTCGAAATACACCGAAAAGGAATCTCCGCCCCCGCCCCACAGACCATAATATAATGCAATATCTTTGAGTATCCCTGTAAACTAACTACAAATGATACATACTTCAGTTTCAATACCTAATATGCGATAGTAAACCTCAATAACCTATATAAATGAATTGGCAATCCGTGTATATTTATGCGAGTTAGAGCACGGACAGACAAACAGACTGCCAGACAAACCGAATTCATAAATACTTTTCAATTATGTTGGAAAGTGTTGAAAAGGGCTTTCATAATAGCAAACATTACTTTCTGATTTGGAAGAAATATAGTGGGCTTTCGTTAATGAGTCTCCGCAACCCATTTATGCCTAGCGTCCCATTTTTGGGACGTTTCGAATTTTAATAACTTTTTAAATTTTTCTTCTTCTTTACAACATGAAAATTGTATGAAGTAATTGTCTATAAATGTCTTTATCTATTATCGAGAGATGACATCATAAGATTAATATTTATTTGCTTAAATGGAGGCCTTTTTTCTGTGTTTATAGATTTTTCATTTTTCAAGATAGAGAAATGAAAAAAGTAAGTTTATTTGTATTTTTTGTATCAAGGATCCAAATAAATAAGTCATAATCATAGCTCGTAGACTTCTTTGAAATATGTATTTTTTAAAATTGTAAAATTATATGCTCAAACGTATTTTTTATGCATGTTTGTAAGGTACAAAATATAGGGCGCTCGGCACGAATGGGTACATATTTCTATTAGCCATTTAGGGAACAGTTATTTATGTAAAGTCTTTTTGAAGATGATTTTGAAATAAATTGTTTTTTAGCCTCAAATACAATTATTCTTAATTTATTATTAATAATACTTATGTTATTAGTCTCTGTAAAGAAATAAATATATATTTTTTAATAGTTCATAAAAATATTAACTATATAGCCGTTGCAGCCCTGTATATTATCTGTAGATTTATATACACTCCATTTTCAAAATTTAATTTAGCTATAAAACGCTTAAGAAATTTGAAAACTTATTTTTAGCATTTGCCGCCCTTCGAAGGTAAATTGAAATATTTTATGAAGACCCTGTTTATGATCTACAGATTTTTATACACACCACTTATTAAGCTAAAATTTAATTCAGCTATAAAACGCATAGCAGAACTAAAATCGCACTTTCCAATTACCATCTATAGACGACAATTCATTCAAGTTTTTTGCATAGCCATCTATATGAATTTAATTATATTCTATAAACATATCTTAGTATACAAGCATTCCCCGACTTACGTATTATGCGACTTGCGTAAATTCGCAGTTACGTAATAAATTTCGAAAATTACATTTTGTGAACATACTAGCGCGTTTGATACGCAGTTGCATACTTTTGATATTTATTTTATAAATAAAATATATAATTATAAACCACAGCCGTAATATAGTTTTATATATTAGATAAAGTTATATTATCACTGGTATATATAATCAAATCTATAACAAACTAACTTAATCGCTTTATTGTTAGTTATTCATAGTAGTCATCGAATTCATAATAAATATAGTTTGTGCTTATCAATTATTTCATTTTGTGAGTGCTATTCATTTTGTGAGTGCTTGTCTTGCCATCAGAAATTCATTCAGAATAGGTTAAATTAGTCTTCTTTAATTATTTCTTATTTTTATAGTCGTTTGATGTAGATTCAAAATTGTTATAAATCTATTCATCAATGTTAGATTTATAAATCCACAAGATATTCCACAAGATATTAGAAAACTGTTCTTTAAGTTTGTTTTTATATTTTTTCATACTTTTATAGTTTATATACGAGTTTAAATACTGTCGCGTGATGCTATACTTATAAAACAATAGGGTGTTTATAATATAAATATGTATATATACATTAGATAAAAATATAATGATTATTGCATTTTCTTACAAAATTTTACCTAAGCAACTTACAAATTCGACTACGTAAAATTCAAGTTACGTAAAACTTTACGGAACGTATTACTTACGTAAGTCGGGGAATGCCTGTATACTATACAGGGTGATTCATAAAAGATGGGCATAACTTTAAGGGGTTATAGTACACTTAAAGACAAATAATATTAAATAGGAGACTAAGGGTCCCAGACGTATTCCCAAGGAGATAGGGGGCATTAAAGTTTAGGGTCCGAAATTTCAAATGATTATAAAACATGGAAAAATTGGTTGATTCGTTTGCGGTTTTTGCAAAAAATTTTCTTTATGCCAGTATTTTCTTGAAATAAAATTTTAAAGTTCAATTTCAAAAAATGCCGATAGGGGGCGCTTTAGACTTTGGAGTAACAAACAACTATTTTTTAACGTTATTTTTTGTATTTCTTTAAATGATTTCGAAAGCTTAGACTTAAACTTAAATTTTGATCTAAAAATCTGAGTCCTAACGAGTAGTTAAGTAGCATAAACTGAAATTTGAAATTTGAAACCCTTCTCCCCCCAGAACAAAAATCAGTTATTCCCGATCTTTGTGTCGTAGATTAGGCTCTAACTACTGCCGCGTTTTGCTAAAATTATTCTTTATGTCAGTATTTTCTTGAAAATAAATTTTAAAGAAAATTTTCAAAAAATTCCGATAGAGGGCGCTTTAGACTTTGGAGTAACGAACAACTATTTTATACCGTTATTTTTTGTGTCTCATTAAATGCTTTCTAAAGCTTAGACTTAAACTTAAATTTTCAGCTCAAAATCTGAATCGCTGAGCGTGGTTCAGTAGCGAGGGGAGGGGGTTCAAATTTCAACTTCTGAACATAGTTCAGTTTGCACTACTTAACCATGCCCAACGATTCTGTGCTGTGATACGAGGCAAAAATACAACTTTCGTCAAGGACTGCATAGTCGGAATTCACTCATAAAGGCACTGGCACAGTTGGAAACGTCGCTCATGCAAACGTTAAAGCTCCATTCCTGACGCTAGTCACCGGGTGAAGAAGGAAACAGAAAGTATGCAAATGTCAAATGGGGAAGAAGAAGAACACGTATGCAAAATTTCGACACGATTCAGGCATAAAAACCACTGAACGGTGAGTCAAGTGTAAGTCGCTGTAGTAATGAATCGGAAGATGGTGCCCTTCACGAATAAGGAAAAGGCTGAGATGCATTTAATTTACGGAGCGGCAGATGGAAATGGTGCAGAGGCACAACGAATGTACGGAGAGCGATTTCCCAACAGGCGGTTGCCTAACCGCAAAACTTTCGAGCGCTTGCACAGACAGTTGTGTGAGACGGGATCATTTCTCGCTTCCCGGTCGAATGCAGGTCGTGCAAAAAAGGACGAATCAGTAGTTGTTGCAGAAGCCATTCTGGATGTAGTAGCGGCGCAGCCAAGTACAAGTACACGAACAGTGGCTAGGCAGGTGGATACCTCACAGTCCATGACTTGGAGGGTACTGAAGGATGAACATTTGCTCCCGTTTCATGTGCAACGAATCAGTCCAGAAACTGTCTCCAGGGGATTATCCAAATCGTATTGAATTCGCCCGCTGGTTTCTGCAGCAGAACGCGCTAAATCCACATTTTGGACGAACTGTGCTTTTCACCGATGAATGTACCTTCACACGTGAAGGTACATTTAACACACACAATGCACATGTATGGGCGGATGTCAATCCACATGCTACGTATCCACATGCTCATCAGAGACGCTTTTCCATCAATGTTTGGGCAGGAATCCTCGGAGACCACCTAATCGGACCGTACCTTCTTCCTGAACGCCTCAACGGTAAAACATACCTCACATTTCTGCAACATGGGCTGCCAGACCTGTTAAACGTTGTTCCTCCACGCATCCGGCGGGTCATGTGGTTCCAGCACGATGGAGTGCCAGCCCATTACGTACGAGACGTCCGCAACTATCTGGACATCACATTTCCGAACAGATGGATTGGTCGAGGTGGTCCTGTTGCTTGGCCTGCTCGCTCGCCAGATCTTTCACCCCTCGATTTCTTTTTTTGGGGACGATTGAAGGCTCTTATGTATGAGACACCCATTGAATCCCCCGAGGAACTGGTCGCCAGACTTTCCGCCGCTGTAGGGCAAGTGCTCGAAAAGCCTGATGTTTTCGCGAATGTTCGCCGTTAAATTCTTCGCCGTTGTTCTGCGTGCATAACCTCTGGTGGTCACAATTTTGAACATTTATAGTAATTACATGTTAATAAATATGCTTTGGTAACATAATCCTAATTTGTGTCTTTTTACCTCGTATCACAGCACACAATGTGTGGACATGGTAAACTGAACTGTGCTCAGGAGTAGAAATTTCAAACCCCTCTCCCCAGAAACTTAACCACGTCTAACGATTCAGATTTTGGGCTGAAAATTTAAGTCTAAGCTTTAGAAAGCATTTAATGAGACACAAAAAATAACGGTATAAAATAGTTGTTCGTTACTCCAAAGTCTAAAGCGCCCTCTATCGGAATTTTTTGAAAATTTTCTTTAAAATTTATTTTCAAGAAAATACTGACATAAAGAATAATTTTAGCAAAACGCGGCAGTAGTTAGAGCCTAATCTACGACACAAAGATCGGGAATAACTGATTTTTGTTCTGGGGGGAGAAGGGTTTCAAATTTCAAATTTCAGTTTACGCTACTTAACTACTCGTTAGGACTCAGATTTTTAGATCAAAATTTAAGTTTAAGTCTAAGCTTTCGAAATCATTTAAAGAAATACAAAAAATAACGTTAAAAAATAGTTGTTTGTTACTCCAAAGTCTAAAGCGCCCCCTATCGGCATTTTTTGAAATTGAACTTTAAAATTTTATTTCAAGAAAATACTGGCATAAAGAAAATTTTTTGCAAAAACCGCAAACGAATCGACCAATTTTTCCATGTTTTATAATCATTTGAAATTTCGGACCCTAAACTTTAATGCCCCCTATCTCCTTGGGAATACGTCTGGGACCCTTAGTCTCCTATTTAATATTATTTGTCTTTAAGTGTACTATAACCCCTTAAAGTTCTGCCCATCTTTTATGAATCACCCTGTATATAATGAAGCTGAAAAATACATAATACAATTAAAAATAAAACTATTCAGATGCTCCAATCCTAAAATTTTCTTCTATCTCATACTTAATACTTCAAAATTCGCTGTCACAGAGACAAAATTAAATGACAATCTATGCCCATCATGAGGATTTTAAAGGTACAAGGGGATCGAACCCGAGCTCCTCGGGTTACAGAATATAGGTGAAAACCATTTTATTTTATTTTTTAACTCTAATTATTTTTTTACATGTAATATATATTTTAGACTGCTCACTAACATAAAAAAAAAAATTATATGAAAATTTCAATTATGCAATCAAATAAAGTTTCGTAATTTATTAAAAGCGATACTTTCACATGTCACCGCATGCCAGGAGTTATTAAACCAAGATTTTTCGACTTACGTCTTTCCGATCATTTCGGAGCTTTAAGCGCGTGGTTCAATCACATGTCTGTTAAATTTGTTTCTTATTTACATTATTTTCTTTCTTTTTCTATAGAGGAAGTTTCAATTTTGTTATGGAACATTAGACGGAAACAAATGCTGAACTTATTACATTGATTTAAGGGCAAGCGGATTAACCTTTCGTAATCGAGCTACACGTGATAGAGATAAATTTAAAAATAAATTATGATTGAAAATTAATATGTGTATTACGCTATCGTACGTGGCACAGAAACCATGATTATTTGTTAATTGTTTAATGGCAAAGCCCAAATGAAACGCATGTCATTGGTTATTTTCTAATATTTTTGAAAAGGGAATAACAATAAACAAATAAAAAGCTTAATTATTAACTATAGAACAAAAAAAATTATATAATTAAAAACAATAAAATAAAAGTAAATAAACAATTTATTAATAAATAAACAACAACATCCGGGTTACCATACCAAGCAAAATAACGACACTTTGGCGCCAGTTAAGTACCCCGGTGCGTATATGGCATTGGCGTCAGAAAAAAGACGCGCCAACGTAGTACATATATGACACCTGTGCTGTTTTTAATTCATCTAATTTAAAATACAGTAAATAAATAAATAAATGAAGGCACTTTTCCAGTATAGGTACTTGGCGAAATAGAGAAAAGGTCCATGGCGAGAAAAGAATTTTTTTTTCTAGCAACCGATTTAATCAAAATATTTTTTTTTTTTTTTTTTCAAATAAAACTACATAAAAGTCGCCATCATGATCGCAAAGAACTCGTACTTTTATGTTAGCTGGGCGCAATTCTCGCCAATAGCATTTTTTAACTCGCCAGTAGCATTTTTTATTTTTCGAGGGGTAAATTAAAAGAATGCTTTGATGGTTGAAATTAAATGGTTTATGGTATTATTTCTTTTTTCTTTTTCTAATTTTTTTTTTTTTTTTTTTTTTTTTTTTTTAAGTGAAAGTCTTGAATTTTAAAGGTTTCATTTTTAAATTAATCCATTCTAAATAAAATGAGAAAGGATTATATTTTAATCTGAATTAACGAAGTATGGAAAAAAAATACGACGGGTACAATGTATGGCGATTTATCACCTATGCCTGACTAACATAAAAGTAGTGAGTTGTCGATTTCTCTATCAGAATCTTCCAATTTGGCGAAGGATTGAGCAAGTAAATTAAATTATGAATAAAAGTAACATGATACAATGACTAGCATACATTTAAGGGAGACCAAATTGGTCGCCGTGGGCGGCTAGTTATTTTAAAAACCATAATAACTCAGTCAATTAAGATACAATTTTCAAACAAATTGTACTTGAGAGTAGATTTTTTTCTCTATTTGACGGTTTAAAAATCGAAAATGTGTGATATTTAGAAATTAAAAAAATAGCTGACATAGCACGTATTTTAATTTCATTTTTTTTTTTAGTTTTTATGAGAAAATGGCAACAAAAAGGTACAGAAATATAATATTTTCATTCTTCCGTGATTATTTTCCCTTTACTTTCAACCCTCCACGACTTTCAACAGAAATGGAGTTCTTCAGTTGCCACAATTACAAAAAATGTATTAAAAACCACAAATAAATTAATATTTCAAAATTAAATTGAGATACAGCTTTCAAACAAATTGCATTTAAAAGAGCATTTTTTTTTTCTTATACGACGGTGTAAAAATTTAAAATGTACGATGTTTAGAAGTTTAAAAATTTGCAGTGGAGAAAATTGCAAAACCAAAATTTTATTTCAAATTTCAAAGTGTTGCCATTCGCAGAATGACGTATGCGTTACGCACAGATATGTTTGTCCTTTATAATATAGATAGATAGATAAATCGAATTGTGTACATTTAATAATGGAGATATAAGCATCGCATCTTTGAAACAAATCATTGAATTTCGGCACCCACCCCATTAGATGCCTGCAACAAAATTTCCAACCCAAAGAGCATAAAAGCCAATACTTTCTACGCTGTATACACCAAAGCCTAATAAGAATCGATATGTGAATATGTAACAGAATATGAAATTTGATTAAATTCAGTGCTTTAGTTTTTGAGATACAGTTATCGCAAAACTCGTGATAAATGAAGCATAGCAGTTATATGATTTACACGAACACCTCATCAGCACCAACTTATGTGAAGATTTAACAGAATATGGAGTTTGATGAAATTCCGTGCATTAGTTCTTGAGATATGACTATTGCTAAAATCGTGTAATTGCTGAAAAAGACAGCTAGCAGAGACACCTGTTGCGTGGTTTACACCAAAACCTAATCAGCAACAACGTATGCCAATGTCTAACTAAATTTGAAGTTTGATGAAAATCCGTGCATTAGTTCTTGAGATAGAGCTACTGCGGAAATGCAGCAAAGCAGCGTCACCTATTGGACGATTACCACCAAAACCTAATCAACAACAATTTATGTCACGTCTGAGTCTGAAAATTTATGAAAATTCGTTTATTAGTTCTTGAGATAGAGCTATTGCGGAAATTGTGAAAAATGCAGCATAGCAGTGCCACCTATTGGGCGATTAATAACAAAACCTAATCAGCAAAAACTTATGTCAACGTCTAAGTGAATCTGAAGTTCGATGAAAATCCGTGCATTAGTTCTTGAATAGAGCTACTGTTGCAACCGTGGAAAACGCAGCATGGCAGAGCCACCTGTTGGGCGATTTACACCAAAATCTAATCACCATTAATTCATATCAAGGTATACCTGAAGCTGAAGTTTTGTGAAAATCCGTGCATTAGTTCTTCAGATAGAGCTATTGCGGAAATCATGTAAAATGCAGCATAGCAGCGCCACCTGTTGGGCGATTTACACCAAAACCTATTCAGCACCAATTTATATCAAGGTATAACTGAATCAAGTTCTGTTAAATTCCGTGCATTAATTCTTGAGATAGAGCTCCCACAAAATGTGTGTCACATACAGACAGACTCACAGACAGATTCACAGACTCACAGACAGACATTTTCTAAAAACAATCAAATTGTGTTCAGGACTTTCTAAAATGTATAAATCCGCCGGAAACCAGAAGTCGATTTTTCTCACGCATCCAATGTGTTACTGATCGTAATTAAAATCTCCCGTACGAGGGCGCTGTGTCAGCGCCGTAATTTTATTTATTATTCCAATCGTCTGCGTGTTGACGATAGATTGTAATTTAGTTACTAGTGAGTGGAAACACTGAATTTTTGTTGTTGTTGTTATTGAGATAATGGAATGTTTGATTTGGAAACGGCCAGAGAGACTGTTTCACTCTTAACAATTATTGTTTTAAAATAAAGAAATATACAGTTCACTGCGAAGAGTTCCTTAAAAATGGTGTCATTGACTAACTTATTGTTTTATTCTTAACAGAATTTGGTCCTTCGAGGCCAAAGTAAACGGATTTATCGTTTGCTTTTAGAGTCAAGAATCAGCGACGAGACTTGGTTTCTTCGAATAAGGTAGGACTTTTTCTTTAACATGTCTACTGAATTAAAAAATATTTTGACAAAAAAAAAGAGTTTTAAAATGTAAAATTACTAAATTTGTGAGTGAAATTAAATTAAGTGACTCTGATGAATGTTCTTTAGAACTTGTAAATACGAAATGTGATCAATTCAATACAGAATTGAAAGAAATGTTTGATAAAATTTATTCATTGTGCGATGAGGAGGAAATTGATAAATATATCGATGAACAATCATCGATTGAAAAAGAGTTAGATGAAACTTGGTTAAAAATTAAAAGAGCGAAACAAAAACAAATAAATGTTCTTAATGAATCAAAGCCGAAACAAGAGAATAGTGTAACGGAAGTTCGACTTCCCACGATTAATCTACCTTCTTTTAGTGGAAACGTACAGGATTGGATATATTGTAGTGATCTTTTTAAATCTAGCGTTCACAATAATAGCGCACTTTCGGGTGCTCAAAAGTTATCATATTTGAAATCTTCGCTTCATTCTGAAGCTGCAAAAGTTGTACAAAGTATAACGATTTCAGATGATAATTATCAAACAGCGTGGTCCTTATTAGAGGAAAGATATTCCAATAAAAGACAACAAGTGTTTGCTCACATTAAAAAATTAATGTCCATTAATTCAATACAAAGTGAAACACCTAGTGCTATTCTTAATTTAGCAGATACCGCCAGTGAATGTATCAGATCTCTAGAAATTCTCGATCAAAAAATTGAAGGGTTTGCGGATACAATAATAACTTATATATTGTGGCAGAAATTAGATGGGTCCACAAAATTATGGTTTGAACGTGAACAAAAAAAAGACGAGCTACCAAAATTAAAAGAATTAATCGAGTTTTTAAAAAGACAAGCGAGAACACTGCAAGTTTCCAAACCTCTTATAAATAATGTAACTCCTAAACGCAATGCTCAACAACGAATCACTAGTATGGTATCTACATCTAATGGTAAAAACTCAAAAACATTTAAATGTGTTAAGTGTCAGAGTAATGAATTCCACGGTTTGCACAAATGTCCAGAATTCTTAAATCTTTCAGTGGCTTCTAGATATGAATTCGTAAAGAAAAATAATATTTGTTTTAACTGTTTAAAATTCCACTCGGTTAGAAATTGTAAATCTACTTATTCTTGTCAGAAATGTATGAAAAAACATTCGAGTTTACTGCATTTCGAGAATGAAAATGAAAAGCAAATTCAAAACAGCGATAGAAAAAATGAATTTATTTCAAAACCCGAGGTCAGTGATTGCAATACCCAAAACCAGAATCAAATCGTAGCGCATTCAAATCTAGACCCGAATGCTGCAACATTTCACATTTCTAACGAAAGAGCATTTTCAGGTACATCTGTTTGTGAGATGAATTATTTAAGTTCTGGCATCTTATCAACTGTCATTGTTTATATTAAAAATAAATTTGGTGAATTTAAGCCGTTAAGAGGTTTGATTGATGCTGGATCAATGAGTAATTTCATTACGATTCAGTGTGCTGATTATTTAGGAATTAAGAAAGAAAAAATAAAAGTTGCGGTTTCAGGATTAAATGGCATCTCCGTGAATATTAACTCCAAGGTAAAAGCATTAATTTCGAACAATTCAAATTTTAAGGCGGAAATAGAACTTCTTTGTGTACCAAAAATATCGGATACTATTCCAGTAAATCGGATTAACGTTCTAACAGAACATTACCTTAATAACATTAAATTAGCGGATCCAGAATTTTACAAACCTGGAAAAATTCATGTTCTTTTGGGAGCTCAAATATTTTATGATCTTTTAGAAGTCGGTCGAATTGAAGTCCCCAATTCTAATTTAAAATTCCAAAACTCGGTATTTGGATTCATTGCCTGTGGAAGCGTATTAAATCCTGACAATCAAATCACGCAAAATACTCATTGTGGGCTTGTTTGTAACTATGAAGATTTGACAAAAGAAGTTCAAAAATTCTTTCAGTTAGAAACATTAGGGATAAAAGACGATCCCACATGTACTGACGAAGAAAGAGCATTAGAAATATTCGAAAAATCTGTATCTTATAAAAATAAACGTTACGAAGTTACCTTACCATGGAAAAAAGATTGGCGAGAAATGAACGACAATTTCAAAATAGCCAATAATAGACTAAACTGTCTTAAATTGAAAATGAAGCGAAAATTAGAGCTTCGTGCTCAATATTGTGAGACTTTGAAAGATTATGAAAATAAAGAAATCATAGAAAAAATAGCGGAAACGCACAAGCCAGTGGAGAAACCACTTTTTTATCTTCCACATCAACCTGTCTTTAGACAAAGCCTGACAACAAAAATGAGAGTAGTCTTCGATGCCAGCTCACACGATGTTGGCGAATTATCGTTAAATGATTGTCTTTGGCCAGGTCCAAATCTAAATCCAAACATATTCGATCTACTTATCAATTTTAGATTAAACAAAATAGCATTGATAGGTGATATAGAAAAAGCCTTTCTGCAGATATCCCTAGCGGAGAAAGACAGAGATGCAGTGAGGTTTTTATGGATTGGAGATAGAGGTATAGAAATATATCGCTTCAACCGAGTTCTTTTTGGTATGAATGCTTCCCCGTTTCTTCTTGCTGCTACTCTAAGAAAACATATCAAGAAATTTCAAGTTAGATATCCTACAACAACAAAGTTATTAGATAGGTGCCTCTACGTTGATGATTTCATCGCTGGTGCTGACAACTTGCAAGATGCGTTAGAAATCTCTCGAAATGCTGTTTATATTATGAGCGAGGCAAGTATGAAACTCAGAAAATGGTCAACTAATGATAACGATTTGATGGAGCAATGGAAACAAGAAGGGTTTGATACTCAGCCTCTACACAACCCAATTGAATTAGGATTTGACTCAACAAAGGTTCTAGGAATGTCTTGGCATACGAGTGAAGATTGCTTTATCGTAGATGTAAAAGGCTTATTAGAAATGTTATCAAAAAATGAAAACACCAAGCGCTTCATCCTGCGTGCTATTGGAAAAATATTCGACCCTCTTGGCTTGCTCACTCCTTATACTATTCGCATGAAATGCCTATTTCAAGATCTGTGGTTGAGGAAAATTGCTTGGGATGAAGATCTACCAATAGATGTTAAAGAAAAGTGGCTTCAATGGTGTTCTGAGATCCCACGCCTCTCCGACCTAAAAATTCCAAGAATTGTGCTAAATTCAACGAAAGAAGAAAATTCAGATGTGGTAGAGATTCACTGTTTTTGCGATGCTAGTAAGAAAGCCTTCGGCACTGTCATATACCTCAGAATTGTAAAAGAAAATGCTATTGAAGTTAACCTTGTGACTTCAAAAAGTAGAGTTACACCTCTTAAAAAAATCACTTTACCAAGATTAGAGCTATTGGGAGCTTTACTTGCTGCCCGACTAGGTAATGCAGTCAAGAAAATAGTAGATCATAAGAAGCCATCAGATGTGTTCTTCTGGACAGACTCGAAAATCACTTTGTACTGGATTAGAGGTTCTAGTAAAAGATGGAAATCATTCATAGCGAATCGTGTCAACGAGATTCAATCTTTGACTGACTCCAATTCGTGGTTTCATTGTCCGGGAAAGTCTAATCCAGCCGACCTCCTTACCAGAGGCGTCAGTGTTGATATGCTCTTAGAAAAGGATTTGTGGTTTAAAGGTCCCCCCTTTTTGAGAGAAACTGTTCTCCCAACTAATGACTGCAACATCCAAAATTCGCCAGATGACTATTCTGATGAACTAAAGAAAACAGTTAAATGTGAAAATGATAACTCTTTAGTTACTCTAGCTATTTATGATCAAAATTATTTATTAGATTATATTATTAGTGTTAGTAATAATTATATAACTATCATTCGTATTTTATGTTATGTGCTTAGATTTATTCATAACCTTCGAAATGTTAATAGAGTGAAAGATCATCTTACTTCTAAAGAATTGAATGCTGCAGAATTATCACTGATAAAGATGGTTCAACAAAGTGAGTATCAGGAAGAAATAAAATGTCTTCAGAAAGGTAATTCGGTACCAAATAAAAGTAAACTAAATTCTTTAAATTGTTTCTTAGATGAAAGTAATATTTTAAGAGTTGGGGGTAGATTGGGTAACTCATATTTGACAACAAATGAAAAACATCCTATGGTTCTGCCAAGTAAGCATCCCCTTACTTTAATTATTGTAAGATATTTTCATTTAAAGTATTTACATGTAGGATCACAAACATTGTTGTACCATATTCGTCGTAAATTTTGGATAACTAATGGTAGAAACATCTGTCGCAAAATAACATATGAATGTGTCACTTGTTTTAAAAACAAGCCTGTGTTAGCGAGTCAAGTTATGGGTGACTTGCCCAAAGAGCGTGTTACACCTTCATTTCCATTTTCCATTATTGGAACTGATTATTGCGGCCCTTTTTACATTAAATTCAAAAATCAAAGGAAAGGTACATATAATAAAGTGTATGTATGTATATTCGTTTGTCTCTGCACCAAAGCTATTCATCTAGATTTCGTTTCAGATCTCACTTCTGCAGCCTTCATTGCTTGTTTTAAGCGCTTTGTTAGCAGAAGGGGAAAGTGTTCAAAAATATTTTCTGACAATGCAAAAAACTTTGTAGGGGCAAACTTAGAATTGAAAAGGCTTCACAATTTGGTTAAACACCCAGATGAAGCATTAGCTGATTATTTTGCAAGGGAAAATATCGAATGGAATTTTATTCCTCCGAAAGCGCCGAACTTCGGTGGTCTTTGGGAGGCAGGGGTTAAATCATTCAAATTCCATCTAAAACGTGTAATTGGTAACGCGCACCTCACTTTAGAGGAATTTCTGACAGTAATTCTAGAAATTGAAAGTGTTTTGAACTCAAGACCTCTGTCCCCATTGTCATCAGATTTCGACGGTTTCGAGACTCTGTCACCGGGTCATTTTCTTATAGGTAGGCCCTTAACGTCTATTATTGAACCCCAGCTCACTGAAATTTCGGAAAACAAACTTAGCAACTGGCAAAAAATAACAAAATATAGCCAGCAAATATGGAAATTATGGAAGCGGGACTATCTGAACACCTTGCAGCAACGTAATAAATGGCAAATAAATAAAAACAATATAAATGTTGGTTCTCTCGTATTGATCAAAGATGAAAATATGCTCAGCACAAAATGGGCAACAGGTAGGATTTCCGAGATATTTCTCGGTAAGGACAAAAAAGTTCGAGTAGTGAACATTCGTCTGCCTAACGGTACAATAATAAAGAGAGATGTGAGAAGTATTTGTCCTCTTCCAATTAATGGAAACTAATTTCTTTAATGTATATATTTGGTATATTTTGAATATATTTTGTTGTTTAATTTCTATAGTATGTTTTATTGTATTCAAATGTAAAGTAATTTAGCCATTTTTCCTTTGTTATTAATTATATCTTTGCATTGTTATATGTAGTATTATGTAATTTTATATTATATATTAGAGTAGTTTTGAAACCTGCAGGTTTCAACGGTCGGGAGTATGTTACTGATCGTAATTAAAATCTCCCGTACGAGGGCGCTGTGTCAGCGCCGTAATTTTATTTATTATTCCAATCGTCTGCGTGTTGACGATAGATTGTAATTTAGTTACTAGTGAGTGGAAACACTGAATTTTTGTTGTTGTTGTTATTGAGATAATGGAATGTTTGATTTGGAAACGGCCAGAGAGACTGTTTCACTCTTAACAATTATTGTTTTAAAATAAAGAAATATACAGTTCACTGCGAAGAGTTCCTTAAAAATGGTGTCATTGACTAACTTATTGTTTTATTCTTAACACAATGCTTTCTTCTTGTAAAAATAGAAGAAAGTAAAAATCACAAACTAATTCACGTCCATAGATAGTAATGCTTACGAATTTTTTTTGGCGCATCACTGTATATGAATGCATTTGTGTGAAGGACTCTACAAGTTAAACTATTTGGAATAATAATAATAAAAAAAAATGGTGTTTATACTTTTTCAAGTATACAAAAACGAGTTACGCACGAGAAAAAAGAAAGATTAGTTTGAAATTTTCCCAATAGATGGCGCTTATATGTGTGAGATGTTTTATTAGCAAATATTAACAAAAATAACCACTACATTTTGAGACGACGATATTCTTTCATAGCAGTGATATAATTACTATCATTTTGATAAAAACATTTTATCATGTGAAATTTTCCATAAAAAAAACTTCAAAATTTAGCTGGTAAGAAATTCTCTATTTTTCTTTTATATATAGCGCCATCTGTCTTAATTATTTTTAATTATCATTATCTTTTTTAATTGCAGAACGTATTTCCGAATGCTCTAAATATAATAAATACCAAATCGTTTTTAAATAAGAATAATAGTTTAGCTCGTATAGCCCTTCAAATACGTGCTCTTTAATTATGGCCACCTGGTACTAATATTTGGTTAAGGCGGTTCTCAATTCGCCTGTTCAGCAACACGAAACTTTCTAACACAATTTCTGACTCATTTTCAAACGTAAAGGCATAAATTTTTTCAAGCCTGACTATTGAAGCCATTTGAAATCGAAATGAGTTTTCCATTTTTTGATAAATAAGTTACTTATCGAGTTATAAGCTATTATGATCATGTGACAAACGGCTTTTCTTCTTTCATAGCCTTGTACACCCCTGGACATTCGATTCAACACGCCACCTTTGACAGTACTTTCTGAAAGATCTTTTACGTTTACCAAAAAATGTAAAAAGTCTTTCGATTACAAAGTTTCTAATTACGAACACCTGCAATTTTCATAAGTTTCCGAACAAAAAATGAATTTTAAAATATGCCAGAAAGTAGCGCTTTTGGATTTGAGAACTCTTAAGTTTTAAAACGTATACCGCATCTAAAATACATTTCCAGCGATTATCATTCATAGATACAGACAGTTCTATAACCGACTTCTTTGTTGCATCCTTCTAAATGGACAAATAAGTATTATGCATTTCATATTCTACGTTTATGCATCTTGTAGTGCACCTCACAATTAAAGGTGTACCCGGATAGCATTTTTAATTTTCAGTAAATTTGCAGCAGTCTTGCTTTGAAAACTTGCAAAGTTGCAGCAAGTTCAGAATGACAAGACTGAAACAAGATAACACAAACGCCGAAGTCACCACACTTTGAACTTGCAGCTAACTTGTCGTGCAAGTTAAATTCATGCTGTATCAAATTTATTGCAAATTAACTGCAAACAAGTAATCAAAAATACTCCAAACTTACTGCAAAGTAGTAATCTTTCCACGCCCCACTAATCGTTTACAACTGTTACACTATAAGTTTAACCCCTTCGGAGGGGTCCATAAACCTGATCAGGTCTATTTGTGCGAACACACCGTCAGAAGGTGCATGCATAGTTTTCGTCACCATAAACAGTTAAGGTAATATTTGTACTTTTCAATACGAGCCTTTTTTGGTATTTGATAAGTATAGCGTTTAGAAAAAGCGGTACCAACCGAATAAAATGTCTCCAATTTCTGCGTATGTGCTAATTGTCTATTCTTTCAACAGAGGGATTTTTTGCTTTCGTCGCTTTCGTGAATTAAAGACAGTCTTGCACCAGTTTCACAACAAACTACTCATGCAAGTAGGGGATGGTATACCTTGCGGGAAATTTGCAGTGAATTTCTCAACTCAAATTTGTCACAGCAAGATAATGTCAGAAAAAATCAAACTTGCTGCTAATGTTCATGCTACCTGGGTATAGTCTGTGGCGGCGAATTTCGATTTTTACAGCTCATTTGATTCGTCTCATCGAGGTTAGTCATTTTATACCTCGGATATCGGCTATTGAGTTCTTATGACAGGAGGTCGGGTCAAAGTTCAAAATTTCGTTCATTGAAAAACAGATGCCTTCAAAGAAATAAATGCGATTTAAGTTTACTAATTGTTTTTACAGTGCCATACATTGTCAATAACTACTATAAGTTTATATTATTGTTATTATTATAAGAATTTGTAATTGCAGATAAAATAATTCGTATGCTACTTGACAGGCAGGTTTTCTCACGTTATGATGTCCTCGTCTAGTTTAGTGTTACCAGTGGGCTACTTTTTTTTAAATTAGATTTTTTGATTGGCACCACTTTTCTGAAATTGTAAAATTCCTCTTGTTTACTCCTTAATTAATATGTCATTAAAAGTCGAATTTTACTATTTCAAAAAAGTGGTGTCAATCAAGAAATCTGAATTTTAAAAAAGTAGCCCACTGGCAACAATGGTCTGGTTTTGTTCATCCTTTCAGTACTTTTTCCCGAATGGAGAATATTCCATTTACGTCATGATCACGTGGTCAAGGCAAAAACTTCTAGCGTAAAAAGAGAAAGCTCCCTAGACGCAATAACAGTGAAACAGTTGATGGGGAAAGTAGTAGTAGATTCCCCTTTTATCAGTTGGAAGTTCTTTGGGTAAATTACCGGTACCACGTGACTTTTTTCAGCCTCGAACCCAGATTTGGAATATAGCCCATTACGAGCAAAAATCTTTGTAACCACACATTGTCGGTTCTTTTGTCAGTTTTTCAGTCACTTCGTAACTTGCGGAACGTCTGCGTACGTTTGCGAAGGAAATTTTTGCTACTGTTTTATTTTCGTCAGCTCGAATTATGCAAATTTTTAAACTTTGACCCGGCCCCCTGTCATTATTAAAACTTAATAGCCGATATGCGAGATAGCAAATTACTTAGCTGATGAGACAAATCAAATGAGCTATAAAAATCAAAATCTTTTTTTTTTTTTTTTTTTTTTTTTTTTTGTAAGTGACTTGTAAATAAATGATCAATACTACCCGCGTATTCACCAGAAAGTATGTTTTAGTGCACCTCAGAATTGCAAATCAATTTCATTTTATGTGAAATAGTGTAACTTCATTAAAATATACTGCAAACGACTTTTCCCTAGACCATAATGTAACGGTATTTTTTTGTGTGTGTCTGCGAACGAACTATAAGTGGCATACACTCTATTTTTAATAGGAAATGGTCCTGATAAACTGTAGTAGCATGTACTAAGCTCATGGTAATCCAAGTATATATACGCAAGTTAAAGCACGTCCTGACGGCCAGACAAACCAAAATCAAACATTTTTCAACCATGTTGAAAGTGTTAAAAATAGGCATTAAGAAATGGGTTCAAAATAATTAATCAAAGATTATAATTCGATACTTTATCATACCTGTTAAACCAAAACAGTTATTTTGTTTCATATGGTTATTTTCTTTGGAGATAATTTTTAAATCTGCAGTAAAAAATGCTTAAATGTTACAAAAGGAAATACTTTATAACACTATAAAATAAAAAATTAATCTTGATTTTAATAATTTTATATGCCAAATCATTAACTTTCATCGTAAACTTTTTCAATAAAAGTATAATTTTTTTACAGAGAAACTGAGCACATTATTTGCTTCTATTGCATTGTATTGCCAAATTCACCAAACCAAAGCGAAAAAAAATCTTTTGATGGATATCGCAATTATTAACTCAGATTTGCGTACATAAAGTGATTTTTACATATACATGATAATGAAGTTACGCACACCATTTTCCCATAAGCTGTAGTAAATCTAAATAAATATTTTTTTTTCCTATTTCAAACATCATTAAAACGTATTTCATACAAGAACAAATTATAGACTATCAGATATACCAATTCTTTTGTATGTCTTTGTAAAATAACTATAAATGGTACGAACCCTATTCAGTGAAAAACGTGATGTAGAAAATCTCAATGACCTATAGAAATTTCGGCGAGTCTGAAATAGTGTAATGTTTTTAAAATGCTGTTAAAAAAATTACCTCCATTAATATATGTTTGTAAAAAATATTAAATATATCGTTAGCTAAATGAAATTTGTCAAACTGGAGTGAAAATATTTTTCAATTAATATCTCATTCATGCCTACTGTCTCAGTTAGGTGCGTTCGTAATTATATAAATACGTAGCACCTATAGTCATCGTTCGGTCCGTCTGTTTGTCTGTCCGTCCGTCCGTCCGTATATAACTGAGCAAAAACTACCCAACCGAATGGTCTGAAATTTTAAATATATAATTTTTGCAAAATTTTGTCGAGTCATTTCAAATTTTATGAAAATCGGATTTATAGTTTTATTACAGGGACAGTCAAAAATTTTCCGTTACATTACGGCCAATGGGAAAAAATTATTTCAAGTGCATTTTAATGATATTACAGCCCTTCGAACAGAATGAAATTGATATGCACTGATGAAGTGCACTAAAATATACATTCAGGCCATTATATATTTATAAATATAAAATGCCCTGATGCAATGATGTCTAAAATGCAAAACATATTTATAAAACTATAGTTCTAGTACAAACGCCCTTCATTTGCGACGTTTGACGTGCAATTTCCAACTTGTTGTATTAAGTAAAGATAAATATATCAAAGATATTTGCAATAAAAATAACTTATATGATATTACTACGAAGTTTCCCAAACAAAATTGAAACGCGCTTTAATTTCCTTAACTCTTGGAGATAGTGAGCAATTTAAATTGCAAAATTGTTCAAAATAAGGTAGGATATAAGATTACGTCAATTGGGTAATTTTATATTAATTTACAGAAAGTTACACTTAATAAATTTTTGTCCACCCTACCACCCCCCTAGATAACATTAGTCAGTTACAAAGTTTTTCTTTTTGCTGCTACAATATCATTAGGAAAAACTGTTTTTTTAATCTAATTGAATTATAATGAAGGAAAAAAGGCTAACTTGTACCACTTTTCCTCCATTTACATTGCTATTATACCGGTGAAATTACGACCATATACAAACAGACGATAGCGGTTTTTAGATTAAAATATACATATATCTTAATAAGTGAGAAAAATTTGTATCACGAATGCATCTACATGCAGAGTTACAGAGGCAGATATCATATAAAAAGGCAAATTTAGTTTTAATTAAAAAAACATAATTTAAAAAGATGAAATTCTCAAGTTATTCTCAAAGTGTTTTTCTTTAACTCCAATATTGAGAACTTCTAATAATGCTTCTGCAAATAATTGCGAGTTCTTTGGACTAATATTGTTGCAAGCAACGATTATATTTTGCTTAAGATGAACTGTATAAGTATTATCGCTGGTTCCATTTCTTTCTTGTAATATCTCACAGATTTGCAGATACATGATCTCCATTCACAACGCTTACTGATCAATTTTTAATTATGAGTAACTCATGCAATTTTGCAGTATGCATTGTCTACCTATCTTGAACCAGTAAATTAGTTATATTTCGTTTCAATCTTTTTGGGAAACTTTGTATATATGCAGATAAATCGATGAAAGAAGGATACCCTGAAATAGTAACAATAATAAAATACATGACAATACTGTAGTGTGATTGAAAGAAACTTCCTCGTGCCATTTTATTGAATGAAAAATATTTGGATCGCACGAATCTTCTTCTACCCGTTCTATGAACTGAAGAGTTGGAGTATCATCCAATAATGCTTACAATCAAATCTACAAACTCACTATTATGTGAAATACCATTATAATAGGTACTTCTAGCATATAGTTCAATGGGAATTTTTCGTCTTTTCCATTTCCTTGATGAAAAAAATAGCAACAAATGTCGGAAGTACTGTATGATCGTCATCAGAGGTGACAGATAATTGTTGACATTTTTAACTTACGTGTAGAATCCCTCACGTGTAATAATCCAAGGTTGTAACTATTGCCATCTATTTTACACCTTGTGGGAACACCTTATACTTCATATTTTTTTTAGTTGGACTTCAAGCCGCGGCCTACATAAAGGCAGCTGTCGGGCAACATTTGGCCCGGGGCTATAGTTCAGAGACCATTGGACCATGAGGAATCAGGCATTCTTCTACAGCTCCAGAGATACGTCGTAGAAGGACTGAAGGGGAAGTGTTAAGAAGTTGTTTTTAATGTGATACATACAAGTTGTTATGTTCACATTTGTAATAGTTAAAATAAACATCCAAATATTTACATTTTGGACACCAAGTTTTTACAGAATTCTTAATACTAAGACTTGGAAACATGGTCTATAAAAGGTTTTGAAAAAAAAGAAAAAATATATGTTATTTTCCCTCTTTTTTTTTCTGTGTTAAGATATAATACAAATTATTTGTCTTGCACATTTAATTTCTTTCTAAGATATCGATTTATTTCTTCGAATTTCTACAAACATTCTACAAAATGATTAACCTAAAAATCTTACAGAAAGCAGTTTATATAGATCATAGTATGACTTAAATAATAATTATTATAAACATTAACATATTTAATATTTTACACGTTTATTACACGTTTACTGATTTATTTGACTAAAATAAATTTACATAAAAGAGTTTGTATCTCGAATAGTTACATTGAGAACTTATCCATTCTTACTTATTTTTATCATTGTTAGCTGTATTGTTGATTCTGGTCGGGTAATTTGGAATTGAAATTTCTTCTTTCCGAATTTAGTCGTGAAGGTTTATAAAAATTAGAATGAACAACATTTACTATTCAAATATAACTTTTACACATAAAAGAAAATACAAACAGATTATTTTCTAATATAATTAATAACCACTGAAAATATCCAACCATATTATTATTAATCATATCAAAAGAAAATTCTGCCTTTACCATAACATATCACCTCAATACTATTTCTTATTGATTTAGCATATAATCTAAAACTTTTCGACAATTTAGAATAAACATTTTAATGTAAATACAATTAAATTTAGATTTTATAAAGTTATTTTTTATATAAATATTTTTTTATATAAAGCCAATCATATTTTGCAAAAAAAGAACCAATATTATTTTCTAATGTTGGGCAATTTACTCGTGATTAATTTAAAAGTTAACAATCGATTGCACCTGTTTGATTTTTACAGATATCTCAGATTCATACATAGTTGGAATTTATGTATTTTAGAAACCAAATAATAAATTTCGGCTAATTAAAAGAAAATATCGAGTATTTGATTTTAATGAACCTGTTGCTTATTGCCACACTTATATAATTTCTAGTTAAACCATTTTTAGCCTAGTAGAAATAGCCCAAAAAGGGGCCTTGCCTTGCAAAAATTCGAGTAACTCTGATGTTCGGGTATTGTGTATAGGTTGACCCTCTAATTAAAAAAACCTAGCTTTCGACCTTCTAGACCTTGTGCGTTTTTTACCATATAGAAAATACTAAAATTTTTCGGCACTTTTTTCGATTTTTCTTTAGTAACTCGGTTCCATTGCATTTTACAAAAAAATTACATTTACATTTTTGTAGAGGATAAAATTCTCTACAACATGCACTATTCATGTTTGTAAATTGATCAAACAGGAGGAGAGATACGGAGCCGGGAAAATGGGATACAATTTTAAAAAAGTGGAAAAATAAACAAATGACATTAGTTTTTCCTTAATAACCCATTTTTATTTTTTATTTTTACGTTTCAGAGAAAAAAGTGTCATAATAAACTTTGTAAAGCACGAAATAATCTACAAGTTTCATTCATTAGATTATTAATTATCTCTAACAGACTCTAAAAATCAGAACAACGCGATTTATGGTTAAAACAGGAAAATACCGCCTAGCCAGTCACTAATTTAAAAACGAGCTTTTATTTTTGATACTGAATAAACTATGCAATTAATTAATTATAGTACGTACAGAAAAAAAAGTAATTGGGGAATAGTTGAGGAAGGGGGGGGGGGACGAACTTAACCAAAAAATCCAGTCGGTAGATATAAACGCGGCCCAGAGATTGCGGGCTAAGAATCGAAAGTCGGAAATAAAATTAAGTGCTGGGAATAATATAAAAAAATGCTTCAAACATAAATAAAATATAATTTAGAAATTGGGACATATGATGTCCCAGGCGTCAGGATGGAAGGCAAAGAGCGCGCAAAATGAAGATTTGGTTTGTCGTATTTGTATTAAGTTGTCACACATATTTTTGTTAGCCTAAGTTTACATTAATGGTAAATCTACGATCGTATCTCACGTTGAGAATGTTATTCCCAACAATTATACCTATTAAGACGGAAAACTGTATACAACGTAATTGATTTCGGGTTTTTTTTTATTCCTTTTTAAATTTTAAATAAAAGCAATGGATATTATAAACTTATAACATTCCCTATGCAAATTCACTTTGCGGAGGTGTGGGGCCGGAAATCCATGGTTTTCCCGGATGAAAATAAAAGCTAGTTTCGGCCTGGTAGTATCGAAGAAGAATAACTGTTAAAAATGAGTTCGGAAAACCCAAAATACACGATTCTATACGTTAAAAGTAAAATCGGAAGAAATATTAACAATTAATTAAGTATATATGAATATTATTACCGTAATTTGCCGCGTATAAGCCGCGGCTCAGATAACTCTGTTTTCCACCAGAATTTATTTTTTTAAATACACGAGGAATTTCGACGAAGGAAAACGTTTAAGAAGAAACTATTTCATTGATTGATAATAAACCTACAAAATTAGTTACAATAAAAAAGGCATCTTATATTGGTTAGTCTAACTCTCAAACAAATGTTATTTTAACTTAAAGTTAGCAAAATACTATTTCTATAAAACTTAGTTGTCCCAATTATTAAAATTAAACTTTAATCGTATATGTAATCAATAAAATATGATAAAGATCAGTTATTATGATGAAGTTATCAATTGAGGCTCTAATATGCTTGGTATTCCGGAATGAAAACAGCAAAATTTTTTCCACTTTGACACAATCATAGAATTTTTTGCCCGTGAAATGTTAACCCGGCATCATTTTCACCTTCTCAAAATTCTTATATCCGTATTCACTATTTTTTTAAACGAGCATTTTAATTTGATCTTTCTAAAATCATTTTAACTCAAAACTTGAAGTCACGATTGTCAGCAAGATCTTTGCATGTGAACAGTCTCACTCTTAACTTCAGATTCTAATCTCAACACTGGAGAGTAAAAATTGCTGTAATTTACGTTTTTTAGACGCATTTGTGTTAACATGTTTAGTTTTATCTAAGAAAATGCTCGTTTTCTTTTAAATATATAGTAGTTTTCATTACTTAAGCATTCGCCTAGTGTCTCAAACTTAGTATTAGTAAACATGCAGAAGGAAAAAAATATGGAAACTTTATGAGAAAAAATGCGTTTTCAAAAGCAGTACGTTATTTTCGTTCAAAATATTTTGACGCAGCATGTCCCTAATGGGATTTTGCACCATTAAACCATATAAAACAAAACTTAAACCATACAAATCTTTACCAAGTGTTTTTTTTTGTTTTTTTTTATTTTTAAATAAATATAATAAATATAATTAAAATAAATAATACATAATTAAATATAAATAACCCTCATTATTTCCTTCTTCTCTGCAATAACGAAATCTATCTACTATTACCATTTTGAAGAAATTTCATAAAATATTTTTTAAATCTACCCTATATATATAAAATCCTAATGAAACGAATTTATGAAACGGGTATATGAAACGACTGAAATGAAACGAATTTAAGAAACGATTCTTTGAAACGACTGATTAAACAACTGATTATGTTTCAGAAGATTTCTCCTAAAATATGGAATACTTTGCGATGAAATTAACACCAAAAATCCGTATTGATCCGCAGATCTCAAAACTGGTATTAAAATTTTTAAATTCGAATTAGTTTTCGAAATATTAATTTTTTTCTAATTTTAAATACTTTTTTTCTAATGATGGCAACTCAAATTTTAATCATAACACATATTTTTTTTTTCATATTTCAAAAGGTTATTATTTTAAACTAATTTGGCGACCAGTTTGGCCTCCCTTAAATGTATGCTAAGAAATGTATCATGTTACTTTTATTCATAATTCAATTTACTTGAACAATCTTTCGCGAAATCGAAAGATTCTGATAGAGAAATCAAGAACTCGGTATTTTTATGTTAACGAGACGCAGGTGATAAATCGCCAAACATTTTTCCCGTCGCATTTTTTTAATATTTCATTAATTTCATTTAAAATATAATCCTTTCATTCATTTCATTTAAAATACAAAACTTTCATTTAAAATTGATGGCTTTCACTTCTTTCTTTTTTTTTAAAACAAAACGAAAAGAAAAATATTAGCCACAGATATCATATACGCACCGGGGTACCTAATTGGTGACAAAATGGCATTTTTTTGATTGACATGGTAACACGGCTATTGTTGTTTATTTAATAATAAATGTTTATTTACTTTTATTTCTTTTTTAAAATTATATAAATTATTTTGTTCTGTAGTTATCAATTATTATTTTTTTGTTATTTCCTTTTGAAAATAATAGAAAATAATTAAAAAATACGGTACTACTTAGTTATTCCGTCGACCAATTTCGCCAAATTATGTAAATCGCCAAACCACTCGCCAAATTATACAAATTGACATAATTTTTTTTCTAAATAACGAAAGAACAAATAAATTAGTATAACATTAATAAATATACAAATAAAACGTCGAAATAAAAATCTCTTGATGACGTAAGCACGTGTAATTTGTTTAAAGTCAAGTGAATGTAACATTTACGATCAACCATTATTGGCATTTAATCTTATAGTTTGGCGATAGATTTTTAGTCGACGGGATAATTAAGTAGTACCAAAAATACATATGTAACTGATATTCAAAAACGGGGTTTTCGCCAAATTTTCGAAAAAAAAATCACGCCAAACGTATATGACGTATGCGTATATGACATCTGGCCAAATATTAGATAATTCAACAAACCATGACATTTAATTTCAACTTCAAATCAATGTTTCAATTTACAAACTGGAAAAAAAAAAATGCTAACTGGCGAGTTGAAAAAAAGCTATTGGCGAGATTTGCACCCGGCTAGGGTAACAGTACCAAGAATTCTTTGCGACCATGGCAACTTTTATGTAATTTTATTCGAAAAAAAAATGTATTTTTTAATCAAAATGGAAAACTTTCGGCACAGATGTCATATACAGATCCATATTGGCGCGATTTTTTTCTGACGCCGATGTCATATACGCAACGGGTACTTAACTGGCGCCAAAATATCGTTATTTTGCTTGATATGATAAGCCGGATGTTGTTGTTTATGCTGTTGATGCTTTCCCAAAATTGGCGACGGAAAAAAATCGCGCCAATATGGAGTAAATGGGGTAATTTGTACATGACATATGTGCCAAACTTTCATATGAAAGGCGAAGGGATCAGACCGTATTTGTTTATGGCAGTTGATGACTTGAACAGTTATAATATAGATGAAATGATGGCAATAGAATAATATTTGGCGACTTATCACTTCCTGACTAACATTAAAGTACCAAAATGGCACCTAGAGTATAAAAAGCGAAGTGGTCCGCCCGGAACTGTTGATGATAGTCACATGACTTAGGCTATTGTTATAGAGCTTGTTTTAAAATACCGGGAGACAAAGACTCTGTATACTTAATTCATTTTATTTTAGCTTCTTTTCAAATGCTTAACTGATCCTCTTTAATCAAAAACGAAAACAACCATTGAATGTCTTAACAGCAACTGATTCGGCCTTAACTTTTTGCAATCAAAGAGAATTGAATGGAAACCCGTTTACAGGGAGATCTGCACAGCTTTTTACAGTGTAATTCAATCATCTCTAATATTTTAGAAACCCATCAGATTAGCGTGTTTTTAGATTCTGCGGTGTCTGAACGGGGGTTGGCGAGCATAGCTTGCAAGGGGCAGAGCCCCCTAGTTTACATATAACAAGTTGGAAATTGCTCGTCAAACGGGGCAAATCAGGTGCGTTCGTACTATAACTAGTTTTATAAACATTTTTTACACCCCATATTGTACTAAATGTATATTTTAGTGCACTTCATAAGTGCATAGTCTGTAACATCATTAAAATGCACTTGCAATAATTGTTTTCCTATTGGCCGTCATGTAACGGAAAAATTTGACTGTCCCTGCCATTAAACTATACATCCGATTTTTATAAAACTTGAAATGACTCAACAAAATTTTGCAACAATTATATATTTAAAATTTCAGACCATTCGGAAGGCTGTAACATCATTCAAATGCACTTGCAATATTTTTTTTTCCCATTGGCCGTAATGTAATGGAAAACTTTTGACTGTCTCTGTAATTAAACTATACTTCCGATTTTCATAAAATTTGAAATGACTCGACAAAATTTTGCAACAATTATATATTTAAAATTTCAGACCATTTGGAAGGCTGTAACATCATTAAAATACACTTGCAATATTTTTTTCCCATTGGCCGTAATGTAACGGAAAACTTTTGACTGTCCCTGTAATTAAACTATACATCCGACTTTCATAAAATCTGAAATGGCACGACAAAATTTTACAACAATTATATATTTAAAATTTCAGATCATTCGGTTGGGTAGTTTTTGCTCTGTTATATGCGGACGGACAGACAGACGGACTGAACAACGACTATAGGTGCTTCGTATTAATATAATTACGAATGCACCTAAAAACAGCTAGTGTGGGCACATCTACAAATGAACAGCTTTCAGTTTAAAATAAAAGTTAGTAAAATTGTTTCAGTAGAAAATTCAGGGCAAATGACTAAAAAAAAGCTTTGTGTTTTAAATATAGAATTATATAAAATTATGAAAAATTAAATTAAACGAATTATGTTATTTTGATAAAATTATAGAAGAATATCTAAAAGAATAGCAATAAAATTTTATTAGTTGAAAGAATTTTGGGCGAAAACTTGGGGAATCTGATATTTTAAACCTCAAATTATTGCCAAGACCTGCTTTTGTTTGCTTGTCAAACTCGACGAAGTGAATTCATCCAGTCTATAATCATCAAGTTCTGTAACACAAATCGCCATTTTATGGACTTCCGAAAGACTTCCGATCTTAGCATGCACACTATATGTCTCCTGCTCTATCAAGATACTCTAAATTTTTGTAAAACATTGTGTTTTATCAGTCAGTGTCTTCGATTACGTTATTTTCAAAGGTGAAGTATCTTCACCTGTGAAGATTTTCAAAGCAGCTGGGGTGAAATGACACACTTCTACAAAATTTCAGATTTAGGAATTAAAATAAAGGCTTTAAAAAAAAAGAAAGAAAAAAATGACGTCATTTGCATTCACTAAAGCATTCTACTTTTACGATCCAGTCTTAAACAACATCTAAAGAAAAGTATGCATATGACGTCATTATTACAGAATAATACACAAACCCATTAAAAATGAAATGTCATTATTCAAGAAGCTCGACAAAACAAATTAGGTATCTAATGACTCTTATACCTACATTTCTTTGTTTATAAATATCTCCATGTTTTATCAGAAATCATTCATATATATTTTTTCAAAATTCGGAAAATATTATTACAGACGGATTAAAAATTGCATTCTTTCAGCTTTCCGATACGAATTAAGTAAATGCGAAGAAAATAAGTCATACAAATATTCTTTAAAATATATTTTTGTAAGGAGAAAGTGCTGTATCGGTTTTAAAGCAACTTTGCAATAAACTAAAAATCATTTAATTGATAAATAAAAACTAAATAAAACCAAAATTCACCGAGTTTTATTTAGATGATATTTTTGACATAGCACGCATTTTAATTTCTTTTTCTTTTTTTAGTTTTTATGAGAAAATGGCAACAAAAAGATAAAGATACTTATTTTCTCTTTACTTTTAATAGAAAGGAAGTACTTCAGTTGCCACAATTAAGAAATTGGCATTAAAAACTACAAAAAAATTTAATATATCAAAAATAAATTGAGATACAGCTTTCAAACAAATTGCATTTAAAAGAACATTTTTTTTTTCTGTATACGACGGCGTAAAAATTAAAAATGTGGCATGTTTGGAAGTTTAAAAATTTGCAGTAGCGAAAATTGCAAAACCGAAATTTCATTTCAAATTTCAAAGTGTTGCCATTCACAGAATGACGTATGCATTACGCACAGATATGTTTGTCCTTTATAATATAGATAGATAGATTGTTACTTATATCTGCTTAGCATTTATTTCACTTCATTTTTTAAATAAAATTTTTGGTTTGGAACAGTCTTAACTTAGCTGCAGCTTATATGCAGGAAATTACGGTACAAACACTTTTCTAAGACAGACATGTCGGAAAAGAAAAAGAAATTCTGCTGAGGTTCAGTTCAATGAGACCATGTTTCTACAGATGCCTCAAGAGAAATTGTTGGAGAATGAAAAAAACTAAGCATGTTTCATTTCTATGCTTCGAAAGGAATTTGAAAAGCACAAATGGTCACAAAGCGGACCACTGAAGATGCAGATGTGGGTGAACACAGCTATATCCTTGGCCGGTGATTACGATGCTGTCATTGTCAATGGGGAAGACATTGACCTTCTTGTTCTTGTGACTGCACTAGCTCTAGACAATATTTATTTCCGAAAGGCCGGGAGAGGGAAATTGCCTGATGGAAATTGCCTCTAGTCCAACAAGCGTTTCAAACTCAACCCCTTCAAGGGCGGTGGTTCATTTTTGGACCACTTAATTTTAATTCTTAAATACCACATCGGCTCTAGAATATTGAAATGAAAATTTTCCTTTTATTAAGTGCCTGAACAAAAGCTTTTGCTTATTTTGAAATAAATTTCTTTGTGAAATCTGGTGTCATTCCCTCATTTCAGAATTTTATGAATAGAAGTACTTTGCCTCTGAAAGGGTTAATGAAGTTGCACAAAATATTCTTTTTCTTCATGCTGTGTGTGGTTGCGATACCACCACTTCTGCGCTCTTCAGCCATGGGAAAATGAAATAATGCAGAATTCTTCAGAACCCATCCCTGAACCAAAACGTTCAAATCTTTAAATAACCAAATGCAGAGAGGCACAAACTTGTTGAAGCCACAGAAGCTGTACTTCTTGACCTGTATGGAGGTGATGCCAGCCAAACTTGAATGTATTGCGGTATGTCAACTTCGCTAGAGCAGCTAACAATATAAAATTAAATTTAGCGAGACTACCACCTACTCGCGATTCTACTCAATATCGTATGCTATTTATTATTTCTTTGTGGTTATTTATATGAATTTTTGATTCTAGGGCCGGACAATGTCAGTCTGGTCAGCTAGTATAATATAAACAAAACAGAAATTTAACAGACATGTAATCAAACTGCGCGCTTAAACTGCTAAAATTATCAGAATAAAAAAGGGCTGGAGAAAGCCGAAGAAATCTTTGGCGATTTCTTCAGCTATTAACTGCTCGCATGTGGATAATTACGAAAGTATCACTTTTAGTAAATTTCAAAACTTTTATTAGAATAATAATTGATATTTTTCATATAAACATGCTTTTTCGTATTGTTAGCGGACAAACTAAAAAAAGATATTAAATGTAAAAAATCTATTAGCGTTTTGTTTTCAAAAAAAAAAAAAAAAAATGGTTTTGATTTGTAGTCTGTAACCTCGGAAGTCCTTGGTTGAATTCCCTAGCATATTTTTATGAATAATTTATTTTTCTCAGCTTTTTTCATGTTGGAAAACATGGAGTGGGAAGTGTCCAATCTCTAAACTTTCTATATTTTTATGTAAAATTATTTTTTTATAATTGTTGTTGTTGTTGCTTCTGGTTTGTTTTTTTCCATAGGCGAGCACTTGGCCATTTCGGCATTCATCACTACTACGACCAATTTTTTCTAACCATTATATTATGGAGGCACCACATCAGCGATCAACTTTACCCCTATGAAGGGACGGACAAATTTACATCTGAGCTCACCCTGAATTCGAACGCGGGCCCTCAGCGTGAGAAGAGAAGCGCCTCCGCAACCGACCACGCGGCGGAGCACCTAGGATATTTTATTTGTACATATTCTAATTCTACAAAATACTAAGAAGAATACTTCAGAGACATGATTTGGATAGATTTAGAGCTGCAAATATTCTACGAAACATAAATTCAAATTTTGTTTATAATTTTCATGAGCGAAATCTTTCAAAAATTTATTTAATCTTTGACAATCTTCTAACATATTTTTTTTTAAATTCAGAAAACGTATATTGGAAGGTAACATTTGCATTTATTTATAATTTGAGGTCATAAAAGATTAAACGGTCAACCTGTACCAGGGTCGGCGAACCTTTTTGTATCCGCGTGCCAATTTTTTTCCAAAAATATTTTAAATGATCACGGCGTGCCAACAAATTTAGTGGATCAAAAAAAACAACGACAGCAAATAAATAAATAAATAAAAATAAATTAAATAAATAAATAAAATAAAAATAACTATCAGAAAAAAAAGAAATATCAAAATGGTTTCTTTAAAAAAAATTCTTACTATGGAATTGCATTCGAAATTCCAACTTCCAATTTACCATCGGAATTTTCGCTTATGGTCGTTATTTCCCGATAATCTCCTAATTCTCTCAATATAATTTTTTGACTCAATATTGAGATAGATTGGGATTTATAAAGTTGCATTTCAGTTTATTCAATATGTATGACAATATGTTCAACACCTATGGCACGCGTGCCATAGGTTCGCCGTCCCTGCCCTATACCAATACCACCCAAAAAATATTAATGTTTTATGCTAGGGAGAGGGACACAATAAAAGTCCATTTCTAGATCCACGAATTTGACTCCATGGAGTAGTATCAAGCAGTGCTGCGGAGTCGGTGGAAAAAAAATGGCTCATGCGATTCCGACTGTGGGATGATTAATGTTCTAGTGTTGCCTGTTGAGTGGGTTCCTTTTATTCAGATTGCTTGATTGCTATCGCTTATTTTGAAATAGTAATAGTTGCCTTATTAAATTTCTCATTAAATAAAGAAAATGTTACTATTTTTAAAAAGTGCTAGCATTCAAGCAATCTGATTAAAAGAAAATACCCAATGGGCAGTACTGCAAACTGCTGACACATAGCTGTTTGACCTTGAAGTACGTGGTGTGCATTAGAGATCTGCACGGGCCGGCCCACGGGCCGGGCTCGGGCGTATTTTCATTCACGGCATTTGGACCGGGCCGAACCCGAGCCATACTTTTTTCTGAAGGCTCGGGCCGGGCCTAGTGACTACTCTTTACGGATCGGATTGGGTGCGGGCCTTACTTTTTTCATGGAGGATCGAGCCGGACCTAACTTTTTTCTGTACAGAGCCGGCACTGGTTTCATTCCTAGTCTTCAAGGCCCAAAATTTACAGTCCAAGTTTTCACACAGCTCGTTTGAAAGTCATTGTCTCGGCGTGACCTGCTCCGTTCAAAGGTCAGTAAAATTAGGCCTGGCCCAAAAATTTGTGCAAAAAATGCACACATTTTTAAATCGCCATTATTCCACAATTAAACACTCAAATTTATTCTTTTTAAAGAATAGTAGATTTATACGCTTATTAAAATATAGCTAAATGAAAATATAATAAAACGTGTGAAAAAGAACCTGCCTATGAAGAAATCCTGTTATAAACTGAAAAACGTGTTGATCCATGCAAAATTATTATACTAATACGTAAGAAAAGGATATATAATACATTTACAACTTGCTAAGAAGGGAACTAGCCTAGAACGCATTTTTTTTTCCTTTCCTATGCAATTCCGTTTTAGAAGATTGTTTCACAGCGGTCATTGAACTCTTATTTCAATAAATATGAAAAAAAAGTAGAGTGCAATTTTCTTTAAATTTATAATTAATCGATAATGATCATTGTTCGGAAAAAGTGGTTGATCTCTAAAACTCAACACATAATTAGATAATGACTTATATTTCTTTACCTGAAAATAAAAAAGCATATTTCCAGGTCGTCTGTGCACTTAGTTCAATTTTTTCAATTTTGTCACTTATACCCCTTGGCTTCTGGGGTCCTCATATAGAAAACTTCATCTTCTTTAAACACAGAATTTTTGTTTTATACAGGGCAAAAATACTCTTACAAAATATTAGTGGAACCTTTCCCCAGCATTAATCGGCTCTGGTCAAGGCAAACTATTTTGACACATATCCCCACCTAGGTACTTTCTAGATATAGATGTAACCTAAAAGACCCAGGGTCAATCAAAATTAAATTTAGAATTTTATTAGGTAAAACTAATACTATATCTAAAAACTTTACTTAATTTCCATACTTTTAGTAAATGGAAGTACATTTCCTTCATCAGTGATTTATGAGATAATTGAGCAGACATGTATTATGAATCATCTGGTCCATACCGATGTCATGAAGAGGAGGTGGCCCACAAAAAAGTCAAGCCTAGGGGACCGAGTAGTGGTTAATCCGCCTCTGCCTAAAGATCAGTGCTCTTCTATAAAGACACTCTAAATTTTTGTAAAACTTTGCGTTTTATCAGTGTGTGATTTAAATTGCGTTATTTTCAAAAGTGAAGCATTTCCACCTGTAAAAAATTTCAAAGCCACTGGAGTGAAAATTATGCACTTCTACAAAACATATTTCAGTTTTAAGACTTAAAATACACGCTTTTATTTTATATAAAATGACGTCATTTGCACCCGCTGAAGAATTCAACATTTACGATCCAGTCCTAAACAACATTCATATGACATCCCTATCGCGGAATAATACACAATACCCAGCAAATGTATAAACCCATGTCGTAAACTCGACAAAAAAATCGGCTATCTAATGATTGATATGCCTTCATTTATTTGTAACATTAATATGGATACTTAAAATTAAATATAGTTTATAATAGCTCCATGTTTTATCAGAAATCATTCATTTATATTTTTTCAAAATAGCACGTATTTTAATTACTTTTTTTTCTCAATTGTTATGAGAAAATGGCAATAAAAAGATGTAGTAATCTACTATTTTCTTTTTCTACAGAAATGGAGCTCTTCAGTTGCCACCATTACAGAAATGGAATTAAAAACTACAAAAAACTGAATATCTCAAAAATAAATAGAGATGCAGTTTTCAAACAAATTGCAGTTAAAAGTATTTTTTTCCCGTATACGAAGGTGTACAAATTGAAAATGTGCGTTGTTTAGATATTTTAAAAATTGCAGTAGAGATTATCAGTATTTAACTGTACAGTGATACATCTGCTTCGTTTTACGGCTGGCTTATGTAAAATAACGTTATTTTTTAGGGGCGACATTTCAATTGTTGCCTGAAAGAAATAGTATATCGGGGGGCTAATAATCCAACTTATAAATTTAAAATTACATATAATTGGTTTAATTTCACTTCAAACTATCTAACAAAAAAGCAGGAGTCGGAGTCGGAGTCAGCTCATTTTTTAGCCACTCCGACCCCAACTCTTTTGCTCATATATGGGCCTGACTCCGATTCCGACTCCGAGTCCACAGTCCTGGTATCAAGTATGACTTAATAAATCACGTTTCAAATTAACTATTTTAGGCTGCTGTTTGATTAATTGTTTATGCTCTAAATTATAAAAAAATTTTCAAATTAATCAAGGAGTGGATATTTCTCCATGGCTAACTAAAAAGTGCTTAATCAGAGTTCAATCAAATTAGAATTTATAAATCCGAAAACTTCGGGATTAATATATCTTATAAACCACCTTTAAGTAATACAATATTTTCAATAAATCACCATTAAATAATACAGTATTTTCAATAAACCACCATTAGCATAATACTTTATTGTCTTGGACATAAAACAATTATTAAAATTAGACATCAACTTTAATTATTTTTTATGATTTCTGATTCATGCATTGATTTATTTTTCGTGCATGATCTTTAATAATCAATTAATTTTCAATGGGAAACATACTTATCTTCGTTCTTTTCCCATTCCCAGTCTCTAGATTTCTGTTGTCCTTTTACCTTCATTGAGGTTCAACAACTGTTAATTTATAAATAAAATGCTTAGAATTTTTAAATAGTAACTTAAAAAAAAAAAAAGGGAAATTAAACACTCCTTTTTAGAAAACATAAATACCATTGTTGTTCCTGAATATCCTATATATTACTTCAGTTTTTTAAAACAATAATTTTTTTTTAATATAAAATCAATGGTAATTAAATTAGACTTTTCACTTATTTAGATCGGTATGCATTTATTGTACTAAAAAGGAAAAGAAAAGAAGAAAGAAAAATGCAATTTTATGCTATTAATGATTTCATTTGTATGAGCACTTTCACTGACATTTTTATGGAAAAAAATGTGTTATTGTTAATATTATTATTATTGTTGTTGTTGTTGTTTTTGTTTAATGGGAGAAAAAAATTGCCAGATAAATGTACTTACAAAACTAGAATTTCGTTAAAGGATTAACGAGCTATTAAGCGAGCCTATTAATTTCTTACTTATGGAAGTCATTATTATTTTTTTAACGCCGTTATGTGCATGGATGATATTTAGATAGTATATAACGGGGAAAACAATATAAGTCATAGTTTCATGAAATTGCCTGTAACTAGCACCATAAAATATATATTAACGCATTCAAATGCATTAGAACATTTCTAGCAAATCCTTTATTTCTGAATATTTAGGATAATGTAGCTCACACCAGTATAATTTCAATGAGCTAAAATGTGATTGCAGAAAATCATTATCAACATTCTTTTGTCAATTACCAGATTCATTTCATAGAAAAAAAATTTATATCGAAATAGCTCAGTTCTAAAAAAATTTTTAAACTTCTATTGGGGAAATAATTGCATTATAGGACAAACCGAGAAACCCAGATTTAATCTTTGCTATCAATAATTTTATTATACTTTTATCAATTATGTAATTCATTTAAAGGGAACTTTTTTTTAATCGAAATAGCTCAATTCTAGAATTTTCTTTAATTTTTATGGAGAAATAATTGCATTATAGGACAAACCGACAAATCCAGATTTAATCTTAGCTATCAATCCTTTTATTACACTTTATATCATCATTTAAAAAATCTCTAATGAATTCCATGTATTTTATTAGATAGGGCGCATTTATCAAGGTCAATTTTTTTGCTACTACTATTATTATTTTTTATTTTAATACGTTTAGTAGGTGATGGTATTGACTGATAGAAATCACGACGATCGTAGCCACCTTGAAAATGCTGATTTCTCACAGTTCATCGGTAAAGAAGGTTTTTAACCCTGAAACCTAATAGCTAGTCCATTCACTGAGAATAAGTCATCGCAATCTTCATTTCCCTTTTGATATGCTAATTGGCCGAACGACAACAAGGACCTGCCTGACATTCGATAACGATCACAGCACGCGCTTATCACCATCACATATCTATGGGGGGTCGTACCGTCATCTCAGAGATACCTAATTTCTTCTCTACTACAACGAATATGAAAAACTAACGGAATATAACAGTATTAAAAAAAAATCCCAACGTGATGAAAAAAAAAAAAAATAGCAACGTTGGAGGAATCCTCAGTTTATTTCATGTTTCTCAAAATTGAGTTTCATAGTTAGGAAAGAACATGGGGCGGGACTATAAGCCCCGCCCTTCGGAGCCAATGATCGTTTTGGAAAATTTTTTGTAAGCATGTTTCGTATTGGAATCCTTATTAAGCTGGGGTAAGCTCTGAAAACGGTATTCCCTGATCGGCCAGTGGACAATGAGAAAAACCTGCCTTCATCGACATCCTGGTTATACACGACGGAAGTCAGAATCGGAAGGGAGGTGGGGGGGAGATAAAAAAGTAGCAAAAAAATTTTGGTAAACCCAAAGTTCTCATGTTGAAAAATGATGCTTTTTCTCCATCCATTGTCAAGTTATACGTACTCCTGTGGACAATTACTACTTGAAGAGTTCTTCTGTTTGCTCTCCGGCGGGGGAATCCGACATATTCTGGGGGAAGTCTTGCTTTTTGGTGGCCGAGCATTCAGTTATAGGAGAAGCAACATAGATTTGGACTGTTCTTATTGGCAGCTTTGCATCAATGATATTTTCTGCTGGAACAATGCGGCAACAGATTTCGAAAACCCTTTCTCTATATGATATTCCCCCTCTGATTGTGCCCTTTGAAGCACTAGATGCCTTGCGGGGAAAATGGCTTTTTTACGACGAGTATTTTTTTCCCTTTCAGCACACTGGAGGAAACCCGCAGCACGTTCTTTTTCAAAAAGGGAAAAGACACTAACAAAGATACAAAGTATGGGTAGAAAATTCGGATTAAAAAGAGAAGGGTATAACAGTTTGAACTATAAGGGTTGAAATGGGGAGGGGGGGGGGGGCTATTTTTATAGACATAATCATGATATCTTGAAAAAAAAATTATTTACATGGAGATTATCGTAAGATCAGATGCGTGTCACAGAGGGTTCATTCAATGGAAAGTCAAATTTTAATAGTTTGGAAACTCTCTTATTGGTTTTCTTTCTCTCTCTCTCTTTTTTTACATCTTTTCAATTTATAAGCTCTGAAGTTGTTCGAATTTCCGTATAATACAATACAAATTCTTTTATCAATCGCAGTGAAAGGAAGGGAGAACAGATGATGATGAATAGTACCCAAATGAAGTTTAAATTGGTAGTAAAAAGCTATTTTATTCTTTTGTGCTTGCGTGCCTGCAAAGACATTTATAAATGTCACAGGTAAATTGGACGACACGTCTAAAAGTATTTCAGTACTAACCTGGTGCCGTTATGTAAACCTAGAATATTTTTTATTTGTATTTTATGCATTTATTGCTGTCTTTTAAAAATTTCTCATCGATAGGTGTCGAAAACTGCATAAAAATAAAAATGAATGAAGTATACCATAATTTTTTTCGAATAAACGTTTAGAATTCTTACCAAAAAAAAAAAATACTACTAGTATATACATATATATATGTGTGTGTGTATGGAATTGGGTTTTGACATTGTCAGACGGGCAGTAGGTTTAATATTAGATAGAGATATTTGAGATTGCACTGACCAACACCCTTAAACCATATCACGATGTAGGAATAAAATATAAATAATCAAAATATCTTAAAATAAATAGTTTAACTATAATTTTGGGAACGTTGTGTTCGCCTTGAGATTATATAAGAACATTTAAACATGCAAAATCAAAATATTTTATTATTATTATTTATTACTGAATAGGTGCTAAAAGCTTCTTTTATATGTACCTTTTTGTAACAAAAAATCATAATTTTGATTTTTTATGTTTAAAGATTCTTGTCAAGATATCTTTCTACTATGTTAGAAACAAAATAAACTTTTTGTTTTGTTAAAGCAATAATTTGCGTCAAATTATTTAAAGGGCTGAGATGATAAAGGTGGTATATGACAAAGAAATTTTGAGTTAATCATATGATTGAAGATAATCGATTATCCTCTTCCTTCTGTTAAATTACTATTTAACCGTCTCTCTACTAATCTAGCGATTTCGACGGGCTAAAGGTAGCAAAATTTGCGCAAATCACGGTTTCCGCGATCTTTTTTTTATGATCTATACTTAAAAAAAAAAAAAAAAAAAAAAAAAAAAAAAAAAAAATTCTTTAACAATAAAGTTTTACATGTTTTAACTCTAAAATATATATAGATTTGAAATATGTAATAAAACAAACGCGCAATCTTTGAACCTATTTTGATTAAAAAAAATAATTAAAATTTATATCTGATTTATATATAATTTATAAATAATTAAAATAAATTTTAAAAACCTTATTCTTACAGTGATTTTAATTGATAAAGGACGCATTTGACATTAAATGCAAATAAAGATTTTGAACATTACAGCTCATTTTCTCAAAATGATGAATTTGTCACTTACCACCTTTATCATCTGAGCTCTTCATTTGTTAAGTCATTAATGTATTAATAGCACCAATATTACACATTTCTTTCCTCGGACTTTTTCTGACCAGTGGTGTTGAAGTTTGTTTCCCCGCTTGAGGTGTGTCCGCGTAAAAAAACAGCATTGCCGGTAAACTACAAATCTCGCTCGGAATAATTCGCTACGCTTTGGAAGTTTTCACTGCTGTTGTTCAATAATGAAAACAATCTTTCCTGTAACTAAACGGTGTAAAAATAAACAACAGTCTGATAGTTTGAGCTTATTGAACTGTATCTCCAGCACTCAAAATTGACCTTTATGAATTTGCAGGTGTGAATAGAGGGAAAGCTTGCTTGAACATAACAGCGGTTAAAAGAAAGCAAAACGCATTATAAAAATATGTAAATAAAAGAGTGTCAGAGAAATCGATTACTAATTAAATAGGAAAGTGGTTCAATTAATTGTTAAAACAATTCGATTTATTTTTATATTTTTAGTATTTAGTAAGGTAATTATAATAAACAATACGAATTTTAAAGCCTTTAAAATTTGATAAATAACTTACCACAAAATTAAAGTTTAAGCTTTAAATAACTAACATAAAATAATAATAATAATAATAATAATAATAATAATAATAATAATAATAATAATAAAGAATTCAGAATAAATAACTCAAAACATAAAAAAGGAAGAAAATGAAAATGACATAAATATGCGTTACTTTTTAAATTATAGCACAAAAACATATTAATAAATAAAATAAGAATTTAATTAAAATTGGTAATTAAATATGCTTACTTTTAAAATTATATATTAACATATATAAATATATATGAACATAAGTAGGAATTTAATTAAAATAATAATTTAAAATTTTGCATGAATAGTTTTAAAAGTTTTCTTGTAATACTTTCTATTAACTAAAAACTTTTCAATATAATTAATTTTGAAAGGAACTTACATTCAGTTTTATTCATGCTACTTTGATAATATTATAACGAAATAATTTTACAAGAAATATTAACGGTGATCTCTAATTTTGTAGATTTCGAATCGTAATGCAGAGGTTAATAAATTAAATTTAATAAATATGCGAAATTTTTACAATAAAATTATTTATAAATTACATAGGATGAGAGAGGAAATCGCACATCTCTGATTCTTTGTTATGTTCGAACAAAATTATGAGTGTGCATTCACTGCATAGCTTAAATTAAAAATCCTATCAGCTTATCATAGGCTTTATATATCTATCTATATAATAAAGGACAAACATTTCTATGCTCGCTGACGTCATTCTGCGAATTGCAACGATTCACGATAAAATTTCGCTTTTCAATTTTTGTTACTGCAATTTTAAACTTCTAGACGTCGCATATTTTTAATTTTTACACCGTCATATAGGGAAAGAATTGTACTTTCAAATGAAATTTGCTTGAAACCTGCATCAAAATTTACTCATTTTTATGGCTTTTAAAATATTTTTAAGGCTCTATTGCGGAAGAATAATAACTCATTCAGACAATACAAAGAGCCCTTTGTCTTCATAACGGAATTAAAACTTAATAAGTAAAAAATAAAATAAAATAAAATAAATAAGACATAAATTTAACATCCATGCAATCGAACAATTTCAATTTTTACACCGTCCTATAAAATAATGCACTTTCAAATGAGGTTTGTCTGAAACGTTTATCGTAATTTACTCATTTTTTATGGCATTTTAAATATTTTTCAAGCATGAATTTTTTTAATCTATCTATATCGACTCCAGGCTCTATTATGGAACATTAATAATAACCCATTCACACTTAAAACAATATACAGGGTGTCCGGTCTCAACGGTGCCCAATGGCTAATTCCTAAACCGTTAGTCATAGACATATATTTCCAATTACAAAAATGTTTAAAATCAGGTAAAGAAATATTTTAAAAGCGATTTCGGTCAATAAAAACAATTCTTAAAAAAATTACGAAATTTAAATTTTTATACGTCCCTCGGTCCTATAAGTTATATTTAGTAAAATTTTCCTTTTACACTGTCAAGTAATACGCAAAAAGTCCCGTTATTCTACGATTAAAATTGACCGAGTAATAGCTGTTTAAAGTTGGAGCACATTTTTTGCTGGAAATTGGGAGTCATTCACAAATTTAGTCGAAATATAATTTCGTCAGATATATTAAAAAAATGGTTGAGAGTAAAATTAACATTGCAATATAAAATTGAAATCTTTAATCATTCTGGGATATTAATGCAAAATATACAATTTGTAATAAACATTTAAGAAGAAAGAAAAACAGAATTTTTGTTAAATAAAATGATGCTAAATTAACAACTTCAATTCTTTACAAAATGATCCGTATTTAAAAATATTATTAGATTAAACTAGCCTGCAAAAGTTGGGTTATGTCATGTTTTTTAGCTTTTGATAATTGATTCTTATGTATTCTGTACCGCTGAATTTAAAATTGACCTTCATTTTTAACCATCACATCAGGATTTTTCGCAAATTTCAAAGTTAAAAAGTTCAAAGTTAAAATTGAATCTCCTCCCTCATCTCATCGGACCACTCAGCTATTTAGCTGTAAGAATTCCAGGATAAGCAAAAATATCGAATAAATTATTGAATAAAAATAAAATAAAATAAAATAAAACAAAAAAAGTTTTACATATGTTTTATATTTATAGTATGAGATTTTCGCTATATTTTAACTTACACATTTACGATTTGCAAAAAAATTCTAACATGATGGTTAAAAATGAAGGTCATTTTCAGATTCAGCGCTAAAAAGTACGTAAAAATCAATTATCAAAAGTTAAAAAACATAACCATCTCCTCTACTTTATAATATGCGATTTTTGTTATTCTTTAAATTTGACAATTTATGATTTGTGAAATATCCTGACATGATGGTTAAAAATTAATGTAATTTTCGGATTCAGTGCTAAAAAATACACAAAATTAAAAAAACCAACAATCTCAGTCTTGTATTATCTAATCTAAAACTTTTTCTTGAACTTCTTGTCAAAAATCTATCCGAATTTTTTTGTGTTATCCTGTAAAATAAGTATAAATGGTAACCACCGGAAATCATAATAATATTAGATTGTTATTGGATCTGCGCCAGTATGTAAAATGTAATCCCGATTGGATATTTAAAAGTGAGTTAAAGTTCGAGTACAAATTTTAGACTGGAAAAGCATACATACGATCGTTGAAGTAACATAAAAACTTATAAAAATAGTTTAATTTTCGTTAAAAGAAATCATAAAGGAAACAGTCTCAAATCCTGACAAAATAAAACATGTGTTATTTTAGTCAATCTGAAACTTAATAAATGTTAACTTAATCGTAATACTTGTACGATTTTTTCAAAGCGCAGATACACATGAAATAAGAACTTCGAATACTTTAAGCACCTGGTATGCGACCTTTCAAAGCCAAGCCGAACTCATTTCTTTTCAGAGCAGAAAAGTGGCATAAGTCATGTATTTTTAAAGTTTCATAACTCGCTCAATTTTAGTGCGATATGAATGGAACTTTTTCTGTCTTACTTGTCAGTGTAATAGAAAAATTTTACTAAGTATAACTTATAAGACCGGGGGACCGTATAAAAATTTAAATTTAGTAATTTTTTAAGAAATGTTTTAATTGACCCAAATCGCTTTTAAAATATTTCTTTACTTGATTTAAAACATTTTTGTAATTGGAACTATATGTCTGTAACTAACGGTTTAGGAATTAGCCATTGGACACCGTTGAGACCGGACACCCAGTATAGTTTAGCATTTGTCTCCGACAAATATTCCATAATGAAATTAAAACTTAATAAATGAATAAATAAAATAAAAAATAAAACATACATTTAACATATATGCAATCAAACAATTTCAGTTTGTTCACCGTTGAATAGGAAAACAAACGTACTTTCAAGTATTTTAATTTGTTTGAAAACTTTATCATTTTACTGATTAGGAGTCTTTAACACTTTTAAATGGTTGACAAAAGCGTCAAAAAGACCTAATCAAAACAGAAAAAAAAATTAACCCTTTTTCTTGAAATAAATGAAGAAATAATTGAAAATAAGGCTTACAAAAGAAAAAGAAAATTAGAAAAAAAGTTAATCAAGTGCATTGGGAAAATAGTTTTCCATTATTTTTTATCTTGATTTCGCTCTTTTTACCCGACTGAAAAGAAGGGTTGTGTGTTTCACGCCTATCTGTGTATGTGGATTTCTTTATACCTTCGAAACATCCCAACGGCTGGATGGATTTTAATGAATGGGGTCTCTATCGATTCGTCTTAACGGCCCGATGGTTATAGGCTAAGTTTTGTTTTTATAAATTCAAAATGGTGGCCGTAAAATATAAAATGGCGGTAGAGAAGAAAAAAAAAATTACGCACCCTATTGAGTGGCATATCATTGGATAGGTCTTTCAAAATGAAGACGATGTTTCATTGACTATTTTACAGTGAGAAGCTCCATTAAAATATCATACAACCTGGAAGTTGTGTAGGTAGTATCTCTAGCTTTACTGCAACTCTAACCATCATAGACATTTATAGACCTCATCAAAACAGTGTTTATAGATAGGAACTAACTATTAAACACAACTTAAAAGTCATCAATACAAGTAAATAAAAAAAAAGGTAAGTAATATAAACAAGTAATATAAAAAAAGAAAAAACCTTTTAAGTCAATTTTTACTTAGGTCAATAAGAGAATTTTTTTTCAACCTTTATTCTTTCCTCTTGAGTGGCGCTTAAAATGTCTCGATCAAGAAGAGGGCTCTCTCGGTCTTAAAATACCTTGCTCAAGAAGAGGGCTCTCTTGATTATTGAAAACTAATTAATTAAATTTAATAATTGAATTAATATTTGAAAAAACTGGATTAACATCAAGTATTATTAACCCACCACGAGATGAGACTTGGGAAACACCCTCTTTTAGATGAGTCTATTTTACGGAAGGTGTACAAGGTGATACTGGAGGGGGAAAATGACCCCGCTGTTTCAGTTTGACCATTCCCCACTAAGAGCTAGGGGTTGCAATGAAATAATTTTCGTGCCAATAACTTGCTCATCATAACTTGTCCTTAAAAGGGAAAACAATTCATTCTAAAGAAAGAATGATTGTACATAAAGTACAGCACAAAATTAAAGAAAAAAAGTTCTGAAACAGCAAGTCGCTTATAATTTTACATCAGGAGCTCCCCTCCCCCCCCCCTTTTTTTTTTTAAAGTGCATTTCTTAATTTAACTTATTTCATATATATATTCTTAATTTTAAAAAATGCGGTCTGGGCTACGGATTTTAGATTAATCTATTTTTTAATATTTGCCTTCGTAGATTTTTTTTTCTGTCCATAGAGCAAAAAATAAACATAGAAAAGATCAAAACAGGTGTTTTGAACAGAATTTTCGGACGTGATAGCACAGAAATAAAGAAAAAAAAATACTGCCATTCTGAAACAGCGAGTCGCTTATAATTTTACATCAGGAGCCCCCCCCCCCCCTCCTTTTGCCAAGTGCATTTCTTAATTTAACTTATTTCAAATAGATATTCTTCATTTTTAAAAACGGGCTACAGATGCATCTATTTTTTAATATTTCCGCTCGTAGATTTTTTTTTCTGTCTATCGAGCTAAAAATAAATTAAGAAAAAGGTCATAGTTGGATCATTAATTTGCCTTAAAATTTTTTAGTAATTATATTATAAATTAAGCTGGTAAATTAAAAATAAAATCTTTAATTATTACTTTATTTTATTTTATTTTTTAAATTTTTCATTGACTATTGTGTTAAATTATATCTTTATTGGTTATTAAAGGTATTTAGAAATACATTAAGTTTCAAGATAATATAAGTTAAAAGTCCAAAATATGATATCATTACCTTTACAAAAAGACACAATTCAATTGATTATTCTTAAAAGGAAAGATCTGCTTAAATAAAGTAAATTAGTATTTCTTAAGTATTTCTATTACAAAAAGTCGAGATGTAATTCATTTATTAAAAAGGGAAAAATACTATTTTTTAACAAAATTTTTAATAAATTATACTTAAACAAAAATAATTAATTCTCTGTATTATCGTAATAATTAAAAAGTAACATAGTTTATATAAATTTTGAACGCTTTTATGTAATTCCCCTTTAAAGTCAATAATAAATGTATAAATAGCGCCAAAACCTCGCATATTTGGGAAATATGGCAATCTTTCCTTTTTCCTCTACGGCGCGGCGTAGAGAAGACAATCCCCGCTCCGATTTGGAAGAAATGGGTTCGTCTTAGAATACGTCACGTATGATTGACAGGTCTCTTCTCGTCGTGGGTCTATAATATCATCCACTAGAAGTTTTTAAAAAAATATTTGAGCTTGGTTGGATGAATAATAAGTATTTTATTAACGATTGAAAATTTGAACAAGATATATATAGCGAGAGTATGAGCTAATAGTAGGAATTGAAAATAAAAATAGTTTCACATTGATGAGAAATATTTAATTAGTTCGCTTTTTACGCAGTCAGTTTTTTTTATTTTTTAAATTTAATTGTTTATTTATCTTTTGAACTTTTCATAAACCCATTGTGAAAACATAATGAAGGGCTAAGAAATAAAAACAAAGGAATAAAACTCAAATTTAAACACTTTCATCTCCACGAATCAGCTAATTTTGAACGTGAATAAATCGTCTGTCGACAAATTGTCACCTATAAATGTTATAGACAGTGTTATTATTGTTATTATTATTATTATTATTCAACCAAGGAGGCTGAACAAAAACATTTTTTAATTACTTACAAACTTAGAGAATTATTGCCCCCCATTTAGGTCCAATTTTGAACTAATTATTTCTTAAAGACAACTATTAACATTTTTCACTAGGCCACTAAAAGCGGAAAAATAATTTCATTTAGGTATTTATTTTAATTCCTCAATCGGTAATGTTTATTGATGAGTTCGTTCAAATGACGCCATATTTGTACAATTTCATCAAACTGATTTCATTTTGATGTCACTAGCACCGAAATAAAATCACCGAGCAACAAATCAACGAATCAACTAGCACCGAGTTAAATCTTAAAAGAAGACCATCCTTTTTTTGTCTAATGAAGTATTGAAAATGGGCTTTTTTATTAAATAAACTTTTAACCTACATTTTAATTTGTCTTATTACTTGAAATCCAGAATCTAATCAAATTAATATTATGTTTTATTTTCCTTAAACGTATAATAAAACTATATTTAAATTTTCAAAAAAAAAAAAAAAATATTAAGATCACATGCAATTTAAATGTCGAGTTGCTGTGCCACCTAGTATATAGGAAGATTTTTCATACATTTAAAATTATGATAAGCTAATGGTAAAGTTTATGGTAGTGCTCTTTTTTCAAAATTTTAACCTTGTGAACATCAGACAATTGAGATATATTTTGAAAGACAAATCACCCGTTATCGCTAATATTAGTGGGTAATATATTGATTAACCCGTTTTTGTTTTTGTTTTTTGCATACGAGGTATTTATAATTGTAAAACTCTAAAATGCAATATTACACTGCCGTCAGATATTTTCGCAGAGAAGTCGGTCACGTGCGATAAAAAAGAAAAAAACTTGAATAAAGATCTTTTTTATTAAAAAAAAGGGAAAAATAACTTTTAAGAAAGATTTTTAGAATTTTTATTACACAGAAAACTTTCGATATTTAAGGCATAATTGTAACAAATAATACTGTTTCTTAAAAAGTATTTCCTCAAAATACGAGATGAGGAAAATGTTATAAATGAAGGTTATATTTTTTATGTGTGAAACACAAAATTAAAATTTCATTCATATTATATGAAATGAAAATTTGTATGTTTATACTATTACTAGGGGGCTCTGCCCCCTGCAAGCTACGCTCGCCAACCCCCGTTCAGACACCGCAGAATCTAAAAACACGCTAATCTGAACGGTTTAAAAAATATTATAGAAGATTGAATTATACTGAAAAAAGCTGTTCAGATCTCCCTGTAAACGGGTTTCCATTCAATTTCCTTTGATTTCAAAAATTTAAGGCCGAATCAGTTGCTGTTAAGACATCCAATGGTTGTTTTCGTGTTTGATTAAAGAGGATCAGTTAAACGTTTGAAAAGAAGCTAAAAATAAAAGGAATTAAGTGTACAGAGTCTTTGTCTCCCGGTATTTTAAAACAATTTCTATAACAATAGCCTAAGTCATGTGACTATCATCAAGAGTTCCGGGCGACCCACTTCGCTTTTTATATTCCTGGTGCCATTTTGGTATTTTAATATTAGCCAGGTACAGGTGATAAGTCGCCAAATATTATTCTATCGCCATCATTTCATCTATATTATAATAGTCCAAGTCATGTAACTGCCATAAATAAATACGCTCTGATCCCTTCACTTTTCATATGAAACTTTGGCCCAGATATCATATACGGCCCCATATTGGCGCGATTTTTTTCCGACGGTAATTTGGGGAAAAGATCAACAGCATAAACAACAAAATCCGGCTTATCAAATCAAGCAAAATAACGATACTATGGCGCCAGTTAAGTACCCGTTGCGCATATGACATTGACGTCAGAAAAAAAATAGCGCCAATATGGGACCGTATGTGGCATCTGTGCCGAAAGTTTTCCATTGCGATTAAAAAAAAATCAATTTTTTTTTCGAATAATACTACATAAAAGCATTGTCGCAAAGAATTCCTGGTACTGTTACGCTAGCCGGGTGCAAATCTCGCCAATAACTATTTTTCAACTCGCCAGTTAGCATTTTTTTTTTTTTTTTCGAGTGGTAAATTAAAACATTGCTTTGAAGTTGAAATTAAATGTCATCGTTTGTTACATCATTTAATATTTGGCCAGATGCCATATACGTACCCGGTTTGGTGTGATTTTTTTTTTACGAAAATTTGGCGAAATCATCGTTTTCGAATGCCAGTTACATATGTATTTTTGGTAGTACTTAGTTATCCCGTCGACCAAAAATCTATCACCAAGCTATAAGATTAAATGCCAATAATGGTTGATCGTAAATATCACATTCACTTGACTTTAAGCAAGTTACACGTCTTTACGTCATCAAATGATTTTTATTTCGACGTTTTATTTGTATATTTATTAATGTTATACTATTTTCTTTGTTCTTTCGTTATTTAAAATAAAAATTATGTCAATTTGTATAATTTGGCGAGTGGTTTGGTGATTTATATAATTTGGCGAAATGGGTCGATGGAATAACTAAGTAGTACCGTATTTTTTAATTATTTTCTATTATTTTTTATTTTTAAAGGAAAATAACCAAAAAAATAATTAACTATGGAACAAAACAATTTATGTAATTTAAAAAAAGAAAATAAAGTAAATATACACTTATTATTAAATAAACAACAATAGCCGGGTTACCATGTCAACCAAAATAATGCCATTTTGGCGCCAATTAGGTACCCCAGTGCGTGTATGACATCTGTGCCTAATATTTTTCTTTTCATTTCGTTTAAAAAAAATTAAAGAAGTGAAAGAAATTTTTTTTAAATGTTTCTGTTTGTATTAAATAAAATGATAATGAAATACAAATTGGATTATGAATAAAAGTAACATGATACATTTCTTAGCATACATTTAAGGGAAGCCAAACTTCTCTCCAAATTAGTTTAAAATAGTAACCTTTTCTAAAATCTGAAAAAAAAAAATATCTGTTTGATTAAAATTTGAGTTGCCATCATTAGAAATATGTATATAAAATTAGAAAAAGATTAATATTTCGAAAACTAATTCGAATTTAAAAATTCTAATACCAGTTTTGAAATCTGCGGATCAATATTGATTTTTGGTGTTAATTTCATCGTAAAGTATTCCATATTTTAGGAGAAATCGCCGTGAAACATAATCAGTTGTTTAATTAGTCGATTCAAAGAATCGTTACATTTCAGCCGTTTCATATATTCGTTTCATAAATTCGTTTCATTAGGATTTTATATATATAGGGTAGATATTAATTAATCCTTACTTAATCATAGTGGTTTTTATTATTATTTTAATATTAAAACTTTAAAATTCAGACGAAAGATGTTATGATAATTCTACTTTGAAATTATTATTTTAAATACAAAGCTCCATTCCATAATAAATTTGGCTGATAAAATACATACGTATACTATTTAACTGTTTTTAAATACTTATGTACTGTTGCTTTATTATCATACTGTTGAAATAATTTCGTAATAATTTGCTACAACAAATGGGTTTATTACATTTTACATAAGATTAAGTGCTTGAAAATAGAGATAAGGTCAAAACAAATTCACAAGAAAAATCTATCAACTTACAGTCCAAAAAAAGGAAAAATTGTAATAAACCAAGGATTTTTTTCTTGCAAAAGGCACTTAAAAAAAAAGTATAAATTAGTATTTTTAACGCTTTCTAACAAAGATGAAAAGTGTTTATGTATTCGGTTTGTCTTTCGGATATACTCGACTTTTCATGTAATTTTTTATATATTATTGAGCTTTAGTGTATGTCCCATATTGAAAATGAAGTGTGTAGCAATTGTGGTTCGTTTACAGGGACAGGCAGAAGAACTCCGTTACATTAAGGTCCATTTGGAAAAATTGTTTGGGGTGCAATTTTTTTTATGTTACGCTATTTAAAACATAATGATACTGATATGCATCGCTGAGATGGACTACAGCGTGCTTTCTGAAGAGCATAAAATAAGTAGCATTTATAGTTCGTTTACAGGAACGCATAAACTAATTCCATACTATTATGATCTAAGATTTAAAAAAAACATCAATTGCGGTGCATTTTAATGATACTTTAAACTTAATGAAATAAAAACTAAGCACTTTAGGTGCACTGCAACATATTTTGTATAGATTATGGCGTGCATAGCATTTATCGTTCTTTTACAGGGTTTTCACTCAATTTTTTTCCAAAATATTAATTATTTGATATAAATTATGGGCATTTCTATGAAGTAATTTTTAGTTGAGCACGCGTGAACTATATATATATATATATATATATATATTTATTTTTGCATAATTTAATAGTCAACTATACAGCGCAATTAATCCAAAAAGGCCAGTCAAGTATCGTAAAAATTCAGAAAGATACATGCGATATAGTGAGCTGAATTTCAATTATTTTCTATAAGTAGCTGGACGATAAGAGGGATTTTCTAAAAACAGACATTTCTTATTAACTGTCTTCCAATAAAGGGGTTAGTATTTAACATATGTACTTTTGGAATGGGTGCTTCGATTTTGATAATCCTTTTTTGTTAGAACAAGCTCGTTCGCGTGATTGCTCCAAGGAGAACTAAAGCACCAATAAAAAAAATGGAAATGAAAAATATAAAAATAAAAATTTATAATTTATGAAAATCGCTTATCATCAAGTTACTTTTAGAAAGCAAATTAAATTCAGCTCACATCTCCAATATCTTTCTGAATTTTCACGATATTTGACTGGCCTTTTTATAGGAGTTGGATAAAGCATACAAAAAAAAAAAAAAAGGGTTGCCGTTAGCGCATGCCCAGTTAAAAAAAATATTTTATGCAAATATTCATATTTCGTCAAACATTTAATATTCTAATTCTTAATATTCTGTATCTACTATTCCATTTAATAGTTTAATTAGAGAATGTTTTTTCTATTCTATTTGTCAAGTTTCCTAAAAGTAGCGTTAAATTTTGTTGAAAGTTTTGCGTGCTGCATACAAAAAACACACGGACTTTTCTTGAATTTTTTAGAGAAACCTTTATATCTTCATGAATATATGTGCTATATCTTTACACAAATGGATACACATACTTATTATTGTACAAGATCCACATAGTCGTGTGCTACAGCATAGATCCTTTTCAGCATTTCCTTTTACAGGTAGAACGCAAATAATATTACCTTTTAGTTGTTGGTTCCCTAATTTTCCTCGTGAACAAACCTTCGATAAAAATATGAAGTCAATTTTGTTCTTTACTTTACTGAGGTTCCAGAGGAATTTGTCAAATATTTCTTTTTATATTCGATAAAACGTCTACAATCAAAAATGTTCAATGACTTTTGGCCATATTGCGTAATTTAGAAATTATTTATGGCAACAATAAAGGTTTTGTTGCCTTTTATTTTAAAAGTAAATTTAACGGTTAGAAATATAATTAATCTACACATAAAATCATAAAAAAACGTTTAAAATTATAGACAAATGCAAAGGCAAAAGAGATCATCCTTTTAAAAATATTTTTGTTTTGTGTAACCAGTAATGCTTTTGGAACAAGATAAAGTAATGTATGTATAACTCATTCTAAACTGTATTACAACTAATCGATATATTAAATGAATTTTATAACAAGTTATTTTATTGGTACTTATAAGTACCGTCAGTAGATAAAAGGTTAAATATGAAATAACATCTCTTTACCTATGATGTCAATATAATTTCATCAAGACGAAGCAAGTAGCCAGCCGCACATCACGATCCACTGTTAATTTTTCTGAAAGATATCGAACAAGAAACGGGATATCAAGATCACTTTTCACTGATTTCCCTGATAAATCTCCTGATGTATATCAACCATGAATCTTCGCACTTTTGGATTTTTAAACTGACCAGTATTCAAACGCTGACCTACAATATCCTTTATGAACATTGGAAACCTGTTCAAGAGGGATGAGACAAAAAAAAAACTGCTTAAGATACTACAGATGTCATCATTCTTTTGAAAATTACGATGTAGAACAGTTAAGAACAAGGGTTATCAAGTGGAACATTTAAAACACAAAAATGTTATGCAAAATACTTCTATAAATATCTTCAAAATCATCTAAAAAATTCGCGTGTATAAATTAGTACATTTTTGTGCTGTTCGTCTTTGGAGAAAGAAAAAGTATAAATTAGTGATTTTTTGCTGTTGTTGTTGTTCCTTACGTTTTAACTCTGCATCAAAAGTGCTAAGTTTGGTACTCTGATAAAATGTTTTTCATCTTTCTTTACAATGTTTTGTACTTCGATTAGAAAGCTAAGCTATTAGGAATAGAACTATTTCTAGACTTCAGTGATTCAGAACAGGAGTGATATATGAATGCTAATTTGTAAGTGTAAGGAGTGAGACAGTCCCCTCAAATTTCCTATTTACTTTCCTTACACTTTCATGTGCATTATTAATAGGAGCTAATTTCAATCATACAATAAAAAATAATATAGTTTAAGCCTTCATACAATTATATTCACTTGCGATTTTCCCCCCATAAGGATATTATATATGTGATATTAAAATTAAAAAAAAAAATTTATCAGTGCTTTAGACGTTGTTTCATTTCCATAAAAAGTTGTCTATTAAAATCATCTGTGACTTAGAAGTTAGTTTTGTTTTTAAGTGTACCGCTTAAAAGGTGATAAAATTCTAAAAAGGTGTCTTTCAACTTTGATTACGATGCTAAGTTATTGAAAATATTTACATTCTTTATTGGGACAAAACAGAGCGATATATACATACAAACTTGCATATGAAAGGAACAGTCCCCCACAAATATCCTTGTACTATTTACATCCACTGCATTCATATCATGTAATAGAGCAATCGTAACATATAATTACTTTAAGCTGTATGTTGAAATAATTTCGTAATTATTGGCTGTAACAAATGACGTTTTATTACACTTCAAGATTACATTTAATACTTGAAAATATAGGGTGTTTCACACGAAAGTAGCCCCCGAAAAAATATATATATGGGGCATTCTCTCACAATTTTTTGACTTTTGGGGAAAAAATCTGACAAAATTAAACTTGCTAAAATAACATTTTAATCTGATAGATTAAAATAGCCTTAATGATTCAAAATAAAGAAAAAATGGTCAGCAGCGATTTTTATTTTATTTAAATGAGGTTTAAGTTAAACTTGTGAGTTTAATTTTCCTTACCATTTTACCCCTATAACTTTTTATTTTCTTCTAATTTTTTATTTATAATGAATTTGCATAGTACCCACAGGACATTCAAATAAGAAATAATAACAATGTAGTACTTTTAATACAGAATTTTTGTATAACATTGTCTTAAAGAGGTGTTAAAGAAGGGACGGTAAGGTAAAAAAGGGGGTATGGTATTGGAAAAAAGGGACGAAATGGTAAAAAAAGGGGTGGTAAGGATGGATCGGTAAGGAAAATAACCACCTATTTTTAGGAAAATCATGTTAAGACTAAGTGATAGCCACAATGTTCATTGATTTTTAGAAACAGTTGTTAACATTGGATTAATTTTTTTTTATTATTATTTATTTACCTCGAAAAGTGCAGGAATAAACCTTGGGAACGGTAAGACTACCAATAAAGCCACGATGCTTGAAATTGATATTTAAATGCTTATTTAAATTCTACAGTAAATTTCCTGCCAAAGAATTTTAGACATTATTTCTCTAGCATACTTCTGCATGAGAAAAAACTTGAAAAAAAATCTGTGGCTGCATCTGAAGTGATTTTCTGTATAATTTTAGAAGAGGGATGGTAAAAAATCTAAAACCTAGGGACAGAGTTTAAAAAATAATAACAACCCTAAAAATGTGTGCAGGTTAATTTTTAGCTATTTATTTATATGAAACAATAGTTTCAATTTCAGAAAAAAATTACATCGGATTATTTTTATTGAAACAATTTTATCCAGACAGCTCCAAACTTAAAAATCAGCATCAGGGACACGGGACGGTATAGGAGTTTTCCAGGTGTTTGGACCCCCAACATCATCCAAAACTTATTTATCTCGTTAATATTGTTGTGCAATCATGCAATGGGATGTTCCCAAGTATATGAAACAAAAAAAGAAAAAACACAAAAAAGTGTATTAAATAAAAAATTATTATTTAGGGACATGAAAGTCAAAAGATTGTGAGAATGCCCCATATATTTTTTAAGTACACATAGAAATAAAACAAAACCATTACATTTCATACCTGTATGTTTAACAAATGAAGATGTCACAGGAATTACTACAAAGGTCCTCCATGGGTTTCAAACACAACTCAAATACGTATTCTTGTACTTCATTTTCTAAAACCAATGTTTTTCGAAGCTACCTTTCGGCCATACTCAACATTTTCTTCTTGCTAGAGACAAACATATGTTTGCTAGGTCAGGTGTGCCGCAAAACATTATGCATATAATAATGTAAACAAACAAACACACAGACGCAAAATGCCACTGAAATAATAAGATAACAAAATAATATAACATTGCAATATAACAAAATGAATATAATCAGTGTTTACCATAATGAGTGTAAAGTGTATAGTAATATAATAATGCAGAAATTTCAATTTCTAAATATATATAAAGAAAAAAAAAATAGGAATAATAGATTAGACTTTCGCTCAATGCAAAAATTTATCTTTTAAAAATATGTAGTTCAAATTTATTTTAATTTTAAATAATACGTAATTAGTGCTGTAGATTAGAAAAATATATGCACCGCTGTAAAGGAAGCTGGGTTACATGTAAAAAGAACTTTTGATTTTTAGGATGGTTTAACTAATTTTAAATTAATTATAAATAACGAGACCGATTTTTTTTTCAATATTTTTTTGCGTATCTCAAATTTTTGTAAATATGTATTAGTGTTCGTGTATTTTGGGCCACATATGAAAGGTCTGTGGTCCGCAGTTTGAGCATGGCTGTATCTAGAAGAACACTCTATACAACAAAAGTCAGTGGGAAATCATATCCAAACTTATATCCAAAATTAATTATAAAACACTAGACAGACTTGACGTACATTAAAAAAGAAAAATTAAATTAAAAATATACATAAAAACATTTAATTCGAAACAAAAATATACATAAAAAACATTTTAAATTAAATTTAAAAAACCAAAAAACCCGACTGCGTATAAAGCGAACTAATTAATTATTTCTCATCAATGTGAAACTATTTTTTTTCAATTCCTACTGTTAGCTCACACTCTCGCTATATATATCTTGTTCAAATTTTAAATCGTTAATAAAATACTTATTATTCATCCAATCAAGCTCAAATAATTTTTTAAAACTTGTAGTGGATGACACTTGATGTTAATCCAGTTTTTTTTTCAAATGTTAATTAATTAATTTTCAATAATCGAGAGAGCCCTCTTCTTGATCAAGGCATTATCAGCGCCACTCAAGAAGAAAGAAGAATGGGAGAAAAAAAAATCTCTTATTGACCTAAGTAGGAATTGACTTAAAATATTTTTTTCTTTTTTTTTTTTCTTTAATATATTACTTGTTTATATTACTTACCCATTTTTTTTTATTTACTTGTATTGATGACTTTTTAGTTGTGTTTAATTGTTAGTTCCTATCTATAGACACAGTTTTGATGAGGTCTATCGATGTCTATGATGGTTAGAGTTGCAGTAAAGCTAGAGATCCTACCTACACAACTTCCAGGTTGTACAATATTTTAACGGAGCTTCTGACTGTAAAATAGTCAATGAAACATCATCTTCATTTTGAGAAACCTATCCAATGATATGCCACTCAATAGGGTGCGTAAATTTTTTCTTTCGACTCTACCGCCATTTTGTATTTTACGGCCGCCATTTTGATTTTATAAAAACAAAACCTAGCCTATAATCATTGGGCCGTTAAGACAAATTGATAGAGACCCCATTCATTAAAATCCATCCAGCCGTTGGGATGCTTCGAGGGTATAAAGAAATCCACATACACAGATGCACGTGAAACACACAACCCTTCTTTTCCGTCGGGTAAAAAGTAGACGTTTCGCTGTGCAACGCACAGCCTCATCAGTAATAACAGAACATCGAACATTCCCTGGACACAGTCAAAGTTAAGGTTATTCTTTTAAAAACACGAAATATTCCTTCGGAATCGAACCTAATTCGTTGAGTGTGTAAGGGAACCTAGTGAACCAATTTTCCATGAATAATTTATAATGATAAGTGCTGCATTTATTTTTCAAAATTAATTCATTTTTAAAGGATGGCTTACACGCTCAAAGAATCAGGTTCGATTCCAAGGGAATATTTCGTGTTTTTAAAATTAGAATAATAGAATATAATATAGAATAATATAGAATAATATAGAATAATATTAACTTTAACTTTGACTGTGTCCAGGGCATGTTCGACGTTTTGCTATTGCTGATGTTATTCCTGATGGGGTTGTGCGTTGCACAGTGAAACGTCTACTTTTGTATATTTTTGTTTTTAATTAAATGTTTTTATGTATATTGTTAATTTAATTTCCTTTTCTAATGTAGTCCAGTCTGTCTAGTGTTTCATAATTAATTTAAATATTTTAATTCATACGCTAAAAATGTAAGTGTATCCTTTATCCAAAAATATTCTAATAAAGCTAGATTTTTTTTTTTTTGTTTGTTTCTTTCTTTCTTCTAAAAAATAGATTTGTCAAAAAATATAAATTAGAAATTTATTTATTTTTATTGTCTTGCACATGTTTTCAGAAAGATGGATAGCTATATTTTAACTTTACATCAATTGTACGTGTTGAAAATCTAGTGTTGGAAATTTTTCATTCCGATTACCATACTAAGCTGTATTTTCCATTCTTCAGAGAAGGCAGAAAACAGCGATATATGCATATAAAGTTGCATATGAACGGAACAGTCCCCGCTAATATCCTTGTACTATTTACTTCCACTGCATTCATATTTGGTAGAGGGCATTATTCATAACATTTTTCTTTTGATGAAGTGCCTCTTCAAGTTCACGAGGAGGAAGTTGGGTCCCTTTTTGCTGTCTCCCTGTTTGTAAGTGTCGTCGTATTGTGGTCCCTCGACATGATCCCGTCTCTGTCCCGTTTTGTTGCCTTTTCATTCAATTCGTCTCGATGCGCAGATATGAATCACATTGGTAAGGTTTTTCAAAAAAGAGAGGATTTGCGAACAGTTCATCGTTTTCAGTATACCTTTGTCGATTGGATCTACGCTTCGCATGAACCTGTATACATGGGATTAAGAGAAATGGGTGGAGGGGGTCTTACAACTTCCCCCACGACCTCCACCCTGATTTCTATTTTTTTCACATTACCTGTTTATCCTTCTAAGTCCTAAATCAGAAACAGGCCTACTTCAGGAGTCACAGCAAGTGAAAGTCTATTGCGATGTTGCTGATAAATTTAGTACAATTACGGATTTCAATAAAGTTTGATGTCCGAAAGAGTAAAGTGGCGAAACAGTTCTTTAATTGTAAACAAAAATTCGACAGCTTGTAATTTCATCCAACGAATCTTATATTATAACGTTATTTTATCTATATTATTCTGTCTTATCTTAACTTCACAATCCTGTGATGCTGTTGAAAAAAAACAAGATGCTCCTTAGAAATCTCTATATTTATGTAAACATTCTCTTCCTAAATTGTATCCCACTTTTCTAAATATGCATAAATGTTATGTGTTTATTCTTCTAAGTTCTAAATCAGAGACAGGCTTACTCCAAGAGTCAAAGCAAGTGAAAATTTATGAAGCTTTCGCTGATAAATTTAGTGTAATTACGGATTCCAATAAAGGTTGATCTCCGAAAAGTAAAAGGGTATGAAACAGTTCTTTGATTGTAAAAAAATAGAAAAATTCCAAACGTTATGATTTCACCCAAAGCATCTTATATTATAATGTTATTTTATCCCTGTTATCATTTTTTCTGTCTTATATTAACTACACAATCTTGAGATGTTGTTCGCAAAAAAACAAGATGCTCCTTAGAAATCTGTATAAATTAGGTATACACTCTCTTCTTAAATTGCATCCTACTTTTCTAAATACAGTAAACTCTGCCTAAGGCGGAATCGATCGGAACCAAGAACACTTTTTTGCAGTAGACAATATTCCGCCTTAGACAAATTTTACTCTATGCCTATGGATTCGCAGGGACTTGAAAATCTTTCCGAGTTAGACAGATTTCCGTCTTACACAGAGTCCGCCTTACAGAGAGTTTACTGTATACATAATATTACGTGCTTATCCTTCAAAATTCTAAACCAGAAACAGGCCTACTCCAGGAGTCACAGCAAGTGAAAGTTTGTGGCGATTTCGCTGATAAATTTACTGTATTTACAGATTTCAATAAAAATTGAACTCCGAAAGAGTAAAGCGGTGAAACAGTTTTTTAATTGTGAACAAAGATTTCAAAACCTTATTATTTCATCCAACGCATCTTAACGTTATTTTATCTATGTCATCATCTTTTCTATCTTATCTTAACTACACATTGATTTGATGTTGTTGACAAAAAACAATATGCTCCTTAGAAATTTGTATAATTTATGTACACATTCTCAACATAAATTGTATCCCACTTTTCTGGATATGCATAAATGTTGCACGCTTATCCTTCAAAGTTCAACACCAAAATACAAGGTATTCTGTGAGGTTACGGAAGCTGAACCTTTATAAAAACGTAACCTATAAATTTAATTCATTTATCGATTTCGATAAAAGCGAAAATGTGAAAAGTAAAATTGAAGTAGTCCCAACGATAGTAGTTTAATTCATTTTTCTGCCAAGTAAAATGGCATTATCTTGCAATTTTGTTTAAAACTGATACGAAACAAAACGCTTCTTTTAAAAACTGTATAATTTATGTATTTTTTCTTTGACTAATTGTTACAGGGCGGTTCAGACTTTACTATGTAATACTAAAGGTTAATAATTTTTGAGTTATTCCTTTTCATTTCTCTTCAAATTTAGAATTTGAATTTTGAATTTTGAATTTTTTCCACACAGATAGATACACAGTTGAAAAAAAAGTAGCAAAAGAAAAACTTTATTTTCAAAATAATCTTTCAGTTCCATACTAACATAAGTATTTTCTGATGCAGAGCGTGGACGTGGTCAACCTATGCATGTTTCTTAAAGACACCCTAACTAATTTAATAATTCGTTAACTGTAACAAACATAAATATTATATAAGTGACATGTTTATCGGGTATTTCATAAATGTTTTATACAATGATGTAAAAATAGTTCAAAATTTTGTGTATAGTCTCACTGCGATGTCTCAAAGTGTAAAAATATTCAAACTTGTAAAACTGCATCAAAGATATATCAATTTTTAATTTTATTCTTAGTTATAGAAACACGAAAAAAAGGGGGAGGGTTATGAATGAAAATTTTGAAAATAAAGTTGAGCATTCCTACAGTTTGAGGCAGTGCAGCGCCATCTATTGACGAAAATTTCAAATATTCTTAACATTACTGTATGCAAATTTTTTAAGCTTCTCCATAAACATTTCACTTATTTAATTTTTATAATTATAATATTTAATTAGTTACACAGGCCTACAAAATTATAATTTATAATTTCGTTTTTGACACCGACCTGGGTGTTTCAAATGTTTTTGGAAAAGCTGAGTTTAAAAATATCCAGGGCCCGACTTAGGCTACGAGGGATCCCGGGACAAACATCATCCTGGCGGCCCCCTTCTATCTATCTATAGAATTTTTTTATGAATAATATGGTAGTGGGTAGTACTAAACTTCATACATATTGTATGTATGCATGAATGTTGTACCAGGTACTGCTCACATCTGCATACAGGGTATCACAAAAAGATGGTCAAAACTTTAAGAAAAAATACATAGTAGGATAATAGTAGAAAAAATGATAGATTGGTTGGCACGAATATGTCTTTGAAAACTTCTACTTTGCTTATCTACGTACGCTGTAAGGTATTTAAAAGAGAATGCCCCAAATTGGTCATAATTAATGGTTTTAACTTGCCATGTTACGAGGAAAACTTTAATAAAGAATTTCTGTTGAAAACAATATAATACTAAGTTATTTTAATAAAATTTTAATGTTTAGTTTTCTAATGATATAGTTTGTTTTTTGCATGGGTGGAGTGTTACTGGAAGCAGAGAGGGAGAACGGGAACACCACTCCCTTCCTAAACTGTTTGAAAATATATGAATTTTGGTCACTTTTGTCTAATTTTAATCATTTGGTACTTTTTAATGAAAATCCTGAATATTCTCATGGGGGCCCCTAAAAAGGAGGGCTAAAAAGGGGGGCATGCCCCGCATGCCCCTGCATAAGTCGGGCCCTGAAAATATCAACATTTCCCACTATCACATAAAGTTTTCCTGCTAAATGATGATTAAGATCTTGGCAAGTCCGACTGAGGATCCAGCAGAATCAGGATATTTTATTGAAAATTCCCTTGTAATATTCCCTTATGTGCATCTTACATTTTATTAATTTTATACGCTTGCCATAGTTCCTACAAAGTAGAAAACATTATAATGTTTTTTCTTCACTTCGAAGCAAGATACCCCCCCCACACACACGCCCTTCAGAACTTTTTGTCTTGTATTAATCTCTGAACCTAGAAAAGTGGGGTATTATTTTAAGTGCCCCTTTCATTCGAGAAAAGTTTTAGAAATTCTACATACATGAAATTTACATACTTTCTCCTCGAAACAAAATTTAAAATGCAATGTAAGAAATTTAAAAAAAAAAATGGAATTCGAGATCCCATTGTACAATCCTTTTTGTGCTCTTATCCAGCGTATGTAAATACAGTTAATGTTGCATGCAAATAATGCAATGGATTTTATTGCTAAGCGAAAATCACTGCGGTAGTTTATGAATGTCTGCAAACAAAAAAAGTAAAAATAATAAATGCCTGTAAACAAAAATTGTTAACAAAGATACTTTATTAATATTCTTTAAAAATCAATGTTAAATCATCGGTTTCCATAAGTTAAAATACATTATTTGAGAGATTCTATAAACTAAACCGTATTTTAATTTACTTTTGAATACGTATTCCGTATTTTTTAAATTATTAAAGGGACACTATATTAATTTTTGAATTTATTAAATTTATGTTCTATTATTAAAAGAATGTTGACTTCATTTAGATGTTTGTTACTTATGAGCGAATAAAATAAATTGGGAATAAACTCGGAACTAATTTATTTTCTTTCTTAGTTCACGAAGGACTTTTATTCAAAATCATCGTCGAGGGAAAAAAAAATAATTTATAAATACTCATTCAGTGTACCTTAAACTGCATTGATGAATAAAAACAAAACAGAAAAAAAATCTTTATCTAAAAAATTCCCTACTATTTTGTAAACCTATTTTAATCCTCCTATTTAATATAGCATTTTGATTGATGACATACGACTTTCAATTTTTTCAAACATAATATATAAAATACTAATGCAGAATTAATTTATTTTCTTTATTCATTTAAGAAGGACTTTGATTCAAAATGATCGTCGAGAGAAAAAAAAATCATTAGAGAAATCATTAATTTATAACTGTACCCTCGCGGCATCTTAAACTGCATTGGTGAATTAAAAAAAAAAAAAGTTTTATCTAAAAATTCCTTCTTATAAGTAATCATCTCTTAATCCTCCTATTTAATCTAACACTTTTCAAGACTTTTTGTAATATTAACATCAAAAGATTGACAGTGATTATTTAGTTTTTAATATTTCTTTGCGTTCGATTTATTTATTAATTTCTTTTGCACTAAGCTATTGTGGTGAAACGAAAAAAAAAAAATAAATAAATAAATAAATCTCTCTGATAGAAATGTCATTTTCAAAATAAATTAATAATAATAATAATAATTAATTATTACACTGAAAAAATGGCAAATGTTTCTTCCCCTACGAGAATATAATATAACAACGTACGAAATTTGTAATATTAACGTCAAATGATTGACGGTGATTATTTAGTTTTTAATACTTTCTTTGCGTCGATTTATTTATTAATTTCTTATTTGCACTAAATTATTGTTAAGGCTGTTCTCAAATCCAAAAGGACAACTTTCTGACATAAGTTTTAATTTATTTTTCTTCGAAAATGCATTAAACCAGTAGATGTTGTTGTTCAGAAACTATGTAATCGATCTGTTTTTTTCGTTTTTTGCAAACGCAATAAATCTTTCAGAAAATAGTGTCAAAGTGGGCATTTTGAAACGAATTTCATCGCGAAAGGAGAAAACCCACTCAAGAAAGGGTGAAAAACGTGTTTGTCACGTGATCAAAATCGCTTCTAACTCAGTAGGTAATTTATTGATCCAAAAATGAAAAATACAATTCGATTCCAAATCGCTTCCATGGTCAGGTTTTCCAATTTTATATCTTTCCGTTAAAAAATGAATTTGTAAATGTGTCAAAACGTTTTACGCTTGTTGAGCAGAGCAGTTAAGAACAACCTTAAACCAAAGAGGGGTTTTTTTTATTTTTATCTCGCTGGTAGAAAAGTCATTTTCGAAATAAAACTTAAAAAAACAATTAATTATTAATTATTACACTGAAAAAGGGGCAAATGTTTCTTCCCCTACGAAAATATAATATAACCACGTACGAAGTTTGTGATATTAACGTCAAAGGATTGACAGTGATTATTTGATTTTTAATACTTTCTTTGCGTTCGATTTATTTATTAATTTCTTTTGCACTAAGTCTTGCATGAGACAAAAATGCTTGCATGAGGTGCATGTCGCGTTCACTAGTCGCGAATCCCATAGTATTTATGTGATTCATTCTAATCAAATTAGTCTATTTTAAACAATTTGAATTTATTGCTTTTATACTGCTACTGGGCATTGCATTTCGCAAATATATATCAATAAATGATGTTATACGGTCTTTAAAAGCCGATGGTACATAGAGTACACCGCCCTGTCATTATATGCATGTCCAAACCGTCCGTGTTTTTAAGGGTTCATATCTCGGCTAATTACCGACGATTTTTTTCGAAAATCATTATCAACAATGCTTTTATACTTCTGTTACGATATATACCTCTAGCGCTCCTCAACACTTTTGCTGAACGCCTTGCAAATCGAAATTTTTGTGTAACGGAAAAATGCGCTTTTCTCAAAAACTATGTGACCTAGCGTAATCGCTATAATTTTCCTGCAAGGTTTAAATTAATGTATACTACATCTAATTTTTTCATAATTTTTGTTTCAGTAGATTCTAAAACAGATGGGGGAGGGGGCATATTTTTGCGTTATATTTTTGACGTTATCTCTGAAAATAATGTACCTAAAAGTAAAAGAAATGTATTTTTGAGTTCAGCGTTACGAAAACTTTCAAACGATACTCTGCACTATATACAAAGAAAATATTTTTTTTTTCAAGTAACTTAATTAGCCCTCTATATTTTCATTAAATATATTTGTGAATATATAACAAACTGTAAATATGTGGGTCAATAGTCTTTATTACTTTTCCCAATTCGAAATTTCCACGTTCCATAGTTTACCAGTAAAATGGCTGTGACTGATGGACAGACACACACAGGAGTGATCTTATAATGATTCCGTTTTTACTTTTCAAGTACGGAACCCTAAAAATGACAGATGTTTCTCCTCCTACGAGAATATAATACAGCCACGTACGAAATTTGTGATATTAACGTCAAAGGATTGACAGTGATTATTTAGTTTTTAATACTTTCTTTGCGTTCGATTTATTTATTAATTTCTTTTGCACTAAACTATTGTGAAACCAAAGACGTTTTTTTTTTAAAATCTCTCTGGTAGAAATATCGTTTTCGAAATAAAACTTAAAATAATAATAATAATAATAATAATTGTTAATTATTACACTGAAAAAATAGCAAATGTTTCTCCCCCTACGAAAATATAATATAACCAAGTACGAAAATGTACAATAACATCTTCCGAGTTATCTACGATTCCAAAAAAGCGTTCCTTATCTTTACAAACATCAGAAACCAATGTATGCATTGATTTACCGAAAATCAATATAAAGAAAAGTCATTTCTTTAATCTACCAATGTAGATTTAAAGAAACATCTATAAAAACAACGTTTCTTTTTCCTATCTCTGATTTCTGAGAGTTTTTATAGTGCATTAATCAGTTTTGTCAAACCGGAATATCTGTTTTTAGGGTGCTATCAATTCTCAATTAAACATTCTGATCTGAGTAACTGTATTTATACATGTAAGAGTAACAAAATAATTTAATGTTAATGTTAATGCTGTTATTTTATCATGTTTATCTGAAAAACTTCTTTCTTGAACATGAAAATGCTTACTTGAGAATTGATTGTATCCGAAACACCAAAGTACCAGGTTGAGAAAACTGATTAATACAGTATAAAAATTATTCGAAACGTTTCCGAAGGTCTAATGGCAACAAAAGAAACTATTTTTATGAATGCGTCTTTAAATCTCAAAAACATACACTGGTGGAAATTGATTTACGAAAACAGGACTTTTTAACAAAATCTTCTATAATATTTATTAAAAATGAATGAAATTCCATGGGATAGTATGTATAACAAATGAGTTACAAAAATAAAATTTCATACATAATATTAAACATAAACAAAAGTCAAAAATTAGATTTTCGTAGTATGCAAACATGGAAATTGATTTATGAATTATCACATTTAATTGGCTATTCCGAAGTAATGTGACAAAAATTTGCATAAAACAAGCAAACGTGACATGCACAGTAGACATAAAAAGCGTTATATATTTGAAGCAATACGTTTCAGTCATACTTTTCACGATGTTTAAACGAAAGATGCTGTCTGAGGAAGAAAGAGCTAAATTCGATGCATATCTAGAATGAGAAAAGTCTGTTCCGGAAATTAGTAAATTAATTAAAAGATGAGTTTATGTGATAGATAACTATAGAAAAGATCCAGCAAATTACGGCAAAAATTTTAACGAAAAAGGTAATCCACGTTCAAGTAAAAGAGAGAAAAGGGGTATTCTTCAACTTGCATCGAAAGCTGGTCACAGTTCAAAGCAAATTTGTGCAGATCTATCCCTTCCTGTTACTTCTATAGAAGGGTTTGGAAATTTTTACATTCTTCATGGAGCTTGAGATGGTTGAAAATGAAGTCTGGTCAAAATTTACTTCTGCGTCACAAGCAAATGCATATACAATATTGCAAGAAGTACATGGCAATGGGTGACAATTGAAAGAAAGTCATTTTCTGCGACGAAAAAAGATTTAATTTGGATGGCCCGGATGATTTGAAGTATTATTGGAGAGGTCTCCGAAAAGAAAAAAGCTCTACATTCAGCAAAAATTTTGGTGGCGGGAGTTTGATGATTTGGGCAGCGATCGCTCATGATGGCAAAAGTGAAATTGTATTTTTAAACGGTCGCCGAAATTCTTTTGATTACAGTTTAGTTTTAGAAAATTCACTTCTTCCATTTCTATGGCAATATTATGGTTTAGATTACATCTTCATGCAAGACAATATGACCTCATGCAAGTCATGCTTGCATGCATGAAAAAGACCTCATGCAAGACAAGTATTCACATTTCAAATGCAATGAAAGATTGGTTTGACGAAAGAAATATTGTTCTTTTAGATCATCAACATATTAGTCCTGATCTGAACCCCATCGAAAATGTTTGGGGACAGCTTGTTCGAATAGTGTATACAAATGGGATACAGTACACATCGCTTGTAGAATTGAAAGCCTCAATCTGTCAAAACTGAAAATTAATTGATCAGAAATACATTCAAAATCTTGTTTATCAATGCCATCTAGAATAAAAGAAACTCTGACGAATAAATGCTGCTATACTAACTATTAATTTCAATTAAATGTGATGTTTCATATATCAATTTCCATGTTTTTATATTACTAAAGTCTAATTTTTGACCTTATGTTTTAGTTTATTAATATGTATGAAATTTTACTTTTCCAAATTATTTGTTGTACATAGCATGCATAATGTATGAAATTTCATTCATTTTTAATGAATAATATAGAAGTTTTTGTTAAAAAACCGTGTTTTCATAAATCAATTTCCACCAGTGTATTAGATATTGAGATTTCTAAAGAAAAAGAAACCTTTTCGGAATCGTGGATAACTCGGAAGAGCTTTTGTGGGTTACATGATATTTTCCTAGATTAAGATATATTTGGTCTGTTTAACACTTTCCAACAAAGTCGAAAAATGTTTATGACTTCAGTTTGTTTGTCCGCCTGTCCGTCTGTCCGCGCTCTAACTTTCGTAAATATACTTGGATTGCCCTGATATTTTTGGATGTTATTGACGTTTACCATAGCACGATCCTTATTTCAAATGAAGCTTGTAGCATGCTTAGTTCATTTACTGGGACAGTCAAAAGTATTCCGTTACATTACGGCCAATGGGAAAAAATCGTTTCAAATAATTTTTAATGATGTTACAGCCTTTCAAACATAATAAAATGGATATGCATTTGTGAAATGCACTAAAATATTCGTTCTGTAGAATATGCGGTGGAAAGAATAGTTATTATTCCTTTACAGGGCCACACAAAAGAAAATCGTTACGAATGTTATGGGGAGGGGGGGGGGATTGTTTGCGGTGTATTTTAATTATGTTAAACTATTTCATATATAAGTCACTGAGGTTTATTATAAGTTATTCCAAGTATAATACGAAGTGCATAGCATTTACAGTGACACACAAAAGATTTCAGATACTATATTGTATCTGAAGTTTTTATCATATTAGCGATGATTGCTGAAAATGCATTTTTAATTATGATAAGCGCTTTTAAGTATCACTACATTTATGCATACTATATGGTGTGTATAAATGCTATAGTACATATACAAGGCTACACAAAAGAGTTCGTAAGAGTTACTGAGTATGAGCGTAAATTGCTTAAAAGTGGTTTTCAAATGAGTTATGCATTTTTACGCTGTACTGCATTTAGTTTACTAAGAAATGTTTGTAGAATATAGATAAAATGATATACAGCGCCACGCAAAAGAATTGGATACATGGCTGCCTATGGATGATAATTTCCGGAAATGTGATTTCGGTAGTTTAAGAGTGTTTTAGTTTGAATTAAATTTTAACTAAATAGTGGCGTGTAATAAAGGTACTAGGTAAACTGCAGGGCATACAAAAGTATTGAAGTATGTTTCCATCTATTAGTATAAATTGCTGAAAGAGAAATTTCAACCTTTTATGCGTTTTCTTGCTAAACTAATTTTTCCCATTACATAGTGTATATATATCAAACTACAAATCAAATACAGGGCTATTCAAAAGAATTGGAATGCATATTTGGCTATGGACGGTAACTGCTGAAATCAATTTTTCAAATGTTTATGCGTTTTCTAAAATGTTTACTTAATTATCTTATTTATCTTATTTCCCTAAATAACGAATTTTGTCAAAGCATTCAGGAAGTGTTGGAAAGTGTTTCATAATCTATGCTTAACGCATCATTTTTCTTTCTTGTTTTTGCCATCTTTGTCCTTTTTTCTTAATATTTGCCAACGTAGTTGAAAAATGTTTATTAATTGGGTTCGTCGGTCCGTCTGTCCATACTCTAACTCCCGTAAATATGCTCGAATTTTCATGTAATTGATATATGTTAATCATGTTTACCATGGCGCTTGCAGGAAATGATTATGAAGTGTGTAACATTAAAAGCTCATTTACAGGGACACTCAAAAGAATTCCTTTACATTCGAGTCAACGGGGAAAACTCGTTTGCAGTGTATTTTAATGATATTACGCCATTTCAAATGTATTGAAATTGATATAAATCCCTGAATTTCAGTACGAGATGATTACTATAGAATAGGGCGATAGCATTTATCGTTCATTTACATGGACACACAAAGGAAATCGGTTACAGTACCTTCTTTGAGTAATAACTGCTGAAAGTGCATTTTCAATTTCGGTTTGCGCTTTTAAATTTAACAAACTTTTTGCATGTTACCCGCTGTGTATAAATTCTATACCTCGTATACAGGGATGCACAAAATAATTCACGTAACCATTCTCCTTAGTAGCGGACACTGCTGAGGGGTAATTTTTAACTATGGTATGTATTTCCTAACTGAACTAAGTTTTTGCATGCATGTAGTTTATAAGATACAAATCTATATATCACAGGGCTGCTCATAGAATTTGGATAATTTTCCGACTGTAGATGAGAATTGCTGAAATTGTGTTCTCAAATGCGTGTTTCCAAGTGGTTCAATTAGACATTCTATTTCAACTTATTAAACGGTGAAGTTTTGTCTGCATGAGTTGGAACGTGTTTCCTAATGGATGCTTAACGCATGATTTATTTTTTTTTTTTTTACTTTGCTTATTAATGAAACTATCCCCTTTTTTATGTAATTTGGTGCTTTGACATAAACCGTACTTTAAATGTCGTTATTAAAACAAATGAAGTGTATTCTAATTTTTTATGTAAGTGCTTTCAGTTAAAACTTTTCAAAAACAGACTTTAAGCTACACATTCTTAAACAGCTATACGCCAGTAACCTGCATTTATTTATAATATTAATAACAATAAAAACCATATAAACATTTAAAAATCGTATAATTCATCGAAATAAAATCAAGCTTTTGTTTTAATAAGCTTTATATTTATAATACCTGGTCTAAAGTACATTAATGCAGGTAAATTTAATCATTAGTTAGTGTGACCAACTTTTTTTATAGCGGGATATTTTAAAGCTTTCATAACTTTAAAATTTATAATTTTTTAATCTTTACTGTATTTTTTTTATTATTATTATTTATCTCACAAATTTATCACCTACTTGAAATATAATAAGCGGTGAAATAAAAAACTGTCGGAACTACGGTTCTCAAATTTGAGGACAACCTCAAATTTCGAGAATGTTTGGTCGCCTTATAATTAATTTAATCACTCACAATCTTAAAACTTGTGTTTAAACATTTAAATATATATATATATATAACATTAACAACAACAAAAAAAAAAACAGGTCTAAGTTTTTATTCGTCAAGGAGGGGAGGGAGGGGGGTGGCTCTGCCTCATTGAACCCCCTATCCCGTAAATGATAATATTTAGTTATGTTTCCCTTTTACGGTTCTATGTTTAAAGGAGATCTTAAACGGGGTTACAGGGGGTCAGGGCCACCTCGACGAAAAAAAGAAAGAGCTGTTTAAATTCTCCATTTTGAGGAGAAAAAAAAACAGCCAGAAATTACTTTTGTATTTTCAATTATTTAATTGTTACATTTCTGTATTATTTTTTACATTCATTTATTTAAAAACTATTTTGCAAGGTAGGATTGATAAAACCTTTTTAGTTTAGCATCTTATTTCAAGTTTATATTCTTTATTATTTTTTTTTTTTAAGTAGCCTCTAGCTGAATTCAGGCATTTCTGTTCGGAAGCAGGGCCGAAACTAGCCCTTTTTGCACCTGGGGCAAACATGCATTTTGGCGCCCCCCCCCCCCCCTCTTCCACAAAGTATATTTACAGAGAGAATTTTACTAATTTTATAATAGACGACTTATTTTGAAATTTAAAATATGTAATCATAAAATATGTAATACTGAACTACGTAATCTACAGTGTCGGATCCAAGGGGGAGGTCCCTCTGAACATCCACAAAAATATTCTAAAGATCATTTTTAAAATGACATATTCAGTAGAGTCCCGATTATCCGAGTCCCGCCTAACCGAGTTTCCGCCTTCACCGAGTTATTTTCTTCTGATGGACTGATGGCTTCCATTATTATGAAACAGCCATTATAATTGAAATGTTAGGTGAAGATGAAAGAGCAGCCGTAAAAAGTTAGAACTCTGATTTTCTGGTCCGAATAGGGGGGGGGGGGGGAAATGGCCATAATTTTTTTTTATCAGCCCATCAGAAGAAAAGGATCCATTCCAAAGGTATAATCCTTCATTTGGCCCTTTCCTTCTGGCACCCCGGGCACATGCCCCCTCTGCTCCCCCCCCCCCCCCCCCACCTTAGTTTCGGCCCTGTTCGGAAGTCTTGCCACTCGCTGCATTTCGTTTTGACTGCGTCCCTGTTAATTACAACGAACTTCACTTTTCCGGATTGAGAGGCCCAAGATTACGAACTGCTTATGAGACCTTCCGACACGTTCTTCTCTCCTCTTCGTAGGTGGGGGATGGCACAGTGACTATCTATTCCAATGAGTAGGAAGAGCAGGTATCAAATGACACCGTCCGCCATTGTGCACTGCAGGAAGCAAGATCTCTCTACTCGACTCGAATTCATAGGAGTGCGAGGATTCTCCGAGCCACAAAAGCCATCCCGTAAAGTCAAAAAGATGCTTTTGCCAGAAAAATGTTTTCGCCGGCACACCGGAACTATTAGCAAGTTGACTTTTGTGGATGGGGGGGGGGTTTGAAGATGGTGTATGTTTGTGCTCTTCTTCGTAGCTTCCGAAATCTTCAGAGCGAAGGCAAATGTATATTTTCGGGTCCATTCTTTTCATGCTTATGTACACAAAAAATATTTACCATGTACTCACCCCTCCCTCCTTTTGTGGTCCATTAAATGAGTGGTCAAAAATGGCACTCGAAATGTGGAAAGGAAATTTAAACAACTCGTCACATTTACGTAAGGGTGATTGTTGATAAAGAAGGAAGTAACATAAATGGAGGTATAGGGGGGCGGACAATTCAGAACAGAAGTCAATAAAATTACATAATGTGGATATTGTTTGGAGAATCTGTAAGAAATTTTCATTTCCTTAAAAATTAACCCAACGTATTAATTTAATTACAACGAGGATGTATTGAAATAAAATAACTCATGCCCATTTTTTAACAGTTTTATTACTTTTTAATATGGGCGGGAGGAAAGGGACGACAGTAGAAGTGAAACAACACCAATTTTGCTTAAACTAAACACTGTTATTTATTTTAATTTCTTGACAAGAAATTAAACACTTGAAAGTCCGTTTATATTGGCTGTAAAATCGACAATTGGAAGATTTTAAAAATCTGCCGTAGATTTTTTTTTTCTTTTTTGCTCAAAAATCAAAACTGTATCCTATTTTGAAATCGATTTTGACACTTATTAAATTTGTAAAACAAAAAACATTGAATTATTACTATAATTCGACACATCCTATGTTTAAAAGTCCCTAATTAAATTATACTTGTTTTCAAATCCACATCTGCTTCTTTCTGAGACATTTTTTGAATTTGTTTTTATTTGCAAACGCATGAAATTTGCAGGTGCACTTATTAAAAAAGGATGTCAAATGTTTTTCCCATTGCGGTAAAGGCGGAAGCTTTTCAGAAGATGCTGTCAAAGTTGACGTTTTGAGCTGAATTTTCAGGCGCGACAGCGCAGGAAAGCGAAAAACTGCCATCCTGCGGCACTAATATACAATAGCTTATAACACAAGATGTATTTCGTTTATCTAAAAATGGAAAAAGCGCTCTAATAACACAGGTCTGCAACCAAAAACTGAATAAGATTTAGTGGTTGTTCCTTAAGGCTGTTCTTAACTGCTCTGCTCAACAAGCGAAAAACGTTTTGACATATTTACAAATTCATTTTTTAACGGAAAGATATAAAATTGGAAAGCCTGGCCATGGAAGCGATTTGGAATGGAACTGTTTTTTTTTCCATTTTTTGATCAGTCAATTACCTATTGAATTATAAGCGAATTCGATCACGTGACAAACCCGTTTTTCGCCCGCTCTTGAGTGCTCTTTCTCCCTTCGCGCGGAAATTCGGTTCAAAACGCCCACTTTGACATTATTTTCTGAAAGATCTATTGCATTTGCAAAAAAATGGAAAAAACAGCTCAATGACATAGTTTCTGAACAACAACACCAGCATTTTCGAACAAAAATAAATTAAAACTTATGTCAGAAAGTTGCCCTTTTCGATTTGAGAACACCCTTAAAGGTTTCTACTCACTGAAACAGGGGAAAACATTTTAAAAATTCCACCACGTCAGGTTTTCTTGCGAAACTCATGTATTTAGTTTAATTAGGCATAAAACTTCTATTTTTAACCTGAAACTGGCATCCTATTCTTGAGTAAAAAACCATGTCCAATAATGATTCTCTATATATATTAATTTCATATTTCTAAGAGTGTTACTCAAGAGAAACACAAATAAAAAATACCAGGAATTTGAAGAACGAACGAAAACAGTTACACTCAGACATAACCTTTCTACCACGATTCACACAACATTTGCTGAAATGTAAAGTGTAAGCAAGGGAGAAAGTATAATTTGAAACTTGTAGTATATAATTTTTAACATGGTTGCTTGTGATAAAATATTGATTTTTTTCATCGCAGTTGTGCTTTTCTAAAGTAAACTCCCCATGTTTTTCAACAATATTGTACGTAATGGAGGAAAATAGAGTTCATTTTTGGATTAAATTGGATAAATATAATTTTTGCCTAAAAAACATAGAATTCACCCAATATATCCCATGCAGATGAAAAAAAATTTTTTTTTTCGCAGACCCGTGTGTTTATTACTTATCACTTTAATAATCATTCCTGCAATTATCCTTTTGTATTTAATAATGGGTCAGAAAATGTGACAGAAAGTTTCGCTTTATTGTTATGACGATTTTTAACATGATAGTCCATATAATAAATATTCTACCTAAAGTAGTCACTCTACGTGCGGCCCGAGACACATCATTAATCCATATTTATAAAAAAAAAAAAAAAATTGAGAAATGCATGAAAGGTATTTAAAATATTCATTATTATTTTATATATTTTTAGGGGAAGGCAAAATCTGTGCGGTTATTTATAATTTAAAACTACATTATTTGCTTAGTGTAAAGGTCCTTTTTGCGTTACAGGGGTGCATATATTTTTTTATCAATCAAACATTATTTTAAACTAGTAATACATTTTTAACTATATATTTTCACATCTTAAAAATATATAAAGCCTTTGCATTGAGCAAAAGTCGGATTTATTAAAGAAAATCTGATTTTTTGTTTTTTTTAATTTTCACAATTTGAAAATTTTGTATTATTATATTATCTCGTCTTATACGTATTATATAGCTGATGCTAATTATTTTAATATATTGTTTTGTTATTGTGTTTCTAATTTAACAAATTTTTCTTACACTTTCCAACATTAGTTAAAAAGTGTTTAGGAATTCGGTTTGTCTGTCTGCCGCCGGTCATCTGTCTGTCCGTGCATCTAACTTGCATAAATATACTCCGATTGACATGTAATTGATATACGTTTCGATATTGAAAATGAAGTGCGTAGCAGTGATAGTTTATTTACAGGAGCATTCAAAAGTATTTCGTGACATTATGATCTATGGTGAAAAACAATTTTCTGTGTATTTTAATAGTGTTACACAATTTTAAACGTGATGAAATTTTTATACATTATTGATGTGCACAAGAAGATGTTTACTATAGAATATGTTGTATGTAGCATTTACTGTATTCGTACAGGGGAACTCAAAAGTATTCCGTTATATTACGTCTAAGAAGAAAAATCGTTTGCGGCGTATTTTAATGCTGTTACTCTGTTACAAGTATAATGAAATTGATATGAATTTCTGCGGTGTACTAAAACATGTTTCCTGTAGAATGCATGTAAAGCATTTATCATTTATTTACAGGGTCACACAAAAGAATTCGGTTATATAAAGGTCTGTTCGCAGAACTGCTGAAAAACTGTTCGCAGAGTATTTTAATTATGTTGAACTATTTCAAATAGGATGAAATTGATATAGATTACTGAAGTTTACTACAAGATGCTTGCAATAGAATAGGATGCGCATCGCATTTATCGTTCATTTACAGCGACACATGAAAGATTTCGGATACAATACTGCAGCCAAAGATTGTCTATCAGGGATGATTGCTGAAAGTGTGTTTTCGGTTATGGTATGAGTTTTAAGTTTAACTAAATTTTAGCAAACTATGTTGTGTGTATAAATTCTATAGACCATATACAGAGCTACACAAAAGAAGTTGTAAGCATTACTGAGAATGACAGTGAATTGCTTAAATGTGATTTTTAATTTGAGTTAGGCATTTTAAAGCTCAACTACATTTAGTACAATAAGAGATGTCTCTAGCATATAAATAAAATCATGTACAGGGCTATGCAAAAAACTGGATACATGGTCGCCTATGCATAGTAATGCCTGAATTAAGTGTTTTTGTCTGAATTAAGTTACATCTTAATGTGAGCAGTGTATAAAAATTTATGTGTAATATACAGGGCTGTAAAAAAGAAATCAAGTACATTTCCATTTATTGGTAGAAAGTGCAAAAGATGAATTTTCAATTGTGCTATGCGCTTTCTAACTAAACTAAGTTTTAGCATACTATGTAGAATGCGTACAAATCCACAAATCACATGCGGATATGCAGAAAAGAATGTAGTACGTTTCCTGCTATGTGCAGTAATTATTGAAATGTGGATTTCAAATGTGTTATGCGTTTTCTAAAATGTTTACTTAGGTACCTTCTTTACCTTATTAATCGTCGAAGTTTTGTTAAAGTATTTTAGAAGTGTTGGAAAGTGTTTCATAGTCTATGCTTGATGTATCACTTTTCTTTCTTCGTTCTAAATTATTATATAACTATAATGTTGCCAGGTCCAGTGTCACAAAATGCGGGACAGTGACTTCTAAACCGGGACTTAAAAATACAATAAATCCTATGAAAATGCAATACCTGCCTATAACAGAATCATGTATTAAATGTAAACATTTCATTGTCCCTACCGTAGGAATATCATACAATTATACAGGCTAAAACAAAAGCCTGTTTAAAACGGAATTTTTCTTTTTTCCTTGCAATTCCGTCTTAGAAGATTTTATTATATTAAAAAAAACTCAACAATCTTATATAATAAAACGTATGAAAGCGGAATCGCTAGCAGGGGCGCCATTTCAGGGGGGCTGGGGGGGGCAATCGCCCCCCCCCAAGGAATTTGATATTTCAGAAAATTTATCAACCATCAAATGTAGGGATGCACCGAATAGTGATTTTGGCTGAATACCGAATGCCGAATATTTGGCCTGCAGGTAAACCGAATACCGAATATTCGGCCAACCGAATAGTAACTGTTAGGCTGAATACCGAATATTAGGCCAGCCGAATAGCATCTATTCGGCTGAATACCGAATATTCGGCTGGCCAAATACTTTTATATCTCAGTGTTTAACGTTAAAAAGTTAAATTTTAAACAATTTTTTATAATATTTAGCACAGATACTTCCATTTTGATAAACAAGACTATTTTTATAAGTAAATTTTGTACTAAAAAAAGTATGTTGAGTTATTATTTAAGAAGAGGATGGTTTAAAAAAATTTTAATAACAAAATTTAAATTCCATGACTTCAATTAATTCAAACAAATGAAAAGAATGCTCTCATGTTGAACAAGAAGCAACATATCATTCCACTTCTTTCATCAAAAATGAAAGGTGTACAAGCCGTAGCAGAATTTTCGCTTATAACTGTATAAAAATGAAGATATTTTAGCGAAATTTGCATCACATTAATTTGCTTGTACAGAATGTGATGATATCCTTGAAAGAGACTGAATTTTGGCCAGTGGTACAGTATAAGTATTGTTAGATGCATTCTTAATAAAATAATGTCTAGCTTAGTGGTGTTTAGATATGAATGGTTGCTATTTCCAGCACTTCTTGTCATGTTATCATATTTCACAGAAATTAAAGTAACTCTGTTGACAATATAGTTACAATACCGTCATTATTGTTAAAGTAACAAAAGAAAATTAAAGTTTGAGTTGGGGATACACTGTATTTCTGACTGAATAAGTGAATTGGGATCCCGATTTACTGGACAAAAAAATTGTCTGTGTTTTGATGCTTATTATTACCCCATAAATTTTCTTCCGATTTGTTTAGAAACACCCTGTCTGCGAAAAAGCAAGAAACGGATTATTTACCAGATTACCAGGATTATAACTCAGTAACTTGCATTTGCACATTTATTAATTCCCATGAACAAATGATATGTCATTAATGGTTAATTTTTTAAGCGACATTTTTAAAACAACAAATAAATAACATAAAATCATTCTCTTTTATTTAAAGATTCTAATTACTCTGAATATCTTTATTAACTGACCGTTAAAAGTAGAAGATGTATAACGTTTTAAAAAATATTTTAAAGAGGTTTTTTAAGTATTCGGCAAACCGAATAGTTTGATATTCGGCCTCACCGAATATTCAGTAGTATGGCCGAATAGCGAATAAATACCGAATATTCGGTGCATCCCTAATCAAATGTCAGACTCAAACAAATATTAGAAAATTGCTCAAACTCTAAAATAACTCATCGGATTTTATTGCAATAAAAACATATGCATTAAATAAATGCTTATGCATAGAAATTAATAATTATCAAAAAAATTTCCTAAAGCCTTACTATTCGAACTCTCTGAACGTGAGACATATACCTTTAATGAGTACTTTGGTTAATTTTAAAAATGCATGTGAGATTTTTTTTTATCAGTTGCTTCTCAGCTGTGTGCAAATTGATCTTGGGAAAACTCGTCAAAATCATTGACGAGTTTTTCTAATCACAATGATTTTCTTCTAGCCAATTCTCGAATAAGCACAAAGAAAATAATAACATTTAAATCCCACTGATGACTGAGTGGGATGACTGTCTGACTTTTTCTAATGCATTTTAAATAATTTTAAATTATATATGCACATTAAAGTAATTCTTGTGCATTTATTTGTGCTTTTTATATGAATATTAATTAAAAATTTTACCTTTTCTGTAGAAAAATGAAGATATATACTTAGTATTCATTAATGTTCAAATATGTAATTTTTTTATCGGAAAAATATTCATAATTTCTTTGAAAAATCGGATTAACATGAAACTATCTCATAATAGGGAAAACACAATCCGAAAAAATTTACGCTTTACCTTCACTTGCAGAAAATCACCAACGAAAATTTTTTTATACTTACAGATCACAAAATTTGCAAATTTCGTGACCTATTCATGACGTTCGTTGGCTGATTATCTCATGACTGATTGAATTTCATGATTTTTTTTTCGCCATCATTTGACAAAATTTGCGATTTTTTCCGCGATCGATTTACGGAATTCACGATTTTTTTCTGAAAGCGTTATACGAAATGGATTTTTTTTTTTTTTTTTTCGCGCGAGCACTTGCCGAAATTCACAACATTTTTCTGCAACTAACTGACGAAATTTGATATTTGTTTTCGTGATTTTTTTGAAAAAATTCACGACTCCTTATCACTAACATTTATTGAAATTCGTGATTTTGTTTCTGCCACCGACTAATAATATTTGTGATTTGTTTGCGCGAGAGTTAGACAAAACTTTGGACCTTATTACGCGATCGTTTGACGAATTTAACCTCGATTTTATTGAGCGATTGTTAAACTAAATTTTCGTGTTTTTTGTTTTTTTGCGCAATCTTTTGACGAAATTCGCAATTTTTTTGGCAATCCTTTTACGAAATTCAATATTTCTGTTTGTGCAATCATTTGACGAAATCTGTATTCCTTTTGGCGATCTCTGATGAAATTAGCGATATATTCCATGGTTGTTTGAAGGAATTAGCGATTATTTTGAGACTTTTTTTTTTCAAAATTTTCAAGATGCGCGATTTCTTTCTGCGATCCATTGACGAATTGATTTTGCGGATTTTGAAAGAAAGAAAAATCTCAGACCTTTCACGAAAAAAAAAAAAAAAATTGTGGAATAATCACATGCTTGTGAAAGAAGTCATGAAGACAAAATCACGTAGAGCATGTTTTATTGTGCGGTATTTTTTTTTCGGTGTGATTTGTGCAGTTCTGCAAGTTGTGCAATTTTCCACGTTCCCTGTTCCTCAAAGAAAAATTTTTCTTGTCCTTCGTCAGGAAACTCATGAAATGGCGCCCTGTAACTAAAAGTTCGAAAGGGACTAGAAAAAAGCTCCATTTAAATAGGTTTCTGTCTTAGCAAGTATAATTGTATGATGTTTTTTCAACGAAATTTGATTTTTCCCCTTCTAGAAAGAAATCTGTTATAAACAGGTTTCGTTTTCACAAGTTCTATTCTAATACATCTCTTTTCAGAGCTATACTATAGAGCGGATGGTTTAACAGTCAGTGAGGATACCTGTAAAAATGAAACCTGTCTAAAAAGAAAAAAAAACATGTCCAATTTATTAAAATTTTATCTTCTAAAACGGAAACCTGTCTAAAACGAATTCTGAGTTTCCGTATTCGAAGTTTTTACTGTTATTGTAAGCATAAGTCAGTAAACGTTTCTCCTATGGGGGGGGGGTAGACGCCCCCTGGATCCTAACTTTAGCTATATAGCATCCCTCAAAAAATGCTTGCCCCCCCCCCCCCCCAAGAAAATTCTGAAATGGCGCCCCTGATCGCTAGAGATTGATACAAAATTCCAATTTAGAAAATATACCTGTATTGTATTCCTATCGTAGAGTGAGTGAAATTTTTACTTTGAAAACAGAATTCCGTAATAAACAAGTTCCGTTAAAACAGTGTTTTCTGAACAAAGTACAATAAAACTTGAAAAACAAAATATGTAAGAAACGCAATTGAAGGGACTATAATTTTTTTCTGTTATAGACAGGTTCTGTCTTCACAGTTTTTACTGTATGAAGTTCCACTCGATTCGAACTAACGAATAACATGGTACTAAAAGAAATATAAAAGAATTTGTGTATCATGAAAAATTCAGACTTTTGGCGTCCCGCTAAGTGGTGACGTGGGACAGGTCTTGGTGTCCCTGAAACTCGGGACACTGGCAACACTAGTTGCGGCCCACCTAACGAAGCAAACTTGTAAATGAAGAGAAAAAAAATTCAGTGTGACTGACTTAGAGGAAGGAGTTAGATACTGAAAGAGAGGGAGTGTGGGACATGTACCACGTACCATTTCTTTCTTTTGTGTTTTCGAACAGCTACCAAATATTTAATTTCATCGTTATACATTTTTTTTGTAATATTTCTTTTTTAATAAATTTCATAATTAATTTCAAAAAAGAATTCACTACTTATTTTTGATCTATGAAATAATATATTTCAACAACAAATATTTTTATTCTTTCAGCTAAAAATTTTGTAAAACACGTCGTAATAAATAAAGCAAAATCATACTTTCATTTAGCTTAGATCTGTGAAAGTATAACATTCGTCAACATATAAAATTCCTCATATTTTTCTCTGCTTTAGAATTATGTCTCACTTGTTCCACTTTTTCCGCACTTGAACGAAGAATGAGACAATTTTTAAATGGTTTGGAAATTAAAAATTTTAAATATTTTCTATTATATTTTATTTTTAGTTCCAGATACCACTAAATAGTATTGTATCAGAATTGTATTGAAAAATTAGAAGAAAATATTGAGTAAGAAATTTTTTTTGAACATTGATCCATTCCTGCCTCTTCTCTTCTATGTGCGTGTGAGGGGAGAGGGGGGGGGGGTTGCGTGTAAAAATCACATGATATGGTATTTACAATGGTAGTAACAACATAATAACAACTTAGATCCTCTAAGAAGAACGTGATAGCTTCAAAAGTAAAGACAATCTATAAAAAGTAAATTAAATATTTTTTACTGTTAATATCTTAATTTTTATTAATATACAGGGTGCAATATGTTATCTATCGCCGACCTTTAATTTCTCAACTGTTGGTGGCAGACATATAGTTCCGATTGCAAAAACGTTTCAAATGAAGTAAATATTCATACTGTGGCATTATTTAAAGTAAAAAATCAATTTTATAAAAATTACGAAATCTAAATTTTTATACGGTCCCCAGTCCCTATAGTCATATTTAGTAAAAGTTTACAGATATCATAACGGATATAACACAAAAAGTTTGACATCTGTACTACAAAAATTGGCACAGTTATTAAATTTCAAATTTTGAGATTTTTGCACATGATTTCGTCTTTTATTGAGGGATCAGTTAAAAGATGAATTAAAGTAATTCGAGATCAAAAGCAGGGTGCTATGTCCTGTTTACGGCAAAACCACCTTTAGCCAATATAGCCAAATCGGGGTATCACCAAAGAGGTTTACTTCATGTAAAAATTTGAACTGACTTTTAGGGGTCGTATACAAAGCGAAGAATGAAATATTGAAATTAAACAGAAAAATAAATATCAATTTATTATAACATCAGAAAACGGTCTCAAGGATGATGCGCTGCTTCAGAAAAATCATAGAAGTAGTCTCTGTCACATAGACTTATGCCTTGATGTAATCCCAGAGGTAGAAGTCCATGGGAGTCATGTCCGGTGAACGTGGTGGCCACTCTACCGGACCACCACATCCAAGGGTGTGTTGACCGAATTCGGTCATGTACATACCGTGTTTTGTAGCAAAGCAGGTAACGACCGCCCGTTAATGTCCCATCGTAGAAGATGGGTCCAACAATCTAGGTTCCCCATATACCGTACCACACGTGTCGTACTGTCCGGGCGATGTGGAGGTTTCCAGGTCGCATCGTCCTTTTGATTGTCGCACAGTTTGCACACCTGCTATGCTCTTAACGTGTCCAGGACTCAGTACTGTCACGCATTCAATTGCGCATTGCCACCAATGGAGAACACTTTGATCAGCATCTCTAGTAGATTCCGGCGTTTTATGTATTCATTTTTTATACTAGACCGTTTCATGATATTATAATAAATTGATATTTATTTTTCTATGTTTAATTTCAATATTTAATTCTTCGCTTTCTATACGACCCTTAAAAGTCAGCTCAAATTTTTAGATGAAATAACACTCTTTGGTGATACCCCGATTTAGCGATATCGGCTAAAGATAGTTTTTCCGCAAAAAGGACATAGCACCCTGATTTTGATCTCGAATTACTTTAATTCAGCTTAACTGATCCCTCAATGAAAGACAAAATCATGCGCAAAAATCTCAAATTTTGAAATTTAATAACTGTGTCAATCTTTGTAGTACAGATGTTAAACTTTTTGTGTTATATCTGTTATGATATGTGTAAACTTTTACTAAATATAACTATAGGGACTGGGGGACCGTATAAAAAGTTAGATTTCGTAATTTTAATAAAATTGATATTTTACTTTAAATAATGCCACAACATGAATAGTTACCTCATTTGAAACGTTTTTGTAATTGGAACTATATGTCTACGACCAACGGTTGCGAAATTAAAGGTCGGCGACAGATAACATATTGCACCCTGTATAACTGTTTAAGACTGTTCTCAAATCTAAAAGGGCAACTTTCTGACATAAGTTTTAATTTATTTTTGTTCGAAAATGCATGAAACGAGCTGGTGTTGTTGTTCAGAAACTATGTCATCGAGCTTTTTTTTCCATTTTTTTGAAAACACAATAGATCTTTCAGAAAATCGTGTCAAAGTGGACGTTTTGAACCGAATTTCCGCGCGAAAGTAGAAAAATCACTCAAGAGCGGACGAAAAACGTTTTGGCACGTGATCGAAATCACTTATAACTCAATGGGCAATTGATTAATCAAAAAATGGAAAAAAACAGTTCAATTCCAAATCGCTTCCGTCGCCAGGCTTTCTAATTTTATATCTTTCCGTTAAAAAATGAATTTGTAAATGTGTCAGAACGTTTTGCGCTTCTTGAGCAGAACAGTTAAGAACAGCCTTAACATATATCATAAAATGCATCTTCTTTCTATTATATTAAAACCTGACTGTCTGTTTGCATTTCACAATTGCTTCTTCTAGAATATGGTACGCAGCGCGATGAAATAAACATCCGAGGATGTCATATAAGCTCTCAAAATTTGAAAATATGGATTAGTTTCCGATATATTAATTTTTGTGCAACTTTTAACGAACTTTCTCTAAAGATGGCAATTAAATAACTCCATTTTTGTAAAAATAAAAGGAAAGACAAAGGGAAATAATTAGATGTTGTATGCTATCCGAAAAGGCAAACAAATATCTTTATTTTTGTTTTGTTTAAATAAATCTATTTTATGCAGTTTTCTGTTTTATTAATCTACCCGACTGAAAGGAAGGGTTATGTGTTTCACGCGTATCTGTGTAAGTGGATTTCTTTATACTCTCGAAAAATCCCAACGGCTGGATGGATTTTAATGAATGAGGTCTCTATCAATTCGTCTGAACGGCCCGATGGTTATAAGCTAGGTTTTTATTTATATTAAAATTAGGTTATATTAAAATTTATGCACCCTATTGAGTTGCATATCATTGGATAGGTCTTTCAAAATGAAGACGATGTTTCATTGACTATTTTACAGTCAGAAGCTCCTTTAAAATATTACACAACCTGGAAGTTGTGTATGTATTGTGGATCTCTAGCTTTACTGCAACTCTAACCATCATAGACATCTATAGACCTCATCAAAACAGTGTTTATAGATAGGAACTAACAATTAAACACAACTTAAAAGTCATCAATACAAGTAAATGAAAAAATTAGGTAAGTAATATGAACAAGTAATATAAAAAAATATTTTAAGTCAATTCCTACTTAGGTCAATAAGAGATTTTTTTTTCTCCCATTCTTCTTTCTCCTTGAGGGTGCTTAAAATGCCTTGATAAAGAAGAGGGTTCTCTCGGTCTTAAAACACCTTGATCAAGAAGAGGGCTCTCTCGATTATTGAAAATTAATTAATTAAATTTAATTAATGAATTAATATTTGAAAAAATACTGGATTAACATCAAGTGCCATCCACTACAAGTTTAAAAAAATTTATTTGAGCTTGATTGGATGAATAATAAGTATTTTATTAACGATTGAAAATTTGAACATGATATTATATAGCGAGAGTGTGAGCTAATAGCAGGAATTGAAAAAAAAAATGGTTTCCCATTGATGAGAAATAATTAATTAGTTCGCTTTTTACGCAGTTGGGTTTTTTGATTTTTTAAATTTAATTGTTTATTAGTTTACATTTTCTTAAAAAACATAATGTAAAAAATATTAGCAGGATTTACTTCTACATTTTCTACAATTATTTTTGAAAAGCTGAAGTATTTAACATTATTTATTCGTGTGAAATAACATTTTTCAAATTTGTTTAAAATATAAATGAATGGACTGTGATAGAATGTGTTATTAATAAGCATGGAGTCGGAACATACGTACCACGGCATATGCTCCGAATAAAAGTTTTTTTCTAAAACCATAGCAACCCACTCTACATAATTTGAAACGCCTCTGGACAAATTCACATAGATGATTTAGACAAGTAACAAACATTAACTTGGATATAATGACAATCTCTCTAAATTGTTCCAGAATCCTCTCGACCAATGGAATTTCATTACCAGTATGTCGCTATCGTCTTATAAAGGAATTCTGCGATAATTTCATGAAAATCATTTAATTTGCAAAATGTAGTTTTCGTAATTTTCAGCTCATTTTTATTGTAAACATGATTTCTTTGCTTATGATAAAAAAAAAATAATAATAAAATTAATAGTATAAATCTTATCTAAATGAGCAATTAAACTAGATTTCTTTTTTCTAAAAAAAAATCAAAAGATCATATGCCATGCAAATGCAATGCATCGGGATGCCACGCCAGCTACTGTTTTTTTTTATGTAAAAGTTTAAGGCGGTTATCAAATCCCCAGCTCAAAAAGCGAAACTTTCTGACGCATTTTGTGACTCATTTTTAAACGTAAAGGCATAAAATTGGTACGCCTGACCCTTGAAGCTATTTGGAGTCGAAATGGATTTTCCATTTTTTAAAAAATAAATAAATTAGTTATTGAGTTATAAAAGATTTTGATCACGTGAAGACGAAATTTTCTCCTTTCTCGTTGTATTGTGTCCGGAAACTCGGTTCAAAATGTCCAATTGACAGTATTTTCTGAAAGATCTTCCACCTTTACCAAGAAATGGAAAACGTCTTTCGACTGATAATCTTTGAATAACAACACTTGAAAAATTCATACGTTTCCGAACAAAAATGAATTTAAAAATGTGTCAGAAAGTAGTCCCTTTGAATTTGAGGAAATTAAGGAAATTTAAGGAAATTTTGTTTGAGGTTTTAAGGATTTAACCTTAAAGCCTCAACCTTTATTGAGGCTTTAAGGAAATTTAACCTTAAATTTCTTAAATAAACGATTAAAAACCGGAGGGAAAGAAGGGTTCAGTAGAAACTGATGCTCTTTTTATTTTATTTTTTATTTCTCCTCCTTTCAACTGACAATAAAATCGGTGTTCCGAATTGCAATAGAGTCGTAACATTCTCATACGTTTGCAATGGGAAAAAGACTAGTCTTCCTTTCGGAAACCACAGGGCGTCCACAGCTGTAGAACAAACATAACACATCTAAAAAAAGCGCAAAAACGATCTCGTGCTAACTAACAGATATATGTAATTTCTTGTTCATTTTATTTTCATCTTAAGATTTTTGCTTGTGGAAACTCTTCTGTTCTATGTTCCCGCATATTGATCTATTTAACATTTAATTATTTTAATTATGATAAAAAAATCGGTAAATTGACGTACAGTTTTCAAACAAAATGCATTTTATAAAACAATTTTGTCCCTATTTGACAGTGTAAAAATTAAAATTGTTTAATAAAATTAAAATTGTTTAAAATACATTTAGAGGATAAAAAAAAAAAAAAAAAAAATGCAGTAAAAGCGAAAATTCATTGGTAGGTGTTGCCACCGTCAATATGACGTCGGCGTTACTCACAACTTGTTTTTGCTTTATCTAGATACTTACTGGCTATACATACTATATTATGATGGACGTTATCATACATTAAGGTATCAGTAGACAGAGAATGGCAGTTCTGCCACATAAGCAGGAGCAAGAAGGCTCCCGCGTGCTGAATACCATACTAGAGTAGGATGTAGGATATAGTGACTCTTGCTTGTTGAGATGGTGACTTCTGCATGTTGAGATGGTATGTTAGAGTAGGAGGATAAAATTAAAGTGGTGGGTGGGGTTGATTTCCGCTCGGAAGCGTACTATAACAAGAAGGTAATTTTTAGTAGACGAGTAGTTGACGAGAGAGGATCACAAACCTACTGCCCCTCCCTCCCCCTCCCCCTGAAAAATTAGATTTTTTTTTTCGTTTGAAAGAGAAAATTTTTACGTGTTGTAACATATTTAATTTTTCGTTTGTTTTGAACTTTGTCAAAAATAGTAGGTTAGTTTTGATGAGATTAAACTGCAATTGTATTATTAGATGAGGGTTATTTTTTTAATTTAATTTGTATTCTTAATGAAAGTTTTAATGAACAACTATATTTTTGGAAAAACTTTAGAGAATTTTCGAAAAAAGAAGAAATGTTATGCTTTGCAATAATGAAAAAACAGTAAAAAAAATTAGTAGCCTCACCTAGTTTTAAGTCATTTGATAAAGACCTGGTTGCAGTGGAAAGGATTAAACACACTTTAATTTTGTATCGTCCTGTATAAGTTGGGTTTGTCATATTAGAACTGTTTTCCTTACGGGTTTCGAACCCTCCAAACTTCCCATTATTCGAATTTCTCCAAACAAAATCTAGATGAAAACTTGAAAATTTTCATTTAGAACTGGAAATTGGTGATTATTATTATCCCCTTGCTGCAAGTTCATACATCTCTTAACCTAATTGCCTGGTTTCGAACCTCCAATCTTCCCCTTATTAGATTATTTCTATAACCATTGAGCTGGGCGGACCCCACTGCTTTTTCCCTTGAATTTGCTTTCTTTCAGTTTTGTATCGACTTCTTTTTAAAAATCAGTGAGTTAATGATTTTACGTTAGAAGAAATTTTAACAAAGTGTTGCCATTGAATTTAGAAAAAATCAGAAATAAAAATTATACATATATATTTTAAATAGCATGTACTTCGAGAAATTATTTAAATTTCAGATGAATAGGTTTTGGTTTTGCTAACATTTATTCACTTTAGCATCTATTTCAACATTGGGGAAACTATTAACATAGTCTTGCCACTGTATTATGTACTGAACGAAATTAAAGGTTGTTGCCATTGAATTTAGAAAAATAAATATTAAGTTTTTGTATATTATGTACTTCGAGAAATTAATTAAATTTCTTAGATTTAATAATACCTACTTCAACTTCGGGAAAGTATTATAATTTTAACGAAAAAAGATAATTTATAAACTGGATTTTAGGAAAGTAATGAAATTTCAGAGTAATGATATTTTTTAAATCAGGATTTTCTGGAGCAGTTAATGAATTTTTTATTATCCCTCACCAAGAACCTTTCTTTTTTACTTATACTGTAACAAAATTTGAAGATTTTAGTTTAAAAATAATCACCTTTGGATGGACTCGGAGTCAAACGCGTTATCAAATTACACCACAAACACATTAAAATGTTACATAAATAAACCAAAACAGGTTATTCCTCAGCTTTTTATTTAAAAACTAGTCAGTTCTTCAATTTTCAAAGATTTGTGAACATATCTTGATTTAAATGTAGTTGGATTTCATTTCATGTCATTATTCTGTTTTCTACTGTTTTGATTACACGTGCTATATTTTTTGTCATCGCAAAGTTTAAAGAGTCCCCCCCCCCCCTCCTTTTAAAATGAATATGGATGTTATTAATGATGCACAATCGACTATTGTCGACAATTCAGATAAGAAGAGTGAACAGGAGATAAAAGATGTGTCCGTTTCGATTAGTAAAAGTATACCTGCTTCATCAGAACAGTTAAAATTGCCTTTTATTTGTGGAAAATGTAAAGCAGAATTTTACGAGAAACACGAGTTTTTAAAACATATGAACATTCATTTAGAAAAAAAAAACTTTTTATGTGCGACGTACGTGGGATGTTGTGTTTTCAAAAGAGTTATTTAATGGAACATATGATAATTCATCGCATGGCATCTACCATGTACCAATGTGAAACATGTGGTAAATCTTTATCAAGAAAGAGTGTGTTAATCAGACACACAAAGTTTCATTTAGAAAAAAAGCCTTTGAATTGTGACAAGTGTAAGAAAACATTTGTTCAACAATGTGATTTACTAAAGCATTTGCTAATTCGCATTAAAGACGGAAATTTTCATAAATGTGAATAATGTGAAGAAACGTTTTCGAGAAAGATGGACTTAAGGAATCATCATAAAATCCATATCATTCCGAAGAAAAGTGAGCTTTCTAAGCAATTCAAAGGTGATGATTTTGATGAAGTTTTTTCTGATAAATTCGACTTAGCTGAACACAGAAAAATTCATCTTTCACCCGCCCAATTTAAATTGGAACAACGTAATGGATTTATTAGCAATTAGAAGAATTAACAATTCAATTAAGAACTTTGCAAAATGAAATATCTTCTTCAAATATCGAATTTTCACTGATTTGAAATAGACATATGTAATTCAAACGAGAACTGTTCAACATTACTCCCAAACAAGGATTTAGATGCAGCAGAACCCGACGACCCCAATATTCACTCAAAATGATGACGACACAACTTCTACTCAGAGTTTTTTGGACACTATTTTTAATGACCTAGATTTTAAAAATTTGGAATCCTTCATTTCCTCAAGTACCTCAATTTCATCATCACAAGAACCAACAAATGCTGTTTTGAATACAGTACAAGGTCCCCTCATGAAAGACATTCCCAAAAGCAAACCTCGCAATTTTAATGTGATTGAAATCAAGTTGAGTGATTGTGTTTATTTAATTATAAAACATCACTTCAAATAATTTTATGTGTATATCGGGGAGTTTAAACGCAATGTGATTACTAATGAAGAAATAATGACGAAAAATAGACTTTTGATGGACATTAATACTTGGTATGAATTTCAATTGAAACTTTTTGCTTTTAATTTGAAATATAAATCCTCATCATTTATTGCGAATAATACTGTGTTGGTAAGGAATCACAATAATAGCACTAAGCGAATTAAAAACTTGAAGAATTTTTCACATTTTGACCTAAACGATTGCCAGTTAGAAAATTTGAAAGATAAAGTTCATCCTTTTAACAAGAAGCTTTTGCAACACATGTATGCAAATTATCTACCACGCTTAATTAAGCAAAAGTGTACACTAGGTGACGTAATCAACGAAAATGAATCTGCTTTATTTTCAAAACTCATCATTTGTATTGAGAGCAATTTACTGACTATTTTAAACCAAATTTACCAGTGCGTAGGATATATTTCCGGTCATGAAAATCATAGCTTTCATACATGTTTCACATTTAATAATCGCGAAAAGTTTAATCAACTGACATGGTATTAATGTTAGTGAATTTCGAATATGTTGTTTCTATGTTTTTAAACGGAGCTGGATATTTTAGTAAAAACTTTTTATGGAACATCAATGTAGAAACTATACGAAATGTATAGTTTAAATAATAAATTTTGTTGTTGTTTGTTAATCGTATTTGTTTATTCATTTAGTCTATCTTTTAATTATAACAAACTATAATGGAAAAAGGAAATTAACAATTACCTAATCGAAATATATATGTACAAATATTTATTTTTTAATTTAAAATGAATTCCAAGTTATTAATTTTTTTAATAATGAAAATAAAAGTTTTCTACTTTTGCAATTTAATAAAGTTATTTTTTAAAATGTTTGCAAGTTAAAAAAATATTTTTTTGAAATATATTTTTCGAGTTTCACAATTTTAGAAAAAACAGTTTTCACTTCAAGTTAAAAATATATTTTGAAATAAATTTTTTCAATTCAAGCTAAAATTAAATTTTAAATTTTACAATTACAGAAATAAAAAAGTTTTAAATTAATTAATTTTTTTTAAATTAAACTATTCATTGTAGAAATTTTTTATTCATGCTTTCATGTTTGCATACTACATGTAGATATGTAGTACATACTATATTTTATGTAAGAACAATTATTTTATTAGTTCAAAATTATTTACAAGTTAGAAAAATATACTATGTTTTCACAGTATATACTATGTTTTATGTAAGAACAAATATTTTATTAGTTTAATTATATTTACAAATTAGAAAAAATTTACTAGTTTTCAATTTAAAATAAGTTTTTTAAAAATTACAAAAATATTTTTTTAGTTTTAATAAATCATAAAAAATGTTTAAAGTTTTTATTTTATTTTATTTTATTTTTACGTTTTACAATTTAAGAAATAAAATTATAAAAGTTTTTAAAAATTTTCATTAGTTAAAATTTATATAATATAATATATAATATAATCATGATATATAATGTAATAATATAATACATAATCAACCTTAGATTATATAAGTGATGAAATATTCTTTTTCGCTTTCATAAGAAAATTATTTCTATAAAATAATAGTCAGTTAAATAAAAATCCTTAATAAGAATTTCGATTACATCATCTAATTAAAAATAACAATGCAAAATAAAAGATCTTTCAAGTAAACATACTAAAAGATGATGATTTTATTTATTTATTTATTTTTCTAATAAAAGTTTGCAGATATAAAAAGGTAGGTTTTGAAATTAGTTTAGCTCTTTCCAATATCAAACATATAAAGAAAATGTATATAGTTTCTTTTTTAATATGGAGGAATATAGAGAGTAAAACTTAATGAACCAACACATCTGAAGACTGAGTTGGAAATGGCAAACATGCTATCGGTTTTATCAGATGTTTAAGGAAGTCACGGGATGATATAAACATCCTGCTTGTTATCTGCAGTAAGCATTTCATCTCTAGGAGCGAGCCATGACAAGCTCCGTTTTAAGTCGATGCTACTTGTAAGTAGATATTATTCTATTACTTGAATATAAATAAATTTGTATTAAAAATGTAAATGTAAAAATTAGAGTTTGAAGTAATAAGGTAGTTAAAGGGAAACAAAAGTTTCACTAAAAAATTATTTTATAACTTATAATTAATTTTAGACTAGAAAAATGATTATTCTTAAATCGACCATAGCATACAATTAGTCATATATGATACACATTATGTCTACCATATATATATAAAATCCTAATGAAACGAATTTATGAAACGTCTGAAATTAAACGAATTTATGAAACGATTCTATGGAACGACTGATTAAGCAACTGAGCATGTTTCAAGGCGATTTCTCCTAAAATATGGAATACTTTGCGATGAAATTAACACCAAAAATCCATATCGATCCGCAGATCTCAAAACTGGTATTAGAATTTTTTAATTCGAATTAGTTTTCGAAATATTAACTTTTTTCTTATTTTAAATACTTTTTCTAAAGGCGGCAACTCAAATTTTAAACACAACAGATATTTTTTTTTCATATTTTAGAAAAGGTTATTATTTAAAACTAATTTAGCGACCAGTTTGGCCTCCCTTAAATGTATGCTAAGAACAATGCTTTGTCTTCTTTTTTTTTTTTTTTTTTTGTATTTCATTATCATTTTATTTAATACAAAACTTTCATTTAAAACTGAAACATTTAAAATTAATGGCTTTCACTTCTTTCTTTTTTTAAACGAAACGAAACGAAAAATATTAGGCGCAGATGATATATACGCACCGGGGTACCTAATTGGCGCCAAAAGGGCGTTCTTTTGCCTGACATGGTAACCCGGCTATTGCTTCTTATTTATTAATAAATGTTTATTTACATTTATTTTATTTTCATTAAAAAAAATGTTATACATTGTTTTGTTCTATAGTTATTAATTAATTTTTTTATTTATTGTTATTTCATTTTTAAAATAATAGAAAATAATTTAAAAATACATATGTAACTGGTATTCGAAAACGAGGTTTTCGCCAAATTGTCGTAAAAAATCTCGCCAAACCCGGTGCGTATATGACATCTGTGTTAAATATTAAATAATGCGACAAATCATGACATTTAATTACAAATTCAAAGCAAATGACCAATATCGTCAAATTATATAAATCGCCAAACCACTCGGCAAATTATGCAAGTTGACGTAATTTTTATTTTATAACGAATTATTATAACGAAAGAACAAATAAATTAGTATAAAAATACAAATACAAATGAAGCGTCGAAATAAAAATCACTTGATGGCGTAAACACGTGTAACTTCTTTACAGTCAAGTGAATGTGACATTTACGATCAACCATTATTGGCATATCTTATAGTCTGGCGATAGATTTTTGGTCGATGGGATAACCAAGTAGTACCGTTTTAATTTACCACTCGAAAAATAAAAAAAAGGCTAACTGGCAAGTTAAAAAAAAAAAAAAAAAAAAAAAAAAAAGCTATTGGCGAGATTTGAACCCGGCTAACATAAAAGTACCAAGAATTCTTTGCGATCATGGCAACTTTTATGTAGTTTTATTCGAAAAAATAACTTTGATTCTTTAATCAAAATGGAAACCTCTCTTATGAAAAGCGAAGGAACTGTTGATGGTAGTCACATGACTTAGGCTATTCTTATGGAGAGTGTTTTCAATTCTAAAAACAGCGCAAAGAATAATATTTCCTAACGATTAAAAATTTATTTACACATAACTATTAAAAACAGAAAAAAAATCTTTAAAATTACTATTAAATGAGTACGTGTTAAAAGCAGGAAAATATTGAAAATTATGTCTTGAAAATTGTACTTACTAGTGAATATTAAAAGAGAAAGGAAACTTTAAACTAATATATACATTAATATGCGTTTAACCCTTTCAGGGGCAAGGTACTTCTATTCGTAAAATGTTGAAATCAGTGAATGGCACCAGAATTTACAAACAAATTTCGAAATACGAAAATGCTTTGTTCACTTACTTAGTAAAAGGAAAATTTTCATTCCAATATTCTGGTATCAATGTGCTATTTAAGAATTAAAATTAAGTGTTCCAAAAATGAACCACCGCCCTTGAAGGGGAATTGTAGTAAATTGTATTATGTCAATTGTTCTATAACGCTGTTAAAAAATACCGGTCGGCAAAGACTCTGTTTACTTAATTAATTTTATTTTAGCTTCTTTTCAAATGTTTAACTGATCTTCTTTAATCAAACACGAAAACAACCATTAGATGTCTTAACAGCAACTTGATTTTTAGCAATCAAGGGTAATTGAATGGAAACCTGTTTACAGGGAGATCGCTATAGGTTTTGTCATTATAATTCAATATTTTCTAATTTTTAAAAAACCGATCAAATTAGCGTTATTTTAGATTCTGCGGTGTCTGAACGGGGATTGGCGAGCGTCGCTTGCAGGGGACAGAGCCCCTAGTGATATATAACTATCTACTTTGTTATACATACACAATATGTGATATATACTATGTGATATATAAATACATACTATGTTAACATCAATAATTCATATTCTGCAACTTCTAAACAACTGAAAACTAATAACATATAAATATATTCTTTTTTAAATTGAAAAACTAATATATATATACATATATATATATATATATATATATATATATATATACATATATATTAGAAAACTTAATAGTTTTTTTTTTTTTTTTTTGTAAAACTTTTAAAATATTTTTTAGAAAACTTAATTGATTTTTTTTTTTTTTTTTTTTTTAACTTATAAAATATTTTTTAGAAAACTTTTTTTTTATTGAAAAATTAATAAAATATTTTTCTATACTTGTAAATAATTTTGAACTAGAAAAATCTCCGTTCTTATATCAAACGTAGTATATATTATGTTACATAGTATACAATATATTACATTGTGAACATACTGCATATTTATATGTAGTATGTAAGCATGTTTAAAAATTTATGCAATGAATTGAACAAACAATAAAATTTTAACTAATGAAAAAATTTAAAAACTTTTATATAATTTTATTTCTTAAATTGTAAAACGTAAAAAAAAAGATAAAATAAAATAAAATAAACATAAGAACTTTAAACTTTTTTTATAATTTATTAAAACTCATAAAATATTTTTGTAATTTTTAGAAAATTTATTTTAAATTGAACACTAGTAAATTTTTTTCTAACTTGTAAATATAATTGAACTAATAAAATATTTGTTCGTTATCTATATGTAGTATGCAAACATGAAAGGATGAATAAAAAATTTCTACAATGACTAGTTTAATTTAAAAAATAATTAATTAATTAAAAACTTTTTTATTTCTGAAATTGTAAAATTTAAAATTTAATTTTAACTTGAATTGAAAAAATTTATTTCAAAATATATTTTTAACTTGTAGTGAAAACTTTTTTTTTTCTAAAACTGTAAAACTCGGAAAATATATTTCAAAAAAATATTTTTTTAACTTGTAAACATTTTTAAAAATAATTTTATTAAATTGCAAAAGTAGAAAACTTTTATTTTCATTATTAAAAAATTAATAACTTGGAATTCATTTTAAATTCAAAAATAAATACTTGTACATATATATTTTGATTAGGTAATTGTTAATTTCCTTTTTCCATTACAGTTTGTTATAATTAAAAGATAGACTAAATGAATAAACAAATACAATTAACAAACAACAACAAAATTTATTATTTAAACAATACATTTCGTATAGTTTCTACATTGATGTTCCATAAAAAGTTTTTACTAACACATCCAGCTCCGTTTAAAAACATAGAAACAACATATTCGAAATTCACTAACATTAATACCATGTCAATTGATTAAACTTTTCGCGATTATTAAATGTGAAACATGTATGAAAGCGATGATTTTCATGACCGGAAATATATCCTAGGCACTCGTAAATTTGGTTTAAAATAGTCAGTACATTGCTCTCAATACAAATGATGAGTTTTGAAAATAAAGCAGATTCATTTTCGGTGGTTACGTCACCTAGTGTACACTTTTGCTTAATTAAACGTGGTAGATAATTTGCATACATGTGTTCCAAAAGCTTCTTGCTAAAAGGAGGAACTTTATCTTTCAAATTTTCTAACTGGCAATCGTTTAAGTCAAAATGTGAAAAATTCTTCAAGTTTTTAATTCGCATAATGCTATTATTGTGATTCATTACCAACACAGTATTATTCGCAATAAATGATGAGGATTTATATTTCAAATTAAAAGCAAAAAGTTTCAATTGGAATTCATACCAAGTATTAATGTCCATCAAAAGTCTATTTTTCGTCATTATTTCTTCATTAGTAATCACATTGCGCTTAAACTCCCCGATATACACATAAAATTATTTGAAGTGATGTTTTATAATTAAATAAACACAATCGCTCAACTTGATTTCAATCACATTAAAATTGCGAGGTTTGCTTTTGGGAATGTCTTTCATGAGGGGACCTTGTACTGTATTCAAAACAGCATTTGTTGGTTCTTGTGATGATGAAATTGAGGTACTTGGGGAAATGAAGGATTCCAACTTTTAAAATCTAGGTCATTAAAAATAGTGTCAAAAAAACTCAGAGTAGAAATTGTGTCATCATCATTTTGAGTGAATATTGGAGTCATCGAATGCACATCGAACATAGGTTCTGCAGCATGTAAATTCTTGTTTGGGAGTAATGTTGAACAGTTCTCGTTTGAATTACAAAATTCTAAACTTGGGCGATTTAATTCCTTCATATCAGTATCCAAAGATGATTCTAAACTTTGATACTTTGCTACGCAATTCATTTCTAGGTGAAATCTTTTCAGCATATTTAGTACACAAGCCATTTTAAATAGCAAACAGTAAGTCGTGTAGTCTAATCAAAAGTCAACAGTAAACTAATTGAGATAATTTCAAACGATTATTAAACGATTATTATATTCAAATCAATGACGGTTTCAGTTAGAAACGATGACATTAATTAAAAAATCGAGACCGACTAAATTTTCAAATTGTCGACTGAGTCGAAAAGCATGACTATTGAAGTATGAATATTTTATCATGTTAGATATTTTTCAAACTTGAGAATGGCAACACGCGGTGAGTGAATCACAAGTTCAGTACAATTAATAATTTTATTCACATGAAATTAATTAAAATATATAGTGGAAGTACAATTATACATATATGAAATGGATTAAAATTATGAGTAAATATAGTCAAATGATAATTATGCTCAAATTAATTAAATTAATTAGACTCAAATGAAATTGATTAAAATAAATAGTGAATAATTATATTCATATGAATTCAAATCAGTGACGATTTCAGTTAAAAATCGGTATCAAGTAAATTTTTCAAACTGATGATTAAACTGAAAAGCATGATTAATGCTAGCATGAATATTTCATCATGATAGTTATTTTTCAAACTTGTGAATGGCAACACACGGAAAATGAAACGCAAGTTCATTATAAAAAAATATTTTTTTTTCTCATGAAATTGTTTAAAATAAATAGTGTGTGGATAATTAAACTTATATGATATGGATTGAAATAATGAGTGGATAAATATAACCAAATGATAATTACAGTAAATTCTGTCTAAGGCGGATTCTGTATAAGCCGGAAATCTGTCTACCGCGGAAAATTTTTCCAAGTCCCGGCGAACCCATAGAAAATTACATTAATTCATGCTGCATAAGGCGGAATCTGTCTAACGCGGAAACGGAAAGGATTATAAGGTCCCACCGAAATCAAAATTTTGCATAAGGCGGAAAAAAGGATATTTTAAAAAAAGGCATTTCGTTTATCAAACTTTAAAACTGATAAGTCAAATACTCAATGTCGTGCAAGTTAGTGAAATTCCGTAACACTTGGAAAAGTTAATTTAAAAGGACAGAAACTGTTTAAATTTTAAGGAATTTATGCTTGTGCCATTTTTTCATATGCAAAATTACATTTAAAAGTTAATATTTCTAGTAGAATGAACATTTATCAAAATATATATTTTCGAAAGTGCAATATATTATACCTTTAAGGATGTACTGAAATTCAAAGTTATAGCTTTCTGTCTCATTCTCGAAGTTTATTGGGGAGAGGGGGGTTGTTAGTTTTGTTTTTGTGTGTGTGTGTGTGTGTGTGTTTTTGTGTTTTTTTTTTTTTTTTTTTTTTTGTGTGTGTGTGTGTGTGTGTGTGTGTCTGTAAACTTCCAATTCGCATGTATTATAGCAGTACCAAGATATTGAATAGCGTTTCTCATTTATTTATAAAGACAAAAGATCTTTCCGAATTTCAGTTTTCAACCGATTTTCCAGTCAGAAAAATCAATAAAAAATCATCAAATTCGAGGGATTTTTTTTCGGGGGAGGGTGGGGAGCTTTTTTGCATAAGCCGGAATATTGTCTACCACGGAAAATTTTCTGAGTCCCGATTGATTCCGCCTTATACAGAGTTTACTGTATACTAAAATGATAATTATACTCAAATTAATTAAATTAATTATTCGTTAATTAAACTTTTAAAAATTTGTAATAAAGATAACAATAATTTAAATTACAACATTATATAGTTTCTCTAAACAAAAGTTGATTGATAAAAAATAGTTTTATTATGATGCAATTATACTCATAAGAAAATTACAGAAATAACTTCCCTCTAAACAAAAGTAATAGAAGTTGATTGTTTAAAATAGATTTTATTATGATTTAGTCATACTCATATGAAATTGAATAAAATAACGAGTGGATAAATGCTTCATTTAATATATCCCCCCAAAAATGATGATAGTTGATTAAATTAATTAGTAGATAATTAAATTCATTTACAATTATTAGTAATGCTACTCATTAATATTACTAAAACTATATTAAAATAGAAACTTCAATTTTGCATTGGTTTCAAATTAATAGAATGAGTTAAATGAAGAAAATTTAAAATAAAAAATTGTATTTCCAAAATATTATTAGAGTTTCATTCACTTAGAAAAAAAAATCAAGTTCTTTTGTTATTGGATCAGTAAAATATTAAGACATCTTGTTAAAATGAAAACATACAAGTTTTTTCAATTGAGAAAAATTTTATTTTTCGTTAGTTACAAAAATGTTTGCATATGTATAATGAAAACATATGTCTATTTTAAATCAGTGAAAATTTGATATTGGAAGAAGATATTTCATTTTGCAAAGTTCTTAATTGAATTGTTAATTCTTCTAATTACTTAATCAATCCATTACGTTGTTCCAATTTAAATTGGGCGGGTGAAAGATGAATTTTTCTGTGTTCAGCTAAGTCGAATTTATCAGAAAAAACTTGATCAAAATCATCACCTCTGAATTCCTTAGAAAGCTCACTTTTCTTCGGAATGATATGAATTTTATGATGATTCCTTAAGTCCATCTTTCTCGAAAACGTTTCTTTACATTATTCACATTTATGAAAATTTCCGTCTTTAATGTGAATTAGCAAATGCTTTCGTAAATCACATTGTTGAACAAATGTTTTCTTACACTTGTCACAATTCAAAGGCTTTTTTTTCTAAATGAAACTTTGTGTGTCTGATTAACACACTCTTTCTTGATAAAGATTTACCACATGTTTCACATTGGTACATGGTAGATGCCATGCGATGAATTATCATATGTTCCATTAAATAACTCTTTCGAAAACACAACATCCCACATACGTCACACATAAAAAGTTTTTTTTTTCTAAATGAATGTTCATATGTTTTAAAAACTCGTGTTTCTCGTAAAATTCTGCTTTACATTTTCCACAAATAAAAGGCAATTTTAACTGTTCTGATGAAGCAGGTATACTTTTACTAATCGAAACGGACACATCTTTTATCTCCTGTCCACTCTTCTTATCTGAATTGTCGACAATAGTCGATTGTGCATCATTAATAACATCTATATTCATTTTAAAAGGAGGGGGGGGGGGACTCTTTAAACTTTGCGATGACAAAAAGTACAGCACGTGTAATCAAAACATAATAATGTAGAAAGCAGAATAAAGACATTAAATGAAATCCAACTACATTTAAATCAATGTAGGTGGCGCGTCAGAAAAAAGAAGATCACGTGATAACCATTTAATACATAAACTGTTGTGTTCATTAAATAAAAATAGGCAAGTGTACAAAATGAATCATTTTATAAATTCATTTCTTTTTTAATTAACCTGTTTTTTATCATTAAATGATTAACTTTTATTGTGAATCTTACTAAAATGCGAGTGTTACAAGAAAAATCTGATTCATTTCTTAATTGTTAATTAATTAAAATAGTGACCTATTAAGAAAATTTGTTTTCCTAATACAATGGAATAAAGAACCATTGTCTTGTTTTTCACATATAGTGGGGATACGGTTTATCATTACATCTAGATTAGAAACAATACATCCTGTTTATGTATGATCAAAACAACAAACACACAAAGATATGACCACAAATCTTTGAAAATTGAAGAACTGACTAGTTTTTAAATAAAAAACTGAGGAATAACCTGTTATGGTTTAATTATGTAACATTTTAATGTGTTTGTGATGTAATTTGATAACGCGTTTGACTCCAAGTCCAAGTAAAAAAGAAAGATTTTTGGTGAGTGATAATAAAAAATTCATTAACTGCTCGAGAAAATCCTGATTTAAAAAATATCATTAAGCTAAAATTGCATTACTTTCCTAAAATCCAGTTTATAAATTATCTTTTTTCGTTAAAATTATAATACTTTCTCGAAGTTGAAGTAGGTATTATTAAATCTAAGAAATTTAATTAATTTCTCGAAATACATAATATACAAAAACTTAATATTTATTTTTCTAAATTCCATGGCAACAGTCATTAATTTCGCTCAGTACATAATACAGTGGCAACATTATGTTAATAGTTTCCCCAATGTTGAAATAGATACTAAAATGAATAAATGTTAGCAAAACCTATTCATCTGAAATTATGTTATTTAAAAGATATATGTATAAGGTTTATTTTTCATTTTTTCTAAATTCAATGGCAACACTTTGTTAAAATTTCTTCTAACGTAAAATCATTAACCAACTGATTTTTAAAAAGAAGTCGATACAAAACTGAAAGCAAATTCAAGTGAAAAAACAATGGGGTCCGCCCAGCCCAATGGTTATAGAAATAATCTAATAATGGGAAGACTGGTGGTTCGAAATAAGGATAAATCTATCTTTATTCTTAAACAGCACAAGTGCTGCCATCTAAATGTTGAAAATCGATTTAATAATATTTTCAGAATGTATTATATTGGCAACATTAGGCATTATAGCTTCAATATTATTCTAATAGTATTTATAAGCTTAAATTGTGTATGTTGCCGAAAAGCAACACCAAGCATTTAAGGGTTAAGAGATGTACTATGAGAGAACTATGATGTACTATGAGAGATGATATGAGAGAACTTGCCGCAAGGGGATTATAATAATAACCAATTTTCAGTTCTAAATGAAATTTGTCAAGTTTCCATCTAGATTCTGTTTGGAGAAATTCGAATAATGGGAAGTTTGGAGGGTTCGAAACCCGTAAGGAAACCAGTTCTAACATGACAAACCTACCGTATACAGGATGATACAAATTAAACTGTGTTCCATTAAAATCCTTTCCACTTCAATCAAATCTTCATCAAATGACTTAAAAAGTAGGTGAGGGTACTAATTTTTTTACTATTTTTTCATTAATGCAAAGCATAACATTTCTTCTTTTTTCGAAGATTCTCTAAAGTTTTTCCAAAAACATAGTTGTTCATTAAAACCTTTCATTAAGAATACAAATTAAATTAAAAAAAATAACCCTCATCTAATAATACAATTCCAGTTTAATCTCATCAAAACTAACCTACTATTTTTGACAAAGTTCAAAACAAACTAAAAATTAAATATGTTACAACACGTAAAAATTTTCTCTTTCAAAAGAAAAAAAAATAATTTTTCAGGGGGGGAGGGGGGCAGGGAGGGGCAGTAGGTTTGTGATCCTCTCTCGTCTACTACTCGTCTACTCTCTTGTCTACTAAAAATTATCCTCTTGTTACAGTACACGTCCGAGCGGAAATGAACCCCACCCACCACTTTAATTTTATCCTCCTACTCTAACATACCATCTCAACACGCAGGAGCCTTGCTCCTTGCTCCTGCTTATGTGGCAGAACTGTCATTCTCTGTCTACTGGTATCTATATACCTTTAGCGCAATTTTTTTTTCAAGTTTAAATTCCTAATTATTCATAAAAATGTGACATAAATATACAAATAAGTAATTTAAATTCTTTTGTAAATTTTTTGTTTAAAAAAAAACATAAAATTAACTGAAAAATTGCTATTATCTTAAAACTATTTAAATTTTAAACTATTAAATATAAATACATTTCATGAATTCCATAATAAATATAAAAATGTTGTACAGGAGCTATTTCTTATGATGAACATTTTAAAAGTTATAGGCATAAAAAAAATCTGAAAATTCTTCAAAAACATTAATAGTTCATAAATTAAAACTGTTTTACTCATAAGCCTATCAAAAAATCAGCATAAGAATTGTCTATTTCCTTTGAATATATATTTAAAACACAGTTTAAAAATTCTGTTGTAATTTAACAATTATAACAATTATTCTAAAGTAATTTTTAAAAAAGTCACTTTTGATAAAAATTAAAAAACGACATTCAACTTAATTTTTTTTTAAAGTTTGTCTGAAATAGAAATGTTTAAAAAGCCCTAGAATAAGAAAGTTCATCCTCTTTTGTTTCTAAAATTGTAAGTTTTTTAATCGAAATTTTGATCGAAATCGACGTTTTAAAGGCATGCAAATACCTCAAGACGATTTGTATTGTTTAGAATTATTCAAATATATGTGCACCATTCTGATAGCTGAACTTTGTCAAATCTTTCAGAAAACCCCAACTACATATTTCCCTAAACTGATATCAAGTTTACCGGCAATGTTGTTTTTTTGCATGGACACACTTGAGGCAGAGAAATAAACTTCAATGCAATGGTCAATAAACGTTTTGACAAAGTAAAGAGATTCGTAATATTTATTACTTGTACCAAATTATTGATTTAATAAACAAGTTAAATATATAATTTTTAATTGAAAACTCGAATAGATTTTTACATTTAGTATATTTTTTAGACTGCCCACTAACAACATTATAAAGAATTTCTATATGAAAAGTATCAATAATGTTTCCAAATAAAGTTTTGAAATTTATTAAAAGCGTTATTTTCGTATGAATCACATGCCAGTAGTTAATAGCCGAAGAAATCGACAAAGATTTCGCTACTTATAGAAGCCATTTTGATTCTGATAATTTCAGTGATTTAAATCCGTACTTCGATTACATGTTTGTTAAATCTGTGTTTTATTTATATTATTTTATTTATTTATTGCTAAATTTTAATTTCGTTATTTAATATTAGGCGGAAACAAATATTGAATTATTTATATTGTTTTAAGTGCAAATGGATTAATATCCCGGAATCTCGCTGCGTGAGGTAGATTTTAAAAAATCCTGCCCGAAAATTTTTTTAAGGGCCATAAAAAATTAGTAAATTGAGATACACATTTCAAACTAATTCCATTTGAAAATATTATCTCCCCTACCTCATCCACTATTTGGCAGTGAGAAAATTTAAATTGTATAACGTTTAGAAATTAAATAAGATTGCAGTTAAAAAAAAAAAAAAATTGCGAAATTTATTGGTCAGGTGTTGCCATTGTCAATATGACATCAGCGTTATTCACAATCATTTTCCAGCTTTACGATATAGATATTCATTGGTTATTAAAGAAATACCTAATTTGCAGAACAGATTAAAAAAACAAAATTTATTTCCCATGCTGTTTAAGTCCGAGAAGGGACAGATTTTGAGATATTTCATTAAATTCTTTCTACTTATCTGTCCCATTCTCGGGCTTAAGCAATATATAGGAAGCAAATTTTGTTTTCGTAATTTGTTCTGCAAATTAGGTTTTTGTTTAATATGTCGAGTTTTTTAATAACTACTGTATTCAGATGAACTCATTTCAAAATTATTGGATGGTACTATCATCAGGGCTTGATTTATGCGATATCGCATCACAGTTTGTGATGTTATTTACCAGTGATTAACCCAAAATATCTCAACATTACAGCAATGCAAGTTGTTGTACATTGGACAAAAACTTCCAATCTGAGCATTAAAAAACCACAATAAAAACATAACAAATCAGTTTCAATTTAATTTATTAGTTACCCTCCGAATCAGAACTTTTCCTGAAAACTTATTAAAAAAACATAAATCAATTTTATTAATATTTGGTTATCTTATCCCCCCCCCCCCCCAGGACGCGCTACAAACTCAAGAGAAAAGTTTGTTAAATCTGCATTTCAAAATTGCAAAATTTTAATTTGGTGCATAGCTATCATATGAGAATACATAAAAAAAGCCATTTTGAAGTTTTAGTTCTATAATTTCCCAACAATATTACTTCAGGCGTACAAAAGAAAAAAAAAAGAAGAAGAAGAAGCCAACTTTATCAACTGTTGAATTAAATGTTGTATTTGCTATTTTTAATTTGAAGTATGGTTCCCATGTGATAAAGCATAATTTTTTTTTAATTTAAGTTTGAGATATGGTATTTTTCCTCAAAGGCGCTACTACCAGCGTAAAAAAAAAAAAAAAAAAAAAAAAAAAAACTATCATAGGAAAAAATATATCAAATCGTTTTCACCTTCTTTCTGCATTTACTCATATTAATGCTCTTTTTATTACTTAAAAATGTTTGAAAATGTCATTTATATTTCCACTATGACGCCATATTCCTCTTATCTTTAATTCTTAAAACAAATTATTTCAATTTCATTTTTCACGTGAAAATCTTTCAAATTAAATGGAAAATTATTATCACGGCTTTTGAATTTTTTGCAAGAATAAAAAAAAAAATGTTAAATTTTATAGGAAAAATATGTCTTTAATACTCAATGAAAATAGCGAAATTTGGAATTATTAAGAAAAATATTTGAATAATGCTAATAAAATATGGCCTGTGTTACTTTCTGTGTTATGATTCACCCATATGCAAAGGTGTCATTCATATATCATTCGTTTTGACCTTGATGTCAGGCAAACAATTTCACACTTTAAATTTACAATATTTTTAAAATTAGCAAAGAATAAAAAAAACTGTGGCATTAGGGACAAAACGGTGGGGAGAAATCAAAAAGTTGTCAGATCCATAGGCCTTTCTATGTTAAATTAACATTAAGAAGTAACACTGGAAATAAATAAGCATTGCGCTGTCGCGCAATTCTTAAATATAATGAAGAGCTATACGATTCATTCAGACTAAAGCTACATAAATTTGGCTGGTATGTATTATTCAGGATTGTGTGCATCATCCTGCTATATGTCTATAACTTTGATAAATCTTTCAGAAAACTCAGGCAGATCACTATATTGATTATGATTAAACTGATTCCTATCACGTTTACCGGTATTTTTTTTTTATTGTTTTTTTATTTTATTTTTTTATTTTTATTTTTATTTTTATTTATTTTTTTTTTTGCGTGGATGCACATGAGAGGGGAAATCAAACTTCAACACATTGGTCAGTAAACGTTTGTATAAAGGGTGTGTTACTTGTATTAAGGGTGTAATTAATTTAAACCAAAATACTCATTTAACAAACAATTCTGCTTTGCTTCTTACATAACAGAATGGTATTTTGAATATAAATAGATTAAACAAAAACCTAATTTGCAGAACAAATTAAAAAAACAAAATTTATTTCCTAAATTGTTTAAGCCCGAGAAGGGGCAGATATTAAGATATTTCATTCAATTCGTTCTACATTTAATGTTAAATTTTTGTAACAAATAAGTTAAACCAATTGAACATTAAAAAATAAAAATGAAATTCATACAATATAATACTTTAAGTACCTATATACTTAGATTCCGTTGAAATGAAATCGAAATAAATCTTAGACTTTTTTAAAGTTTTGTATTTTGCATGTATCTTATCATATTATGTACAATCGTCATAAACATAATGCAAAATCTGCAGTACAAATATTTACAACTTAAAGATGGAAAAAGTCTAAGATTTATTTCGATTTTATTTGAACGGAATCTAAGTTTATAGGTGTTTAAAGTATTATATTGTATGAATTTCATTTTTATTTTTTAATGTTCAATTGGTTTAACTTATTTGTTACAAAAATTTAACATTAAATGTAGAACGAATTGAATGAAATATCTTAATATCTGCCCCTTCTCGGGCTTAAACAATTTAGGAAATAAATTTTGTTTTTTTAATTTGTTCTGCAATTTAGGTTTTTGTTTAATATGTCAAGTTTTTTAGTAACTACTGAATTCAGACGAACACATTTCAAAATTAATGGAGGGTCATCATCAGGCTTTGATTTGTGCGATATCGCTTCACAATTTGTGATGCAATTTACCTATATATAATTCAAAATGTTTCACCAGTGCAGTAATGGAGGTTGCTGTAGTTTGGTCAAAAAATTACAATCTGAACTTAAACAAGTAATATAAAAATTTTGTTTTTAAAGTCAATTCCTACTTAGGCCATCAAAGAACAATTTAATATAATCCCTTAAGCTAATATTAGTTTTTGTTGCATTAAAATATCTCAATTTGTTGATTTTCTATAAGCAAGTAAGTTTACAATGGAACTTTATGGGAATTTGGCGAAATATTAGAGATATCGCCAAGTTGGGGACAAACTTGGCGGTATTTGGCGACAAAACAGGGTCCCCCCTATGGTAACCCCGTATTGAAAATACTTTCATTCATCTTCAATAACCCATGGCCGCCATTTTATTTCCCATGCAAAACTAAAATTAATTAATTAAAATTTAATTAATTAATTAATATTTGAAAAAAACTGTATTAACATCAATTGTCATCCTGTACAAGTTAAAAAAAATTATTTCAACTTTATAGGATGAATAACGAGTATTTTATTATCTATTGAAAATTTGAACAAGATAAATATATAAATAAATAAATATAGGGAGAGTGTGAGCTAATAGTAGGAATTGAAAAAAAATCTGCTTAAAAATGTTATTTTTATTTCCACTATGACGCCATATTCATCTTCTTTTTAATTCTTAAAAAAAAACTATTTCAGTCTTCAGTTTCATGTTTCACGTGAAAATCATTCAACTAAATATCGGCAAATTATTAATACGGCTTTTGAATTATTTACAACAATGAAGGAAAAAAAGTTAAATTTTATTAGAAAATGTCCGTTGATTCTCAATGAAAAAAGCGAAATTTGGAATTATTAAGAAAAATATTTGAATAATGTAAATAAAAATTAACCCATGTTACTCTCTAGATTATAATCCACCTATATGCAAAGGCATTTTATGATCCGTTTTCACCCTGACGTCAGGCAAATGTTTTTACACTTTGAATTTATAATATTATTAGAATTAGCAAAGAATTAAAAATGAGTGGCATCAGGGACAAAAAGGTGGGAAGAAAAAATGAAAAAGTTATCATCTCCATAGGCTTTTCTATGTTAAATTAACATTGAGAAGTGATACTGGAAATAAATAAGTATTGAGCTGCCGCGCAATACTTAAATACATATACAGGGTGATTCAGCTCGTCGGTGACAAACTTTAAGGATCGATAGAGCACACCTAGACGAACATTTTTGAATAGGGAATGTAGGGTCCCTGACGCGATGGTAAGGCGCTAGGCGCTTTCGAAAATTTGGGTGCCGAAATTCGAAACGTCATAAAAACTAGGGAAATGGTTAGATTTTCTTGCTTGTTGCGTCGAAATGATTCTGTTTGTTTAGACTTTCTTCAGTACCAATTTGATAAGCGTATCTCTTAAAACATGGATAGGGGGCGCTGCAGACTTTGGAGAGCTAGACAACAACTTTAAGCCCGTTATTTTGATAATTTAACACATGCTCGCCAAAGTTTATACTCTAACTTAAAGTTTGAACCCAAAAGTAGAGCCCTGCAAAAAGCGTAAGAGCCGGAATAAAATGTCAAAGTACAGGGTAGTCGAAACTCGAAGGCTCCTAAGAGATAAACAAACAGATTTCTTGACTTATGGCATGCATTTTCATGATTCTGTTTGCTGGGGCTCTCTGAAACTCAGTTGAACGGTACAAAAAGAAACATCGATAGGGGGCGCTTTGGGCAAAAAACATAATTCGTTGACATTTCGGACGCTAACTGGAAACGGGGCGCTACGATCAGTTAGTAATAATGAAAACACATTTTCTACCTCTGCTCAACACTTCTGAATAAATTTAGACCAAAAACATCAATGATACTGGAAATTTATTTACAAAAAATAACACTACAGAAGATGCTCGAAATTTCGACCTTGGGCCATGATGCAGGCTTCGCACCTCCGTCGCATTGAGGAGTGTGTGTTTCCAACAATGCCAGGAGTATCTCTGATCTGCCCTGCAGCTGCCACAATGCGCGCCACAAGTTCTTCAGCACTGCTGACAGGTGTATGGTATACCTCGGCCTTCAGGTAACCCCAAAGGAAGAAATCCAAGCAGGTGAGGTCTGGTGATCGGGCAGGCCAGTGAACTGGACCCCCACGCCCGATCCACCGCTGGCCATACCTTGCGTTTAGATGGAGACGCACGTCGTTCGTGTAATGGGCCGGAGCTCCATCGTGCTGGAACCACATCTGGCGACGCGAACCTTCGGGTACGTGCGCCTCATCCAGAAGCTGCGGCAGCACTTGATCCAGGAAAATCAGGTAATTTCCACCTGTCAGCCGTTCAGGTAACAAATAAGGGCCAATGAGGCAATCCCCCAGAATGCCGGCCCACACATTTACTGAGAAACGCTCCTGGGCTGCTCGGCTTCTGGTTTCATGTGGATTTTCATCACACCACACATGACTGTTGTGGGCGTTCCACATTCCCTCCCGGCTGAAGGTGGACTCGTCCGTAAACAAAATGCTGTTTACAAAACGGGGATCCCTGGATCTCATCGCCAAGTACCATCTTGAGAATTCCACTCGAGGGCCAAAATCCTGCTCTCTGAGCAACTGCACCCGCTGGATGTGGTAGGGGTGCAGATTCCGGGAACGTAAGATGCGCCACGCAGTTGCTTGCGAAATGCCAACATGTCTGGCGATATCTCTCGTGCTAAGACCTGGGTTGTCCTCAACCAGGTTAAGCACAGCCTCTTCGTTGTCGGGGGTGCTCACTGATCGCTCCCGTTCAGGCCTGCCTCCGTCGAAAGATCCCGTTGTGGACAACCTCTGGTGTACTCGAGCGAAGAAGGCATGGCAGGGGATTTGCCTGTTGGGGTAACGCTCGGCGTACAACCGCTGAGCGGCTCGTCCATTACAACCAGCAGCGCCATACGCCAAATGCATGTCAGCCAATTCAGAGTTTGTGTACCGTTCCATCCTACTACCGATCTGCAGACAAGTAACCCGAAGCTTAAGTAGGTACCGCACGTTCAAAAGACGTGTCTGCGCATACAACTACGTCATCTCGCGTTGTCGTCTACGCATTACGTATCTTTTGCATATCGATATGGTACGATATCTTTTGCATAAATCAGCAAAAAGCACCTTATGTAAATTTTATTGCGCGCATTGTGCATGATTGAAACCAGCTATGTTTGTTAAAAAAAACAAACAAACTGCAGTTTTAATAGCTTCTTATGATAAGTAAATTACTCTCTTGTTTTGTTTCTAACTGATCGTAGCGCCCCGTTTCCAGTTAGCGTCCGAAATGTCAACGAATTATGTTTTTTGCCCAAAGCGCCCCCTATCGATGTTTCTTTTTGTACCGTTCAACTGAGTTTCAGAGAGCCCCAGCAAACAGAATCATGAAAATGCATGCCATAAGTCAAGAAATCTGTTTGTTTATCTCTTAGGAGCCTTCGAGTTTCGACCACCCTGTACTTTGACATTTTATTCCGGCTCTTACGCTTTTTGCAGGGCTCTACTTTTGGGTTCAAACTTTAAGTTAGAGTATAAACTTTGGCGAGCATGTGTTAAATTATCAAAATAACGGGCTTAAAGTTGTTGTCTAGCTCTCCAAAGTCTGCAGCGCCCCCTATCCATGTTTTAAGAGATACGCTTATCAAATTGGTACTGAAGAAAGTCTAAACAAACAGAATCATTTCGACGCAACATCAAGAAAATCTAACCATTTCCCTAGTTTTTATGACGTTTCGAATTTCGGCACCCAAATTTTCGAAAGCGCCTAGCGCCTTACCATCGCGTCAGGGACCCTACATTCCCTATTCAAAAATGTTCGTCTAGGTGTGCTCTATCCATCCTTAAAGTTTGTCACCGACGAGCTGAATCACCCTGTATATAGGGTGCTCATAAATTATCGTCGGGGTTTCCTTACCTCATAACTTTTGACTGGATAAGCCAGTAATAATCACTTGAATGTACTTTACTTTTAAATATACCAGAGGATCCAGATCGGTCTTCTCTGGTTACAGAATGTTGATAAAAACTGTTTTTTTTTAATAAAAACTCCAATAGAATTTTACATTTAATATTTCTTTAGATTTCCCACTAACAAAAGCAGAAAACATTTCTATATGAAAAATATCAATAATGTTTTTAAATAAAGTTTTGAAATTTTTAAAAGCAAAACTTTCGTGATTAGCCACATACCCGTATAGTTAATAGCCGAAGAAATCGCTAATGATTTCGCAGAAGCCTTTTTAATTATGATAGTTTTAGTGGTATATGTGCGTAATTCGATTACATGTTTGTTAAGTTTATGTTTTATTTATATTACTTGCTCACTCGCCCGGCGTTCCCCGGCCCATCAATTTTTCCAAACGAACCACGAATGATTAAAGCCTCGATACATAATAAAATTTTCAAAATAACGAATCTCTGAAAATGAACCTCTTGGATTGGTCACAGCTTAGAGGTCTGCACGGGCCGGAATTTCCAGGCCCGGCCCGGTGTAAAAATTAAAAGTTCGGCCCGAGCCCGGCCCATTTGCATTTTTACAGTTCTCGGCCCGGCACAGCCTGGCCCGTACAAAAATCACTGAAAACAGGCCCGGCCCGACACAATTTCTACAAAAAAAAATCCGTTTTTTTCTCAACATACAATTAAGATTCTTTTAATACATATTTATGGGAACATTTTACAGTATATTTTTGATTACTGTGATGTTCGCAAAACAGAAAACACACAATAGTAAACATTAACGATTACTTACAGTGTTTTAGTCATCGTGTCTACAGACATTTCAAAATTCAAATAACGATTCTTTAAAAGATTAATGTAGTTCAGAATAAAATATTAAAAACATGATAACTTTTGAAGCTGTATAATAAAAAGTAGATTTGTGAAAACATTTTTCTCATTTTGAATTCGTTTCTTTTCGGAAACGCGTAAAATTGACAGGTATTCTTATTCAGAAGCTATGTAAATGTCGTTTTATATATATATATATATATATATATATATATATATATATATATATATATATATATATATATATATATATATATATATATAGTTAAAAGCAATATATCCTTCTGAAAATACTGCCAAAGTTAGCGTTTTGAATCGAATTTCCGGAAACGATAGCACAGGAAAGGAGAAGAACGTACAGTCACGTGACAAGAATCTCTGTTATCTCTGTAAGTAATTTATCAAATATGGAAAAAGCTATTCGTTTCCAAATGCCTTCAATAGTCAAGCCTGTCAATTTTATGCCTTTATAGTTAAAAATGAGTCAGAAAATGTGTCAAGTTTCGCATTGTTGAGCAGTGAATATGAGAACTACCTTAAGGTATATTTCAAAAGATACCGTTAAGAGAAGTTCATTATCACTACTAATACTACAAAACATATAATGACTGTTCTACACATCCTGAGATCGATTAAGACCAGTTCCGTCCCGGCACGAGTCTGCTGAAAACAATTAAACTCGGAATCAGACATCTTGTAACTGTACGATGCCGATCTCTACGACGGACATGTTACATTTCTGTATTGATGTTGTTAAACTCGCATCGGCTCGTGACGCACGTTTATACGTCTCGTGAAAATTCACCTTCATTCCACCGACCCAGCCGGCGGGCCGGGTACGGGCCTCGGGCCCGTGCAGACTTCTATCACAGCTGCCTTCGGCAGTGTATACTGGTCGTGCCATGCAGTGTGTTTCAAACAAAGCTCTTTCCGAATGAACCTCCGGTACGGGTCCCTCTGCCTACGGCGCCGTATAGCAGGCGTGCTGTGCACGCGCCAGAAAAGCGTAAGGGAAAGAATCCTCAGCTGAGTTAAAAGAAACAAATTCCGTTGGGGATTTTCCGTACCGGGGGCTAAAAAATTCTACATTTGCTCAGAAATTTTCAAATCAATATCTTGATTAATTTTCTATATTTTAGCCAGTTTGGGAAAATTGTCATTACTTCAATTTTCACGCGGAAATCAAGTCCGGTCCATGCTTCATTTTGTTCCATTTCGGGGGAAAAATGCTTTTTTGATGAGTCTTTCAGTTAGGTTTTAATTAATATCTAGATTAATTACAGCCGCATTTTCACGAAATAAACATTATTGAAAATAGGCCAAAATTTACTATATTGGTCTAAACAATTGAAACCGGACTATTTGTATTAATGTAGAAAATCGTCTCGAAACGTGAAAAAGCATTAGAAATCGCACAAAAGTTAAATTAAAAAAAAAATCTAATCAAAAAATCAAAAATCGGGCTCCGAGGTGCAAAACTACATATCGCTCACCTGCAAAAAAAAGTGACATATCTCGCAAAATATCATTTTGCGTTTATTCTACTAATACATCTGTCATAGGTGCGTCTTGGTACACAAACAGTTTCATAAGTGTAGTTATACGTAAAATCACTTTATTATGCTTTATGTCCATTTGTGGCCGCAGAAGAGGGGTGGATTGTGTGGGGAGGTAAAATTACCCAACCCTCCACACCTCATCTATATCTTCATTCTTAAATGTTTTATGCTTTTGTGCATGTTTATATTCCTGTATGCATAGCTAAGGGCTACAATTTCATGTTACAATAAAATCAAGCAAATTTTCTTTTGTCTCTCTTGTGAAATTCCCTTTTGTCGAGATATGTCACTTTGCGGGTGAGCGATATGTAGTAGTATTTTCTCACCAAATTTTGTAGCTCTAGGTGCTGCCGTCTCTTCAGAACACAGCCGACAAACACACTCACGCACACACAGACTTCTTTCCTTATTATTATAGATTTTATTATACAGGGTGTTTATAAAGTCCGGGACCAATTTTGATGTTTAATAACTCATAAAATAATGAAGACATAAACAAACTTGTGGCATTTATTGATGGAATAACTCATATACAGTCGAACCTCGTTATCCCGACACTCTAATGACCAGAAAAAAGTGTCGTCATAAGCGGGGTGTCGCGGTAAGCGGAGTTGAAAAAAAGGTTTATAAAAAACTGTATTTTTAATTAATTTAAGACAATTTTAAATTCCTAACGGTTCTTGCAGTTTTAAACAATAAAACATTATTATTAAACAAAATAAACTCCAAAACAAAATTGAAAAGAATAAAAATCAGATTTATGATGACTTGTTTTTTTATTGTTTCATGAAATATTGCTGAATTAAGGGTTGCTTATCCCTAGATGTGCTTCCTACAATTCTTTTTTCAATATTATACAATGAATTATAATCAATATTCGTTGTTTCAGAAATGGATGTTAAATAATTTCTGATCGTTTCAATGCAATGCAATGCTTCGGTTTTAGTCGGATGAAAAACGCCGTGTAACTACAAGAAAGCGCCGCCTGACCAGATCTAAAAAACCGCGAGTAGACTAATACGTCTATTAGGAGCTTAAGTGGGTCATTCATAGTGTTTGGGTTTATTTATTCAGATAAAGGATTGAAGTAAAATTTCTCATTTATCTCAATGGGTATTTTAGACACTTTTTTGAAAAGTTTGGCTAAGACATTTCTTACCGCTTAATTTCTGTGCTTATAAGATGAATTATGGACAATTTTCCGAAACCGTCGGGATATCCGGAGTGGAAAATTATTCAACGACGTAAAATCCGGAGTTTATTTACGTAAAAATCATATACAGAAAATCGGGACTTTGAAAAACTGACGTTATAAGCGGAGTGACGCGAAAACCAGGTGTCGTGATAACGAGGTCCGACTGTATTTTCCTTTTCAGGTTTGAATATTTTTACTTTTGTAAATATCGTCTGCGCGTGTGGTTAATTTCAGATAATTTCATTTTCCAGTCAAAATATCTGTACTTTTCTAAATATCGTCTGCTTATTAATTGCATTTTTTCTCTTTTGTTTTTGGCAACTATTGCAATGTTATGATTACTTTTGATGTGTTTGTTCTATGTTACTTTTGTATGTGATGTTTTATTCGAGCGGATATTAAGGAGAATGCATACACCACAAGAGAAAGCACAGATTTTATGGTGGTTCATAGAAACAAAATCGATAGTGCAAGCACAGAGAAATTGCAGAAGAATTTACCAAAAAGATCCTCCATCCATTGACAAGGGTCATTGACAAGGGTCATGAAACTTTTTGAGTCTATCTAACCATTTATGTTATTAATTTTAAACTATCTTTATTATTTTATGAGTTATTAAACATCAAAATGGGTCCGGGACTTTATAAATACCCTGTATTTTATTTATTTATTGATGAATTTTTAATTTTGTTATTTAATATTAGCCAGGAACAAATACTGAACTATTTATATTGTTTTAAGTGCAAACAGGTTAATCTCCCGTAATCGGGCTGCTCGAGATAAATAAATAAAAAAAAAAGCATTCTTCAAAATTATTTTAAAGACCATAAAAAAAATCAGTAAATTGAGATACAGTTTTCAAACAAATTCCGTTTGAAAACTAGTCGGACATGGGAATACCAAAACTTTCTTCTGCCTCATACATGTTAATACTTCAAAATTCATTATTACAGTGCCAAAATTAAATGTCAATCTATGACAATCATGAGGACTCTAAAGCCATGCATTAGTTCCATGCATATATTCAATGCATTAGTTCTTGAGATATGACTATCGCTAAAATCGCGTAAATTCTGCTAAATGCAACATAGCAGTGTCACCTGTTGGATGATTTACACCAAAATGTAAACAGCATCAACTTATGTCAAGGACTAACTGAATCTGAAGTTTGATGAAAATCCGTGCATAACTTCTTGAGATAGAACTCAAGATAGATTTGCAGAAATCGTGAAAAATGCAGCATAGTAGTTGCACCTGTTGGGCGATTTACACTAAAAACTATTCAGCGCCAATTTATATCAGGGACTAACTAAATATAAATTTTTATTAAATTCCGTGCATTAGTTCTTCCCACAAAATTTGTGCCACATACAGACAGAGTCACAAGCTCACAGACAGACATTTTGTAAAACATGTTTTTCGGGATCTCTGACCCCTAAAACGTGTAAATCCGTCGAAAACCGGAAGTCGAAAAATTTCACGAATCCAATACTTTCTTCTTGTAAAGATAGAAGAAAGTAAAAGCATCTCCCCCTCTCCTATTTAACGGTGTGAATATTGAAATTGTGCGCAGTTTACAAGTTAAAAAAATTTTAGTAAAAGAGAAATTGATTGGTCAGGTGTTGCCACCGTCATTATGACGTCAGCCTTAATCATGGATCCTGTTTTTGCTTTGTGATATAATGATGGGTGTTATCATTCATTAAGACGAAGGCGCTATAGATTTCGCCAGTATGTATTGATCAGGATTATGTGTATCATCCTGCTATATGGCTGAACTTCTATAAATATTTCAGAAAACCCTGCGTATCACTATTGATTAACCTTTAACTGATGTTACCAATCTCACAGACCGGTGCTTTTTTCAATTTTCATAGTTTAACTTGCAAATTTCAGTTTATCTACAAACGCTACTGTAATTTTGTTTCGTTTGGTACTTTAGTACTATCACCAGAGACTTTTGAATAGGTGAATTTAATTATAACACTCTTGTACAAAAAGTTTAGTACAAAAACAACATCCTATGAGTTAATCGCGGCTTTTATTCATCTTTCGATGGAGCTGTCTCAGAGACCGCTTCACACTAGTTATGTGACAATTTCTGTGACATTAGTTAAAGGTTTCCTATCAAGTTTACCGGCAATGCTGTCGGGGAAACACATGAAGTGGGAAAACAAACTTTAACACTCAGGTCAGAAAACATGTGGGTTGTGCGTGTATAATGTTTATTAGTTGTATTAGTAGTGTAAATAATTTACACCAAATTATTGATTTAACAAACAAGTCTCTTTTGTTTCTAACAAAACAGAATGATGTTTTCCATATAAATGAATAAATATAGAGTAGGTTAGGTATAAAGATACGCAAGAGGCAAAGATACGCACTGGCTGATTTAACCTTTAACTGATGTTACCGGTCTTTCAGACCGCGGCTTTTTTCAGTTTTTATAGTTTAACTTGCAATTTTCAGTTTAACTACAAACACTACCGAAATTTTGTTCCGTTTGGAATAACTTTAGTACTATCACCAGAGACTTTTGAATAGTTGAATTTTAATTATAATAGTCCTGTGCAAAAAGTTTAGTACAAAAACACCATCCTATGAGTTAATCGTGCCTTTTATTCATCTTTCGATGAAGCGACACTAGTTATGTGACAATTTCTGTGACATTAGTTAAAGGTTAATATGAAGCAACATTTCTACAATCATGGCCGCAGGGTGGCAGTTTGGTTTCGAATGAGTAGTTGTGAGTTCAAACCTTGTGAAAAAAGTAGCACTCCGTGCCAAGAAAATGAGGAAAATTTAAATTTTCGAATTTTGATCTAATATTTTTAAAACTTCACTTTATTGTTCAACTGTCAAAACCTCGAATTTTTACAAATCCAAAAATTCAGTGGAGAACGGAAACTCTTTAGCTCCTAAATGCCGTATAGTTTACCTCGATCGCATTTGTTTAAATTTGTAGGTGGCCGGTTAAGTAAAATACTGCAGAATGGGGTAAAAGTACGCATCCCTCTTGGGGCAAAGATACGCACAAGTTTAGGATGCGGGCCTTTGCCCCATCGTTTTAGTTAGATGCAAAGTTTTCCACAATTACGTTGTTGAAAGCTTTAAATTTTTTCTAAGTTAGCGTTGTATAAAATATAATAGCTACTTAACTAACATAAGGTAGTTAATTACCTTTACCTTTTACTAGTTAAGTTTTTTTTTAATATAGAAAGTAATTATCTACCGACCTACTTTTAAAATTCAATATTCTTGTTTCATGAAATGCTTTATAATAGGCTTTACATAAAGTTTAGCGTAAAAACAGTATTTTATGAGTCAGTCAACCCTTTTATTCATTCCACGATCAAGGGGTCTTTGGGACCGCTCACAGTATTTATGCAACAATTTTTGTCACAGTAGTTAACGATTAATTGCTATTTGCGATCTCACAGACCGCTTTTTTTTTCTCTTTTTTTTTTCATGGTTTAACTTACAATTTTCAGTTTAACTATAAATACTAGTGAAATTTACTAATGCTTTTGCATAACTCATTCGTTTAATTGGAAATGGGGCAAAAACTCACAGTAATGGGGCAAAAATACCCACTGCGTATCTTTGCCCCACCACTGCGTACTTTTACCCTAATCGATGGGGCAAAGATACGCAGTGCAATGTTTTTTAAAAATTGCAATTTTTCACAGAATTATAATTTGACAAAATGTCGGTTGATGGTGGCACTTGCCTAAGGTTCTAATCTAACATTTTAATTGCCCATTACATAAATTTAGACGAATGTGTGCGTTAAAAATCAAAATGTATGGAAAGTGCGTATCTTTACGCACGGGCCAAAGATACTCACTGGCTGATTTAATATGAAGAAACATTTCTACAATCATGACCGCTAGGTGGTAGTTTGGTCTCAAGTGTAGTAGTTGTGTGTTCAAACCTTGTGAAAAAAGTAGCCCCCCGTGGCAAGAAAATGAGATAAGTTTAAATTTTCGCATTTTGATCTAACATTTTTACATTTTCACATTATTGTTTAGCCGACAATACCTCGAATTTTTACAAATCCAAAAACTCAGTTGAGAACGGAAGCTCTATAGCTTCTAAATGCAGTATAGTTTACCTCGATCGCATTTGTTTAAACTTGTCGGTAGCCGGTTAAGTAAAATACTGCAGAATGGGGTAAAAGTACGCATCCATCTTGGGGCAAAGATACGCACAAGTTTAAGATTCGAGGCTTCGTCCTAACGTTTTAGCTAGATGCAAAATTTCCACAATTACTTTGTGGAAAGTTTATTTTTTATATTGAATAAAATATAATAGCTACTTAACTAATATAAGCTAGTTAACTACATTTTCCTTGTTCTAGATGTTGTTGTTTTTTTTTTTTTTCAATATAGAACGTAGGTATCTACCCACCTACTTTTAAAAATCAATATTCTTGTATCATAGAACGATTTCGTTTTAAGTCTTAGCCCTCAAGTCTTGTTAATGATCTCACATACCGCTGTTAGGGGAAAGTAGGGTAATGACGCTCAGAAAAGTAATCCCGCTCACCCAATATCTCTAAACAGAATAGAATTGAAAACATGGGATCGGTATCGACACCTAGCGAAATTCATCCTAAGTTCCCAGTAAGGATTTAGTGAACGTCGGAAGGAAAGTATTTTTGTGTCCTCGCGTTATTAGTTTGAAGTTGTTTTATTATAAAATTCTACAGCATCTAACTTGAAGGTAAGCGTACACTCTTATTTTCAAATATTAATTTACTCATTATGTCTACAAAATACATACATTTAGCTGTACTTTCATGGTTTTATTTATTTTTGTAGTTCGTTGTTACGCCAATTATAATGCATTAAAACCCAACATGGCGATAACGGGTAATGGCGCTCGCGTGGAATTCCAGAAGAAGAGTTGCCAATGGGCAACTTTTTTTAAATTCAAATTCGTTGATTGACACCACTTTTTTGAAATAGTAAAATTCTCCTGTTTTTGCCTTAATTAATATGCCATTAAACAAGGAGAATTTTACGATTTCAAAAAAGTGGTGAAAATCAAAAAACCTAAATATAAAAAAAGTAGCCCCCTATATGTCTAATACAATATGTGTAAAGTGGTTGCAAAAAGTCTGCAGTGGTGTGAACAGCCCACACAACTACATACAGTGTCTCACAAAAGTGATGGGACACTTGTGCTTTATAAAAAGAAACTGCAATAAAATAAATAAACAAACATGTGCAAAAATTTTTTGGGTGTGTTTCATATTTAAAGTTAGTAACAATTATTACATAACATACATTTAGTCAAAATATTAAAATATTAATTTAGTAAAAATACAATTGTTCAGAACGGAGCAAAAAATGGCTCACATAAGTGATGGGACACTTACTTTTCCATCAAATATTTATCCAAAAATTTTACTTTTTAAAAAGTTTTAATATTTTGTTGGATTTCCTTTTACTTTTAAAACATGATTTAATCTTTTTGGGATGGATTCGACTAATTTTTTTGTGATTTCTGGAGTGATTTTACCCCATTCTTCTTGAAGCACCGATTTTAGTTGTTGTTTTGAAGAAATGGTGTGTTTGCGAATTCTTGATTCCAATTCTTGCCAAATATTCTCTATGGGATTTAAGTCTGGAAATTGTGGTGGTGTTTTTATTATTTCAGGACAGTTATATAGCAGCCAGAGTCTAACGTTCAGAGCAGTGTGCTTGGGGTCATTGTCCTGGTAAAATTTAAAATCGTTATGAAGGTTCAATTTTCGTGCTGAAGATTTCAAATTTTGCTTTAAAATATCAATACACTTGTACTGATCCATTATACTGTCAATAAAAACAAGATTACCAACTCCAGCGGACGACATACACCCGTATACCATAACTCCTCCTCCACCATGTTTTACTGTTGGTACCAAGTTCTGTTTGCAAAAGTCTTCCCTGGGTTTTCTCCATACCAAGATTCTACCGTCAGAACCAAATATATTAAATTTACTCTCATCAGCAAATACAACTTTATTCCAGTAATCAGAATTCTTATTTATGTTGGATTTTGCGAAAGCTAGTCTGAGTTTTCTATTCTTTTCACTTACGAAGAATTTTTTCCTGGCTACTCTACCGTGATATCCAGCAGATCGAATTACCCTTCTAATAGTCTCAGGATTAACAATTATTCCATATAATGCTTGTAAATCAGCAGCAACTTTTGGAGCACTATTTCTTAGATTTTTTTTTTAATATTTCGAACGATAATTCGCTTTATTCCATTGGATAGCTTTGATGGTCGGCCAGGTCTTCTTTTATCCTGAATCATATTATTCTTTTTATATCGTTTAATGATATTGAAAACTGTTGAACGACTCAAGTTAACTGTTTCAGCAGTTTTTCTAATAGATTTTCCACGTTCAATATGCAAATTAATAACTAATTTTCCAATTTCAGGCGAAGTTTCTTTTCGTTTAGCATTCATGGCTACACAGAGCTAAAAAACACAAAAATTCCAAAAAAAACTGGAGAGAAATACTGCAGATGATTTTATAAATTATTGCCAATTGCTTTTAAGTAAAAATAAAACCCCCAAAAATATTTTTATTGCTTATTTCAGACGATTTTTGTTGCATATATAATGGTGTCCCATCACTTATGTGAGCTATTTTTTGCTCCGTTCTAAACATTTGTATTTTTATTAAATTAATATTTTAATATTTTGACAAAATGTATGTTATATAATAATCTTTACTAAATTTAAGTATGAAACACACCCACAAAAAATGTGTACATGTTTTTTTAATTTATTTGATTAGTTTCCTTTTGTAAAGCACAAGTGTCCCATCACTTATGTGAGACACTGTATGTGACTTTTGTCTTACTTAAATGTTGTATTCAAATTCTGAGCGCAGTTACCCTACCCTGTCGGGCACATTACCGCTCAATCGATGGTCATTTAAATAAAACGATAAAAACAATTCCTAAAACTTTTATGCAAATTAGTTCATTGCAAAATGTTCCTTATGCTTTGGAGTTATACTTCGTTAATAAAATATTGATTTTTTTGTCTAAATTTGACTAGCTATTCGTGTTTTCCCTTAAGTGAGCGCCATTCCCCTACTTTCCCCTATATTCAGTTTTGATAGCTTAACTTGTAATTTTTAATTTAACTATTGATGTTAGTTTAATTTTGATTCGTTTGGAAACTTAGTAGTATCATTAAATACTTCTAAATGGGGAGAATTTTTATTATAATAAGCCTTTACATAAAGTTTAGCACAAAAACAGTATCTTATGAGTCAATCAACCCTTTTATTCAATTATATATTTATGATAGACCTTTTATTCGGTCTTTGGGACCGCTCACAGTATTTATGCAACAATTTTTGTCACAATACTTAGAGGTTAACTGCTATTTCCGATCTCACAGACCGTTGTTTTTTTTTTTGTTTGTTTTGTTTTTTGTTTTTTTTTTCATGGTTTTACTTACAATTTTCAGTTTAACTCTAAATACTATTGAAATTTTCTAATGCTTTTGCATAACTCATTCGTTTTATTGGAAATGGGGCAAAAAACCCACAGTAATGGTCCAAAAATACGCACTGCGTATATTTGCCCCACCACTGCGTACTTTTACCCCAACCGACGGAGCAAAGATACGCAGAGCAATGTTTTTAAAAAATTGCAATTTCTCACAGAATTATAATTTGACAGAATGTCGGTTGATGGTGGCACTTGCCTAAGGTTCTAATCTAACATTTTAATCACTCATTACATAAGTTTAGACCAATATGTGCGTTAAAAATCAAAATGTATGGAAAGTGCGTATATTTACCCCCACCCAGTGGCGTACCCAAGGGGGGGGGGCTGATGGGGCTACAGACCCCCCCCCCGAAATTTTCGAAAGTGATATAGAAAGGTGCTGATTTTTCGTCTTTCTTTTATGGAAATTTTTTAATTTTTTTCCATTATACAGCGGACAAGCCATTCTCATTAGTCCCATATTAGTCTACATTGACAACAAAGAAGAGAAAGGGGGCTGACGGGGTTATAGCCCCCCCCCCCTACTCCTCCCGAAATAGTCAAAAAATTAAATGAAAAAGTGTTTTTTTTTCTTACTTTTTAAAGATAAATCTGTAATATTTTTTCTTCTGCCATACAGCAAAATAGCCATTCTCGTTAACACCATATTAGTCCAGGTTATATTAGTTAGGGGGCTGATGGAATTTCAGCCCCCTCCTCTCGAAATGGTCGAAAATGAAATGAAAAAACAGTGCTGAATTTTTTCTGTCTGTTTAAGATAAATTTGCATTTTTCCCCTATCGTTCAACAGACTATGCGCTTCCTTCGCTTTAGTTCCATATTGTTCCATATCGACACCAAAGAAGAGAAAGGGGTTGATGGGGTTACAGCCCCCCCCCCCCCCACCCCCAACCAGAAATCGCGAAAAATTAAATGAAAAAGTGTTTTTTCTTTACTTTTTAAAGATAAATCTGTAATTTTTTCTTCTGTCATACAGTAAAATAGCCATTCTCGTTAACACCATATTAGTCCACATTGACATCACAGCATATCCTAAGATGGGGAGGGGGCTGATGGAATTACAACCTCCTCCTTTGGAAATAGTCGAAAATGAAATGAAAAAGTAGAGCTGATTTTTTTCTGTCTATTTGAGATAAATTTGCATTTTCTCCCCTATCATTTAACAGACTAGCCGCTCCCTTCGCTGTAGTTCCATATTAGTGTACAGTGACATCACACTATACCCGAAAAGATAGAAGGGGGTTAATGGAGTTACAGCCCTCTCCCAAAAATTCGAACATGAAATGAAAAAGTTCTGATATTTTCCTTTTTGTTTGAGATAAATTTGTATTTTTCCTCTATCATTCAACAGACTAGCCGCTCTCTTCTCTTTAGTTCCATACTAGTGCACAGTGATACCACATTATACCCAAAGAGGTGAAAGGGCTAATGGGGTGTCCCCTTCCTAAATAGTTGAAAATGAAATGAAAAAAAAGGCTGTTTTTTTTCTTCTTGTTTGAGATAAATTTGTAATTTTTCTTCTGCCATACAGCGAAATAGCCATTCTCGTTAACACCATATTAGTCCACATTGACATCACAGCATACCCAAAGATGGGGAGGGGGGCTGATGGAATTACAGCCCCCTCCTCCCGAAATAGTCGAAAATGAAAAAGAAAATTGTTTTTTTTCTTTTTGTTTGAGATAAATTTGTATTTTTTTCTCCTATCATTCAACAGACTAGCCACTCTCTTCTCTTTAGTTCCATATTAGTGCACAGTGACACCACATTATACCCAAAGAAGTAGAAAGGGGGTGATGGGTTACAGCCCCTTCCCAAAATAGTCGAAAATGAAATGAAAAAAGGGCTGATATTTTTCTTTTTGTTCGAGATGAATTTGTAATGCACTTGTTTTCTGCAATACAACGAACTACACGTTCTGGCTAGTCTCATATCAACACACAGTTACACCACAGTATACCCAATGAGGGGAAGGGGCTGATGGGGTTACTTACTCTTCCGAAATAATCAAATATGAAATGAAAAAAATTCCAGTTTTTTTTTCTTTCTTTTGAGATTAATTTTTAATTTTTTTCTGCGACGCAGCTATTCTGGTTAGTCCCATATATTAGTGCACAGCGATGCCCCAGCATACACCAAAGGATTCGATGGGGGCGGGGGTTATGATATTACAGCTCCATTCCACCTTCTGAAGAGATCGCAGTGAAATGAAAAAAAGGCTGATATTCCTTCTTTTTCAGATAAATTTGTTTTACTTTCTGGCATGCCACGAATTTGTTTTTCCTGTTAATCCACTATTCTCCTCAGTCCTGCGACCAAATTTACTTGAGACCACAAAATCCATTTTCAAATGACTGAAATCACTGTTTTACTCGATAAATGAAAACATATATACTCAGTTCAAGAGACCTACAAATAAATTCGACAAATCTAAAAGTATTTTAATTTAAAGATTTTTTTAATTTTTCCCATAGTCGGCGGGCGCCAAGATTGTCAATGCGGGGGTATGTTAATGCACAGTAACACCACAGCTAATCTCAAGTCGATTTCGTCTAAATCGGAAATCCGGTGCGGAAGAGTTGACTGTAAAAGTAGCTTATTAACTTTCATTTTTCAGTCGCATCTCCATGCCACACCGAAATATGGGGGTGCGGAGGGTTGAAGGGACTAAACCTCTTTTACCTGCCAAAACGGTCAGATTAAATAGTAAAAAAAGTTTACTTCTTACGTTTTAGATCAATTCAATTACTATATATATATATGTGTCATGCATCGCACTTGTCTTTCTTGTTAGTCCCATATTAGTGCATAATGACACCTTAGCTAATCCCTTCAGAATTTTGGCTAAGTCGGAAGTCAGGCACACTATATATGTGCGGAAGAGCTGACTGTGAATGATATTCATTAACTTTTGTTTTTAACACTCGATTACTTCCTCGTATCTGTAAGATACACAGTGATTTCTTGTTTGACTGCAAAGGCATCTTTGGAGTTCGGTAATGTCCCCTCTCCCCCACTTATCTTCCTATTCTGTCTTAACTTTGCAGCCAGTATTTTTCATCTGGAACGGTTTAAAGTCCTTCGTATTACTTGTGCAATGCACAAATAATAAACAAAGTATTATAAAGTATTTTATATATGTGTATGAAAATATTTTGTGTATACAAAAAAAATTTTGTGTTTGTTACAATATTAATTTATTGTTAAAGAAGAACCGTAGCCAGAATTTAGTTTCGGGGATTGGAAGAACAATTTTATAGATTTTAAGTTATAATGACTTTCTTTTAAATGAAAGTATATAAAAAAAACCTGTAACACTTTTCAACAGATTTCGACGTGGGACGGTCTCAGGATCAGACCCGTGCCCTCCCCCCTTCCCCCCAGATTTGAGTCTGAGATTTTTAAAAAAAATCTGAAATTCTCAGCAAATTTTCTGAAAGGTTACAGCAGAGGGGGAAAGGAGAGGTGATCCCTTCCTGCTGCTAATTATTTTTGCTGTAGTTTGGGTTAACTATGTTTATATTCAGGTCAATTTCAGGTTGAGTGGGTTCGGGTTAACCAGATTTCTAAAAAGTTCAGCATATTATTTCAGTTTAAAAACTATACATATAATAATAAACACAGATATTTGTATGTGTTTTTAACGCGATCCTTTGATGAAATACAGGTTTTTATCACGATGCTTTGACGAAATTTGCATTTTCCCCGAACTTATGACAAAATTAGCTTTTTTCTGCGACCCTTTGACGAAATTCGCGTTTTTTTCGTGATCCTTTGTCAAAATTTGCGTTTTTTCCGCGAGTTTTAGATGAAATTCGAGTTTTTTTCGTGAACTTTTGCCGAAATTCACGTTTTTTACGAAACCCTTTGTTGAAATTTGCGTTTTTTTTCGCGGCTTTTTTAACGAAATTCGCTTTTTTCTCGTCTTTTTGATGAATTTAGCGGCTCTTTGACGAAATTCGCGTTTATTTATGGAAATGGTCTTGTGTTTTTGTTTTTTCGCTGCTGTTTGACGAAATTCGCTTCTTTCCGCAGTCTCTTGCCGAAAGTCACGTTTCTCTGTGGCCCTTCTTTGTGACCATGCTTTTTTTTTTGCGATCCTTTAACGAAATTCGCGTTTTTTCCGCTTCCCTTTGACGGAATGCATATTTTTTTAGAAATCCTTTGCCAAAATTTGCGTTTTTTCTGCAGCCCTTTGAAGAAATTTGCGTTTTTTCTGCGGCCCTTTGAGGAAATTTGCGTTTTTTCTGAGATCATTTGCCGGAATTCACGTTTTTTTACGCAATCCTTCGTCGAAATTCGCGTTTTTCCGCGGCCTTTTGATGAAATTCGCTTTTTTTCTGCGGCCTTTTGAAGAAATTCGCGTTTTTTCCAGATCCTTTGTCGAATTTTGCTTTTTTCCGCGGGGTTTTGACGAAATTAGTGGTTTTTCCGCAGCCTTTTGACGAAATTCACGTTTTTCTGTGGCCCTTCTTTGTGACCCTGCTTTTTCTTTTTTTTGCGATCCTTTAACGAAATTCGCGTTTTTTTTCTGTGGTCATTTGCCGAAATTCGTGTTTTTTTAATGCAATCTTTCGTCGAAATTTGCGTTTTTTCCGTGGCTCTTTGACGAAATTTGCGTTTTTTTTCGTCTTTTTTGATGAAATTTGCGTTTTTCTGCGGCCTTTTGACGAAATTCACGTTTTTCTGTGTCCCTTTGACACAATTCGTGTTTTTTCAGCTTCCCTTTGACGGAATGCGTGTTTTTTTTAGCGATGCTTTGTCGAAATTTACAGTTTTCTGTGGTCCTTTGACGAAATTCGCGTTTTTTCTGCGGTCATTTGACAAAATTCGCGTTTTTGCGCAATCCTTCCTCGAAATTTGCGTTTTTTCGCGGCTTTTTTGTCGAAATTCGCGCTTTTTCTCATCTTTTTGATGAAATTTGCGTTTTTCTGTGGCCTTTTGACGAAATTCACGTTTTCCCGTGTCCCTTTGACGAAATTCGCGTTTTTTGCGATCCTTTACGAAATTAGCTTCTTTTTCGCAGCCCTTTGACGGAATGCGTGTTTTTAGCGATCTTTTTTTCGAAATTCGCGTTTTTTCCGCGACCTTTTGATGAAATTCGCGTTTTTTCTGCGGCCTTCTGACGAAATTCGGGTTTTTTCTGTGCTCATTTTGACGAAATTAGCGTTTCCTTTAGAATAATTTGACGAAATTCACGTTTTCTCCGCTATCATTTGATGAAGTTTGACTTTTTTTTCGCGATCCTTTGACAAACTTCGCATTTTATCTGCGGTCGTATGACATAATTCCGGTTTTTTCCTTGATCCTTTAAAGAAATTGGAGATTTTTTTTGCGAACGATTGACGAAATTGATTTTTTTTTTTTTTTTGCGAACGATTGACGAAATTGATTTTTTTCGGCGACCATTTGTCAAAAATCGCTATAATTTTTTAAGTCCAAATTTTCGGACTGATGACCGAATTTTTCAAATTTTCGGAAAATTCGGAACAAAGTCACCCTTGCACCCCCCCCCCACCCCCCCCCCTCTGGCTACGGCCTTATTGACAAAAATTATTTCTGTTTATAACACAATGCAACGTGTTTCGTAAGATTTAGAACATTATGAAAATTTAAGTCAGCCCCCCCCCCCGAAATAAAATCCTGGGTACGCCACTGCCCCCACCTACTCTATATGCTGTGTGGGCACACCACTGCAGACTTTTTGCGACCACCTTACACATATTGTGCACACATATTGTGTTAGACATATAGTGGACTACTTTTTTTAAATTTAGGTTTTTTGATTTTCAGCACTTTTTTGAAATCGTAAAATTCTCCTTGTCTAATGACATATTAATTAAGGTGAAAACAGGGGAATTTTACCATATCAAAAAAGTGGTGTTAATCAATATATTTGAATTTAAAAATTTGCCCACTTGCAACACTTCATCTGGAATTCCACGCGAGTGGCATTACCCGTTATCGCCATGTTGGGTTTTAATGCATTATAATTGGCGTAACAACGCACTACAAAAATAAATAAAAGCATGAAAGTACAGCTAAATGTATATATTTTGTAGACATAATGAGTAAATTAATATTTGAAAATAAGAGTGTACACTTATCTTCAAGTTAGATGTTACAGAATTTTATAATAAAACAACTGCAAACTAATAACGTGAGGACACAAAAATACTTTCCTTCCAACGGTCACTATATCCTTACTGGGAACTTAGGATGAAGTTCGCTAGGCGCCGGTACCGATCACACGTTTTCAATTCTATTCTGTTTAGAGATATTGGGTGCGTGGGATTACCCTTCTGAGCGTCATTACCCTACTTTCCCCTACATAAGTTTAGACCAATGTGTTCGTTAAAAATAAAAATTTATGGAAAGTGCGTATCTTTACCCGAACCTAATATATACAGTGAACTATCGTTGATGCAGACTTCCAAGAGAGACCAAGTCCGCATTAAACAATGCAGACATTTTAATGGCGTAAAATATTACATTTCGCTGAACAAATTGAATTCAGATTTTTAAATAAAATAAATAACTTTTTATTTAATTTCAATTTAACTTCGATTTGGAAACAGCCCCTAAAATATGCTCATTTTAAAATAATTAATTTCTCTGAAACTAATCGCACGAATTTCATGAAAATTTTATTTAGCCTAATTGAAGGCTGTAGAATTTATTTATGGTGTCAAACTTGGGTATTGATATTGAAAAAAAAAAACAATGTTTGTTTTCTTTTTTTATGTAGATGGCCCTCTAAGCAAATTTTATATACATCACTTAACAGTATACTTTATTTCCAATCGTTTGGTACCAGTAACTTTCTTCAACAATAATTTTTTTCAGAGTTAGTAGGGGGTGTTTACATCCCCCTCCCCCCCCACGACCGTACAAAAGCGGTTTCGATACTGGTCGGCCAGCTTCTGAAAACATTGTCAGCATTATCTGATGAGTTGTATTCTTTTAAGTCATGTCTTTAGCATTAATTGCAAATAGGGAATGATGGCAATAACTAAATTGTCCTCAATAACCGTAGATACGCGTTAAGAGGGTAACCTGTTGAGTCTCCTAAACCATTCATCCGATCATCACAAAGTTTTTTGTATAGCTTTATAGAATCTATATTTATTAAATAAATTAAGGATTTTTTAAAAGAATAAATACTTATATTTTATTGGAGTTTTGAAAAAAAGCTTTTTTGTGCAGGTATTGTTTAATTACAGTGAGCAAAAAAAGTATTTGCACGTAGACGATTTTTTGCATAAGTAACCATAGAAAGCAAATTTGATACTATTCTCTTAATTATTCATTTATTTAAATAAGAAGAAAATAAAAATAACTACCCATTTTCCTTAAACAGTAATATTACACATTTTAAAAAATTAATTAATATTTTCTCATACCTAAAAAGTATTTGCACAAAAAGCACTGACTGTTAAAAAAGGCATTAAATGTGAACATTATGCAAATGTTTAGCATATCAGTCCCGCAGTACATTAGCCCCGCACTTTAAAGTCATGTAATATATTAACTGGAGTGGGGATTCTGGGGAGTTTTTGTTCTAATGGCGCCGAAAACGTGTGAACTGTCTGTTGCTACCCGTGAGAAGATTATGTTTCTTCACAATTCTGGATTAAGTTACCGAGGAATAGGTAAAAAATTAAATCTAAACTTTTCTAGTGTTCGTTATGTAATTAAGAAGAAAAAAGAAACTGGTTCGACAATAAATAAGCCGCGAACTGGGCGTCCAAGAAATCTAAATACCAGGCAAAAGAGAGCCATGATAAAAGAATCTTCAAAAAACCCTTTTCTAAGTGCTCGAGAATTGGCTGTTGATGTCGCTTCAACGTCGGGAACAATAGTTACACCACAATCAATTAGAAATATTCTTCATGTTGCAAATATTCGAGGAAGAGCCCCTCGAAAAAAAACATTTATTAGTGAAACAAATAGGGTGAAAAGACTTGAATTTGCAAAAGCTTATGTCAGCAAACCACTAGAGTTTTGGAAAACAGTTATTTTTTTTCCGATGAAAGCAAGTTCAATATTTTTGGCTCAGATGGTAAGAAAACTGTATGGCGAAAGCCAAATGCTTCTCTTCAAATTAAAAACTTGAAACCAACTGTAAAACATGGCGGTGGTCATGTAATGATTTGGGGATGCATGTGTTTTAACAGAGTTAGCGAAATGACCTTTATTGAAGGCAATATGAATGCTAAACAATACATTAATATATTGCGAGATCATTTATCTAATAGTGCTCTGAAATTAGGAATTCCTAATTCATATTATTTCCAACAGGATAACGATCCGAAACACACTGCATATAATACGAGGTTATGGTTGCTTTATAATGTAAAAAATAAATTGAAAACGCCACCACAATCACCAGACCTCAATCCGATTGAAAATTTATGGCATATTTTGGATGTGAAAATAAGGAAAAAGAAAATTTCTAACAAATCAGAAGTTAAGCAAGCTCTTAGGGGAGAATGGCTACAAATCAGTAGTGAAACATGTCACAAATTAATAGAATCAATGTTCAGACGATTACAAGCTGTAATTGAAGCAAAGGGCATGCATACTAAATATTAGCACAGTTTTTAACTTATAAATAATTCTTCTAGTTCTATTTTTATTGCTAGTATGCAAATATTTTTTTGGCAGTACAAATGCTACTTTTTTATGTTTTCATATTTTAAATATAATTATTAAGCCAAATATTAAATATGTTTATTTGTTTTGTAAAAGTGTTGGTATTTTTAATTCTTAGTTGCTTTTTATTTATTTATACATATGCCACAACAAATTTACCTGGTGTGCAAATACTTTTTTTGCTCACTGTATATTCTGCAAAGATGAATAGATATGATTTTTAAATAATTGCTTCAGTTCTTCATGCAAATACTATGTTGCACAATATTTATTAATACCCTATTTATAAGGCTGTTCTCAAGTTTCTTGCAACGACGCGAAACTTTCTGACTAATTTTTAAAAGTAAAGGTATAAAATTGGCAAGACTTGGCTAATTGAAGCGATTTGGAATCGAAATGAGTTTCCATATTTTGATAAATTAATTAATTATTGAGTTATAAGGGATTTTTACTAACAAGGAGACGGCAAAGGCGTGGGGTATTCAAATCAAAGTAAGGTTATGTGTGTAATCAGTACTGAGTACGAGAACTCGTATGATCAAGCCTTAGCACGCACTACTTAGTAGATAATGGGAAAAAAATAATTAACTTTTTTTTGTGTGTGTGTTTTCTCTGAATGGATGTGTTTTGTTGTTTGCGTGACATATAATATATCAAATTTATTTTTTTTAGCAAAATGGCGACCAGCGAAGAACTTCCTGGCTCCTCTTTAAGTAGAGATCCTTTCCCTGAATCATCTTTGTACAGTGATAAGTCGAAATTGTTACTGAAAAATGCAGTAGTATATTATGAAGATCTCCTTATCGAAAATAATTTCATTTTATCAAACTCTTCACCTGTTATACTGGAAGACGCAATGCTAATTGGCGAAGAACTGTATATGATAAGACATTGGAAATATTAAATGAAAAGGAATTTATCCAAGATGAAGAATTAATACATATTAATGAAGAATGTGAAAAGGGGAATTTTGAGATGGTACATGATCATTCGACACCAGAACAATACGAACCCGAGTATAAAAAATGTAAACCTAAAAACTACATTTCATTCGAGTATGAAACAAGAGTTATTAATATTGCTGAGGCACATCCTATATGAAGCTTGACAACTCTACAAAAAAAAAAAAAAAAATACAAATTTTTTAAAAAAAAAACGACCATTTGGAATTTTTTTAATAATCGAATAAATAAAAATCGAAAGCAGTTCCACCGAATCATCCACAGATCGCGAAAAATCACCTTCGTAACAAAATTTAACCGAAAAATCTAAATTTCGTCCACCAAATTCTGTCGCATTCTCTTCAACAACAGATCGCAAAGATCAAACTTCAGACGACCAAAACCTTCATCGATAAACTCTCCAAGTCCCGTTTCGATAAGAAAAACAGTTTACAAATCGAAAGCAGTTCCACCGAATCATTCACAGATTGCGACAAATTACCTAAGTTGAGCTCAGCTTTTCCCGGTTAGAATCGACCGATTGTAAAACGCCGTGGCTAGTGGATTGGAGTCCCTCGAGACATGCCCTTTTACTATCAATCTATTAAACATTAGATTGTTTCCTTTTTCGTGTTCGTCTTTTATTCTGTAATCGATTTTCATCGGCTTACATAATCAGCTGAAGACCTCGATTTTCGTGGGCTACATAATCAGATGAAGACCTCGATTTTCATGGCCTACATAATCAGTTGAAGACCTCAATTTTTGCTTAGCAAGACGATTTTCATTACGGCGTCGCTCTTTGCCTTTGGATTTTTCCATATCTGATAATTGGCGCCTACCCATTTTGTAACTTTTTCAATTTTTAACGATTTTATGCCTTTCTATTACCTATTCAAATAAAAATTCTTCTAAAAGTAAAGAACATGGTTCAATTTCGTTAAAAAAAATAAAATGCGAGAATCATTTGGCCCCATCCTCGACCGAAAACAACAACCATTTCCAAAGGGTTAAAAATACCGCTGAGCCGTTTTCAAAAAAAAAAAAAAAAAAAAAAAAAAGAGTATATTTCGAAGTAGAAGGAGAATGTTAAAAAAGTAGGAACTATCTTTGATAAATATACTATAATTGACTCATGGACTTATGGTCGTTTCGTTGAAGTCAGACAAAACTACCATCAAGTCACAACAAGAAACTTACAACAATGGGCATTGGCTGCTGCTGCAAAATTTGAAAACTTTAATTTCAAAGCCTCAGAACGTTGAATGACAAATTTTAAGCATAAAAAGGGTATTCGTCAACGTGAAATTACCAAAAATGTATCCAGAAAAGAAAGTGTATCCATTAAAGAGACGTTATCTTCAGCAGAAACCTTCCGTGTACAAACTTTGAGCTTGATACAAAAATTCAACGCTGACTATGCAATAAATACGGATCAAACAGGCATGTGTAATAATTTAAAGATTATACAAATACATTTATTAAACATTTGTTTATAAAAAACCTTTAATTTTTTTATTATTATTCATTCAATTTTCTATTTCAATTGATTGTAAATACAAGCAATGACATTTTTCATCTGATTTTTTAGGATGTATCATCAATGCCAATATCAATCTACTTTTAATAGAACTTTATCAGCGATGGAAAGTAAAACTGTATTTGTCCAAAGAAAATATATGAACAAGGTTACACATTCATTACTGCAGAATACAGTATTAGCTTGTCTGGGCATGTATCGCTTCAGGTATTTGTTTGTTTGCAAGAAGTAACTGGTACATTTCGACCCAGGGTTCAGAAGCAGGTTGATATGAAGAAATGTAAAAATGTTGTCATCACATCTTCAAAATCTGGAAAACTCTCTACATCTTTATATTCTACTTTTCTCTCGAAATGCATAAAATCTTACATGGGCAAAGAAAAATTTCTCTTTCTCGTCGATTCGTGGGGAGGACAAACTAATCTCGAGATGTATGATGAAATTTTCCAAGATGACGAGAAAATGCCTACGTGTACTGTCAAATAATACCTCCAAAATGTACCCCGCTAGTACAACCTTGTGATGTTTACTTTTACCGACAAGTTAAAAATTTGATTAAAAAAATACAAGATTGTCCGCAATTGATTGAAGAAAATCGGGAAATAAGTTCCCGTGAGGATAGTATTAAAATCCAATCAATCGTTCATCATCAGCTCGCTTCTCCAATGTTTTCGAAAATGATGAAATATGCCTGGTATGAGTCAAAACTATCTGAACATCGAGAAATATTCATGGATGTAAATGAAGTCTGTTTCCCCGAAGAAATTCTAAAGACACCTTGCTCTTGTAAAAAAGCTGTATTTATTTATTGTGTTAGTTATCAACACAATTGGTGTTTGTCTTGTTTTTATGATAACTATCATCCAGGATCTTGTATTGCAAAGATTGAATGATTAAATCAATAATTTTTAATGTTATAAACATTATATCGTATTTTCATTACATTTAATAATGTATTTTTTTACAGAAAATAAATGGTAATAACTCTGTATTTCATATATGCCCTTTTTTAAATTTCTTTGTGTTTTATAAATTTTGATTATTAAAAAGTAATTAAATCATTAAATTTGTCCTTCTATGATGTTCAAAAGTGCATTAAGAGAATTAATCATAACAAATTATCATATAGTAATAAATTAATTTTTTTTTTCAACAAAATTTTTTTCTCAATAACTATTGAGTAGTGCGCGCTACGATTTGGTCATCGGAGTTCTCTTACTGACAAGGAAGGTCTCCTTACTGGGCATACTCAGAATATTTTGAAAAAAATACCAATTAAACTACTTGCGTATGTAATAAAGGATCGGTCAAATTTAGCGGCGGAATTACAGTAGAAAGACTGTAAAAAAATAAAATAATTTTGAGTATTTGGCGCGAAAAGACGAAAGCGTCGCGCGATTTGGCGAGCAGTACTTTTCATCGCCAAAAGCTAACGATTTTAATGCACCTGAAAATTGTTTGTTAATTGATTTTTAGAATGCGTGCAAAAAGTATTTAATGAATTTAAACATAAACAATGAGAGAGTTTAATAAATACATTTTTTGTATTACATATTTATGTTGCTTGTTATTTAATTTTATTACATTAAAAACAATTTCATATATAAAAAATGTTTTTTTATATTTAAGCGCATTCCAGAATAAAGACCAGATTCATTTACCAGTTATTCATTTCAATATAAAAAAGAATTCGTCGTTTCCATAGCAACAAAATTGAATCGACAGTGCTCAATTGGACTTAATGTTGAGATATTGAAACAATTTTAATATATTTTAATTTTGTTTTAACTCATAAAATTTGATATTTAACTTTCATTATAAATATATATATGACAAAATTATAGTTAAATCAAACTAAAAAGGACAAAAACAGAGTTATTTACTTTAAATTTATTTAAACGAGTTCAATATGAAACATTTTTATCTTAAAGAGTATTCGACATAAAAAAGTATTTTTCGAAATTTCATTTCATCGCCAACCGATGATAAATCGCCAAATAAACGAAATTTTCATTATTTTTTTACGAAGGTTATATCGAGGTTCCGCCAATTTTTTTTAATAAACATATATATCTACATAAGAAGAACACTCTGTAATTTTTTCAGATTTTTCTGAATATGCCCGTATGGAGACCTTCCTTGTGAGTATTATTTACACATAAAACCTTACTTTGATTTGGATACCCCACATCCTTCCGTCTCTTTTTTCACCTGCTAATTTTATGCATTTCTGAACAAAAATAAATTCAGAAATGTATCAGAAAGTGTCTCCTTTGGATTTGAGAACAGCCTTAAAATAAATTTCAGCAATAAAATGACTAACACAGTTCAAAACATAGTTTAAGAAATTCGTGCCCTTACAAACTCTTTTGTGGAGATTAAGATATTATCTATACAATTTGTACGCACCACGTAATAAGCCTAAAATATAGCTAAAGCTTTAAAACGCATACCGCAAGTGATAATGAATTTTCTGCAATTATCGCTCATAGACAATACTATAATCAAAATATGAGTTCCTGTAAATAAAAGATAAATTCTACGTACTCTAATGCATGTTTAGTGCACAGGGCCGAAACTAAGGGGAGTGGGCAGAGGGGGCATGTGCCCCGGGCGCCATTATAAATGAAGTGTTAGGTGAAGATGAAAGAGCAGCCGTAAAAAGTTAGAACTCTGATTTTCTGATCAGAATAGGGAAAAAAATGGCCATTTTTTTTTTTTAATTATGGCCATTTTTCTCCCCATTCTGATCAGAAAAATCAGGGTTCTAACTTTTTACGGCTGCTCTTTCATCTTCACCTAACACTTCATTTATAATGGCAGTTTCATAATAATGGAAGCCATCGGCCTATCAGAAGAAAATAACTCGGTGAAAGCGGAAACTCGGATAATCGGGACTGTACTGTATATTTCACTTTTAAAATGATCCTTAGAATATTTTTGTTGGTGTTCAGAGGGGGGTCATAACTCCCGTGACCTCCCCCTTGGATCCGTCATTGTAGATTACGTAGTTCAGTGTTACATATTTTATGATTACATATTTTAAATTTTAAAATATGTCGGCTATTATAAAATTAGTAAAATTCTCTTTGTAAACATACTTTGTGGAAGAGGGGGGGGGGGGGGCGCCAAAATCCTTGTTTGCCGCGGGTGCATAAAAGGGTAGTTTCGGCCCTAGTGCATATCAGTGATACATAATCAATGTTATTACGTTTGAAGTACACTGTAAGTAATTTTTGCCCACAGACCATATTGTAACGAAATTTTTTTATTCTGTGCTCCTCTAAATAAATTATAACAGCTATAAATACTTCAAATTCAATAGCGAACATGCTATAGTAAATCTCAATAACATATATAAATATCATGGAAATTCAAGTTTATTTACGAGAATTAGAGCTTTTACAGACAGACAGACGGGTGAATAGACAGATGAACCGTAGTCTTAAGAAGATACTTCAGTCAAATGGAAAGACGCGTTCGCTAATGCTAATCCTATGGAAGGAATTTATAAAGATATCTCGGTCGCATTTCAATATTTTTAAATGATTTCTTTTGCGTTGAATAGATGAGATCGATCTGTATGGAGGCCGTTTTTTACTTTTTCGATTTTGATTGCAGATATTTTTATGAGGATGCTTTTACTTTCGAAACCGGTTCCGAAAATGAAAGTGTCCTCATAAAAAATACCTGTAAACGAAATCGGAAAGTAAACAACGGCCTTTGTACAGATCGATCTAAACTATTCAATACAAAAGAAATCATTTAAAAATATTGAAATGCGACCGAGATATCTTTATAAATTTCTTACATAGGATTAGCATTGCCGAACGGGTTTTTTCGTTTGACTGAAGTAGTCTCTTAAACGCATTTTAATTTTGTTGGAAAGTGTTAAAAAAATTTATCAATATCCATTCAAAAATTATTCTTACACATTAGGGAACGTCGTATAGCTAACCTCATTAACAAATAACAATTACGTGAAAATCCATGTATATTTACGGAAGTTTTAGAACACGGACTGGCAACAGATAGACAGACGAACCGAAGTCGTATAAAACCTTTTCAATTATTATGGAACGTGTTAAAAAGTAATTTCAGTAAAAATTCTGTACAAAGTAAAAATTCTGTAAAAATAATATTTTATATGTTTTAAAATATCTGTAAATATTCAGCATAACGTTGCATTTATAATATAGTATTACTGCATAATGTAATATTATTGCATATTAACTTCTCAAGATGCTATTTCTGAAGATAAAAAAAAAGGTTCTACAAATTATGAAGCACTTGTTTTTCATTAGATTTCATTTAAAAAGAAACTAAGGAAAATTCCATTATTTTTCCTGATGTAAGTAATACCGAAAGGGTGGACTGTATCTAAGTGGGGGGCGGGAGGATAATTACATGTCGCTCATGCAATGCCCTGTATTTTTATCAATAGAAATGTAAATGAATAAAATAGCTTTTTAAACTGCAAATTTAATTAGCAGATAAAAACACCCGAACCTATAATAGTGATTTTGGTATGTCAACAAGCTAATCAGTTTACAAGGTTAATTATTTTTCAATTTAATTTCACAGTAAAGATAGGGTAAAGCGCCCAAATGTAAAGTACCCTTAAGCAAAATTTGTAATTTTAAAAATTAAAATAGAGTTAAAATGCTCAAAAAAATCAATTTAAACAGTTTTTATCCTTACCAACAAAAACTAATACTATAATTGGGCAAAATTATTTGCCATTACCACTGAGTAAACAAAACAAAAATAACCCAATATTGTACGAATCTTTAAAAATGCTCCGTAATTCCGTTTCCTTTCTTAAATTTAGATTTCATACATTATTTGAAGAGAAGAAATATTTAGAAAAGAAATAGGCAACATCTTCAACGAAATTTATTTTCGTCGAAATTTAGTTGCGCCTTCCGGTGATCTTTATTCTCGTTTCATGCCTTTAACCCGTTAACGCCCAAATTGTTTTAGAACTTTATTTAACCGACATTCTTTTAGAATATCTTTATAACATCAAAATTGAGAATTTCTGAAGTTTTCTTGTAATACCAAAATAAATCACTTATAAAATAGACCATGGAGAAAGTAGCTAATGCAACATGCTTTGAAAGAAATACGCTTTTTCATCACACGCAAAAGAAAGATCTACCATTACGAGAGCAGAAAGAAATATCTTTTCCATTCTTGTAGTGGTAGTAAGTACTACAGGCAACAGGTCATACATACACATCAATTATCGCACTTTGTAGGAAAAGATAACGACTTATTCGAGAATCAGAAAAATGTCGTTTTTAGGCTACATCTGACTACGTGAAAACTTGACCATACCGGTAGCCAGCGGAATGAAAGAAAGAGAAGGCATGCTGTGAGCTGTGATACACACATGTGAACAAAAGAACCAATAGGTCTCAATAACTGATTAGTATATTAAGACAAACTGAAGCTGATCTATTTATATCACACTGGGCGTTAACGAGTTAATGAAACTTTATGAGGAGATCATTTAAAAAAATAAATAAATAAAAATAAAAAATAAATGCCAGTTGTAGCAGAGATAGAAGATTGAATTGTAGGAACTTCCATCATTTCTCCTGGACTGATCTCTTTTGGTTGAAAATTTGATTGTGTGCTTTCAGATGCCTCATTTGGGAATCTAGGGGGGGGGGGGGGATTATGACTAGAGGTATGAAAAAAATGTTGGTCGGCCCTGACCTAACGATGAAGCTCACAAGCCATGGGGAGTTTGAAAGTGAACGAAGTGCTTCAATCTACAAAACAGCAATTATACTACGCCCGAAAATCATATCTTGAAGCATCAGAATAACATTCTGAATTTGAACAAAATTTGTAAACAGCTTCTCTTCGAATTATTATTGAAAAATCCTGTGCTAAAAATAATACTTTTTCATCTCATTGTTAGTCATGGACATCAACAATTCATTAGTCCGAAACTGTGTATATTACTCTATTTCCATATCTGTAAAATATCCATTGTTGCTCTAAAATCTATTAAAAATCTATAATAAAAAGAAAAAGTTTCTACATCACAGGGCAGAATTCCAGAATTCTTTGCTCTTAAATCAGGCAGGTTAGCAATTTCTGTCTGTACTAATATTATTTTTTTAATCCACAATACTTCGACCACGTTGCACCAATAAATAGAAATAAATAATTCAGAAACGATTACTGCAGTAATTGCTATTATTACTGCGGTTATTGCTATTATTCCTACGGTTGCAGCACTAATTCTTCAAATCATTTCAGCAATATAGTGTTATTTGTGAATTCATTTTAATAAAGACGACCATAACAATATTTTTATGATCAAAAAACTAGTGGCATATGTAGACATAAATATGTGAACATCACTTCGTTCATTTTTATCTCATGGTACAAGAATTAATCAGTGTCTTGGCCGTTTTGCACATAATATTAACAAATTCTTCCCTGTTATACCTGGCCATTCCATATTGATCTTTTATTAGTTAACGTCATAAGAAATATGATGCATCGGAAGAATTCATATTATAACCTCTTCACACACAATCGCTGTGGAACTCAGACTATTTTTAAAGAAGAAAGATTGCAAACTACAGTTTTAAACAGCAAGGTCATTACCACCACCTACTTAGACATAACTCGCATATCAGTTTCCTTTCTGCAGGAGTCATTGCAACTTTTCGTGGCATTTCAACTTTTTACCTTGGTTACGGTAATCTTAAGTCTATATAACGGCAAATTTTGCCAAAAAAGGAAGAAAAAGCAGGAAACAACATTATTAAACAGGAACAGGAAATATCGAAACAGAGTCCGAAAATGGATTCGAAACAGAAGCAAGTGCCAAAGCACCTGGCCGGCACATTGTCAGGCGAAATCATTTGTAACTGCACTAGATCCGGCGCTGTCACAGATAGAGAGAGAGAGAGAGAAGTCCGAGTACATCCCCGAGGGTTGATCACGAGAAAAATTACATAAAAAGAAGCGTTTTTGAGGGGATTTTTTTCTCTTATATTTGATCCCTCTATGAAAAAGAATGGTAAAAAATATCCGAGCTGAAACCTTAGAGCTTAATGAAGAAAAGTTATCCCGGGGAAGGCGGGAATTGTAAAAGTAGTTCGGGTTTCGAAATTTTAGAGCTCCTTGGGCAGGCGCACGAACCATTTTTCACGCCGTTGAGTCGCTGACAAGTTCGAACCGCCTCGCCACCGAAATCCCACGCCTCTTTATAGAACGTCTCCCTCCGAACACAATTTTTTGAATACATATCGCATACAAGGAGGGGGGGATCACGAAATTAGCTTGACTTGTTGGCGGTGGTCGCCGACGATTATAAATGATGCTAAAAAGCAATGGGAAAAACCACTATTTGTTAAAGTGACACGTCTGAAAGAAAAAACATGGGGTGAGAGAGGGGTTACCGACTTTTTTGTGCATTTCGATGGATGCTTTTTTTATATATATATATATCGAAAGGTAATCCCAAAACTTTTTCCTGATCCATATAAAAACGTTTTTAGTCAATAACACTCAATGGAATGATAATTATCTCAAGTCAGTGTAAACGTACTTTAATGGTTTCAAATTATCCGGTTAGTTCTTGTTTATTAGACTTGCAAGATATCATATACAGCTTTGGGCTTTCTTTTCTCTCTCTCTCTCTCTTCAAACTAATATGTCATGTAAGTCATGCCAGTATGTCATCAGAAAACGTCTGTCAACACAAGTTAAAGAAATTTTTCTGATTAAATGTTAGGTATTATAATTGCCCATTAATTAGAAATACTCAACTTAACTTTAAGTATATATCATATTGTATTCCGTTATTTTATATGGCAAAGTAACGCATAAATTGCAATTTTTATTTACATTTATGATTGTGACGCAATAAGAAAGAGTAATAAAAGAACTTAATGGCTCGAAAGATTTGAACTAAATTTTGGGTAACGCGTCAGCTAAAGGGACGAGCAGGGGGAGAGTTCAAGCCTCAAACCCCTATATGTTCTATAGAACTATTAATTATATTTTTATCAATTTAACACTTAATTAAAGAAATTTTCTTTTAAAGACTTTTTAAATTTCTATTAAGGAATGACTATAACTATCGAGCTTTTTTTATTTAAAAATTGAAGTGCCAGCATCTGCTATGAATTTCCTTTCAAAAGTACGACAATAAATTTTAAGTGATAATTTTAATACATCTTATTAATTTTGTAACCATTACAAAAGCTCTCGATTAGCTTTCTATTGATAAAGAGGCGAACTGAGAAACGCATTCATTCACACAGTCTTTCAGTTAGCTGAAACATTATCTACAGTGTTTATTCTATGTCTCAAAATCATATCTGGATATTCTACCAATCTGAAGTCAGTTATAAAAAAATTACAGTATGAATTAATTTCTATAAATTTTGACATGGATGAACTGATGGTATCAAAGAACAATTCGGGAATGTTTCCTTATAAGCGGTTTTTACTACATGCGATTAAAAAAAATCCCTGCCGGCTCGGCCTACAGGCGGAGGTAGATTTCGAAGTTAAGTACTAATTTCACCAATAAAAACTAAATCTAGATTAGAGATACACCCAGTTTAACAATTTTATCTAGCCGCCTTTGAGGAATTTTTAATTTCATTTCTCTGTAAGAGCTGGTTTTATCAGAATCATATTACGGCGGTATTCAAAAAAATATGTTTCCTCGCTCAACAACTCGAAATTTTCTGACATATTTTCAGACTCATTTTTAAAAGTAAAAACACGAAACTTGTTGACTTGATTTTTCGAAGAGATTTATAAGTAACCTGTTTTTTTTTTTTTTTTTTTTTTTTTTTTGTTGATTTACAAAAGATTATTTTCTCAGTATAAAATTTTTTTTCGTTTCCAGCACAATCGCTTCGGAAAATTCGGTTAAAATGCCCACTTTGACAGCATTTTTTAAAAATATATTCTGCTTTTATCAAAAAATAGACCAATAGAGCACATTATATAGTTTCTGAATAAGAGAACCTGCCAATATGGATGCGTTTGAGAGCAAAAATTAATTTAAAAATGAGTCAGAAAATAAGCCGTTTGGATTTGAGCACCACACCCTTAATACGATAATTTTTTTGTCAACCTCTATTTTTATTTAATTTGTTTTTGCTGTAAGAATTAGTCCTATCAAAAACTTGTCACTGTGAAAGTTGTAAATAATATTGAGAAGATGTATAATAAATTCAAGCGGATTGGACATCTTGTGAATTGACGAAGTTATGCATTTTTTCTTCTTTAACTCCCCCCCCCCCCTCCATTTTTTTCGTTTAATTATTTTTTTTTCGGTAAGATTTGGTCCTATCAAAAACTTGTCAATATAAAAGTTGTACATAATATTAAAATGATTTATAATAAGTTTAAGTGAATTTGTTAGCTTAAGAATTGGCGAAGTCATGAATTTTTTTCTCCCTAAAACCCTACTTTTTTCGCCCCTTGAGCCCATTTTTAATTTTATCAAAAATCTGTGATACATAAATTTTTGGTCCTTTTCCTAGAAGTAATAATAACTTCAAACTGATTTGATATGTGTTATAATTAAGAAGTTTTTGTTTTTTCGGTTTTCACAAAACCCCTCCCTATTTCCAGCCCCTTAGTCCGATTTTGCCCATTAACGAACGTGACCAAAATTTTCTACCCCTTGATTTTATGTATTAGTTTGGAAGAGATTTGTGCAGAATTATGGAAGTTATCGTGTCCATAAAAAAGTTATATATATATATATATATATGGTGTCCACTTTCTTATTTTTCTTCCATAATAATTCTTATAATTAATTTAATCTTTTTTATATATATATATATATATATATACTTACAGCTTTAATTCATAATATTATGGTTTTTGATGGTGGTAGGTTATGTTTAATTTTTGGTTATATACATACATATACTTATATATATATAAAAATATCTGATATATAATTCATTAAAAAATAATTTTTATATTTAATAATTATTTATATTAATTATTACTGAATTTATTTTGTTTTATAGCATATAGCTATATGCTATATATTATCAATGTTCTAGAATTATTTAAATTCTTAGTTTAGTTTAAATAAGTTAGCTAATAGAATATATTGTATGCTTTTAAATTTTATTTACAATAGTTTTTAAATAAATTGTGTGGTTTATATTCGGTTTATAATTCTCTATATATAAGGATATGTTTGGTTTTGCTGTTTATACAGTTATTTACATTCAAATGCTTACAATTATTCATACAGTTATTTACATTCAAATGCTTACAAATATTTATCTTGCGTTAGTTGTTTAATAGAAGTAATACTAGATGGCAGCACTAAATTTGTCTCTTTAAGATAGCTCCTATTTTTAATTTTTCTAGCTCCATTTCAGTTATAATTTAATACACCAGGGGGTATTTTTAGCTAAATTTTGACGATATTGTTAAACTGTTATTAATTAATTTAATAGTGCATTTTAAATAATGTAATTAATATCTATTTATTTTATATTATATTAAATGTGTTTAACAAGGTATTTCAAATTTTATTTCATATTGTATTAACTGCATCCTTTGGTATCATTTACTGTGATTTCTTAACTGTTTTATTCCCCTTAATCTTTTTGATATACTGGCAGCCATGTGCGTGTGGATTTTTGTAAAATACTGAACTATTAATCGGTATGGTGTTTATTATTTATATTTTATATCCTATAAATATTTAAATACGTTTTATTGATTCTTCCATTTCATATTATTTGTTTCTATTCTGCTTTCATTTTTAATCAATTCACTTGATTTTATGGTTGTTTGGGCACAGGGGAAAATAACTTTTAGCTTTAGCTTATTTTTCCCACAGAAAACAACCATTTTGCTTATATCATTGAATTATGTGCCCTTGATAACGTAATTCAATGTATAAGCTTTTCAATTTTTGTCGGTTTCCACTTTTTTCTTTTTCTTCCATAATAATTCTTATATTAATTTTTTTTTTTTTTTTAATACTTACAGCTTTAATTCATAATGATTGACGGTGGATGGTTATGTTTAATTAATGGTTATATATATATATATATATATATATATATATATATATATATAACCATTAATTAAACATAACCTACCACCATCAAAAACCGTAATATTATGTATATATATATATACATATATATATATAACCATTATATTTATTACAATTCTATTACAATTCATCATCAATTTCAAATAAAATTTATAAATTGAGTATAAAGACATGATACAAACATTATACATATTAAATTTGGATCAACAATTATTAATTTAACTAATCACTAATGAATTTTTTAAAAACTCGATACAATCACTTATAAATGAAGTATTAAAAAATTATAACATTTAAAATGGGCGAAAGGTCAATATTAACTGGAAGGTGAATGCATAAAAAATAAATAAATAAAGATAAATTTGTAGGAAATCATAAATATTTGAAATATTTTGTAAAGCTATTTGTAACTAAAACATTTTAACCAATGAAAAAAAGACCAGAAAAAATGAATTATTGACAGCACCAGTAAATCCATTGTACGAAATGTAGGATCTCAAAATTGAAACTAAAGTAGATTTCCGTTGCAACGAATTTCATTACAACGAAAAATTCCGTTACTACGAAATTTGACAAATCCCCTTTTCAAATTGCATTAACTCCAATGTATTAAAAATTCCGATTTAACGAAATGCATTTTTTTTAGGAATTCCGTTACAATGAAAAATCTTCAGCAATCTCTTTTTTTTTCTTTTCTTTTCCATTTTCTTTTTCCTTTTTTTTTCCCCTTATAGATAGATATATAAAGTTTTGAACGGGTGTGGTTTTGGGTTCTAGAGGTCATGATCGGCGTAGATCTGCAAAAATCTTCAAAAATTCCAACATAGATGAGAATGTAATAGGTAGTATTTCTTACGTAATCTACCGCATGTTACCTAAATTGCATGTTTAAATGTTTTCTTTGGAGCGAGGGAGAAGAAATGTAATTTTGTTTGATAGTAAGAAAATATTTATAATAATAATTTTATTAATTACTAAATTTAAAGAAAGAATTAATATATACAATGTAACTCAAGCGTTTTCTTAATCAAAAATCATGTTTACAATGACGTCAAGAGCATTTTATCCCCTCAATATTTGTCTTCTAATTTCGCAGCGGATGAAATGAAAATGACTTGATTCTGATGAACTTATACAAAAATATTTCAGATTTATGAATTTTAAAAAAGGCTTTAAAAATGTCATTTTTACACGCTAAAGGATTCCACTTTTTGCGCTATAGTGAAAAGTTTCAACTGCAATCTTTCAAAAATATTTAGCCCAAAATCGATTTATTTCATTAAATTAAATTCTTGTGAATAGGAAACAATATTTTCCAATTAGATGTACGGAGCTTAAAATTACTTAACCTCTTTAGTAGACTCAAAGAAAAACAAGTCCGAAAGTGTACGTCAAACATGGCAAATGATTGCGTTCGTACTATAAATAATTTTATAAATATTCAGATCTTGGTGCAATAGCTGTTACACTCTTATGCAAACATACATGTATACAAAATTTATTGCGATTATTGAATTCAATAATACGGAAATAATATGACTCCATCTTTAATATAGATGGCAACCTAGAATCACTACCTAACATGGGATTTTATTTAATTAATGACGTATGATGGGATTTAATTGAACATCCCATTGCATGATTGCATAACAATATTAACGAGATAAAGAAGTTTTGGACGATGTTGGGGTCCAAATACCAGGAAAACTTCTATACCGTCCCGGGTCTCTAATGCTGATTTTTAAGTTTGGAGCTGTCTATATAAAATTATTTCAATAAAAGTAATTCAATGTAATTTTTTTACGAAACTGGGACAATTGTTTTATAATAAATATGTAGCAAAAAATTAACCTGCACACATTTTTATGGTTGATATTATTTTTTGAACTCTGTCCCTGGGTTTTAGATTCCTTACCATCCCTCTTGCTAAACTTACACAGAAACTTACTTCAGATGCAGCCACAGAATTCTTTTCAAGTTTTTTCTCTTGTAGAAGTATGCTAGAGAAAGAATGCCTAAAATTCTTTGACAGGAAATTTACTTCAGAATTTAAATCAGCATTTAAATATCAATTTAAAGCATCGTGGCTTTATTAATAGTCTTACCGTCCCCAAGGTTATGCCTGCACTTTTCGAGGTATTTTTTTTTTTTTAATTTAATGTAAATAACTGTTTCTAAAAATCAATGAACATTGTGGCTATCACTTAGTCTTAACATGATTTGCCTAAAAATAGTGGTAATTTTCCTTACCGTTCCATCCTTACCATCCCTTTTTTTTTCCGTTATCGTCCCTTTTTTCCTATACCATCCCCCTTTTTTTCTTTCCGTCCCTTCTTTAACACCCCTTTAAGACAATGTTATACCAAAATTTTGTACTAAAAATACTACATTGTTATTATTTCTTTTTTGAATGTCCTGTGGGCACTATACAAATTCATTATAAGTAAAAATTTAGAAGAAAATAGAAAGTTATAGTAGTAAAATGGCAAGGAAAATTAAACTCGAAAGTTTAACTTAAACCTCAGTTAAATAAAGAAAAATTCGCTGCTGACTATTTTTTTCTTTAAAGGCATTCGTCTATCAGATTAAAATGTTATTTTAGCATTCGTCTATCAGATTAAAATGTTATTTTAGCAAGTTTAATTTCACCAGATTTTTATTCCCGAAAGTCAAAAGATTGTGAGAATGTCCCATATGCGGACAGATGGACAGACAGACGGACGGGCCATACAACGATTATAGGTGCTACGCGGAGCCCGATTAACTCTATGTTGGACCCGGGGCACACAGGCCATGTCGGGGCCCCCTTTTTCAAAAGAATTCATGCATTATAATCTTGGCAAACACTTTTACGTGCAGTTTACAAATTAAACCATAGCTTTACAAAAAAAAAAAAAAAAAAAAAAAAATATATTATAGAGAGACACATGTAAAAATGCATTAAAATATATAGGAAAGTAAAATCTCCTGTACTACATGGTCTTTAGAATGAGTAAAACTCTAAACCTATAACTTTGAATGAACATGTTAGATGTAATATCCGTTCTTCTCGGAATTTCGAAGTGTACGTTATAATTCATTGTCATTAGTGAAAAAACTGAGATAGTTTAGTTTACATGAATTGGAAAAATACATTTTTTCTGAACTACAAATGGAAATGTACATTAATTTGTATTTTCAGACAGTGCACAAAATGCATTTTGGGGCCCCCTGAAAATGTGGGTCCGGGGCACTTGCCCCGTGTGCCCCTGTGGTAATCAGGCTCTGGTGCTACGTATTTATTATACAATTACGAACGCACCTAAAAAAGCGCACTGTGCAATGCTTTCTAGATTTAAATTTGTCGTTAGAATAAACCAATTTATAAAGCATTATGTGAAAAATGTTTTATTTCTTCCAACTTTCTTTTAAAATGTAATTTAGTCATAATATTTATTTCATCGTCTATTCAACTTTGGAAATAATTGTTCTTTTTAATTTTAATGTGAAAATAGCGTTAATAAAAATATAATGTTCCCTAATTATTTTCTTTTTCTCCTTTTACCCATGATAACAGATTAATTTAGTAACTAACTGTTAAAAAAATTTTCATTGAAAATTACAAATAAATAGAGAAATAAATAAATAAATTATATTTCGGAAACGGAAACTAATTTAAAAATCGAAATTTCGTGAATGATTATTACATTAACGGATTCTTTCGAACACTTGTTGTTTTCAAGTTATTCTTTTTCTCGGAGGAGTTAATGTGTGGAATACATACACTGACTAAGATTTTGATATAAATGATCGATTCCCTGGTCAATACGAACTTTTAGAATTTGGGTAGTATTTCTAGGACCTTTCTAAAAATAGTGCACTGAAAATAAAGAGGATAGAAAGATTTATTTTCTTATAACGTCATACTAAAAATAATATTTGCAATATATTAAAAAAAATTATTATTTAATATTTTCACAGAGTTTTTTGAGAATTGCCATGGAAAAGAAAGTGGAAATATATTCGAAAATTATGGCAAGTTTTGTTATATCTATAAATATGAAAATAACAATAAATTTTATTTTGCACTTAGTAGAATTATTTATTGTTGTACAAAAAAAAAAAATAATAATAATAATAATAATAATAATAATTAAATAAAATCTTTTAGAAATTATTTATTTTTAATAAAAAATTAATTTAATTTCGAACGCCCAAATTTTAATTTAAAAACTGAAAAAGAAACGCATTTTTATTCTTAAGGGGACAGTGGACTTCAAAGAAAATATTGATCAAACAAGCGAATTTTTATTTTTGCGTCGAAATTTAAAAAATATCAATGTATTGCTATATACCTTTTACTGTTTAATTTTCTTTTCCAAAATTCTCCTCTAAAGGACAATCTTGGTATATGCTACTACAGTCGGCCTGCTTAAACGAATATTGGCGGTTCCATAAATAATATTCGATTAAGCGGAGTATTTGATTAAACGGAGAATCATAACTGTAATATTTAATGCGTAATAAAAAGGCAAAATAAACATCTACGGTATATTTTATTAACAACATAATAAATCGTTAATAGAATAATATACAATAAAATAAATACAAATGCTAATATAAAGTAAGTATGTATTAATTTAATGTCAGTACGTACATTTATATGGTTTACATCACACTTAATGCAGCTCGTTTGAATTAAGACAAAACTTTGCTACTTCTAATTTACGTTACTTATACTGACTTAAAAAATCGTTTAAAGTGGTTTGTTTAAGTGGAATTTTAAAGCGGTAAATATCGAGTTATTTTTCGAATGAGTGCAAAATATCACAAGTACCATCTCGAGTCTCGAAGTGACGGTGCATTGGTGGGGAAATCATTTGACCTGTCCATTATACACCTGGTGGCCGAAATCATTGCAGGAAGAACTGAAAATTTTGTTTTCAGTGTAAAGGAACCGAAAATGACAAAAGGTGGGAGGAAATTCCAGCTGAAATGTGTTTTCCGCGCCTAATTTTCAAACATCGGTCATACAGTTGTTATCGGATTAAGCGGGGACAATTCGTAAAAGGTATTTGGTTTAAGCGGGGAAAAATAACATAGAACCAATAGGAATAAATTCGGTTCACGGTTTTAAGTTTATTTATCAACTTTATCTGTTTCTGGGATGAACGTTTCCGAAGTTTTTCAATATTTTATAAAATAAAAATACATCATTAGACTCTATTATATTGTTGTTATTGAAATATTTATATTAGTTAAAATTTAAATAATTATGTCAATTAATATAATAATAAAAATAAAAAAATACATAATTATTTTTTAAATTATTATATTTAATTAGAAACCTCATTCTGTATAATTTTGAAATATTGATTATAGGTAGCCATCTCTCCTAAAATTGATAGACAGATTGCCATCAAATTTAACCCCTTGAGGGGCGGTGGGATAAAATATATCCCACCTAATTTAAACAAGATTCTCACCAGAAAATGTTTACTAAATTTTATATTTTTAACTTTGGGGAAATATAGTTGAAAATTTGCTGTTCCTTATTTAAAAATAAAATTTTTCGAGTATTCCGGTGACAATTCAATATTTAGAGACATTTTTGCTTGCCCCTCAAGGGGTTAAAGCGATACTCTACCATTATACGTCTTTGTTTTAGACTTAAAAGCAAAGATTGGATTATATACGTGCCTTAAAAGTCCTTATAGTAAAAGGAAATGTAACATACGTACTGCAAAACGTTCAGATATCTAACTTAACAAAAATATCCAACCACAAAATTAAATAAACATTAAAATTTCACTTTCTTTTTATAATGTAAAAACACATCTGCACGTCGCATTGAATGAACACTTTGAACTATTTCTTACCAACAAAGTTTATGCTGCAATTTGTTATATAGTTTTTGAAATATTTAGACTGGCCATCTCTCCTCTTTGGCCATCTATCCTAGAATTACCCTATTTATCTTAAAACTGCGCCGTACATCCTACGAAGTTTTAAAGGAAACCTATAAATTTGAGTTTCTTTAATACATGATACAACATCAAAGCATTGTGAAACCGCGAAATAGAATCGCTCGTAACGTGTCTTCATAATCAAAACTGCCAAAGATCCTGCATTTGGACACTCGCGTACTTAAACATAACCAATTATAATTATCATGCAGAAGTAATCATAAACGGTCACCAATGTAGTCTAAAAATTAGAAAAGCGATATTTTTAAAAATTATAAATATTTTGACATTTTGAGTAAGAAATGTGAGAGAAATTTAATTTGATATTTACAGGGAATATTAATTTTGAAATATACAGGGATACATAAATGAATGTCCCTTTACATTAGGGCTATTAAAAGAAAACAACAAGTAAAAATTAAATTTAAAAAATGAAAAACCCGACAGCGTAAAAAGCGAACTAATTAATTATTTCTCATCAATGTGAAACTATTTTTTATATTACTTACCTACTTTTTTTATTTACTTGTATTGATGACTTTTAAGTTTTGTTTAATTGTTAGTTCCTATCTATAAACACTGTTTTGAGGAGGTCTATAGATGTCTATGAAGGTTATAGTTGCGGCAAAGCTAGAGATCCTACCTACACAACTTCCAGATTGTCTAATATTTAAACAGAGCTTCTGACTGTAAAATAGTCAATGAAACATCGTCTTCATTTTGAAAGACCTGTCCAATGATATGCCATTCAATAGGGTGCGTAAAAATATTTTTCGTCTCTACTGCCATTTTGTATTTTACGGCCGCCATTTTGAATTTATAAAAACAAAACTTAGCCTATAATCATCGGGCGGTTAAGACGAATCGATAGAGACCTCATTCATTAAAATCCATCCAGCCGTTGGGATGTTTTGAGGGTATAAAGAAATCCACATACTCAGATACGCATGAAACACATAACCCTTCTCGACAGTCGGGTAAAAAACAGTACAATCTAGTTGTTCATCGGAAATAGAAAATAACAGTTGAAAGTTAAAATTCAATACAGTTATAAGTGTTCAATGTGAGCTCCTCCAGAAACACGAACGATATCGAGGCGGCACGATAACTCATCCCACACTTTTCTCAGCATGTCCGATATGACTCTTTGAATGGCGTGTCTTAAGAGGTCTCAGAACTCTTAAAGCTTCAAAATTTTCGAATTTTTTATTTTATAATTTTATTTATTTTTTTAAGATGTTAAATTCCCATTTTTTTCTGGACATTTTGATATAATTATTTCCTCGAAATTCCCATTAGAACATGCTTTTAGAATTATACCCCCCCCCCCCCCCATATAGCTGAAGCGGCATTTCCGAAACTTTGAAGCCATTTTTCTAAAAATGACGGTTTTGGGCATAACGCGCAGGATATAGCAAAAACATCTGAATATTATTTCATGAAATTTTCAAAATATATATTTCATGTTAGTCTGTATAAACTGAACCTAAAATTTCATTTTTATTGTTCAAAAAAATAATTTTTTAGGTGATTAAGCTGTTGAATTTTTCAAAATTTTGTATTAATTAAATCCAACTTTGTATTAAATATATAAAAATATCACAAACTTATTTGGGTTCAAGGTAATTATCATAATCTGAAGTAGAATTAGGCACAAAAAATTTCATTCTAAGTTGCAAAATTTATTTTGTAATCCTGCGCGTAAGCTGTCATGCCAATTTCCTGCTCGAGAAATGTCTGACAGTTTGGAGACCCCTATAAATACTAATCCTGCATTTTGCAATTTTTTAAATACATGAAATGAAAGAACATACTTATACCTTTCATCCCAATTAAAATTGTATTTTTAAATTATGTTACATTTTAAGATATTAAATGTTGAAAACGGTCCTTTTTTTTCCATTTTTTCAAATTTTAAGAGTCCTGAGATACCTGAAGTTCGTCAACGTCAGTTGGTAGCGGTGGAACAAACACCTAATCTTCTATGGGGAACCACAAAAAAAAATAATAACTAAAAAACAGGAATTCTGCTTTTTCAGAATTTAGTGTCGCCCCCGATGACAAAAAAATATATGTATATAAATATAGATACCGTAGGAGTCCCGATTATCCGAGTTAATCAAACTTATACCTTTGGAATGAATCCTTTTCTTCTAATAATTTTTTTAAAAAGAAAATTATAGCCATTTTTTTTTCCATTCTGACCAGAAAATCAGAGTTCTGACTTTTTACGACTGCTCTTTCATCTTCACCTAACGCTTCATTTATGGCTGCTTCATAATAAAAGAAGCCACCAGTCCACCAGAAGAAAATAAATCGGTTAAGCGGGACTCTACTGTAGTGCAAAACATATTTCAATTTTAAGACTTAAAGCACATGCTTTTATTTTATGTAAAATGACGTCATTTGCATTAATATAGATTCTTAAAATTAAATATAGTTTATAATAGCTCCCTGTTTTATCGTAAGTCATTCATTTATATTTTTCTCAAAATAGCAAGTATTTTCATTACATTTTTTCAGTTTTTATGGGTAAATGGCAACAAGAAGATATAATTGCTATTTTTCAACTATTTTTTCTTTACTTTCTACAGAAAGGGAGTACTTGAGTTGCCAAAATGAAACAAATGTCGCTAAAAACTACAAAAAAATTAATATTTCAAAAATAAATGGAGATGCAGTTTTCAAACAAATTGCATTAAAAAGTACTTTTTTTTCCCAATACGGTGGTATAAACATTGAAAATGTGCGATGCTTAGAAGTTTTAAAAAATGCTGTAGAGTATTTAATCGCACAATGAAACATCGGCTTTTGTTCTACGGCTGGCTTATACAAGGTAACGTTATTTTTTGGAGACGTCGCAAAATAAGCTGGGAGAAAGAAATAGCATTCCGGGGGCAATAATTTTAAAAAAATCATGCTGAGAAAAGTGTGGGATGAGTTATCGTATCGCCTCGATATCGTTCGTGTTTCTAGGGCGGCTCACATTGAACCTACTTATAACTGTGTTGAATTTAAACTTCCAACTGCTATTTTTGATTTCTGATGAACAACAAGGTTGTACTTTTTTTTTTTTTTTTTTTTTAATAGCCCTGTAACTGTAACGTTGGGATATTCATTTATGTATACCCTGTATAACCTGGAACAGTGCAATCTTTGAAATTTTTTGTTGATACTTTTTCATTAATTTATAATTAACAGGTTTTTTTTTTTTTTTTTTTTTTTTTTTTTTTTTTTTTTTTTTTTTTAATCAAGCAACACGTTTTAACAAAATTTGAATGTACGATGTTAAAAAACTATTCAAAAACTTATGATACCTTACTCATTGTTGTGCATAGAAAAGGGAAAGTTGGAATCGGAAATAAAATATATACCGGTGAACACGTGCGAGAGCTTCGCACTTCAGTCTAATATTTTTTTAGAAATATCTAATATTTTTTTAGATGCAGGTTTAAACTTTTAAAGAAAAATTAAGGATAAAAATATAACATTAGTCAAGCCAGAATATCATCCCATTTATTCCATCAAAGTTGCAGTAAAAATGATCGAATCTAGCAGAAGGCATTTGCGAGAAAAAATTAGCAATCATTATTTAATTGCATTAAAGGATAATGCCATCGCTTCGGGAAAAACATGGGACAAAGACAAATCAATTGCATTACATATAAAATACAATTTAAGGCTGTTCTTAACTGCTCTGCTCAACAAGCGCAAAATGTTTTGACACATTTACAAATTCATTTTTGAACGGAAAGATATAAAATTGGAAGGAATGACTATGGAAGCGATTTGGAATCGAACTGTTTTTTCCATTTTTTGATAAATAAATTACGTATTGAGTTGTAAGCGATTTTGATCACGTGACAAAGACGTTTTTTATCCTTTTTTTGAATGGTTATTCTTCATTTGCGCGGAAATTCAGTTCATAACGCCCAATTTGACAATATTTTCTGAAAGACCTATTGCGTTTACTGAAAACGGAAAACACAGTTTGATTACATAGTTTTTGAACAACAACATCTGCTAGTTTCATGCATTTTCAAACAAAAATAAATTAAACTTATGTCATAAAGTTGCCCTTTTGGTCTCTTTTGAGAACAGTCTTAATCGAATATAACAAAACAAAGCTTATAGTCTACATGTGAAACACCAATGATTTGGTCGATCGATGATAGAGTCAGCCTGGATAAATAATTGTCACTGAGTTTATGGGGTAATTCTTGGTCATTTTCATTTTCATTATCAAAATAACAATTTATCAAACTGTTAAAAACTTGAAAGATACTTTGAACCGTTTACTTTACAATGTATTCCTTAATTATTCACTTAGTTGAAATTTAATATTAAATAATATGTACAATATTCAAAACTGCTACTGAAATATCTGCGAAACAACATTGACCTTAATTTTTACACATTTTACAAAAATTTGTGTCATTCTTAAAGTTTTAATTATTTTATTTTATTTTTATTTTATTTCAGCTATAGCATATCACAGTTTTTAAAAGTGATTATAAAAATTTTCTTTACTATTAAAAACTTTTATTTCAGCAAGCCAAACTAAGCCCATATTTGTGGGGTAATTCCTGATCAGTGCCTAATAATGTAATTTTACAATATTTATACTTGGTATTTTATCTATTATAACTGTGCACCCTAAAAACTATTGTCTTGCAACTCTTTTTTAACCATAAGTGTAAAGTAGCATCCTTAAATGTAACTGTAAAGGAGGAAAATAGTAAATGCTCTGAGGATAAGGGGCACTAGTTGCCTGAACAATTAAATAGAAATAGTATCTCATTACAAAATGCCAAAATGGTGCTTGAAAATATACATAATGCGATAGAGGAACATAATTATTATGCTGTGTATTATGATAAAGATCGGTATTGAAGTTTACGTAAAATTTCTTGAAAAAGGAGCTGGAAACTCAAGTTGGCCTAAGCAAGATAGAATCATAAACATAAAGATTCATTATATATTTTACGGACCATTAAATTTGCAAGGTATTAATTAATCCATTCACAGTAGATGAAGAAGTAATAAATACTGCTTACAGACGTTACAAAAATTCTTTGGCTAATTAATGCTTTGTAAAATTTACAAGAGTCTTTGCACAAATAAATTTGTATTTATACCCAAAACAAAGTGTTATTTTTCCAGAATTATGAGATGAACAAAACTTTTACAAGATTCAATCTACATATTTTAATATTCAGTCTTAAAAAAAATTATCTTTACTCCTTTATTTATTTCAAAAAGGATACTGACCAATAATTACCTCAGAAGTGACCAAGAATTACCCCGATGCCGGGGTAATTCCTGGTCGCTTAAAAATTATAATTATTTCAATTATAAGTGCTTCTAAATTTAAGTAAGTATAGCTATTAGAGGGTGCTTATTACGTACCAAAATTGGGAACAATAGCTCTAATAGTTTTTATAATAATTGGATGTTGATTTTTAACCAGGAACTACCCCGGGTGACTCTATCTATTCATTTAAACATTTCAATTTCAATTTTGCTTTTTAATCATAAATATAAAATAAACCCTTGAGAAGACGTCACACTCTGTCTTTTTTGTGATATTTATTTTTTTATAATCATTGTTGAGCACGATATAATGTGGTATTTCATTTTTGTGGCAACACTGATTTGAGAAAAAACCTTTCATTTCATTTATGAAAACACTGCTTATTTAATTTTAAATTAACTGCAATTTTTATTCAAAAAACATGTTTTAACGAAATGTGAGTGTACTATGTCAGAAGCCGATTCAAAAACCTTTCGAATGAAATCTCATTCATCGTTCTGCGTTTTATAAATGCATAGAAAAATGGATGTTGACAACAGAAATAATGAATTGATATTTAGCATGCCCATATTCCAAGGATCTTTATTGTAAAGCTATAAATTTTGCATTTTGTGTCTTTGGTATGCGTATTTTGAGTGGGATACAAAACTCCAAGACATTATTTAACCTCGAAATGTAATCACATAAACTCTTCAATACCTTATGCATATTTTAAAAGAACTTGATGTTTGCCTGTAAAAACAATCATAAATTATGTCTACATATTAAGGATGTAACATTTAAAAAAATTATAAACATTACGTCTTGTAAGGTTGACAGATACGAGAAATTTAATCTGATTAGATATTTAATCTGATTAAACCTTATAACTGTGCCGTACAGCTTTAAGCAAGGCTATAAATTTTGCTTTGGTAAACATATTTTGAACAAGACATAAAATTCCAGACATAAAATGCAGTCACTTTGGTCGCAAAGAATAACAAGTCACACAAACATTTCAACCTTTTATCCGCACTCTATAGAAGAACTTCGAGTTTATCTGCATCAATAATCATCAATGTTGACTAAAATTTAAAAATGTCAGATTCTTTAAACTTACAGATATTAGTATAGCCAATGAGGTAAAAAGATATAAGAAATTTAATCTGATATTTACCTTGTAACTGTGACATACACCCTGTCAAACTTTAAGGTATACATTTTACTTTGATAAACATATTTGAATGGGGCATGCAATTCCAATCCATTATATACTCGTAAACTTAAAATGTAATCACTATAAATTTGCTGTTAAAATCGAAACTTCCCAAGATCCTGCTTTTGGACTAAATCACTTCATCAAAATAATGATGTTTATGATTATATAAGAATTATATCATAAATAATCTGAATGTTGTGTTGTTTAAATTTCAAGAAAGCAGCAATTTTTAAAATTATAGACATTTTGACTCATAAGTTAGAAATAGCCAAGAAATTGAATCTGATATTTACCTTCTAACTGTACCCTTTACCATCCCACAAAACTTTAAAGAAGAGCTATAAATTTTATTCTGAGCTTCTTTAATAAACATATTTTGAATGGACATACAATTCCAATCCATTATATAAACTTAAAATGTAATCACTTATAAAGATCCTGCTTTTAGGCTAAAGCATTTCATCAAAATAATGATATTTATGATTATATAGGAATTATATCATAAATAATTTAAACGTCGTGTAGTCTAAATTTTAAGAAAGCAGCAATTTTTAAAATTATAAATATTTTGACCCATAAGTTAGAAATATCTAAGAAATTGAATCTGATATTTACCTTCTAACTGTGCCCTACATCCCACGAAGCTTTAAGGAAAAGCTATAAATTTTATTTTGAGTTTCTTTGATAAACATATTTTGAATGGGACATGCAACACCAATGCATTATGTAACCTCGAAATATAATCGCTGTAAACTTGTCGTCGGAATCGAAACTTCCAAAGATCCCGCGTTTGGACAACAGCACTTGATGTGAAGAGAGGGTGGGGAGTAACCCAAAAGCAATTTTTTTTTTCATATCTTCACGAGGACGTGCGGGTCTCTCCTGGCATGAAAATCATTTATCATTTCAGAAAAATGACGTGTTTTTTCGCGTAAGAATGGCTTCACTTCTATTGAATCGTCTGATCTGAGTTTAATGAAGTGGTAAAAGAGCGTGACTCTAGTCCAGTGACTGACATACTTCAGGATAGGGTTGAAATATTCTCACATGATTCTGACTTTCCCCATTTATGCAAGAACGGTGAAAGTGTGACATTATTCTTGCATACATCAATGGTGTTTTGACGTGGTGATAATTCTGACATTTGGCCGGAAACATTTTTCAAATCGACCCTTACCCTCTCTCCCTGTCTTTTTAGCTTACTTCATGATTTCTACCATAAAAAAACTGATTTTGGAGGTGACCTTATTTATGTATATATATGAAAACAAGAGGAATGAGGAAAAACTGTGCTTCAGTTGATGTCTTTAGAGGAATATCTTCTATATGGAAATTTCAAATAATGAGTTTGATTATGAAATTATCACCAATTCGTTTTCATCTCTACGTACAACACAATTAAAAAGTACTTAAACGTGATATCTAGATTACTTTTTTGACCTATGTAAGTTTCAATGTATCCCACCACGTTTAAATGACCATTTTTCGGCAAATATCGCAGAGGTTTTTTATGGTTTTATTTGATAAACTGTAGAACTAGCTATTCAAAATGGTTTTTTTTTTCTTTTCGTACGATCATTAAAAGCGTAGTTTTAGCTGTTTTGATTTCAGTTCTCAAATTGGAATATACGTTATAGTGGTTAAAATTTTGAAAAAGTGTATTTTTGAGGTTTGATGGCTCCTATCACCATTTTCTGCTTAATTAATACCATAAACTCATATATCAGTGAAAAAATAATTTAATCAAGAATGTAATGAAATAAATTTTGTTCAGTTAGTAGTATTTAAACAAAAGTTATAGGCAAATGAATAAAAAAGAAACATGAGTTGCTTTGATTATCATGAAATAGTTATAATAATTTAAATGCAGCCAGTGAGCATCAGTGTTTCGAGAATTCGCCAATCAAGTGTCATCCTATTTTGGCAGAGATTTGGCAGTGATCAATCAGGCTGTCAACCAGGTAACAGTAAGATTCAACTGTTGTTGTCATGTTTAGGAGCTGTGAGAAGGAGATTTGTCGGTGCTTTTTGTGATTGATATTATAGTTGGATGTAAGAAAATTAAAGAAATAGCACAAAGAGTTAACTGGTCACCTAGAAAGCGGTATAAAATAATACTAATAAGTGGACAAAGTTACACTTAAGACGTAATTAGGAGCCAAATTGGTGGAAGTGTCACCAAGGGTGGCATTTCTAAATTTTTGAAGTAGTATATAAGTACTACAAAATCAAACTGGTAAAGGCAGGAAAAAGTCTACAAGAGCAAGTGGTGATAGGAGAATTAAGAGACTGTGCATAAGTGATAAAAGAAGATTATCAGGATGTATACAAGAGGAATGGCGCAAACCAATGTGATGATGAGTGCAAAGACTGTACTGAACAGACTGCTAGAATTTAAATTAAATGCTAGAATTCCACGAAAAAAGCGCTTTTTATCTTTCAAACAAAGGTTTTAAAGTTCAAACTGAGCTAAAACTCATGTTAATTGCACAGGGAACAATGGGAGAGTTATTTGGTCTGAAGGACCCAAAATCTCCCTGTTAGGTAGTGATGGCATAAAATACACAAGGAGAAGAAGCGGAGGAGAATTGCATCCTAATTGCATTACACACACTGTAAAGCAACGAGTTAGTGGTATGATATGTGTTGTATGACATCAAAAGACGTGGGCAGAATGTGTGATTAATGGGAATATGAATGCTCAAAAATGTATAAATGAAATACTTCTGAAGCTTTCTACAGGTGATTTTCCAAGATAATGAAGTATTTATATATCAACAGGATTCATCACCTTGTCATATTGCTAAAATCTACAAAAAGTGGTTACGAGATAATTATATTCCAGTGTTGGAATGACCCAGGAATAGCCCAGACCACTAAGGAAACTTGTTGCACTGAAGCAACCCAGCAATAAAATGCAATTAATAGAAGCAATAATTAAATCTTGGTATAACATTATAACAGCTTCAGAACTAAAAGACTTGAGATATGAAGAAGATATTGTCAGGCCTCCATGAGAAGATATTGTCAGGCCGTAATTAAGAGTAAAGGTTACCCAACTAACAAGGAGAGGACACTATAGGTTGGAGACACAGAATCCGGTGACCCTTTGTACAATGATAGAGTATAGTTAGTACATAAACATATCACAAGTATAAAGCGCAATATGCAAGGGGGTCTTAAAAAACAAGCCCCAAAGTCACCCAATTTTGACCCTTTAGTACATAGTTCGATAAATTACGCACATTTCTCAGCGTCAGGATGGTACGATTAGCAGCAAGCCAGACTTCTAAATTTTCCCTTTCGGAACGTCGTGGGTTCGATACCTGACAAGACTATTTTTTTCGCTATGAATTGAGTCTTCTGAAATGCATTATCAATATTTTTAAATTTAGAAATTTCTTCGCTAGACATGTTCTTTCATTTTACGACACTAAAGAACTACGTCTAATTCCCGCAAAACTTTAAAAACAAAATGCCATACTCACTCGGTCTGTAGTAGATGGCTGTTAAAACTTTAACACAAATAACATAATTAAATTTAAAAAAACAAAAAACTCGACTGCGTAAAAAGCGATCTAATTAATTATTTCTCATCAATGTGAAATTATTTTTTATATTACTTACCTATTTTTTTATTTACTTGTATTGATGACTTTTAAGTTTTGTTTAATTGATAGTTCCTATCTATAAACACTGCTTTGATGAGGCCTATAGATTTATAAGAGATAGATAGAGAACCTATATATCTCTATCTATAGAACCTTCATAGATAGAGAACCTATCTATGAAGGTTACAGTTGCAGAAAAGCTAGAGATCCTACCTACACAACTTCCAGATTGTGTAATATTTAAACGGAGCTTCTGAGTGTAAAATAGCCAATGGAACATCATTTTCATTTTGAAAGACCTATCCAATGATATGTCACTTAATATGATGCGCAAAAAGTATTTTTCGCCTCTACCGCCATTTTGTATTTTACGGCATCCATTTTGAATTTATAAAAAAGAAACCTAGCCTATAACCATCGGACGGTTAAGACGAATCGATAGATACCTCATTCATTAAAATCCATCCAGCCGTGGGATGTTTTGAGGGTATAAAGAAATCCACATACCCAAATACGCGTGAAACACATAACCCTTCTTGGCAGTCGGGTAAAAGGAGTAAACATTCTAAACCCACTCTCTTTATTTTCAATGGCGTACATGTTTTGCTAAAAACCACCTGCAAATCTACGTAATTAATAAATGTTAATGTCCATGAAAGGATTTTTTATTGTCAAAAACAGTTGTTCTAATTCCAAACATAAGATCTCGAGATAAAAAAAAAATCGAAAATTTATAAAACTTTAAAGTTGTTAAATATTAGAAAAGATGAAGTTAAAATACCATATTTTAATTTTATGCAGCACGTTTTAATTGATTTCGCTGGGAAGAATAGAGGTTTATTCGTATTAAAAAAACTATAAATAAATGTGAATAAAATAAAAAATTTGCCATTTGAGGAATTGAAATTATGTGTTTTTTATTTTTTATTTTTTTTTAATTTTCATTAGATCCCTAAAACTGCCATAAAATTGCAACATCTCTGTAAATAAATAAGTATATGTATGTGCTCGCAGAAGCATGTTTTTATTTATATTTAGCTTAAATTTAAATAACTATATACAGTAGACTCCCTCAAATCCGCACAGCTTGGGACCAGAGGTTGTGCGGATTTTAGAATTTTGCGGATTTCTGGTCATTGATTTGTTTACATTTTTGAAACATTAATTTGATTGGTAGTTAAGCAAGGAAAATTATAATGAATGCTTACAATAAAGTGAAACATTAAAATAAGTAAAATATTACTTTTATTTATGTTTTTCCTCTTGGTGTTGAATTGTTTTGGATCACGTGGGAAATATAAATTTAACTATATAACCCTTTGAGATGCAAGTGATTTTGTTCCTGAAATGTTGAATTTACATCGGAATCTTTGAAAATTTTTATTTCAAAATAAAGAAAAGCAATTTTACAACTTTTTTCCACCAAGTTATAAAAATAAAGTTTAATTAAATGTTTCTGGTGGGAATCTTGATTAAACTTAGGTGGGATATAATATATCCTACCGCACCTCAAGGGATTAAAAGAAAAATCAATCAATTAGTCATTAGTTAAAATTTCAAAATTCAGAGAGAGAGGGTAGACGATGGTCCCCATCTTTTCCAAAAACCATTTCTTTAATAACATTCACTTTCGCATGTCGCCATTCAATGAAATGGAATCACTCTCTCCAGTCACTCACAAATGCTAAACTTTCATGCTTGAATAGTTCAAAAACCTAATGAAAATGAAATTCAAGAAAGTTAGACTTCACCTTTGCATTTACTTCTTTTAGCCTTCAGCACTTTTCAGCAATGTGAGAATTACATTCAAGTTTATTGTAGGGAACGGTGACACAACAGTCAAGAAGCATCCTCCTGAGGAGTGTGGGAAGAAAAAGAAAAAAATCATAAAGGATAGGGGGAGGAGTCGAACGGCTCCCGATTCCATCATGTTTCTATGCACCCAGCAAGAGAAGACACTTCAGAATCGGATTATTTTTTCGGATGACCCTTTCGTGGATTCTTTTTTTCGTATTCCATTTTTCTAGTATATTTTCATTCACTAACTTTTTTCTTATTCTTCTCTCTCGGCATCTCCACATGAAGGATTCCTCATGCCCTAGCAAAGTCGAAAGGTCTAAGTTCTCCTTGAAGTCCAACCCCTATCTAAAAAATAAGAGATTTTTTTTTTTTTTTTTTTTAATCAGGAATAAAACTTTCTTGCGGTGTCGATCACTGACTTGCTCAGATTTTGAAAGACATATTTCAACATTTCAAAGTTCATGGCTTTGTGGATTTCTGCAGTACCGCCCACAAATTGTAAGCGATTATTACATGTGTTGTCACTTACAAATTTTTTTTATGCTTTTGAACTGAACAATTTTTGCATTTTTTTTAACCCCCTTTTGAATTCCGAATGTGACAGTCGACACTGTCTATTTAGCCACTCAAGGTGCGTTTTTAACTCTTTTCAACAACTGCCAAAAGGGTTAGTTAAAGGCTTGAACTCTCTCATAGGTGCAAAAATTTCTTTGAAAATGGATTAGAATTATTTCCGTAGATTATTTCCTGTTTGCGAGCCGGAAGAAAACTATGGATTCCACTTAGGTTTTTTTTCTTTTTTTTTTTTTTTTTTTTTTTTTTTGTTATTCAGCCGTCTATTGCCTACAGGTCCCGACTATCAGTTTTGGGGACCCTCGGCACATACTTTATAATCCTCGCCCCCCTCCCCTCCAGTCTATACAAAAAATTGAATGCGTCTAAAACTGCATTAAGGAAAATCAAAATTAGTCATAAAACTAAACTAATGCTTACTGTCTATAAAATTATATATTTCATTTAACATATTTTTCAAAAAAAAAAAAAAAAAAAAAATCGGAGAACATTGTTTTAAAGTAAGAGAATGTTCAATTTATATCAAGGAATACAAATATGCAGTCACAATACTTTATTTATAATAACAAATAAACCAGGGTAAATGTATTTTAAGTCTCACATTTGGAAAACTTGAAGAGAAAAAAAAACTTTGTTCTTGACCTATTATTAACACCTTACTATAGCATAACATAAAATTATGCAAATCGCAAAATTCTAACGCATTTTCTAAATTTTATCTAGAGATTTAGGGTTATTTAAATTTTCGGGGCCTGGAGACAGTGCCTTCTGCGTCCCTGTCTTAATGTCTTTAGATAACTGTCTCAATAAATTTTCTACATACGCATATTAAAATTATTTATTGAAAATTTATTTCATTATCTTTATTACAAAGTAATTTTTTTACATATTTGATTCCTTGTATCAGGTTCTGATGAACATATACTATTATAACTATGGTTATGTATTGTTTTCTTGCTTGTATATTGTCTGCGTACTAGGAATTTTAAAGTAACACTCTTTTCTTATCTGAAATTTAATCCGAGCTAGTGAGTTATACACAGTAGATGAAAGAATGTAGTTTATGAATAGAGTGGGGTTCCTGCTATTCAAATGCATACCTGAAATAAGGCAGACAAAAGGATTTCACCAGATAATGAAATAACGGACGTCACAGAAGGTGACAGGAAAGGTTCGATGGATTGGAGGAAGGGAAGGGGACCCTGATGGCAGAAGGGGAACCCCGTGTATGTTTTCGGGAGAGGAGTGATATAGCTGAGGGATATCAGTTAAGGCGTATACCTAAAAGTGGGTGGTCACTTCCTCGCAGAGCACAGTTGATGCCTGGAACTCAAGGTGTGAGTTGTTCGAGAGTAGCTCTTGGATAGAGCGTGATTAGGCGGTGAAGCTCTTGGAGTATAGAGCTAATGTGTTGGGAGATTAATAGCGATGTCCAATAAACTTAATTTAACTAGCGTAGGGTGAGAGGAATATAAAGTAGTTTAACAGTACACAGCAAGTATTTACTGTATTTAATTTAATGTTGGTCCGAATCTCCTATATCCGAGTTCTTAATTGTAAATAGTGTATTGTTATCTGTAAATAATGTGTAAATAAATTGTTAGTTCAGTTTGATTGAAAGAGTTGGTTTTCTTTTCAACAATCCTCTCATAGCGTGGCCGATATCACGTAATCATATCAGTGGTGGCAGCATATAAAATGTAATGGATTTCTTCAAAGCTGTGTGGGCTTAGAGGAAACCCGATACTTTGTTAATGTTCATAGTGACCAAACTTATGTTTAAACGATCAGGAATTGTATTCCTTTTATTCAAAATTCTTCATGTTCTTACTCCATGTATGATTGCCGATAAAATCTATAACACAACATTTGACAAAAAAAAAAAAATGAAAATTTGAATTGATTTTCTATTGATGGAATGATGGACTTCTAAAAAGGAGGTGAGGGAAGATCTTCCATATTATCAAATTCGTTTGAGGATTTGTAAAGCCTCTTATACCAGGTGTCCTAAAAAGGACTGACTGATTTTAAAATTCAATAACTTGCAAACGGTGACAGATATTTAAAAAATTCTTGCAGGAGGGTTATGCACGAAGTCAAAAGTTTTTTTACAGTTATTTTCGATTTTAGTTCGCATTACAAACAATAGATGGCGCTGCGATCAATAGACATTAAATTCCGGCTCGATTTTCGGTACTTCGGGACCCACTCAATACATTTCAATCTCCTTTTTCCACATGGAATAAGAGAAAGGCCAAAAAATCGAGCCTGTATTTAGCGCTTATTGCTTACAGCTCTATCTATTATTTGTAATTCGAACTAAAATAGAAAATCACTGCAAAAAAACTTTTGACCTCATGCATAACCCTCCTGCAAGAATTTTTGAAATGTCTGTCACCGTTTGCAAGTTACTCAATTTTAAAATCAGTCAGTCCTTTTTAGGACACCCGGTATATTGGTGGTTATAGGAAACTTTCTTACACTATATTTTTTATCTCGCATTTGCTTCAAATAGCTATGAATGGGGATTCCATGCATTCGTTTAAAGTTGCTCTATTTTATAGAAATTTCAGTTATGCAGCTAGTCTCCATTAATAAGTTTTCACTAGAAACAAAAAATGACAACATAACCATTAAACCAAAACTGATCACGGAATTAAAAGAAGAAAAAAACAGAATGAGCCGTTATTTGTTTCCGAAACAGCACTGGCAGGATCACAAGGATATCATTTTGTATCACAAAGAAAATGTAATAAATATAACATATTATGGAATCGTTCTTGCATGTCTAATAAAAGTTTTTTTTTAATCATTTGGAAAAATGGTTCAAATCAAGTCAGAAAATCAAATAGGAAATCAAAAACATATCTGAAGTGTTTCATTGGTTAAATACGCATTTTATTCGGTTTCTGATTGGTCTGTACAGTAATCATGTATTTTCCCTTTACTTTTAACAGAGATGGATGCTTCTGTTGCCACTATGACAAAAAAGTAATAAAAACTACAAAAACAATTTAATAACTCAGAAACAAATTGAGATACAGCTTTCAAACAAATTGCATTTAAAAGTAAATTTTTTTCTCTATACGACGGTGTAAAAAGTAATATTGTGGGATGTTTAGAAGTTTAAGAATGAAATTTCATTTAAAATGGGTCGTCAGATTTCTTGGACGATGGAAAAGCCCTTTCCCGAACAGCCAATGGATAATACGTAAGTTTCAGGACCAGTCGCAGGCGATTTTTGTCGCTTGTAATTTTTACGTGTAATAACACTATTAGTGTTTAATTCATGGCGTATGTAATGTATGATCAACTCCGTGAGATTTTTTATGTCTTAAATTTTAGTCTTCGAAAAAAATCATTTTCCAAATGGTCGTTGTAATTTGTTAAATTGCATTTTTTTTTTTTTTTTTTTTTTTTTAGAATTACTAGATCATCTAAACAAGAAATTATTTTTAGAAGCCGCTGAGCTTACCTTGAATAACCTTGTATCAGAACGATAAAAAAAAATCATATTTGCTAGTTTTGTTGTGACAAGGTACGATCATAAAACGTTTGGGACCTAATCGTAGTAGATTATCATGCTTTTACAAAGAATGTGAATTAGAATCGGGTGAATAAACCTGGTATCCTAAAATCGAGAGACGGATTTTAAAATTCAATAACTTGCAAACGGTGACAGCTGTTAAAGAAATTCTTGCAGTAGAGTAATATATCATGTCAGGATTTTTTGTATTCTTATTCCTGGTTTTAGTTCTAATAACCAGTGATAGATGGCGCTGCAAGCAATAAAGGTCCAATCCAGGTAGAAGCAAAAATCACCCAGTCATGTGACCAAAGAAGAGGTCAAACGTTTGGAGTGGGTCATATTTTTCGTTACAATTTGTTCTTAGGGTCCCGATTCCCAACTTAGTCTATAGGATTCTGTGTGACATTATTTTTGAATCCGAATCCCACACCAATGATATCCAAATGTTACCAACTGAGTTCGAAATCAGGCCTTAAAAGAAACATAGGCGGGGATGAGACCCACTCCATACGATTGACTTTCATTATTCGCACCATTGTTGGGTGATTTCTATTTCTGGCTCAAATGAGTGCCTACTGCTTGTAACGCCATCTATTGCTCATATTTAAAACTAAAACTAGGAATCACAGTAAAAAAAACTTCTGACATCATACATTATTCTCCTGCAAGAATTTCTTTAACAGGTGTCACCGTCTTCAAGCTAGTGAATTTTAAAATCAGTCAGTCCATTTTAGGACACCGATGTAACTACGCATCAATGCAAAAATGTAAATGAAAAACTTCATTCTGCATACAAATTGCATTGTTTTTAGCATCTTCTTTTTCAACCCCCGGTCGGGCGCAACCAGGCCATGTTAATCTGTAAATGTCATTTCAGTATTATTTGTTTCGCTTGCTTTAAGGTTAATTAATGAGGGATTTTTTTTAATCCTATTTCGAATATTCTCTCTTTGTACGTCCTAAAGAAAGTCATTGATCACTTTAAAAGCGTTATAATGGAGTTAATTAAGTGTTAATGACAATTTCCTAACAAGTGCTTGTCAGGCGCACTATCGAATGATTTGGAGGTATTAAGAAAACCTTGTAATATTCCAAATAAATGTAAATGCACTTGCATTCATAAAATAGGCCTGTATAAAATTTTAAAGCATGTACAACTTATACAGAATAAACAGTCAAGTGCGAGTATTACTCGCGCACAGATGGTTCCGTACAATAATATATGAATTAATAAGTGTATTATTAAAATATACCTTTGCTAAAAGAATACTAAGACTTTGTAAAAACTATACAACGTAGGGTTGGGTATAGCTGTATAGTATACAGGGTGCAAAGGAAAGTCCCTTTAACCTGAAAATACTTGCGAACGGAGAGAGCTACAGCTATACAAGCGAGATAACGGTACAGCAAAGAGACTACGCCCGACTTAATGCAAACGACAGCAGCAGACACCATAATGAACGACAACACAGATAGCCATTGCAAATCGAAAACGTAAACAGGTAGAGTAAATTTTCCAGTTAGAAAGTTTTAGAGCATCAATTAATTAGAACGAAACGACATTTGGTGCACACGGATAAGATAAATCGTCGCCTGCATACCCAAATATGTCCGAAATCGATGAGCACTTTGTACTGTGCTGTAATGTCTGTAAAGATTTAATTTCCAATGCATTTAAAATTTTAGAATAACCACTTCAGGGCCAGAAGAATTCTGTTCATAATCTGATGAAATAATTGACTGACTCCAGAATATTCAAACGAATTTCTCAGAAAACAAAAACCCGCTAATTTACACTTTCATTACAAAAGCAAAATTTTATTAAAATATTCTTGGTGCCATTTGTCAGTTTTGGGATTAAAATTAGATGCCTAGACCGTATAGCCACCGCCCTTGAAAGGGTTAAATTTATGTCGTCGTATTGAAGAGGCTTGCAATAGACGTTCCATGCTGAGAAATGTGCATGCAGAATTATTCTCACGAATACAAACGTGTATCGTGAGCAATGGCGAACTCAACGAACATACTGAATATTAACTTTTTATCACTGTGAGACAGTTTATCTTTTTTGTTTGTGTGTGTGTGTGTGATATTATCAAAATGTATTGAGATAATTACTTATTTATTCCATTCAAATGTTTACACAAAATGAAGTGCATCGATTTCGGACATTTTTGGGTAAACAGACGAAAATTTATCTTATCCATGTAAACCAAATATCGTATTCTATTAATTAATTGATGCTCTAAAAGTTTCTAACTGGAAATTTTGCTCTATCTCTTTTCCTTTTCGATTTGCAGTGGCTATCTTCCAAATTTCACCACTAGGAGCGCTGCTATCGTTTTCATTAAATCGGGCGTAGTTGCTTTGCTGTACCATCACCTCACTTGCATAGCTGTAGCTCTCTCCGTTCGCAAGTATTTTCAGGTTAAAGGGACTTTCCTTTGCACCTTGTATACTAGAAAAGTATAAATGGATATACCATGAAAGTTCAAAGATATATGGAACCTAAATAATAGCAAATATAGCTATTCTGTATATTTGTTATTCCATATAGGTGTTTAGTTAACCTTTAAAGACATAGTAGGTGTATTGAGAAAGCCACTCCATGGAAACTAGTCGCAAATCCCATAGCATTTATGTGATTCATTCTCATTAAATTAGTCTGTTTTTAACAATTTGACGTTTATTGCTTTTATACTGCTACTGGGCATTGCATTACATAAATATATCCTTAAAATTTGTTATCTAGGCTTTAAAAGCCGATGGAGCATAGAGTACGCCGTCCCTGTCATTATGTATGTCCAAACTGTCCGTGTTTTTAAGGGTTAATATCTCGGCTAATTACCGACGATTTTTTTCCGAAATTCATGATCAACAATGCTTTTATACTTCTGCTACGATAGGTACCTCCAGCTCTGCTGAACACTCTTGCTGAAGCCCGTAAATCGAAATTTGAGTGTAACGGAAAAATGCGATTTTCTCAAAAACTATGTGACCTAGGGTAATCGCTATAATTTTCCTGCAAGGTTTAAATTAATGTCTACTACCTCTAATTTTTTCATAATTTTAGATTCAATAGATTCGGAATTAGATGGGGGGGGGGGACATATTTTTGCACTACATTTTCCACCATAACTTTGAAAATATAATACCTAAAATTAAATGAAATATATTTTTGATTTCAGCGTTACGAAAGCTTTCACACGATACCCTACACGATATACAAAAAAAAAAAAAAGATTTTTTTTTTCAAGTAACTTAATTAGCCCCTGTATATTTTCCCTAAATATATTTATGAATATTTATTAATCTGTAAATATGTGGGTCAATAGTCTTTATTACTTCCCCCAATTTGGACTTTCCACGTTGCATAGTTTACGAGTAAAAGGGCTGTGACAGACAGACAGACAGACAGACACAGGAGTGATCTTATAATGGTTCCGTTTTCACTTTTTAAACACGGAACCCTAAAAATGGGAAATAACTGTAATTCCAAATTTCAAAAGTCCATTACAGCAGCTTTCTTGTAGTTACTTTTTAAGGTATTTTTTATTTACATAATTTAATTGATGAGTCAAACAGATTTTAATTTTTTATTATATTATTATATTTTATTATATTTTCAATATAATTACTACCGAAAACCAGTAAATTTGTGGGCCTGGCCAAATGCACCGCGTGCCCAGCCGGTAATAGGCCACTGTTCCTTCAAACGAAGAACTGTGAATAAAAGACTGAAATAAAAACTGGTCGAAGGACGTGATGTGTCCTTCAGAATTTCCTTAATCAGGAATCTTGATTCGTCTTGTCTGTCAAAGTTAAGACCTCGTTCGTTCCGGAAACATGCAAGCTTGTAAGTGTGAAAAGCTAAAAAATTAACATTTTCCTTCGGCAATTTTTTTCTCTCATCAAAAATGTTCCGTGTTTGGAAAAATCTATCCATAAAACGACAACAAAGGATCTTTTGCAATAAATCCCCCCTCCCTCGTATATACAAATAAGAAAAGGGGGATCTCTCACCCACCGCACCCCTCGATGTCCGAAGGTGCCTTCCCTGAAATATTCCACTCATTCAGGGCGACCGTCAACCGCTGAAAGGGTGACTGTTGTGTCTCAGCTCACTCCGCTGCGAAATTTGGTGTCAAGAAATCAAGTCCGTCAATATAAAAAAAATTCTTTAGCTGTCGGCCTTTTTTTAACAGGGATCCCCCCCCCCCTTTTATCTTATCTTTTTCTGATTTTTTATACTCTTTTCTTTCTTCACTCTCTCTCCCTTTAAAGCGCGCTCTCTCTCTTCTCTTGCTACTGTAAAAGAACGCGGAGTCAATGAAAAGAGACTGACGTCCGAGGCCCCCTAGTTGTGACATGTTTCAATTTTCAACATTTACCGGCGGATTAACAACCTAGGGTTACACATACATTGGCGAATAGATCTAAAAATTGTCGCCAAAAAGATAATTCATACCGGGGATTACTGAAACTATTATTTTTATTTTTTTATAGAAAATATTAATTGCATAATTCTAACAGGCCTGATGCGTCTGTTATATTTTATCCCACCATTCGGGCCAATTTCCTTCATCACAAGAGTCAATATGACAAAAGAAATCTTTTTCCAATGTCAAATAATCAAGCACTTAATGTACACAGACCGTCTACAAACTTTTAACATGACTTTTAAGCAATTCTCTCAAACGGTATGATAAAAAATTGTAATTTGCGGTATTTATTGCTACGATATCTCCTCTTGCTTTTCATGAGATATTGCTTGCTTAGAAATTTAATCGATTGCTCTTTCCTAATCAGCATCTGCTTTCATGGATTCGGAAGATGGCTGAAGAACACCAATAAATGTAAGATAGCTAAAGAACAGCGGTAATGTAAGATAGCTAAAGAACAGCAATAAATGTAAGATGGCTAAAGGGCAGCAATAAATGTTTGCTCTAAACATGGAAAAACTTCACTGGTGACATTTGAAATATTGTGGGAATCATACAGAGATCACATGACTTTAATAAAATTAAGCAAAAGCAGACAAATTTGAATACACTTAAACATAAATTTAAAAATATAGATAAAAACATTAAAAAACTTAAAAAGAGACATTTAAAAAACTTGTAAACGTTTCGCCAAGCAATCACAAGGCATTATCAGTACAAAATTTCCATTGAAAATAAATAACATAATAAAATAAGAAGTTTTTTTTTAGTGAACACATATATCCGACTTGTGTGCTTGACATCAAGTGCAATGGTGCCAGTGGGCTACTTTTTTTTAATTTTGATTTCTTTATTGGCACCACTTTTCTGAAATGGTAAAATTCCCGTTGTTTTCTCCTGAATTAATATGTCATTAAATAAGGCAAATTTTACTATTTCAAAAATTGATGCCAATCAAGAAATCTAAATTTTAAAAAAGTAACCCACTCGCAACACCGATCAAGTGCCCGTTTGTAAACCGTCGTCGATGTATAAGGACGGAATAGACAAAACCTGAAGGTTACATCGAAGGACTCTACAAAGAGTGGGCAACAGAGTCACCGGGAGTTGAACCCGGCACCTCACCTACGATCGCAAGCGAGCGATTAGTGGAGTGGTGTCTTAACCACTCGGCCACGGAAGGACTGTAAAAACAGTGAAAATTAAAGTTACTTATACAAAACAGAGTATATTCACTTGGGGCAGAACGAGTTTCATTCTTTGCCGTTGGCGTATACACCAACCCTCAAGGAAGAGTCTACCGTGATAGTTGTGCAGTTGGATTTCAAAATCGAGGCATTCTCAAACAACGGAATGTTGTTAGAGTCAAGGGAATGTTGGACAATTTTCGAATTCAGTTTACCCCTTTTAAACGCACTGATATGCACCTTTAGATATAATTCGAATGATCTTCCATTTTCACCATTATAGATGCTTTCACAATCCCTATAAGGCAGTGTTTCTCAACCATTTTTTGTTTCACGGCACACTAAAAATATCTGAAATTATTTTCATCACATCTGAATATAAAAAATGTAAAATTTGTATATTGCAAAATATATATATATATATATTTACAAAATTTATTCAATGAGAGGGCTGAGTCTGTTTTCTTGAACAAATTAAATCAAAACGAAGTTCCAAATTCGTCAGACAAGTTCGCATTTCATTGACAACTTTTAAAAGTCTTTATTGCTTTTTGGACTTGATTTCTGTCCATTCTGAAAATCCAGATTCACAGAATGAGATGACATGAAGATGCAAAAGGCAGAAGAATTTTAATAGCTTTTTAAGCTGATAGCAGAGTATAAATTTTTGATAGAAGGACAAAACTCATCCAAATTTTTCTCTAAAAATGTTGAACGGTAAAATTTATCGTTTCTCAAATCAATGAGCTGTTCTTTTTCTGTTGTTGTCAAATTTGGTATCTTGCAAATTAGAAATGGGTTCATTTATATTCGTAAACTTAAAGCTAAGGAAAGTAGCTTTTAAGTGAGGTTTGAAGTTCGTCAATGGTGCTTATAATTTCGTCTGCATTTTTTTTCTTCTTCTTCTTTTGACCGAGATTGATTGACACCGGGAAAGCAGTCAAAATTTCCTTTTACTATTTCAGATTTTCACAGTGTTAATTTTTCTTCGAATGACTTCAGTTTGGATGTCGATGTGACGATATTCTCGGATGGACCTTGAAGACTTAAATTTAGGGAGTTCAGCTTTTCAAACAAATCAGAGAAAAATTGAAATTTAAGCCATAAAATCTCGTCATGAAGAGAAAATTGAAAAGATGTTTTTTCGACCCCCCAATAACAAAATCAGCCCTGTATTCAGGTGTATGAGTCTTTTCAAAACCTTTCCCTTCGAAAGCCAACGCACTTTGATGTGATATAAAAGAGTTTTGCTGTCGGAATCTATTGCGTCGCACAGCTAAGAGAAAATCCGGGATTTAAGAGGTCGACTCTTGATGAAACTGACCACTTGGATGGTTCATAACAATCAACATATCCGGAGTTAAAGATTTTGAAACGAGAAATTCTCTGTGAATCATTCAGTGGACGCTTATAATATTTTGATTTTCTTGGCGCACATGTGCGATAAATCCCTTTTTGTTTCCCAACATTAACAGACATTCGTCTGTGCAAACACCAACTCGGTTTTTCCTCAGCATACCAAAGCTTGAAATATTTTCTTTTACAAGCTCAAATATGTCTTTGCTCATCAAATCTTTGCAGAAAAGATACTCATTCAAGAATTTTTCATCTTTAGTAAATCGAATAAAAGCAAGAACCTGTGCTTTTCCTCTGATACCTGTCGATTCATCAATCTGAAGTGACCACAGTTCATTGTCAAGTGCTTTGAAATGCTTGGCAATTTTTTTTTAAGTCTGAAAATGAATCTGCGATTTTGTGTGATATTCTATCGTTGGGTAATGGTACTTTCTTGACCATCAATGTCGCTTCCTTTCCCAGCATTGTTTGACAGTGATAGCTAATGCTGGACTCAGCATCGGTGAGTGCATTTTTGCGTTGTGCTATTAACCCCTTGACCGCCAGGGCCTACGTTCTCTCAATTCAGTAATCAACGAACATGACGTACACCCCATACGTCGTTCACTATACACAGTAATGTTTGCATATTTGAACCAGATTGGTCTCTGATATGCACCTGATATAACAGAGTACCAGTCGGACATGAGTTTTATCACACAAATATTTTAAACCGAATAGCGTGGTACATATCCCTTCACCGGCGAAATTAAGCCAGGAGGTCAAGCGGTTAATTGCGCAACATTGTAGCTGGCAATCAATCCCTTTTCTGGCCTTTTTACATAGTTTAAAAAATTTTTTGCTGTTTTATTTTCTCGCGCTGCCAGATTTTCAAAATATTCTATTGGTTTGTTTTTTACCTCTGTGCCTCTGGGTGAGAAGTTTCCAAATGTCTTTTCAGTTAACTAGGAACGAGAGTTTCATTTGCAAGTTTATTTTTGCATAGACTGTACAAAATGGTATTTGCGGTTTCAATTGCGATGAATCCGAATTCAATGTAGTCATCTTTTACTTACGTTTGTTTCTTTGTTTATCTTCCGTTTGTGAAGCACCAAATTTTATTCGCCCATTATCGTTTTAAATATTCGTCCATTATGTCTTCTCTATTTTTTGCATTTTTACAAATCCAGAGAAGTGAAAATCAAGAGTCTTATCTTGACCCCTTTTAACAGCAACAAACGACCGAAAATTCAGAGTAGAAAAAATGCACGACGTCCAGCGAAATAAAAGTCCAATCGAAAGTTGAGAAGGCGAACGCCTACTGAGTTGAATGAAAACTCAGGGTGCAAAAAGAAAGCTGAGCATGAATGTCGGAGTTTCCTCTTAGTCCGCACAACTTCGAAGAAAATCCTTATTATTTATATGCTGCCACCACCGATATGATTACGTGATATCGGTCACGCACTGAGAAGATTGTTTAAATGAAAACCAACGCTTTCAATTAACTAAATTAACAGTTTATTTACACACTATTTACACAACAACAAAAGACTATTTACACTTACAAACTCGAATATAGATGATCCGGTTCAACATTAAATTGAATACCGTAAATGCTGGCTGCGTACTGTTAAACTACGTTAAATCGCTCTCACTCTACACACGTTAAATTAGCATTCCGGAGATCAATCACGATCTCCCAACACATATGTGCTCTAAGCCTACGCTCTATCTCTAAGAGCTCTCCCCAGAAACAAACGTCCACTTTGCGCGCAACGCTCAAAACTGACTATCTCAGCCGCAGAGACTGCCTTCCAGCAACCCCTTGCTCCTTCTCAATCTAACCCCTCCGGAGTTTTCTACCTGGCTCCCATTTCAAGCTCTTTTCTTCGTTCGTGGAATGCTTTTGTCTTCGCATCTTCCACAGACATCTCAAAAGGTTGGGCACACCCCTCTCCAACTACCTTTTTTTCCCTCATACCATCTATACATTTTCACCGGCTTAGATCCAATTTTAGATAAGGAAAGACTGTTATTTTGAAATTCCAGTACACAGCCCATACAATATATAATATATTAAGACAAAAATAATATAGAACCCCAGTTCTAATAGCAGATATTTCTCAGAACCTGACAATGAACATTACGGTCTCAATACTCAAGGCCAAACAGGTGGGGAAATTGAAACCCCTTTGACGTCATTAAAGAAGATTACTCGCTTGACCAGCTTGCAGATGTCTATCCTCCCACCCTAGTATCAGTTCTCAGTAAAATGTCCTATAACTAACCTCGTGGTACACTTTGCTGTGGATTATTTTCGCGAAATATGATTAAGTTTAATTAATCTATTTAATTGTGAAGTTGTGTATTTTTAATGACAAGTGCCGACATAAGACAGAAAAAATGCCTCACTGTTGCATGGTTCCGGAGTGTAAAAGTAATTACATTAACAATCCAACAGCTATGGTTTTCCTAAATCAAAAGAATTACAAGATTCCTGGTTACATGCAATTCCAAGAAAAAATTATCAAGTGACTAATTCATCAAGGGTAAATTTCTCATTTTATTGTTATCTTTACAATCTCTATTTAAGATGAAATTTTCTGATATATTTTCAGGGTTTATTATCCATAGTAATTTCTCCTGATTTCAGACAATCTCGTATAAAACATTTCTTGATTTCAACTAATGAATTTTTTTCAATGACTATTCAAATTATTTCTACAGATATCAAACGACACTTTTTAAGATTTTGGTTTGTTATTATTTTATTTGTAATTTTTAAAGTTAAGCATGGAAATAAAGTTTCAATGTATTAGAAGGGACCGTTAATAGTTTTATTTTAAAAACTACAAATAATATTATTAAATTATTAGGTGCCTTTTGACATCAGAAGGAATAGTTTAAAAAAATTCAGAAACTCGTTAGTAAATGGAAGATTTTCTTATTATTACTTAAAAGAAAAAGTATTTTGTTAGTTACAAATAATTTAATTTTAAAAATTTAATCGTACCGCTAGTGTTATTTACTCTTCCATATAATTTCTTTTTTTTTTTTTTTTAATGAAGAACTTGAATATCCCTGTATTTTGTAAGTCTAAAAACTTGTGTGTTTATATGATTTATTCTAGTTTGCAATTTAAATGTTTCTTTTAAAAAATATTAAATATAATAATTGTTATGCATTTTTGTGTAAGCATTGATAAATGGAATTTATTTCCTTGCGTTATTTAAAGATCAATGACATTATTATTATTATTATTATTACCATTTTGTAATTGCAATTTATCTAGATAAAACTTTAATTTGTGAACTTTTATTAATTAGTATCTAAAATTTATGAAATAGTATTGTGAAGAACTCAAGACTGTTTGTTCTATTATATCTAATTATATAAAACGAATCAAAAATAATTACGAATAGTATAATGAATTATTTTATTTTATAACTATCATTGTTTATGTGAACGAACACTGTTTTTAAAAATTATTTTTATTACTTAATTTTTTTCTCTCTTTTTTTTAACCATTAAACATCTTCTTAGTTATTATTATTATTTTATTTATATATTTTTTTCTTTTTTTGTAAAATTTGTATGAAATTGTTTTATGTATTTAAGAATAAAAATGATTCTCTATGTTTACCAGAAAGTAGTTAGTTTAGGTTTACAAACAGCCTTAATTGTCAACATATATTTCAAATATAAAAAGAATGAAAAAATAATTACGAATAGTAATAATGAATTATTTTATTTTATATCATTGCTTATATGAACACATGTTTTGGTTTATGACTATTTTATTTGTAATTTTTAAAACTAATAGCAATGAAATAAACATTCAATGCATTAAAAAGGATCGGTGATAATTTTATTTAAAAAACTGTAAATAAAATTTATTACCTCAAATAAAAATCCTTGAAGGTGTCTTTTGACATCAGTAAAAAAAGTTTTAAATAAATGTTGAATAATAAATTCGATTTTTTTCTTTTTTTGTAAGTACTAAAAAGAAAAATATTCTGTTATTTACAAATAACTCAATTCTAAAATTTTAAGTATACCGCTAGATTTGTTTGCTCTTTCATGTAATTTCAAAATTTTCAGATAAAGGACTTGGATATTCCTGTATTTTGTAAACAATTTTTATATTTTTTGTTTGTTGCAATATATTCTTAAATTATTATATTATCAGGAAAAATTATAAAGAAGTACTACGAAAAAGGTTCGAAAAAGAAAATTAGAAAAAACTTTTATTTGCGATAATTTTATTTGTAATTTTTAAAATAAAATTATCACCAATCCTTTTTAATACATTGAATGTTTTTTTCCATGCTTATCAAGAAACACTTTAGACGAGAATGTCTAAAATTCGGAGATATTACTATGGACAAATACCACTGGAAATAAATCCGAAAATTTTATCATAAATAAAGATTGTAAGAATACCATAAGAAACTTACTTACCTTTGATGAATTAGTCACTTGATAATCTTTTCTTGGAATTCCATGTAGCCAGGCATTTTCTAATTCTTTTTGATCTAGGAAATCTGAATATTGTGGCCCTTGAATTGTTAATGTAATTACTTTTGCACTCCGGTATCATACAACACTGAGGCATTTTCCTTTTCTTATATCGTCACTTATAATTAAATATTTAATAATTTCACGAGAAAATAGATTAATCAAACTAAATCGAACTTCGGAAAAATAATCCAAAGCAAAGTGCATAACGAGGACTTTTGTGAAAATTGTAGACAATTTATATTGTCGTGAATCGGCAAACGCTATTCGACTTTTTGTCACTTAAATACTAAGAAATGTGTGCCAATTTCATATATTTATTGATAAAAAATTACTTCATGAATATATCAGAAAGAGATTCGTATTTATGAGTGGAGAGAAAAAAAATTATATCCTTTAAAAAATATTTGAAAATTAGAAAATGATATTTTATTGCTTATTGTAAAGTTATTTTTCATAGTACATCCATTATCAATTAGAAAATAAATTATACTTGGCTATTCTGTTCTCCCCCCCCCCCCCCCTGCCCCCATCATTGAACAAAAGATAGTTACAAAGACTGTTAAATTTTAAATATACTTTAAATAATTGAAAATGCGTCAATTTTTTTAAGTTTAATTAAAATGTCTAAGGAGGATGAAGTTCCCCTTCTTGAGTTTATTAAAATATGCTTCTGATCCAAAATTAACGTGATTTTTTTTTTTTTTAATTACGAGATAATGGTTTGGAAGTACATCTAAAATAATGGCTCAAAAACTATTTTTCCAGAGGTTATGCTTTCCTTTTTTAGCAATTTTTTTTTTCACTATCTCCATTCTCCTCCCTAGGGAAAAAAAAAACTTTAATCCATTCTCTTACGAAGTGGTCCAAATAAATATTTCGATACCAAAATGTATGCTATTACTAATATCATTGCAGTATTTCTTATATATATTTCGTCAGTTTCCCTTTTTTGTTTAAAGTTTGTGTTATATTAAAATTTAATATTACAACATAAGAATATATATGTACGATTTCTAAAAAATAAAAATAAAAATCTGTATCTATCTTCTAAAAAATTTAACGACATAAACTTCAGAATTAAAAAAAAGGGATTAGCTGTTTATAAAAATAGCTTTCTACTTTTATAAAATTGGTTCTTTGAAATATAATCCTGCTTCCTTTAATAAATATAAACAATCTTATCTTGCTAGTAGTAAGTTTTTGGCTGAATATTACGGAGAAAACATCAGCACACAGTTCTCTTCTTTAATCTTCATTTGGTACGTCATGGAACTAGTCAGGAGGCCTTGAGTATTGAGACGGTAATGGCCTGAATCAGATGGACAGGGACAAGGGGGGAGTGGCGCGCTGGTAACACTAATACGGGAAAGGGGGTGGTCAAGGAAGATAGCACATGATAAATAGAAAATGTCGTATCGTTGATACGGCACCATGCAACTTTAATTATTTGTTAAAAATCCTCTCGGCACATTTTACAATCTCTCGTGGCACACTGGTGCGCCGAGGCACACTGATTGAAAAATACTGCTGTAGTGGATAGCATATATAACGCCAGTTAACTTAAACATCATATTTAAATTTATGATTATTGAAGAAGGAGTAATATTGCTCTCCTTCATATCATAATATTCCTTCATATCATAATACTTACTACTCGCACTTATTTACATTGCTCTCCTTCTTCAGTAATCATAAATTTAAATATGATAAGTCTAAATCAGTGGTTCCCAGCCTTTTTTTGGCCGCGCTCCACCAGAACGTCTCTAAAATCATAATGTCCCCCCTCCCTTCTATATCATATAAATCTTATTACATAAAAAATAAACTTCTATTTTCCCGGAAATGATCCGAGTGATTTCATATTCTTTAATTTATCAAAATCATATTTTCTTATTACAAGTATGTTTTTAACATAACTCTGTGAATGCAATGAGTCCATGGATCTTCGCATTTACATCTACAAAAGTTTTTTTTTTTTTTTTTTTTGGCAGCTTACCTCAAATTTAAAAGTGATAAATAGCCTACATTTTTATCTTCATAAAATTTCTTGAAATCTCTCTCACATTTTGTATCATATTTGATAGAATTGATACATTTTATAATGAATTTTAGTACTTCATTAAGCACAAGTGATATTTGTTTATCGCAGAGACTGTATGGATAGCATAATTCACGTAACACTTCCGGATTCGCGCTTTCATTGATTTTCAGTAACTATTTTTCTTTCCCCTCATAACATACATCTTTGATAGCAGGCTTTCTTATTCCCATTAATATTATTTGGCCACCATGTTTTCTCCAATTTTAAATTTTAAAATGGATATGTCATAAAGTATGTATATATATTGAGTATGTGGCCTACTGAAAGAGCCATAAGAAGTTTACTTTCTACCATTTCCTTCCATGATGTGCACGGGGATTTATTCATTTCATAAAAATAGTACCTTATAGATAATTCAAAACATTTTTGAGATTAAACACGTCCAAATAGTCAATTTTAGATATTCCCTACAAAATTTCATATGTAAAAGTTCCTTCATGAAGCATATTGCACTATGAATAGATGTATACAAGTTTTAAAAAAATAAATAGTTAAAAAAAGGTGTGTGTTTTACTAAAATAACATTAAAACCAGAAAAATTAATATGATTTTTTAATATATAAAAGGTAACAATTTTTTCGTTGTTGTTGTTCAACTCAAGTGTAGCTTCCTCCACTTTGAATTTTCACTTCTGCCCAAGGAATCTTATATCGTCATCCAATTCATATATCGAGTATACGGGGATGTTGAGTTAAAAAAAAAAAGAAAAAAATACCTTTTTATGTATTAAAAAATCATGTTAATTATTATGGTTTTAAAAGGTCAAAAGGTTTTCGCATCATCATAAAACGATTTCAGATAATCATTCCGGTGTAGGTGTATTTTGAACTTTTAAATGGGAACGTTTCGAAACTTAATTTTTATTAAGTTATTTTTAATTTTTTTTTTCATATATTATTTCTATTTTTAAACTATGTCAATACTTTTATTAGAAAAAAAATTGACAGAAACTTTGTTAAGAAGAAATCTGAAATTCCCTCCCCCCCCCCGTGAAAAGCCATATTGCCCCCTGTGGGGCGTACGCCCACGTTGGGAACCACTGATTTAGAGGGAACGTGGCACTAGAAACAATCCTGCGTTCGTGCAAGGAAGTGTCAGATTTGTCGGTGGGGGAGTGATGGTCTATGCTGGCATCTCCATTGGTGGGCGCAACGACCTCCACATACTCTCTACCCATTTTCTTCCGTAATGCGCACGGGGATTTATTAATTTCATAAAAGTAGTACATCATTTAGGTAATTCAAAACATTTTTTACATTAAACATGTCCAAATAGTCAATTTTAGATATACCTTACAAAATTTCATATGTAAATTTCCTTCATGTGGCATACTACACTATGAATAGATATATAAGTTTTTATAAAAATAAATAGTAAAAAATGAGGTGTATTTTACTAAAACAATATTAAAACCAGAAAGAATTAAGTGATGTTATATTATATAAAAGGTGTTAAAATATATAAAAAAAATTCACGTAATTATTCCGATGTCAGTGTATTTTAAACTTTTAAATGGGAATGTTTAAAAAATTAATTTTTATTCAGTTATTTTTAAATTTTTTCATCTATTATTTATATTTTTAAACTAAGACACTACGTTCATTAGAAATTTTTTTTTTAATAAGAATTCTGAAATTGCCCCCCTGTGGGGCGTACGCCCCACGTTGGGAACCATTGGTCTAAATGAACTGGCGTTATATGCTATCCTTTGTATCGATCCCTTTATTCTTTCCTTTTTTATGAAGTTTTTACTTTTTCTTCAAATATTAGCTTTGCTCTGTTGAATTCAGACATTTTTTACAATAGTGCTGTTCTGGGATTCCGGGTGGATGGCGGGATTTGCACTTCTAAACTCTTAAAAAACACAAGATCTCAAATCTTCTGGGAGGGGCATTTTAATGTTCATGGGAATGTATTCCCTGTCCACTCCTTGAAATCATCACTGGTCACACTCTTTACATACTTTGCTAAATTATGACCATAAATAGAGAACGAGAGAAAAATTTGTTTCAATGATTGACACGAAAGCAATCAAGATTCCAAAAAGCGCCATCTCCCTTTCCTTAAAATTTAGACCTTATTTTACAATCAGTTAGATTACAGAAATAATTGGGAATTAAAACGGCCTATAGAGGCGCTGCTCGCAGTCTTCGGTACAGTAAAATTGTCCCTTTAATTTCCCTTTAACTAATGCTAAAGTGCCATTGAAATAATTCTTTATTGTAAATGCATTTGAAAGTTTTAGATATTCGAATTCAGATAATTTTTACTTTATCATATAAGACAGAACACAAATGTCACAGGAAATCTGAAATTGTGCAAAAGAATAATCATTCCGAACAAATTTAAAATACATAATGCAATGCGCTTGCATGGCTCTATCCTGAAGCGAGAAGTTACATCTTTTCTCCACCAGATGGCGTATTCAAGCGCTTGAATTGCCAATACGACAGATTTTTCTGTATTTTGTTATTTATTTACCAGCGGAGAAAGCCGAGCTAATCTAGATTAAAATTATCTTTGTGTTCAACTCGATGAAAAATCGACATTGATGTGACAGTATTTCTTAGCAGATATGCGTTGTGCGGAGCAACATAACTGTTTTTCAAGAACGTTCTATGAACTCTGATTGGTTGAATTATGTACAGTCGAACCTCGTTATCCCGACACTCTAATGACCAGAAAAAAGTGTCGTCATAAGCGGAGTGTCGCGGTAACCGGAGTTGGAAAAAAATGTTTATAAAAGGCTATATTTTTAATTAGTTTAAGACAATTTTAAATTCATAACTGTCCTTAAAGTTTTAAGCATTAAAACATTATTATTAAACAAAATAAACACAAAAACAAAATTGAAAAGAATAAATATCAGATTTATGACGACTTTCTTTTTTATTGTTACATCAAATGTTGATGAATTCAGGTTTGCTTATCCCTAGATGTGCTTCTTACAATTCTTTTTTAAATGTTATACAACGAATTCTAATCAATTGTCGTTGTTTCGGAAATGGATGTTAGATAATTTCTGATCATTTCAATGCAATGCAATGCTTCGGTTTTAATCGTATGAAAAACGCCCAGAAATCAGAAGAAAGCGCCGCCTGACCAGAACAAAAAGACCGCGAGTAGACAGTATACGTCTATCTGGAGCTTAAGTGGGTGAGCATAGTGTATGAGTTTATTTATTGAGATAAAGGATTGAAGTAAAATTTCTCATTTACCTCAATGGGTATTTTAGACACTTTTGTGAAAAGTTTGGATAAGACATTTCTTACCGCTTAATTTTCGTGCTTATAAGATGGATTATGAAAAGTGGACAATTTTCCTAAACCGTCGGGATACCCGGAGTTGAAAATTATTCAACGACGCAAAATCCGGAGTTTATTTTCATTAAAATCATACATCGAAAATCGGGACTTTGAAAAACTGACGTGATAAGTGGAGTGACGCGAAAACCGGGTGTCGGGATAACGTGGCCCGACTATATCAGCTCCTATTCAGAATTTCCGGAAAAAATCCTTTAGATTCTGAAAGCCGTTTTTCTTCATTAGGTATACGTTGTACGGAACAACTTCACTGTTTTTCAAGAACAATCTATGAACTCTGATTGGTTGAATCATGTATATCGGCTTCTAACGAGAATTTCTGGAAAATTCCTTCAGGTTCTGAAAGTCAGCTTTTTTGCCAAATGTCGTCAAAATTTGGCAAAAACTTCCAAACTTGGCAACTTTCTTTCATTTGACACGAAGCATGTATTTTGACATTGGTAGAAAGTCGATTTCCCCCCCCCCCCAAAATCACGCCAATGTCGCAAATATTTCGTCAAATATCGCCAAATTTGGCGAACTGATGCCAACTTCGCGCATTCGTTTAATGCCTGCTGTTTAAAAATTTAATAACTCTTTCAATCGTTATTCCCATTAAATGCACTGACCCGCAGTGACCCCGAAATACCCCACTAAACCAATTTTCTTGAACATGTGACGTAGTCCAATGGTCTTCTCATAATCCAAAACGGTAAGATACAAAATTTAGTCAAAATCGTTAGAGCCCTTTTTTAGATACGATTAACTAGACCCTTTGTGACCCAAAAATGACCCACTAATCGAATTTACTCGAACATGTGACTTAGTCCAATGGTCTTCTAGTACCTCGAAATGGTAGGGTACAAAATTTAGTTAAAATCGTCAGAGCCGTTTTTAAAATAAAATTTGCTTGATCCTGACCCGTAATGACCCACTAATCGAATTTTCACGAACATGTGACTTAACCCAATGGTTTTCTCATAATCCAAACTGTAGGATACAAAATTTACTAAAAATTGTTTGAGCAAATTTTAAAATAATGTTAGGTTGACCCAGACCCGTAGTGGCACAAAATGACCCATTAATCAAACTTTCTCGAACGTGTGACCCAGCGCAATGGTCTTCTAGTAATCTAAAAAGGTAGGATACAAAATTTAGTCAAAATCGTTTGAGTCGATTTTAAGATAAAATTAGCTTGACTCTGACGCACAGTGACCCAAAATGACCCACTAGTCAAATTTTCTCGAACATGTGACCCAGCCAAATGGTCTTCTAGTAACCCAAATCGGTAGGATACAAAATTTAGTCAAAATCGATAGAGCCTCTTTTTAGATAAAATTAACTTGACCCACAGTGACCTACTCAGGACGCGCGTGCGAAGTGTGCCACCGCACGGGCCGCCGAGCCGGAGGGGCGCCAAACAGACGAAAGGGCGCCTATAAGAGTACCGATAAAATTATTTTATATTCTGCGTTTTTTTTCTTTTACATTTTCTATAGCTAGGCTGGGGCCAGCTCGAGAAAGGAATATTTGTTCTGTTTAAAAAGGAATTCAAGGGCGCTGAATTTTGACATGCAGACATCGGCGTCTGTTTTTTATCTGAATGGAATTACCTTTAAGCTACTGAGAAAAGAAACAGAATCACGAACCCCAGGAACCACCTGATTCAAATATGCTTCCCTTGCGGGATGCTAATTAATTTCGACTTTGACAGATTTATGGTGAATTCTATCACTTTCGGTTTATTTAAGCGCATTATTCTAGAGTCCTCTTATCCCACAGAGAATCTGAGACTGTCTCCCCCTCCCCAGATGACCGTAAAAAAGAAACCGTTAGGAACTTAAAGGGGCAGAAATTTAAAAATAAAAAACAGACGGCTTTGAAAAAGGTTTTTTTTTTCTAGCAGTGTCTTCTGTATAGCTGCCAACTTGTATGCTTTCTTCGTACCACTAAAATTTTACAGAAAATATTTTCTTATTTAATCGTCGAAATCTCACGATTAAAGAAGGCGAAAATGTCTATTAAATTTTAGTGGTAGCAAAAAAGCGTAAAAGTTGGCATCTATGCTTCTGGATGTGAGCTCATCTTCTTCTGCATATCATACAGCACGATCATGCTGTATAGTAGAGCTCAGTCACATCTTTTACGTTTTGAAACATGATGAAAAGACAGCAACTCGATTACAATCCAAACCAAAAAACATTCAGTGATGAATAATGGCTTGTTGGAAAGCTCTTAATTTAGGGATGTGCCTTTCGAAGGTCGGGTCAAAAAATATCCAATATTAAGGGAATGGCACCCATTTAAACTTTACATAGCGTTCCATAATTTAACAATATAAAAATATCTCCTTCAATCTTTCTTTCCTGTTGCCATATCCTAAAAAGCGACACAATAATTTAAAAAAGTGATAACTCGCGTATTTTGTTTTAAATAAAAATCAGATTTTCTCGCAATATTTTTGCATTTTTCAAATCGACGTCATTCTAATCAGAAATATTTCCTATATATATGTAAAAACTTTAACTAAACACGTGTTAAAATGACGCAGTATCTTCATTTAAACGTTTTTAATGTTTAAAAATCTATTTTAATACAGGAATTTTAATTTCAAAAAAACAATTTAGGAAAAGATAATAATTAAAAAAATCGTTTGCTAGGTATGACGTCAATTTCTGTTTAACTGACATAACTGTGTAATGATGTTTTATTCTGAAAAGAGACTCTTGATATTCTGAAATTAATTCTTATTACTATCATCCATAAAATAAAAGATTTATTTTTAGGTCATACGAAAGAAATTTTCGGTAAATGCTAATTCATTTGGTTGTATTTATTACATTTTCCTGCGTATTGTCAAGGAAATTGTATACTCCTATTGCACACGCCAAAGAAAACATGGATTTTAATTTTAAAAGCTGAAACACTTTAGTACTAGTAAATCTGTAGATCAGGACCCTCAACGTCAGTTCTGCAAGTCATTGTTTTTAGACACACTCTGGTAATATTCAATTTCCTGCAAACCGCAATTTAAAGTTTTCAAATTACGTAATTATTCATAAGAATAAAAAATACGAAGTTTTCAGACGTTAGCGTTAGAAGCAAGACGTAGTATAGTTAGTTGCAGACGTAGAAGCGTTAAATTAAAAACGTTGCTATGGAAGGATATTTTGAAACTTTCATGGGCTACTAATTCTGGTATTTTTTTAAATAATAAAGTCTTCAGGAGGGCTCCGTACCTCTAAACCCCCCGTGGTCTCATTAATTTACATATGTAACTTTTTATTGATTGCGCTAATGGTTATCGTAAATCTTAGATTTCTTTTTACACTTCCGAGTCTTATTTTTCAATACTGGTAGACAGAAAATGATTTACGTTGACGCGATTATATTAAAAGTTAGGTTTTATGAATGAAAATGTAATTTCCTTTTAAAAATAAAATAATTTTCATTCATATTTTCTGAAATGAGGCGGTATTAAGAAGTAACACTCATCAAAAAATATTTTTTCAGGCAATCTAGTTAATATTTGGTTTTAAAGAATGAAAATATTTATTTTCCGATACAATGACGTCATTTTCGACAGCGATAATTTTGCGGTGCATAATTTTGACGTTTATATCAATTTGCTTTTTTTATTTCATTTTCCTCTTGCACATAAAAATCTTTCAAATCAAAAATAACTGTTTAGGATAAATTATTATTCCGGTATAGGATTTTCTTGGCAACGGTTAAAAAAAAAAATTGTTAAATTTTATAGCAAAATGTCAATTTATTCCTTATGAAAATAATGAACTTTTTAATTTAAAAGAAAATTATTTGAACAAAATCAATAGAACATAGCCTTTCTTTATTTCTGGTGGTAAATTCCATCTATGTGTAAAGACACAAAAGCATTAATTCATCCTTTCGACGTTGATTTGACTTCAAACAATTACGCATATTTTCACATTTCCGATATTTTTAGGTGTAGTTCCGTTGCTAGGCAACAGTTAAAAGAAAATTAAGACAATGAAATATGTGCATGAAAAAAAAAAAAAAAAAAAAAAAACGAAATTTATAAAAGGAAATATTTTATATCATTGGAACACTTATATAAAATCCCTCCATAAGTTATACATTGAATTTAAAAACTCTGACAAATGTATACACAAAATTTCAAACTAATATGAATAATGTATGGTTCCAATTAGGAAATTCCATCATCCATAATTTATCATTTAAATCTTTCAATCATATGAGCCATTTCCTTTCAACAAATAAAAATGGAAAAATCGTCTGAATTGCTATAGGAAAGCATTAGGCGCAAAATAAAATGTTCTATATATTCCGAACGAATGAACCAAATTTAACCAAAAACTATACAGTTAAATCCGGGACCTCACCAACATGCATCCTTAATTTCAAGCTAATCGGATGCTTTTTATGGCAGTTATCGCGAGACAGACAGACTAACTAACTAACTAACAAACAGATGGAAACCAAAAACTTTTCGGGTCTCCACAGTAAGCCTTCACTGACGTTTCGGCAATAATTACGTCATTATAACGCCAAATGAAATTCAATTTCGCAAATTAAAAAAAAAATTAATATTGTTGGGCCGAAAGTAATAATCTAACACAGGGACGGCGAACCTATGGCACGCTGCAGATTATTTTTGGCACGGCATAGATTTAAGTTTTACATCAAAATATAGTAGAATTTCACAAAATGCATTAATTAATATAGATGTTGTCTGTGTCACTTGAATGCGATTAGTTCGGTTGGTTGTGATTGTCGCACAGATTGAAGAAATTGAAATATAACTTAATTTATCTGAATCTAGCTCAATATTGGCTCAGAAAATTTTGAGGATTAGAAGATTATCGCTAAACAAAAATTAAAAGTGTAATAAGCAAAAATGCTGATTTTAAAATTATAACAACCTGGAATTCAATTCCAGACACTAAAAGCTATAGTTTCTGGCGCTTGCTATTTTGACAGTTTTTTCTGCATGACATTCTTTTCGTAAAAAAAAAAAAAAAAAAAAAAAAAGAAAAGAAAAGAAAAGAAAAATTCAACTAAAAACGTCTTGTCAAGAGAGTGCAATTAAACTTTCATTCTACCGAAAATAACTAAGTACAAAGCGAATATAAATTATTTGGCATTTCAGATGAGGCAACAGAAATAATATATTTTAAATAAATTTCTACAGCATAACATCAAGTATCACCTGTATTTTTTTAAGGCTAAAAACAAAATTTTAAGTAGTTTTGATTCATTATTATTTCATCCATTAAATTTTTTTATTGTTGGCACGTCATGATCACGTAAAGTATATTTTGGGGGAAATTTGACACGTGGACGTGAAAAGGTTCGCCATCCCTGGTCTAAGAGCTAGCAACGTTTTCGTCACTTGATTTTAGCAAGGCTCATTTTTCTATATGCTCTTCCGTTTTATGGTGTAGTATGTATGCGAACGGTCTGACTGGCGGCAGACCTGCGGTTTACCTGCGGCAGAAGGGGATATGCAGATGAAAAAAATTCAAAATTACGTCATTTTAGCAAGGGTCGTGTTTGTATATGCTCTTCCGTTTTATGGTGTTTTCCGTATGCGGACGGTCTGGCTTTCGGGAGACGTTGCGTTTACCTGCGGGGAAAGGGGTTATGCAGGTGAAAAAACTTCAAAAATTCGTCATTTTAGCAAAGCTCATTTTTCTATATGCTCTTCCGTTTTATGGTGTAGTATGTATGCGGACGGTCTGGCTGGCGGGAGGCGTTGCGTTTACCTGCGAGAGAAGGGGTTATGCAGGTGAAAAAACTTCAAAATTACGTCATGAAGCACTTCTGACCTTCCTTGTATCTTTCAAGGGCTTATTTTGGGCTTATGTTGGACTTTGATCTTCCAGGCTTATCAGTGACCCCTGGAATGGAATTTGGTCCATACTTCGTACTGAACGATCTCTGATGTTCTCGATACCTCTCATGTTCTCGCTCATTTCCAAATCAACCTCTAACCTATTCTTGTGAACCCAAATTTTTAAACTGGTTATGAGTGATTGGAATTCAGAATGAGTTAAAAATGCCTTTACTTCCTTGATTGATTTTAAGGCACCAGTAAAGCTCAGTCCACATTTTCAGCTATCAACAAAAATTTGGGTAATTTCATGAGCTTTACAGATAATCTGATTCCATTACTTGTCTATGCACTATTTACTCTTTTAAACTGAAACTATTTGACAATTTTTTACTGTAACTTTTTTAGATCGAGCTTTACTTTTCTCTCTGGTTCCACCAGTTTTTTATATCATAGTCAATAGCGTTAGTGTCAGAAATTTTGCCGAAAATAAAAAATGAAAAAGGGCATGTAATCAAAAATATATAGATAAATAATTCTTATTAAAATGACCGCAGCATCGAGACAATGCAATTCGGTCATTCACTAATTATTTTATTAAACTGCTGTAAATTGAACATTTAATAGGTAAAAATGAATCAAACCAAACATTTTTCAAGTAGCTTGATTCGTTTATTTATTTCGCTTAAATGAGTAATTTTCATGCGCATGTGAAACATAGTAGAATATTTAAAGTTACAAAGCATGCTCGTAGTATTTCACAGTTGCCAGTTTTTGAAATTACGAAGGACGTTGCGCCCTAAACTCAGAGCGGCGGAACAAGGGCCTATATGGCGCCCTGGTGAATGAAGCAAAGATTCAGATGGGACCCCGTATAACATGCTTTTAGCCACAATTTCTACTTATTAAAAAAACGATTTAGGCGTTTGGTGGGGCGGAGTGGAATATTTTAGAGTTGAGAGCATGGACAGTTTCCTCTTTTGGCCTTGCGATAATCAGGCTCTGATCGGAACCAGTGTTTCTTTCAGGCACATATCGTGGAAGGTTGGGCGTCTCCGGCGTAAGCCACCCCCCCCCCCCTACTTGGGAAAATTTTCGAGCAACAGTACAATTCTTTTAGTGTTTAATTATTCCAATATTTATCATCTTAAACGGAGAGGAGGAGGGCGGACGGAGCTCAATTGACGGAAAGGGATTAAACTATTTCTATTTTTGCTACAGGCACACATTTGTTCCAAAATCTTCCCACTTCAGGGATTTCGATCAGCCGGCGCCCATGGCGTATTGTTTGAATTTATGTATTGCCCCAGTTTTCCGAAACGTCGTCTAAAAGGAACACTGAGCGGAAAGCCAGTAAAAAATAACATTATAAAAATATATAATTGCGTTATAATGATGCACTGTTTCATTCATTATTAGGGATTATTTATTAATGGAATATAGTCTTTGGCCCATTACGCAATAAATATTTCTCAATACTGAAATTTTAAGCAAATATTGTTAATTTAAAGATAAACATTGCTAAAAAACTAACTAAAAAAAAAAGACTTTTTTGGAATAAGATTATGTATTTGATACTGAGTCAAAGTTTGTCTAAACCGAAAGGAAATTCTACTCAATATTACAGAGATTCTTCTGGAATAATATTGTTCTAAGCCTTTTTATTATACAGTATGATTCATAATGAATGGGCCAAAAAGAATAGCGCAGTGTGACTGCCATAAGGGATTTATTCAGCCGAAACAAATTTATTCTGCAACTACAATTATACAAGTTTTATTTGGTAGCAGGGAAAAATCGAATGACGAACTCGCCGCTAGAGGCGCTGTTAAACAAAATGTCGTCCATGCAGAAGAAAGCGTACTGCGTTTTCGAATATGCCAAAACCTCCTCGGTAACTGTTGTGCAAAGACATTTTCGCACGACATTTCGTAAACAACCACCGCATCGGCATAACATAAGCAGGTGGGTGAAGCAGTTCCAGGATACCGGCTGCTTATGCAAGAACAAAAGCCCAGGACGAAAAGAAACAATCACGAGTGTGGCAGGAGTTTGATTACCGTGTAGACATTTGTCGTGTCACCGGAGGGGTACATATTGAACGCCTGAAGAAACTTGAATAAATGTAGTTTTGAGGCATATTTGAATTTTCTAAATATATTAATTACAACGTTCACAATCATGTTTTTTTTTTGTTTTTTTGTTCCATTCATTATGAATCACCCTGTATATACAGACTTATGCCCAAGCGCAATTTTTCTCTTAGTGATTTATTATTTAAATTAAGCGAAAATAGTAAATTTCACACTCTCCCCTTTTTTTTCTAAGTCATCTACGGTGACGAATTTTTTTCAAAAGGTTGGAGCAAAGGCCTTTCCTCCCCTTCTCCCACCAGCGCCCATGACATGCACTTTATTATTCGTAAATCTACTAAACAGAAGTTGATAGTAAGATTACTTTACCTTGATTTTTCATTAACAGGAGTGTTATGTTATAAAAGTAATGGATAACATTCCCCCTTTTTAAATTTACATAAATTTAAATTTTTATATTTTATTTATTTTAATAAACAACTTCCAATTACGATCTTTCAATTTGACAGCAAATTTTACTAAGTTTTTAAATATTAAATTCTAAAATCTTTATTCTTAATTATTTTAATTTGAAATTACATTCATGGTATTCTATATTTTTTCTCATTCATCTGGTAAAATTTCAACATAATTGCTATAATAGTTTAACAGATAAACGAGAAAATAATTTTTAGACTTTTCTTTATTTTTAATTACTTTCTATTCACCTCTTGCCTCAAAAAAGCAAGCTTTTAGTTTAGAATATGTTTCTTATCTCGGAATGCGCCGGAAATTCCATTCGACGTCATCAGAACTCACAAGACGCAAGCATTTCTTTCGATCCCGCCCGTTCAAGTGTTGCCATTCCACGGTGATAATTCTAGCGCAAAATCATTTTCCGCAGGCTTGCTATCGATATAACGTCTTTTGGAGTATTCTGATTGGCTCTTTTCGCCGAGAGCGCACTCAGAAAGTGGCAGACGTTTCAAAAGGGATTGCAGTTTTAGAATTTTGTCTGAAGACACAAGACCGACCTTCGGATCGGCAATTCTTTTTTTTTTTTTTTTTTTTTTTTTTTTGCCGTTGGGCCTTTGGCCCAGCGAGCATCTCCAGTCAGCAATACGCGTTTCCAATCAGTAACGTAATATTCTAAAGGAATTTCACTTATAAAGATTTGTCAAAAATTATCCCTGAATAGTTTTACCTTACGAAATCTCTGGGATTAAGTCATACAATGAATGACTCGCAAGAAGAAGTTTGAATAATTCATAATCACTGCACTACTTCGTTCAACTTTTGGTTGCATCCTTTTGAGATGCTCACCTTCAGATGCTCATTTATGATTGATTAGCTCTTTGGAGTAAAGGAATCTCAATTCAAATAATGATGCTGTGGATTTCATGTTTCACGAATCTTTGATATATTCATCCTGTGTTTCAAGTTTCGTGATAGTCCTTCATAGACATTATGCACTTCAAGTATTCAACTGTATATATTCGCTCATTACGAATTTTCATCTAACGCCTGCCGTTACGACAATAGTACATACTACTCCTGTCATTACTTTGGATACTTTATTAGGAAATGACTATTTTATTTAAAAAGAACATTAGCCAACGCATTTAAAATAGACTTGCTAAAAATAAAATTTAAATCAGTAAAAGAAAATAAAATATAATTTTTCTTCAATATATCTGCACTTCATTATAATATAATATTTTAGGATTTGAACAAATCATATATTTTTTTTTATTCCCGGATCCGGTATTGATATAACAATAGTGTTAAATAAATATGTTTAATTCGAATGATGGTTCCGATCATACCTTATCTATTTATTCTCTGTGGAATTTCCAGCTATATGGGGGGAGTAATTACTATTTATATTTATTTATTTAAAAATTTATTATCTTTAAATTAATTCAATTTAATTACGACGCGTATGTAACCCACTATACTTTACGGCCGTAGTGTGATTTTGGGAAATGTGAATTGGATTTATTTGGATTAGATTTAAATATTTCTTGTCGAATTTACGCTCCAACTTACATGTCCCAGAGTCACAGTACAAGGAGCAAAGAGCTCGATGAATAAATCAACATAAGCTTGACAATGCAGAATTGTGAAACTGGAGCATTAAAAAAAAAAAAAAAATATCTGCATATTAATTTTATTTTGTAATCGTCTTGAAAAAATCTCTCATTTAATACATTTATCATTAAAAAGCTTTTTCCCTTTAGTGCTCGATATCTTGATTTTTTTATGATGTCCTACACCTTATGACTTTATAATGGCACTTTCTTTATCCAATTTCAGTGCTGTGCTAAAACGTAAATTCGGAATACTTTAAGATTTTCTTTGGGATGGTTTGTTTAATTCTAGCATGGGCACCAGTAAAACGAAATACATGAACCTTTTTTTCTTTTTCTTTTTTTTTTATTGGGGGGGGGAGGGGGGCATTTTTTGTTGAGATTGATAGCAGTTCAAAAAATGAAAAGAAAGAATAAGAATATTTATGTTTCCGGAATTAGCTGAAGAGAAAACTGGGTTTTCCATTCTTTCGGAAGTTTTCACCATGAAAGTGAACCCTTTATGAAAATCTATATTTAAATATTAAATTTTTTCGTACTTTTTATGTATTAAATAAATAGACAAGATTACAGTTTTCATCTTTCATAGTTGCTATTTACTAGTAGTTCTGGTTCTTTATTTTGTAGTATTCCAAACAGCATTCTTCTAAAAAAGTTCATTATTATTAATTTTTATTATTATTGTTATTTTCGTCCAATACCATATATTACGACCTTGTGTTTTACTTTTGCATCGCAATGTTACACATTAAGACTGATAATTACTGTAAAATTGAAATTTCCCTGATTTTATAATTTACCAAATACAAACTCAAAGATGGGATTAAATTTAGAATGTCTTACCTCTTTTTGAAACACTTTAAATTAATATCTTAAATAATTAGTAATAGTATGTATAAAAGGTACGAATATTTAAAACAATTAAGACCATAAGTCAAGCAATTTTTCTTGTGTGTGTGGGAGGGGGGGGGGGGCACCCCCATGGGTGCTCGCACGGGCGCCAAAATGTCCTTGGGCCAGCCCTGGACCTACTAATCGAATTTTCTCGAAAATGTGACCTAGCTCCACTGAAAAAAATGAAGTACTCAAAAATGAGTAAATTGATGTACTCATATCGAATTCAGTATGTTTGGATCAAAAATTAACCTAATGCTTTCTCAATTTTGATACATCACATGTTATGAAACCCAAACGAAACGATAATTTTGTACTTTGTAGTGGTTTATTTTATTCATGGCGGCTTAAAAGATGTCTTTTAATCGGAAAACAATGTAATATACAGTGGAAATCAGAGGTATAATATTGCATTTTTATTCCTTTGAAGGAACTATATACCGTATCTCCATTGCGTAAGGTTACATTATGTTGTTGTTGTTGTTGTTTATCAGTGCTTCGAAAATTCGGTCTGGTTTGTGTGCTATGAGATGGATTTGTTCGTAAAAACAAAGATTAGAAAAATGGGATTTTCACTATTTCGCCGACAACTTTGAAAGTAAGTGCTCTTTGTTAAATATTCAATACTTTTTTTCCTTGTTTAACGTAAATAGCTGTATCTCCTGTAACTATTATATTAATGTAAATATTAAATTATGCACAGTACTTTAAAATGATTTAAAAGTGCTTGGAAACAATGCTCTTGTCATAAAAGTAATTGTCTAGCGTATCTTGATAATAATTTTGCTATTTTTTCTGAGTAAATAATCAATGTAAATGTTTCTTGCTAATAATTTTGAGCGGGAAATGAATGTGCGAAAAATTTTACTTTAATCTGTAGTAAAGTGTCTGGGGGGGAGGGGTTGACAAGAAAAATATTTTTTTTTCCATTTAACTTACAAGGAGAGGGTCCGAGGTTGGTCTCACAGAATTCAGCGACCCTTTGTGTATTGATAGAGTGTTGATCAATAAACATATCAACAGGATAAAGTGCAATATTCAGAGGGGCCATAAAAAACGAGCCCCTAATTTGACCCATTATTGACTCTTTAGTATATAAACGGATAAATTACACTAAATTGCGATATCCTGGATAGTAGTACAGTTGGCAGCGCGCCAGACCTCTAATTTTCTCCTTCGCGGATCTCTGCGGATTCGATACTCCGACGAGGCCTTTTTTTTTTTTTTTTTTTTTTTTCCCAGACAAAATAATGATCAGTTATTTTTGAACCACTATTAAAAAATATGTATCTAATTATTTAAATGTAAGACAAATATACACTGGTGAAAACAATTAAAGGGACAAGAGGTTTAAAAAAAAAAAAAAAAAATAAGTTATCCCCATACGTAAATAAGGTACCATGTAATAGCTAAGCTCCTCGCGGACACACCTGCCACGCAGTGGTCTGTGTCGTCATAAGGCAGTGGCGCTGTGATCGCGTTTGTGCAGAGGTACCTCATTTGGCCGCCGAAGCTTGTAGCGTAAGGACGTTTTGAAACATCATAGCATAACCCAGTCCTTGTTTTTTGAATTTCTTTGTTTACCCATTGTTAGTATGGCTAATTGCCATCGTCTAGATGATGCCACAAGAAGGTGAATTGTTGGAAGACTCGAGGACGGCCAATCACAGGCTACCTGTTGTAATGACCTCGGTGTTTCGAGAAATGTGGTGTCCACTCTGTGGAAACAGTTCAGTGAGACAGGAACAGTGGTCCACCGACCTGGTCAAGGCCACAAAAGGGCAACAACGCTGGCTGAAGATCGTTATTTGAGACTTCTAGCCAAAAGGGATAGGTCCTTGACAGCGACACAACTGTCTCGTCACCTGTATAATGCAACAGGAACTTCCATTTCACGAATAACAGTCACCCAGAAACTTAATGCAGGTGGCCAGTATGCCAGGTGTCCTGTAGTCTGCATCCCTTTGACTGTGAACCACAGAAAACGCCGTCTAACATGGTGCCGAGAATACTTGTCCTGGACAGAGGATAGTTGGGGGTGGGTTCTCTTCAGTGATGAGTCGCTATTCAGTCTGGACAGTGACTCGAGACGTGTTCTCATCTGGAGAGAACCCGGGAGTCGATATCGGTCCTCTAAGAATGTCGAAAAGGATCACTATGGTACAGGTGGCCTGATGGTCTGGGTAGGTATCATTGCAGACGGGCATACCGACCTTCATGGGTTTGATAGAGGTACTCTGACAGGTCAGCGGTACAGGGACGAGATCCTTGCACCCTATGTGAGATTTTTCCACGGGGCATATGAACCAAATTTCGTCTTTATGGACGATAACGCCCGTCCATATAGGGCTCAGTTGGTGAGCGAATATCTCTAATCGGAGGATGTTCAACGAATGGAGTGGCCTGCGATGTCCAATGACCTTAATCCTATCGAACACGTATGGAATGCCCTCGGACGATCAATTGCAGCTCGAACACCAGCTCAAATGGCCATAGATGAGCTCTATGGTGCCTTGGTGCAAGAGTGGGTGCAGTTGCAACAGGGATTGATAAGGACCCTGGTAAACAGTATGAAACGCCGATGCGAGAGTTGTGTAGCTGTTACAGGCGATCATACACCCTATTAGACATGTTTTTCTCTGACTGACAGGGTGTCGGTCAGCTGCTGTGCTGGACACGTGACCAGTTTCCTTATTTAGGGTGCAGGTTGTGCCATTTTTCTATTCCCATATATTGATCTTATATCGAATGATATTTTGGCCAAGTTTGGTTTTATTTGCTTTGTTAGTTTTTTTTTAATTGCAAAAAGAACATTTGTCCCTTTAATTGTTTTCACCAGTGTAAATATAGGCGCATTCACACATGTTTATTTATTTACAGAGAGAGAGAGTTTTATTGCAACTTATGGATATAATGAAAAGTAAAAAAATAAAACAAAAATCATATGCAGTAGATACGTATTTTTTTACATTAAACATTTTTGTAAATTTTATATTTAGTTTTATTTAGAATTATTATATTTATTTTAGAATTACTTACACCTATTTCACAATTACGTACACTTATTTTACATTTATTTACATTTATTTTACATTTATGTCTATACTATGTACTTAAAAATTAAATGTGTGCGATTAAAATTGAGGTTCTGATTACGGGCAGGAACCGGAGTGATAATTATCATAAAAACATATGAAACAGAAACTTTTGCGACAGCGTGCACAAATAATAAAAGAAGTGTTTTTACAGGAACAAGGCGTTTTAAGAAGTTCATTTGGAAAACCCACTTCATTGACATTCATAAATATGGTTCTTTTTTGTGAAAGTTTCGACGCATGCCAGACATATTTTATCATGTTACAAAATATAGGTGAAGAGAGTTGATGGTGCACAATGGAATGTATTTTTATACAATCCTCGCGAGAATTAATTTCTCTTTTCTGTTCAATTAAACAATTAAAATTTTGTAACCGCTTAATCACATTTTTCACCTGCCTATAAAAATAAACGTCGCATGGTTGAACCAAAGCTGTGCATTTTGGAGGAATGACTTTAATTGTACAAGTAGTTTGTTAATCTTTATCTGGGAGGTTTCATCATATATTTCTGGTCGCGTTTGTCCTGCCCAGGAGTCGATAATCAACAAAAAATTTTCTTGCCCAACGTAATTTTTTAAACAATTGTTAAGAAATTCACTGTATAAATGTGAGGTAAGTTTACCAGATTTCGATGACAGGGCAAACACATTCGTATATTTCTTTGCATATTGATTTATCAGTATTTGTACCTTAGGACCAAATGTACCTGTTACTTCCTGTAAACACAAAAAGACACGAGGCAGCACTTTTCCAGACAAAGTTATGCCATACTGTGCCGTATATGAATGAGAAAGTTTATTCATATATTGTTTTTTTAACAAATACCCTTTTAATTACTTTTTTGGCGAGAGTTCAATTGTATGCTGATTGGTATTGGCACCCTGAAATTAAAAAAAGACTCCGATGTAATTAAATTATTTTCAGAGAGTAACTTTTCGTAATACACGACTGCATCTTTTAATATCAATTTTGATGATTCGCTATGAATTGATTTTTCTGAAATTCGCTCTTCAATATTTGTAAATTTAGAAGCTTCTTCACTAGACATTTTTTACAAAATAACTTTTTTCATTTTAATTATGACACTATAATAAAGAATAACGTCTAATCACTGCGAAACTTTAAAAACAAAATGCCGTCCTCATTCGCTCTGCAGCAAATGGCTGCTGAAACTTCAATATAAGAAGAGTAAACATTCAAAACCCACACTGTTTATTTTCTATAGTGTACTTGTTTTGCTTAAAAAGCACCTGCAAATCTACGTAATAAAATGTCCCTGAAAAGATTTTTAACCGAAAACAGGTGTTCTAATTCCAAACATGAGATCCCATGATAAAAAAATAACTATGTTTTAAAAATTAAAAAAAGAAAAAAAATTGAAACACAAGTCTGCCTTTGGAGGGTCGCGCTGCACATGCGCAAAGATGCTCGCTCAGTTGAACTATCACATCACAGGTAGAAGTTGTTTTAAGTTCGTCTGCTATTTGATCTTACTGTCAAATTAAAATACTGAAATTAAAAACCTTTAAATTGACAAGATAAAAATAAAATAGCATGTTTTAATTTTATGTAGCGTATTTTAATGTACTTCGCTGAAAACAACAGGGATCTATTCATAAAAAAGTCGATAAATAAATGTGAATAAAATTAAAATTTTGTCGTCTGAATAATTCAGTTTTTTTACTTTTTTTCCCCCATCAGATCCATAAAACTGAAGTCTCTCTGTAAACAAATAAGCATATATATATGTGTGTGTGTGTGTGCGTGCAAAAGCATGTTTTTATGAATATTTTTCTTACATTTAAATAATTAGATATACATTTTTTAATTGTAGTTCGAAAATAACTGATCATTATTTTGTCTGTAAAAAAAAAAATACCCAGTCGGAGTATCGAACCCGCAGAGATCACAGACAGAGAAAATTAAAAGTTTGGCGCGCTGCCAACTGGTCCAGGTTCTTGCAATTGAGTGTAATTTATCCGAATATATACTAAAGAGTCAATAATGGGCCAACTTTGGGCTCGTTTTTTACGGCCCCCTGAATATTGCACTTTATCCTCTTGATATGTTTATGTATTGACTATACTCTATCAATGTACAAAGGGTCGCTGGATTCCGTGAGACCAACCTCGGACCCTCTCCTTGTTAGTTTAGTTTTGAAAGTGTTTTATAAAATGTGTGTCTTTTAGCCCAGTATCTCATTTTGGTTTCGCACGTGTTACTAATAGGCCATCTTGGACGCCATCTTGTTTTAGTTCATATTTTTATAACAGAAGCGATGTTTTCAAACACTTTTAAATTATTTTAAAATACTGTGCATAATTAATTATTTGCATTAATGTTATATTTACTGAGGTACAGCTGATTACATGAAATAAGAAAAAGATGTATTGAATATTTAACTGACAGCATTTACTTTCAAGTTCTTATTTGAATGCACACATGGGATCCAAAAATGAGTACATAAACACTTCATATTTGAATACATGCATAAGATCAAAAATGAGTACATAACGGTTTATATTTGAACACATCCATAAAATCAAAAATGAGTACACGTGTTTCTCAAATTTGAGTAAATTTGGATCAGAGTTATTTTGAGTATGTGACGTATTTAAAAATGAGTACTTTTTACTCAATTTTGAGAACCCATTTTTTTTTCAGTGTCAATGGTCTTCTCGTAATCGAAAACGGTAGAATACAAAATTTAGTCAAAATCGTTAGAGCCATTTTTTAGATAAAATTAGGTTGACCCGTAGTGACCCCAAAATGACCCACTATTCGAAATTTAACGAACGCGTGACATATATGCAAATGTGCTGACAATTGGATAGTAAAACTTTTGCAAAGATAGAATATATATAAAAATGAGTTTTTACTTATTATCTCCAGTATCTACGTAATATACAATAAGATGCAGTTTTAGTGATTATGATTAGACAATACAGTTCTAAGAAAGAGAAAAACGCAGTCAACCCTAGTAACTCTGCCTCAAATCAGAGTATAAAAATATGACTAGCCCAAGCGATTAGTAATGATGGCAACTAATAGGGAATCGTCTGCATGTGGAAATTGCACAAAGCTTAAAAATTTTCATTAGTAGCATCTAATTTTGACATCGTTTGGATTCATTGGTAAATTTTACATTAGGATAGAAAACGGCAAGTCATTCGGTCAAATAGTTAAGGAGTTATCTATATATTTAAAACGCTAAGCGTTTTCTTTCGACAGCCCGTGAGAAGAAACTACTGCGTCAAATTACACCAATCTTTTTTGTTATCGTACATTCGTTTGTTCAAATATTTTATTAACTAGTCGTAATTTTAAATTAAAATTCTACTGTTGCGCATGCGTAGTATATAAGTACAAGTCTGCCTTTGGAGGGTCGCGCTGCACATGCGCAAAGATGCTCGCTCAGTTGAACTATCACATCACAGGTAGAAGTTGTTTTAAGTTCGTCTGCTATTTGATCTTACTGTAAACAAGCTTTTATTTCTTTCACAAAATTATTATTATTTGGCTCTTTCAGCATTATTAACAATTCAAAAATTTGTGTCGATACTAAGAGATATATACGGTTTGTTTCGGGGGTGTCATATTGTTTTGGTCATATTACTCAAAGAAGATAAACACGGTGATTTGAGGCTAAAAGTTATGGCTGGTAATCCGTCTTATGAATTGCTAATAGTTACACACAGTGGTGGGATTCAAATAATTTAAAAACTGGTTCGCTGTCCGAATGAGTTTTGATGTACAAAAATGAAAGGAAAATGAAGCATCACACATAGATTATGAAACACTTTCCAATATTATAAGAACATTGTTAAAAAAAACTTTGATCCTTTGGTACAGTGAAAAAAAATCCTGAAACATGTTACCCTATAAAAAGGATGTTAATAAATATTCGGCAATCATGAAACCCTGACCATAATCTCTATCAGAAAATGTATCAAAATAATATAATATAAAAATAGCAGAAATTTAAGTTTAACAATTAACTCATATTCATGACCTAAAGTTGCATATAACATATTTAAAAGTTTAGATAATACAATGTCTTTTCATTTGTTAGAGCTGGAAAAATATTTTTCTAAATATAAATTATAGGACTCGAGGCACTTCACAAAATTTTGGATTTGTACCATTTACGAAAATAATTACTTTCATTTAAAAAACTTCTAAGATATGAAGAACAATATTAAAAAATGTGCAGTTGGAAGTATATATCTAAATCTGATGATTTAAGTATTAGCTATAGAACAGCGATAACAGGGAACATTCCGTGCCAAAGCAAAGTACCGTTTATTCGAATAATAGCGTTGACTGGGCCCGTGATGAATGACCGTTAAATTAACCTGAAATTTGTATGATTTTATATCTTTAAATATATTTTATCTGAATTTATATTTTTAAATGAAAAAATATTGAATTGAAAGATTTTGCTATTTGGTACTTTACTTTCTGCGCAAGTTGATTTGTGGAGTCTATGCGCGCCGAAAGTGAGCGAAACCGCGAAGATGCACTCACAGGTTTTCATTGATTTCGTCGAAATTTCATACATTTTATTTTGTAAAAAACATTTCTACCCGTCCGAATGTTTCAAAATTTTTGTAGATGATGTAAATCTGATCTATTGAGAATCTTAATACCATCTGAATTTGAGATACTCTTAAAAGATTGTGTTCAAACGCGGTCTTTTAATTACTTTTAGCGTTAGCGTAGAAACATATCGTCTCCCTGAGGCGCGAAATGACCTGCATTTGCTGGTGTATTTGTAAGGGTTAAAATACCTATTTTTAAAAAACCGATTGTCCCATCGATAAGAAGGTGGTTTCAGATTTACGAACATATTATTGGTTTATCAGTACCTCTAAAATTTCGCCCTGAAGGAGCGAAACCCCAACGAAACACTCAGATTTTTGCTGTGATTTCGTCGAAATTTTCACACATTTTATTTTGTAAGAAATATTTCGACCCGTTCGAACGTTTCAGAATTTTTGTAGGTGGTGTAAATCGGGTCTATTTATTGAGATGCTCTAAAAAGAATACGGTCGTTTAGTTATTTTTAGCGTAGAAAAATATCGTCTTCGTGAGGCGCGAAGTGACCTGCGTTTACCGGTGTATTTGAAAGGGTTACAATTCATATTTGTTTTAAACCAATTGCACCACCGATTAGAAGAGGGATTCACTTTAAGAACATATTTTTGGTTTGTCAATACCTCCAAAATTGCGCCTGGAGGGGCTATGCAATAAGGGAGAAAAAGTTTTTGGAAAAACGACCCTTTTTGAAAATTGTTTTTCAAGAGGTTAACTGCGATATATTTTTAATTGATTGCGGCATTTGAGACGTAGATCTTTCAGCCTATATCTTTCATTTTTAACTTTACCGAGCGGTTTGGCCGATGTAAGTTAATAAATAATGAAAAAATACCCCGAAATTTCTTCTTTTCGTTCTTCATTTTCAACTGATGCGTAAATAAGGCTTCTGTGTGTACGCCAGAGTTTTTTTTTTCTCACAGGGACCGAGTTAAATTTTAATGTGAGTGAGTTCCGATTTTTAATTATTAACTCTACTAATTATTAGAATTTTAAAATTCTGTGTCTCGGGAGCATCAGGAGACATTTTGAGCTAGACTCACAAAAATTTTCAGTCTCGTACATACCGTAGATTTTGCTAGCCATCGTGCACACAGAGACACACAGACAGAGCAAATCTTTCTTTTATTTTATAGGTAAGTAGTTAGTGTAATTTTCAATAACCTTACCATATAACTGGGATTAGCCTTAGGACTGTCAATTTAGATACCAAAATTCTTCAAAATTTCGTTTTTTTAAGTTGAATTTTCCCTTACAGGACTTATGAAGAAAAAATATATTATTGTTCCAAATGAAATATTATTTTATTAAATGAAATTAATCAGGACTTATCACAGAGTTATGCCTACAAAACCATTTTGTGCAGATAAACAATTAAAGAAAGCAAAGTAAATGCGATTTTTGCATTTGAAGTATCATTTTAACAACCGGTTCGCCGAACCTAACACAAATTAACAACCGGTTCTACCGAACCGGTGCGAACCGGCTGAATCCCACCACTGGTTACACATGAAGATTGGGAAACTAGCATGTTAAGTTGTATCTACTTCTTTGAAAAAAAATAAGGTATCATAAATATTAAAACGCAGAACTATTTCTGTTAGATCAGAATTCAAAATCGAAACAATTGCGTATGTGTCAACTGTTTTTCGAACCTCTTCAATTTAGAAGGGAAAAATACGAGTTCCTGATAGCGTAGCGGGTTAAAGCAGCAGTTTAAAGCTCGAAGTTTTTGTAGAGGACGCAGGTTCGAACCCAAGCTTGGCAAGTAATATTTTTGTTGATAATTCATTTCAATAATGACATATTTTACATATTGACAAAAGAAGTTATAGGATTTTTATTTTATTATTATTATTATTATTTGAATTTTATTTTATAATTAAATAAAATTTAACACTGAATAATATTTTGAAAAAAATAATGATTTTATATTTAAAATATTTAAGCTAAAATATTTTGCATGAAATTATCAATTAAATAAATTGAGCAGATCTACAATTTTAGTTATGTTTTCTGACCATTACCACGAATGTTTGTGAGTCAGAAAGAAAAGTTTGTCATTCATTTGCGTAAAAAATAAAACGGAAAGAAAGAAAAATATTCGTATAAGAGCTATAAAAGAAATTACCTTGATATCCCAGGTTTAATATTTAAAAAATGTGTAGAAATGTAAAACAAAATTCAAGTAATAAAAAATATATGCTATAAATGGTTAGCTGCACCAAGTTTCAAATTTAGGTTTTTAGAGAATGAGACAGATAATAAAATTCATGGCAGCTTTAAAGGTCGTGTAGTTTTAAAAAATAAATAAATGAAGGAAAATAAATATTGTTAGTAAAGAAATGAGGCCGTAGTACGTAAATATAAATTCTCTACCCGTATTTTTGGGTAAATTTCTGATAAAAAAAAAACAAGCATAATTGGTTGTAAATTATAAACTTAAATTTCTTTCATTTCATTGAATAGGTTAGACTCACAGCACCATCTATCACCGTAAAGAAATAGGAATCACTTATGCAATATAGAAATTAGCCATCCGATATTTAATTTAAATGCAACTAATTAAAAATTCCAGAATTTTTCTAATGAAATTCAAGTTATTTACCGTCAAATCTTGGCGGCCACTATCTAGTTCAGGTTTAAAGTTCGTAACTCCTGGTGGTAAATTTATTTTTAATCGTTTCAAAAGACGTTGCGAATCGGATTATAATATTAGTATTTACGAATTTTTTAACCGAAATCGTTTTCTAGAAGCTTCAAATATATGCGGATACAAAATTACAGCTAATTTGCTCCAAGAAGTTTTTGAATTGTAGATAATAAGTTATCCGCATTGCAATCTGTTTTCCATAGATTATAAATGAATTCTCGGTTCCAGGCTTTAAACAAGCGTAATTCCTACACTACTTGACACAATGACTTTTCATTTTTTTCAGGCCTGTACAACGAAGCTGTATAAATCTACCCTATATATATATAAAATATGAAACGAATTTATGAAACAGTTGAAATTAAACGAATTTATGAAACGATTCTATGAAACGACTGATTAAACAATTGATTATGTTTCACTGCGAATTCTCCTAAAATATTGAATACTTTGTGATGAAATTAAGGGGACAAGGGACCTTAAAATCCTTAAAAATAATTTTTTTTTAATTTTTTGTAAATTTCACCCAATTATTATTCAAGGTTACTTTATATGCATTATAGCATGCATTTATCACAAAAAAAATTAAAAAAAAAATTTTTTATGAAAAAATGTAATTTTACGTCGTCTTAGAAATCTTCGAAATAATACCCCCTGCGCATTCCATATCAATGAAAATCCCCAATATCTTTTATAAAAGTTTGGTTTATATATATAAATAAAATAGAGCATCGAATTTTATATATTTGAATTTAAAGGTTAAAAAAAAATAATTAAAAATTTCAAAATTTTTCATTTTTTTTAAACTTTTAAATTCAATTATGTAAAATTCGATGCTCTATTTTATTTATATATATATAAACCAAACTTTTATTAAAAATATGCGGGATTTTCATTGATATGGAACACGCAGGGGGCATTTCGAAGATTTCTAAGACGACGCGTAAAATTCCATTTTTTTCATAAAAATAATTTTTTTTTTTTTTTTTTTGGTGATAAATGCAAGCCATAATGCATATAATGTACCGGGTGTCCCAAAAAGGACTGACTGATTTTAAAATTCAATAACTTGCAAACGGTGACAGATATTAAAAAAATTCTTGCAGGAGGGTTATGCATAAGGTCAAAAGTTTTATTACAGTGATTTTCAATTTTAGTTCGATTTACAAACAATAGATGGCGCTGTAAGCAATAGTCGCTAAATTCAGGCTCGATTTTTGGTCCTTTATCTTGTTCCATGCAGAAAAAGGAGATGGAAATGTATTATCCGGGCCACGAAGTACCAAAAATCGAGCCTGAATTTAGCGACTATTGCTTACAGCGCCATCTATTGTTTATAAATCGAACTAAAATTGAAAATCACTGTAATAAAACTTTTGACCTTATGCATAACCCTCCTGCAAGAATTTTTTTAATATCTGTCACCGTTTGCAAGTTATTGAATTTTAAAATCAGTCAGTCCTTTTTGGGACACCCGGTACCTTTGAGTAATATTTAAGATAAAATTTACAAAAAATAAAAACAAATTGAAAAATTTTGAAAATTTTTCGAAAAAATTTCAAAATTATTATTATTTTTTTTTTTTACCTTTAAATTCAAATATATAAAATTCGATGCTCTATTTTATTTATAGATATAAATCAAATTTTTATAAAAAATATTGGGGATTTTCATTGATATGGAACGCGCAGGGGGCATTTCGAAGATTTCTAAGACGACACGTAAAATTCCACTTTTTTCTCAAAAATAAATTTTTTTTTAACTTTTTGGGATAATTTCATGCCATAATGCATATAATGTACCCTTGAATAATATTTAAGATAAAATTTACAAAAAAAAAAAAAAAAAAAAAAAAAAATTGAAAAATTTGGAAATTTGGAAATTTTTTCGAAAAATTTTTAAAAATTTTCATTTTTTTTAACCTTTAAATTAAAATATATAAAATTCGATGCTCTATTTTATTTATATACATAAAACAGACTTTTATAAAAAATATTGGGGATTTTCATTGATATGGAATGCGCAAACGGCATTTCGAAGATTTCTAAGACGACACGTAAAATTCCACTTTTTTCTCAAAAATAAATTTTTTATATATTTTTTTTTGTGTGTGTGATAAATGCATGCTATAATGCATATAATGTACCCTTGGATAATATTTAAGGTGAAATTTACAAAAAAAAAAAAAAAAATTATTTTAAGGTCCCTTGTCCCCTTAACACAGAAAATCCGTATTGATCCGCAGATTTCAAAACTGGTATTAGAATTTTTAAATTCGAATTAGTTTTCGAAATATTATTTTTTTTCTAATTTTAAATAATTTTCTCTAATGATGGCAACTCAAATTTTAATTATAACAGATATTTTTTTTTTTCATATTTTAGAAAAGGTTATTATTTAAAACTAATTTGGCGACCAGTTTGGCCTCCCTTAAATGTATACAAAGAAATGTATCGTATTACTTTTATCCATAATTCAATTTGTATTTCATTATCATTTTATTTAATACAAAACTTTCATTTAAAACTGAAACATTTAAAATAAATGACTTTCACTTCTTCCTTTTTCTTTTTTTTTTTTTAACGAAACGAAAAGAAAAATGTTAGGCACATATGTCATATACGCAACGGGGTACCTAATTGGCGCCAAAATGGCGTTTTTGACTGACACGGTAACCCGGCTATTGTTGCTTATATTTATTAATAAATGTTTATTTGAATTTCTTTTCTTTTTATGTATAAAAAATATTCTAAATTGTTTTGTTCTATAGTTATTAATTAAACTTTTTTTTTATTCATTGTTATTTCATTTTAAAAATAATAGAAAATAATTTAAAAATACATATGTAACTGATATTCGAAAATGAGATTTTCGCCAAATTGTCGTAAAAAAAAATACGCCAAACCCGGTGCATATATGGCAATGCAACAAGTCATGACATTTAATTTTAACTTCAAAGCAATGTTTTAATGGTACTACTTCTACCGTCAACCAATTTCGCCAAACTATTTAAATTACCAAAATACTCGCCAAATTATACAAATTGTCATAAATTTTTATTTTAAATAACGAAAGAACAAATAAATTAGTATAATATTAATAAAAATACAAATAAAACGTCGAATTAAAAATCACTTGATGGCTTAAACACGTGTAACTTCCTTAAAGTCAAGTGAATGTGACATTTATGATCAACCAATATTGGCATTTAGTCTTATAGTTTCGCGACAGATTTTTGGTCGATGGGATAACCAAGTAGCAGCATTTTAATTTACCACCCGAAAAATAAAAAAAATGCTAACAGGCGAATTAAAAAGAAGCTATTAGTGAGATTTGCACCCGGCTAACATAAAAGAGTCAGGAATTCTTTGCGATCATGACAACTTTTATGTGGTTTTATTCGAAAAAATAATTTTGATTCTTTAATCAAAATAGAAACATTTCTTATAAAAAGCGAAGTGATCAGCCCAGAATTATTTATGGCAGTTACATGACTTGGACTATTATAATATAAGTGAAATAATGGCAATAAAATAATATTTGGCGACTTATCACAACTGTGGCTGGCTAACATTAAAGTACCAAAATGGCCGCCTGGAAGCGAAGGGATCCGCCCGGAACTGTTGATGATAGTCACATGACTTAGGCTATTATTATAGAGATTGTTTTCAATTCTCAAAACAGCGCAAAGAATAATATTTCCTAAAGATCAAAAATTTATTTACACGTGACTATTAAAAACAGAAAAAGAACTTTAAAATTACTATTAAATGAGTGCGTGTTAAGCAGGAAAATATTGAAAATTATGTCTTGAAAATTGTATGTACACGTAAATATTAAAAGAGAAAGGAAACTTTAAAATAATAAATACATTAATATACGTTTAACCCTTTCAGGAGCAAGGTACTTCTATTCGTAAAATCTTGAAATCAGTGAATGGCACCAGAATTTACAAACAAATTTCGAAATTCAAAAATGCTTTTGTTCACGTACTTAATAAAAGGGAAATCTTCATCCCAATATTCTGGTGCAAATGTGGCATTTAAGAATTAAAATTAAGTGGTCCAAAAATGGGCCACCGCCCTTGAAAAGGTTAAAGCAGTAACTTTTAGTAATAGTAGTAAATTGTATTATGTCACTCGTTCTATAACGCTGTTAAAAAATACCGGTAGACAAAGACTGTTTACTTAATTCATTTTATTTCAGGTTCTTTTCAAATGTTTAACTGATCTTCTTTAACCAAACACGAACATGACCATTGGATGTCTTAACAGCAATTGATTCTGCCTTAAATTTTTGCAATCTTTATGTATTTGAATGGAAACCCGTGTACAGGGAGATCGCTACAGGTTTTTCCAGTACAATTCAATCTTCTCTAATCTTTTTAAAACCGATCAGATTAGCGTGATTTTAGATTCTGCGGTGTCTGAATGGGGGTTGGCGAGCGTAGCTTACAGGGGGTTATACAGGGGGCCCCCTAGTGTTAATATAAATTGTTGTAAAGGTGACTACAGATTCAATCGGAAAATAAGTTCTATATACTTCCAGATATCATTCTTTAATTCGCACTTGCTTCTCTCGTGATTAAAGGCAGTAGTTTTATATACACTGGTGATCATAAATTAAGGGTCAAACGCAAAATGCCAATTTTCAAACACAAAGTTAATCATGTCAAAAGAGGTAACCGATATAAACAAAAGGTGTGGTAAATAAGAAAATACTATTTTGACAGCACAGCTAATCGATATAACGTCTACAATAAAGTCACCTTGTGACTCTCATATGAACGTTATTTGGATACTCTGATATGAAGCCTTCATTACCATTGTATTATGACGAGTCATCAAGTGACTTGACAATGAAGTCACATGCTTACTTTCAGGTGACCGACATTTGGAGACTCTAGTGTGAAGTCATCATGAGTGTTGCTTTGTGACAAGTCACTGGATGACTTCATTTTGATATAGTAGAGAGCTGTTGAACATTTTTGAGTAGGTATTTGAGGCACCCTGAAAATTTGTGCAACACTTCTTTTGTAATGCCTGGATACAAAATCGAATGTCTGGCTGAAGGATCGTGGCCCAAAAACTGTGCCAGACAAAAAATGGCACTTGACACGTGTCTGGCACAGTTTTTGTGCCGACTAAAGTGTCTGTCATTTTCAAAATATTTTTTTCTAAGCATAAATATTATTCTGTCTCAATCTCAGCGTGCCTCAAATACTTTTTTGGGGTAGTCAAAAAATGGCACTTGACACGTGTCTGGCACAGTTTTTGGGCCGACTAAAGTGTCTGTCGTTTTCAAAATATTTTTTTCTGAGTATAAATATTATTCTGTCTCAATCTCAGCATGCCTCAAATACCTTTTTGGGTAGTCAAAAAAATAATGGCACTTGACACGTGTCTGGCACACTTTTTGGGCCACGATCCTTCAGCCAGACATTCGATTTTGTAATCAGCCATTACAAAAGAAGTGTTGCACAAATTTTCAGGGTGCCTCAAATATCTTCCCTAAAATGCTTAACAGCTCTTGGACTAATATCACTTGGAGACTCGTCACGATGCAACTGTCATAATGACTTCACAACGGAATCTCTAAATAAAGGTCATGTGAGAGTCAACTCATCATAAAGCAACATGGTGACTTCACCAAATAATGTTTCTTGAGAGTAATAATGGACCAAATAAAAGATATCCCATTTCGGTTTTTCGTAGTGGTTGTGAAACTTGCGATTGTTTATGGGGTCACAGTAACATCACACTCACTATCTGTGTTGTTAGAGTAGTGCGTATTTGCTACACCTGTTATTTATAATAGTTTCTTTTGACCACTCGCGCATAACTGTTATGTTCGAAAATTAGAATTCTGTGTTTGTCTCTTAATTTGTAGACACCAGTGTAATTGTCTCATTATTTTCGAAATAGATCAACACTTTATTTTCAATGTGAAAGACCAAATCTGCTTAGCATCATCACAAAAATTTTCAAACAATGTAAACACCTCTTCGGATAGCAATAAGTTCGCCAAATCTGGAACTCCAGTTTGTTGGTAAGCGAGATTGACCGATCTTATCAAGAATGAACAAGAGTTACATCTGCGATCAAGGCGGCCGAAAATTTAAATATGAATCCTTAGATCGCCCCCTGTGTCCCCCACCCAATTCCACGCCATCCTCAGTGACAGTTCCTGCGGAGGTTTTGATTTCCTTTCACTGCTTGTCAATACTAATCCCTAGTGAACTCTCTCGCGCGCCTTTTTGCATTTTTTTCCCTTCTCTCAGCCTTTCCTCCCCCTTGCTCGTAGAATAGGTGATATACGCAGACCTTGGAAGGAGACGGTTAATTTTTTTAAATACACGTGTAATACGCGGCTAAGCATGATGGAATAGCCATTGTCGTGACGATCATGAAAGTCTTAATTCAACACACAACGGGAATCAGGAAAAAGTGAAATTTCCGTCGACTTACATATCCACAGACGAGCATAACATGCTAGGTTCTCAGATTAGAAAAATCCTTTCAAAAATCTACACAAGGATGTATGTATAGCCTTGCAGGAATAAGGAAAATATCCAGCCTCTTGGTATTGCGGAAGACGAAGCTTATATCGAAATAATTTTTCCTCTTTTCTGGTTATAACTAATAAAAGAAAAAAAAAAGTAAAATCAACCAATATAAGCTAACAGAAGAAATTTTTGTAACCGGTTAAGAGAATTCTGCTGTCGTTGTTGGCTAATACAGTAAGGAACAAAAAAATTGGCAAACGTATAAATAAATATAAATTTGTTCGAAACAGTGTTCAAATTCAGGGGGTGGAAGAACTGAGAATAAGAATTTTTAGATTGGTGGAAATTTTTGGTCTGATTTTTACCGTAAGCGATAAGTTCGCCATTGACATTGTACTAAGCGTAAACTATCGCACTGTGCGTTTCCAACTGTTTTCTTTCTGAAAAATCTGTTTATGAGGAAATATTTAGTATTGGATATTTCAGAATAGCATGTGTGATCGTAACATAAAGCCTTGTGTTTGCAAAGGCAATCTTTGCAAGTTTTAGGCTATATTTTGAATTAAAAGTTGCCCTTTCCGCCAGGTAATGTCGATCAGTAGCGCAAAAAAAATGCTCTTTCATCATGATCTAGCCTTTGGTTAAATGCCTTCATCCTATTTAACCCTTTATCTACTGAATTATGAATTCATGAAAATTTTATCTTCTAAAGCATTTTTCGTAAATTGTTTAAACTACATTAGAAGATTTACATAATCATTTAATAAATTTTAGAAGGATTTTAGAAGGATTGCAAGATTTAGAAAGATTAATTAAATTTGAATTTATAAGGATTTTGTGCAATATTTATAACCCCACTCAAATCTTTTATTTTAAATATTTTATTAGTATTTTGTAGAATTGGGAAATGTGCAAATATAATGTTCTTACATTAGAAATATTGAAATATTTCGGAATTGAAAAATGCCCCCCCCCCCATCCCCCAACGCCAAAAAAGCTGAAAAGATGCAAAGGCAAAATAAATCATCCTTTTAAAAATATTTTCGTTTTGTGTAACCAATAATGCTTTTGTAACAAGATAAAGTAATGTATCTATAACACATTCTAAACTGTATTTCAACTAATCGATGTATTAAATGAATTTTATAACAAGTTATTTTAATGGTACTTATAAGTACTGTCAGTAGATAAAGGGTTAAAGCTTTTCATCACTCGATTACATGTTGAAAGGAATACCGAGGTTCTCGACGCTCTTTTATCTATATGCTCTGAGATAAGGCTAATACCGTGTTTGCTTAGAAATTGGTATCTGTTTTGGATATCAATTTTCATAACATTTTGAGTATAATTACATCTTTATTAAAAATATCCTATCTTTACGAAAATAAAATTAATTAACGCTGTCCTTAAGTTTTCTTATTTAAGTATGTTTCCGTATTAACAACACTAGAACTACCGGAAATTTTACTCAATCTTCATAAAACTATTTAACTTATTTATTTAACTTATTATTGTCTACTTTACTTAAATTTAATGTATGGTCACTGAAAAGTGTCTTTTTTAACACTTTCCAACAAAGTTGAAAAGTGTTTATGACTTCCGTTTGTCTGTCCATCTGTCCGCGCTCTAACCGTCGTAAATGTACTCGGATCGTTCGGAAATTTTTGGATGTTAGTGACCTTTACCATAGCACGATCCCTATTTCAAATGAAGTTTGTAGCATGTTTAGTTCATTTACAGGGACAGACAAAAGTTTTCTGTTACATTACGGCCAATGTGAAAAAATCGTTTCAAATATTTTTTAATGGTGTTACACTCTTTCAAACATAGTAAAATTGATATGCATTTATGAAGTCCACTAAAAGGTGCATTCTGTAGAATATGCGGTGCAAAGAATAGTTATTATTCATTTACAGGGCCACACAAAAGAATTCCGTTACATAATGGTATGGGGGGGGGGGGGGAGATTGTTTGCAGCGTATTTGAATTATGTTAAACTATTTCATATGTAATGAAATTGATATACGTCTCTGAGCTTTAGTATAAGTTATTTCATGTATAATACGAAGTGCATAGCATTTACAGGGACACACAAAAGATTTCAGATACTATATTGTATGCGAATTACTGTTATTATCAATGATTGCTCGAAATGCATTTTTAATTATGATATGCGCTTTTGAGTTTCACTATATTTATGCATACTGTAGTGTGTATAAACGTTATAGTTCATATACAGGGCTGAAGAAAAGAGTTCGTGGGGGTTACTGAGTATGAGCGTAAATTGCTTAAAGGTGGGTTTTAAATGAGTTATGCATTTTTACGCTGAACTGAATTTAGCTTACTAAGAAATGTTTGTTGAATATAGATAAAATGATATACAGGGCCACGCAAAGAATTGGATACATGGCCGTCTATGGATGGTAATTTCTGGAAATGTGATTTTAGTAGTTTTAAGTGTGTTTTAGTTTGAATTAAATTTTAGCTAAATAGTGGCATGTAATAAAGGTACTAAACTACAGAGCTGTACAAAAGTATTCAAGTATGTTTCCATCTATTGGAATAAATCTCTTTGTAATCTATGTTCTTTTTGTAGTCTGCAGAACGGTTATCATAATTCATACTTGAATAAAATTAACACAAAATGGAGATAAGTACTACTTTAAAGTTGTGACAAAAAAAATCTATATTTTTAAGTTTCAATGATTTCGTGGGTTAAAACCGTTGTGAAACTGATTAAGATTTTAAAAGTTCACATAAAATTAAGTGTGTTTTAGAAATATTTTGAAAAATAGAAAAAAAAAAAGACACATTCTTTAAAAACAGTACTAAAAAAAAGACGCTAAAAATACTAATTTTCTCAGGAGATATTTTAAGAAATACAAACGCATTACATGCCGATAGATTTAACAAAAGAGAGAAGTAGATTGCCTACCAAAAAGCATTTTTGCATGAAAATTTTCAATATTGTATTCAAATAAAGTTGTGAAATTTATTAAAAGCAATATAGTTTCGTATCACTTGCATGCCAGGAGGTATAATCGCCAAACATTTCGCTACTTACAGTAACCTTTTTGATTATTTTAGCCGTTTAAGCGCGTAGTTCGATTACATATCTGTTAAATTTGTGTTTTATTTGTACTAGTTTGTTATTTCATTTATTTATAGATGAAATTTTGATTTCATTATGGAATATTAGCCCAAAACAACTGCTGAACTATTTATATTGTTTCAAGTGCAAACGGGTTAATCTTTTGTAATCGGGCTGCACGCGATAAGAATAGATTTTTAAAATTATCATGCTTGAAAATTATTTTAAAAGCTGTAACAAAAATTAGTCAAAAAAATTAGTTCAAAGAACAATTTTCCTCCTAGTGAAAAAATAAGCTGTTTCAATTCTTTATCTTGAAAGAAAGAAGAAGCTTACGCTTACTTTTGGATTTTTAACATTACCTATTTTACGTAATATGTTCAAAAATTTTCTTGATCAGTATGACTGAAAAAAATTGGTAGTTAATCTTATTTCATGTCTATATTCTTTATTTAAAAAAAAAGGGGGGGGGGGGGCGTTCGAAGATCGCACAGGGGTTTCATTTAAGATTGTTTTTAAAACACCTTATCCTTTAACTAATACAGTCCTCCCCACTTAATCGAGTCACGGATAATCGAATACCTCGCTTATTCGAATAGAATCCTCCGGAACCGAATTTATTCCTATTGGTCCTATGTTATTTTTCCCCGCTTAAACCAAATACCTTTTACGAACATCCCCGCTTAATCGAATAACAACTGTGTGACCTATGTTTGAAAATAGGCGCGGAAAGCACGTTTCATCTGGAATTTCGTTCCACCTTTTGTCATTTTCGATCTCTTTAACAAACTCTGAAAACAAATGTTCAGTTCTTCCTGCAATGATTTCGGCCGGCAGGTGTATAGTGGACAGGTCAAATGATTTTCCCATCTTGATCTCCCCACCATCACTTCTTGCTGTTAACCAGGCTTTAATGGCAACTTCGAGACTCGAGATGGTAGTTGTGATATTTTGCACTCATTCGAAAAATAACTCAATATTTACTCCTTTAAAATTCCACTTAAACAAACCACTTTAAATGATTTTTTTAAGGCAGTATAAGTAAAATAAATTAGAAGTAGCAAAGTTTTGACCAAATTCAAATGAGCTGCATTAAGTGTGATGTAAACCATATAAATGTATGTACTGACATTAAATTAATACGTATTTACTTTATAGTAATATTTGTATTTATTTTAGTTTATGTTATTCTATTGTTATGTTGTGTTAGTTTATGTTAACGATTTATTATGCTGTTAATTAAATATACGGTAGATGGGTATTTTGCCATTTTATCACGCATTAAATATTACAGTTATGACTCCCCGTTTAATCAACTATCCCGCTTAATCGAATATTATTTCTGGAACCGCCAATATTCGTTTAAACGGGGTGACTGTAAATCCAAATCGTTTATTTATAATGATTAAATCCTTAACCCCTATGAATAAGATTAACCGTAAGATGATACCATTAAATTTAATTTTAAAATTATGACAATTAGAAGATTTTTTTGTTTTTTTTCCAAATTAAAGATATTCAAGAACTGCTTTTCAGGCAATTGTAACAGCATATGCTTGTGTATCTGAAAATCACATTTAATTACATGATTTAGCTTTAGCTATTAAAAAAACCCCATCCTTAAAAGGGCAAAAAAATACGAAATTTATTTTAATTAAATGCACCGGACTATGAAATGCAGTCAATTTCAAATTTCGCAAATTCTCAATTTTTGAATAAAAAAAAAATAACTGATAAAACATTTTACAACAACTTTTGGCCTTAAAATGCCAAAACAAACTTACAAAAATTCTGTAAAACTGAATCCATTAGATAATGAAATCTATTCAGAGGATAAAATTTCAAACTCCGATACCGAGCACTGAACCGGGAGCACTTTGATTAACAGGCGAATGCTCTACCACGGAGCTACCTAGCATACGCGAAAAAGACTGAAATTCAGGTTCTCTTTTAAAATCTAAATCGCAAAAATGGTCGGATGACAATAAATTAATTCATTCAATAAAAATAATTCAGGATGATTCAGAACTATATGTCAAAAATGTAAAGGCAGGTAGAGGGGGGCCTAAATAAGCAGATTTCGTATAGGAAAATGCAGCGTTGAGGCAGTAGAGGGCACTGTTAAGTTCGGTGGATGAAAGAGCATCCCCCCACGGATTTCAGGCAACATGCATCGTTACACCAATGCGGAGCTTGCCTACATGCATTTTATGTGTCTGGCTAAGCAAAGAAATGGATCAAACCTAACGCACGTCCAACAGCTTTTGAGCTTGTCGAAGGACTATCCTCTACTGTGCACAATACTGCTTCTTCCACTGCAGGAATTCTGCGATATCTTACAGTGCCCTTATCACGTCTGGAAGCATAAAACGATCCAATCGCGCACAACTCCTAATGAAGACGCTCACATGTTCGGGGATCCGGCAGAATCCTACCCGGGAATCGTTCAATCTAAATCCTTTGAGCAGCCAACCCATTTCCTTGCGCAATCCCATACATGAAATGCATATCGGCAGGCTCCGCATTGATGTAATAATCCATGTTGCTCGAAATCCGTACGGGAAATGACGATTCAAGCCAACGCAGAGCATTCATCCGCCGCATTCAACAGCGCCCTCTACTGCCTCAACACTGCATTTCTGAACCCACATTCCTCTACGAAATCTGCTTATTTAGGCCGCCTCTACCTACCTTTACATTTTTGACATATAATTCTGAACCACCCTGTATAAAACTTTTTCAAAATCTTGTGATTTGTCGTGTGATAGAAGGTATTTAGATATGAGTATGCAAAATTCCAGGTCTCTAACTTATACAGTTTCCGAGAATGTGACAAACATGCCGACAGACAGAGAGTGAAATAAATAGGGTTTCGTCAGATGAACGAAACATGAAACCCTAAGCACTAGCTCCTATGTGCAGGATAGGTTCTTTACCTGAGTTTGTTGAACGCTCTCTACATCCAGGCCACGGCGCTCTTTTTCGACGTCAGGAACATCAGGTTGAAAATCGGGGACGATTGTACTTAAGGCTGTTCTTAACTGCTCTGCTCAACAAGCGCAAAACGTTTTGACACATTTACAAATTCATTTTTTAACGGAAAGATATAAAATTGGAAAGCCTGACCATGGAAGCAATTTCGAATCGAACTGTTTTTCCCATTTTTTGGTCAATAAATTACCTATTGAGTTATAATCGATTTTGATCACGTGACACGCCATTTTTCTCCCCTTAGTGACGGGATTTTCTTCTTTCGTTCGAAGTTCAGTTCAAAATGCCAATTTTGACAATATTTTCTGAAAGATATATTGCGTTTACAAGAAAGTGGAAAAAACAGTTCGATGGCATAGTTTCTGAATAACAATACCTTCTAGTTTCATGTGTTTCCGAACAAAAATGAATTAAAACTTATGTCAGAAAGTTGACGTTTGGATTTGAGAAAAGCCTTAAGAGGTTCTCAAATCCAAAAGGGCAACTTTATGACATAAGTTTTAATTTATTTTTGTTCGGAAATGAATGAAACTAGCCGTTGTTGTTATTCAGAAGTTGTTGTAATCGAGCCTTTTTTTCCTTTTTTTTTTTTTTTTTTTTTTTGCAAACGCAATAGGCCTTTCAGAAAATAGTGTCAAAGTGGCCATTTTGAACCGAATTTCCGCGCGAAAGTAGAATAACCACTCTTGAGTGGTTTTTCTACAGGGCTCTCGCGGGCGAAAAACAAGTTTGTCACGTAATCAAAGTCGCTTATAACTCAATTGGTAATTTATTAATCAAAAATTGGAAAACACAGTTCTATTCCAAATCGCTTCCATGGCCAGGCTTTCCAATTTTATTTCTTTCCGTTAAAAAATGAATTTGTAAATTGTGTCAAAACGTTTTGCTCTTGTTGAGCACAGCAGTTAAGAACAGCCTTAAGTAATGACCGACAAGGCGTCAGTTGTCACAAGTAAACACACACCTTGAATTATTTATTAAGAATAATACTTTTCATATATTGAAGTTCACCATCACTGTAAAAGTTTTTTTTTTTTTCTGTTTTAATATTAATAGTAACACAAGAAATATAGAGAGAGTATGTAGAGGGCGTTGGTTTGTTGCACTTGCACAGAAGCGGTTTAATGTTACATTATATGGCAGTTTATTGATTTCTTGGCGGGAAAAAAATATCAGTAAATTACGCTTCTTCAAATTCGGACCAAAATAACAAGCAAAATATTGGTTTTCGTTTCGTGGAAGAATAGACTGGCTCCGATTGAATCGCGATATTGTTTATTTTACGTGAAAACTAATATTAATAAATAACGGTAGTAAAATACGAAGGAAAGATTAAAAACAACATGGCTTGAATGTCAGTAACAGGGCTGCTATTTGCAACTAAAATGCTACTAAAAGTGACTATTTTCAGCACACTGCGACTATGGTTACAGCTTTACTCAAAAACAGATCAAAAGCAACTATTTTGAGAAAAACCAGAAAAAAGATTTTTTTCACACTAGCTACTATTTTTTTAGAAAACGGATTATTCATCAATCCCAAAACTGTCAACTCTTTTTTTGTGTGCGTGCGTTAAAACCTAAGCTTTCTTTTTCTTTTTTATTAGCACTTTCCAAGTTGAAAAGTGTTTATGATTTCGGTTTGTCTGGCCGTCTGTCCGCGCTCTAACTCTCGTAAATATACTCGGATTGTTCTGAAATTTTTGGATATTATTGACCGCAAACATAGCACGATCCCTATCTCAAATGAAGTCTGTAGCAGTAGCATGTTTAGTTCATTTACAGGACCAGTCAAAAATATTCCGTTAAATTACCAATGGGAATTACCAATGGGCCAATGGGAAAAAATTGTTTCAAATAAATTTTAATGGTGTTACACCCTTTCAAATATAATAAAATTGATATGCATTTATGAAGTGCATTAAAATATGTATTCTGTAGAACATGCAGTGCAAAGAACAGTTATTATTCTCTTACAGGGTCACAAAAGAATTTCGTTACATAGTGGTGGTATAGGAAGGGGGGGGGGGGGGTATTGTTTGTGGCGTATTTCAGTTACGTTAAACTATTTCGTATAGAATGAAATTGATATGCGTCGCTTAAGTTTACTATAAGTTATTTCATGTATAATACGAAGTGCATAGTATTTACAGGGAAACACAAATGATTTCAATACTATATTGTATCCGAATTACTGTATATTAGCAATGATTGCTGGAAATGCAAATTTTAATTATGATAGTTATTATATTCTTTATTATATTATATATATACTATATTATATATATATATTATATATATTATTATATTCTTTTAAGTTTCGCTATATTTATGCATACTATATAGTGTGTATATATGCTATAGTTCATATACAGGGCTACAGAAAAGAATTCGTGAGGGTTACTGAGTATGAGCATAAATTGTTTAAAGGTGGCTTTTAAATGAGTTATGCATTTTTACGCTGAACTGCATTTAGTTTATTAAGAAGCGTTTGTAGAATGTAGATAAAATGATATACAGGGTCACGCAAAGAATCGGATACATGACCGTTTAATTTCTGAGAATGTGATTTCAGTAGTTTTAAGAGTGTTTTTGTTTGAATTAAATTACAGCTAAATAGTGGCGTGTAATAAAGGTACTAGATAAACTGCAGGGCTGTACAAAAGTATTCAAGTATGTTTCCATCTATAAGTATAAATTGCTGAAAGAGAAATTTCAACCTGTTATGCGTTTTCTTATGCTAAACTAAATTTTCCCACTATATAGTGTATTATATCAATCATACAGATCAAACACAGGACTGTTCAAAAGAATCCGAATACATATTTGGCTATGAACGGTAACTGCCGAAATCAGTTTTTCAAATGTTTTATGCTTTTCCTAAAATGTTTACTTATATTATTTACCTTATTTCGCTAAATAACGAAGTTTTGTTAATGCATTCAGGAAGTGTTGGAAAGTCTTTCATAATGTATGCTTAACGTATTATTTTTCTTTCTTGTTTCTCTTGAGAACGATCTCTCAGTTTTACAATTCAGCATCAATTTTTTCGGTTTTTTATTGTTCAGAAATATTATATATGAACCTTCTATTATAAAAAAAAAAGAAAGAAAAATGATTCTTTTCAACCGGAATTCTAAACTTATAGAACCAAAATTACATATTAAAAAAACAGGATTCTTTGAAAAAGAGGTTTGTTTTAACACAAGTTTTATTGTTTCCAGTAAAGAATAAGTATTCTCATTAAAAATACTCAATACTCATCTCTTTTATTAATTTATTTATTGTTACTACATGTCAATTATTTCCCATTTTAGGTAGGTTTATGTTTTAAAGAAGTCCCCTTTTATAGAGATGTTCCCTTTGACTTATTGTGGATATACTGTTCAGTAATGATAACGGATTAACATCCGATGGTGAAAATTTTGAAAGTTCGTGATGCTTAACAGTTAAAAAAATTGCAGTAAAAACGAAATTCTTTGGTCAGGTGTTGCCACCGTTAATATGACCTCAACGTTACTCACGGGCATGCTTTTTGCTTTATAACATAGATTTTAGTTTTGTACAACAGATAATATTTTTAAAAAACTATAAAGTATGTCTCATCTAGAATTGTATTACTGCTAAGAGAAGTGTTAAATGAATTTTATAACAAGTTTTTTTTTTTAATAGTACTTTAAAATAGTGGGGCCTAAAGGGTTAAAAATCCATATGTAACGATTTTTTTCCTTTTTTTTTTTTTTTTTTTTTTACTTATATCCCGGCTGCCTCTCAATTCTGAATTCTTCGTGCAGTTGACTACTGTGTCACTATAACATAAGGTTACTAACAGACAACTATGCCATTATGCTAGATAGGTTGATAAGGATTTCAGCTGCGGTCGACACTCTGTAATCCGGTGTTGCAGGTGCCTGGCATCTTGTGAACTCGCTGGAAAGGGGCATTTATATATCATTGCATATCTCTGAATAAGTAATTTGCTGTATATTTTCTGTGATTTTATTTTGGAGAATGTAAGATTTGGTTTTCATATTTAAAAATTCGATATGTTTCCTCATTTTACATATTATTTTATGATTTGTGATTAAAAATAAGGTACAGCTTAACCTTAGCAACTTGACACCACAAAAAAATTAAAAACATGCAAGACCATGTCAAGTCAATGTGCTGCCCAGGTCCTGATGCAGCGTGGCCTGTAAACTCACAGTAAAAATTTCCATAATTGTAAATTGTTGTTTTTGTATGGAGGAAAGACAACACAACATATAGATACCTATGTGGGTCGGACGTGTCTAGGTGTACTATTTCGTCGAATTACTAAACTAATAAAACTAAGATTTGGCAATAAAACTAATATTTATAGTAGAATCCCGATTATCCGTGTCCCGCTTAACAGAGTTTCCGCTTTAACCGAGTTATTTTCTTCTGATGGACTGGTGGCTTCCATTATTATTAAGCAGCCATTACAAATGAAGTGTTTGGTGAAGATGAAAGAGCAGTCGTAAAAAGTTAGAACTCTGATTAAAAAATATATATATGACCATTTTTTCCCCCATTCTGACCAGAAAATCAGAGTTCTAACTTTTTACGGTTGCTCTTTCATCTTCACCTAACGCTTCATTTATAATGACTGTTTTATAATAATGGAAGCTATCAGTCCATCAGAAGAAAATGATCCATTCCAAAGGTGTAAGTTCGATTGAAAAAACTATTTAATACTTTGAGCAGAAAGAAGAGGCTATACCTGCAATTTTCATGACACTAATAGAATCATAGCTCCCAATTTGTACGGTTTTGTTACCTCTAAAATTTAATGCAGATTTTTGCCATATTTAAATGTTGACAATTATTAGATTTCGTCCAATGAATTAGGCAAAATTTACTGGTAAGTTTTAGTGGTAAGAAAAGATCTTAGAAATTGGTAGCTATGGAGTAGCGTAATACTGCAGCAAGAAAAAAAAAACTGCAGCAAAATTGACATTCAACAAGCAAAAAACTATCAAGGGTTTTTTCAAATAAACAATTGCATTCCCCGTTTTTCTTAAAAGTAACGGAAATGTACATGAAAGCAATGTTACTAGTACCATAAAAATGTAAGTGCAAATTTATATTTCATCTCCTTAATTGGTGACTTTTTGTGTAAATCCGGTTTATCCGAGTTTTTTGCTTATCCGAGGTGAGCTTGGTCCATATTAACTCGGATAATCGCGACTCTACTGTATTAACGAAACACAAACAAAGCTAACAAGACCACAAAATCATGCATCAGGTGTAGATTATGAAACTCTTTCCATCACTAACAGGATATTACTTAGAAATTTCATTTTTTCCGGGAATGAAATGAGATATCTAAATAAGCAACTTAAAAGAACGCAACTCAGTAAAAATCCATTTTTAGCAATTGTTGCCTATATCCAGTAATGCATTCGAAGCCTTTCGTATAGCCCTGTATGCGATCTAAAGAATTTATACACACCACCTAATACACTCAAAATTAGATCAAAAAACGCATACCATAGAGGAATACGCACTTTCAGCAATTATCGTTCTTAGTCAATCCTTTAATCGAATTCTTTTATCTCTGTAAATGAGCGATAAATGCCATGCATGGCAATTTTTTTTGAAAAAAAAAATTATGGCCATTTTTTTTTCTTCCCATTCTCACCAGAAAATCAGAGTTCTAACTTTTTACGACTGCTCTTTCATCTTCACCTAACACTTCATTTATAATGGCTGTTTCATAATAATAGAAGACATCAGTCCATCAGAAGAAAATGATCCATTCCAAAGGTATAATCCTTCATTTGGCGTCCCTTCGTTCTGGCGCCCGGGCACATGCCCCCTCTGCCCCCCCCCTTAGTTTCGGTCCTGGGGGGTTGGCGAGCGTAGCTTGCAGGGGACAGAGCCCCCTAGTTAAATTATATTCTTTTAAGTTTTTCCTTATAAATACATTAATATTTATTTTAAATAACACTGGAAATGCTATTGAAAGTGCAAAAAAGCTTAATGTCAAGAAAAGCATAAATTTTAGTCACCTAAGTACTTTACCCATTCAAGACATCAAAACAGATGGCAAAATAGGCAGGATATTTGTTTTCGTGAGAAATTTAACTGTACATTTGCTGAAGGGGTTTTCAGTGTTCCTATTTAAGCCTGTTCTCAACTGCTCTGCTCTACAAGCGCAAAACCTTTGACAGATTTGCAAATTCATCTTTTAACGGAAAGATATAAAATTGGACAGCCTGGCCATGGAAGCGATTCGAAATCGAACTGTGTTTTTCATTTTTTGATCAATCAATTATCTATTGAGTTATAAGTGATTTTGCTCACGTGACAAACACGTTTTTAAATCTTTTTTGACTGGTTTTTCACCTTTCCGGCGGAAATTCTGTTCAAAACGCCCACTTTGACACTATTTTCTCAAAGATCTACTGCGTTTGCAAAAAAAATGGAAAAAACAGTTCGATGACATAGTTTCTGAATAACAGCACCTGCTAGTTTCATGCATTTCCGAACAAAAATGAATTAAAACATATGTCTTAAAACTGCCCTTTTGGATTTGAGAATGCCTTAAGGCTGTCCTCAAATCCAAAGGGTCAAATTTCTGACATAAGTTTTAATTCATTTTTGTTCGGAAACGCATGAAACTAGAAGGTGTTGTTATTCAGAAACTATGTCATCGAACTTTTTTTTCCGTTTTCTTGTAAACGCAATAGATCTTTCAGAAAATACTGTCAAAGTGGGCATTTTGAACCGAACTTCCGAACGAAAGAAGTAAATCCAGCCATCAAGGGGATAAAAATGCCGTGTCACGTGATCAAAATCGCTTATAACTCAGTAGGTAATTTTTTGATTAAAAAATGGAAAAAACAGTTCGATTCGAAATCGCTTCAATGGTCAGGCTTTCCAATTTTGTATCTTTCCGTTAAAAAATGAATTTGTAAATGTGTCAAAACGTTTTGCGCTTGTTGAGCAGAGCAGTTGAGAACAGCCTTAAGTCTAATTGATCTCTTTACCATTTTTCAAACAAAATTATTTTGAGAACGTTAATAAAACCAAATTTCATTTCGGAGATTAAATAGCTTTAAAAAAAAATTAGGAATTAAATCAATAAAAGTCGGGTGTGCGGAGAGATCAAATTATTGACTATTGGGTTCGCGCCCCATGGGCCCATATAAGTTGGCGCCACTGAGTATCATAACATCATTAAAATACATTTCAAATGATTTTCTACTTAAATTGTAATGTTATGGAATCATTTAGTGCATCCCCGCGTAATTGAGCTATTAAGTGTTACTTGTTCTAGACTCCTGAGAAAGCATGTTGTAGTCCATCTAAATTATGTATATCAATCTCATGTTGTTTGAAATATCGTAACAATTATAAAATAACGCAATAATAATAATAAATTATAAATTAACGATTATAAATTACAAATTACAATTAGAAATTAACGCAAACGATTTTGCCTTATAGACAGTAATGTAGTGGAATTCTTTTTTGTGCCCCTGTAAAGGAACTAAAAATGCTACACACTTCATTTTCAATTCCGAACATTCTATAGTAACCTGATTAGCATATAAAATTGCATGGCAATCAGAATATATTTACGAGAGTAAGAGCAAGGACAGATAGACAAAACGAATTCATAAACACTTTTCAACTATGTTGGAAAGTGTTACCCTCTTGAAGGGCGGCGGTATGTTATATTGTACCACTTAATTTTAATTCGCAAAGCCCACATAGGCACCAGAGTTTTAAAATCAAATTTTTGATTTTTATAATGTACACGGCCCCACCAGTGGCTGAGAGGTTTTGCTCTCGAAGCTGGTAGACGGGAGGAGGTGGGTTCGAACCCAACCGCGCCCGTCGGCCTAATCGTTCGGAGTTTTCGTGGTTTTCTTCGAGACGTGGATTTCCATGCGTAAATACGGGTTAGGTTCCCTTAGAAAGACCCCCACGAAGGGCACTCCCCCCTCGGGCCTATATCCCTAGTGTAGATAATCGGCCGTCAAAATACAACCAACCAACCAACCTTACACGAAGAAAAGCTTTAATTATTTTCATATAGTTTTTCTCGTAAATCCTGGATTCAATCAATCATTTTAACATTTTTGAATCAGAAGTTTTGCCCCTGAAAGAGTTAAAAAGAATCAATCAGATTAGTGCAGCATGCCGTTGCTCAAACCCGACTACTCCTTACATCGTGATTGCGTCAAACATCTTACTTTTCATATAGCATTATGGCAATAACAATAACGAATGCTATTAGTTACACATATTAAACAATGTATTACAGAAAGAAAATAATATTACGCACTATTTCCTACAGACTCGGCCGTGGAAGCCACTGGCCTCAGTTTCATTTTACAAAAGAAAACTTTACGAATACTAATATGTAGTAAGATATAAGATACAATAAGATAAAGTAAAGATATACACTGTACAAAAACCACTGCAGATTTGCCAGAACAAACTCGATCACAGTGAATGTGATGTATCTTTCTTTGGTTTCCTGACTATATTAACATGGAAAATACAGTAGTTGCGTAAAATTAACAGCACAATGTGCTGGCAATTTGGACGCATTTTTTTACAGCACAAATTGCTGGCGTCCAAATTGCCAGCACATTGTGCTGTTAATTTTACGCAACTATAGTTGCCATACAGTATACTGTATTTTCCATGTTAATATAGTCAGGAAACCAAAGAAAGATACAGCACATTCACTGTGATCGAGTTTGTGCGCGAGATGAACAGTACTTTGTACTGTAAAAATGTCGTTTTTTTTTTTTTTTTACAGTGTACGATACAAATTGGAAAACATAACCAAAAATTAAACATTAAAAAAGTTACATTATTTTATTGTTGGAAAATACTTCGTCATATTGGCAGACGTAGGTGGTGTTGTTAGGTACTGTATGGTTACCACCTTTTTCAACCTCATAGTTATCTCTGGGATTTACTTTGATTTTACATTCGGTTTTACAACTGAACAGTAGTACGTAATTATATGTACTTTAGGCATGTTATATTCTTTTTTTCTTATTACAGAAACTTCTTCGGAGAAGGAGTGCCAACCCGTAGCAAGTCTACTGCATCTTTGAAAATTTTCTAGTTACATTACAGTTAATAGAGTTATTCCATGTCAACTGGCATAGAGGTTCCTGCTCAAAACCCTAATTTTGAAGTAATTGCTACAGAACAATTGCTCATGATACAAGAAATCGTAGTTATTTATAGGCAATCTAATAAAAAATTTTGTGCTAAAATACATAATTGCACATTAAAGATCACAAATCAGTATCTTCGCCATTATTTGGCCTCAAAGTAAGCCATATGGTCTATACCACGATGAATTTTGTCCTTACTTTAAGGGTGTTCTCAAATCCAAAAGGACAACTTTCTGACATAAGTTTTAATTTATTTTTGTTCGAAAACGCATAAAACTAGCCGGTGTTGTTGTTCAGAAACTATGTCATCGAGCTGTTTTTTCCATTTTTTTCCAAACGCAATAGATCTTTCAGAAAATAGTGTCAAAGTGGACGTTTTGAACGGAGTTTCTATGCGCGAACGAAAAATAAGCACTCAAGAACGAGCGAAAAACGTGTTTGTCACGTGATTAAAATGCTTATAACTCAATAGGTAATTGATTGATCAGAAAATTGAAAATACAGTTCAATTCCAAATCGCTTCCCTGGCCATGAAAGCGATTTGGAATTGAACTGTATTTTCAATTTTTTGATCAATCAATTACCTATTGAGTTATAAGCGATTTTGATCACGTGACACGGCATTTTTCTCCCCTTACTGACTGGATTTTCTTCTTTCGTCCGGAAGTTCAGTTCAAAATGCCAACTTTGACAGCATTTTCTGAAAGATCTATTGTGTTTACAAGAAAACGAAAAAAAAAAAACAGTTCGGTGATATAGTTTCTGAATAACAACACCTGCTAGTTTAATGCGTTTCCGAACAAAAATGAATTAAAACTTATGTCAGAAAGTTGACCTTTTGGATTTGAGAACAGCCTTAACAAGCTGTAAATACTGAAAAAAATTACTTTAAAAGTTTGTCACTTTACCAATCGATTACCTATGAAGATGTCATAGAGTTGCTCAAGTTGTTTCTCTTCTGCTTAATTGTTCATTAATCTATTCATCTTTTAAATGACTTTAACAAAAATTATAAATTCAACGGCTTTTCAGAAGTCTATATCTCAAAAGGGATACTTATGATTTGATTACTGTTTGTACCACTGAAACGAAAAACACTTTAATTGACAAGAAAACTTTTGTTTCATTTTTGTATTCGGTATAAGGTAAATTAAACAAAAAGGTTCAAAACATATACTTTGTTTGAGATTCGCAACTACATCCGTTGTAGAAATTGACTCTACAAATGCCTGTAGAAGTCTCTTGAAGACTGAGAACGCTGCAGAAGGGAAAAGATAACAGAAAAGTTTGTAATATATGTGGATAATTTGTGGACTAAAAATGAAAAACGCTAAAAGTACCAAAAAATCGAATTTTTTTTTACGAAAAAAAAGTCTTAAGGCTGTTCTCAAATCGAAAAAGGCAACTTTCTGACATAAGTTTTCATTTATTTGTGTTCGAAAATGCATGAAACAGCTGGTGTTGTTATTCAGAAACTATGTAATAGAGCTGTTTTTTCAATTTTTTTGCAAACGCAATAGATCTTTCAAAAAATAGCTTCAAAGTGGGCGTTTTGAACCGAATTTTGTCGCGAAGGACGAAAGAGCACTCAAAAGCGGGCGAAAAACGTGTTTGTCACGTGATCAAAATGGCTTATAACTCAATAGGTAATTCATTGATCAAAAAAAATGGAAAAGCAGTTCGCTTTCATGGCCAGGCTTTCCAATTTTATACCTTTCCGTTAAAAAATGACTTTGTATATGTGTCAAAACGTTTTGCGCTTGTCGAGCAGAGCAGTTAAGAACAGCCTTAAATGCCAAGCTTAACAAACAGGAGAACCCTTGAAGTGCCAACCCTGGTAGAAATATTTCAAAAAAGAGTAGAAAAGTGTCGCTGGTTGAATGTTTCACACGACGAAGTGAAGTGGAGAACACTGAATGTGCCACACGAAGTGAAGTGGAGTACGCTGAAAGTGTCAGTGATAAGATGTCCGACGAATGGCGGCCATTACACAACTCGATCATGTTGTTATTGTTTACATCAATGGGATATTTTTAAGCAAGGTGAAAAATATTAAATATATAAATAAAAGAAATGTTTACAAATGATAATATCAGGTATTTAACACTAAACGAAAGGAAAATACCTACATTTTAAAGTGTTGAACTAAGAGCCCAAAACGAGTGAAGTGGAAAACGCTGTAAGTACTAGAAATAAAAGTATTTCTTTTTTCGCTCTCTTGAAAAATTTCCTCTGTTGAACTTTCAGCATTTTCTATTTTTAATCCTCATTTCCCGTCAACTAGCCTAGGGAGGGTCCTGGCCGGGAGCAAAGTAATGTCCCAATACACTCAAATATCTCAGGAACGTATATAGCTAGAACAATGGTACAAGTGTCTGCCTATAGTAAAAAGGCTATGTGATACCATATGAGTGTAGTTACAGTGCCCCCTAGTGGTTAATTGTGGGAAATGTCGACTTTATCTCGAAAAATAAGGGAGATAGCGAAAAATTGTCATTTGCAAAAATGTATATCATCCTCGATTTAGTGTGAAATGACGTCTTACATGTAATAATATCTTTATTAGAAGCTCTGAAAATATCAAAGTGAATAGGGGTAGTATTTAAGCCGGTGGGTATCGAAAAATTAACATTTCAGAGCTTGTAATATTATTTTTACATGTAAGACATCGTTTTATACTAAATTTAGAATTCTCTAAACTTTTATAAAGAACATTTTTCCGCTATTTTTCATGGTTTTCGAGATAGGGTCGACATTTTCCAGATTAAGCCACTAGGGGACGCTGCAACCACTCTCATATGATTGCACAGAGTCATTTTAATAGAGGTATAGACATTTGGGGTCATTTCCAAAGCTCCTCAACTGCCTCCTACAGATATAAAACTAATTTTTCTTTCAGAATTAAAAATAAAACACTCTAGACTAAATTTTGTATAAAAGTCCAAAAAATATTATGATCTTTGTAGACGAACTTTTTATTTACATAAGGACAAGCACAAACGAGGAAGAAACATACATTGGGGAATATTTCGCAAAACCCTTCCTCTCTTGACCAGTCGGAAGACGCCGGATCACGTGACCTTCCGGAGAATTGATATTTGAAAAACAATTTTTTTCTCTCTTTCTTTTTAGTTTAGTTTTTTATTGTGAATGTGAAACTCGAGCGCAGCATGCTCGCTGCATATTTCTTGATCTTCCGAAAAGGGAGACATAAATATTCCTAAATTTAATGAGATATTATCTTGGATTCCCAGTGTGGAATATATATATATATTTAACAAGTATTATTCAAATGTTTTCGCTGTAAATATTGTATATAGTTAAATGTGTAGAAAATAGAATTAGCAAAGTTTTTAATCATCCTGTGCTTATTTATATTCAACGACACCTGCGCCACTTTCAGTCGTGAAATATACTTGCTGACTTTAAAATGATATAAATTCAAATTCTTCAACTATGCTCTCCCAATAACAATATCGCACTCTCAGAAATAAAATTCTCACTTTTGACGATTCAGCAATCCTCGAGCTGTATTTCATCGTTTTTGACGATCATTTCCTATCAACATCACGTGACTTTTAACAAAACGTAAACTCTCAAATATTTGACGAAAGTTTTGCCTCAATCACGGTCAGACTCAATGCATTTTAAGGAAACAGTTGCTTTACCTCCTCAAATCCTGCGATTTTAGCAAGCAAATATTTTTTTGTTTATGTTAGTCCTGTAATGATTTATTTTAAAACAGCACTTTTTAGTGCTTTTCAGAAAATACTGAAATATAGGTAGTTATTGTTTCTTCATTAGTTATTTTTTTTTAGCTGTTAAAATTTTTAGGAATGCTTATTATTATTATTATTATTTATGTTGTTGTTCGTTATGTTTTAATTCGAAGAGAATATATTTCCTGTGTTCAAAAACATCCAAAAAGAAAATTTGGTCAATAAAATTTCAAACTTCTAGCATATCTTTTTTTTATGTATTTAAGAAGTATATTCTGTTTTCAATCAAATTAAAAATAAACATAATTGATCCCTCTCCCCTTTATAAACAGTAAAGTGTTAAAATCTTATCCACCTACTCAAAGTGATAAAATCTCACGCAATATGCACTTCACAATTCGTTATTTGTGTGCAACAAATTAACCAGACCATATTCTAACCATTCATTGAGCAAAGAAAATTTCACTAATAAATGATTTAATCAAGCCATATTATAATTATTCATTGACCATGAGAAAACCATATTAATAAATTAGCCTTACTAAAAACGTTCAGAAATTATAGCAGCACCGATAAAATTACAATCTACCTTATAAAAATATAAACACGCGGCAGATTTCATTACATCAAGCTAAAAGCACATTTATACAAGTCCCCAATAGCCTAGTCGGTAGAGCAAGGGTCTCCCACACCAAAGGCCGCGGGTTCGAGTCACGCCAAGGAAAATGAGAAGTGATTTTTTTTCTTACCTTGGTACAGGAGCTTCCAAACTGTTCTATAGATGGCACCACCAGCCCTCTTTTGACGAAACTTTTGAGGAAATTTATATCGTCAAGCAAGTGAAGAAAGTAATTTTATCAATTTGACGACATATTCGCTTGGAGCATTTCCCAGGAAACCGTTTCGTCAAAAACAAAGAAAATTTCGTGAAATCTGAGAATTCATTTCTGAGTGTGCGTGAAACTCGTGAAAACATGAAGATTATTCATTATTTCTAGTGCCGAAACCCGGGAAGAAGGTAAGAAATACCTTTATTATTCTGCGTGACTGTTGATTTCTTGAAAATAAAAATTTGTCATGATAATTTATTTTGAAAATTAAAATTAAATTTAAACATGGATAAACTAGAAAAGCTTAAAAGTAAAAGAGCTACTGTTCGCGCAGGTGTTACGAAATTAATCACAAAATGTGATACATTGTTATCTGTTGATATTGATAAGACTGATTGCGATTCTTTAATGTAATCATTAGAGCTCGTAAATGAAAAAGAAGCTCTACTCAAGGAATTAGATTCCGAAATAGATGAGCTAATTCAGGAAAAAACTTAATATGAAAAAGAACTAAAATCGGTAGAAGAATATTCTGAAAAAATATCAAGTTTGAAATTTAAAATTAAGATGAGGCTTAAAAAATGTAAAATCGAAACTGAACCTAAAGTTTTACTAGAAACGAGTAACGGTTCAAAAATCGGTAGTAAACCAGTTTCGGCAGTGAATCTGCCTAAACTAAACATAGAAAAATTTTCTGGTGATGCAAGAAAGTTCTTAGAATTTTTCAATTTATTTACTAGTGCGATAGATTCAAACGAATCGTTATCAAAAATTGAAAAATTCCAATATCTTAAATCTTTGTTGTCTGGACCTGCATATAATATTGTAGCTGGTTTTGAGCTGACAGATCAAAATTATTCAACATGTTTAAAGTTGTTAGAAGAAGGTATGGAAAGCGGGAAAACATAATTAACTGTTATATAAATAAAATTCAAAATCTTGAGCCAGTAAAATCCTCTAATAATGTCACTTCGCTCAGGAAGTTATATGATAATATTGAAACTTGTATAAGAAATCTTGATGCGTTAGGAGTAACATCAGGCTCCTACAGCCATTTATTACTACCCATATTATTAAGGTTATTACCAGAAAATTTGATACTAGATTTCCATCGAAAACGTGAGCCCGATAAGGACTGTGAAGTAACTGATTTAATAAATTTTATTAAAACAAAACTAAGATGCCGTGAAGCTACTAATTTAGTAAATAATTCCCAAAGCAAGGTTTATGAAAATTCTAAAACCAAATATGAAAATTCTTCAAGTAAATATCAAAATTTTCCTCAAAAGAAAAATATACCTTCAGCTGCTGCTTTAAATACATCTAGAAAACAGTTTTGCATATTTTGCAAGTCTTCTGATCATGTAGGACTAAATTGTTCGAAATTCACGTATGAACAAAAACGATATAAATTAAAGAAAGAAGGTCGCTGTTACAAATGCTTTTATAAGTCGCATTTATCAGTTAATTGTAGAACAAAAATTACCCCTTGTTCCAAATGTGGTAACAACAGCCATAGTTATTTGTTTTGTTTTTAAGAAACAACAAAAGAAAATCCTGAAAAAGAAACGAAAGGTGCAATTATATCTATGATGTCAGAACAAAAATATAAACAAAATAAAGCTACATTATTGCAGACTTGTACAGTTTCTGTGTCTGCAGGTAAACAATGCTTGTTGGCTCGCGTTTTATGTGATAGTGGTTCTGAAAAATATTTTGTGAGGAGATCTCTAGTACAAAAATTAAAATTGAAGCCATTGCGAAGAGAAAATTTATTAGTTTACCCCTTTGGGCGGAGACGCCCTTATGAATCATGTTACGAAGTTGTTGCTCTTGAATTATCCAGTGTTGTGCAACCTATCAACTCGATAAAGATCGAAGCTCTTGTAGTTGATAATATTACTGGAACTTCTGTAAAAACCCTAGAACCAGAACTTCTAGACATAATGAGAACAAGAGACTATAATCCTGCTGATACAGGTCTTGAACAGGAAATAAATATTTTGCTAGGGTCTAACTTTTTTGTGGAAAATATTAAAGGGAATTGAGGGAAAATTGACAAAAGAATTATACGTTGCAGAAACTATTTTCGGTCATACGGTACAAGGGCAGATAGAGTCGAATAAAAAAGAAGTAGCTTGTTTGCGTGTTTCAGTTGAAAATATCAATACTCAACTGAAAGCATTTTGGGATCTCGAAGCAATTGACATTGCTGAAAGCAATGAAAAGAACATTACCGATTTTGAGGTAATAAAAGAATTTAAAGAAAATTTAAAATTCGTAAATGGATGTTATGAAACAAAATTATTGTGGAAAAATTCTCGTGAATTGCTTAGAAATAATCTTGAAGTATCAAAGAAGCGGTTTTCCAGTTTAGAAAATAAATTCCTGAAAAATGATTATTTACTTAAGGACTATAACTCCATTTTGCTAGAGCAGTTTAATGAGCGTGTAATAGAATTGTGCACCGAGAAACATTCCAATAATTTCTATTACATGCCACACAGACCTGTTATCCGTGACGACAAAACTACAACAAAAATGCGGATTGTCTATGATGCTTCTTCCAAATATGGTGATTCTCTATCATTAAACGAATGTTTGAATCATGGCCCTAACTTAAATCCTAATGTTTTAGATATAATTTTGAAATTCCGTTTACATAAAATTGCTTTTTCGGCTGATATTGAAAAGGCTTTTTTGCAAATATCTTTAGCCGAAGTAGATCACAATTATCTTAGATTCTTATATTATGAAGATTTTGATAAGAATTAAAACGTATTACCCTATAGAATGACCAGAGCTACTTTTGGTGTCACCTACAGTCCCTTTATCCTCACTTGTACTATTAAGCATCATATTAATAAATATAAAAACTCTCATAATAAAACATTTGAAATCCTAAATTCTTCTTTTTATATTGATGATTTGTTTTCAGGAGAAAACGATGTTCTAGAAGCTTTTAACGTAACTAAAGAAGCTGTTGATATTTTGAAAGGGGGGATGAAGTTAAGAAAATTTGAAAGTAATTCTCAGGAACTTAGAAAAAAATGGGTTGACGAAAACATACCTATTTCGAGTTGCGAACCCCCAAATACTTCCCTAAAAGTTTTAGGACTTATCTGGAACAATACAGAATATAATTTGGGACTAGAATTACGACCATTGTTAGAAAATTTAAGCAGTGATTCTTGTACAAAACGGAATGTTTTGAAAATTGCAGCTATATTGTTTGATCCAGCCGGATTTATTTCCCCTTTTGTTATTCGTGTCAAACGCCTCTTGCAATATTTATGGGTAATGAGAATATCATGGGATGAAAGTTTTTCTGGTGAACTAGAAAATAATTCGCAAAAATGGCTTTCAGAAATCTCGTATCTCGCACACTTGAAAATTACCAGAGTGTACTTTAGCAACTTGATCATGGAAAAGGAGCATCTCAAATTGCATATTTTTCCTGATATTAACCCTAATGTGTATGGTCCTGAATTTCTTTCCTTGCTCGAAGATCAGTGGTCTAGCGTTAAAATTGTTGCAACACAATTACCTGTTGTTTCTAAAGAAAAGTATCGAAAAGCAGTAACCACTTCTTGTGTTGTTCAAACAAATAAAGCTGATGAAATTCCCATTTTTAATCTTGAAAAGTATAGCTCTCTAAAGAAATTGTATCGAGTAACTGCATGGGTATTTAGATTTATTTCTAATATAAAATTAAAGGTAGAAAAAGGAAATTTTTCAGAATTATCAGCTGAGGAAATGTTACATGCTGAAAATTTCTGGTTAAAACTAGTGCAGGAAGAAAGTTTTCCTGAAGTTATAAAATGCTTTAAATATAAGAAGAGTATCCCTAAAGAGTCGAATCTTCTTCAGTTAAATCCTATGTTGTCAGATGAAGGTTTGCTGTTGGTACGAAGACGGTTACAAAAGTCTGATTCCTCATTTTATGAAAAACATCCAGTTGTGATTCCTGCAAAACATAAACTTACTGAAATAATCGTGAAAGATGCACATGAAAAAGTTTTTCATTCAGGAGGGTCCAGTACATTAGTGCAAACTCATGAAAAGTTTTGGATTTTAAGATCTAGACAGTGCATAAAATCAGTCCTAAACAAACGTGCAGTGTACAAGAAATTAAACGCACGTCCTGGTTATCAAGTTATAGCAACTCTAAAACATAACTTATGTTTACTAGCAACCAAAGAACCTTTGGTGAAACGCTTCCGTTTACGTGAGACTCTTCTAAATCATTTTTGGAAGCGTTGGAAAAATGAGTATCTTCTCAACTTAAAATCTGCTCACTACACGGACCAGAGTAAAACTTCAGACTTTAAAGTAGATGATGTGGTTCTTGTACATGAGAAACACTTACCCAGAAGTTTGTGGAAGTTAGTCAAAGTTACTAAAACTTTTATTGGCAGAGACGGCAATATAAGGTCTTGTGAAAAGAAAACAAATAATTCATTTATTAAAAGACCCATTAATTTGTTGTACAATCTTGAACTCAGAAACTGAAAAAAAAAACTCATGTTATTAAGAGACTTAAAAAACTCTCATTTGACTTTTTTAAAAAATATTTTTTGTTTGTTAATATTTTTAATCTTTAGTTTGATTTTTGTGTTGAATTGTTTTATAATAATTTGTATAGATTTAAATTATTTTTTTCTATTTTAGTAGCAGACATCTGTCGGAAAAATATTTAAATTGATATAATTTAACTTTATTATTTTTATTTGAAGTCCAGTATGTAAGTATATATTTGATTTGTATTGTATTTATGTATAGTGTAACTGATGATCTTTTAGAATAATCTTTTTTTTTTCTTCTACTTTAATTATTTTGAATCCCATTTTTGATGAACCCTTGTTCATCGGGGGGGGGGGGGGGGAATATTTCGCAAACCCCTTCCTCCCTCGACCAGTCGAAAGGCACCGGATCACGTTATTTATGTTTATTTCCTTTCCAGGAGTGAAATCTGTGATTCTCGGGATGATCAACAAGTCCAGATTCCATCGCAAATCGCCTCTCTTATTATTAGAGACACACGCCTTCACTTTAGATTTCAAGGACATCGGTGAATTATTAAGACCTGCAACGGGAATGTTAATTGATTGTTTTTTCAAACCTAAAGTTTCAGCTGCTCTTAAACTTATAAAATTATTCTGTGAGGCACTATCCAATATTGTACGAAAAGCAAAGAAATAAAATAAACACAATTAATACACAATGAAACACAATTACAGTCCAGATTTTTGTTAATCATTGTCATTTATGGGTAATATGCTTATTTGGTTAACAGAACGTTTAAAATTGCCCTTAGCGGTGCGTAGTTCTACTACTCTGACCATTCCGTCAGCACCTGGGATTACCTTAGTAATGCGACCTAGAGACCAGGTGCAAAGTGGGAGTTGAGTGTCCTTTAATAGGACCAACATGCCTGGCAAAATATTTTGTTTTTTAAACATCCATTTGTTTCTCTCCTGTAAATTACTGAGATAATTGTTTTTCCAGCGTTTCCAAATCGTTTGGGTTAATTTTTGAGTCCTTTGCCACTTGTTAAGCAAGTTATCCTTTACCTCCATCAAATTAGGTTCAGGAATTAAATTAAGGGGCCTGCCTATGAGAAAGTGGCCTGGAGTTAACACCTGAAGATCGTCAGCATCTGTGGACAAGGGACAAAGCGGTCGCGAATTTAAATTCGCTTCGATCTGTGTTATTACGGTTAGAAATTCTTCGATCGTGAGATGAGCGGAACCTACTGCTCTTTTTAAATGGTGTTTGAAGGCCTTAACTCCTGCCTCCCAAAGTCCACCAAAGTTGGGTGCTCTAGGAGGGGAGAATTTCCAGTTAATGCCTTCTGAAGCTAAAAAGTTACAAACTTCATCACTGGCTACAAGTTTACGTAAACGCTTCAGTTCTGCTGAAGCCCCAACAAAATTAGTAGCGTTATCGCTAAAAATTACCGAACTCCTCCCACGACGAGCGAAGAATCTCTTTAGCGTTGCTATTATCGCCTCGGATGTCAAGTCGGAGACAAAATCCAAGTGTACAGCTTTAGAGGCCATACACACGAAAATGGCAACGTATATTTTTTGGAAGGTACCCTTTCTCTGACCCTTATATTTTATTTCAAAGGGGCCACACAGATCTAATCCTACTCTGGAAAATGGTGAACTGGGCGTTATTCTTTCAGGAGGGAGATCTCCCATTACTTGATTAGCCAGCATAGGCTTAATTTTAAAACATTGCACACATTCATGTACTACCTTGCGAGCTGTGTTTCTACCGCTAAGAGGCCAATATTTTTGGCGCACAGTGTTCAAAAGAGCCTGGGGCCCGACATGAAAATCTCGTACATGATAATACTGGAATATGATTCTCGTTAAGCGACAGCTCGCTGGTAGCACTATAGGAAATTTGTGATCAAATGGTAAGTTAGATTTAGCCAATCTACCTCCCACCCTTATCAAGCCATTCGAATCAATAAAGGGGTTCAAAAATTTTAACTTACTTGAACCATGCACCGAAGATCCCCCTTTCAGGGCCGAGATTTCCTTGGAAAAATACATTACCTGCACATGCTTAATCAAGCACACTTCTGCCCCCATTAATTCCTCCAGTAACAGAGGGCCTGTTGCAGTTGCTACCCTCTTACACTTTAAAAAAAACCTAAAAATATATGCTACAATTCTAATTAATTTAAGAAAATTATTTGTTAAAGTCAACAAATTATCAAAAAAATTAATGTCCATATTGTTGATTAAAGTCACTTGTCTACTGGCTTTGCGTTGATTGGAATAATAACTGTTCGAGCAGTCAGTAAGACTAGAAATAGGTTTCTCTATTGCTTCTTTAAGAATTTGAAGTGGCGGCCCATTCCACCATAGTTCACTGGAGGCAAGGTTTTTCACATCCATTCCTCTGGATATCAGGTCTGCGGGGTTATGCTCCGATTGTATATGGTGCCATGGAATGTTCCTTGAAATGTCCCTTATTTGCACTACACGGTTGCCGACAAATGTTTTAAGTAAATGTGGAGCAGTGTCCATCCAAGCTAAGGCAATGGTCGAGTCTGAAAATAGTCGCACAGCATTCACCTGTTGGTTTAAAGCATCTAAGACCTTACAGGTTAATTTTGCAAGAAGAAGACACGCTGATAGTTCCAAGCGGGGTACGGTTATCACCTTTGTAGGGGCCACTCGTGACTTGCTGCAAAGAAGGTGACTAACCGTTTCGTTGGAGTTAGATATAGTTTGCACATAAATAACTGCACCGTATGCCTTTGAAGAAGCATCGGCGAAGCCATTAAGTACCACTGATTGGACATGCACCTTTAAGAAGCATCTCGGTACGTTGATGGACTCGAGCTCTGGCAATGTTGCGATAAAGGTTTTCCATTGTTTGGAAATTTGCGAAGGTAAAGTATCATTCCATTGTAATTTAAGCAACCACAATTGTTGCATGAATATCTTTGCCTTTGCGATCACTGGCCCTAAGAGACCAAGAGGGTCATAAAGCCGGGCAATTTGCGATAGCACCTCTCGTTTGGTGAAAGTACTTGTTATTTTAACGTTGACTTTGTATGTAAATGTATCGCTAGAACTGTTCCAAAGCATGCCTAAAGTTTTAACCATTATTTCTTCTGAATTTCTATCCAAGGGAAATATCTGATTGTCAGTAGATTGGACCTTATTAGTACACCATTTATGCAAAATCATTCCCCCCCTCTGAAGGAGTTGTGTTAATTCTGCTTGCATTAAATTAAATTCCTCTAAATTGGATGACCCCGACAAGCAATCATCCATATAGAAATCTTTCAGTACAATATTGGAAGCTAATGGAAAAGCCTTTTGCTCATCTAAGGCGAGTTGTTGTAAGACCTTGGTGGCCAAAAATGGGGCGCAAGCTGTTCCATACGTGACCGTTGATAATTGAAAGACCTTAACCGGGGATGATGCACTGTCTTTCCACAGAATTTTTAGGAATTTGTATTGGGACGGATTTATCTCTATCATTCGAAACATTTGTTTGATGTCGGCGGTAAATGCATAAATATGCTTTCTAAATCGAACCAATATCGAAAAGAGATCGTCCTGTAGCACACCACCCTTGCACAATAAATCATTCAATGAGTATCCATTACTACTTTTTGCGCTTGCGTCATATACGACGCGCAATTTAGTTGTCGCGCTAGATGGTCGTAAAATTCCGTGATGGGGTAAATAATAGCCGTCCTCAAATTCATTAGTTTCCTCTATTTCATGCATGTGATTAAGAAACTGATATTCATTAAGAAATTGTGTATATAAATTCCGCATTATAGGGTCACGATCTAGACGTTGCCATAGATAATTTAATCTTTTCAATGCAACTATTTTTGAATTTCCTAAATTGGGCTCAGAAATTTCCGGTTTGAAAGGCATTTCTACGACATATCTGCCATCCGGATTTCTAAAATGCGTTTTATCGAAGTGCCTATTGCAATATTCTAACTCTTTGCTATCACAAGGTTTTAAATTTCCCACCTCTTCTATCTCCCAAAAAGATTTCAATGTGTTATCTAAAGCTTCTAAATTTTTCGCTAAGAAACAATATTTTTTCGTATTGTTTACTACATTGTTATACACACAACCAGAAATTAGATAACCAAACACACTTTCCTGTAAATATAAGTGCTTTCCTAACTTTATTTTGTCTACCTTTAATAATTCAAAGAACAGTTCCGCACCTAATAAAATTTCAACCTTATTTGGAATAAAAAACTGTGGGTCAGCTAAACAGATGTTCGAAGGAATGTTTAATTTATTTATGTTTATTTCCTTTCCAGGAGTGAAATCTGTGATTCTCGGGATGATCAACAAGTCCAGATTCCATCGCAAATCGCCTCTCTTATTATTAGAGACACACGCCTTCACTTTAGATTTCAAGGACATCGGTGAATTATTAAGACCTGCAACGGGAATGTTAATTGATTGTTTTTTCAAACCTAAAGTTTCAGCTGCTCTTAAACTTATAAAATTATTCTGTGAGGCACTATCCAGTGTTGTACGAAAAGGCTTATTTATACCATTAATGTCTGCTATATAAACAATCGCAGTATTTATTAAGACAGATTTATGGCTCTTTTCATGTGAAAAAAATGAATGAACTACATTTTCATTTTGCGCTGAATCTTCGGGAGCTAAATTTTTATTAATTGCCTCTTCAGCAGCCAGATTGTTTATAGATTTTGACGGCTCATAAATTCGAACATCTGGTGATGAGTAATTATGCAACGAAGTATGATGTTTGGAGCTGCAAACAAGACATCTGCTCTTTGAAGTACATTGATGAATTATATGAAAAAAACTAAGGCAATTAAAACAAAGCTTATTTTTCTTTACAATGTTTAGACGATCGCTTAGTTTCATACTTTTATACTTCTCGCAATGATATATTGGGTGACTTTCTGTTTTACATAAAATGCACATTTTATTTTGTGATTTGGTGGTACGGATAAATAAAGATTTATTGGTGGTTTTTGGAGCATTCGCAGAAGTAATACTACTTAAAATTTGGCATCTGCGCTCTAAAAATTCTAAAAATTCATCGAAATTAGGCACTTCCTTATCCTTTAGTGTTAATTCAAATTGCTTACGAGTTTCTCGATCAATTTTTCCTAATATTATTTTCAACAAAATAGCGTTTGAAAAAGTGTCTCTATCGAATTCCAAGACCTTTAACGCTCTCAAATTCTTTTTTACCTGATCTACAAGGTTTCTCAGTTCTTTTGCTGACTCTTGTTTGATTACATAAAGATTTAATATATTTTTAATATGGCAATCCACAATAATTCTTTTGTTTTCATAGCGCTCTTCCAGCTCTCTGAAGAGTGAGCTAAAGGTGTCATCTGAGGTTTGTAAACCTTTCGGTTCACCCGTTAATGCCCCTCTGAGATAAAACAGTTTTTCGTTGTCTGTTAAATGAGGATTGCTATTGATCAATTCGTTGAAGGTGGTCTTAAATGTAGACCATTCTTCAAATTTGCCACTAAAAATCGGAAGTGGAATTTTAGGGAGCTTTATGCTGACCCCTCTGGCAATAACTTGATCATGGGATTTTGATTCAGACGTGCTGTCTATTTTACTATTTTTTTCTTCATTTTGTTTGTGAAAAGATGATTTAAGGCTTACCTCTAATTTCTGTATCTCCTCATCCAATTGCGAGAGTTGTTCTTCCGCTTCCTCAATCTTTTCTTCGTCCATAATTTTGTAGTATTCATGTTTGATCACTTCGAATTTTTCTTCGATTTTGTGAAGGAGCTCTAGTTGAGCCTTGGTTTCCGCAATTGAGAAACTTTTACCCTCGGTGGCGTTTACGATCTTCGTTAGCTGGGCCTTGATGTTGCCACGCCGCCGATTCAGTGCTGTAATGTCCGAGTCTGCCATCCTTTCGTCTTGTTGACGAAACTGACATAAATTAAATTAAATTAGTTTGCGCTGGTCTTACCTCCGGGTCGCTAGGACCAAAATGTACGGAGGTGTTCTAAATTAAAAGAGAAATTAGCGGACTGTTAACATAAATGTTTTAATGAAGACTAATGGCGACTTGTTGCCGCAGAGGTTGTTCCTCTTACACTGATGCGTACTCAACCCGTGATCCGGGTTCAACGAAAGGGTTACATTAAAAGGATTGATTGCCAATTGGCATAGATACGGGGGTGGTGTTCCGTCGCCAAAGGCGAATTACAATGTTTGTTACAGGTACGGAACAAAGATTATTCATTATACATAAACTAAGAAAAACGTCTTGTACGCATATTTACAGTAATCATTTCAGTATCGTACTTACTTAAATCCGGAAGTTATTCCATATAGAATCATTTTACTAAAACAATGCAAATGGCCCTAAGTACCAGATTACTAATATACCTAGTGCCGGTTATTCTTGTACACTATATGGCCAAAGGTGACCGTCCATTTGCGATTTTACACGTTTTGTTAAATATCCAGAAAAATACATGAGGAATTAACCTGAAAATGCAGGTGTGTAAACAGTGTAGTATAGTTCAAATATTTCCGTGAAGATTTTTTCCCGAGACCCCATAGGGAACCGTCAACAAATTAAAAAAGAACGAATATCTTTTGGATAACCCTGCAAAAACTAATGTAGCAAAAGCGTTCAAACTCGAGATTATTAATAAGTGGCTTATTGTAATATACTGTGTTCATTTTTATGAGGATAGCATGTATACTCGTAGAGAAATTAAGGTTTTTATAAAAACAGTCCCAAATTTCGTCAAGTTTTTCTCTTATAATTTGCAGAGTTCTTAATATAAAAAAAAGTTTTCTCAGAAAATATGACGAACAACATTGTACACAATACCCTGCAATCAGAATAAAAAATAATAATAATAATCGGATGAAAAATGAGCAGGTTTACTAAAAAATTTTTCACTGCGCATGCGCGAATGCAATCAAAATATAATGTGCATAATGTATTAGCTAAGTATATAGAGAAACTTTTATGAAAGTCTCAAAATCATAGCTTGAAAATTCTGAAAATTATCGTCGATAGAATAAGCTCGAAATACGTTGTTCACAAAAGGAAGCAAAAAGATGAGGGGTTGTATCCAAATATAGTATTACGTAGAATATTGTGTACGCTATCTTGGCACTAATCAACAGATATTTGATGACGTTCGGTTATGATATTTGACGGCCGTTCCCCGGCCAACCCACCAAAACATCACCCGCGACCCATAGTTTAGAAACCGCTGAGTTAGAAGATAAGTTAGTTATAAAGGATATTAAAATGTCGAAAGTATTAAAAAAACATAATTAATAAAATGACAATAACAAAAATATTTATTCGAATATCTATTTGAATAAATATTTTTGTTATTTTCCATAGAGAATAAAACGTTTTAAAAACTATTAATTACTTATTTCCGGATATCACCATACATCATTCAAGCGGAGGCAAATGTATGTATGACTATATTTACAGCTTGCTACCTTAACATTAAGACCTACCTAATGGAGCTGCAGTAGAGTAATCAAGGTCTCTGATACGTCAAGTGAGACGAAAATTACCTCCTTGGGGGTGATAGAGATATTAATGGCACTTTACGGAACTCTGATGTCTTTATTTATTACGCTGTTTTCGAATAAAAAAATCACTTGGAGTATCTGGCGATCACACGCCGGTAGTCGTAATTATTTCACGGTTATGTAGCACTCCAGATAAACAGGAAGATGGTAACTATAAACTGTTCAAAATATGAATATATTGTTATGTAGTTGTATTTCCTCGTGCTCTATAATTAATTTCCGGTTTTAGCATAATTTTTAAGGTAGTTCTCAAAAATATTTTTCCTCGCTCAACAATGCGAAACTTACTGACAGATTTTTAAACATAAAAGCATAACACTTGCAGACACGATTATTGGATTGATCTGAAATCGAACATTTATTTTAAAATCATTTTTCTATAAATGAATTACATCTAAATTTATAAGTAACGATTGCATAAATTCTGAATAAGTGCACCTTCCAATCTCATGCGTCTGCGAACAAAAATAAATTCAGAAATGCGTCACAAATTAGCCAAGAGTTTGCTTGTCACATTCAATCGGGGAAAAAAACTTAACAGCATTTATTTATGTATTTTTTTTTTTTTTTTTTTTTTTTTTAAGTAAACAACGTTGATCATAGAAAAAAATAAAATGATTGTTATATTGTGAGAAGAATCTGTTACTATAATATACATTTCTATAATGTTATTCATTTCAAATAAATATTAAACCCTACCAACTTTTATACCAACCTAACAGATTTATTAAGATTTGTGTAGAACAGGATCATGAAAGATTTCTCAGTAGTCACTGTTACTTTCATTTGTTAAAAAAAGAGCTGTTATATCTGTTTCTCTTGTATGTATTGGAAGTTGTTTTATGTATGTATGTTAAGGATAAATGTTAGTATACACCAACGGTATATAAGTATAATGTAAATGTAAGTATAATAATAATTTATTTATCATTTCAAAAACTTAGGAATGTCAGGCAATTTATCTTACTCAATATACTACTCGATGAATAACATCTTAATATTTCATATCAACTCGTTTGTGCAACGATTCCCAGTTTAGAAATTTAAACAACCATTAAACACCCGTCAAGCTTTTTTTTCTTTTGTGGAAAGAAGTTTTAGGAATTCTTCTGGTAAACGAACAGTTATGAATGTATCGGCGGCTTCTTAAGAAATAAAAGAAACCACCAATTTGCCATTTAATGTTTTCCGGAGTACACCCACCTTTGAAAAGGTACCGACACGCTCTTTTCTAACACCTCTGCACAATTCAGCGTCATACAACACAACCCGTTCTACATGATCGGAGAGATGTCAATCAATCCGATTACCACACTTCCCGGCATGAACCCGATGTCCAAAAAGTAGGTTTGAGTGTTTGTTGACTGTCAGTCACTTGGATTACCTGAGAGGATGTTTACCATCAGATGATTGAAGCACCGCTTTTCAGGTATATACATTTTTTTTCTCCCTTGGGCGGCTCGTCTCTCCTCTTGAATTTAAACGATTTACCTCATACAAGTTCTTTATTCAACTACAACGACATTTATTCAAACTTGAGGGATCTTGTATTGACAACATTAAATTTATTATTTTATGAATAATCTAATATATAAATATGAAGATATGTCTGTCTGTAATTCTATAAAAATCCACAGTTTGGAAGCCAGAATTGTAAAATGTTACATACATGTGTATTAAAACATGGCCGAGGCAACAAAAGCAGTCCGGAATCTAAATAGTTTATAGTTAATTTTTAAATAATAAAAAACACCAATTTAACAGCAGTTACAACATTTTTCGTTATAGCACTCGCCAATAATTAAAAGTCCACAATAAAACTCTTACCACAATAATTACTTTTCTATTGCAAGATTTCCACGTGAAAAATTAAAAATGAATAGGTAAATAGTTTTACTAATTAAAAAAATGAATATTACGTCATATTGGAAATATAATGGATATATAACGTCACAGGTATACAGGGTGATTCATAAAAGATGGGCAGAACTTTAAGGGGTTATAGTACACTTAAAGACAAATAATATTAAATAGGAGACTAAGGGTCCCAGACGTATTCCCAAGGAGATAGGGGGCATTAAAGTTTAGGGTCCGAAATTTCAAATGATTATAAAACATGGAAAAATTGGTCGATTCGTTTGCGGTTTTTGCAAAAAATTTTCTTTATGCCAGTATTTTCTTGAAATAAAATTTTAAAGTTCAATTTCAAAAAATGCCGATAGGGGGCGCTTTAGACTTTGGAGTAACAAACAACTATTTTTTAACGTTATTTTTTGTATTTCTTTAAATGATTTCGAAAGCTTAGACTTAAATTTTGATTTAAAAATCTAAGTCCTAACGAGTAGTTAAGTAGCATAAACTGAAATTTGAAATTTGAAACCCTTCTCCCCCCAGAACAAAAATCAGTTATTCCCGATCTTTGTGTCGTAGATTAGGCTCTAACTACTGCCGCGTTTTGCTAAAATTATTCTTTATGTCAGTATTTTCTTGAAAATAAATTTTAAAGAAAATTTTCAAAAAATTCCGATAGAGGGCGCTTTAGACTTTGGAGTAACGAACAACTATTTTATACCGTTATTTTTTGTGTCTCATTAAATGCTTTCTAAAGCTTAGACTTAAACTTAAATTTTCAGCTCAAAATCTGAATCGCTGAGCGTGGTTCAGTAGCGAGGGGAGGGGGTTCAAATTTCAACTTCTGAACATAGTTCAGTTTGCACTACTTAACCATGCCCAACGATTCTGTGCTGTGATACGAGGCAAAAATACAACTTTCGTCAAGGACTGCATAGTCGGAATTCACTCATAAAGGCACTGGCACAGTTGGAAACGTCGCTCATGCAAACGTTAAAGCTCCATTCCTGACGCTAGTCACCGGGTGAAGAAGGAAACAGAAAGTATGCAAATGTCAAATGGGGAAGAAGAAGAACACGTATGCAAAATTTCGACACGATTCAGGCATAAAAACCACTGAACGGTGAGTCAAGTGTAAGTCGCTGTAGTAATGAATCGGAAGATGGTGCCCTTCACGAATAAGGAAAAGGCTGAGATGCATTTAATTTACGGAGCGGCAGATGGAAATGGTGCAGAGGCACAACGAATGTACGGAGAGCGATTTCCCAACAGGCGGTTGCCTAACCGCAAAACTTTCGAGCGCTTGCACAGACAGTTGTGTGAGACGGGATCATTTCTCGCTTCCCGGTTGAATGCAGGTCGTGCAAAAAAGGACGAATCAGTAGTTGTTGCAGAAGCCATTCTGGATGTAGTAGCGGCGCAGCCAAGTACAAGTACACGAACAGTGGCTAGGCAGGTGGATACCTCACAGTCCATGACTTGGAGGGTACTGAAGGATGAACATTTGCTCCCGTTTCATGTGCAACGAGTCCAGAAACTGTCTCCAGGGGATTATCCAAATCGTATTGAATTCGCCCGCTGGTTTCTGCAGCAGAACGCGCTAAATCCACATTTTGGACGAACTGTGCTTTTCACCGATGAATGTACCTTCACACGTGAAGGTACATTTAACACACACAATGCACATGTATGGGCGGATGTCAATCCACATGCTACGTATCCACATGCTCATCAGAGACGCTTTTCCATCAATGTTTGGGCAGGAATCCTCGGAGACCACCTAATCGGACCGTACCTTCTTCCTGAACGCCTCAACGGTAAAACATACCTCACATTTCTGCAACATGTGCTGCCAGACCTGTTAAACGTTGTTCCTCCACGCATCCGGCGGGTCATGTGGTTCCAGCACGATGGAGCGCCAGCCCATTACGTACGAGACGTCCGCAACTATCTGGACATCACATTTCCGAACAGATGGATTGGTCGAGGTGGTCCTGTTGCTTGGCCTGCTCGCTCGCCAGATCTTTCACCCCTCGATTTCTTTTTTTGGGGACGATTGAAGGCTCTTATGTATGAGACACCCATTGAATCCCCCGAGGAACTGGTCGCCAGACTTTCCGCCGCTGTAGGGGAAGTGCTCGAAAAGCCTGATGTTTTCGCGAATGTTCGCCGTTCCATTCTTCGCCGTTGTTCTGCGTGCATAACCTCTGGTGGTCACAATTTTGAACATTTATTGTAATTACATGTTAATGAATATGCTTTGGTAACATAATCCTAATTTGTGTCTTTTTACCTCGTATCACAGCACACAATGTGTGGACATGGTAAACTGAACTGTGCTCAGGAGTAGAAATTTCAAATCCCTCTCCCCAGAAACTTAACCACGTCTAACGATTCAGATTTTGAGCTGAAAATTTAAGTCTAAGCTTTAGAAAGCATTTAATGAGACACAAAAAATAACGGTATAAAATAGTTGTTCGTTACTCCAAAGTCTAAAGCGCCCTCTATCGGAATTTTTTGAAAATTTTCTTTAAAATTTATTTTCAAGAAAATACTGACATAAAGAATAATTTTAGCAAAACGCAGCAGTAGTTAGAGCCTAATCTACGACACAAAGATCGGGAATAACTGATTTTTGTTCGGGGGGGAGAAGGGTTTCAAATTTCAAATTTCAGTTTACGCTACTTAACTACTCGTTAGGACTCAGATTTTTAGATCAAAATTTAAGTTTAAGTCTAAGCTTTCGAAATCATTTAAAGAAATACAAAAAAATAACGTTAAAAAATAGTTGTTTGTTACTCCAAAGTCTAAAGCGCCCCCTATCGGCATTTTTTGAAATTGAACTTTAAAATTTTATTTCAAGAAAATACTGGCATAAAGAAAATTTTTTGCAAAAACCGCAAACGAATCGACCAATTTTTCCATGTTTTATAATCATTTGAAATTTCGGACCCTAAACTTTAATGCCCCCTATCTCCTTGGGAATACGTCTGGGACCCTTAGTCTCCTATTTAATATTATTTGTCTTTAAGTGTACTATAACCCCTTAAAGTTCTGCCCATCTTTTATGAATCACCCTGTATATGGATATATAACGTCACAGGTGAATATATAACGTCATATGAGTTTGAAAAAGCGTATTGAAACATGAGGAAAACCCGATTATGGAGAAATCGGAATATTTTAATATTTTGAGGTTCTCTGAATTTGTTTTCGCCATTTTTAAATCTATTCCATATATATATGTGTATGTGTGTGTGTGTGTATGCGTGTATATTAGGATTTCCACAAAGGTTTAGATCCCTACAGCTCATTCTTAGTGAAGAATTGAAATAAAGGTAGAGTCAAAACCCTGTATTAAACACTAGTGTCATGAAGGAAATTTTCACCTTGTTATTAGTAAACTTTACAATATACTTATAACTACTTAAAAGGTGACTCAAACATATAAAATATTATTTAATGCAACCCTGAGATCTTTCGAACACACACGCGTTCATTTTCAAAGGGAAAAGATGACTGTCTGAATAGAGATACATTTTAAAAACAAAAACAACATAGTACGCATGCGCAAGCGGAGTTCAGTCCATTTCTCTGCAGAGGGGTGAAAAGATCAGTTCATATTATCAGGAGGTCTTGAAATATTTAGGATATTATACCAAATCGCGGGAATATTATAAGAAAGGACATCATTACAAACATTATCCCTTCTAAGTAAAATTTCAATGGATTCACGGATTATTGAAGAGTAATGGTTAGACGTTGAAATGATCATTTTAGCTTTTTTTAAGTTTATCTTAATATATATATACTAGCCGCCTTTGGCGACCAGTTTGGTCTCCTTTAAATCTATGCTAAGCAATGTATCATGTTACTTTTATTCATAATTTAATTTCTTTGCTCAATCCTTCGCCAAATCGGAAGATTCTGATAGAGAAATCATGAACTCGGTATTTTTATGTGAGGATGAATCTAATTTTCTTTCTGCAGGTCGGTTCACCCTAGAATATTTCGTATGGATCATATTTAGATTTTTACAAATCGGGTTGTTGGGATTTTCCCAATAAGTTTGACCAGAACTATGTTTCAGATAAAAATAATTTCCTATTTTAATATGAATGAGTTACATATTTAATTTACTCCATGGGAAATAAAATGTATTTAAGAAATATGATCATAGATTGTTCGTTCTTTAAGCATTAATAGTTCGACAAGAGGAGATTTTTATGTGCTTCTGCTATCATAATAAATCAGATGTCTATTTTATTTTTCTAAATTATTATTTTTAAATATGTTATTAACTTCCTTTCTTACCTTTCTTTTTAACTTTCTTTCCAAGTTAACTTCGTGGACTAAAATATATATACTATATACATATACAATTTCATTCACCATGTTTCAGATCAATAAAGAATTGAAAAATTATACTCTCATGTTTCCAAACGCATGTGTAATATCTCGAAATGTACTTTGAATGTTTTTTTAAACGTATTTTTTGCATCTATATTTTTTCTTTCTAAACGTTTTACTATTTTTTATTTAAAAGATAGTTTTGTTCATTTAATATTGAAGCATACGCAGCTATAGAGCTTTTGACCGTCGCTGATACATATTTTTTAATATTTTGTTAGTACAGATTCGTTTTTAGTGAAGATATGTTATTTCATCGAATATTGTCAGCATAAGACCTAAACACACACACATGTATATATATATTATTGTGTGTGTGTGTATGTGATATATATATATGTATTTAAAGTACACTAAGAGTGTATGTTTTGATTTAAAAGGTTAAGTTATGTAATAAAAAGAATCTAAAATGCGCCAAAAGTCAAATCCGATGTTTTCGATTGTTTATTAGTAACAGGATTCTTAAATATCACGATATTTTCGAAAATATTAAAAAATATCCGTTATTTTGATATATATCCGATATTATATATATATATATATATATGATATATATCCGATATTATATATATATATATATATATGATATATATCCGATATTATATATATATATATATATATGATATATATCCGATATTATATATATATATATATATATATATCCGATATATTTTCAAAACCGTCAAATTATTGATTATTATAAATATTTTCAGACTTAATATAAATTAGAAAGTAAAACATATTGAACTAAACTTGAAATCTAAATAAAACAATGTTTTAAATGTCTTTTTCACTTATGCAACAAAATTGATGATCAACTAATTGAAAACAGACCGAATTTGCTTTTCACACTCATAAAAAAAAAAACAATAAGATTTAATATCAAGTAATAAAAAAATTATGTTTTATGCAGGGAAAAACCGAACATGACCCACTTGAAATACGACGGTAAAGTTCAGAAAATGCATTACTTTTTATCGGCCGACAAAAATATTTCTGTTTACGGTACTTTAATTTTCTCTCGGAGCTTTGTTATGCATCCTGGTGAAACTTATTTGATGGGAGGGTTTTTTCGTGACCGGAACATAACGGGAAAGTGATGACCATCGGACTAACCTTTCAAATGCAACGGTAATCTAATTGGATTTTTATTAGATGGGACTCCTTGGTGGCATTTATAGATGATGATTTGGTCTCGATTTATAGATGATTCGCGTGTATTTACCTGACCCCGTTTCTTAGGCAGATGTGGGAGTATGTTTTGAAGAGAATCGTTCGACTGCTGATAAAACAATATCGTGCATTTTGATTTCGATGTTTCAAAGATAGCAAAATGAATCGTGCATTACTTATTTAACATGAATGTAATCGGATGTGTGACATTCACATGCAAATAATCGGTTGAAACTTAAGGTGGTTCTAACATATTTTCGCCGCTCAACAACGCGAAACTTTCTGGCGCATTTTCTGACTCATTTTTAAACGCAGGTATATATTATATAAATGATTTGTAATCGAGATGTTTTTCTTTTTTTGTTAAATTAATTGAAACTTTATTTATAAGCAATTCTTGTCTCAGAAGGACAATTTTTTTACCTTTTCAACGCTGTCGCTTCCGGAAATTCAGTTCAAAACACCAACTTCGACGGAAGATCTTCTACCTTTACCAAAAAGTGGAAAACAGTTCAATTACATAGTGTCTGAATAACGCTTTAAGACCTGACTTACACAATTGTGTAGGTGATCCAAAAGAAAATGAAAAAAACATTTTCCTCTTTTTGTGCGATATAAAGTCGAGCCTGCCCCACAGAATTAGATGGATCCTCCCTTGGCATAACCTGACATCGGGTATTTTTTTACCCGACTGAAAAGAAGGGTTATGTGTTTCACGCGTATCTGTGTATGTGGATTTCTTTATACCCTCAAAACATCCCAACGACTGGATGGATTTTAATGAATGAGGTCTCTATCAATTCGTCTTAACGGCCCATTGGTTATAGGCTAGGTTTTGTTTTTATAAATTCAAAATGGCGGCCGTAAAACACAAAATGGCAGAAGAGACGAAAAAGAAATTTACGCACCCTATTGAGTGGCATAGCATTGGATAGGTCTTTCAAAATGAAGACGATGTTTCATTGACTATTTTACAGTCAGAAGCTCCGTTAAAATACTATACAACCTGCATGGAAGTTGTGTATGTAGGATATCTAGCTTTACTGCAACTCTAACCATCATAGACATCTATAGACCTCATCAAAACAGTGTTTATAGATAGGAACAAACAATTAAACACAACTTAAAAGTCATCAATACAAGTAAATAACAAAAAAAAAAGGTAAGTAATATAAACAAGTAATAGGTATAATTCAAAAAAAAAAAATTAAGTCAATTCCTACTTAGGTCAATAAGATAATTTTTTTTTTTCTCCCATTCTTTTTTCGTCTTGAGTGGCGCTTAAAATGCCTTGATCAAGAAGAGGGCTCTCTCGGTCTTAAAATACCTTGATCAAGAAGAGGGCTCTCTCGATTATTGAAAATTAATTAATTTAATTTAATTTAATTAATGAATTAATATTTGAAAAAAAACTGGATTAAAATCAAGTATCATCCACTATAAGTTTAAAAAAATTTATTTGAGCTTGATTGGATGAATAATTAGTATTTTATTAACGATTGAAAATTTGAACAAGATATATATAGCGAAAGTGTGAGCTAATAGTAGGAATTGAAAAAATAGTTTCACATTGATGAGAAATAAAATTAGTTCGCTTTTTACGCAGTCGGGTTTTTTGATTTTTTAATTTAATTGTTTATTTTATATTTTTTTTTTCAATCAAATATTATCCTATTAATTAGGGGAAACCACCAAAACTTTTCATTTCTAACAAAAATCTTCCGGTCTTAAAGGGATAAGAGAATCTGCCAGTTTGATGCGTTTGCAAACAAAAACGAATTGAAGAATGTATCAGAAAATAGTCAGATATTTCACTCACGCGAAAACACCGCCGCTAATAGGGCAATTCCAGAGAAAATTATCATTTTTGGGGGGGGGGGGTGAATAAAATTTATAATATGTTTAATTTAAGGGTATGATTGGAAAACTTGATACTTTTATATTCTATAATAAAATCCTAATAAAAAGGCATTGTAAATTACTGTTTACAAACTAAGTTAAGTACCATTATTGTCTTTGTAAAGTCATAATGTTAGGTCAGCTGCATGTGTAAATGCCATTTTTTTCTTTTTTATTATTCAGAAATTAATTAAACAAGTTACTGTTATAATTTGGCATTACTTAGTGTTGTTGAGAACATTAAATCACTTTTTTTAACTGGATAGTTTTGATAATTTTTAAACTTCAATGAAGGCAAAAAAAATGTTTGTATATTTTATGTTACGCCAGTTACAAAATTTTGAATTGCAATTTTTGGGACCAAAAGAGAGATTGAAATAATCTGCAGGTATTTGGGTATTAAGATCTCAGTAAGAAATATTTTAAATTGTAAAAATTTGTTCTAGCTTTATTAGTAAATTTTCTAAATAGTTTTGAAAACAAAATTCGATGATCAAATGTTATGTCAGTTACGATGGAATTGCCCAATATTAATCCTGTCGGAGGAATTTTATTTTAATATCTCGTTTGCATTTCCATATTTTTTAATGATTTTTTTTTTTTTTTTTTTTTTTTTTTTTCACATTGGATAGCTGAGGTCGATCTCTACAAAGGCCGTTTTATACTTTTCGAATTTGTTTGCGGGTTCTTTTTCTTATGAGGATGCTTTCACTTTCGAATCCAATTCCGAAAGTGAAAGACACAATAAGAAAACAAGTTATTTCAGTCAAAAATGGTATAGAAAATTATAGCTATCTCACCCCAGAGTGGGCTAAGATTAGGGGAAGTGGTTAAATTTTAATGTTTGAATTATCTTTAGACTTCCATAATCCGTCTTACATATAGGGTACAAAGTAAAATCTGGAGGCACTCAAATAAGTTTTGAACAGCTAACCGTAAGAATTGTGCTAAACAAGTGTCTACCTGTAGTAAATTGACTATGATGTTTAACACTGACTATTTGAGAAGTGTTGCGTTATAAAGCAGGTGAACATATGTACTAATAAAACTAATATATGTAACCAAGATGTAATCTGGAAGTGTGTGTGTGTGGGGGGGGGGGGGGCAAATCATGGTATAAAAAGTAGACTTAGACTGATACTAATCGATATTTTTTCGAAAATTGATTTTGTAATTAAATATATTTTGAAATTGTTTTCCGAAAAAAATATTAATTGTAACCTATGAATCTTTTAAAAGAAATCGATTTCTTGAAGTTTCAAATATGCTGCACGGATCGCCAAACTTTTCTTTTAGGTAGCGCACAATATTTAAAAATAATATCTGCTCTGAATTCTGTAAAATACTTTATGTTTTAATATACACGATTATTATTTAAAATATTCATATAGAATATTTTTTTTCCATAATGGATATTTAACAGTGGCCCAGATGGATACACAGTAGTAACCAAAACATTCATATGGACCCAAATTGGGTAACCTCATACCTAAGAATCTTTCTATCCAATTCGAGTATTTTTCTACCCGTTTTTAGCCCCCGATATGCTATTTCTTTCTCCCAGCAATTAAAGTGTCGTCTCCAATAAATAATGTTCCGTTGTATAAGCCAGCCGTAAAACAAAACAGGTGTATCATTGTACTGTTAAATTATTGATTTTTTTTTAACTTCTAAGCATCGCACATTTTCAATTTTTATACCGTCGTATAGGGAAAAAAAGTAAAGTTGAAAACTGCATCTCATTTTATTTTTGATATATTAATTTTTTTGTAGTTTTTAGCGCCATTTGTTTCATTTTGGCAACTCAGGTACTCCATTTCTGTAGAAAGTAAAGAAAAAATAGTTGGAAAATGGTAATTATACTTTTTTGTTGCCATTCTCCCATAACTACTGAAAAAAAAAGGTAATTAAAATACGTGCTATTTTGAAAAATATATAAATGAATGATTTCTGATAAAACATGGAGCTATTATTAACTATATTTAATTTAATTATCTATATTACAAACAAATGAAGGCATATAAATCATTAGAAAACCGATTTTTTTCTTTTTTTTTGTCGAGTTTCTTGAATGACATCTGTTTTTTTTTTTTGTTGTTTTTTTTTTTGTGTGTGTGTGTGTGTATGTGTGTGAGTATTATTCAGCAATAGTGATGTCATATGAATACTTTACTGTAGATGTTGTTTAAGACTGGATCGTAAATGAGGAATTCTTCAGCAGATGAGAATGACGTCATTTTATATAAAATAAAAGCATGTGATTTAAGTCTTAAAACTGAAATATGTTTTATACTATCTACATTTATTTATATACACTTCTTTTTTTTTCATCGGCGGCGACACTAAATTCTGAAAAAGCAGAATTCCTGTTTTCTAGTAGATCTTATTTTTTTCTGTGTGTTACATGACAATTTCATTGGTAATGTTGGCGAACTGCCGATAGCCTTATTTGAGCCTCTCACTCTATCGATCGTGGAATGTTTTCTTTCTCTTCATCAGTCTCACTATTTTTTTTTTTTTTATCGCCTAATGGAAGATGTAGTATATGAAAAAAATAATGATAATAATGATAAATGTATTACACGAAACCAGTGTCTCTTCAGGGCCTGATTACCGGCACACTTCCAACATAAAATTAAATATGGAAGTTCTTGGCTTATTTAAACGCCTTATTCATGAAAAATTTCTATGAAAAATAAGGCGAAAATTTGTATTCATTTTAATAGCTTGAAACAGTGTAACATCATTAAAATACATTGTAAACGATTTTTCTCCATAGAACATAATATCACGGAATTATTTTGACTGTCCCTGTAAATGAACTATAAGTGCTACACACTTCATTTTCAATTTCGAACATGCTATAGCAGACTTTAATAATATATATCAAATATAGGGCAATCAGAGTATATTTACGCAAGTTAGAGCAGGGACAGATAGACCGCCAGACAAACCAAAATCATAAATACTTTTTTAGCTATGTTGGAAAATCAAAAAGAGAAAACTTCTTGTTTTATTTTCGCATTTTTCAAAAAATGCTATTGTAGTTGAAATACTGGAATATATTAATAAAGATCATCTAAGATAAAAATTATTTTACATTAAAATGTTTTTTTGAAATACTAGGCGTATTCATTATCATTCAAAAATCGGATACTCAATGTAATATCTCAAAGAAAAAAAAATAAATACAATAAACTTTAAGCAATCTTCAATTGAATTCAAATACCGGATTACAACACTTTTAGGAACACTATTCTATAATCGGTTACGTGTGTATAAATTGTAATGGGGTCTATGTGTATTGGGATATTACTATATAGAGTTTTTATGTTCTTTTTGTCCTGTTCTCAAATAGGGTGGTACTCCAAGTCCACGGCGATAATCTTTGCGTTCGAGATTTCCTGCTGGCCCGATTATGGGCAGATAAATCCGGACGTTCTGAGGTACTCATCGATTCGACAAACCCACTTGAAAAGGATTTATTATACATTTAATTCACCGCAACAAGAAGTTCTTAAGTTGTAAAATTGAGATGTAATAGGGGAGATTAAGAAATATCACATATATTTATGTGTAAAGAAATACATTGGTTATGCTGGCTTTGTTAACTATAATCGTGGAATTTCCGTAGAACTATATTAGGAGATTTTGTTTAAATAAGTATGATACGCAAGCAAACTTTATATTTCTCCCTACCCTATAGTTCACGAAATTTAACTTCTAGTCTCATGAATTTTTAAATTATAACATCTATTCTAATAAAATATTTAATAAAGTTTAAAATTTTGAAAAAATAATAAATTTTTTAACACTTTCCAACATAGTTGAAAAGTTTTTATGAATTCTGTTTGATTGCCTGTCTGTCTGTCTGCCGTGCTTTAACTCATGTAAGTATACTCGGATTGCATGCAATTAATATTTGTTTTGTGGTTTACTATGGCATGCTCGATATTGAAAATGAAGTGTGTACCATTTGTGATAAGTTTACCAACTCATTCAAAGGTATTCCGTTACATTACAGTCAATGGGGAAGGGGGGGGGGGACATGTTTAGTGCATTTTAATGAAGTTACACAATTTCAAATATGTTGAAATTGATAAACGTCATTGAGGGTTACAATAAAACTTTGACTTACGCTGTCGAATTTAATATTAAAAACCCACTAGGTACTAATCAGCGTATATATAAAAACAATACAAAGCAACTTTCGAGTAACTGTCCACAGTGCGCTCCAAACGAAGGTCAAACCCCTGAAGATGATTTTAAAGGCTGTTCTTAACTGCTCTGCTCAACAAGTGCAAAACGTTTTGACACATTTACAAATTCCTTTTTTAACGGAAAGATATAAAATTGGAAGGTCTGACCATGAAAGCGATTTGGAATCGAACTGTGTTTTCCATTTTTTGATCAATAAATTACCTATTGAGTTATAAGCGATTTTGATCACGTCACAAAACTTTTCTCCCTTCGCTGACTGTTTTTTTTTTTTTTTTTTTTTTTTTTTTTTTTTTTTTTTTTTTTGCTTTCTTCGGGAACTTTGGTTCAAAACGTCAACTTTGACACTATTTTCTAAAAGATCTATTGCGTTTGAAAAAAAAAAAAAAACAGAACAAAAACCCAGAAAAAACAGCTCGATTACATAGCTTGTGAGCAACAACAACTGCTAGTTTCACACCTTTCCGACCAGACAGAAATTAAAACTTACGTCATAAAGTTGCCCTTTTGGATTTGAGAATAGCCTTAAGGCTGTTCGTAACTGCTCTGCTCAACAAGCGCAAAACGTTTTGAGACATATGCTGCAAATTCATTTTTTAACAGAAAGGTATAAAATTGGAAAGCTTGGCCATGGAAGCGATTTGGAATTGAACTGTTTTTTCTATTTTTTGATCAATCAATTACCTATTGAGTTATAAGTCATTTTGATCACGTGACAAACACGTTTTTCGCCCGCTCTTGAGTGCTCTTTCTTCCTTCGCGCGGAAATTCGGTTCAAAACGCCCACTTTGACGCTATTTTCTGAAAAATCTATTGCGTTTGCAAAAAAATGAAAAAAAAAAAAAGCTCAAATACATAGTTTCCGAAAACAACACCAGCTAATTTCATGCATTTTCGAACAACAATAAATTAAAACTTATGTCAGAAAGTTGCCCTTTTTGATTTGAGAACAGCCTTAAAGACAAAGTTCGAAACGTTAGGTGTATTTTAAATACGTGTTTTAAGTTTTAATATTGTTTATATATATGTACGCTGATTAGTTAGTATCTAGTGTGTTTTTAATATCATTAAAGTGCATTACAAGATGCTTACTGTAGATTATTGTGTGCATAGCATTTATCGTTCATTTACAGGGATATAGTATACAGTATTGATTATGAGAGCTGAAAGTGCGTTTCAGTTGCGGTATGCGTTGTTAAATTTAACTCACTTTCTGCATATTACTTGGTGTATATAACTACTGTAGATCACATACAGGGTTGCACAAAAGGATTCGAGTGCATGTTCGCTCATTGCTGATGCTATGAAGGTGAATTTTCAACAGTGTTAAGCGCAGTGTTCTCGCTGGCTTTTGACCAACATTATCGATTTGGCGAATAAGAACTAAAAAACAGTAGCCAAATGAAAGTGAATGTTAGCAAATTAGATTCGGCGTGAAACACTGAAAAATCTATCTTTAACCCCTTGTTGTATTCATTTTTTGAATATGTTCTGAAATAACCTAATTTTTTGTAATTACTCAAAAAATAGAAATTAAACTATCCACTAAACTATTAAAAATAAATACATTCTAAATGCCTCCTAAAGATTAAATGTTTCAGACATTCTTTTAGCAGTCTGACTAAAAGTTAAAAACAGCTATCTTTGATTTACCGTTGTGAAAACATACACTAAAAATTGCTGTGAGATTTCGACCGATAGAAAAAATTGACCAACCAATGATACTCTACGTACAACTAATAAATAGTATGGTTAATTTCGACACCACATTACAGCAAAACTGTTCAATATTTGGCACTTGTTGTGAGCAATTTTGTTTGTTTTTACCAAAGCGACACCGGTGCATAGACAGTGATTAACTGACAAAAACCTATTGTATAATCCTTTTTGTGTCTTTGACTGTTGCTAAATTGAATTGATATTGAGTCTGTATCTCTGTAAATAGAGCAATGTAAATGGCACGGTGCGATTGAACATGTAAAGCTACATCAATCGTTCAGAAACGCGGATAAATCTCGAGTGTATTGGCATTGGCACACACACAAACAGAGCCGAAATTGAGCACTCGCAATTTGGCGAGTCTAATTGTTAGTTTACTCGCCAAATGAAACATTTTGTCGCGATTTGGCGCAATGGCGAGCGGCAGCGAGAACACTGGTTAAGCGTTTTCTAACTGAACTAAATTTTAGCATAGGCAAATCTATATATTATATATCGGGCTTCACATAAGAATTCGGATACTTTACCAACTATAGAATGTAAATGCTGAAATTGTCTTTCCATACGCGGTGTATACGTTTTCAAAATTGCTTAATTTAACATCATCTTTCGCCTTATTAAACGGTGACGTTTTGTTAACAGTATTCTGAATAATTTGGAAAGTGCTTCATACTCTATGCTTCACCCATTATTATTACGTCTTTTTTATTATTTGATAGTATAGTGAAAAATGCTGAAAAAAAAACAGTCCCGTAACTGGGGTTCTGAGTTTCAGAAAAGAAATTAATGAAGCGTATAACATCTTTTATGGGTCAGTCAACTATTCTTTGTACCAAAGATGAGCTGGGTATTATTATTATTATTTTAATTGGGGGTTCCCTACTAATTCTGCCCCCTACGGGATACACTCGCAAGCTCCCTTCAAGATCCCGTAGTCGCTAAAAACATGCTAATTTGCTCTGTTTTAAAAAGAAGGGAGAAAAAAAACTACAAAATCAGAAATTCAATGGTCATTTAAACTTTCCTTTATGTCCATATATAGTACATTAAAAATATTTCAAGGCATGAACATGCAACAATCGTTTTAAGTATGACGTAATTTTCACCATCAAATAGTTTTCGCACCTATTGATTTATTTATTTTAAAGTTTTCTTTAGTTTTCAATATTCACATCTAAATATATATTTCTTTTGAAAATAAAGTGTTTGGAAATGATATTATTATTAGAACTTTTTTTAAATCTGGCAACAGTAGATAAAAAACAGCTATTTCAAAATATGAATTAAATATCTATTCAGTTAATGAAATTTTAAATATAAAAATTTAAAAAAAACTAAAACTATTAGATAAAATAAATATATATAGTATGGAACCATTTATCCGGAAACCAGTTAACCGGAAAACCAGTTATCCGGAATGATATTTCTAATAGACTGATTTCAGACTCTTTGCAGAAAAAGGTTTCATACATTGCCAATTTGACATAGGCTTTGCTTGAAACAATTGTATAATTTGATGACAACATCTAGCATTTGAAAAGAAAAGATATTTAGTTGTATTTTAGATGTTTTAATTTTTATGCAGAGGAAACAGAAGAATTTTTGTTCCCAAGGAATTCCCATAAATTACCTTCTTTTAAACTCTGGTTAACTTTTTATCTTTCTTGCATTGATTTTTAATACAAGTAATCTAATAATTTAAAATAGAGAAATAATGCCACAACCACACATATTCCACAAAACTTATCAAATGGTTGCTGCTTTAATGCACAACCAGTTAACCGGAAAAACCAGTTATCCGGAATACATCTGACCCCAAGCATTCCGGATAAATGGTTCTGTACTCTATTTGACCCCACACACCACAATGACTGCAAAGGATGGTTAAATTGTCATGCATAGTTTCAATTAACTTATATAACTGAACTATCTTGACCGTTTTCAATATTACTTAGCACTTAAAATAATTCTTGAATTGACAAGCTGACTGCTTCAGCGTCTTTATTATAGTCTCTATAAAACAATCAGTTTTCATGTTTTTATAGGAAATGATTTTTGCAGGATAAGCCGAGAAAGTGAAAAGAAAACAGTGGATTCAATAACGGCAACGGCAGCGTTAGTAACTTTTCTTTAGACTAGAGAGATTAATTCTAACAAGTAATATAAAAATTTTGTTTTTAAAGTCAATTCCTACTTAGGTCATCAAAGAAAAATTTAATATAATCCCTTAAGCTAATATTGGTTTTTTTTGCATTAAAATATCTCAATTTGTTGATTTTCTATAAGCAAGTAGGTTTACAATTGAACTCTATGGGAATTTGGCGAAATATTAGAGATATCGCCAAGTTGGCGTCACTTTTGGCGACTCATTTTAACCGCCAAATTTGGCGATATATCGCCAAGTTGGCGACAAACTTGGCGGTATTTGGCGACAGAACAGGATCCCCCCTAGGGTAACCCCTTATTGAAAATACTTTAATTGATCAGTAAATAAATAAATAGAAATGCTGAATTCATCTTTAAAAGTTAAAGTTAAACTTACACTAAGTGCAAAATTACTTAATAGATGACACAGTATTTAAAAATGTTAAATTATTTTAATACCTTAGTATACTTTCAACTATAAAACATAGTCTTCTTCGGAGGAATATAAGAAATACACCAGTTATTGATTGAACGCCTAATTTTCAAAATCCACGTAGATGGGGACGAAAGGAGTGAAAGTGGAAGTTAATTTATAGATCCGGAGACATTGGGAAAATAAAATAAAATAAAACATGGATGTAGGGAAGTGGAAGATTACTTGTTTTTTCTTTCTTTAAGTATAATAATAATAGGGAAGTGGAAGATTACTTGTTTTTTCTTTCTTTAAGACTCAGTTTGCTTAAAGAAAGAAAAAACAAGTAATCTTCCACTTCCCTATATCCATGTTTTATTTTATTTTATTTTCCCAATGTTTCCGAATCTATAAATTAACTTCCACTTTCACTCCTTTCGTCACCATCTACGTGGATTTTAAAAATTAGGCGTTAGGAGTTAATCTATAATACGAGTTAATCTATATCATGATATTTGTTAAAATTATTAATTTTTCCTTATTCTGTTGTTATCAGCTGTTTGCGAATAGCCGGCTTAGCAGGAAGCGAGTTCCCGCCGCTGCATGAGCCGCCGATGCACAATAGAACTACGAAAAATCATAAAAGTATACAAAAATCGCTAGCACGGAGCCCCTTTAACCGCGCAATATTTCCAAATTCAAGGAGGACCTGTTGGCCAAAGCCAAAAACAAGCACAAACATTTTGGTTCAATTGTATGCATAATTTTATACGCTGTTCGATGGTACAATGATGAAAATGGCACAGAGATCGGAATTATAGCGCCCCCTTCTTTCGGAATTTTTTCAAGTTCAGGGAGGACTTGTTTGCCATAGCCAGAAACATGCACAAAAAATTTGGTTCAATTATATGGATAACTTCATACACTTTTCGATGGTACAATAATGAAAATGGTACAGACATCGCAATTATAGTGCCCCCTACCGGCAGAATTTTTCCAAATTCAGGGAGGACCTTCGTGACATGACCAAAAATAAACACATAAAATTTGGTTCAATTCTATGCATAACTTCATACACTTTTCGACGGTACAATATTCAAAATGGCACAAAAATTGTACAAAAATCGCTATTACAGCGACCTCTACGAGCGATTTTTTTACAAATTAAGGGAGGACCTCCTTGCCATAGCCAAGAACTTTAAAAAATTTTTTTGGTTCAATTCTATGCATAACTTCATACACTATTCGGTGGTGCGATATTCAAAATCGCTATTACAGCGCCCCCTAACGGCGAATTTTTTGCAAATTCAGGGAGGACCTGCTTGCCATATCCAAAAACTTAAAATAAAAATTTGGTTTAATTCTATGTATAACTTCATAAACTTTTGGACGGTACAATATTCAAAATCGCACAAAAATCGCTATTACAGCGCCCCCTACCGGCGAGTTTTTTCCAAATTCAGGGAGGTCCTGCTTGCCATAGCCAAAAACTTAAAATAAAAATTTGGTTCAATTCTATGCATAACTTCATACACTTTTCGATGGTACAATATTCAAAATCGCATTTACAGCGCCCCCTACCGGCGAATTTTTTCCAAATTCAGGGAGGACCTGCTTGTCATATCAAAAAACTTAAAATAAAAATTTGGTTTAATTCTATGCATAACTTCGTACACTTTTGGAGGGTACAATATTCAAAATCGCACAAAAATCACTATTACAGCACCCCCTACCGGCGAATTTTTTCCAAATTCAGGAAGGACCTGCTTGCCATAGCCAAAAACTTAAAATAAAAATTTGGTTCTATTCTATGCATAACTTCATACACTTTTCGATGGTACAATATTCAAAATCGCACAAAAATCGCATTTACAGCGCCCCCTACCGGCGATTTTTTTCCAAATTAAGGGAGGACCTTATTGTCATATCCAAAAACTTAAAATAAAAATTTGGTTCAATTCTATGTATAACTTCATACACTTTTGGACGGTACAATATTCAAAATCGCACAAAAATCACTATTACAGCACGCCCTACCCGCGAATTTTTTCCAAATTCAGGGAGGACCTGCTTGCCATAGCCAAAAACTTAAAATAAAAATTTGGTTCTATTCTATGCATAACTCCATACACTTTTGGATGGTACAATATTCAAAATCGCACAAAAATTGTTATATCAGCGCCCCCTACCGGCGAATATTTTCCAAATTCCGGGAGGACCTGCTTGCCATAGCCAAAAACTTATAATAAAATTTTGGTTTAATTCTATACATAACTTCCTACACTTTTTGATGGTACAATGGCGACAGACAGACGGACAGACGGACACACAGACAGACAGGCATTTTCTATAAACATGTTTTTTGGAATCTCTGACCCCTAAAACATGCAAATCCGTCGAAAACCGGAAGTCGAAAAAAATTTCGATTACAATACTTTCTTCTATTGAAGATAGGAGAAAGTAAAAAAGAAGTAGAACAACCCGAATTGGGTTGGGGGGAAAAATCTTCCAAAATGGGTATTTAAAGTAAAGATCGACCGAGACAGGTTTTTAAGACCGAAACCGAAGTTAGATAATATTCTCATTTTCGGCGGAAAACGAAAATGACCAAAAATATTTTTAAATTAATATATATACATAAATATACATAAACATTAATTAACTATGTGTATTTATTTATGTGTATTTATTAAACATACGTTATTATTCATAAATTATACATGTGGCCCAAATTGACTCTGTGTGCCTCTGACCAAAACATTCTATTTTCATATAAAATATAATGTAATTAATGCATCAACGACACAGAATGATTTTCTAATTATACGAATTTCGTCTAATTAAAAAGAACGTTGTTATTGAGCTACTTTTCTACACCGTGAAAAGTGCTTAATTCTCTTTTCTTCAATTTATCTGGCATGTTTGAAGTTGAAAGATATCTAAAAACTTTTTTCAACATTTGAATTTATTTAATTTTTTATAACTGATCAAAATAATGTCCATGTTACTAAAAAGCTCAGTTTTCTTGATTTTTGATAACGAATTAATGGCATAAGTTTTTTTTTTTTTTTTTTTTTAACAGATGAAAATACAGAAGTGAAATATATTTTATTGAAGAAATTCCATGACTGCTAAGAGGTCCTTTTTACCCCCCTTAAGGGGGTCCGGGACACAAAAATCTTCAAATTTTCATTTTTTTTTTTTAAATTATTGGATTAAAAATTTCTCTGCCGTTTTTCTGCTTAAAATGACGTTAAAATCATGTTTCTATCTTAATTAGAACAGGAAGTATTAATTTTTTTTCGTTTTGGTTTGTTTTCAAAATCTGCCTTTCAAGCTATGATTGTCAAGGAAACGAGTTCTTGTGAAATTGCGTTTTTAGGTAGCTTTCTTTACAAAAAGCTACCTATTGCAGCCGTTCGGAGGAAAGAGATTTCAAAAAATTTTGGTATATTTTCATCGATCATGACCCCCAGACCCCGAAACCACCCTCCGTTCAAAATTGATATATATATATATATATCTGAACTATGTCACACTGTAACTCTCGTATTTATGAACCGATTTGCATGTAATTCGGTGTGTACATAGTACATACCAATGTCTCGACCGAGTTCGTTGGCCAGCTTCATCCGCCATTTTGTTTCAAAATGGCGGCCATTTAAAAATTTTAAAAAAATTTTAAATTTGAAATGTGGTACCAAAAAATTGAAAATGGAAAAATATTTTTTTCTTAGGTATTTGACCTTTATACAAAGACTCCGTAGCAGTTTTTGTTTCGTCTATATCTTAAAAAATGGCTGAGTTATAGCATTTTGAATTTCTAGCGAAGCTGACATTTTGAAACGTCCTGAATTTTGTCACGCGATAAAACGCATATTTATGAACCGATTTGGATGTAACTTCGTTTATACATAGTACAGACCAATGTCTCGACCGAGTTCGTTGGCCAGCTTCATCCGCCATTTTGTTTAAAAATGGCGGCCATTTAAAATTTTAAGAAAAATTTAAATTTGAAATGTGGTACCAAAAACTTGAAAATTGAAAAAATATTTTTTTCTTATGTGTTTGACCTCGATAAAAAGATTCGGGAGCAGTTTTTGTTTCGTCCATACCTTAAAAAATGGCTGAGTTATAGCATTTTGAATTTTTAGTGTGGCTGACATTTTGAAACGCCCTGATTTTTGCCACGTGATAACAGACGTATTTATGAACCGATTTGGATGTACCTTGGTGTGTACATAGTACATACAAATAACTCAACCGAGTTCGTCGGCCAGCTTCATCCGCCATCTTGTTTCAAAATGGCGGCCATTTAAAAAATTTTTTTAAAAATTAAATTTAAAATGAGATACCAAAAAATTGGAAAATGAAAAAGAGTTTTTTCGTATGTGTTTGACCTTGATACAAAGATTCCGGAACAGGTTTTGTTTCGTCTATATCTAAAAAAATGGCTGAGTTATAACATTTTGAATTTCTATTGTGGCTGACATTTTAAAACGACCTGATTTTTGTCACGCGATAACAGGCGTGTTTATGAACCGATTTGAATGTAACTTGGTCTGTACATAGTACATATCAATGTATCGACCGAGTTCGTTGGCCAGCTTCATTCGGCATCTTGTTTCAAAAGGGTTGCCATTTAAAAAAAAAAAGTAATTTAAAATTTAAAATGAGGTATTAAAAAATTGGAAAATGAAAAAGATTTTTTTTATGTGTTTGGCCTTGATACAAAGATTCTGGAGCAGTTTTTGTTTCTGAAAATTTGTTCTTTTGTTTATATCTTAAAAAGTGGTTGAATTATAGCACTTTGAATTTCTATCATGGCTAACACTTTGAAACGATCTTGTATTTGTCTCGCGATACCACACGTATTCGCCTATTTCGATGGAAGAAGGCATGTGGATAGTATACATCAATATCTCGACCAAGTTCGCTGGCCAGCTTCATCAGCCATTTTGTTTCAAAATGGCGACCATTAAATTAAAAAATATCATGGAAGACGGTAGTATTTCGAGTGACGCAGCCTTAAGCCTAAAATCGTATCGTATCGTATCGTATCATAGAATTCGTAGATGGCGGAACTCATATATACAGCTAACTCGACATCAAAGAAAACGCGAAAAGCCGCCTTTTAATAACTCAGCAGATATATGTCTTATTGTTCTGAATTTTCTAGAACAGTCTTATATCTGCAGTCTAATCGTATACTGAAATTTTTGCATTTCTACGTGCAGTATATTTTGAGATCTAAATAGCCATTTTTAAAGTGAAAACGTTGGTATTATATCGAGGAAGTTCCTAATTTGAAAATCTCGAAAACGGTTCTAACGATTATTTTTAAATTGATACATAATATAAATGTGATTAAGGCGAGGTGAATAACACTTTTCTTTTTTCTGGGAAAACTCTCGTTCGTTAAATAATTCGATTTTTTTTCCTCTCGAAAATGACACGGGCGATTTTTTAAAAATCAAATAAATATGTTTCAGATGAACCAAATAACAATTTACTTGTTTCCAGCAAGACTCTTGTTCGTTTTATAATGCGCATGAAAAATCGGACTATATTTCTTCGCCATTCTATGGAAATTTCACAGTAGCGGATAGGGACAGCTTAATGCAACAATGTTAAAACTTCGACTGCATAACGATATGGGGGGAAAAATCCAAAAATCCCTAGCCGGCTCGGGGCCGTCGCGAAACAACTTTCTTCTCTAGAGAGGAGGAAGTTTCTAAGAGAAGGAAGTTGTTTCGCGACGGCCCCGGCCGGCTTTGGCACGTTGTTTTGATTTTGTTGGTGTTCGTTTGTACTTGGTACTTTAATTATCCATCTGTTTTATATTTTATTGTGCGTTTATATTTTATTTTTCTCATATTTTTATTATACTTTAAGATGTCAATACTTGAAGAGAATGCATTATAATGATTAATATTCTAATGTTTAAAAGTTTATGAGATGCTCTCATTATACATTTGCTATAAAATAGGAACTGAAAGAATCATAAAATTAAAATATGTTTAGTTCAGCGTAATAATTTAAAAAAAAAAATTGAACTATGCACTCTCAATTGGGATTTTTTTTTTTTTTTAAACAAAGAAACATGTTAAATTAGGAACAAAGAGAAAACAAATACTAATAGCTTTTAAATCTTTCAAAAGTAAGAAAAAAAATTTAAGCCACATTGACGTATTATATATAATAATAGTTTCATATACACAATAATACTTAGGGAACAAGTATTAAATTATGTATATTTTAATTATAGAAGTGTATGTTACTTAAATCTTATTTACTGTTTTCTAAAGCCTTGACTGACAGTGAAATCAAAAGATTTAGCTTAATATAAGAAATAATGATTTTATTGTATCCCTTGGAAAATAATTTTCTTAAAGCTGTTAGAACGCCACATACACATCCCTATCAATTTATTTATATGAAATGAGTTAATTACTAAATAACATTATTATGACATAAAAGATGAACTGCTTTTAAATTTTAAAAGTAAAAGTTGTAGATATTTGTTTACTTATTTAAACATTTCTTACTACAATATTGGAAAGATTATGTTCTAAAGATTTTGTTTTTAATATTATTTTCAAATATTTTTGGTAGGTGGCGCCAGTAAAAAATACAAAAGATTATTAGTATTTTCCCTGTACTTCGAACCAGGTTTGAAAAAATCCCTATGAGATTTCCTTCTCCCTTCTTCTATCATGCACCCGCTTTTTTAACATTGCTGCATTAAGCTGTCCCCATCCGCTACTAAATTTCACCGAAAATGCATGACACTGTATTCATACACACGCTTTCTTTTTAACCACTTTTGGGGAGAAAAATTTTGTCTTCCCTCTGGCTGAGTGGCAAAGGGCCATCGTTTACTGACCTTAAGATAGGCAGTTCGATACTCGCTGGTACGTGTTTTCACATGTGAATGTTTTTTTTTTTTTTTTTTAAGTCTGCTAGTTGACCATTATTCTCAGTTCCTTTGTAATTTTTTAAATTGCTATTAAGTTAAATAAAATTACAATTATAATGACGCCAATTTGATGTTGATTATTTCTTGGCAATTTTTCAACAATAAAAATATTACCATAAATTTTATAAATATATTTAATTTCAATCACTTTACAAAAAATATACATTAATAATTATTATTTGAATATAAATCACACGATCAGAAACGCAAAAAAATAATTCATTTCAGCTCTTCTTTTTATAATATCATTTTTTATTATTATGACGGTCAATCTATATATAATCACTGACATCCATAATATTATTATTATTATAATTATTATTTTCCTTGCATAAAAGCTATTGTGATGTAATAATTCTTTTATAATAAATAATTTACTTGAAATGTTTTATTTATAAATATCAATGAAGTTTGATAACCCCGAGACAATTCTTTGCAATATTTACAGTTTACATAATAAGCATATCAGAATTCTGGTGTCGCCATCTTTTGACGCAATTGCGTAGTATTATAGAGAAATGTTTGATAAAAATGTTGAAGTAGACAGTTTTTAAATCGAAGAATTATTTTAAGAGATATTTAATGTTAAATCTGGATAAAATTGTCTCATTAAAAAAGTCTCATAGGAAAAAAAAATATACATGGGAATTTAATCATTTTCATTCAATTTAATCATTCAATAGAGACTCGAAGTTTGCAGAGTGCATTTATTAATCTTAATTTGCCTAATTTTTTGACGGTTTATTTCAATTTTAAATTAAAATTTTCAGAATTTCCAGAGATATTTTTTACATATTTTAGAAAAGGTTCTTTTAAATTGTTGCCAAATGTTAAAACAGCGCAAAGGATAATATATCCTTTAAATTAATAATTTATTCACACGTGACTATTATAAACAGAAAAAAATCCTTTTAAATTAGAATTAAATGATAACATGTTAAAAGCAGGAAAATATTAAACATTACGTCATAAAAATTGTTTTTACACATGCTTACTTAAAATGAAAGAAAATTATAAAATAATCAATTATTTTCAAATTAGAATTAAATGATTACGCATTAAAAGAAGGAAAACATTGAAAATTACGTCATAAAAATTATATTTACACGTGAATATTAAAAGAAAAAGACAATTTTTAAATAATAAATTCATTGATATGTGTTAAAAGTCGTAAATGGAGGAAATTACGTCATATTGGCCAAAGTGGCCAAAACAGTTTACAAAACACATTGCAAAACATATTGCAAAACAGTGTAAATTAAAAAATATATTTATATGAGAGATTTATTTCAAATTTCGAGATGATATTTTTAACTATAGTTGCTAATTTTAAGGTAGCGCAAATAATAATATTATCTTTCTAATAATAAAAATATTTTCAGTTGAATGTTACAAAGAGAAAGGAAAGTTTGGTGAAAATTATGTCAGATTTAAAACGTTACATTTAAAATCTCTTATTTAAAATCATTTTCTTATAGCGTTGTTAAAAAATACCATAAAGCAAAGACTCTGTTGACTTAGTTCCTTTTATATTTGGTAATTTTCAAATGTTTAACTAATCTTATTTAATCAAGCAGGGAAACAGCAACTAACATCAGCTGATTCGGTTTTGAAATCCCTCAGTAAAAGGGAAACCCGTTTACAGTAAGATCGCCATTGATTTTTTAATTATACAGAGCAGCCTCGATTATCCGAGCTAATTGGGACTGTTAGTAAATCGGAATCGGAAATCTCGGTTAATAGAAACTGTGTGTAAAAACTCGCCGTGCTTGCGAATTTAACATCTCTTTTAAAAAAATATATAGAACGTTTTTTAAATAATAAAAGTAAATATATGTAAAGTTCTGTTTCACAGCTTAACAAATTTAAAAAGAAAATCAACTACCAGTAGTAAATTTTAAAATGCAAATTGAAAAATTTACGAAAGTTCACACAGCCACTGGAAACAAAGCATTGTTCGCTATTGACTTCTCAGGGTCCAATGTTTCTTTGGAGTTGAGGGCTTTTGGGGGCAGAAGGGCCTGTATAGCACGGACAGTGAGCTAAAGAGTGGTGTGGTTATTTTTAAGGCTCATTCAAAAGGAAAAAAAAAATCAGACTTTGTTATCGGCTCGGTTAACAGAAACCTCGATTAATCGAAGCTCGGTTAATCCAGGTTCTACTATAATTCAATCTTCCGTAATCTTTTTAAAGCAGATCAAATTAATGGACTTTAGCACAAAGTCACATAGCTGATAACTGCCATGCTTGTTGGCCACCTTTTTTTCAAAAAGTTTGCTTCACCTTATTCAATTAATGAGATATCTCCGATAAAATAAGTCACATTTTCCCGTTCTAAAATACTGGTATCCAAAAATCGTAGCATGTAACTGACACTACAAGTACTCATGGAACTAGACTATTTTAAGTCTGATTTTTATTATAGACTATATAAAATTATTAAAAATATATATTATGATAGGAACTAGCGGGCTTCGTTCGCTATTTACGTTACGGATATAAAAATCATGTTTTTTTTTAGGGAAAAAGAAATAAAAACCTATTTGACGATAGGTTTATAAAGACACATTTTGTATTTGTTATATTTCCGGGGATGAGGAGGGGGGAGGGGGGCTATTTTGATTAAATATCGCAATTAGTCTACATGGCAGATATAATTATGATAGACACTAGCGGGCTTCGCCCCTCTATGGCGCCTTATGGGTCCAGCTTCCATAACTCAGAAACTACCTTTCGGACATCAATGCAACAGATTCCAAACGTTATAATTAACTTAATAATCACCCTATATAGCATTAAAGTAAATTTATGAGTACTGCATACTATTTTTTTATCGTAATTTCTGAAGAGAAAAAAATTATTTCGGTTCCATTCTTAGGTACTGGTCTGAAAAATTTTGAAAAAGGGGGGAAGGAGGGGACATGAGACTGCTGTTTGTCAAACAACACAACGGGATCTGGCTTATTCAACTTGGTTTTTGATGACTTCAATTGGAAGGTGGTTTGTTTAAAAGAGTGCGTTCCCTGCCCCATGAAAATTGGAACTATTGGTGCTACATCTATGTAAGGATTTAATAATTATAAATTAACATTTTGGATTTATTAATTTAAGGATAAAGTGTTTTTAAAGGAATATCAAATGAAACCCTCTGTGCGATCTGCGATTATACTTACCCAGTTGTTTTTATATACAAACTGCTATAAGGAAAATTGTAATAAAATAGTAAAAATTAAATCTGCATTAAATTCCATAAGTATCTTTTTTTTAATCATTTTATCACTAACCTCAAAAAAGTAATGATATCAATGCAAAAACCCTTGACGGGTTAAAAGTTTCTGACGCAGCACTTTATCTTATGCTCTAAGAATTTTAAATATGGAACTTAAAAATACTGATATCAAATTTTGAGTGACGTTATGCTATTTCTTAAAAAATATATTTGTATTTATTTCACCATTTTATTTTTGTTTTATTTATAATCGCATGTGCAAAAGTTATGTTCAACATGAAAAGCTGCATAAAATTTTATTCGCTGTTGCTTTATCATTTACATCTCTCATAAATTCAAAATATGTGTTTTAAAAGATATGATATAAAATTTAAGTGACGCCTTGATGTGACTTTAAAAGGTTTGTTTTTTAAAATTCAATTTAAATTATTTTTGACTTGGTTAAAATATTTTTTTTTACATCTACACAATACTTTTAATTTTCCAATTCACTGTTAAATATATCACTTTCATTGAATCTATACTATGCATTGAAATGTATTTATTTCAATAAATTGATTTATCTTTTGTGTCACGCTATTCAAAATTGTGAGTAAGATTTATGTAAATGGTTTATTTGCGTCAAACTATCCTTTTTCATACATTTCATGTAGTTTGGACACAATGACGCAAAGAAACCATTTACATAAATCTTACTCACAATTTTGAATAGCGTGACACAAAAGATAAATCAATTTATTGAAATAAATACATTTCAATGCATAGTATAGATTCAATGAAAGTGATATATTTAACAGTGAATTGGAAAATTAAAAGTATTGTGTAGATGTAAAAAAAATATTTTAACCAAGTCAAAAATAATTTAAATTGAATTTTAAAAAACAAACCTTTTAAAGTCACATCAAGGCGTCACTTAAATTTTATATCATATCTTTTAAAACACATATTTTGAATTTATGAGAGATGTAAATGATAAAGCAACAGCGAATAAAATTTTATGCAGCTTTTCATGTTGAACATAACTTTTGCACATGCGATTATAAATAAAACAAAAATAAAATGGTGAAATAAATACAAATATATTTTTTAAGAAATAGCATAACGTCACTCAAAATTTGATATCAGTATTTTTAAGTTCCATATTTAAAATTCTTAGAGCATAAGATAAAGTGCTGCGTCAGAAACTTTTAACCCGTCAAGGGTTTTTGCATTGATATATATTTAAAGTGAGGTGCAAAAAAATTAGAAATTGAAAAAGGTTTCTTTCTTAAGTATTTGACCTTGATATAAGGATTCAGGAGCATTTTTTGTTTGTCTTTATCTTAAAAATGGCTCAGATATAGCAGTTTCAATTTCTAACGTGGGTGACATTTTGAAAAATCTGATTTTTTGCCTGCGACACCACTCGTATATATCAACCGATTCCGATGTGAGTGAGCATGTGCACAGCAATTACTAAGGTCTCGACCAAGTTCACTGGTTAGCCTCATCCACCATGTTGTCTTAAAATGGCAGGCACTTTAAGAAATCGCCGAATTTGGCAGCCAAATATAAGTTACTTTAAATAAAAGCAGCTTGGATAAAGCTGACTAATTTCGCGAAATTCTCATTCATAATGATTTAGTATTGACAAAAATTAGTATTGAATCTCCTACATTCGGTTTCCATTTAATTGAGCTTCGTGTGTTTGAATAATATAAGTTGGCTTTTTTAAAATAAGGAATATGAAGGCTACCTCTTCCCCCCGGCACTGGCCGGAAGGACTTTTCTTCATGATAGGTTTTTTCATCATTTCTCATAATTAAATTCTTATAACTCAAGAACCGTTAAAGATACAGGGTTGAAACTCGGAACATATCTTTTTCAATTATTTTACTTTACTTTTGAGCCATCATATTTGAAAAAAATATTTACTTTTGAAAATATGATTTTTTTTTTAAAGTTGCACCACTTTTTTTGTAATTTTTTCGTTAAATATTTTTAATTTTATAAAAAATTAATATCTTTTAAAATGCTGGCTCTAAATTAAAAAATATATATTTCTGTTTATTTAAATGAAAAACAATTCAAATTCTACAGATAATATTTCGAGTTATAACGATTTTAAGTTATGCCACTTTTTTCATAAATTTTAAATTTAAAATTTTTTTTAAAAAGCTATGAGAAGTTTTATCATTTGATTTTTCTTACAAATGATATGGTTAACCATCACAAAAAAATTCAAAATTTTAACTCAATAAATATTTTTTTTTTTTTTTTGAAAATGTGTCTCGGACCCCCTTAACAGAGCTTTAATCCCTTGGGGACGAGTGTCGCGTATATGTGACGCATAAGGTGCTCAGAATCCTTGTTTATTCCGACCCGTTATTTTTTATTGTAAATATTGCCATATTTAATCAGGGCGTTTTCTCGAATAAATTCGACATGATTATTGAAGTAATTTGAAATAAAATAGTTTTTTTTTTCTTTTTCTTTTTCTTTTTTTTTTTTTTTTTTTTTTTTTTTAATAAGTGAATTACATTTTTAATTATAAGTGATTCTTGTCTGAAAACGGCTCACCGCCCACCTCGCCCCCTCCTTTCCTCTGCTGTCGCATCCTGAAATTCGGTTCAAAATGCCTACTTTGATTGTATTCTCCGAAAAATGTTTTGCCTTATATCGAAAAACGGAAAAAGAAAAAACAGTTCGATTACATATTTTCTTAATAAATGCACCTGCCAATTTGATACGTTTGCGCCAATTTTAATAGGTCCAAAAATAAACTTTTGTGTGACAGAGGGCTAAAAAATTAGATTTCTTGAATAACACGACAACGTTTCTTATTTTGTCTTATAAATTAATATAGGGCTCCAAGTACATGATTGCATCAAAATATAAATGTTCACATATGATATACTAGCTGTTACCCGTGACTGCGTTCACGTAACATTTAAAGAAGAAGAAATCCACCAATTAAGCAAAAAATTTCGATAACTAAAAGCATATATAATTAGACTTTTATCACATTTTATAGTAGAAACGCTTCTGATGATCCCAATTTGCTTATTTTTATTTATATATATAGGATCATTTAAATTTCTTTCGTGAGCATGAAATTTCATACACCTTTTCTATGATTAAATGCAGAATAAATTTACATCTCTGTTATTCTATTTTATTATTTATATTTATCCTATTTTAAATTTATTCCGCTCAAGGATATTGATTTAATTTATGTTTTCGAGACAACGAATATTATTTTAAGAAATACATTAGTAAATATTTTTGAAGGAAAGTGCTTATTAACAGGTCACTTCAGACGTGACTTTGACAAGATTAGAATAATCGAAAAATCAACATGCAACATTATGTTTATAAGAAAAAAAAAGATAAATGGTATTAAAAAGTAATAATTAAACGTGGTGAAGCATCAAAATTCAAAAATAAATAATAAGAGTACGAGAAATATCTTTAACTTTCAAATATTTATTACACTTTAATTTCACGGTACCACACTTTTATTAACTGTAGATCTACCAATAATATCAAAATATTTATCATGCTCTGGAGACTCTTGAGCCTAAATACTTATTATTTAAGCAATAGAGTTGCTTATTGCTTTCGCAGAATAAATCTATTTATGGAAAAGCACCCCAATTATGAATTAACATTTTCATATCTATTGTTATGCTCTAATTTTGGCTTATGAAAGCTTTGAAATTTGCAGGAATATACTCCAATGGGGGGCCGAGATTGTGTTTCAGAGAGATTTTTAACTATAGATTTTGATATTTTAAAATCGAAAGAAAATTTCCCTTCTTCCTTTGCCCTTTTCGATAATCCCGATGCCTTTAAAAATTAGAGATCTGAGGCAAAAGACAAATTTATTGCTTTATTAATGGGTTTGGTTCTTTTTTACAGGTAAATGATGTCATATGTAAAGCCTAATCTCAAATTAAAATTATTTGCTAAACTCTTTAAAGTCGACTTTGATGTGCCATTTATTAAATTTTATTGAAACCAATGTTCCTGGAGATTGTACGGTAAAAGGGTGTTAAACTTATGTATTTGCTATTGTTAAGTTCTTAGCAAATTACGCCATTTTGTTTAACTGCTATAAAATGCTAACATTTTCTGAAAGAAAAGCAGCTAATGATTTAAATATAACGACGCTTTCACTAGGTTAGTTTATCTTACGGAATGATACTTGTCGAAATAAAAAAATATATATTATCTTTCACTTCATGAATCATTTAAAACTATGCATTTCAATTTGTTTAAAACATAGAATCGATTAATGAAATCCAATATTATTGTACATTTAGAAAAACATTGAAACATTATTTTTATTAAATATACTAAATTTCAAGTAATAAAATACATTTAAAATGTAAGCTAAAATTTCATTTTGAAATAATGCGACTTTTGGTGCAAAATTTTATTTCTAAAAGGTATATTATTATTTTAAGATTTCGTTTTAACTTTCGAAGCTGGTGTAACGAAAACGACATCGCTTTGACGAAATTGAAATAAATATATGTTAATGTTGTCGTATTAAAATTAATGCTTTCCATGAAAAAATATTACATCATTTTTACACGATAAAGCTTTTACTAAAATCGCCTTTGTGACATGTTTTAACTGCCATCCTTATAAATAATTAATTAAAATAGTATATGATTTTTTAAAACACTAGGGGGCTCGGCCCCCTACGAGCTACGCTCGCCAACCCCCGTCCAGACACCGCAGACTCTAAATGCACGCTAATTTGATCGGCTTTAAAAAGATTTCGAAATATTGAATTATAATTTAAAAAACAGTGGCGATCTCCCTATAAACGGATTTCTATTCATTTCTCTTTGATTGGGGAATTTTAATGCCAAATCCGCTGCGGTACTACTTCATTATCCAGTCGACCAATTTCGCCAAATTATACAAATTGACATAATTTTTATTTTAAATAACGAAAGAACAAATAAATTAGTACAACATTAATAAAAATACAAATAAAACGTCTAAATCAAAATAACTTGATGGCGTAGACACGTGTAACAACATTTCAAAATAAGCTAATATAAAAGGAATTAAGTAAACAGACTCTTTGTCTCCTGGTATTTTTTAACAAAGCGAAAAGAAAGTTCTTTTAAATGAGACGTTTTAAATTAATCGTTTTTATCTGACGTAATTTTGATCAAGCTATTCTTTCTCTTTTAAATATTCACGTGAAATTACTTTTGTTAGAAATGAAATATTATTTGCGCTTTCCTGACAAAAATAGTTCAAAAGATCCTCTCAAAATATCAAATAAATGTCTAGCACATTTTCTAAATTAAAACTATTTTGCAATATTATTTTGTGTTCATTTTATGTAATAACTGTAATGTGACGTAAATATGACGTAATTTCTCCTATTTAAGACTTCTAACGCATGTTAATGAATTTATTATTTTACAATATCCTTTCTCTTTTAAAATTCACGTGTATACTTTTTATGACGTAATTTTCAATAAGTTCCTGCTTTTTATACGCAATTATTTAATTTTAATTTGAAAGTATCTTTTCTATTTATATTAGTCACGTGTAAATAAATTTTTAATTTGAAGCAAACATTATTGTTTCCGTTGTTTATACAGTTGGCAACAGGTTAAATTAGTAGAATTTTCTAAAATAAGTAAAAAACATCTCTCGAAATGCTGAAAATTTGAATTTAAAATAGACATAAAACCTCGAAAAATGAGTCAAATTAAAATAATAAATTAATTCTGCACACCGGGAAATTATAACGCATAAAATGATCTAAAAATTATTAAATTCCGATGTATAGTTTTTGCTCCTATAAAACTTTTTTAGTGGAACGATTTTGTCTAACTTTAGCATTAAATATCTCTTAAAATAATTCTTCGATTTGAAAGCTGTCTGCATCAGCGTGTTTATCAAACATTTCTGTATAATACTACCGATTGTCATATTTTTGTATGCATTATTTTTCTTAATATTAACGAAGAAAGACCTCCGGTCACAAAAAATTCAAAACCGGCGGCGGTGACAGCGGTAGTTACTTTTTTTTAGAATAGAGAGATTTAAATGTACAGAAGATATATTTACATCCGCAGACGATTTTAGCTTCTGTGGAATAACTTCATTCATGAAGCTTCGATGTGTGTAAATATGTTTTCAGTTTTGGGAAATTTACTTTAATCATGTTTTTGCACCATTTATATTAATTGAAATTCAATTCTTTTTTTATTTTAATGAGGAAATAGCGTCCAAAAATATATTAATCCGTTTTAATTCCCTTTTCTTCCACCAAAAATATCTTCTCCTTATAATCATAGCGTGAATTTTGAAAGAAAACTCTCATTTGTTTGTAACTTATATTCAAACTCTTTAATCAGTATGGATAGTATTCTTTTGACGTCACAATTTAGTAAAATGGTTGTTTTATAGTTTTGAACTGAAAGCGAGAATAGAGTCCATTAGTAAAAAATATTTCTGTTATTCGTTTTAATATGACGTCATTATTTATCTATTTTCATTATTTACTGATGTTCATGTCCCTTGCATTTTTAACGAATACATGGAAATATCTGTTTTATTTCAAATATGACGTCATATTTTACCAAGCGAATAACTTTATTAATAATATGATTCTTTTTCATTCTTTTCCCTTCTAATTATGACTCCAATTTTTACAGAAAACCCCTTATTAACGTAACTGATATTCATCCTTCATGTATAATAAAAAATACACATTTTTCGTTTCAAATATGACGTCATAAATATTTTCTTTTGAATTTTTTTTATTTTAATTTTTAATTAATTGTAGAGGAAAAGTTATTATTCCAGATTTAGAATTTCTTGGCAACGGGAAAGAAAAATGGTCAAATTTTATCGGGAAAATGCCAATTGATTCTGTATGAAAAAGTATGAAATTTTGAATTATTAAGTGAAATATTTGGATAAAATAAATAAAACATAGCATATGTTCTTTTCCGTTTCATAATCTATCTATATGCAAAGATACAAAAGCATTAATTCATCCGTTTTGATGTTCACTTCATTCAAACATTCGGACACACATTGACATTTATAATATTATAAGGATATATTAGAATAAGGAACTAAATCTTAAAAACTACACAGAGAGATATAGAGACAACAAGAGACTCCTGCCTCTTAATACCACGCAATAAGAACATTCGGGGTAATAAGGAAAATTCTTGAAATTACCTGAAATTAAAAGAAAAAAATCATAATTTACGCCATAGAATACGAATTAACATCTTATTAGCCAAAAAACTAATATATAATATAAAATTCCAACACATTTTACGTTATAACATTTTATTGGGAAAAAATCCTTGAGTTATGAGTACTTTAAAGTGAAGGTATTTTCAAAATAGATACATACATTGTTTTTAATTATAGATAATGGAAAAAAGAATCGAATAATAATATTCGTTTCTGAATAATTAGACAGAAAAATCATGATAACTTTTTTATCCTATATGTGATAGTATTTTTTAGAAAACTATATTTTATCATATTATTAATATTAAATATATACTTGGGGGCTCTGCCGCCCAAGAGCTACGCTCACCAACCACCGTTCAGATAAGGCAGATTCTAAAAACATGCTAATTTCATCGGCTTTAAAAAGATTAGCGAATATTGAATTATAATAAAAAAAAACCAGTAGTGAATTTCCCTGTAAGCGATTTTCCATTTCCCTTTGATTGGGAAATTTTAAGGCCGAATCAATTGCTGTTAAGATATCCAATGGATGTTTTCGTGTTCGATTAAATTAGATCAGTTAAACGGTAGAAAGTAAGCTAAAATAAAATGAATTAAGTAAACAGAGTCGTTTCTTCCTGTATTTTTTAACAATTTCATAAAAAAAAATTGACATAGTACAATACAGACATTTTAGATGTATCTTTTTAAATATGATCTAATTTTCACCAGAGTTTTCTTTCTCTTTTTAACATTCACGTGAAAATGCTTTTGCTTTAGAAAAGAAAAATTACTACTATTTGCGGTGTCTTAGAATTGGCAGCATGAGTACTGATCATCTCGAAATATGAAATAAATGTTTCGGGTAGATAAAATGTTAAATTTAAATTGTTTGGCAGCAACATTATTTGTCTATTTTAAATATGACGTACTGGTTCCAATTTACTGCTTTTAGTGCATGTTAATCAATTTATTATTTTAAAGTTTTCTTTCTTTTTTAATATTCACGTGTAAATACAATTTTTATGACGTAATTTTCAATATTTTCCTGCTTTTAACACGGAATCATTTAATTCTAATTTGAAAGTTTTTCTTGTTTTTAATACGTATAAATCAATTTTTAATGGTAAGAAAATATCATTCTTTGCGCTTTTTTTACAAATGACAACAATTTAAAATAATAACTTTTTCTAAAATCTGAAAAAAAATATCTCTTGAAAAGATTAAAATTTGATTAAAATAAATAAAAAATTATTTTTATTTATTTATTATTATTATTTAATAAATTATTTTTTTAATTTTTCCTGCCAAACATAATTTAATCACAATATTGTCTTCACTTGCAATTGAAATGAAAGATAATTTCAATTTCACTGTGAAAATAATGGAAAAAATAAATCTAATAATTCCTAATTTTCTATTTTCTCCTTGTTTTCCACAAAAAATGGAGTTATTTAGTTGCCATCATTACATAAATGTCATAAAAATTAGAAAAAAATTAATATCTCGAAAACTAATTCTAATTTTAAAATTCTAATAATACTTTTGACATCCGCGGATCAATACAGATAATTTGTGATAATGTTACCCTCAAACGTTCCATATTGTAGGAGAAATAACTGTGAAACGCAATCATTCGTTTCATAAAGTCGTTTCATTACGATTATATATATATAGGGTTTATTTAGGGTGGTTGTTTTGGTCTCTCATTACGTACATTTTCTAATTAATATAATGAGACAACGAGACTTTCAGTGGCGAATGCTGAAAAAAAGGGGCATTTCACATTCAGGTTCTCAATTCAAAGGGGCTACTTTCAGACACATTTTTTTTTATCCATTTTTGTTCAGAAACGCATGCAGTGTTGAATTCAGACACTTTTCACTGGGAGGGATTTCTGTAGCTTCGGGGGGGGGGGGGGGATATTATAAAGTTCCGAGGGTGAAATGGCACAATTGACCGTCGAAAACACAAAATTTCGAATCTTCCGGGGGGTAGACATCTCACTGCTCCGGGGGGGGGGGGGGGATGTCCTCCGGGCCACCCCCTGAATTCAACATTGATACGCATGAAATTGGCAGGTGTTGTTATTCAGAAACTATGCAATCGAAATAATTTTTTCATTTTTTGGTAAACGAAATGGTTTAGAAAATACTGTCAAAGTTGGCCTTTTGAGCCGAATTTCCGGACGAAAGAAAAAAAACAGCCAGAGAAAGGCGAAAAACTAGTTGTCATGTGAACAAACTCGATTATAACCCAATAAGTAATTTATTTATCAAAAAATGAAAAACTCATTTCGTTTCCAAATCACTTCAATAGTCAGCAATTTCGGGCCTTTACGTTTAAAACTGAGTCAGAAAGTTTCGCTACGTTGCTTAACTTAACAATTCGTAAAAGTTAGATTTCCTGAGCCTGAAACAATCACAAATCTTATATGTAGTAATACTAATATGGAAGAAATAAGTTGAGGGTTATGGTACTTTGTATATTGTCAAATTATACAAAAAAAAAAAAAAAAAAAAAAATCCAATTGTATGGAAAACATTGAGGTGCCTGATGTGTAGATTTTGTACTTTATAATTTATGCTATCTTCAATACTATCTCGCGTTTTAATACCAAGACAACGTTTCTCCTTTTAAAAGTCATAGTTTTATTATATATTTTTTAAATATTGGATATTTTCAGTAATGAAAATAAAACTTGAGAGTTTATAAATTTCATAAAAATATACCAAATATCTTTTATTATTATCATTACATTGCACGATAGATATTTTAATTATGATGTATAACATGCATATAGCTATATTATGCATTACATAATATATAACACATAGTTAGCGTTAAAATAAGTCCTGTTTTCTTTAGTCGATCAAAGATGGCAGCACTAAAAGCTGATAGTCTTTAAGCTGGTTTTCAAAACTCCCATTTCAACAACGCAACATTTTTCAGGGTTGAATTCAGAGAGAGGGTGACCCGGGAGGGGGGCCAATCCTTGAGATCCCCCGCCCTGAATATTTGACATTTTGTGTTGTCAATGATCAAAAAGTGCAATTTCCCCTCTGAAGCTCTATAACGTCCCCTCCCGGAGAAAAGTGTTTAAATTCAACACTTTCTGACATTTTCTTACTCTTCTTTTTAACGTAAATGCATAAAATTGACAAGCCTAACTATTAAAGTGATTTAGACTTAAATAGCATTTTTTATTTTCTGATAAATAAATTAGCTATCGAGTTATAAGCAATTCGTGTCACGTGATGACAAGTTTTTCCCCTTTTTCGTGCTGCGTCGAGAATTCAGTTTAGTACAAAACACATAATTTGACAGTATTTTTTTAAATATCTTCTGCCTTTACAAAATAGTGGAAATTTCCATTCGATTACACAGTTTCTGAATAGGCACACCTGCCAATTTCATGCATTTTCGAACAAAAATGAATTCAGAAATGTGCCAGAAATTAAGTCTATTGGATTTCAGAACAATCTTAATACCTGTTTTAATTAACAGTGAATTTCGAATATTTTTATGTCTATTAAAATAATGATAGTAAAAATATATTTATTTATTTACTAACCTTATAAGAAACAGTAATTTTCCCTGTTATATTATCGTTTAATTTTCAAATTAATTTCCTTCAAAACTTATATAAAACTAGCGAAATATTTTGATTGGTATACCCCCCCCCCCCCCCCCCAAACACTGTCTAATGTCGCATTTGCAAAAAGAATCGGAGGATTAAATTTGTAGTGCTGCCATCTGTATGTAAAAAGAAGAAACCTTATTTTTCTCCTCTGTAATTTGAAAAGAAATTAGTTGGTCAATTTAGTAACTGATTAATTTCTGAAATATTAATTTTAAGGTAATGATTGACCATGGGGATATTATTCCATGACCACCACCACAAACTGCCCTTTCACGATCATCAGTCCTTTTTTATTCGAGAAATGTTTTGAGTCATTGAGTTGAATGCCAAGGTTGACTGTTGAGTATTATGTAAAATTCAGGACTGCCACAGGCGACTATTTTTTAATTCGATCTCGCAACATTTTTTTTAAACAAAATTTTTTTACATACACTTTGACAACACCTGAAAGATAAATATACTACAAAATTTATTTTCTTAAAATAGTAATGCGAATAAAACATAAAAATAGTCGCCCGTGGCAGCTCTGAAAATTGATGGTTGGTTGTATTTATGACGGCCAATTATCTGCACGAGGGATATAGGCCCGGGGGGGAGTGCCCTTCGTGGGGGTCTTTCTAAGGGAACCTAACCCGTATTAACGCTTGGAAATCCAAGGTTCGAAGAAAACCACGAAAACTCCGAACGATTAGGCCGACGGGCGCGATTGGGTTCGAACCCAGCACCTCCCGTCTACCAGCTTCGAGAGCAGAACCTCTCAGCCACTCTCTGAAAATTGAAGTTAATGACTTTTTTTTTTTTTCCCAAAATGGATGTGGATATTCAAAATGAGTAATGTCGGTTCGTTGTTAAAGTGATTAACTTTTTGTGAATAAAATAAAAATTTAACTAAAATTTTGTTTTCCTTTGCACCTACCTACACTTTAGTATGTCTTTTAAAATATTTTTCTCCGCTCAACAACGCGAAACTTTCTGAGACATTTTAAAATATAAAGGCGTGATACGTTCAGGCTTGTTTATTGAAGTGATTTGTAATCGAAAAGTTTTCAATTTTTCGATAAATGAATTACATCTTTAGTTATAAGTGATTGCCGTTTTATGACAGCAATTCCCCTCCTATATCATCGCTCTTTTGTGTACGGAAATTCGGTTGAAAATGCTCCCTTTGACATCATTTTCCGAAATATCTCCTGCCTTTACCTAAAAATGGAAAACACTATTGAATTCAAAGGCGGATCCAGCTCACCATTTAGAGGTGGGGGGGGGGGGGGTCATGCATTTCCTTTTTTTGGGTGGGAGGGGATCACATCTCTTTATGAGATTTTTTTTTATATTGAAAGCTATTCCCAAATCCAAACTAACTAATTTTCTAATACTTTCTCGAAGTCATTTTCATTCGTAAATACAAAAGATTTGCATTAATATTCGTAAAAATATAAAATTTACCGATTTTGTTCAGATACCAAGAAATTAAAGAGTATCCTATTTTCTTATAAAGGCAAAGATTCATTCAGAAAATGTTGTCAAAGTTAACATTTTTAGCCAAGTTTTACAAGTTGACAGCCACAGAAATGTCGTCACAAGGGAACAATTGGCTGTCACTTCCGGAAATTCAGTTTAAAAAGTCTAACAATTGTCAACGATTAAATATTGCAAAAAATTGTATTAAATTTTAGAGGTAACAAAACCGTACAAATTGGCAGCTATGTGATTCTATTAGTGTCATGAAAATTGCAGGTGTAGCCTCTTCTTTCTGTTCAAAATATTAAATAGTTTTTTTCAATCGAACTTATACCTTTGGAATAGATCATTTTCTTCTGATGGACTGGTGACTTCCATTATTATGAAATAGCAATTATAAATGAAATGTTAGGTGAAGATGAAAGAGCAGCCGTAAAAAGTTAGAACTCTGTTACGACTGCTCTTTCATCTTCACCTATGGCCATTTTTTTTCCTATTCTGACAAGAAAATCAGAGTTCTAACTTGTTATGGCTACTCTTTCATCTTCACCTAACACTTCATTTATAATGGCTGTTTCATAATAATGGAAGCCATCAGTCCATCAGAAGAAAATAACTCGGTTAAAGCGGAAACTCTGTTAAGTGGGACTCTACTGTATATTTCATTTTTAAAATGATCTTTAGAATATTTTTGTTGGCGTTCATAGGGGGGGGGGGGTTCATGACCCCCCTTAACGTCCCCCTTGGATCCGCCATTGATTCGATTACATAGTTTCTGCCATAGTAAACTTAAAAAATTTATATTAACCCTTTGCGGTCGTATGTCTACCCTCAGCCATCAAAGCTTTTTTGCAGTCGTATATATACTCTCATCTACCACAGCAAAGAACCATACTGATCTTATATTATTTTAATTCGACAAGCTTCTAAGGTATGTAGAACTCAAAATAATATTTTACAAATTGTGTTTAAGTATTTAGTAAGAAAGTGTAATTAAGCAATTTCGATTCATAAAATATTTTTAAAAATAATACTTTACAATGATAAAAAGAAAGTTACCGAAAGAAGTTTATTGTCAAGTTCAGTAGTTTAAACAAGTTGTAAATTGCTCGTCAAACGTGAGTAGAAGGAAAAAGCCGGTTCTACCCCAGCAGGCGTCATGCGTTAGGGAGCAAGGATGATTGACAGGTGGGCGGAGTTGAGTGATTGACAGGTGGGCGGTGTCGAGTGATTGACAGGTGAGGGGAGATAAGAAAGTGATGGACAGGTGGGAGGAGCCGAGACAGACTGACGCCCACACGGCATGCTATAGTAGAGGGGTTAAAACAAAGAAGCGTTAATGAAAAGTCTACTGTAGTAGAGAGGGATTAAACAAAGGATAATGAATGAAAGTCTACTGTTAGAGAGGGATTAGAACAAAGGAAAGATAATATTTGATAATTAGAATGATGAGGTAATCAGGAATGATGAGGTGATTAGAAAAGATCGCATGCAAACTATTAAAAAAACTTACCACGGAGCAGCGCGGAGACACGTCCGATCAGTATGAAATCCACCGGGCTAATAAACGAATGCTTGCTCGGAAACCGGTTTCATCTAGATAAGAGCTGGCTTCTGATTGGTTGAGAGTCGAACCTAGGTGGCAGCACCATCGCTTTCACCAGAGAACATGAACACGAGCGCCCTCTCTTGAGAGGATTTTCAACTCACCTGTGATGACATCATCATCCTATTTGAAGAGACATAAAGAGGTTAACACATTTTTTATTTATGAGTTTTTAACGAAATGTTTTCCACACGGGATTCGAACTCATGTTAAAATAGTTTCATGACTTGATAATTAGTTAAGCGATAAACTAAACAAGCCATGAAACTATGTTTCATAGATTAAAAAGAAGTGTTCTCTAAGAGTTGAATCATTCTTCGTTATGTCTTTGAGCGAGGAGGTCGTTAGTGTCATCTGTTTATACAGCATAGTATGTGTTATTTAATGAAAAGTCTACTATAGTAGAGGGATTAGAACAAAGGATAATGTTAATGAATGAAAGTCTACTGTTAGAGAGGGATTAGAACAAAGGAAAGATAATGATGAGGTGATTAGACAAGATCGCATGCAAATTATTAAAAAAATCTTACCACGGAGCAGCATGGAGACACGTCCGATCAGTATGAAATCCACCGGGCTAATGAACGAATGCTTCCTCGGAAACCGGTTTCATCTAGATAAAAGCTGGCTTCTGATTGGTCGAGAGTCGAACCTAGGTGGCAGCATCATCGCTTTCACCCGAGGGCATGAACACGAGCGCCCTCTCTTGATAGGATTTTCAACTCACCTGTGATGACATCATCCTATTTTGAACTGACATAAAGAGGTTAATACATTTTTAAGTTTTAACGAAATAAGTTATAATTTTTAGTCATTTGTTAATTTTCAAAACATGTTTTTCATTTAGTCATTGTAATAAAGTTTTAAATAAATTAGTTAATTTTCATTTAGTTATTTGTTAATTTCCGAACAAGTTTTTTTTTCAGTAAGTTATTTGGTAATAAAACTTTTTAATAAATTAGTTAATTTTTCTTTCAGTCATTTGTTAATTTCCGAAACAAGTTTTTTCTCAGATAAAGCTTTTAATAAACAACTTTACATTTATTTTCATTTAATTATTATTTAAAAGAATATAAATTATTTTTACTAATCAAAGAACGCGAATTAGTTTTTAACAATAATGTTTTTGTTTAATTATTGTCAAGGATGATTGTTAACTGAAATATATGCTAAATGCGAAAACGTTTTTTTTTTTTTTTTTTTTTTTTTTTTGAACTAAGAAAAGAACTTTTTTAAATTAATGAACAACTGTTTTTGGAAAAAGGAGAAATATTGTGCTTTGCAACACTGAAAAAGAGTTGAAAATTAATGACTTCATCTAGTTTAAAGCATATTTAACATAAGATGAATACCTAAGTGCTGTGGAAAGGCTTAAAAATAACATACTTTTGAATCGACCGATTTATGTTGGATTTACAATCTTAGAATTGCCTAAGCTTCTAATGTATAAATTTCACTATGATTTTATTAAAAAAAAGTATAAAGATGATGTAAAGCTAATTTTCAACGACACGAACTCATTGTGTTACCATATACACACTAAGAATGTTTTGGATGATATGGAACATCATGCAAGCTTATTCGATTTCTCTGAGTATCCAAAGAATCATATACACAAATTCCATTACGGTTTTGTAAAGAAAACATACCTTTAGAATTACAGGTTTTGAACCCATACACTGCAACACACTCCCTTTCAAGAAAATAGATTGTATCAGTACATCCCGGAATTTTTTTTTTCCTGGACAGGTGAAATACTTGATCATTATCAAATCTTGCTCGGAGAGGACACATTATTGCAACCCGTTGTTTCATCATATGAATATGCTTTCTATATTAGTTTTTTTAACTACTTATTTTGAGATATATATATTTTATTTATAAGAATGCAAGTTAGTTTTAATCTTTTAACTAAGACATTTTCAGTGACTAAGGAAGTAAAGTTTTGTTTTTTTAGAAAAAGTGGTATGAACTTTATATTTTTTTATTAGTTACTAATGAAAGATAATATATATATATATATATATTCAAGTTAACAGAAATTTAGGTGAAAGCTTTTGAATTTTCTTAAGTGTTTTATCTAAAAGAATGCGAAGTAGTTGTAATCGCTAGTTTTCTCTCATGTCTCCTACGAGACAAGTGGTTTCTATATATATAGTGAAAGGTTATTCTGTGTGTAACCATACGGTTGCGCATCAACGATGTTTCTTGCCGGTATTGGATCAATTAGTATTTTACTGCTTTTAACTAAGATATTTAAATGATAGATAACGCAAAGTTTTATTTTATTTTTAGAAAAAGTGGTTTGTACTTTATTTATTTATTTTATTTTATTATTAGTTACTAATGAATGAATATATTTTTTTCAAGTTAACAGTAAATTGATGTGAAAGCTATGAATTTTCTTAAGTTTAATCTTATCCACTAATTTGGAGAAATAATTTTAAATGCGCGAGCTACTGAACTCTTTTCAAATAGAACGAACAAGTTCTTTTGATAGTTTGAATCTTATACCAAAAAAGGTTAATGATAATATATTTTAACAAATAACAATGTAGGCAATTAGATAAATGTTTTTAACTAGTAAAATAACTATTTAAAGAAGCTTTTAAGTATTAACTTTTAGTAGTGGATTTTTTTTAACAAAATTTTCCAACATGTAAAAACAAAAACTTACTTCTTCAAAATTGAAAATCTTCATTGAATTCCCGGTCTTGAAAACACGCTAGCAAAATATAGAAAATAACAGTCCGCAAATGATTTCCGAATGAAGTTTTACAATGTTGTGATATTATTTTGTTTTCATTGACATCACTTTCAGACCCTTTGATTTGCTGAAACTAGCGAAGCTTTAAACGAATGGGAAGCCAGTCCATAGTTTCACACGTTAGTTGAAATAACAATTGTAGATAATGTTTGTTATTAAGCAACTTTTGAAACGCTCCCCCCTCTGGCGAGTTTTAGAAGGGGTGTTTTATCTTTTAGCATCTCCTGTGGGATACAATCTCTCATAGCGCTCAACTATGAAAACTATGTATTGCTTTAGGCAAAAAGAAAAAAAAATAGTTTTCAGACATTTCCTATCACCATGTTTCTTATCTCAACAAAGATGTTCAATTAAGAATAGAAGATAAATCTTTTTTATTTTTAGTTTAAAATAAAAAGAGTATGTTTCGATTCAAATATAAATATTTTTTCCTTTTTATACATTAAAAATCAAGATTCCAATTAACAGAAATTATTTTTTTAATTTTCTGGAGACTGTATTAAGTTTTTTATAATGAGTTTTTACTAAAATTGATGAAATAAACAGATATTTTCTGCTAAAAGAAAAGAATGCTATTATTGCTTTTTCTCAGCTTTTAACCTGTTCAGAACCAGTATTTTTTTTTCATGAATTTTATTCGTTTGGCACTACTTTTTATTAATTATTTCAATTAACTTTGTAAATCACAAAAATCACGTAATTAAATACAATCAATTTTACTTCTATTTTTTTAATGATATCAAATTCAAACGTTTTAAGTACTTTCGTGGGTGCATATGCGCTCATGGTTCCGAATGGGTTAAAGAAAGATCGCTTCAAACATAACTAAGATTTGTTTTAAACGTTCATTAACCGTTTCAGTTGTATGAATAAATGTCTCTCATTAAATTAAACTAATGTTATCATAAATTAAATTGTATTTATTTTTCAAGTTTTCAAAAGAATAACGCTTGATTTTCTTAAAAAGGTTGAAACACAAATAGATATTTTTAAGTTGTTCTTTAATCCAAAGACAACTTTTTAACGAAAGTTTCATTCATTTTGTTTACAAACTAACAGATGTTGTTATTAAAATACTTTGAAATAGAAAGACGTTTATTTGAAAACAGAATAAACCTTTTAGATAATACTCTGAAAGTAGATGTCTTTAACTAAATTATCAAACATATGAGAGAAAGAAATCTGATTGCTACACTTGACAAAAATCGCTTTTAACAATGAATTTTGAGTCAGTTTTAATTTAGAAAAAAGTAAATGGCTAACTTCAATGACATATTTTTAGTTTTGTTGTTAGAAATAATATGTTAAACAAATCACATTGTTTGAAAATATATTTTTCGAGTTTATTTTTTCAACAATAGTTTTTTTAAATGAAATCACAGATAAAACTAATGAAAGCAAAACTTGTGAAACACAAGTTGAATATCGAGAATGATAGAACATGTTTTGAATTAAGTAATGTAGAATGTGAAATTTTAAGTTCAGTTTAATAAAGCAAATAAATAAATTGAAAGACACATTTTGAAAGGATTGTTATAAGTTTGTTAAAACTTTTTTGTTTTAAGAAACACTAGACAAACATTACACTTAAAAGACAAAATAATTATACATACCTTTTGTTGATTGAAGCAAGCAGAGTCATTGAAAATAGCATGAAACTGAAAAGTCGACGGTAACTTTAGTTAATTTTATGCCGTAAAAGGTACGATAAAGTACCGCAGAGCACTAAGCTAAATGTCCGATAAACGAGAGCTAAAGAACATACGACCTTCATCCACCAGATCCAAGACACAACTGATCTGCGCGGGGTCTAACACCTGCAGATGAAGGTCACTGATTAGAGATCAAGGTCACTGATAACATATCACGTGACCGCTAACAACCAATCAGAAGCGAGCTTTCAGGTATGACGACATCCTGTGGCAATACCTGTAGACAATCTGGCGCCAGTTGATTGACAGGGGGCGTCGTGGAATGTTAGGAATGCAGACAGAGTGGCGCCTACCTTCTGCATCCTAGTATTTTAGGAAAAAATATATATTACGTTGATGTAAAAGACATTATTTTTTTAAACTAACTGTTAATAATTTTGAAATAACATACTTTTCTCATACAAGCGAAAAAAATGTTTCAGAACATGTCTCTGATCATAATTAAACAACTTTAAGCATAGTTAACCATCTCAGAGTATGATTAAACAAATTCGAACATAACTTTGGGCATGTTTAAACAATCCGAACTATATTTGAACATATCCGAACATGTTCATTCATAACTTTGACAGTTTTTAATCTTTCAGAATTTAAAAAAACATATTTAAAACTATTTTATTTTAAAAATTTTTGTAAAAATTTTAATTTATAATTTTCTTTTTAAGGTTTTAACTTTTTTTTGTTAAAACTTTTTTAACTTTTTTTGTTACAACTTTTTTTAACTTTTTAACTTTTTGTTAACTGTTAAACTGTTTTGTAACTGTTAAACATTTTTTTTAATTTTGTTAAAACTTTTTTTTTTACTTTTGTTAAAAAAAATTTTTTACAAACTTTTTTTAAAAATTTTGTTAAAACTTTTTTTACTTTTGTTAAAACTTTTTTTGTTAAAACTTTTTTTTTTATAAAACTTTTTTTTTCTTAAAACTTTTTTTTTCTTAAAACTTTTTTTTTTACTTTTGTTAAATTTTTTTTGTTAAAACTTTTTTTACTTTTGTTAAAACTTTTTTACTTTGTTAAAACATTTTGTTTTACTTTTGTTAAAAAGAATTTCTGTTAAAACTTTTTTATAAACTTTTGTTAAAACTTTTTTTATATATTTTTTGTAAAACTTTTTTGTTAAAACTTTTTTAAATTTTGTTAAACTTTTTTTATATTTGTTAAAACTTTGTAAAACTTTTTATCATCTTTGTAAACTTTCTATAATTTTTAAAACTAATAAATTTTATACAGACGTATGTGTATGTATATGTATATGCATATATGTATATGTATATATGTATATATATATATATATATATATATATATATATATATATATACATATGTATGTATAAAATTTATTAGTTTTAAAAATTATATGTATATATATATATATATATTTTACACAAGAACCCATACATAAACATTTAACTTTCATATATTGATATATTGTGATAATTTAAGTAGTGTGTTATTCGATAAAGTTAAACTTGATATTCGAAAAAGTGATGAAAGACATTTGTTATTTTAAACAAAATGTCTTTTTTTGTTATTTTTTATACATAAAAATATTACTAACAAAAAAACTTAAAATTTAAATGGTGTTACTTACTGTGAAGCATCTGCCCAGGACATAAACTGAAGGGGAAATGGTTGATGACAAAGCACAAAACAAGTGATGACGTCGTACTTGAAGACGACACTAGCGCCCTCTACCATCTAATACTTGTATGTGATTGGATGCGAAGATCACCTGACATGTGAAAGGAGTAGGCGGTGGAGGAGGGCGCCATTGTGTCTGCATTCCTTGCATTCCCTCGCCCACCTGTCAATCAACTGGCGCCAGCAAGACGGTACATGCTTCGACATGATCGTTTCTTGCAGGCGGAGGGCGTCAGTTCGTCTACTGGTATTGCCACAGGATGTCGTCATACCTGAAAGCTTGCTTCTGATTGGTTGTTAGCGGTCACGTGATCTGTTACCAGTGACCTTGATCTCTAATCAGTGACCTTCATCTACAGGTGTTAGACCCCGCGCACGTCATTCGAGGCTTGGATTTGGTGGAGGTAGGTCACATGTTTCACAGCTCCCGTTTACCGTACATTTGGCTTAGTGCTATGCGGTACCTTATCGAACCTTTTACGGCATAAGATTGAGTAAAACTGCCGTCGAATTTTAAGCTTCTTGCTACTTTTCAATGAGTCTGCTTGTTCGAATCATCAAAAGCTTAGGGAAACTTCTTTCCAAAAGGTATGTAAATTTTTTTGTCTAATACAGTGTTTAATACAACAACAGTTTTAACAAACTTATAACGATCCTTTCAAAATGTGTCTTTCAATTTAGTAATTTGCTTTATTTTTCTTCATTTAACCTAACTATAAATTTCAAAGTTCGCGTTTTCTGCATACTATGAATTCACGATTTCATTCAAAACATGTTCTGACATCAAATGTATTATTATAATCTAAGTAGTATATATTATATTAGGGTGTCTACAGAATCTGGAAATCAGGGAATCATGGAAAAATCAGGGAGGTTTATTACTCTGGAAAAATCAGGGAAATGTCAGGGAACTTTGTAAAAATACTGGAAAATCAGGGAAATTTGTCTATATTGCGAAAATATTTGCATTTTCACCTTGTCAACAAGACTGAATCGTCTATTTTATGTACCATATTTTTCACATGCTGATTAATCTTTCCCAATATTTTTTAAAAGATGTGCATGGTATGAGTTTTTGATATTTAACGTAAATTAAGGTGATCAGATGTCCTGATTTTCTGTACATAGCACTTATATTGAATACAATTTACACATTTAAAAAAAATTAAATGATACAGTAGCATAACCTGACCAGGTGCCCAGCTTAATCCAATTAGTTATCCCTTCAGATTTAAGTCTTAGAATTGAATATTTTTCTGAAAATGAGGAAACTTTCTGGTCACCCTATAATCCATTGGCTTCTATATGATGTTGGACGCTATGAAGTTAGTTGAGTTCAGATTTATAAGACTGTCAACCAATACTTAATGAATATTAGGCAATTTTTATGTTTTTCTCTTTTTTTTTCTCCCAAGATATGGGATATTAGCAAGTTGGATAAGTGTGTTATACGAGGAATCGGCCTACATGAAAAAATACCCTATATGTATTGTTAATAATGGAAATCAGGGAAGTCTGATAAAAATAGTCAGGGAAATCATGGAAAAATCAGGGAACTTTTTTTTAGAATTTCTGTAGACACCCTGTATACTCTAAGAGTATTATCATACTCTATTATTTCCAAAAATTTGTTAAACTCATTCGTCAGTTTCTAACAAAGTGTTAAAAAAAAACTTATAACAATTCTTCCAAATTTAGTTAATCAGTTGCTTTTTAAAAGTTGGAACTGGTTTGTGATTACCAAATTCATGAGTTTGTCTATCTTAATGAATTTTGTTCGATAGCTCGCACTTTCTTCAGGATATGTTTAACCATGACCAAAGTTATGTTCGAACATGTTTAACCATGTTCGGATATGCTCAAAGATAGTTCGAGTATATTTAATCATGCTCAAAGTTAGTTGGGATATATTTAACAATGTTCGGATATGCTCAAAGTTTGTTCAAACATGTTTAACCATGTTTGGGTAGGTTCAAATATTGTCAGGATATATGTTTAACCGTGTCCAAAGTCATGTTCGAACATGTTTAATCATATTCTGAGATGTTAACTATGCTTAAAGTTATGTTTAACCATGACAAGAGACATGTTCTGAAACATTCCTTTCACTTGCATGAGAAAAGTATGTTATTTCAAAAATATTAACAGTTTAAGAAAAATAATGTTTTTTGCATGAACGTAAATTTAAGGGTAGTATCTATCTATATAAATGTTTAAGTAAAAGCAAACATCCACGTCTACGTGTCTCTAAATATATGAAAGTTAAATGTTTATGTATGGGTTCTTGTGTAATATATATATATATATATATATACATATAATTTTTAAAACTAATAAATTTTATACATACATATGTGTATATATATGTATATATATATATATATATATATATATGTAAATATACATATAAGCATATACATATACATACACATATGTATGTATAAAATTTATTAGTTTTAAAAATTATAGAAAGTTTACAAAGATGATAAAAAGTTTTACAAAGTTTTAACAAATATAAAAAAAAGTTTAACAAAATTTAAAAAAGTTTTAACAAAAAAGTTTTACAAAAAATATATAAAAAAAGTTTTAACAAAAGTTTATAAAAAAAAGTTTTAACAGAAATTCTTTTTAACAAAAGTAAAACAAAATGTTTTAACAAAGTAAAAAAGTTTTACAAAAAAAGTTTTAACAAAAGTAAAAAAAGTTTTAACAAAAAAAAATTAACAAAAGTAAAAAAAAAAGGTTTTAAGAAAAAAAAGTTTTATAAAAAAAGTTTTATAAAAAAAAAATTTTAACAAAATTTAAAAAAAAAGTTTGTAAAAAAATTTTTTTTAACAAAAGTAAAACAAAAAGTTTTAACAAAATTAAAAAAAAATGTTTAACAAAAAAAAGTTAAAAAGTTTAAAAAAGTTGTAACAAAAAAGTTAAAAAAGTTTTAACAAAAAAACTTAAAACCTTAAAAAGAAAATTATAAATTAAAATTTTTACAAAAATTTTTAAAATAAAATAGTTTTAAATATGTTTTTTTAAATTCTGAAAGATTAAAAACTGTCAAAGTTATGAATGAACATGTTCGGATATGTTCAAATATAGTTCGGATTGTTTAAACATGCCCAAAGTTATGTTCGAATTTGTTTAATCATACTCTGAGATGGTTAACTATGCTTAAAGTTATGTTTAATTATGATTAGAGACATGTTCTGAAACATTCTTTTTTCGCTTGTATGAGAAAAGTATGTTATTTCAAAATTATTAACAGTTAGTTTAAAAAAATAATGTCTTTTACATCAACGTAATATATATTTTTTCCTAAAATACTATGATGCAGAAGGTAGACGCCACTCTGTCTGCATTCCTAACATTCCACGACGCCCCCTGTCAATCAACTGGCGCCAAATTGTCTACAGGTATTGCCACAGGATGTCGTCATACCTGAAAGCTCGCTTCTGATTGGTTGTTAGCGGTCACGTGATCTGTTATCAGTGACCTTGATCTCTAATCAGTGACCTTCATCTGCAGGTGTTAGACCCCGCGCACACTAGTTGTGTCTTGGATCTGGTGGATGAAGGTCGTATGTTCTTTAGCTCTCGTTTACCGGACATTTAGCTTAGTGCTCTGCGGTACTTTATCGTACCTTTTACGGCATAAAATTAACTAAAGTTACCGTCGACTTTTCAGTTTCATGCTATTTTCAATGACTCTGCTTGCTTCAATCAACAAAAGGTATGTATAATTATTTTGTCTTTTAAGTGTAATGTTTTTCTAGTGTTTCTTAAAACAAAAAAGTTTTAACAAACTTATAACAATCCTTTCAAAATGTGTCTTTCAATTTATTTATTTGCTTTATTAAACTGAACTTAAAATTTCACATTCTACATTACTTAATTCAAAACATGTTCTATCATTCTCGATATTCAACTTGTGTTTCACAAGTTTTGCTTTCATTAGTTTTATCTGTGATTTCATTTAAAAAAACAATTGTTGAAAAAATAAACTCGAAAAATATATTTTCAAGCAATGTGATTTGTTTAACATATTATTTCTAACAACAAAACTAAAAATATGTCATTGAAGTTAGCCATTTACTTTTTTCTAAATTAAAACTGACTCAAAATTCATTGTTAAAAGCGATTTTTGTCAAGTGTAGCAATCAGATTTCTCTCTCTCATATGTTTGATAATTTAGTTAAAGACATCTACTTTCAGAGTATTATCTAAAAGGTTTATTCTGTTTTCAAATAAACGTCTTTCTATTTCAAAGTATTTTAATAACAACATCTGTTAGTTTGTAAACAAAATGAATGAAACTTTCGTTAAAAAGTTGTCTTTGGATTAAAGAACAACTTAAAAATATCTATTTGTGTTTCAACCTTTTTAAGAAAATCAAGCGTTATTCTTTTGAAAACTTGAAAAATAAATACAATTTAATTTATGATAACATTAGTTTAATTTAATGAGAGACATTTATTCATACAACTGAAACGGTTAATGAACGTTTAAAACAAATCTTAGTTATGTTTGAAGCGATCTTTCTTTAACCCATTCGGAACCATGAGCGCATATGCACCCACGAAAGTACTTAAAACGTTTGAATTTATATCAGTAAAAAAATAGAAGCAAAATTGATTGTATTTAATTACGTGATTTTTGTGATTTACAAAGTTAATTGAAATAATTAATAAAAAGTAGTGCCAAACGAATAAAATTCATGGAAAAAAATGCTGGTTCTGAGCAGGTTAAAAGCTGAGAAAAAGCAATAATAGCATTCTTTTCTTTTAGCAGAAAATATCTGTTTATTTCATCAATTTTAGTAAAAACTCATTATAAAAAACTTAATACAGTCTCCAGAAAATTAAAAAAATAATTTCTGTTAATTGGAATCTTGATTTTTAATGTATAAAAAGGAAAAAATATTTATATTTGAATCGAAACATACTCTTTTTATTTTAAACTAAAAATAAAAAAGATTTATCTTCTATTCTTAATTGAACATCTTTGTTGAGATAAGAAACATGGTGATAGGAAATGTCTGAAAACTATTTTTTTTCTTTTTGCCTAAAGCAATACATAGTTTTCATAGTTGAGCGCTATGAGAGATTGTATCCCACAGGAGATGCTAAAAGATAAAACACCCCTTCTAAAACTCGCCAGAGGGGGGAGCGTTTCAAAAGTTGCTTGATAACAAACATTATCTACAATTGTTATTTCAACTAACGTGTGAAACTATGGACTGGCTTCCCATTCGTTTAAAGCTTCGCTAGTTTCAGCAAATCAAAGGGTCTGAAAGTGATGTCATTGAAAACAAAATAATATCACAACATTGTAAAACTTCATTCGGAAATCATTTGCGGACTGTTATTTTCTATATTTTGCTAGCGTGTTTTCAAGACCGGGAATTCAATGAAGATTTTCAATTTTGAAGAAGTAAGTTTTTGTTTTTACATGTTGGAAAATTTTGTTTAAAAAAAAATCCACTACTAAAAGTTAATACTTAAAAGCTTCTTTAAATAAGATTAAACTTAAGAAAATTCATAGCTTTCACATCAATTTACTGTTAACTTGAAAAAAATATATTCCTTCATTAGTAACTAATAATAAAATAAAATAAATAAATAAAGTACAAACCACTTTTTCTAAAAATAAAATAAAACTTTGCGTTATCTATCATTTAAATATCTTAGTTAAAAGCAGTAAAATACTAATTGATCCAATACCGGCAAGAAACATCGTTGATGCGCAACCGTATGGTTACACACAGAATAACCTTTCACTATATATATAGAAACTACTTGTCTTGTAGGAGACATGAGAGAAAACTAGCGATTACAACTACTTCGCATTCTTTTAGATAAAACACTTAAGAAAATTCAAAAGCTTTCACCTAAATTTCTGTTAACTTGAATATATATATATATATATATTATCTTTCATTAGTAACTAATAAAAAAAATATAAAGTTCATGCCACTTTTTCTAAAAAAACAAAACTTTACTTCCTTAGTCACTGAAAATGTCTTAGTTAAAAGATTAACCGGTCGATTCTCCACCAACCTTTAACTCGCGGTTCAACTCTCAGTTGAGAAACCTTCCGTTGACAAATCTAACCGCCGGTTAATATTTCGAATTCATCGATAACTTTCAAGCCGCGATTAGTCGACCTGAGTTAGTCAACTCTCGCTTGAAATCTGCGTAGTTGATTGGCCAAAGGAATCACATGACCTAGCAATCCTCTCTGCGAGTTCTGTCCTTCCTTGACACCATCTTAATCTGTTTCTTTTCAATAACGAAACTAAAGGCAGTATTGAAATTGGAAATGCATATACTTATCATGTTTAATTTTTAAATAAAAAATTCTTATAAGTAAATGTGCAATTACCATTTTGATTTCATGATTTTGTTCTTTTACAGAACAAAAGTTTGAATAAAATTCTTAACAATAAAATTCTTAAAAAACAGCTGATTAAAAAATATCTTGATTAAAAAAATCATTTTCTTTAATGTAAGTTTAATAAACAATTATCTGATCAAACTAGTAGTATTAAGTAGAATAAAAGTAAATAACGCAATAGGTTTATTTATTTATTTTTTACAATGAATATTACATGTGAAGATATTTTCATATAATTATTTCTAATGCATATATATTTTATTTAACAAATGTCTGTACAGATTCAATTAAAATATCTTGGATAAAATAGCATGCCGGTAGCAAAAAAAAAAAAAAGACGAGGCCTTAGAAAATCCTGTGTTGATTATTACACATTTTTTTAGAGATCATGTTTAATAACTTTAGAAGAAGGCCGAGAACATGTATTAATATTAATTGATGTATTGCGAAATTATATAAAAAAAAAAATCTTCTGGAAAAATGTTTCTTTAAAACAAAAATCATTATTTCAAACTTACTAAGTATGTAATAAAACAAACAATTATTTATCTATTATGAACAATTGATCACATATACACAATTCGGTAGAAAATTCATGCTTTAAGCAACTATGAACGAGGGACTCAAATGGAAGAAAATTTGTTTTCTATTTTTTCATTATTATTAAAAAAGAGAGAGAGAAAGAAAGAGTTTTGAATCATATATTTTTACAAAATTGGTATTGAAAGTACATATTTCCATTTAGATTTGTTAGATGGCGCCACCACAAAATACTTTGTAAATCAATAAAATTTGAAGCTTTGTTTTCGACACACAAATTAGTATAATTTTGCATTCATAGAGCAAAAATATCCAAAAAAAGGGGAAAAATGTAAGTGACACATTCTTTTATAATACCATCTTTAATAATTAATGCTTCGTTTTATTAGTAAATTCCAAAAAGCTTTGTTTTTAAAAAAGAAGCATCAGCGCACAATTTAAAACGACCGCCATCTTTCTTTCTACTAGGCATGCGCGGTTCACTAACCTACCTAACAGACCTTGGTTGAGTTAGTCAACCTCAGGTTAGTATTTACCTCGAATTTCGTAAGGTTGGGTAAACGGAGAATTGGATTTCGCATTCAACCGAGAGTTAAGTTCCGAAACGCGAGGTTGAAGTTGACGGAGAATTACCGGGTAAAACTAACTTGCATTCTTATAAATAAAATATATATATATATCAAAATAAGTAGTTAAAAAAACTAATATAGAAAGCATATTCATATGATGAAACAACGGGTTGCAATAATGTGTCCTCTCCGAGCAAGATTTGATAATGATCAAGTATTTCACCTGTCCAGGAAAAAAAAATTCCGGGATGTACTGATACAATCTATTTTCTTGAAAGGGAGGGTGTTGCAGTGTATGGGTTCAAAACCTTTTCTTTACAAAACCGTAATGGAATTTGTGTATATGATTCTTTGGATACTCAGAGAAATCTAATAAGTTTGCATGATGTTCCATATCATCAGGGGCGTCGCCATGGGGGGGTATGGGGGGGGAGCCTCCCCCCCCAATATATGTGAAGTTGGGAAATTTGCTCTTAGAGTTGGGAAATTCTAGATTTTTGAGGCATTTTCTTTTTTAAAAGTAATAGTAAAAAAATTACGAATTTTTTATTGTTTTGGTGATTATTTTGAGTACTGCAACAGTAAACAAGTTAAGTTATCAAAAGAAATACAAAAAGAAATCAGTCACACTCAATCTATCATTGTGTTTTTCAGCTCTACAAAAATACTGTACATCTACCAGACCTAAATTTCTCTACTCCTGTCCATCAATAACTGACTAACCAGTTCCTTTATTTCCTCCAAAACTTTGTTCCTTTCTCAAAAATTTCACCCTACCTCCCCTTCTCCTCCCAAAAGAGAATCCAGCTATTTTAATCTAAAGGGATTGCAGCTTCTTTTGAAAATTGGAGATCACTTGTAGCACAACAGAAAGGAATGTAGTTACCTACTTGAAACACAGCTATGGGCAAGAAGATTTGATGAGTTTTCACAACTTTTTTGACTAATTTTGCGATTTTTGGACAATATTTTACTCATTCTCATGATTTTTTTGCCGCAAAAATTAGTTAACCCTTCGCTGTCCAGTAAAAAGCGTTATATGAGCAAATGCGGATATAAGAAGTCGTTACTTTAGATAAATTTGTCACATTTTACTTTTATTTGTGTGCGGAAATATGTATCAGTCCTTTTCGTTTATATTCATATGTGTTTATAAAATTTTAAAAAAAAGTCCAGTGTTCTGTGCTTAAAGCTGTTCTAAAAAGTTACTATAAATCTCAGCACGAAGAAACCCTTCATAATAGGAAATGAGTTTTCGTGCAAGATTTTGGAGCATCTAAAAATCCATTCGAGGATGAAAAAGGTAAAAAATGGACGATTTTAATTTGGAACAGAAATATGGCCATGAAAGCAGTCCATCAACTAAAGAAAAAATCGACATGCACTGTAACACTGACACGTTGCACTTGAATAAAATTTTGAAGAAATAAAGATTTCCTTACAGACAAGCTCACAAACAATTATGAATATTAGGATGTGACTGGAGAAGCTGAGTTCCGAAAGCACAGTAAAAAACGGTTTCACCAAAGGCAATAGATAAAAATAATAGCACAGCAATGGACATTGATACACATAAGTTTTACAGTAAAGAATTATAAGAAATACAAGAAAATTTTGGGAATTTAGTAATAGGCTTAAATGACAATGTTCCCCATATCAAGAGAATATTACACCAATGCATTCCATACTTAAATTACAAGTGTACAAGGGAAAAGTTAATAATGTTTCCACCTGGATGTGAGAAACCGGATGTACATGACTTGCAGAGTCAAATAGAAATAAACCAAATCCCAACTCACTTAACAAACGTTTTATTCATGCCATGAAATTCAAAGACTATTTGGGTCACGCCGTCAATCTATATACTCGTACCTTAACATTCACAGCAGCTTATCTTTATGGCGTTGCATCTAATGAAAGAATCTTTAGTCAAATAAAAATTTAAAAAATATATATTACAAGCTACAATGAGGGATGACAGACATGACAGCCTAATGCTTTTAAAATATGAAAGTGAAATAGGGAATTTTATTAAACTAAGCGATGTTATTAACAGCACCACAAGAACTTTGAAGACCACAAGAATTAATATTAATTGAAAACTAGTCGGATGTGCCAATCCCAAAATTTTCTTCTACTCCATACATGTTCATGCCTCAAAATTTGCAATCACAGTGCCAAAATTAAATGGCAATTCTTTGCCTATAATAACAAACTCTAAAGGTATAGATTTGTTGAATTGTGTGCATTTAAAAAGGAGGTACAGTACAGGACCCATTATCCGGAAGGACCCGAAATCCGGAAAAAAAAATTTAAATTTTCTAAATTTGTAAATTTTGTAATTTCTAAAAATTTTCGAACTTCCCAGTTTTCTAATTTTTTTTTCAGTCCGTTGTGTTTCAGTGTGTAACCGCTAAAATATGTTACTTCAGCGGCGGGGGAACACGGAGCCTCCCCCCCCCCCCCCCCACACACACACACACAAAATTAGGAAAAAAATATTTTTTCTCTCAAATTTTAGTATAAAATTAATTTACATTACGATTCGTTAAAAAAAAAAGTCAATTGTTCGCGGTAAAAATCACTAATTTTGCCAAAGGATTTCGGAAAAAACGCTAATTTCGTCAAAAGATCGCAGAAAAAACGCTAATTTCGTCGAAGGATCGGGAAAAAAAACGCCAATTTTGTCAATGAATTCCAGAAAAAAAACGCTAATTTTGTCAAATAATCGCGAAAAAACGCCACTTTCGTCAAAGAATCGCAAACAAAAATGCGCATTTTTTTCAAAAAATCGTGAAAAAATGCAAATTTCATCAAAGGATAGCGAAAAAACGCAAATTTCTTCAAAGGATTGCGAAAAAACGCAAATTTTGTCAAAGGATCATGAAAAATAAACGCTAATTTCGTCAAAGAATCGCGAAAAAAACGTTAATTTCGTCAAAGAATCGCGAAAAAATGCGAATTTATTTCAAAGAATTGCGAAAAAAATGCGAATTTCGTCAAAGGATCGAAAAAAAACGCAAAATTCTTCAAAGGATTGCAAAAAAGCGTAAATGTTTTCAAAGAATCGCGGAAAAAACGCGAATTCCGTCAAATGATCGCGAAAAAACCGTTAATTTCGTCAAAGGATCTGAAAAATAAACGCTAATTTCGTCAAAGGATCGCGGAAAAAAAGCGAAATTCGGGAGGACCCGAAATCCGGAAAGCCTTCTATCCCGAGGATTCCGGATAATAGGTCCTGTACTGTATAAGCATAGCACTTTTCAAACAAATCATTCAATTTTGGCACCCAGCCTCTTAGATATCTGCAACCAAAATTCCTTACTCAAAAGTGCACAAAAACCATAGCTTTGGACAGTGTAGAACCAAGCCTAATAAGGATCTATTTATGTGGAAGTGCTACTTATGTGGAAGTGCTACTTATGTGGAATATGAAGTTTGTCAAAATTCCGTGCATTTGTTTTTGAGATACAGCTATCGCAAAATCGTGAAAAATGCTGCATAGCAGCGCCACCTGCTATATGATATACATAAAAAGCTAATCTGCATCAAATTATGTCAAAGTTTAACATAATATGACGTTTGATCAAATTCCGTGCAATAGTTTTTTAAATATATCTAGGGGGCTCGGCCCCCTACGAGCTACGCTCGCCAACCCCCGTCCAGACATCGCAGACTCTAAATGCACGCTAATTGGATCGCCTTTAAAAAGATTTCGAAAGATTGAATTATAATTTAAAAAACAGTGGCGATCTCCCTATAAACGAATTTCTATTCATTTCTCTTTGATTGGGGAATTTTAACGCCAAATCCGCTGCGGTACTACTTGATTATCCTGTCGACCAATTTCACCAAATTATATAAATCGCCAAACCACTCGCCAAATTATACAAATTGATATAATTTTTATTTTAAATAACGAAAGAACAAATAAATTCGTACAACATTAATAAAAACACAAATAAAACGTCGAAATAAAAATAACTTGATGACGTATACACGTGTAACAACATTTCAAAATAAGCTAATATAAAAGGAATTAAGTAAAGAGAGTCTTTGTCTCCTGGTATTTTTTAACAAAGCGAAAAGAAAGTTCTTTTAAATGAGATATTTTAAATTAATTCTCAAAATATCAAATAAATGTCTAGAGCAATTTCTAAATTTAAACTTTTTTGTAATATTATTTTGTGTTCATTTTATGTAATAACTATAATGTGACGTAAATATGACGTCATTTCTCCTAAGACTTCTAACGCATGTTAATGAATTTATTATTTTACAATATCCTTTCTCTTTTAAAATTCACGTGTATACTTTTTATGACTTAATTTTTAATAAGTTCCTGCTTTTTATACGTAATTATTTAATTCTAATTTGAAAGTTTTTTCCTGTTTATAATAGTCACGTGTAAATAAATTTTTAATTTGAAGCAAACATTATTGCTTGCGCTTTTTATACAGTTGGCAACAGTTTAAATTAGTACAATTTTCTGAAATCTGTAAAAAATATCTCTAGAAATGCTGAAAATTTGAATTTAAAATAGAAATAAAACCTGAAAAAAATGAGTCAAAATAAAAAAATTAATGCAATCTGCACTCCGGCAAATTCTAACGCATAAAATGATCTAAAAATGATTACACTGCCATATATAGTTTTTGCTGCTATAAAACTTTTTTAGTGGAACGATTTTGTCCAACTTTAGCATTAAATAACTCTTAAAATAATTCTTCGATTTGAAAACTGTCTGCATCAGCGTGTTTATCAAACATTTCTGTATAAAACCACCGATTTTCATATTTTTGTATGCATTATTTTTGTTAATATTAACGAAGAAAGGCCTCCAGTCACAAAAAAATCAAAACCGGCGGCGGCGGCGGTAGTTACTTTTTTTTTAGAATAGAGAGATTATCGCTAAAATCATGTAAATCGTGAAAAATGCCACATAGCAGTGCCACCTGTTGGACGATTTACACCAAAAACAAATCAGCATCAATTTTTATCAAGGTACAGTCAAACTTCGTTAACATGAACTGTTTCCGATTGCCTCGTCCAGTTGTATGTAATGTAGTTAAGTTTCGATAACACGAACTACTTTTAATACGAACAAAAAAAGTTTCCCCTTGAGTGTTCGCGTTAACGAGGTTCGACTGTATAAGTGAATCTCTAAAGTTTTATTAAATTTCGTGCATTAGTTTTTGTGTTAGAGAGCCCACAAAATTTGTATCACATATAGACAGACAGATATTTTCTAAAAACAGTCGAATCGTGTTCAGGACTTACTAAAACGTATAAATCAGTCTAAAACTGGAAGTTGAATTTTTTCACGAATCAAATACTTTCTTCTTGTAAAGATAGAAGAAAGTAAAAAGCATATTTATTTTTTTAGTAAACAAACCCATAATTCGAATTTTTATGTTTTCAGTTTCAGAATTTTTCTTTGGAAAGGAATTTTTTATGCAAAAGTAAAGTATCATTATAATTATTACACACGTTGTGCATATCATTTTAGTCGAAAATTGGAGCAATTTGTTTCAAGTTGGGAAATTTTCGGATTCTCCCCCCCGAAAAAATATCTGTGGCTACGCCCCTGCATATCATCCAAAACATTCTTAGTGTGTATATGGTAACACAATGAGTTCGTGTCGTTGAAAATTAGCTTTACATCATCTTTATACTCTTTTTAATAAAATCATAGTGAAATTTATACATTAGAAGTTTAGGCAATTCTAAGATTGTAAATCCAACATAAATCGGTCGATTCAAAAGTATGTTATTTTTAAGCCTTTCCACAGCACTTAGGTCTTCATCTTATGTTAAATATGCTTTAAACTAGGTGAAATCATTAATTTTCAACTCTTTTTCAGTGTTGCAAAGCACAATATTTCTCCTTTTTCCAAAAACAGTTGTTCATTAATTTAAAAAAGTTCTTTTCTTAGTTTAAAAAAAAAAAAAAAAAAAAAAAAAAACCGTTTTCGCATTCAGCATATATTTCAGTTAACAATCATCCTTGACAATAATTAAACAAAAACATTATTGTTAAAAACTAATTCGCGTTCTTTGATTAGTAAAAATAATTTATATTCTTTTAAATAATAATTAAATGAAAATAAATGTAAAGTTGTTTATTAAAAGCTTTATTTGAGAAAAAACTTGTTTCGGAAATTAACAAATGACTGAAAGAAAAATTAACTAATTTATTAAAAAGTTTTATTACCAAATAACTTACTGAAAAAAAAAACTTGTTCGGAAATTAACAAATAACTAAATGAAAATTAACTAATTTATTTAAAACTTTATTACAATGACTAAATGAAAAACATGTTTTGAAAATTAACAAATGACTAAAAATTATAACTTATTTCGTTAAAACTTAAAAATGTATTAACCTCTTTATGTCAGTTCAAAATAGGATGATGTCATCACAGGTGAGTTGAAAATCCTATCAAGAGAGGGCGCTCGTGTTCATGCCCTCGGGTGAAAGCGATGGTGCTGCCACCTAGGTTCGACTCTCGACCAATCAGAAGCCAGCTTTTATCTAGATGAAACCGGTTTCCGAGGAAGCATTCGTTCATTAGCCCGGTGGATTTCATACTGATCGGACGTGTCTCCATGCTGCTCCGTGGTAAGATTTTTTTAATAGTTTGCATGCGATCTTTTCTAATCACCTCGTCATTATCTTTCCTTTGTTCTAATCCCTCTCTAACAGTAGACTTTCATTCATTAACATTATCCTTTGTTCTAATCCCTCTACTACAGTAGGCTTTTCATTAAATAACACATACTATGCTGTATAAACAGATGACACTAACGACCTCCTCGCTCAAAGACATAACGAAGAATGATTCAACTCTTAGAGAACACTTCTTTTTAATCTATGAAACATAGTTTCATGGCTTGTTTAGTTTATCGCTTAACTAATTATCAAGTCATGAAACTATTTTAACATGAGTTCGAATCCCGTGTGGAAAACATTTCGTTAAAAACTCATAAATAAAAAATATGTTAACCTCTTTATATCTCTTCAAATAGGATGATGATGTCATCAAAGGTGAGTTGAAAATCCTCTCAAGAGAGGGCGCTCGTGTTCATGTTCTCTGGTGAAAGCGATGGTGCTGCCACCTAGGTTCGACTCTCAACCAATCAGAAGCCAGCTCTTATCTAGATGAAACCGGTTTCCAAGCAAGCATTCGTTTATTAGCCCGGTGGATTTCATACTCATCGGACGTGTCTCCGCGCTGCTCCGTGGTAAGTTTTTTTTAATAGTTTGCATGCGATCTTTTCTAATCACCTCATCACTCCTAATTACCTCATCATTCTAATTATCAAATATTATCTTTCCTTTGTTCTAATCCCTCTCTAACAGTAGACTTTCATTCATTATCCTTTGTTTAATCCCTCTCTACTACAGTAGACTTTTCATTAACGCTTCTTTGTTTTAACCCCTCTACTATAGCATGCCGTGTGGGCGTCAGTCTGTCTCGATTCCTCCCACCTGTCCATCACTTTCTTATCTCCCCTCACATGTCAATCACTCGACTCTGCCCACCTGTCAATCACTCAACTCCGCCCACCTGTCAATCATCCTTGCTCCCTGCTCCCTAACGCATGACGCCTGCTGGGGTAGAACCGGCTTTTTCCTTCTACTAACGTGGCAAACGTTTTATACTATAACTAGTTTTATAAATATTTTGATCGCATATTGTACTGAATGAATATTTTAGTGCACATCCATATCCATTTCATTCTGTTCGGAAGGTTGTAATATCATTAAAATGCACTTGAAATATTTTTTTTTTCCCATTGGCCGTCATGTAAACGGAAAACTTTTGACTGTCCCTGTCATTAAACTATACATCCAATTTTTATAAAATTTTAAATGAATCGACAAAATTTTGCAACAATTGTATATTTAAAATTTCAGACCATTCGGAAGGCTGTAACATCATTAAAATGCACTAGCAATAATTTATTCCCATTGGCCGTAATGTAACGGAAAACTTTTGATTGTCCCTATAAACTATACATCTGATTTTTATAACATTTGAAATGATTCGACAAAATTTTGCAACAATTTATATATTTAAAATTTCAGACCATTCGGAAGGCTGTAACATCTTAAAATGCACTTGCAATAAGTTATTCCCATTGGCCGTAATGTAACGGAAAACTTTTGACTGCCCCTGTCATTAAACTATACATCCGATTTTCATAAAATTTGAAATGACTCGACAAAATTTTGCAAAAATTATGTACTTAAAATTCCAGACCATTCGGTCGGGTAGTTTTTGCTCTGTTATACGGACAGACGGACGGACAGACAGACTGAACGACGACTATAGGTGCTACGTATTTAAAGAATTACGAACGCACCTAAAAAGATAAGATATAAGATGTAAAGATGGTTCTGAATGTTGAAGCAGGAAAATTAAGGGTTACCTGTGGGAGACAGCTTTGAAAGCTACCACACGATGGAGAACTATGAAATATAATTTCTACATAAAATCAAAATATATTATTGTGTTACATATATCTAAATTTTAAAAAAAGAATGAATAAATTGTGTTTTTCCTTCATAATCTTGCATATTATTTATTACTGATCGTTCAACAACAAAATATTCCGACCAGCATGACACCTATGTATAAACTTAATAAGGCCGCAAAGTGTTAATCAGAAGGCAATCCGAGTATATTTACACGGATTAGAGCACGGAAGACGGACAGACAAACCGAAGTCATTAGCACTTTTGAGCTTTTTATTTAGAAGAACTATATTTTCTTAAGGCTGTTCTCAAATCAAAAAAGGCAACTTCTGACATAAGTTTTAATTTATTTTTGCGAAGCATGAAACTAGCAGAGGTTGTTATTCAGAAACTATGTAATTGAGCTGTTTTTTTCCTTTTTTTTTTTTTTTTTTTGCAAACGCAATAGATTTTTCAGAAAACAGTGTCAAAGTGGGCGTTTTGAACCGAATTTCCGCGCGAAGGAAGAAAGAGCACTCAAGAGCAGGCGAAAAATGTGTTTATCACGTGATCAAGCTGGCTTATAACTCAATAGGTAATTGGTTGATCAAAAAATGGAAAAAAACAGTTCAATTCCAAATCGCTTCCATGGCCGGGCTTTCCAATTTTATACCTTTCCGTTAAAAAATGAATTTGTATATGTCTCAAAACGTTTTGCGCTTGTTGAGCAGAGTAGTTAAGAACAGCCTTAAGGGGATTCTTTACGCACTTGAAAATCTCCGCTCCGTAATGTTAAACCAATGGGGAGGTTGTTTTCGAATTTCTCGTTTAAATTTTAATATTTTTAAATGATTTTTTTCCATAGGATAGCTGAGTTGAATCTTTAATATGACTAATTTTTACTTTTTCGATTTTGGTTGCAGATTTTTTTTTTTTTTTTTAAGAAACTTTCAGTGTCGAAACCGGTTCCGAAACTGAAAGTATCTTTCTAAAAAAAATCTGCAACCAAACTCGAAAAAGTAAAAAAGAGTCATATTAAAAATTCAGCTCATCTATCCTATGGAAAAAAATCATTTAAAAATATTCAAATTTAAACGAGAAATTTGAAAACAACCTCCTCATTGGTTTAACATTACGGAGCGGAGGTTTTCAAGTGCGTGAAGAATCCCCTTAATTTCTATTACTTCAAAATGCCGCTAGATGTCAGCAGCACCAAAATAAGAGGGAAACTTTGAGACCGCTCCCGAAGAAGTGATTGGTTAAAGTAAAAAGTTATCAAGTAATAATAGAATGCCGCTGGAGGAATGCGGAGATATTTTATGTGTAATTTGTGCTCAAATCTGAGGGAATAATAAAAAATGCAAGCATGAGAGAATGTTTATTGAAACTTTTCCGGCTAAAATTTTAAAAATATTATTTCAGAAATATGCAAAACATGCTAACAATGGAGTCATTTTTACATGATTATTGAAGTAATTTGAGAGGGAGGGAGGGGAGTACTGGTACCCAATCTGTCAGGGGCCTTCAGCAATGGATTAAGTTGTATCACAGTTTCGTTTTTAAAAGGTACTTAGTGTCCTTTTTTTTAAGTAAAAAAAAATCTTCTAAAATAATAACTACTCTGACATAACTAGAAAAAAAGTCATGTTTCAAGTATCAACATCTATGACTTTTTCCATTTGGAATTCCAAAGCTTCACGAAGTGCGATACATCGCATTGTTGACAAGTTATTCTTTTTTGCTCTCTTTTGCCTGAGCCCAAAAGAGAAAAACGAAAACGTCTTTACTCTAATAAACTTTATGCACCTGGCGTCACACCTCAGAGCTGGCGGTATCTTGATCTGTTATTCCAGCAAATAACCACCAGAATGCCAGTATATTGATCCGTTATTCTAGCAAATAACCATCAGAATGCCAGTACATTGATCCGTTATTGTAGCAAATAACCATCAGAATGCCAGTACATTAATCCGTTACTCTAGCAACTTACAACTTACCTCCAGAATACCAGTACGGGGCAGCCGCAAACACCACCAGCATACGATCTAGCCTCGACCCAGGTTGCATTGCACGCATAAACCGAAATTTTGCTAATTTCACGAATGTTCTCGTCTCTAGAACAACATTTTAGATTTATATTACAATATATGAAGTGTTTACTGCTACAACAGTGAATTTGTTTTGCTATATTTGTAAGAAATAAACATTAGTAACACATATACCACAGATTAGTTTCAACTAATCTATGTTTCATGTCAGTTTCAACTTTATCGCCCTACGAATCAAAATAGAGAAAATGCAATAATATAATATTTGTAGCAATTTGAATTTGGTGAGTTTCTGGATATGTGAAAATTAGGAAACTCTTCTCAAATGAATGAGGACCCCGAAATGACACAGTGCTTCCCAGAGGTCTGCACGGGCCGGAATTTCCAGGCCCGGCACGGTGTAAAAATTTAAAGTTCGGACCGGCCCGTTTACATTTTTGCATTTCTCGGCCCTGCCCGACTCAATTTCTACAAAAAATTTCGTTTTTTTCTCGACATACGATTAAGTTTCTTTTAATGAGTACTACATACATATTTATGGGAAATTTTTACAGTATATTTTAAATTACTATGTGTTCGCAAAATAGAAAACACACAATAGTAAACAGTAACGATTACTTACAGTGTTTTAGTCATCGTCTCTACAGACGTTTTAAAATTCAAATAAGGATTCATTAAAATATTAATGTAGTTTAGAATAAAGGATTAAAAACATGATAACTTTTGAAGCTGTATAATAAAAAGTAGATTTCTGAAAATATTTTTCTCATTTTTAAGGCTTTTCTCAAATCCAAAGAAGCTACATTTCGACACATTTATGAATTCATTTCTTTTCGGAAACGCGTAAGATTGGCAGGCATTCTTACTCAGAAACTGTGTAAATGGAGTTTTTTTTCTTAGATAAAAGAAATATATCGTTCAGAAAATACTTCTAAAGTTAGCGTTTTGAATCGAATTTACGGACGCGATAGTACAGGAAAAGAGGAAAACGTACAGTCACGTGATAAGAATCTCTGTTAGTAATTTATCAAAAATGGAAAATGTTATTCGATTCTAAATGTCTTCAATAGTCAGGCCTGTCAATTTTATGTCTTTATACTTAAAAATGTGCCTGAAAGTTTCGCATTGTTGAGCAATGAATATGAGAACCACCTTAGGGTATATTTCCAAAGATACTGTTAACAGAAGTTCATTATCGCTATTAATACTTTTACAAAACATAATGCCAGTCCTAACACATCCTGAGAACGATTAAGACCAGTTCCGTCCCAACACGAGTCTGCCGAAAAATTTAAACCTGTGATCAGACATCGTGTAACTGTACGATGCCGCTCTCTACGATGGACATGTTACATTTCTGTACTGATGTTGTTAAACTCGCATCGGCTCGTGACGCACATTTATACTTCTCGAGAAAGTCATATTCATTGAAAATGGCTCATATTTTATCCGCTTTGCTTAAATTTTTATATCGGGCCGATAGGCCCGATTAATTTTTTTTTTTTTTTATCGGCCCGGTCTGGCCCTGCAGACCCGTTCAATTTTTTTTCCGGCCCGGCTTGGCCCGTTTATTTTGTCTGTAGGCCTGGCCCGTTGAAAAACTTTTCCTAATTCTGCCGGGCCGGCCCATTTGAAAATTCGCTTTCATCCCGCCGGCCCGGGTACGGGCCTCGGACTAAGCCTGGGCCCGTACAGACATCTACCATAGCTTCAGAGCGTAATCGGTCCCTGTATGTGTAAGTTTCATTTTTTTTAAAACGTTGTTTTCATTATATGTTTTTAAGTGGCTTAAGAGCCTACTTAAGAAAGAGAAAGAAAAAAATAAATAAATAACGTTACACCTCTCTTGTTAGTTCGATTGTTTATGAAATATTTTTAATACGTAACTGAAGCTACGCTTGTCGATCCCCGTCCAGACCTCGCAGACTTTAAAAACAAAACACACTAATTTGCTCTGTCATAAGTCATACAACAAAAAATCCCTGCCGGCCCGGCCTACAGGCGGAGGTAGATTTCGAATTTAAGAATGCTACTTTCACCAACAAAAACTAAATTATGATTAGAGATAAACCCACTTTAATAATTTTATCTTACCGCTTTTGACGAGTTTTTATCTCATTTTTATATAATAGCTGGTTTTATAAGAATCATGTTAAGGCGGTATTTAAAAAAAATACATTTCCATGCTGAACAACTTGATATTTTCATTTTTAATAGAAAAATATGAAACTCGCTGACGTGATTTTTGAAGAGTCTTATAAGCGACCTGTGTTTTTATTTTTCGTTCAATTAATTAAAACTTGATTTATAAACAATTATTTTCTCAGACAATTATTAATATTTTTCGTTTCTAGCACAATCGCTTCGGTAAATTCTGTTCAAAATGTCCACTTTGACATCATTTTTTGAAATATATTCTGCGTTTATCAAAAAATCGATCATTACGGTACATTATATAGTTTTTGAATAAGAGATTCTAGCAATTGGATGCGTTTGAGAGCAAAAATGAATTTAAAAATGAGTCAGAAAATAAGCAGTTTGGACAATATTTTTCGTTCCTAACACAATCGCTTCGGGAAATGCTGTTCAAAATGCCCACTTTGACATCATTTTTTGAAATATATTCTGCGTCTATCAAAAAATCGATCATTACGGTACATTATATAGTTTTTGAATAAGAGATTCTAGCAATTAGATGCGTTTGAGAGCAAAAATGAATTTAAAAATGAGTCAGAAAATAAGCAGTTTGGATTTGAATAAGCACTTAATAAGATGATTTTTATCTTCAACCGCTATGTATTTTTAATTTATTTTTGCTGTAAGAATTGGTCCTATTAAAACTTGTGTGTATAAATGTTATAGACAATATTAAGAAGATATATGATAAATTCATGAAGATTTTATATCTTGTGAATTGACGAAGTTATGGATTTTTTTCTTCTTCAACCCCTCTTTTTGTTTTCGTTTTTAATTTTTTTTTTTTTTTTTTTTTTTTCGGTACGAATTGTTCCTATCAAAAACTTGTGAATATAACAGTTGTAGATAATATTAAGGAGATTTATAATAAAATAAATTGGATTTGATATCTTGAGAATTGACGAAGTTATAAATTTTTTTCTCCCAAAAACCCTATTTTTTGCGCCCCTTGAGCCCATTTTTAATTTTATGAAAATTTTGTGATACATAAATTTTCGGCCCTATTTTTAGAAGTAATAAAAACTTTAAACTGATTTGATATGTATAAAAATTAAGGAGTTATGGGGTTTTTTCGGTTTTCACAAAACCCCTCCCTATTTCCATCCCCTTGGCCCGATTTTGCCCATTAACGAACTTGACTGAGATTTTATGCCCCTTGATTTTATGTATCAGTTTGGAAGAGATTTGTGCAGAATTGTGGAAGTTATCGTGTCCAGAAGAAAGGGATATATATATATATATAGATAGATAGATAGACAGATATAAAGTTTTTTACCGAGGGTGGTTTTGGGTTCTAGGGGTCATGATCGGTGTAGATCTGTAAAAAATTTTCAGAAATTCCAACATAGGAACGATCCCAATAGGTAGTATTTCATACGAAATCTGCCTAAAAAAAGATAACCCGATAACGGAAAATTGATTACGAAGAATAATAAAATATTTAATAAAATTTAATATATTTTGCCCAAAAATTGACTTATTTCAGCCAAACTGGAAACTTTTAGCATGGTATTTCGAACTTTTAGTTCATTTTCAAGGTAGGGACTGAACTATAAAAGTAAATTTTCCAAAAAAATTGGAGAAGCCTTTTTTTTTTATAAATCAGAAAAAAAAATTTTCTTGGTAATAAAAGTTTATCTCACAGTTACATTTAGTAACAAAACTAGAAGACTCTGCCCCCTTACGAGCTGCACTTGCCAATCCCCGTCCAGACCTCGCAGATTCTAAAAACATGCTAATTTGCTCTGTTATATATATAAAAAAAAGATTACCCAGTTAAAGAAAACTGATTGTAAAGAATAATAAAACATTTAATATTTAAAACAATTTCTCAGGTTTTTGACAGAAATTGACTTATTTCAGCAAAACTGAAAAGTTTTAGCATACATATTTTATTTAGAACTTTTAGTTTAGTTCATTGCCAAAATGTGGATTGAATTAGAAAAGTAAATTCTCTAAAAAGTTTTAATTGGCGCTTTTTTTTTTAATCAGGATTTTTTTCTTTTTTTCCGTAATAAAAGTTTATCTCGCAGTTACATTTTCTAACAAAACTAGTGCCTTCTGACCAGTAGCGCCAACTTTTGAAAAACATAGGATGGGCTCAAAAAATAATTTAGTAAAATAGCACATACATTCCCCCCCCCCCTCTTATTGTGTGTGTGTGTGTAAAGAGGGACGGGCCAGGAGCGAATAATTAAATATGATAATTTAAAGATGTCATAAATTTGCCCCTTTGGATACAGGGGCGTAGCTACAGTGGAGAAGGTTGGAGCAAACTGCTCCAGGCGCACGAATCCGAAGGGCGCAAAATTAGAAAGAGCGAAATAAAAATTTGTAAAAGTATTTGCATATTTTTTTCATTATTAATCAAGTATTATAGACGAATCTTGTTACAATCAACATATTCCTATGTCATTTTACCTTGTGTACCTCAACATTTAGATTTTAAACATGTTTTCATAAACAGTTCAAAAAAATTAATTCTATTCGCGAAGTTTTAATTTTAATTCATAGCATACTGCAGCCTCAAGTAACTTCTGCAACAGCATTTCAGCGTGACAAATTTTTTTTTCTGTAAAGGACAGTTGAAATTTTTTTAAATCTTGAAATAATCAAAACTTATTTGCAGGTATTATAAATTGTAAATATCTTCAAATAGACCTGAATATTATGCAAGGTATTCAGGCTAAAAGAAAACCATTTTTGTTAATAAAAGTTATCGGCGTAACTTTTAATTCCGTGGTTTTTTCCACATTGGAAGAAACTTGCCCACCTTGGGTTTATTTTATTATTTAGTAGAAAAAAAATGTATTTTAAATATAATGAGCGAAAAGCATGTGTTTAAATTGATGTAATATACCAGTATGTATGTATTTTAAATAAAGTTATGTTTTTCAAATGACGAGTATATTTTTAAAATGATGATTTTATATTTTGAATGAAATGAAGGCAACATAAACGCTGGTGATGGGGAAAATATTTGACGGTTTATGAACTGCGGCCGGCTAACATAAAAGTACTTTTTTACACTGTTTATTTAATCTAACCCTGTTCATATATATGAAAAGATAGAAAATTTTAATCGATTTTTTCCCTCCCAGATATGCTAGAAAAATAAAAATTATGTACATGGATGTGTTTCTAGTAACAATACAACATTTTAGTATTTTTATAACTTGATTATAAATTAGCAAATTAATTTTACGTTATCTAAACGTAGCTGATAAATCCTTAAACATTCTTTATGGTTGTTACAACTGTATATACAAGTACAACAATTGAGTAACTTATGTAACAAACTACGATTTCTAAAATATACCAGCTGGTTGGGAAATTGCAAAAGAGAAATATTTAAAACCTTTAAGCATCTTAAACGTGATTTTCAGCCATATAATTTTTTATAAAAAAGTTAAAATATTATTTAATATATATTATTAAATGTCAGTGATTTTAATACGTTCAATTGGCCCATCTCCGTCCGCAGCCCTTTTTTTTCTACTACTTATTCCGACTCTATTGCGGAAGCCAGATTGAAAATAATAATAATAATAATAATTCAAAAATTGAAACCGGACAAAATTAAAAGGGAAATTATGCAAATTAAAAACACCGCAAAGCGGGAAGGGAGTGCTTGGAGCCCTGAGGCTACCGACCAACAACTGCTACGTCGAGCTTATTATTAGTCTATAGTTTTCAGTTATTGCCAATTGTGTGTTTCATAAGCCTTTTTCAAATTTGGAGAATGTTCCGCAATTGGGTTATTTCGATAAAAGTTACTTTCATTTTCTAACCATTATTTAACTTTTATACAGTTACAATTGTATACTGTTTTCTCATTTGACGCCAAACATGGCTATCGGCTCGATTACGGAAAGTTATCCATTTTACCCCTGCGAAGGACGGGTGTAAGGTAATAAATATTTAATTGAGCATACCACGTACTATTTGTAAATATTTTATATTTTATTCCAATTTTGGAAGTTTCTTCTATACTTTGTATGCTTTCTGCAATGTTATTCACCTGTGCGAAGTGCAGGTATTCCATGAAAACTATTTTCCCGGACCCGGATATGACACAATGACCAACATATTTCTAGATTTTTTTAAAAAAAAGTAATTTGTCGATTTTAGGAATTTTTTTAAAGCTGTTGTCTAAAATTCTCAAAATATTTAAAACTATAAATAATCAATTATTGCTAGTTTAATAGTACAAGAATTACTGCTTGCATTTTAAATTAAAGTGGATCCTGATGTAATATTAAATGAGTTTTAAATGGAATGAATGAAATGCTTCTATTTTAAATATTATAAATACAATTCGATCAAGAGAATATTTGGCAATTTATCGCCTGCGCCCGGTAAATAAAAAAAAAGCCTTAAAATTAATTAAATAATTTATACTTAAACTCTAAGCCTAATAAAACGTTTAATTCTCATTGGAAATACACATGTTTATGTAATTTTTATAACTTTATCTTATCAGGAATTTAATTAAAAACGCTGCTGTAAAATTCTATCTTAACATACATTAACTAATTTTTATATGTCCTTGTTCATTGCATTACAAGAACATAATTCAAATAGAACGTATTAAAATCACTGACATTTAATAATATATATTAAATAATATTTTAACTTTTTTATAAATTATAATAAATCACAAAACTAACCTGTTTTTCTCTTTTGGGAAGCGAAAAAAATGAGTTCTCTCAGATAGAGAGTTATTTTTGCAGTTTTGAAAACTGCAATAATTAGAACGCCAACGTGGCATTTTCCCAAATAATATAAGTTCTTAAAAGAACAGATTTTGTTTAAATAACTAACTTCAATTAATAAATTAAATAATGGCGAATAAATAAATCGAATTATATATATACTTCCAACACTTAAGTACTGCAGACGAAAAACGAATAAAATCACGTCTGCGCGTGCGCATAGTTATTTCATAGATATCGAACTTATAGATCATCCACAAAGGGGAAAGGAGGTAATAATCCTCTTGTAGTTCACTCCGTCCTCTGGGTGGCGTATGACCTTGATTGACGTGACCTCGCCTTTAATCTTGCGGTTACCTCTCCCATTTAAGATAGGACGCTTACTTAACCGCTTTGCTTTAAAGTCTTTCTGAATTAGTCAGATTTCCGTCTTAAACCGTCTCTCTTTAAATAGCGTTTACTGTACTTATTCTTAATGTTATCTAATTTTTAATTATAGGAATTACAATAAAATTGTTTTGTAAAAAATAAAAATGGTGTAATAAAACAGTTACAGTCATTCGGGGTAATTTTGAACCATGGGGTGTAACTTTGCACCACCTCCTAATTTTCAATATTTTTGACTCCTAAAGACTAAATAAACTCCAGAACAGTGCTCTGTTGGCAAGGTTCTAAACTGGGATTTCTACTCTTTATTTTAGAAAATGAAGAATTTCAAGTTATTCCACAATTAAATCACAGTTCACGAAATTGTTATAGGGAGAGCATTATTATAAGAAGTCAAGATTCCATTTAAATCATATTAAAGTCATCATATTTCACAAATAAAAGTTTTTACTTTTGTAGATTATTATTTACAGTTCGAATATATACATAATGTATATTATTTACATATTTACAGATGAAACATATTTAGTTGCTTTGCTCCTTCTAGAAGTCATGATTCTAAATACAATTAAATTTCCAGCAACTATTTTCTTCTATTAAGAAGCCATAAAGAACAATAGCATGATTTTATGCTCGAGATAAATTTTCCTTTTAAAATTAAAACAACATTTCTTCTAATTTTAGAAGACCAAGAGAAAAAATGCAGTCTACTTACTGCATTCATATTTTACATTCACAAAACCAACTAAAAAGAAACAAGAAAGAAAAAATGTTTTTAAATATCAATTCTCTCAAACGTCACGTGATCCTTCGCGGCGCCCGCCTGGCTAAGAGAGGCCCGCGAGAGAAGATTGCAAAATATTCCACAAACTCCCCCCCGATGAACAAGGGTTCATCAAAATGGGGATTCAAATAATTAAAGTAGAAATAAAAATTATTCTAAAAAATTATCAGTTACACTATACATAAATACAATACAAAATCAAAATATATACTTACATACTGGACTTCAATAAAATAATTAAACAATTTAAAAGATTTGAGAACAAGTTTCCGCTACTAAAAATAGAAAGAACAATTTAAATCTATACAAATTCTAGAATATTCCTCACAAAAAAAATTAAACTAAAAATTAGACATATTATCAAACAAGAAACTTTCTTTTTTTTTTTTAAGTGAAAAAAAATAAAATGTTGTTTAAAGTCAATAACAGAAACAATTCAAGATTTTTTCTAAAAGTCAAATGTCAATGAGAGTTTTTGAGTCTCTAATAATATCAAAGTTTTTTTTTTTTTTTTCAGTTCTATTAATAAAAAAGTTCAGACTTTTTTTTTAGTTTGTGAGCTCAAGATTGTACAATAGATTTATAGGTCTCTTAATAAATGAATTATTTGTTTTGAGTTCACAAGATCTTATCTTGCCGTCTCTGCCCATAAAGGTTTTAGTAACTTTTCCTAACTTCCACAAACTTCGGGGTAAGTGTTCATCATGTACAAGCACCACATCATCCACTTTAAAGTCTGAAGATTTATTCTGGTCCGTGTAGTGAACAGATTTTAAATTGAGAAGATACTCATTTTTCCAACGCTTCCAAAAATGATTTAGAAGAGTCTCACGTAAACGAAAGCGTTTCACTAAAGATTCTTTCGTTGTTGGTAAAATTAAATCGTTCACTTTTATGGTAGGTAGACACAAGATACGTTTTCCGATTAAAAAATGTGCAGGAGTAAGAGGAGATGGTTCTTCTAACTCGGAATACGTGTAAGTCAGCGGACGAGAGTTAATTACAGCTTCTACTTCAATTAGAAGCGTTTCTAATTCACTCAATGTTAAGGAAGATCTTCCAATAACTTTACGCAAGGTAGTTTTCACTGAGCGAACCATTCGCTCATAGAAGCCACCCCACCAGGCTGCACGCTCTACAATATACTTCCAGGATATGCTGTGATTGGCGAAAAATTTTTTAACATCAGGATGGTGGATTACTTTCCACATTTCTTTTAGTTCAAGATCAGCTCTTTTGAAAGTTTTGGCGTTGTCTGAATAAATTACAGCACAGAGTCCTCTTCGTGAGATAAACCTGCGAAATGCTAACAGGAATTCTGTTGTTGACATGTCTTTTACTAGTTCTAAATGAAGTGCTCTTGTGAAAGCACATGTAAATAATAAAATATAATATTTATTTTCATTCCCCTTCACATATAGGGGTCCCGCATAATCAAGACCTGTTACTGAAAACGGTGGAGCTTCGTTAATACGGTCACCTGGAAGAGGGGCTATAACTTGTTGACCAGGGCGTACGTTAAATTTCTTACAGATTGTACATTTGTTCAGGACTGATTTAATGCACTGCCTTGATCTTAAAATCCAAAACTTTTCACGCGTTTGTACCAATGTACTGGACACTCCTGAATGAAAAACTTTTTCATGTGCATCTTTCACGATTAATTCAGTCAATTTATGTTTTGAAGGAATCACTACGGGATGTTTTTCATAAAATGAGGAGTTAGACTTTTGTAACCGTCCTCGTACCAACAGCAAACCTTCATCTGACAAGATAGGATTTAACTGTAGAAGATTCGAATCTTTAGGGATACTCTTGCTACATTTCAAGCTTTTAATAACTTCAGGGAAACTTTCTTCCTGCACTAGCTTTAACCAAAAATTTTCAGCATGTAACATTTCCTCAGCTGATAATTCTGAAAATTTTCTTTTTTCTACCTTTAATTTTACATTAGAAATAAATCTAAATATCCATGCAGTTACTCGATACAATTTCTTTAGGGAGCTATACTTTTCAAGAATAAAAATGGGAATTTCATCAGATTTATTTGTTTGAAGAACGCAAGAAATGGTGGCTGCTTTTTTAGACTTCTCTTCAGAAACATCAGGTAATCGAGATGCAGCAATTTTAACCCTAGGCCACTGATTTTCGGGAAGGGAAAGAAATTCAGGACCATACCACCATTTTTGAGAATTTATTAAATGCTTCACAGAACAACCTCTTGTTATTAAATCTGCGGGATTAAGTTTGCCATCACAATGTCTCCATAAACTAGGATCAGACAAATTATGAATCTCAGCTATTCTATTACTAACAAATGGTTTCCATTTTTCTTTTGGCCCTTTAAGCCAATGAAGAACAATTTCTGAGTCCGACCAGAAAATAGTATTATTTACTTGGATAACGTTCGTGATAAACTTTGCCATTCTGGCACCAATAAGTGCTCCCATGAGTTCAAGACGAGGAAGAGTTAACTTCTTCAAGGGAGCAACCCTAGACTTAGACATTATAAAACTAGTTTTAAATTTATCATTAGAAATTGGATACCGTAAGTATGCCACTGCACCATACGCATTAGGGTTAGCATCAGTGAAAATATGCAGTTGGAGATGCTCCTTTTCCATGATCAGGTTGTTGAAATAGTGTCGGGAAATTTTCAAGTGTGTGAGATCAGGGATTTCTAAAAGCCAATTTTGCCAATTATTTTCTAGTTCACCACAAAAACTTTCATCCCATGATATTCCCATTATCCACAATTGCTGCAAAAGGCATTTGACACGAATAACAAAAGGGGCAATAAATCCGGCTGGATCAAACAACGTAGCTGCAATTTTCAAAACGTTCCGTTTTGTACAAGAATCATTGCTTAAATTTTCTAACAATGGTCGTAATTCTAGTCCTAATTTATCTTCTGTATTGTTCCAGATCAATCCTAAAATTTTCAAGGAAGTATTTGGGGGTTCGGGACTAGAAACAGGAATGTTTTCGTCAACCCATTTTTTCCTAAGTTCCTGAGAATTGCTTTCAAATTTTCTTAACTTCATCCCCCCTTCTTTCAAAATATCAACAGCTTCTTTAGTTAAATTAAAGGCTTTTAGAACATAGTTTTCTCCTGAAAACAAATCATCAACATAAAAAGAAGAATTTAGGATTTCAAATGTTTTATTATGAGAGCTTTTATATTTATTAATATGGTGCTTAATGGTACAAGCAAGGATAAAGGGACTGCAGGTGACACCAAAAGTAGCTCTGGTCATTCTATAGGGTACTATGTTTTTATTCTTATCAAAATCTTCATAATATAAGAATCTAAGATAATCGCGATCTTCCTCGGTTACAGATATTTGCAGAAAAGCCTTTTCAATATCAGCCGAAAAGGCAATTTTATGTAAACGGAATTTCAAAATTATGTCTAAAACATTAGGATTTAAGTTAGGGCCGTGATTCAAACATTCGTTTAATGATAGAGAATCACCATATTTGGAAGAAGCATCATAGACTATGCGCATTTTTGTTGTAGTTTTATCGTCACGGATAACAGGTCTGTGTGGCATGTAATAGGAATTATTAGAATCTTTCTCGGTGCACAATTCTATTACACCCTCATTAAACTGCTCTAGTAAAATGGAGTTATATTCCTTAAATAAAGAATCGTTTTTCAAGAATTTATTTTCTAAACTAGAAAACCGCTTCTTTGCTACTTCAAGATTATTTCTAAGTAATTCGCGAGAATCTTTCCACAATAATTTTGCTTCATAACGCCCATTTACGAATTTTAGATTTTCTTTAAATTCTTTTATTACCTCATGATCGGTAATGTTCTTTTCATTGCTTTCAGCAATGCCAATTGATTCAAGATCCCAAAATGCTTTCAGTTGGGTATTTATATTTTCAACTGAAACACGCAAACAAGCTACTTCTTTTTTATTAGACTCTATTTGCCCTTGCACCGTATGACCGAAAATAGTTTCTGCAACGTATAATTCTTTTGTCAATTTTCCCTCGATTCCCTTTAATATTTTCCACAAAAAGTCAGACCCTAGCAAAATATTTATTTCCTGTTCAAGACCTGTATCAGCAGGCTTAAAGCCTCTTGTTCTCATTATGTCTAGAAGTTCTGGTTCTAGTGTTTTCACAGAAGCTCCAGTTATATTATCAACCACTAGTGCTTCGATATTTATCGAGTTAATAGGTTGCACAACACTGGATAATTCAAGAGAAACTACTTCATAACAAGATTCATAAGGGCGTCTCCGCCCAAAAGGATAAACTAATAAATTTTCTCTTCGCAATGGCTTCAATTTAAATTTTTGTACTAGCGATCTCTTCACGAAGCATTTTTCTGAACCACTATCACATAAAACGCGAGCCAACAAGCATTCCTTACCAGCAGACACAGAAACTGTACAAGTCTGCAATAATGTAGATTTATTTTGTTTATATTTTTGTTCTGACATCATAGATACAATTGCACCTTTCATTTCTTTTTCAGGATTTTCTTTTGCTGTTTCTTTAAAACAAAACAAATTACTATGGGTAGTGCTACCACATTTGGAACAAGGGTTAATTTTTGTTCTACAGTTAATTGATAAATGCGACTTAAAAAAGCATTTGTAACAGCGACCTTCTTTCTTTAATTTATATCGTTTCTGTTCATCAGTGAATTTCGAACAATTTAGTCCTACATGATCAGAAGACTTACAAAATATGCAAAACTGTTTTGTAGATGTATTTAAAGCAGCAGCTGAAGGTATATTTTTCTTTTGCGGAAAATTTTGATATTTACTTGAAGGATTTTCATATTTAGTTTTAGAATTTTCATAAGTCTTGGTTTGGGAATTGTTTACTAAATTAGTAGCTTCACGACATCTTAATTCCGTTTTAATAAAATTTATTAAATCGGTGACTTCACAGTCCTTATCGGGGTCACGTTTTCGATGAAAATCTAGTATCAAATTTTCGGGTAATAATCTTATTAGTATTGGTAGTAATAAATGGCCGTAAGAGCCTGATGTTACTCCTAACGCATCAAGATTTCTCATACTAGTTTCAATATTATCGTACAGCTTCCTTAAAGAAGTAACATTGTTAGAGGATTTCACTGGTTCAAGATTTAGAATTTTATTCATGTAACAGTTTATGATATTTTCCCGCTTACCATACCTCTCTTCTAACAATTTTAAACAAGTAGAATAATTTTGATCTGTCAGTTCAAAACCAGATACAATATTATATGCAGGACCAGACAACAAGGATTTGAGATATTGGAATTTTTCAATTTTTGATAACGATTCGTTTGAATCTATCGCACTAGTAAATAAATTAAAAAATTCTAAGAACTGGCTTGCATCACCAGAAAATTTTTCTATATTAAGTTTAGGAAGCTTCACTGCCGAAACTGGTTTACTTCCGATTTTTGAACCGTTACTTGATTCTAGTACAACTTTTGGTTCAGTTTCGATTTTACATTTTTTAAGCCTCATCTTAATTTTAAATTTCAAACTGGATATTTTTTCAGAATATTCTTCTACCGATTTTAGTTCTTTTTCATATTCAGTTTTTTCCTGAATTAGCTCATCCATTTCGGAATCTAATTCCTTTAGTTGAGCTTCCTTTTCATTTACGAGCTCTAATGATTCCATTAATGAGTCGCAATCAGTTTTATCAATATCAACAGATAATAATGTATCACATTTTGTGATTAATTTCGTAATGGCTGCACGAACAGTAGCTCTTTTACTTTTTAACTTATCAGGCTTATCCATGTTTAAATTTAAATTCAATGTTCAAAATAAATGATCATGAAAAATGTATATTTTCAAAAAATCAACAGTCATGCAGAATAATAAAGGTATTTCTTACCTTTTTTCCCGGTTGTTGAGGCACCAAAAACTTGAAGAATTTCAAGTTATTCCACAATTAAATCACAGTTCACGAAATTGTTATAGGGAGAGCATTATTATAAGAAGTCAAGATTCCATTTAAATCATATTAAAGTCATCATATTTCACAAATAAAAGTTTTTACTTTTGTAGATTATTATTTACAGTTCGAATATATACATAATGTATATTATTTACATATTTACAGATGAAACATATTTAGTTGCTTTGCTCCTTCTAGAAGTCATGATTCTAAATACAATTAAATTTCCAGCAACTATTTTCTTCTATTAAGAAGCCATAAAGAACAATAGCATGATTTTATGCTCGAGATAAATTTTCCTTTTAAAATTAAAACAACATTTCTTCTAATTTTAGAAGACCAAGAGAAAAAATGCAGTCTACTTACTGCGTTCATATTTTACATTCACAAAACCAACTAAAAAGAAACAAGAAAGAAAAAATGTTTTTAAATATCAATTCTCTCAAACGTCACGTGATCCTTCGCGGCGCCCGCCTGGCTAAGAGAGGCCCGCGAGAGAAGATTGCAAAATATTCCACAGAAAATAAATTAGCAACATTATACGCAATTAATTGCATCATCTAACTATTTTTGTGAAGTACTGTTTTCAAGTTAATTTTTAATGCTGTTTTGAAGTTGTTGTAATCCAATTAAATTTTCATAGTAAGTAACAATATACTCATTTATCAGACATATTATTATCTAAATGTTGCAAATGTGTTAATATTTTGTGATTATTTATTTATTAATAGTTAATAAAATGTAAAATAAGAAGGCACTAGCATTTTACCGCATTTTCAGGGTAACTTTGAGCCGGCTCAAAGTTATACTGATGTTTCTAATTTATTGATTATAGATGCTACTGTTAAAAATTTCCCATTTTTGCACGTATATTTTATATAAATGTCGAAAGTATGCATTAGATATAACATGTAAATATTTTCACAAATATGTGTAAAATACATAAAATTCATTTAGAGGCGTGATTCGGGGCGGAGCTACTCAAATTTGACATTTCATACGTTCGACGTTTTTTATTCTTGCTTGAATAATACTAGTACTAGTATGTATTACTGTAACTATGGATATATTATTGATTTAAAATATTGAAAATTGATTTTCACTGCATTTTTACGTTTTAGGGGAGACCAGGATACAGTGGACCTAAGTACACAGTGGGCCACCCCTTATATTTTACTTATTTTTAAAGCTTTTCTTTTAGGCTAATTGATAACAGCACTGGATTGATTACTTATAACCTTCAAAACACATCGTTAGCTAAGAATGAACCCTTTTATCCTGACTGGTTGTTTTGAGCTCCTAAAAGTAAAATTTTTCATCATCGTACTTTTCTTTATTGAGTAATTAAAGGTTATGGATAAATAAGATAAAACAACTTTTTTGAAAAGGTAAAACACTGGTCTTTATTAAATTTAAAAGCTTATATTCTTAAAAGAAAACTTTAAATAATATTTTTATGAGTATGTATTGAACTTTAACATGGGGTACAGTGGACCGCCCACTGCTGGGGTACAGTGGTCCACAAAGAATACTGCTCCTGTAATGAAGAATTTCCAAAATATTTAATAATTACTTATTCTCTATAAAGAAATATTGTTTTAAAATAGTTATTTAACTATAAAATAAAGCAAACAAAGAAAAATGGCAATTTATTTAACCCTACAATGCATAGATTAGCCATTTGGCACACTTTAAATTTCATGTTATGTTATTCAGATTATAATGTAGCCATCTGACACTTTAGTTTTCTCCTAAATTATGGATAACAGTTCACATGTGATTTTTAAAATAAGTTTTCTTGTTCAATATAGCAGTTTTTTTTTCGGGGGGGGGGGGGGGGGAGAGAGAAGGAGAGAAATGAAAATCATGCATTGTAGAGTTAACATATTAAGAAATATTTTGTTTTGTATTTACTGCCTTTGGAAAATATAACTGTAGCCTAATAAGTAATAGATGACCTCACTGGATTAGTTTATTTATAGCTTCAGAGCACATGGTTAGCTCATAATGAACTATTTTATCCTGACTATTTTGAGCTTCTAATAAATTTTTCATCATCATATTTGTCTTAATGTTTGCTGATTTTTTTTGTACTTAATTAATAACTTGTGTGCCATCACTCCTGTATCTTATATTGTTATTTTCAAAATATAATAAATTTTTTGATAATTCTTTGGTTGTATATGTTTTTTTGCTTCAAAATGCTACTTGCAAATTTGTATTATTATATTATTTTGGAGGTAAAGGGGAAATAAAAAAGAATTAGATTAATTATAAATAGATTTATATTGTATTTTAGACAATAACTAATAGTGGACCAGTGTACTCCGCTTCCGGGGTACACTGGTCCACTTCATGAGTGTATGTAAAAAAAAAAAAAAAAAAAAAAAATTGAAGAATGTATTGGAAATTGTGTTCTGTGAAAATTATGAGGTATGTAGAAAGGTTTAAAGAATATTCAAAAATATTTTCAGGTAGATTGGTCTCTCCGTTAAAGAGAAAAAAATTGTTAACTGCAAAAGTGGACCACTGTACCCTGGTCTCCCCTATATGAACAATAAACAGGTTTTTTTTTATTTCTAAATATTCATGGTTCTCTTCTTCCACTTTTCTTATGCATAATATTTTTTGTAATATCATAAATTATACAAATCTTGTGATGTTGGGAAATGTAAATTCGGAGTCTTTGCATATCTGAAAACATTTTTTGGGGTTCAAAGTTGTCCTAACTTTGCAACAAGATTTTAAAAAAGGCGTTTTAAAAGCTTTGTAAGGCATATAAAGAGGTATTTCTGCATTATGTCCCAAACAAAAGCATACTGGATATTTAAGGGGGTGGGGGGAGAGAGAGAGAGAGAAAGAAAGAAAATGTAAGTCACTATTTCTCAGCATTTTTTTTTTCAATGACGATACCTTTTTCTATAAACTTCCTTTCACGTATTAAAGGTTATGTGTATCAACACCTACACCATGTCCCACACATCAGATGATACACTGTATCAACATCTGTTAAAATGAATAAATTTTGATATAATATATTAAAAAGAAGTATTGATTTTAACAGATGTAGATATAATATATTAGAGTCCATCTACATGGGATATAATAAGGCGATCTCTCATTTTTATGACTATTTCCTTAGGTCCTTTCAGGCAGGTATCAAAAAAATATTTTTTCCCTACTCAACAACGCAAAACTTTCTGACACATTTTTTTTTTTTTTTTTCATTTTTAAATGAAAAAGCATGACACTTTTCTCATTAAATTAATTAGAACGTGATTTATAAGTAATTGTGGTCTCATTTCAGCAATTTGTTTCCTTTCCAGCATTGTTGCTTCTGGAAATTCGATCCCACCAACTTTGACAGCATTTCTGGAAGATCGGCCCCCGCCTAAACTAGCATTTTTTGCACCCGGGGCAAACATAGACCCCCCTCCCCGTAAAGTAAATTTACAAAGAGAATGTTACTAAGTTTCTAATAACCTTCTTTTTAAATTTTAAAATCAAACAATACGTAATCAACTTTCGCAAATATTGATTCAATAAAACCTTGAAAACGAAATACAAAGAAACAGATAAAATTCCGCTTTATACAAGTTTTTGTCTTAGTAGGTATAATTGTTGGTATTCTTTCTGTTGTGAACAAGTAATTTTTTCATTTAAGACAAGATTCCGTTATAGCCAGATTTCGTTTTCACAGATTTTACGGTAGTTGGCAGTTGTAGACAAAAGAGGTGTTTAAAGCAGGACTGCGGAGTCGGAGTCAGACCTATTTTTGAGCGAAAGAGTCGGAGTCGTTCATTTTACAAGCAGGTCTGCATTGTCGGAGTCGTCCATTTTTTCCACCGACTCCGCAACCCTGGTTTAAAGTCACAGTGATATGAATAACATTGTCTTAAGAGACTACACTAGCCACGTGAAGAAACTCGCAAGCTAATGCTAAACACATGGGAGCATTCTTTTCAAATTTCTTGCTTGCATTTTAATATTTTTAAATGTTTTTTTTTTTTTTTTTTTTTCTCTGTACGGGGCAGCTGAGGTTAATCTCTAACCATGTTAACATTTACTTTTTCGATTTTCGTTGTTGCTTTTTTTTAAATATAAATTTCGGAACCAGTTCCGAAAGTGAAAATAGCCTCATAAAAAAAACTGCAACCAAAATTGAAAACGTACAAACTAACAATGTTAAAGATCAACCTCAGCTATTGTAATAAAAACAATCATCTAAAAATATTAAAATTAAAGCGAGAAATTTGAAAAAAAATGCTCCCACAGATTTAACATTAGCTTGAGAGTTTCTTCGCATGACTACTGTAGATTCTTAAGAACTCAAAAAACAATCTTCATTTGGCGCCCCTTTCGTTTTTCGTTCTGGTGCCCGGGGCACATGCCTGCTCTGCCCCTAGTTTCAGCGCTGGATCAGCCACCCCCTCCCCCCCCCCCAAAAAAAGGGGGGGGTACAATTAAATAGTGCCTGAATAAGAGAACCAGCTAATTTGATGTGTTTGAGGGAAAAAAAAAATTAATTTAAAATGTGTCATAAATTAGGTGGTTTGGATATAACACCCTTAAAAGAAATGATTTTGTTACGATTGTGTTAAACTTAAAAAGTAATGTTATTTAAATGCACTTTAAAAAATAAACTTTTTTCACTCATAATGCATATTAATTCTTTCATGATCAATGTAACATGATCAATGATCAATAGTAATATTAAAACACTATTATTTTCTGAAGAAAATACACTGTAGTCTCATTCAACAACATATTTAATCATGATTCTAATAAGCTAACCAAATTTTAATTAATGCTTAATCATGTTGGAAAGATTTAACAAAATCACAAGTATGATTTTATACGTTCATGACTGCAGAAATGTATTTAAGACTTTTCTAAAGAAATATTTTTCTCTGCTCAACAATGCAAATCAGACACATTCATAAACTCAGTTTCACACAGAAAAGTATGAAATATGTGGGTATGACTATTGAAAACGAATAGCGCTTTCCATTTTTTTTTTTTTAACTCTATTACATCTTAAGTTATAATGAATCGTTTCATAATGATGATTTTTTTTAATGACTGTTGTGCCAGAAAAATTGGCTCAAAATGCCACATTATACTTCTTCTAGATTTTTCTTTTGCCTTTATATATATGTATATATATTAATATTAAAAAAAAAAAAAAAAAAAAAAAAACTTTATTAGCTTTCTTAGTACGAGGCATGTTTTTTAAGTAAGTACCGTTTTGGAATTAAAAAAAGACGTGCAAAGATATCGCAATAATTTTATTTTTGCATGAAAGCCTGTACCTTCATCTACTTTTCTACATAATTTCCGTGATTATTGAGGCACTTGTCATAATGTAACACCAGTTTTTGAATACCCTCCTCATAAAATTCTGCCGCCTGACTTTTTAACCACTGTATCACAAATGTTTTGACTTCGTTATCGTCTTGAAGACGCTGACCACCCAGGTGTTTCTTCAAGTGCAGAAACAAATGGTAGTCGCTGGGCGCCAGATCAGGGCTGTATGGAGGATGATCTAGAGTTTCCCATTTAAAAGATTTGATGAGATCTTTGGTCCGATTAGCCACATGTGGACGGGCATTGTCATGCAGCAAAACGATACCCTTACTCAACTTGCCACGTCTTTTGTTCTGGATTGCATGACTCAGATTGTTCAATGTCTCACAATAAGACGCTGCATTGATTGTCTCATTACGAGGCAGAAACTCCACTAGCAATACTCCTTTTTTGTCCCAAAAAACTGTGCACATGATTTTCTGGGCAGAAATTGTTTGCTTAAACTTCACTTTTTTGGGTGATGATGAATGTCGCCATTCCATGGATTGTTGTTTCGATTCTGGTGTGACGTAGGCCACTCATGTTTCGTCACCAGTAACAATTTGGTCTAAAAAATCTTCACCTTCATTGTGGTACCGCTCAAGGAAAGTCAATGCACTGCCTAAACGTTGGGTTCTGTGCAAATCCGTCAACATTTTTGGAACCCAACGTGAACACAATTTCCGGTAATTCAAGTTCTCGGTCACAATGCGATACAAAACACTACGAGAATATTGAGGAAAGCAGTCGCACAATGATGAAATTGTAAAGCATCTGTTTTCTCTCACCTTTTCGTCCACTTTCTGCACCAAATCTTCATTAACGACCGAAGGACGCCCACTCCGTTCTTCATCATGCACATTTGTGCGGCCATCTTTAAATGCTCTCACCCATTTCCTTACCATTCCATCACTCATAATGTTTTGTCCGTAAACTTCACAGATCTCACGATGAATATCGATCATTTTTACGCCTTTAGCACTAAGAAATCGTATAACAGCCCGTACTTCACAATCAGCGGGACTCACGATTGTCGGAGGCATCTTAAACACTCAGTAAACAACATATACAATGAAGAATCAGACTGTAATGGCGTCAGTGCGTAGACAAGAGATGTAGGTAACCAGCGCGCATGCGCGGAACGCCGACCGTAGCGCTGCGGCGGCGGAATCGCAAAACAGTACTTACTTAAAAAACATGCCTCGTATTTCAAAATTTAAATCATGAATGTGTCAGAAACTAGCCAATTTGGATTTGTGAATATGTTAAAAAAATAATGTGTATTATCTAAATAAACTATGATGACAAGAATGAGACAAAGATGAGACAGTCAAATACATTTTTTATTCTGTATAGTAAAATGTTGAAAGTCTTTTTACAACCCATGATATCCTTAGCAAATGTATACAAAAGATTATGAAAACAACATACAGTGCTGCAGCACGATGTGGGGTAACAGTAGAGTAGTATACAATACACTATTACAATGAAATATCGGACAATCATCATCTGATACAAAATGGAGAAAAAAAAATGGCATTATGACTTAAAATATCTGACTGTTGAACAATCACCCACACAGTGGGCTCAGAGGCTGTATCTACAAGTAGATACTGTATAATGGCAGTGTGTGACTTTGGAGTGTACAGTGTTCCAAGGTTTTTGATGGTCAAAGCATATGAATTGAAAACTTACAAGTAACTACAAAAAACATGTTAAAAGCAGCAAGCTACCTCTAGCAAATTTTTCACAATATCACCTCCATGTTAATTTATATCAAGGTAACCTTTAATGCAAAAGAAAAAGATATTTTAAATATATTTTTATACATATTAAAAAAATTTAGAAATATTTCCCTAGAAGATGCTGTTGAAAATAAAATTACAAGCTGATATTTTTTTTTTCAAAAATAATTTGTTCACTAATAATAAACCTTAGTGAAATAGCTTGAGGGCGAAAAAAAAAGAAAAAAAAGAAAAGAAGGAACAGTGAAAATAGTGTAAATCTACAACAGCAAATAAATTTAACACATTGCTCAATTTTTTAATAATGTCATTTTTCACAATTTAATACTTTTGGGGACATTTATTGAGACCTATTGTGCAAATTAACATGTATGTAATGATCATATGCAATTCATAATAAATTAATGGAATCTGATGCTTTATTATCTGTTCATGAATTGTTCAATGAAATTTTATCAACTGAACTTTATCATTATTAAGGCTGTTCTTAACTGCTCTGCTCAACAAGCGCAAAACGTTTTGACACATTTACAAATTCCTTTTTTAACGGAAAGGTATAAACTTGGAAAGCCTGGCCATGGAAGCGATTTGGAATTGAATTATTTTTTCCATTTTTTGATCAGCCAATTACCTATTGAGTTGTAAGCCATTTTGATCACGTGACAAACACGTTTTTCGCCCGCTCTTGAGTGCTCTTTCTTCCTTCGTGCGGAAATTTTATTCAAAACGCCCACTTTAATACTATTTTCTGAAAAATTTATTGCTTTTGCAAAAAAAATGGAAAAAACAGCTAAATTACACAGTTTCTGAACAACAACACCAGGTAGTTTCATGCATTTTCGAACAAAAATAAATTAAAACTTATGTCAGAAAGTTGCCCTTTTGGATTTGAGAATACCCTTAAGAGCAAGTAAACATTTATCTTCAAAACACTACATTGACTAGAAAAACAAAAAAAACAAAAAAAAAAAATTAAAATATAGAAAAGGTTAATAAAGGAAACACTGCATTGTTTTTAAATGTAACTTTTATATATGTGAAGTTTTAATTCCTGTCTCAATTGTCCTATCTTTGTTTATTATTATATACATATGTAATGCACCAATGATATGTATTTTGAATGTAATTCATTGGAAAACTTTTTTTTCTCTCTCTTTGTTTACTTATGAGCCATTGCATTACTAAAACTTGGGGGTAATGTTTAGCAAGATTCACATATTTCTGAATTATATAATTACTTATAAGATTCTAACCACTACCTACAGATACAGCATTTGAAAACCTGCTTTTGTGTGAACATTTAATTTTTTAGTAATTTTTAATATTCTTGTACAAGATTTCAACTACATCACTACTGGAGTATGCACATTTCTTGTAAAGCCTATTTAATTTACAAAATTAAAAATTAATTACTGTTAAATTTGTTTAATCTAGTTTTCAAATCTGTATAGACACTTCTTGCATGCAAGATTCTCAGAAAAAAAGAAGGGGGGGGAGTCAATACAAACATCTCACAAGAAATTCCGAAGATGTTTTTCAGTATGTTAAAGATAAAAGTTTATTATGTCTAATTATTTTATTTAACTATTTTTCCCCCGATTGTAACAGTAAATTTCCTCTTTGGGTAAACATTAATTTATTCAATTACTGAAAATGCACTATTATCAAAATATAATGCTGTATCTAAAAGTTTAGTCTTCAAAGAAAATTTAACAAGAGTGAAAATTATTTCTACTGGTATTAATAAGAGAAAATACAGAAGAATACAATTTCAGGGATTTTATCTTAAAATACTTTGTTAGTGACAAATCTAAATTAAATAGTATTCAACAGCACATTAATTTCAAATTAATTTCTCATTTTAATATTAAAAAAAATTGGTATACACAATTTTTTTTTTCGCTCTAATGTAACATTTTAAAATATTTTTTGCGAGAAGTTTCTTGCTGCATAAATACAAAAAAAGTAGTCTAAAAACATGAAAACATGGCAGTGATGTAGCTGATTTTCAATCATTATCCTTTACATATACATACAAAATATACACTAGATTAAACTGAAAACAATTGTTTGATTAAATGAATAATAATAATAATAATAATAAAAACTTGGCTTAAGTTCAAATGAAAAAGAAAGACTGTCAAAGAATTTAGTGCAAATACTCCTTATCGTAAGTAACATAATTAATTACATTTGAATGTTGATAATATTATTGAAATAATTTTCATTACAACAGACTCTCAAAGGCGGTTCTCAAATTCTCTGTTCAACAAAGCAAAACTTTCTAACACATTTCTGATTAATTTTAAACATAAAGGCCTAACTATTGAAACAATTTGAAATTGAACAGTGCTTTCCATTTTTTGATAAATAAATTACTTTTTGAGTTAGAAGCAACTCTTATCATGTGATGAAGTTTTCCCTCTTTCTTGCACTGCAGTGCCGAGAATGCGGTTCAAAATGCCCAATTTAAGGCTCCTGTCCTGCCCGGCGAAGACACTTGCGAGCTAATACTAAACCTATGGGGAGGGTATTTGCTAATATCTTGTTTGCATTTCAACATTTTTCATACATATAATTTTTTTTTTTTTGTATTGAATAGCTGAGGTCGATTTCTACATTGTCTGTTTTTTACTTTTTCGATATTGGTTACAGATATTCTTTATTAAGATAGTTTCTTTCTAAACCAGTTTCAAAAATGAAAATGTCATCATAAAAAATATCTGCAACCAAAATCAAAACGTAAAAAAAGAGGTATGTAGAGATCGACCTCAGCTATCCAATGCAAAAAAAAAGAAATATATTTAACAAGTGGGTAAGTGTGATAACATATCGCACAGAGGGTTTCATTTAATATTCCTTTCAAAACACTTTCTTTAATTAATAAAGCCAAATTGATATAATTTATAATTATTAAATCCTTAAAAACCGCACATAAAAAGGTAAAAAACGCTAATGTTAAAAAAAAAAAAAACACCTGTTTTTAATCCGTTGAAGAGATTGTTTTTGTAATTTGATAAAAAATCCATGCTTGTTAAATTATGCTTTTCCGATCTTGTAATTGGAGGTTTTTAATTAATAACGTCTGTTAATTACAACTTTTTTCAAAATTGTATGATTTGTCACTTGATGTGAGATGTTCAGCTATAAGTATGCAAAATTTCAAGTCTCCAATATATATAGTTTCTGAGAGAGAATGGGATCTGTGACAGACAGACAGAGAAGTGAGATGACAGACAAAGGAGTGAGACGAATAAGGTTTCATCAGATGAACGAAACCCTAAAAATGTCAAAATGCAAACAAGATATTAGCAAAGAATCTCACCATTGCGGTTTAGCATTAGTTCATGAGTGTCTTCGCCTGATGGGATAGGAGCCTTAATAGTATCTCCCGCTTTTACCAAAAAAGGGAAAATGACATTCAATTACATAGTTTTTTAATAAGAGTACCTGCCAATTTCATGTGTTTTCAAACAAAAATCAATTTAGAAATGTGTCAAAGTAGCTCCTTTGGATTTGAGAACAGCCTTAAAGTAAAAATGTGACTGCTTTCCCTTACAACTTCTGACAACAGCTGCTTTTAAATTAAATATCTTTAATATTATAATCTCCCCCCCTCCCCCCCCCCCCAAAAAAAAATTCACTGTGATTTTGGTTTAATTTAACAATGCAGAAATGCATTTTAAAATAATGCTATACATTTACATATTTAAAAAATATATTTAAAAATACTTTTTAATTATAATAAAAACATTTTGACAAATATGAATGATCGTCACTTCCAATCAATTTTGAACATTTTGGTGATATAATCTAATAATTTAATCTGTAAAAAAATAAAATAAAAAAAAAGAATAATAGGGAGTACCTACAGAAATTTTAGATGAAAATAATGCCCTGTTCATAGATATGAAACACGTAATATATTAAAAGGCAGTCAAAAAAATATGATAGACAGTCAATAATGGATCTTCATCGATGAAAATAAATGGTGCTAACATTGGGTATTTAATAACAGCTCAAATGTAGAGACTTTTACTGTACAAATTTTTAATATATGGATGTAGTTTTTCAGTAAATGTATATATTCATAATTAAAGATGAATAGGCAAATGTCATTTTATAAGATATCAATGGTAATTCTCTTTAAAATAATAAAGAATTCATTTTATGTGTTATGAATTTTTGATAAATGTAAACTGATAAAGCAACAATTTAATAATGTAACTATCATACAATAACATGTACATACTTAATTACTGGAAATTTTGATTTTAATTTTTCAATAATGTTATACTCAATATTGGAATAATTTTCTAACAACCACTTACAGTAGAACATACTGTACTTTTAAATATAGAGTTGAAAATGGTTTTACAATGTAACTGAAACTTGAAGAATATTGACAATTGAACAGAACTATGCTGATACAGTACTACTTTTTCAAAGAAATCTGAACTCAATATTCTGACATTTTAAATATTTACAAGATATATTCATTACCACATTCTGTACTGATCACAGCTCCGTTGTGTGCTGAATAATTATGGATATTGTGCACCAGCATGTGATTGGGAGCAAAGCAAAAGCATTAAATATCCAAAACAAAAATTCAAGATTAAAAGCTGTTTTGTCAAAAAATTCAAATTGTTTTACTGTCACCTACAGAAGGAAACCAAGGGAGGAGGAGGTGTCGTGTGGCCTGTATCCTAGATTTAGTGATTTCGGTGAAACCAAAATGTAATTTCTAAAGGAAATTACTGAAGGAAATCCAAGTTGTTGAAATGGCAACTGCTTTCAAACTTTCTCCTAAACCTAGGATTTTTTAAAATGGAAAATACAGAAATAAAATATACCAAATTAGGATTGTTGTTGTTTTGTGTAGGGGGAGAGGGGGCGGGGATAGAATCTAACTCACCATGCAAGAAAATTTGTAAACATACCAACATTTAAAATAATAATAATGACAATCTTATATATTTTTTTCATGAAGGGGTTGGGGAATGTCTGCCCTTTTAAATAATATTAAAGTAATTTTTAAATTAACCAACAGAAAAATATGAAAAAAAAAAAAAAAATTAAAACTAATCTTGGATGGGGTGGTCAGTAAGGAAGAGGGCACAGCCCTCTTGATTAAAAATTCTTAGTTCCCTTTTCTCTTAGCGTTTAAATATTTTAAATCACTTCAGAAGAATAAATTCTACTTTTTCTTTTTTTAATTATCAAAGCAGCGTTCGAAATCCTTAGTGGTCCGCTGGTCCGAGACCACCAAAAATTCAATCGGACCACTAATTTGAAAAATTTAGTGGTCTGCAGGACCAGTAGGTAACCTTTCTTCCTTCTCTGACAGGTAAATGTAAATTTTCCCGTCCCTGAGAAAACCACAACCAAACACAAATCACACAATTTTATTTTATTAAAATAATAATAATAATAATAAATTGCATTAAAAACCTTACAGTCAGTTGAAACAAATAATCGGAAATAAAATATCTAATTAATAATTTTACAGTTTTTGTTTATGTACTGTTCATTTAATTTTTAGCAAATTATAATTTTACACTTTTTATAATGCTGAAAATTTTGGGTAGCTGTAAAGGAAGTTTGGTTTATATTCTACAGTGGTGAATTGAGGGGGTAGCACGGGGAGGGACATTCCTCCCAGGAGCAATGAGATGTCCTCACCCTGGAAGATTTGAGATTTTGTGTTTTCAATGGTCAAAAAGTGCAACCCCCCCCCCCCCTCCCCATCGGAACTCTATAATGTCCCCACCCCCAGAGCCTCAGAAATCCCTCCCGGAGAAAAATGTCTGAATTTAACACTGATATTCTAGGAGGTAGGGTGAGGGAGGGGGTCACTTAAAGGATTAAAGGGGCTTAATAGAATTTTATATAGCGGGCCAGTGATGATGACTGCGGACCAGTAAACTTTCATGCTTACTGGTCCTTGGGACCAGTGACTTTTTTCAATCAATTCTACCACTGCAAAGACTAAAATAAATAAAATAAATAAATTTTAAAATACAGTTAGAAGCACTGCCCCTTCCCTGCCAACCTCCCTGCTATCAATTCTCATTAAGAGCTGGGGTATTCTTCAGATGAGAATTTTTTAAGTATCAGGAAAAGACAATCAAGAAAATTATATGCATTTAAAACACACACTTCTGACAGCTTGTGAATTGCATAGTATTTGTTCATAATTAGTCAGTATTGTGAGTTGTGTTCTACTTTAAGCAAATGACAAAAAGAAAATACAAGCAAAATATTCTAACTAATGTACATGTGAGCAATTATTATTTTTTAAAGAAAGTAAGTGTGATATATGGCACTTAATTTTTAAAATGTCAGGTTGACAAGTAAAAATGATAATATTTAATTCATAGGGGGGAGGGGGGGGGTGATAAATTTAGTATAATTTATTTAAGACTCAGAGGAATGAAAAGTATGCTTCACATACCTCTAATAGCATTTTGCTGACCTTGGTATATGGAAAATCTAAATTCAGTTAAAAAACACTTATAATTTAAAACTGTTTTTCTAATGTGAATTTATTTAAATAATGAAGTTTTGCTGTATAACATCACAGAAACACCGTTTAAAAATTACCAGTGCTATATTACATTCTTTTTAAAATAAAAACTGTTATATTAAAAAACTATTTCAATAAATTAATAAAACACATGTTCATCACAGTATAAAATGAATACAAAAAGGAGTCTTCTAATCTAGTAAAATAATTTGAGTACATTAGGAAAAATTGCAGCCTGCTCTGTAAAATAGAAAGCGGCAGTTCTTAAAATTATGTAAAAATTTGAAAGATTATTTAATGCTCAAATCAATTTATTTCAAATTATAACATTATTCTAGTGAAATGTAGCAAGAATTGTTTATTTTATAAATGGCTGTGGTCATACAAAAATTCACTTTAATAATATGCACCAAAATTTCATACAGTAAATGCATTATCTGCTATACAGCAGATATTGTTTAAAGCCAACAATGTTATTTAGAGAAATATTTCGTTCAAAGAACGATATATTAATACCATATAAAAAAAGTATTATTTTATTGTTTTGTAACTATTACAAACAATTCATTATTGAAAATTCAAATGTACAGTCCACTCTTGATAAGCTATAATAATGACCAACATGACCATAGCAGTATATTAATTAGCAGTATTTTAATATGTGAATTAATTGGATAAGTATGGCAAAATAGTTAACTGTTTTTATTATTATTATTAATATTATTAATAAAACATAAGTATCAACTGTATGGAGAGGTGTACTGATTATTTCTAAACAGTAGTGACATTAAAAAAAAAAAAAATTAATTCAAAACTAATTACAATTCCTAATAGTTTTTAAATTATTTCATTTTAATCTGGCATGCAATTTTGACTATTTAATGATTTAACTCTGTAGGCAAGTCTTCAAAGTGGTATATTGCATCATTTTACATAGATGGGGAATATTAATACAGTATTAAATTTTCACTAAGGAATGAAAGATGTGACTCTATTACATACTTTAACAGAAAAATGTTATGTCATTGACAGAGTGCAATATGTACAAGCATTGAATATGTGACACATAAAAGCCACAAAAAAAAAAAAACCTGAAGGATGAATAACCATGAAATTTAGCATTCAACTGTTTCAAGACTTCATGAAAGACTAGAGAGTAAAAATGCAAAAAAATAACAGTGAGCAGTAGTAGCAATAAACCTCTACAGCAGGCCTGTCCAACCTTTCTGTAAACAGAGGCGCCTCTCACTTACCAGGAAGGTCTCCATATGGGCATACTCAGAAAAATCTGAAAAAATTACAGAATGTTCTTCTCATATGGATATATATATTTATAAAAATTTTTTAGCAAAACCCCGATACAGCGTTTGTAAAAAAATAACAAAATTTTCGTTTATTTGGCGATTTATCACCAGTTGATGATGTAAAAAAAAATGCTTTTATGTGGAATACTCTTTAAGGAAAAAACTTTTTATGTTGAATTTGCTTATAAAAGTTTAATTTAAAAAACTTTAGTTTTATCATTTTTAGTTTGTTTTAACTATAGTTTTGTGATTTTTAGTTTGTTTTAACTATAGTTTTGTGATTTTTAGTTTGTTTTAACAATAGTTTTGTCATCTTTTGTTTGTTTTAACTATAGTTTGTCATATATATTTACATGTATTTATAATAAAATTTAAATATCATATTTTACAATTTAAAACAAAATTTAAATTGATTTAAATTGTTTCAAGCTCAAAAATAAGACAGATAGAACACTGTTGATTTGATTTTGTTGCTATGGAAACAACTTCTTCAATATGGAAATTATGACAATCAAATGTCAGCAGGCAACAACTTAAAATAGATATTTGCAACTTGCAAAACATAGAAAATATTTTTACAGCGATCAAATTAAATAACTACAGCAACATATATATGCAATATTAAAAATATGTAATAACCTCTTTCATTGATTAAGTTTAAATTCATTAAATACTGTGCATTCTAAAAAACAATTAATAAACAATTTTCCGATGCATTAAAATCTTTTGCTTTTGGCGAGGTAAAATCCTGCTCGCCAAATCGCGTGCCACTTTCGTATTTTTGTGCCAAATATTCGAAAGTATTTTATTTTTTTACAGACTTTCTACTGAAATTCCACCACTAAATTTAACTGATCCCTTATTACATACATGAGTAGTTTCACTAGCATTTTTTTCAACATATTCTGAGTATGCCCCATAAGGAGACCTTCCTTGTTAGTTACAAACAATGAAGGGTACCATTATTCAAATGACTTAAATCATGCAACAATACTCTTATTATCTCACGGTTGTAGTTGGCAAAGTCTGATTATTGAGGAGGCTAACTTCCACCAGTATTTTCGTATAGCAATCGTCACCCTGTTTAAATAAAGAATTTCTGTGATAAATATGACGAACATTTACTAATCAGAAATATCGATGGAGTTTAGTCCTGTGGTAATCATGTCCTGAGAATTGGTAGTCTTATATGTGACACACATCTTATAATTTGAACATATATTTCATTGTGGTAGACATAAAATTCTATGTAAAAATAATATGAATAATTTGAGATAACATATACTAAATTTAGAATGACATTTTTTTTAAGCGAGTGGGAGCCATTTAAAAGGTTTTGTAGAGGAAGAAGCTAGAAGCATTTTAATAATAATTAAAAAAATATATGCAAATATTATTTACTTTTTAAAAAAGCATTCTTTAAAATTGACTTTCATCTTTACAAAAACTTGGTGACATAAAAAAAGGTGCCAAGAAAACCTTCAAAGAGCGCCATGGCACCCGCGGCTGCCGTGTTGGACAGCCCTGCTCTACAGTAATCATGTGAGATGGCTTGCTTTTCTTTTCTTTCCACTTTGTACTGAAGAACTTTATAAAGTCTTAAAACAGCTATAGCTTAACTTTTCTAAGTTTTTTGCATTTTTTATAAATTGTACTTTACATAACATAATATTCATTTGAATTTTTTTTTCATCATCTATAATAAACACATTTTTTTTTCAAAAAACAGATGGGTAACTAACCTTTTTACATGTAGTTTGATGATGCACAGTGAAGGAGTTAATACAAATAATCTGCTATGCACGTTCAAGAGTGGGCTGTATCATACAATAAAAATATCGTACAGTACTATTAGTAGAAAATTTCTAAAGAACGGAGGTAGAATAAATTATAAAACACTACATGAAATTAAACATAAACTACATACATAAATAACAAACAGTAAGACAAACAAAATTGTTTAATAAATCATCTACGTTTATTGCCCTTCAGAATTGCAATAATGAGCTACTCAATACTAAACTGTAATTTTCAAACAAATAGACATAAACTGAGCTAATTCAAATTACATGAAAAAAATCTAAACATTTAATTGAAATATTTATTACAGTTAAAGTATTTTAAGTCAACTAAAACATACATTAAACTAGGCAAGAAAATGACTTGGTCCCACATTAAATGAAATTGACATCATGTTTTAAAATCACATCTTTAAAATCAATATCAGTTTGGATATAAAAAAGTATACACACAATATAAAAGAAATTTAAACAATTTCAATGTTTGATATGAGTTATTAACTACTAATAAAATCATAAATGTAATATATTTTTCTAATAATGTAAGGGAAATCAAGACTAATAATAGAGACAAACTATGTACAGTAAGATTTTTTTAAGCTTTAATTTTAAATATGTGGTTGACAAACAAATTTTTGAGGTACAAACATTGGCAAAGAGAAAAACACATTGCATACAATAGCACAGATTCTTTTAAACACATTGAATCATACATAAATGCCTATATGTGGGCTTTTATGTTTCCAAACACTATTCACATCAATTCAAATTCAATTTATCTACAGTTCTCAATTATAGGAAGATCTTTTAACCAATACTTAAGATACCAAGAAAAAATAATACAGTTTAAAATATATTTCTTTACTTTTTAAATTTTGTAATCCTTCCCTCCTACTTTCTTATTTTGTGAAATGCAATAAGAAATGGGTTTTATTTTTTTTTAGTTTATTTTCTTATAAACTAATATAGCTGAGCATTGCAAATAAAACATTTATTAAGTAAGAAAACAGAAAAATAGTAATAAAAATAATAAATAAGTTTAAAAACCAAATAAGAATTTTTACATGCTAGATTAATAATGGCTAACATAGTCTGATAGTTTAACTACTAACATTTTAATTAATTAAAAATTTCATAAAATTATATTCGTGAAATAATTCTTTAAAATAAATACGAATAATATACTTACAATTCTATACATGCATATGAGTTCCAAAAGGAAAAATAATGAAACTGACAAAATGAAATTGATATTCTAAAATAAAAATAATTAAATTGACAAAAAGAAAATTTTCACAGTATATCATTTCTGAATTCCTTATGATATAAATCAAAACTATATAGACCTACTGGGGTGTAATAATTTTAACTCAAGGGTATAGGACAGGGACGGCGAACTTATGGCATGCGTGCCAAAGGTGGCACGCGAAAGAATAATTTTGGCACGGTGTTGCTCTAAATTAATAAATAGTGATATTGCACAAAATATACAAACTTAGATGTCCTGATCTTGTCAAAACTGGATTAATTGGAAATTGCAAAATTTTAATTGCGGCTATTTAAAATATCGTATATTACCACATTAGTAAAAGTACCAATGATAAAATTATGACAACTTAGAAATTACTTTCAGAATTATTTAAAGAAACTGTGTTTGTTTTATGAATAATATTTCTATGTATGACCGGAAAGCCATTGTTTTCGCAAATGAGTAATATAATAAACCAAATAAAAAGCAGTTTATTCGTGATTTTTCAATCCAATAAATTTCTTTATTAGTTGGCATGTCAAGGTCATGTAAAATATTTTTGGAAAAAAATTGGCACGCGGCTATAAAAAGGTTCGCCAACCCTGGTATAGGAAAAGGATAGGCTCATGTAGCTCAAATGATTCTCATTCGAATTAAAGCAATTATTTTAAGTCACAAGAAATTGCCCAAAGACTACTTTCTGTCTTTAATGCTGGATAATTCTTTTCAGATATGTTATTTTTGTACATAAATTTTTTTTATAAATATTGATTATATTTTTAAAAAGTAAATTTGCAGATCAGGGGTCTCAATATGAGCCATGCATATGCATTTTTGCTCTGAATTCATTTTAGTTAATACTTTAAACTTTCAACAATTCAGTTTCATTTCTTTCATATTAGTAATACATGGCAGTTTCAAAAGATTTAACTCTTAAGAGGCTACTTCAGTCACGCGAAAAGACCCGCTCTCTAATGCTGATCCTATGAAAGAAATTTATTAAGATATCTCGTTTGAATTTCAATATTTTTAAATAATTTTTTTTTTTGCATTGGATAGACGAGATCGATCTGTAAAAAGGCCGTTTTTTACTTTTTCGAGTTTGTTTACAGGTATTTTTTATTAGGACACTTTCATTTCCAGAACCGGTTTCAAAAGTGAAAGCATCCTCATAAAAAAAAAGTCTGCAAACAAAATCGAAAAAGTAAAAAACAGTGTTTGTACAGATCGATCTCAGATATCCAATGCAAGAAAAATCATTTAAAACTATTGAAAAATTTCGTCCGTAGGATTAGCATTAGAGAGTGGGTCTTTTCGCATGACTGAAGTAGCCCCTTAAGAACTGTTACGAACCATTTTACATTTAATTATTTTACTTACTTTAATCAATCCAGTTTAAGGAAGCTCAACTCATTTAATTCGGTATATTTTGCGTAATGTCACTGTATCTTGATTTAGAAACTCAATCAAAGCTGTGCCAAAAATGTTCTGCATGCCAATTCTGGCACACAAGTTATAGGTTCACCAATCCTGCTCTATTCTCCCCCCACCCCTTCTCCTCTATGAAAACAGGAGGGGTGGGAGTCTGTCCTCCTAAACTTCTCATTGTCTCATTAATTTGATATGTGGGTTAATCTCTAGAATTCAGTATCTAAAATCATTAAAATATTCATTTTGTGACAATATTGTTAATAATTCATTTGAATGATTAATTAGTTTCAATATATTATTAATTATTGATAATTCTGTTTAGCTTATTTGAAAATGGCTATTTAAACAATTGCCTTAATTTTTAGGTTGTTTCATCATTGTCATCTACAATGAAAAAAGTTTTCACTACTTTATCATAAATTAATTTACATAAAAATTGTAACTCAACTTCATTGGAAAAAAATTAAGAAACATGAGTGAACACTAGCAATAGCAATATTAATAACACAATTAAGTAAAGGTTAAAAAAGATCTTCCTAACCAGCCTCAGACAAAAGCAATATTTTGATACTAGACTGAAATACCTTTCACGGTGCAATCTGATTGGAAAGTAGCTCCTTTTTGTGGTAGTCAACAATGCTACAAGGCAAATATAGAAAAATAGTGAATATATATTTCAGTTCCAACAGTTCACCTTGAACATTCTGACTGTAGGCAGTGAGTGAAGTTGAAACCATCCTGTTGAGGACTGCAGTAGCAGGTTGGGAGGTCTGACTTACCAATTTAGATTACGCACAAAAAAGGATGCAACATTTAATATAATACAGTAATTTACATGCGCTACAAGTTAATAGTTTTAACAGTTAAAATTTGAAAATATTTTTAATTTTTTTTTTTCAGATTTTGTTTAACTCAGGAGCAATCGCTTTCATAAATAAATTAATCTAAAGCAGTATATTTACAAATTTTTAATTATATTTTACACGACAATTTTCATCTAAACAGCTTAATTTCATAATAAATATTTTGATTTTGATTTCCCACAGATATCCCATATATTTTGATATCCCAACAGAGTTACACTAATTCAGTGATGTAATAATTGATAGAGGTAGAACAGTTTATTATATTTTACTGAAATGAGGAGTGAAAAGAAATTTAATTATAATATACGAGAATAAATATTAAATGGGTTTTTTTTAAGTTAGTAAATTGCTTTTTAAACACAGGAAAAAGAAGCTTATGCTTCTGAATTTCATTACAATGCTGTATTTAAGTCAAATATACCTTAAAATTATAACAAAACGATCTTAAAATCATTTCATTAAAAATGCTTAAAATATATCAAACTAAAAGATTATGTATGATAATAATGACACATTACTGATTTAAATAAAAAAAAAAAAAAACAATAATAATCATAAAATGATATTAAAAAGTGCATTTTTCCTTTAAATTGCAGCAAAATTTACATAAGATATTAACCATATGCTGAGAACCAGGATTATTTTGATGTTAACTTTTAAAAACTTGTTTTCATGGTAAAAGAATTTAAGTATATGTCTATGTATGAAAATTACACATAATTATGATGTGCATGAAAACTATTTTCTTTCCTATAATTGCAATAACGAATGCAAGTACACATTCTTAACATCATCTATTAAGCTTGTAAATACATATAGACGCAAATACACACATATACGTGTAATTGCATGACTATACTGTAACAATACATAGCTATGCACAAGCAAGCACAATTTTTTTAGGAACTCATCTGATGTTTGTACATCTCTAAATAAAATCATGAAGAAAACTGAAGTCATATTCCAATCATCAGTTCACTACCTGCATTATGCATTCTATTTTTCATGTATGTAAGCCAGACCACTGAAAGAATACTCTTAAGGGGTTGGAGTAGAGGGAGGTTTCAATAAAAGGCACTCATCAGACCATATCTATTCTGTGAGTCACCTTGTAACCTTTGCAAAACACATTTAACTTTGCTGTTCATCTTCTTCTCTCAAGCTATGAGTGAAATAGCAAACACATTCTCTCATTTCTATACTGCTATGAACAGCTATGTACGAGTCCGTTGCTTACACCTATAGCTACACTACTAAAGAAAATAACATTCCATCCCCGTGAAAATATAAAAGTAATAAATTACATGGTATTAATTTACTAAAACATGAATGACTTAAATAATTATACTTATGGTAACACAAAAACATGGGAACAATAAAACAGAAAAAAAAAAAAAAAAAAAAAAAAAATGAAAATGAGGTTTGTATTCAAAAAAATGTTCCACAAGGTGTCAATGTGGCACTTGAGCAGGGTGTGAGGGGAAGAATGTTATTGTCCTTCAAAGCTTATTACAGTAGTCTCAAAATTTAACAGAAAAGCAAAAGTCTTCATTTTCGTTTGCGCTTTCCTGGTCTTGAAAGAATACCAGACAAGCCCAAAGCATCCATCACAGGTGGCTGTAAGGCTTCAGGAGGTAATTGAGAAACTGGAATGGTTTTCTCAGAATTGTGATAAAATTCTTCTTCAGTTACCCATGTATCTGGCACTCTGAAATTGAAAAAAAAAAAAAAAAAAAAAAAAAAAAAAAAAAAAAAAAAACTCAAATTTTAATGATGAAGTTAAGGAAATATTATTCACTCATACATATAACTAGTTTAAATATAAAACTGAAAACAAAGAAAATAAAAAGCTATGCATTTCATGTGAATGACCCATTCTTTCCTAGCTATTCTTTCCTACCTTCTTCTAGCTATTACAAAGGACAGACACAGTAGCTATCAAGATATGAAATCTACTCCCTTAGCTAAAAACACACAGCAAAATAATATTAGTAGAAAAATTAATGTCCTTGTTACTTCTCATAATATTAGCTTTATGTGTGACTCGTGAATTAAGGTTCTTCTTACATGTATGCCATTCACCTCGGAAAAAATGCCATGATAGAATTGCTATTGAGCAGCAAGAATTGAAGGGAAGGAAAGTTGTTTCATAGGAGGATTATCACATTTGGCACATGCTTAAAAAAGTTTTAACTTTTTCCTTCATAAATCCAACAAAAGTTCTCCCATGTACAAAATCAGGGGTTTTCCAATAATTGAATATGTGGAGAATTTAGCACGAAAATTTAATAAAATTCAATTAACTTTTTATGCTACATAATGCAGCAAAGGAAAGTCATGGTCTGGGGACATTGGTAAACTAAGATTACCACTAAAAACAACAACAAAAAGTAAAGAAATAAATCAACAAATTTTATTAAAAAACTAAGACAGTATTTTCGACCATTGTATTGGTTGTTCAAACTATGTGTCACAACTTCCCTGTGGGTCAGAAGTTTTAGTGGATAATCAGGGTTCATACAGAGTTGGGAAGAAAAAATCCAAGGAGTACCCGAAAAATCCAAGGAGTCCAAAATATTTTAAGGATTTGCCATTTTTTGTTGTTGCTTTTATGTACTGCATCGTTATGTGGTATGCACACTCCAATTTTTAATGCCCAATTTGGAGAGAAAAACATTTCAAAAACAAATTTTACTCTATTAGAATATAATTGTTAGTGCTGAAATTGCACAATATATTGCTTATTGATTTCGTAAGTTTAAATACAAAATTGACAATCTACTTTTTTATGCAGTGACCAATGGTCATGTCACAGGGGTGATCGGAGTAAAAAAAAAAATTCTGAAATTCACAGCAAATCTTCTGAAAAGTTACACCAGAGGGGGGGGGGGGGGGGGGGGGGGAAACCTACTCCCGACACTAGCTATGCGTTTTCTCCTTGGCAATTTAACGAAATTCGCGTTTTTTCGCGATCTTTGGACGAAATTTATGGGTTTATACACGCTCTTTTGACGAAATTTGCGGGCTTTTTCGCGATCTTTTGACAAAATTTGTCGATTTTTCGCGATCTTTTGACGAAATTTGCTGTTTTTCGCGATCTTTCGACGAAATTTGTGGGTTTTTCCGCGATCTTTTGACGAAATCTGTGGGTTTTTTCGCGATCTTTTGACGAAATCTGTGGGTTTTTTCCGGATCTTTTGACGAAATTTGTGGGTTTTTTCGCGAGCTTTTGACGAAATTTGCGAGGTTTTTCGCGATTATTTGACGAAATTTTCATTTTTTCGCGATCCTTTGACGAAATTGGCGTTTTTCCCGCGATCCTTTGACGAAATTGGCTATTTTTCTGCAAACGATTGACAAAATTTATTTTTTTCGGCGACTAAATGTCCGAATTTTCGGATTGGTGACCGATTTTTAAAATTTTTTCGGAAATAAATGCCTTACATTTTCGGAAAATTCTGACTAAAATCACCCCTAGGTCATAATAGAGATTAGTCAAACCCTAAACACTTATTATGTATATCACATGCATGATACATCTTTAAAAAAATTTTAAAAGGCAAATATAGGATAATAGGAATAAATAATAGGATATACAAGAAAAAATATAACAAGTTTTGAATTTATTCTTTTAGAACAGCGGTAATCGCTTTCTTTAAAGGTGAAATTTTGACAAATTCGCAATTTCGCATTCGCGATCTTATGATGAAATTCGCGTTTTTTTTCTTTTTCGCGATTTTCAGGGAGGAATTCAGTTTTTTCGCGACTTTCTGGCAAAATTCGCTTTTTTCGCGATCTTTTAATGGAGTTCGCCTTTTATTTTGATTGTTTAACGAATCTGACGTTTTTCGCGATCCTTTGAGGAAATTCGCGTGTTTTTCGCGATTTTTTGAGGAAATTCGCGTTTTATGCGATTTTTAGAGGAAATCTGCTATTTTTCTCGATCTTTAACGAAATTAGCGTTTTTTCGTGATCCTTTGAATAAATACGCGTTTTTTAGCTGTCTTTTAAGAAATTCGTGTCTTTTTAAGAAATCTGAGTTTTCCCGCGATCTGTAGGAGAAATTCACGTTTTTTCACGATCCTTTGACAAAATTTATGAATTTTTCCCGCGATCGAATGACGAAATTTGACGTTATTTCTTTTAACATATTTGCAGAAAAGACGATTTTTCCGAGATTCTTGGCTAAATGCCAAACATCGATAAAATTTAAAATAAAGGTCGGCTAAAAGTGTCGAAAAACGGACTTTACGGACGTAATAATTGAAAAACGGACCTAGTGGGAGCCCTGCTATTAAGATTACCCTACCCAATCAATGTTGTGCTTCAGATGAATGACGTGCATAAAGGATTTACCGTGAATTTTTCAATCGCGATTTTTTTTCCCTCGGCAGCAATATCGCTGCGTCCGAAGCCGCAATAGAATATAAGGAGTTTCTAAGTAGTGGTTTGCTTATCTAAGTAGTTCTAAGTACTACTTGGAAATGTTTTCATTTCTAAGGAGTCTAAGGAGTCTGTGCGAACCCTGATAATGCAATGATCAATCAGTTCTTCAAAAATATATTATTAATTTTACTGGCTATAAAAACACAATATAGGGGTCATATTAGAACCATTTCAGATAGTTGATATTTTCTCATTTTAGTAAGTTATAATTAAGTAAAAATTTATTTATTTTTATATGAAAGAATAATGCTTACTTGTTTATAATCATATAGTGAGAAACACAATTGCTGACATAATGAAACTATTTTGAATAACGCTTGACGACCATATTTTTCATTTATGATTGTTTTTAGTTTTTTCAGATTACTTAAGCATTTGTTAGTAAATAACTTGGTTTAAGAGATTGTTAGTCAGTCAACTTCCAAATTCCCCTCACTGTGTTACATCTTTGGGCATGTAATGCATTCTTATATTTAAAATATCTCCTCGAGAAATTAATATAATTATTTTCTTTTTTCTGTGTACTATTCTTAATGGATGTCTCTTTTTTTTCTTAGTTCTCGAAATACTAACTTTATATGAAGTGTTAAAATCATACTCACAGTCAGGGTTCTCGCTGTCGCTCGCCATTGCGTCAAATAGCGACAAATTTCTTCATTTGGGAGGTAAACCAACAGTCAAATTCGCCAAATTGCGAGTGCTCAGTTTCTGTGTTTGTGTGTGTGGTGTGCCAATACAGTGCAGATTCTTTGCTGCGTTACTGAACGATTGATGTCCCTTTACATGTTCAATCGCACCGCGCCATTTATATTGCTCTATTTATAGAGATACTGATTCAACAACAATTGAGTTTAGCAACAGCCAAAGACACAGAAAGGATTATGTGATAGGTATTTCTCTATTGTCAGTTAATCACTATCGATGCGCTAGTGTCACGGCAGTAAAAATGCAAACAAAATTACTCGCATTAAGCGCCAAATAGAGAAAATTTTTGCTAGAATGTGGTTTTGAAATTAGCCATTTACCATACTATTTATTAAATGTATGCAAAGTATCGTTGACTGGTCAATTTTTTTCAATCGGTTAAGAGTCGAAATCTCATAGACATTTTTAGTGTATATTTTCACAAGGGTAAATCAAAGATTGCTGTTTTTAATTTTTATTTAGACAGCTAAAAGAATGTCTGAAACATTTACACATTTAGGAGACATTTAGAATGTACTTATTTTTAATAGTTTCTGTAGCGGATAGGGTTATTTTAAAGCATATTGAAAAATAGGGATACAATAAAGGGTTAAAGATAGATTTTTCAGTGTTTGAAGCCGAATCTATTTTGCTAACATTTCTGTTCATTTGGCTACTGTTTTTTATTTCTTATTCGCCAAATCGCTAATGTTGGTCAAAAGCCAACGAGAACACTGCTCACAGTGCGTCATCTTGTAACACATAAAATATTAAATTAAGCATAGATTTTAGAAATATTTTGAGAACTAAGAAAAAAATAAAGATATTTTAAGAGTACAGATAAAAAAGGAATTAAAGATATTAATTTCCTGAGGTGATATTTTAAACACAGGAATACATTCTATGCCCATAGATTAACATTAGCGAGGGGAATTCGGAAATTGACTGACTAATAGCCATAAGAGATACATTTACGAGAAATTCAAATCTTTTAGTGAGACATATGGATTTTTTTTCTTTAAACCTAGAAAAAGTGTGTTTCTATGAATATGGTATAAAGTTCTCTATCCAAGAAAATTGCAGGGAGTAAAAACACATTAAAAAACTACGGAAGGTTTTATGAAAGATATTCTGTATTCTCTAAGGTATTTATTTACTAAATAGAATCAAGTAAATTTTTTAACCTCTTCAATTCCTAAGCTAAAATAATAATACAAATGCTTATTCACTAGTTTTCTCCAAACAAAATGACATCGTAAATAACAGAAAAATATCTTTTCTGAAATTGATCCTTTAAGCAGTTAGTAATTTAGGTTCAAAAATATGGATCTAAAACTACAAACGCCCTTAAAAACATCAATTTAATACTGTAAAAGTACTTATTTTTGTGAGGCTTTAATTTTCGTGAGCCCGTCGTAATTGCGAAAATTTAAGCCTCGCGAAATATTTTTTTTTTTCGCTTCAAATAATAATAAAAAGTCAGAAAATTTTCATTTATCCAAAATTTAATGATTACAGTTACTTAAATAAGAAATAAGTACACAAATTTCTTGAATATTATACAACTATTTCTTGAATAAAAACAAAAATACAACTAATAGAATGCAGCTCATTCACTTACAATATATACCAGCTTCTTTGAAGCCATTCAAAACTATCTCATGTTTGGCTTTAACACCGTTAAATGTTCGCATTAGCCAAGAAGCGTGAACCGGTTTTAGTCGTGATATTCACATGTCCACAGATTCTTTTTCCTCTAGAAATTTAAACAAAAGGAGTTCTATTTAGGTAGTTTCGGGATTTTTCAACTTTCGATTCTGTTCATATAAAATTCGTGAAATTTTCAGCTCGCGAAATCACCGATATCTTCATTTTCACGAAAATAAGTGCTTTTACAGTAATCATTAACATAAATTAACACAATCACAAATTTAAGAGCTTTAAAGAAGGAAATAATCTACAAATACTCAAAAATTTTTATTGAAAAAGATTCAAGTTAGATACTTATGAAATCGTCTCACTTTCTGGGTCATATTTTCTTTTGGGCACTTTTAGACATTTTGCAAACTCAGATGAAGGTAACATTTATTTCATGTAGGAATCAGCTTAGATGCTGCCATTTATTCATTTGCTTTGAATGCCAAAAACATTCAGCTTTTAAGAAGTGATGTGAAAATGTAAAAGAAATTGGACATTTTAGTTTTTATAAGGGAAAGAACAGAGGTCCCCGTATGGGGACCCAGGGACTGAAGAGGTTAAAATATGCTTATATTTCTATCTCAAACTCAAAATATTTTTTCCTCTTATAGTTTCATTACTCACTGTACAATGAAGACAATTTGCATATCGTCAACTGAAAGCAACAGTAATACATCAAGTAATAATAAAAAATGAGAAGTCTGACTTACTGCTATGAATAACCGTGTTTGCATCAAAAGGAACAGCTTCTGAAACACAAAGTTATATTTAATACTGTATCTCAGATGCGTTTTATAAAAATTCCCCACTGTTCCACTAGATGCAGAGACAGTTTTTCATAGCAGTAAGTCAGACATCTCATTTTTGATTATTACTAGAGGTCCTAAAGTTGCTCTGAGGCAACGATATGTAAGGAATAAATCTTGATGATAATGATTTAAGGTGAAAATTAACAGACTCTCTTGTTGCAAATGCAATGTTGGAAATACAGTAGAAGATCTTTACAACGCAAACCTAAAAACGCAAGGTTGTGCGTTATATAGAATTTTGTGTTATATGGATCACATTTTACACATCATTAAAATTAGCTCATAAATATGGCCAAATATGTCAAACATATCATAATTAAATATATTAGAGTATCTTTATACTGCATTCCTTATTTACAGGACTTATCCAGATTAAAATTTTTGTATTATATAGATCATTCTGTTAAACATACTTTATAAAGATGGTTCAAATAATACCTGGACCCAAAATCATTCATTATATTACTCATTTTCAAAAATGTTTATAGCAATAGAATTTTTTTCATTAAAAAGTTCTAAATTAAGGAGATAAAGTTGAACTAATCTATTACATTTAGAGAGTAGCAGTTTTTTACAATGTAGGAATTCAGGTGCTTCTTCACTGCAAAATTCATTGTTTACGTCTGAGAAGTTGTGCGTTATATGGAGAATTGCGTTATAAAGATCTTCTACTGTAGTATTGACTTTTAGACTATTTTTATAACATTCATTAATAAACATATTTGTTTTTTATGCATGTTTAAAAGAAATTATGTTTCCTTTTTACACAAGATCATTATTAACTGTCTCATCATTATTATTATTATTAACTACTTCATTATTATTCTTATAAGAATGACTCATATCAAGAATATATATATTATTGCTTTAACATTTTGAGGTCTAAGCTCGAGACACTCGTGTTGCCGTTTTCAGTGAACTGAAACTCTCTGTGCTATAAAAGTACTAACTATATACGTTCACAGTCTTTTCAGATATTATCTACGAACCTTTTATTTTGGAAAAAAATAGGTGGCAGCACTAAACAGAAGTAAGTATATGAAAATATCTAGAATCACAGCTTAATTCTAACTAAGAACCAAAAGATCTTCTTAAAACATCATCAAAAACTTTTAAATGCACTAGGCCTTTCGAAAGATCCGAGTCTTTCTTCGTCAGGCGCAAAGAAGACGTGCTTCTACTATGAAAGCAGCAGCAAGACTTGTTGCTGATTTCATAGTAGAAGCACGTCTTCTTTAAGCCTGACAAAGAAAGACTCAGATCTTTTGAAAGGCCTAGTGCATTTAAAAGTTTTTGATGGTGTTTTAAGAAGATCTTTTAGTTCTTACATATTCACACCAGTTTCAACTAATTTTCTTTTAATTCTAACTTATTGAGAACCTTGTGGTGTTGCTCTTTGTGCTTTGAAATATATCACACAAAAGAAAATTTTACTAAATAATGTTTATATACAAATAAAACCTATTTTCAGATATTTGTACAACATTTGGGTATGTTTTTATTCAAGTCTATGTAAAATATTTATGTTTTCTTATGTGCAATTTTTAAAATATATATAAAACATGCTTTTTTCAATATTTCTCATTGAATATTAAATTTTAGTACATTGAAATAGTTCCTTGATTATGAATCAGAACAGTTAGAAGTTTACAATTAAAAAAAAAAAAATTTAAATACATGTCTTAAAAATATTTTTTTTTAAATCATGAAAAGAACTAAACACCCTCAGTCTAGAGGGAGATATGTGGTTGAAATAGCTCAGACCTCAAAGTATAAATTGTGTGTTTTCTATGAAAGATTACCTTTTCGTAGGATAGATTGTACAAAAGTTTCTAAATATTTAGTACATTTACATATTAAACGGTTTGGAAAAAAATTTCAACCTTTAAGGCTGCTTATCATCAGTCACACTGCAAATCACCCTCTCTAATGTTAAATCCATCCAGGGTCCGTACACATTTCTTTAAATAAAATTTAAGGACTTTCAAGGACCAAAACAAAAAACAAAAAAAGTAAGGATCTACAAATTAAATAAAATAATAAATTATAATACGTCATTTTTTAATAAAGAGTTTCATTTTTGTAAATACAAGTTTTAAACATTCAAATGGCCAGGAAGGGAGGAATTTCAGTCTGTGGCAATAGAAATTTAGAAAACTTTAAAATAACAAATACAGCAGAAGAAAAAAGTAGTCGGATGTGCCATTCTCAAAACTTTCTTCTATTTCATACATGTTAATACTTCAAAATTTGCTATCAGAATGCCAAAATTAAATGACAATCTATGCCCATCATGCAGATTCTAAAGATATGAAATTCCATGCATTAGTTCTTGAGATATGACTATTGCTAACATCGTGTAAATCCTGCAAAATGCAGCAGCACCTGTCCGGTGATTTAGACCAAAACCTAATCAGCAACAACTTATGTCAACGTCTAATTGAAGCTGAAGTTTGATAAAAATCGTGCAATACTTTTTCAGACAGAGCTATTGCAAAAATTTTGAAAAATCCAGCAGCGCCACCTGTTGGGCAATTTATACCAAAACATAGTCTTCTGCACCAACATTTATCAAGGTATACCTGAATCTGAAGTTTGATGAAAATTCATCCATTAGTTCTTGAGATAGAGCTATTGCAGAAATCGTAAAAAAGGCAGAATAGCAGCACCACCTGTTGGGTGATTTACACCAAAACGTAATCAGTACCAATATTTATCAAGGTATACCTAGTTTTCTGAAGTTCAATGAAAATTCATGCATTAATTCTTGAGATAGGGATATTGCAAAATTGTAAAAAAATGCAAGTACTCTTTGAGTGTGTGTGTGTGTGTGGGGGGGGGGGGCACAAAGGGGGAAGCAAAATTTTATGAGGGTGAAATAAAGATGAAATTTTAATGAAATGAATTGTCAATGAAATTTAGGGCTGATTATTTATTCACTATAAAATAACAAATAGAGTAGAAAAAGTTTACAAAAAAAAGTTTTAAAGATTTTAAACTTTGGTATTGTGGAGGAATGAGCAAAAGGGGGAAGTGAAATTTGAGAAGAAGGAGAGGCAATGAGGGGGGGGGGGGGAGATTTATTTTTAATTCAGAAATTCCAAGAAATGCAGAAGAGTTTCACCCCTGATTAAGAAATAATACAAGAATAAGATTAAGCATTTTTAAGGACTTTTTGCAGCATTAAAATAATTTGCATTAAATTAATGCATTAAAATAAGTACCAAAAGTACTTTTAAGCACCAAAAATTCTATTTGAAAAATGTAAGCACTTTTAAGGACTTTCAAGGACCATACGAACCCTGCTAAAGGTCTTGGAATGAATCTGTATTTTTCAAATTTCTTCTCTAAAAATTGAAATTTTTATGCTCTTCTTGAAGAATGTTTCTTACTTTTTATTTGACAAAATATTTCTACAATACATAGTCTAATATTTTAAATGTTAAAATCTAAAGTCAACAGATGAATGGTGAATAAGGTTGAAATAACAATTGAGATAAAACTAAAAATGTGTTTTAGAAATATTTTATAAATTTTAAAAAAGGCAGAAATGTCTTTCAAGAAGAGTACACAGAAAAAAAAGGTCAAATTCAAAGTAGCAAAGATGATATTCTAATAAAAGGTACAGCTCAGTTAGCTTAATAAATATTTAATTTTAATACAGAGGAGAATAAATTAAAATTAAAGAATTAATCATCTGTATTATTACAAATTATAATAAACTGATTTTTTTAAATATTAGTTTATTTAGAAGATATTTCATATATCATGTTTATTTCAATAAACAAAGGAGTCTGTTAAGAAAACATTTGGGTAACAAATTCATTTCAGACACATTTCTGAATTCATTTTTGTTTGCAGATGCATGAAATTGGCAAGTGCTGTTATTCAGAAACTACATACTCAAACAGTTTTTTTGTCTTTTTTGGTAAAGGCTTTCTTTTTTTGGTAAATTTCTTTTGCAAAATGGTGTCAAATGTCAAAGTCCCACTTTGAGCTGATATTCTGGATGTGGTTGCGTGGAAGTAGAAAAAAATCTGCTGTCATGAGACAGCAATATACCTCAGGATGTAATCGATATATTTAAAAGACCAGGCTGTTTGTTTAGTCATTAGCCCTCAGCTTTTTACCGAACCGATTTTGATTTCTTTTTTTTTTTAATGAAAACTGTTCATTTGCAGAGGAGCCTGTTCTAGCTATTTTTTAATTTATTTCCATTTTTATATTTTATTTTTAATTTTAAAAGCTTTTTATGATGTTTCTTCAAAATGGTGGTAATCAGGTTAAGAGCCCTACACTAGTCACTCAAAAAGACCCGGATGATAATGTTAATCCTAAAATATATAAATTATGCACATGCACAGACTTTCCACTATCAATTTATACATTAAATAAACTTTAGGATCTATATTGAAAAATATAGAATATTTCTATATTGTAAAATAATCAACTTATATTTAAACAAAAATCTGAATGAAATAAAATAAAATATAGTTAACAAAATAGAATTATAAATCATGTGAATTTGATTATACTACATAAAATCTTTTTAAATGAGTAGTAATATTACATGTTTTCAGGACTCCAATGCAGAAGAAAATGCATTTTTCCGTCCTCGTTCTTTCTCCTTCCTGTAACCTAAAAATAAATCAGATGAAAATATTAACCCATTTTAATTGAAAATAATATCTTTAGAGATTTTAATTTTGATTGTTAATTTATAATCTGACAACTTATAAAGAATTAAAATGAATACAAAATTTATGAAAGCAGTGAAATATATTGAATTAACTTTCTGTACTTTTATGTAAACTGAGTGCAGGTGATAAATCACCAAATTTTGTTCTCATCGCCAAAACCACCATTTATTCCTATTGCACTCCTTTAATTTAAAATATAAATATTTCACTCAAGATATTTAAAATACATAACTTTCACTTAAAATGCACGCCTTTCTTTTCACTAAATTCATTTATAATTAATAATCTTTCTTTTTTTTAAAAAAAAGGGGGCAGAGGCGGGGAAAAAAAAAAAAGAAAAATTGCCCTAAATCAAAATATTTTGTTTTTTCACTATCAAAATTGTTTCCAATTTACACACAAAAAAAGAGCTATTATTGGACAGTTTGGCAACCATGGCTAACATAAAAGTACACAATTTTCATTTAAAAGAAGCATAGAGCTCACACAATATATTATTTAAAACTAAGGCTTTTAACATACAAATATTTGAAAAATGTACTGACAATGAATCTTAATTATAATGTTTATTTTATTTCTTCAATCTTAAATAATGTAAATAAATAAACAAATACTTAAAACCCATTAAGCGCCATTGCTCCCATTTTGGGAACATTACTTTAGGATTTTTTTATAAAATGAGTATTTTATATATTGTCAAAACGTTTATGTTATTTTTATTTTGAATATATGAGATGACTCGTAATTGTTTTTTTAAGTTTCATTTGTGTTTTCCATTTTTTAATATGTGTTTAAAAAGACGAAATTTAGCTTTTTGACTGCTTTCGTAAGAATTAAAATAATAATAATAATAACCTACTAATAAAAATTATATTTTATTTAAAATATGTTTATAACTGTCTATTGTCTAATACTACATAAATCTATAGTTAATAAGTATAATAGATTGATCACAATTCATGAAAGAACGAGTTTTCCCGTAATGGAAGCAATGGCGCTTTCGTTAGTTTTCAAGGGCAGACGGAACACCCCAAATTAGGAAGACCCAATATGGTGCTTTTATTATGCGCATAAAAAAAAATGTATAGAAGCTTTGCTTTTTTTCATTCCAATCAAAATCCATTGCAAACTTTTCTTGGAAGTGTTACTCTTAAAATCTGTTTCTTACTTTATTAGATATATTATTATATATTATATAATTATATTATTATATATTATATTTTGTATATATATTATATATTATATAATTATATTATTATATATTATATTTTGTATATATATTATATAATTATATTATTATATATAAGAAAAAGACAGAGGAACATTTGACTCTATTTCTACGGAATCAATTAGCATTGTGAAATGGAAAGACAATCATGTTGTTTGTCTGGCTTCAAATTTTAAATCTATAGAACCAGTAGGTTCAGCAAGACGATTGAGTATGGCGGATAAGAAAAATATTGATATACCATAGTCCCAGACGTTATAGCGTCTTATAACAAAAACGTGGGAGGTGTCAATTTGCTTGGTCGGTTTTTGAGTATTTATCGCCAAAAAATAAGAGGTAAGAAATGGTGGTGGCCATTTTTCATCAACACACTAAGTATGGGAGTTGTAGCAGCTTGGTGAATCCATAAGGAAAGCAGAGTTTCCCCCAGATAGTTTCAGGAGGGTGCTGCACCCTACCTGCCCTTAGGTTTACAAGATAGCACCCCTCTTGCCCCTCATTTAAAAAATTAGCTCCCTTATTGCCCCCACCTGAAAAAAGTGCCTTTACTCCTTTGTTTATTAAAATAATTACTTGCATAGTAAAAATTGACTCATTGCTGTCTTTAAAATAGTGTTCTGTCTATTAAATATTAAAAAGTAGTTTTAAAAATCAAAAGAATGCCTTTAAAAATTTCAAGAAATGCCCTTAAGAATCCAAAACATGCCCTTCGGAATCCAAAAGTGCCCTTTTCTCACAAGCAGCACCCTGCCCTTTTTTAAACCTGCGGGAAACTCTGGGAATGTAAAGGAAAACTTACTCAGATAGAATTTCTCCGTGAAATTGTTTCATCATTGATAAAAGCAGAACAGAAAATAGAAGAACGTCCCCTTCGGGCCCTTCTGGATTTCTGTCAAATGACGTGCGTTTTGATGGCGTGAAGCATTTTCTAGAAAATGCTGGGAAACAATTTAGGTGTAAAGTATTCCAAAAAAATACTCAAGTTTCCTGTAAAAATTGCAATTCAATGCTGCATAAAAATTGTTCAGTCGCCTGCCATGTAAAATAAATAGAAAAAATAACGTAATGATGAAAAATAAAAAGATAGATAATGAAAATACTGATGAACAGGTAAATTGATTTTTTTGTTTTGTTTTATTATAAATGTAGATGTTTATTTTAATTGTAGAGGTAATTTATCTAAATTTTTCATAAAATGTCTGTTTCAGAATGATATAGTCCTCTTTATTTCTAAAGTATTGAAAAATAACAGTTGTAGGCAAAAGTATATTTTTGTAAAAAAAAAAATTACCCCCATTAAGCGCCATTGCTCCCATTTCGGGAACATACTGTTTTTCATAAATAATAAAAAAATTTTGAATTTTATTTCAGATGTACAGACCTGCCAATTGCTACGAAAAAATCGTAGTTGCTACGATTTGGACCAATAAACTACGATGCTACGAAAATCGGACTTATACTACAATTTTTTGCAAAAAACACAAATGCGATTTTTATCCCGCACTGTATATTCAGGAGTGATTCTGTCGCGAAATTTCCAAAATTTCAAAGTACAGTAAACCCTGTCTAAGGCGGAATCGATCGGAAACGAGAAAATTTTCCGTAGTAGACAATATTTCGCCTTAGACAAATTTTGCTGTACCTCTATGGATTCGCAGGCACTTGAAAATCTTTCCAAGTAAGACAGATTTCCATCTTACACAGAGTCTGCCTTACAGAGAGTTTACTGTATTCATTTCCGAAAGTTTTAAAAAATTGGCCATTAGTCCGAAAATTCGAACATTAAAAAATTCTCTTGGAAGAAAAAATCTGGGCAACAAAACAAACTTCTTAACATAAAACACTCTCTTAAGTATATTAACCACCCAGGGTTCCTACATAATTCTGGTAAAAAAATTCCCCGACTTTTCCAGGTTTTCCCTGACTTTATTAAAAAATTTCCCTGACCTTTCTCAGTAAAAATTCGGCTTATATAGTGTAAAACCCTCCACAATGGGCTTTAATCCAGGTAAATGCTAAAAAAAAGTATGTGCAGTATGAATTTCTGTTTTTTTTAATTATTTTTTATATTGTTATACAGTTTGCATACATTTTATATAAAAATTTTAGATTGGATGAATAATTAATTCAAAATTTCTTTATTTACAATGATAATAAAAATTCTGATGGAAGTAGTACATCAAAAATTCCCTGACTTTTCTCTGACCTTTTCAAATATTTAAAAAATTCCCTGACTTTTTGCCTAAATTTGGAAATTCCCCGACTTTTCCCTGACCTGTAGGAACCCTGCCACCAGTGAATCGTATTTCTGTAAATATTTATACAGGAATTCGCTTCCTTAGAAACAAGGTGCCATTTTAAGAATTTCTGGAAAGGAGGGGGTGGGGGTTCTTTGAGGGGCAAGGTTTGAAATAGTGTGCAAAATCGCACGATTTGCGATAAACTACCGCGAATTTCGACAAATGACCGTATAAAAAGAAACAATTTCGTCAATTGGTCGCAGAAGAAAATAAATTTCGTCAAAGGATCGTGGTAAAAACGCAGTGTTGATTTCAGGGGATGGCCCGGGGGGGGATGTCCCCCCCCCCTGGAAGATTTGAGATTTTGTGTTTTCAATGGTGTGAATTTTGTCAAAATATCGCAGAAAGAAAACGCGAATTTCGCCAAAAGATCCGTAAGAAAATGCAAATTTCATCGAAAGATCAGTAAGAAAATGCAAATTTTCACCGAAAGATCGGAGAAAGAAAACACTAACTTCGTCAAAAGGATTGCGGAATAAAACGCAAAATTCGACAAAGGATCGTGGTAAAAAATGCGAATTTCGTCAAAAGTTCATGGTAAAATGTACGGATTTCAAGAAAGAATCGTGATAGAAAAATGTGAATTACGATTGCGGAAAAATTGTGAATATCCTGAAATGATCGCAGGAAAAAAATCCCGAATTTCGTCAAAATTTACTGCACTGGGCTAAAAAATTGGAACCAGGCTCCTTTTACAAATGTATTAAAAAAAAAAAAAAAAACGCTGCGAAACGAAAAGAAACTCTAAAAATCGTATAAAAATTTTCAAAGGAAAACATTTACTATACTGAGTTGAAAGACTGAAACCTTATTCCTTTTACGAATGTCAAAAGATGGCTGTGTAACACGAAAAACCAACCAACCAACCACCGGATTAATTTAAATTTTGTGTGCTACGATTTCTCATTTTCAAAGGTTGGCAGGTCTGTTTAACCCTCTAGTGCATGATTTTTTATTTTTCCTTTAAAAAAATATATTGGATTCCTTAATGGGCATACATTAAAGAAAAAATACTGAAAAAATTATCACTTTTATATTTTTCCATATTTTGGATTTTTTTAAATGGTTGCCAAATGGCAACACCATGCATTAAATGTATTCTAAGCATATTCTACGATACTTCTCTGGTCCTTTTTCTATTAATTGTCGGTTGGCATTTTGCAGCACGGAATTCTGTCTCTTCTTATTATTCCAAGGCACGAAAATACTTTTGATTTTAAAAGTGTAATTAACTTCACTGATGTTTAATAGTTATTGAAATACAATTCATGATTTCAGTGCCATCGCTAAGACTTTTTATTTGTTGGGGAGACAACCTTAAATTGCCAAGTCAAATTTCAGTATTTGCCAACTCGTTTTATAATTTTGCCAACTTACCACAGTTAGAAAATGTAATATAGTTCTTATTTGTTAAAAGTTTAATAATATTCCCACTTAGTTTTGTAATTTTTGCCTAGTCTATCAAAAATAGAAAATATATTATAGTTTTTATTAAAATTTTAACAAAAATTGCCGACTAAGTTTGTAAATTTGCCAAGTGTAATAACATTCACGAATGTTTGGGGGGGAGGGCTCCCCCCCCCCCTTAGCGAGGCCCCTGCATGATTTACAGGTTTGACAACTGGATGAGTGAGTTAGTCTAGCATTGACTCAAACGCTTCATGTCCACTTGGCAGACTGGTTGTATTTTTTTCCCTATAAATATAAAAATTTTATGCAAATCTTGATACTCCTGAAAAAACAATTTAAAACCATATCTATGCAAGTTTTGTTTGGGAGGGGGGATATACTGCTTCATATGGGGGCATATTGCCTTTGTCGCACTTACTTGCTCATAAACACAGAGAGATTCTTCCATGGGAATGGATAAGAATTTCCATTCAGCGTACCGACTATTGGTCTTAACTTGAATACCTTATCTTTCCCATTAGACGATGTATTATCTTTCAGATGAGAAAATTGTCGTATGCTTTCAAATGTATTCAAGATCATAGTGCGACTACCTGGTGGTACACCAATGACAGGGTTCCTAAACAATCTTATGGTTTTAAAGTTTGCCACGTTACTCAAGATACAAATTCTTAGATACTTTTTTTATATCTGTCGAGCATATATTGAGTGGCTTTTGAATATGTTTTAGAACACTATGCAGGCTTGTTTGTTCAGAGATATGCTCGAAAAGTACTGGCTGGAAAAATACAAAAACTATTTATTTGGTGTTTTTAATTATAAAACACTTTCAGACAGAGAAATATCTCCAATAATCTTTATCCAAGTAAGATCTGGCTGAAGAGCTTGAAGTTTTTCCTTTTTCTGTTTACGTTTAGTGGACTGCTTTTGTTTTGATGTAGATGGAATATTTACTATCCCAACTTTTGCATCAACATTCTAGTGAATTTCATTAGCTGATTTATCTGCTAGTAAATCACAATCAGTCACATCATAAGTATCTGAACCGTTTTTGAACAGAAGGTTTGGATGAAAAGGTAGATCGTCATCGCTGTCAATTGTAAGAAATGCCACTTTCACATGACAATACAATCCATATTTCTTCTGTTAATAATCTGTTTAGTGTCTTTGCTTTAAAATATATGTTGAACATGATGAGGCTTTATTAGAACAAAAATGTTGATGAAAAAAATAGACAAAAAAACAAGATGAAACAATCAAGAAGTTCATTGAACAGAATACTAAAAATGTAGGTAAAAGCGGAACTCAATTCCTGGTGTTGACAAATGGCAACAAATGTATATTCGCTTGCATACAATATTTGTTGCAAAATACCTTACTGAAAATTATTTAAAATAACTTTTAAAAGCATATTCTTTTGAAAGAGATTTCTTTCAAATGAAATTTTGCATTTAAAATATTTTTTATTTGTGTTAGAAATCCTTCTATGGCTAAGAAAACGGAAGGCTTCAAAAGTTCCTCTTTATTTGTAACTAATAAACAACTATTATCACCTATGATATTTTTAATGAAATAAACCTAAGTATAGGGTCAAAATGAATACGTAAAGCATAAAGTTATCAAGAGGCAACGGTAAATAAACGATAAGGCGAGAAAATTTAATTTGTTGCCAATTGGCAACAGTATGCACTAGAGGGTTAATGATATCCTGTTCATTAAGAAAAAAACAATGATTCCATAAAAATACCGGTTAATATATATAGCGGCACTTAATGGGTTAATAATAAAATATAGAGATATTATTTTTCAAAAACGTAAACTTTCAAAAATGTTTTTTAAAAAAGAAGAAGAAAGAAAGAAAAGTTTAGAACAAGCCAAATTTACATTTATTAAGCAGTAATCTCAAAAAAGCCATAATTTCAAAACAAAATAAAAAAGTAGAGAAATTGTTAAAATAATAAATAATTGAAATGATTTTGTTTCTCCATTATTAGATAACGAGTGTCAGTAGATGTTGGCTAAATACATGGCTTTTTAAAGGCCCTTTATATATGCCTCGTATTAAAAGGACTTATCTTGTGGGGAAGTAAAGATCGAATCCCATGCTACCCTATTTCCCATAGGGTAATATGGTAAACACTTATTTACCCTTCTTGTTCATTCAAAGGGTCTAGCCGTAAGCATAGCAAAATGGCCTCCATAGCCGATGTTTGAAATAACATATGTGGTAATAAGGCATGAGAATAGAATATAGAGGGCCAGGGTAATTATGGCCATCTCCCCCCCCCCCTCATTCTGACCAGAAAATCAGAGTTCTAACTTTTTACGACTGCTCTTTCATCTTCACCCAACATTTCATTTATAATGGCTGTTTCATAATAATGGAAGCCATCAGTCCATCAGAAGAAAATAACTCGGTTAAAGTGGAAACTCGGGACTCTACTGTATATTTCATTTTAAAAATGATCTTTAGAATATTTTCGTTGGTGTTCAGAGGGGGGGTCATGATCCCCATGACCACCCCCTTGGATTACGTAGTTCAGTATCACTTGTTTTATGATTACATATTTTAAATTTTAAAATAAGTCGGCTATTAGAAAATTAATAAAATTCTCTTTGTAAGTATACTTTGCGGAAGAGGGGGAGGGGGGGAGGGGGGGGGCAAAATCCATGTTTGCCCCAGGTACAAAAAAGGCTAGTTTCGCCCCTGTTTAGGAGTTCTGCATATTATCTAAATTTTTTTACCAAATGACTTTCTGTTTGGTATCCTATGATAAAATTTATTGAAGAATATAAACTTTATTTTAAAATAAGTTGTACGTATTGAAAATTTCCAAGTTTGTTTCAAATTCAGTATGCTTATTATTATTTTTTTAAACTAAATTTAAAGGCAACATAATTCACATATGAATAGCTATTTTCATTTTTCTCTGTATCTATTTGCTGGTAAAATAGTATATGGGTTAATTTTTTCTTTTACCAACTGTACAAATTGCAATCTATTAATAAAAAGGTTTTGTTAATCAGGCATGAAAGTGGGAAATGGGAAAAAAGGTGGAAAATTTTTTCCATCTGTACAATAAGGCCAAACTCGTATAATTTAGACACATTTTAACAGTTATTCATACAATAAAATGAATTATAACTGTACATATGATTGTTATTTTCTTTTTGTAACTTAGAAAGTATTAAAATAAATAAATAAGTAAATAAATAACAATAAATGTATGAATTCATTAAAACAAAAAAGAAAATTGGAAACAGCTTGCCAAAAATATAAATCCATCCAAATGCATCTGATAAACTTATGTGAAGTACAGAGATTAATTTTTCAAAATAAATGTAATGTTTTGAATGATTTGACTGAGACAAAACTTTACTTAAAAAAAAAAAAAAAATCTCTATGCTATTATTTGCACGCCAAATTGATCTTTACTCCAGAAATACATTTCCAAAAATGCATCACTGAAATTACCCAGAAGTGTTTTATAAATAGAATAAAATATTCTATTACAAAAGAACCTTATAGAAACTTCCTTTCCCTTGTTAAAGAATTTAATTTACATGACTTTCAGATGCTTATAATAAAAGCTCACCTTTGATCTGATAGTACAGCAATTCAGAAACAAACTCCAAGGATTTTAGACAAAATGTCTAATTATTAAGCTTTCTAGACCCCCCCCCCCCCTCCCACCATTATTTATATGCTTCTAATATTTTCTTTGCATTTTTGAATCAACCCAGATAATGTCCAAATTTGCTTTTAAAAAGGCAGAATTCCTCCTTTAGGAGGGATCTCGTTCATGCCTGTGTTAATATGCAAATTTTTGCATAAATACACATTATCGAACAAAGAAAAAAATATCAAATTAAACAGATAATGCAACAAATATAATACATAATAAACAAATGATAGAACTAATAACTCACTAAAAGAAAATTAGAAAATTGTCCTTATTGATTATATAATATGAAATGATTGAAAAATGCACCACAATCACCTCATACCACTAGAATTTAATAGAATACTACTTCTTACTGAAATTTTCAATGTATTTAAATTGAAGAATTCCAACTAGAATTATTAAAATCACACTTACTGTACTATGGAATGTGATGGCAGATGGAGGTCCAGTAGTAACAACACTCTCTATTGAGCTTAGTTGAAGTAAGTGATGCCTTACGTGTTCCATAGTGGCATCATCAAAATAATCCTTTGATTTATCTAATAATGAAAAAAAAAAAAAAAAAAACAATTAGGCAATTATTTTTTAACCGTGTTAAGAACTTTAAAATATAGCACACAATTTCAAACATAATAAAAAGACAGTAATACATAGGCACAGCTAAATCTTTGAAAATATTAAACTTTGTATTCACCAACTATTTCAACCTCGGACCCTGGTTAAATGCTCAAATGGTATTCCCCGCCTACCTGACAGGTCCTAATCAACGCTGAAAATTAACCCAGGTTCAGCATCTCGACTTCAGTCTCGAGGAATTTTAGGTCTCAGTTCATTAACTGAGCACATGCAGTTAAAAATAAATAAAAAGTGGAGAGAGCAAATCTGGTCACATTTTATCATAATGGTGGCATACTCATTCATGACGCTGTGTAAGAACACAACCTATACAGTCAAATTTTGAAACGCTTAAAAAAAAAAGAAATCTTACGTTTTATATAAGAAACTATTATTTGTTCAAAATCAATATTCATTTCAAAAGACTAAGTTTAAAATATAAGACTATATCATTATTAATTAGTGGTGTAGCCAGGAATTTTGTGTGGAGGGATTTTGCAATATTATTATTCATTTAATAAAAGTTCGACAATTAAGTATATCCAGTGCTTTGTATATGTAGAATTAGTTTTATGGTGAATATGTAACGCATAAAAAAGAACATGAAGAAAAGCAAAATCACATTATTTTGAACTACAGAAAGTCATCTTGTTATGAAGCCTTGAAAGAGCTTTGCATGTTACATTACTATACCAGCTACAATACATTTAAACAAGTAATTTTGATACTAGTTTTATTATCAGTACATTTATTGTATATTATTTCAATACATTTTTATATCTTACTATATTTAAAAAAAAAAAAAAAAAAAAAAAAAAAAAAAAAACAACATATATGCTCCCACCACTATTACACTCTACATTAGCCCACGTGTACACGAGATTTAAAGATAGTATTTGAAATATTTTGGAAAAGCTTTTAAAGTTTTGATGTATAATTTCTTAAGTTTTCCACTATGTTTTCTGTATATTAGTTGTTATTTCGAAAAATATTACCTTTAAATAAAACCAGACTCCTAAAACTTGTAAGTACATTATTATTGACAACACACCCAAAGAAATAAAAATAAATAAATAAAAGAATAATAAATATACAATAAGAAAATAATGGACTAAAATAATTATTAACTTTTTTATGTTAAATATTTTGCTTCAAATATTCATTTGATGACAAAAAATAGCAATTAGTATAAGTTGCTAATTTTTCGCTCTTTATTTATTCGTTTATTCATTGTTTATTTATTATGTAAAAAAGCTCCCTAAATAAATAAATATTGTTCGAAAAATAATCCTGCAGAGAATAAAAATATCGGCGACGTAGTTCTCCCATTTAGTATTTTCTGTTATCGAGATCTATTTCCTTATGCATATATATGCATTATAACTCTATAGGGGGGGGGGGGGGGAAGCAAGTTTATTATATTTCCATAGTAAACAAAAATTAATTATTTTGCATACCGCTTTTTCTGCATAGTAATCGTCGCCTTATTTAATCGTAAAATTATGCAATTAAATAGGATGAACATTACCATTCGGAAATAAGGTAATCATAATCCTTAACTCTTGGCACCTGTGTATTTCATGCAGGGCTTAATTTGCGCCGGAGTCCACCGGAGCTCAGCTGCGGTACTTCTCTGTTTTCAGTAAATATTTAAATATTTGTCGGAATTCACCGGAGCTCATAAATACAGGGCTCCGGAGCCCAGTGCAATAGCGATTCCCGAAAAACCGAAACCCAAATGACCCCCCCCCCCCCCCCCCACCACCACCACCAATCTCCAAGTTTCTGCATTCTTTTCTACCAAAACACTTGTGTGTGACGTAATGTGTCGCACACGTGGGAGATGGAGATGAAAAGGCGAGAATAATTTTCTGAAATTTTTTCTGATAAGTGTTTTTGCTAGTTGTTCATTCATTATATATAATATGCATAGCTGCGAACATTTTCTTTTTTGTGTTAACACTATTTACGAATCATAATCCTTACCTTATTTAATTTCAGAATTCTGCGATTAATTAACATTAAAATTAGGCAAAGGAGGATTCGGAAAGAGTGATAAACTAAGACGTTGAATAGTTTACACTCAGGTATATGCAGGTAGATATATTTTAGTAATTTTTATGCAGAATTATTTTATTTTGTTAAAAGATAACAAGATGCTTTAAATTTCGCAAATAATGTATGAAATATAAATTGGTTGGTTGGTTGTATTTATGTCGGCCAATTATCTGCACGTGGGATATAGGCCCTAAGTGGGGAGTGCCTTCCGTGGAGGTCTTTCTAAGGGAACCTAATCCGTATTAACGCTTGGAGAACCAAGGTTCGAAGAAAACCACGAAAACTCCGAACGATTAGGCCGACGGGCGCGATTGGGATCGAACCCAGCACTTCCCGTCTACCAGCTTCGAGAGCAGAACCTCTCGGCCACTGGTGGGGCCGAAATATAAATTGGAGTGATGGCGAGGGCGGGGGGACGCTACGGTTTTAGTACTGCAGAATATAAGGACTCCGGTTACCTTTTTGGTTAGAAATTAAGCTCTGATTTCATGTTGAAGTAACCAACAGTTACAGCCTTGAATAAATGTAATTATTAAACATTAAAAAAAAAATCATTTTACGTATATTTAAATTTTTATTAGGGATACTACTTTATAAAATGGAGAAAATAAACCCATATTATAAACAATGTAACTAATGCATGCCTTATTTTTATTATTATCCTGTTATTAAGACGAAAACATTTTCAAACAGATCATGTTAATGCTATAAAAATATAAAATCCAACATACGAGAATGCTAATATAAATGAAATACAATTTTCGCGGCTTATCCAACTGAAATATTTATCATATTTCTTATGATGGGACAAAAAATAACAAAAATGAACAATAAGTGAAAAAAAGTTAACATCTATCAAAAGAATGAGTTATACAATGCAGCCTAAAATCAAGTGGATTGTAACGAAATGGGTAACCCAAGATAATATCTGGAATATTGAGTGTCACTAAGCGCATAACTCTAAAAAAATCCACTGACAGGAAACCTCAGTAGTCGAAGATCAAATTAACGGCTGTACAAGCGTATTTTACGCATTAAAAATCTCAAACTAGTTTTGAAAATTTGACCATGGGTAACTTCGTGCTTCCCCTTTCTCCCTTTGATAGATGAAAGATGCTCTTCAACGAAAAACTGCAATTCGTAAAAGGAATTTATTATTTCCCCTTGTGCAATCCGATTTAAAATTTCATATTATCCGGTTACTTAATAAGGAAAAAACACAGACAGACGAGGAGAAGGTAGTTTGGACTAATTCTGCGCTTCCGAGATGTCCGCTATTCAGAGGTTTTACTAAGGAAAGGTTCATATGTTAGGGATATCACTGTGCACGTATCTCAATTTCTGCAAGATTTTAAAATTTGCTTTCCTTTCGTATTATTCAGAGTTGCACTTCGTTATTTAAAGGATATCTCCACCTGTGGCCCTCTTACTTTGCAAAACTCTCTGCAAAACTTTAAACATATAGATGACTTCATACATTTAATCCTGAGCTTGACCGAAACTTTAAAGACTAAATTTTTTAAAAAACAATTAATTTAGTAAATTATATATTTAGTATAGTATTTTATGAAGCTAAATAAATACATTTAAGACGTTTGATGTACAATACTCCAATTATTCAATAATAATTCAATGAATTAATTCATTTCGAGAAGTAAGTTTTATAATCACACATATTATGATCAAATATAAGAATTTAGGATAAAAGAGAAAGAAGAATGAAAAATTATGCGTCCAGAATAGATTATGAAACACTTTCCAATACATTCAGAATACTGTATAACAATAGTCTGGAAAACATCAGCATTTTTTTGTTCATCCCTGTATATGATCTACAGATTGGTATTTAAACTACATTGAATGCTAAAAGTTAGTTGCATTAAACGCATAGTACAGTTTAAAATTCCTAATCAGCAATTTCCGTCAATAAACGGAAATGTACTCTATATCTTTTGTGTATCCCGTATACGATCTATAAAATTTATACACACCAAGTAGTATGCATAAAAATGCTTAAATTTTAAAACGCGTACCAGAACTGAAAAAAACTGCCAGAAATTATTCTTCAGAGGCAGTACTATAGAAAAGTACTTTTGTGCGTCCCTGTAAATAAATGAACGATAAATTATATGCACACCAGATTTTACAGTAAACGCCTGTAGTACACCTCACTGATATATATAATTTCCAATATGTTTAAAATAGTGTAATGTCTTTAAAATACACCGCAAATGATTTTTCACCATGGGCCATAAAATGTGGAAAGAATTCTTTTGAGTGTCCTTGTAAATGAACCGTAAAGTGATATACACTTCATTTTCAATACCGAACATACCATAGTAAACCCCAATAACATATATCAATTTCATGGTAATTGCACTATATTTACACGAGTTACAGCACGGGCAGACAAACCCAATTCATAAACACTTTTCAATTTTTCGCATCCGCTTAAGAATTCCACATTTACGATCCACTCTTAAACATCTACAGTAAAGCACTATCGCAAAATAATACACAAATGCAGTAAAAAGATGCCGTCATTAAAAAAAAAACTCGACCCCCCCCCCCCAAAAAAAAAAAACAAACAAAAAAAAACACGGCTATCTAATGATTTATAGGTCTTCATTTGTTTGTAAAATTAATACAGACGATTTCAGTCGTGACGTCAGTCATGGCGCTTCGGCTGGAAACTGACTCCAAACGAACGGTTGCTATGTGTCATTTTCTCTTTTGTTTGTGTGTTGCAGCTATATCTTACATCTATATCTCACATCCAAGTGTTTTAACACTTGATATGTACTGGTAACATTTTTCACGATTTATATTTAAAAAGAAATGACATATAGCAACCGTTTCTTTGGAGTCAGTTTCCAATCAAAACGTCATGACTGACGTCATACTGAAAGTGTCTATAGATACTTAAAAATTAAATATAGTTTATAAAAGCTCCATGTTTTAACAGAAATTATTCGTTTATATTTTTTCAAAATAGCACGTATTTTAATTACATTTTCCTTCGGCTTTTATGAGAAAATGGCAACAAAAAGATATAATTGCTATTTTCCAACTATTTTCCCTTTACTTTCTGCATAAATGGAGTACTTGAGTTGCCAAAATTAAACAAATGGTGCTAAAAAGTACAACAAAATTAATATTTCAAAAATAAATGGAGCTACAGTTTTCAAACCAATTGCATTTAAAAGTACATTTTTTTTCCCAATACGACGGTATAAAAATTGAAAATGTGCGATGCTTAGAAATTTAAAAAATTGCTATAAAGTATGTAATCGTACAATGATACATCTGCTTTGTTTATTGCTGGCTTCTGTAAGGTAACGTTATTTTTTGGAGAAGACACAAAATAAGCTGGGAGAAAGAAATAGCATATCGTACCGGGGGCTAATAAAATAAAACCCTGTCACATATTAGCCCCACGGAATAGAGCTAAAATGAGACGGTAATGGGACTAAAGTGAAACACTATTATTTATTAAGTGGTTGTAAGCCCTAAATGAATGAGAGAACTTTCTCAATCTCAAGCATGAAAATAATTAAAAAGAAGTACAATGTTCTCAATCGATACAATGGCACCAAACAAATTCGACACATTTTAACAGTTATTTATACGATAAAATGAAATACAACTGTTGTTTTCTTTTTGTAACTTAGAAAGTATTTAAAAAAAAATTAAACTAACAATAAATATATAGGTTCATAGGATCAAAAAAGAAAATTGAAGACATTTTGCTAAAGGTATAAATCCAACTATATCCGATGGAACTTAAATGAAGTACAACGATTAATTTTTCAAAATAAATATTATTTTAAATGATTTGGCTATTTAAGATTCTTCCCTTCTTTCAGATTTAAAAACCTCTATACTAAATATATGCAAGTCCAGTTGATATTTGCTCTAGAGCAGTGGTTCCCAACCTTTTATCGGCCATGCCCCACCAAAGCATCAGTAAAGACACTATGTCCCCCCCCCATTAATCTTTAAATTATGCCTCTATTAATTTTTAAAAAGTGCAATTTATTCACACAGGGGAAGTGTAATAAAGCCTTAACAATGACTATTCATTTAAAAAATTTTTTAACTTATCAAAGAGGTGAATCTTCTGTGACAAATCTGTTTTTAACATCATTTTACAAGTGCAATGGGGTTATGCATTTTCGCCTTTGTACCCAAAAGAATTTTGTTGAAGTTTTCTAACCTATCTCAATGTGAAAAAAAAAAAAAAAGTTATATAGTCTGCATTTTTGTCTTCACAAAATATCTTGAAAAGTGACTTACATTTAACATAAAAACTGATAACATTCATCATCATTCAACTGATATAATTAATTTTTGTGGCTTATTAAGAGTTCGTGGAAAAGCTTTGACCACTAAAATTTGTTTTTATAAATAACACAATACACAAGAAGCATTTCAAAACTCACATTTTTATCAAAATTAAGTGGTCATTATTCCCCCATCACAACACATTTTCTCTGTTTTCCCGTTCCCAATATCGTTAATTGTCTTCCATGTATTATCTGATTTTATTAAAATTTAAAATGTATGTGCCATCATGCAAATTAATTTACTGTGCAGGATGCCTGCACTAGAACCATTTATAAGTTTTATAAAGTTGGTAGTACGTCATTCAGATACTTCATATATATTTTTAAGTTGAATATGTTCAATATAGGCAAATTTCTATATATAGTCTTTTTAAGAAGTTTCACATCCAAAAGAATTTTTGAGTAACACATAGCAAGGCAAACTGAAGTAGAAATCTCTCTCGATAAGTAATGTAAATGTCAATAAAGTCCTATGTCCTATGTCGATAAAGTCCTATGCTGTAGTATGTATTAACTGTAAAATATTGTCTCAGAAAAATTAAATTGAAATCTAATACTAAATGATATCAAAATATTTTTTTAAAGATATTCGTATAATTAGTCTGGTGTTAAATGTATTTTGAACTTTTCATTGGGAACATTTTTGAAATTCAATTAAAAAAAATGATTTTTTTAGTTTTTCTTGTATTCCGTTTATTTTGGCCTACAACAATGCTTAAACAAGTGGGTAAGTGTGATCACAGATCGCACAGAGGGTTTCGTTTAATATTCCTTTCAAAACACTTTATCCTTTTGAAATATCGGTTAGTTCCACATTTCACAACCAGGGGGCGCACTTGATTCTAAACAAACCTGTATCCGAACGAAAATCCGTTTTACATACTATCCGTAGATATATTAATCGAGGGGATTGGGCCCATAGCACCCGAGATAAGTAGGCACACCTGGCGGAAAAAACGGAACTAAAATATATAAGGCTATGGTGCATAATATGAAAGAATGGTCAAAGGTGTGTCGGCAAAAGTTGGAAAATTTCTCCCCGGGTTAAAAGGGCGGAGGTTAGAAAAATTGCTTAAAATACACAAGTTAGAGCCCAGAGGGGTAAATAATAAAAGACTTTTTGAAAATTTTATGATTTGTCGTGTGGTCTGAGGCATTCAGCTATACATACAAAATTTCATGTCACCAACTTAATTAGGAAAGAATTATCTCTTAGAAAGAATTGCTTCAAATACATGTGTGGTAGCTCAAAGTGTTAAACGTAAGACTTTTTCAAGATTTTATGATTTGTCGCCTGGCCTCAGGTGTTCTGCAAAAAGTATGCAAAATTCCAAATCTCCAATTTAATTAGGGGCTCAGCTAGAAAGAATGGCTTAAAATACACAAGCTGGAGTTGAAAGGGTTAAACATAAAACTTTTTCAAAATTTATTATTTGACGTAAGATCAGAGGTGTTGAGCTATAAGTATGCAAAATTTCACGCCTCCAACTTAAATGGGGGCTCACTTAGAAAGAATTGTTTAAAATGCACATGTGGGAGCACAAAGGGTTAAATGTACGACATTTTCAAAATTTTATGATTTGTCGTTTGATGTGAGGTGTTCAGCTATAAGTATGCAAAATTTCACGCCTCCAACCTAATTAGGGGCTCACTTAGAAAGAATTGTTTAAAATACACGCAGGACCCCAAAGGGTTAAACGTACGACATTTTCAAAATTTTATGATTTGTCGTTGGATGTGAGGTGTTCAGCTATAAGTATGCAAAATTTCACGCCTCCAAATTAATAAGAGCTCACTTAGAAAGAATTATTTAAAATACACATATGGGAGCTCAAAGGGTTAAATGTACGACTTTTTCAAAATTTTATCATTTGTCGTATGATGTGTTGTGTTCAGCTATAAGTACTCAAAATTTCATGTCTACAACATAATTAGGAGCTCACTTAGAAAGAATTGTTTAAAATACACATGCGGGAGCCCAAAGGGTTAAATGTACGACTTTTTCAAAATTTTATGATTTGTCGTATGATGTGAGGTGTTCAGCTATAAGTACCCAAAATTTCATGTCTCCAACATGTATAGTTTCTGAGAACGGGCTCTGTGACGGACAGACAGAGGAGCGAGACGAATAGGGTTTCGTCAGATGAACGAAACCCTAAAAAGGGACAGAAGAAACGGATAACGAATGAGTAGGTAACAAATTTGAAATTGCCCCCCTAGAAAGTCAAATTGCCCCCCAATGGGGCGTACGCTTCACGTTGGGAACCACTGCTCTAGAGATATATCTCCAAAAATGCATCCTTGAAATTACTCAAAACTATTGTATAAATAGGACAAAATATTCTGTTCCAAAAAGAATCTTATGGAAACTTCCTTTCCCTTTTAACCCTTTCGCGACGATCGTCCTTTGCAGAATATTTATTTTTTTACCACTGTTTTTTGGAAACAGAAATTTTCGCCTAATTGAATCGCAGAAATACTATGCTTATTTACTACAAAGTTTAAAATAAAAAATTACTGGTGAGAGTAATCGGAAATTCTGAGCATATTATGCGACAAGTATACGTGACGCTCGTCCCCAAGGGATTAAGACAGTTTAAAGAACTTTATTTACTCTCAGATGCTTATAATAAAAGCTCGCTTTTGATTTGATGGCTCTTCTGCACAGCAATTCAGAAACAAACTCCACGGATACGCAAAATGTCTGATTATTAAATTTTCTAGACCCCCCCCCCCCCCCCACCGCCGTCCCATACACACACACACCCTATACGTATCCAATATTTCTTTTCATTTTTGCATCAATACAGAAAATGTCCACAATTTCTTTAACAAAGGTTTTCTTAATCATGACCCGGGGTCTAATATTTCAGCTGTATTATTTAGATTTTTTTTTTAAATCTTTCATTTTGACTGAATTTTGGGAAATCTTTTATGCAACGAACTTCTCATAAGAATACTTATAAAAACCCACTACATATACTAAAGGGGGGGGGGGGGGAGTAAGAAAATTGTCTACAATTTTTATGAAGATTTAAAAGTAAATGAGTAAATCTGTATGACATTTGTTACTGGTAAATTATAATGGCATATAAATGATATTAATTATATATTCTTCGTTAAAACTAAGCGATTAAATCAACCACCTAGAATTTCATATTAAAAAGACGGTAACAAACATAGAAGAATATACTATTAGGCCCAGGGAAAAAAAAAAAATAATAATCCGGTATACTAAAACAAAAAGACAAATATTAGCGTTCTGTTTGCATTTGTTGTTTATGTTTCAAGTTCTATGATAGAATATAGAGGTGGAAAATCAAAAATTTGTTTTTGTAGCAGGAGAAATTGCAGTTCTGGTAACAGAATTTCCCAGTTTTGTAGCAGGACAAACTTACGTTTTAGCATTGAGATCAAATAGCATTTTTCCTTTTTCAGTTTAAAAAAGGGATATTTTTTTTAAAATGTTATCAAAGTAAGCATTTTAAACTGAATTTTAGGACACTACAGTCCTGGAAAGGTCTTTACGACCCAGAAATATCTTATAACTCAAGATAAGACATTTATCGAAAATTGAAAAATGCTATTCAATTCTAAATTACTTCAGTAGACATTTCATGCTTTTATATCTAAACGTTTGTGAATGTGTAAAAAAGTTCCGCATTCTTGAGTGGGTAAAAAATCTTTCCTTTGAGAAAAGATCATGAAAAAGAAAGAAAGAAAAAGAAAGAAATTCTGAAAATCTTTTCAGTAATGTTTATTTGTCATAGATAGTAAAAGAGTTGTGTTTTGGAGCAATCATCCTCTTTAAATTAAAATATGTAATAAATATTATAAACACTGAAATTTAAGACAATGAATCTGTATCACAATCCCTTATTCAGTTAGAGATAAATTTTGAACTTTCATGATCTGCATATCTTAGCTAGCATGCATCATTGTCAAGCCTAGACGAGGTTCATATGAAGTTGTTTTTTTAGTATGTGTTTTTAATTCTATTTTTTTAGATTACGAAATTTCAATTTTTGTAGCAGAATGAAGCCCCCCCCCCCCCCCCAAAAAAAAGCCATTTTTTAACAGAATGTAGCAGGAAATCAAAATTGTAGCAGTTTGGAGCAATTGCAGCAGATTTCCCACCTTTGTAGAATAATACTGTCACAACCTCAAGTAACTCTCTCATATATTAGCCCTATACACCATCTCCTATTAGTCCCATACACTGTCTCACATTAGCCATCTGGGTTTGTTGGCTTATAACTCAGACTTTGTTTATCATATTCCAATGTTTAAAGACTCGCAATTCTTTATAGAATGAATTAAATAGCAATTAAAATCATTTACCTAAGATTTTACAAGTGTTGTAAAACAAAATTTAAAAGTCTGAGTCTGACGGTAAAGTTTTTCTCATAAAAAAATAAGGTTATATAACGTATATTTTTTTGGGATGTTTTTCAATTTTGAGTGTATTCATAATGGATATAAATAAAATGATGCATTGATTAAAATAATCACAAGGCCAATTTTATTGCTATAAAATTTGGTAATTTTTTTTATGTCTCAGATTAGTCCCATTTTTTGGGGGTGTCTCATGTTTGCGGCGACCGACTCTATATTATCATATATTTCATTTCATACAGTAAGTAAAAATTAAGATTATTACGACAAATGATTAAATCAATTATTAAAATACGTTAATATTTAATCACCGCAGTATTTTAATGAAATACAAACTGATATAAAATAAAGTAAGACTACTAATAATAGAGGAGGGGGGGGGGGGCTAGAATTTAAAATAAAACTGCCCAACATGAAGGAGGAATGTGACTGTATTTGTGTTAAAAAGGGCATTACATATAATAAATGAGTGGAGGACAAAAGATGAAATGTGGTTAACAAAGAAAAATACGCTTTAAAACAGGATACAATGAATGATGTACAGAATCACACCGATCATTGATTTAAACAAATATAATTTTAATAAATAACGAAGAGAAATACGTGAATAACTCAATGAAACTTCTTTCTTTTACAGCAAAGTCTGTTACATTTATTTGATTAAATCGAGCATTAGTAAGCATGTGATTGAGAGAAAGGGAAGGCGTACGCTCCTCTGCAAGCAAACTTGTCGTATCTAAAAATTGCAGAGAAAAAACAAGGGATAATGAAAATTTCTTTTCTTGTGCAATTGACGACGCAAAGCGTAACGAAGCTGTTAAATTGATGGAATAATTTCATCCTATTGAATGAAATCGATGAGCTGGCGCAACCTAATACAATTGGTATAACAAACCCTTCGTGTTTCTAGTAGTTTACAGCTTGTTTACTTTTGAATGAACATACAAAAGATTACGAGAGGGGGAAGGAAATTTATAGAATACGAAAAAGTTAAGACAAAGGGAGGGGGGCATCACGTTGCCAACAGCTGAACAAAGAGCATGGTTGCCAAACTGGCGCAGTGCCAAACGCCCCTTTGCAGCTGTTGCCACGGTGCAGATACCCCATTCAGAATATTACTCCCCCTTTTAGTAGCCCCACTTTTGCCACGTTGTCTTTGACGTAACACCACTGACGGATGATTAGAAAAGAAAATGATCAGGAGAAGGTGAAAAAAAAATGCATATTGCATAGATGAAAATTGCTACTCATCCACATATGACATAGAATGTAACTAATTGATTAAAAAAATAAACAAAACGGAATTGCTAAAACTTTTATTTTCTTTACAATTAGAGATAGTTTTTCCATTCAGTTTAATTAAGTTCGGACCATAAAATGATGTTAAGGGCAATCAAGATACGTTTTTTATGTGTATACATACACATTATACACTAGTGCAGAGTCGGTGAATCATTTTTTTTTTGACATTTTTTTTATTGTATCTTAGATGCCAAATAATTCATATCCCCTTCGTACTAGGTTATTTTTAAGGTTATTTATTTCCGAAAATTATGACTAGCAGAAAATTTTATAAAAATGGCAAGCACCAGCTTCTGTAAACAGTTTTTCGTGTCTGGAATTGAATTCCAAGTTGTTTTAATTTTACCATCCGCTTTTTTGCATGTAATATCTTATAATCTCCTTTCTGATAGTCACCTAAATTTCCCTTAAGGCTGTTCTCAAATCCAAACGGTCAACTTTCTGACATAAGTTTCAATTCATTTTTGTCCGGAAACGCATGAAACTAGAAGGTGTTATTCAGAAACTATGTCATCGAACTGTTTTTCCCGTTTTCTTGTAAACGCAATAGATCTTTCAGAAAATACTGTCAAAGTTGGCATTTTGAACCGAACTTCCGAACGAAAGAAGAAAATCCAGTCAGTAAGGGGAGAAAAATGCCGTGTCAGGTGATCAATATCGCTTATAACTCAATAGGTAATTTATTGATTAAAAAATGGAAAAAACAGTTCGATTCGAAATCGCTTCCATATTCAGGCTTTCCAATTTAATATATTTCCGTTAAAAAATCAATTTGTAAATGTGTCAAAACGTTTTGCGCTTGTTGAGCAGAGCAGTAGAGAACAGCCTTCATTTTTCTCCCCTTATTGACTGGATTTCCTTCTTTCGATCAGAAGTTCGGTTCAAAATGCCAACTTTGACAGTATTTTCTGAAAGATCTATTGCGTTTACAAGGAAACTGAAAAAACAATTCGAAGACATAGTTTCTGAATAACAACACCTTCCAGTTTCGGGCGTTTCCGAACAAAAATGAATTAAAACTTATGTCAGAAAGTTGACCCTTTTGAGCAACTTTCTGACATAAGTTTTAATTCATTTTTGTTCGAAAATGCATGAAACTAGCTGGTGTTGTTGTTCAGAAACTATGAAATTGAGCTGTTTCCCCCCCCCCCCTTTTTTTTTTTTTTTTTTTTTTTTTTTTGCAAACGCAATAGATCTTTCAGAAAATAAAGTCAAAGTGGGCGCTTTGAATCGAATTTCCGCGCGAAGGAAGAAAGAGCACTCAAGAGCGGACGAAAAACTCGTTTGTCACGTGATCGAAATGGCTTATAACTCAACGGGTAATTGATTGATCAAAAAATGAAAAAAAAAAAAAAAAAACAGTTCAATTCCAAATCGCTTCCATGGCCAGGCTTTCCAATTTTACATCTTTCCGTTAAAAAATGAATTTGTAAATGTATGTCTCCAATCCTTTTAGTTCTGAGAAAATTGAAAACCGGATATTTAACACGCGATTCCTCATTGTTGAGTCTCAGAAGCTCCTATGCATATGCTTCAAAATGCACAAAAATCTGTTCACGTGAAATACTGGTTAAGACTGTTCTCAAATCGAAAAGGGCAACTTTCTGACATAAGTTTTAATTTATTTTTGTTCGAAAATGCATGAAACTAGCTGGTGTTGTTGTCCAGAAACTATGTCATCGAATTGTTTTTTCCATTTTTTCGCAAACACAATAGATCTTTCATAAAATACTGTCAAAGTGGACGTTTTGAACCGAATTTCCGCGCGAAAGTAGGAAAATCACTCAAGAGCGGGCGAAAAACGGGTTTGCCACGTGATCGAAATGGCTTATAACTCAATGGGTAATTGATTGATCAAAAAATGAAAAAAACAGTTCAATTCCAAATCGCTTCCATGGCCCGGCTTTCCAATTTTACATCTTTCCGTTAAAAAATGAATTTGTAAATGTGTCAGAACGTTTTGCGCTTGTTGAGCAGAGCAGTTAAGGACAGCCTCAAAAGCCTTTTGATTGAAAACATAAAAATTATACTTTATGTGGGCACTAAGTTTTTGAAAACGCAGAATTTTTAGTCGATGTCTGTTTTCAACATTCAGTATTTTAATACTCACTGGAAGTTCTGAAACTATTTTTAAACGAAATAATTGACCAGATTAAAGATTGTTATTTTGGAAAAAAAAAAGTACTTTTAAATGCAATTTGTTTGAAAACTGAATCTCCATTTATTTTTGAAATATTAATTTTTTTTTTTTTTTCTTTGGAGCCATTTGCTTAATATTGGCAACGGAAGTACTCCATTTGTGCAGAAAGTAAAGGGAAAATAGTTGTAAAATATTAATTATATATTTTTGTTGCCATTTTTTCATAACAACCGAAAGAAAATGTAATTAAAATACGTGCTATTTTGAAAAACTATAAACGAATGATTTCTGTTAAATCATGGAGCTATTATAAACTGTATTTAATTTTAAGTATCTATATTAATGTTACAAACAAATGAAGGCCTATGAATCATTAGATAGCCGTTCTTTTTCTACGGAGTTTCTTTAATGACGGCATCTTATTGCTGCATTTGTGTATTATTTTGCGATAGTGACGTCCTATGCCTACTTTAGTGTAGATGTTTAAGAGTGGATCATAAATGTGGAATTCTTAAGCGGATGCAAATGACGTCATTTTATATAAAATAAAAGCGTGTGCTTTAAGTCTTAAAATTGAAATTTTTTTTTGTACTATTTACATATACATATATATATATATATATTTTTTTTTTTTTTTTTTTTGGTCATCAATCAGGGCGACACTAAATTCTGAAAAAACATAATTCCTGTTTTTTAGTTATTATTTTGTAAATCATCCGGAAAAAATACTTATTCTTTTCTGTACAAAAATGTAAAATAAATAAATAAATGCAAAAAACATTCTTTCAGATATATCATTTTTAAAATATGGAACATAAAGAATTTAACATATAAAATATATATTATATATATATGTGTGTGTGTGTGTGTGTGTGTAAATAAATATACATTGTAATATAGATTAAAAACGATTTAGATATAAAAAAAATAATAAATAAAATCTTGTGTCTACTACCACCTTAAAATATACGTGTGTGACGTACTATTCAATATATTTTTTAATACAAGCACTGGAGAGATCGTTAAGGCTGTTCTTAATTGTTCTGCTCAACAAGCGCAAAACGTTTTGACACATATACAAATTCATTTTTTAACGGAAAGGTATAAAATTGGAAAGCCTGGCCATGGAAGCGATTTGGAATTGAACTGTTTTATCCATATTTTGCTCAGTCAATTACCTACTGAGTTATAAGCCATTTTGATCACGTGACAAACACGTTTTTCGCCCGCGCTTGAGAGCTCTTTCTTCCTTCGCGCGGAAATTCGGTTCAAAACGCCCACTTTGACGATATTTTCTGAAAGATCTATTGCGTTTGCAAAAAAATGGAAAAAACAGCTCAATTACATAGTTTCTGAACAACACCAGATAGTTTCATGCATTTTCGAACAAAAATAAATTAAAACTTATATCAGAAAGTTGCCCATCTCGATTTGAGAACAAACAGCCTTAAATCAATAAATCTCACACGGCAAAATATCTGCTCTTTCATTTGTAAATAAAGGATATATGGAAACGAAAGAAACTCTTTCAAAATCATTCCAAAACACTTCTTCCCAGTTTTAATCCTTTTCAATAAAGTTAATGGGATTTATGGTTTACTTTTCAAGCAGCAAAATAATGGCCACTTAACATAATAGTAACGAAACCACTTGTCGCATTTTTTCAATGGCGACTAATTTATATAAATTTCGAAATGCAGACAAAATTGACGTAAAATGAATACAACCACATTCGTTAATATTCTTATAATTTTTGCGGGCAAAGAAAATTTTTTTAATGCGTATATGAAATGATAAATTTTAGTGAAAATCAGAGACAAAAATAGGTATGGAGAACGGGCTTAAAAATGGAAATCTATTTTCTAATTGGACGAAACAAAATTAAAAAAAGAAAACCATGCGTCAAAAGCATAGATTATGAATAACTAAATTTAAAAACACATAGCACAATTGAAAGTACTCTTATTCTTTTGCGTGTCCCTGTAAATGAACGATAAATGTTATGCAGACCACAATTCTATACTAAGCATCTTGTAGAGCACCTCAGTGATGCATATCAATTTCAATACATTTGAAATAGATTATGAAAAACTAAATTTAAAAACGCATAGCACAATTGAAAACACACTTCCAGCAATTATTGGTCATAGACAGTACTCTAATCCAATTCTTTTGCGTGTCCCTGTAAATGAACGATAAATGCTATGCAGACCATAATTCTATACTAAACATCATGTAGAGCACCTCAGTGATGCATATCAATTTCGATACATTTGAAATAGCGTAACAAAACAATGTTAAAATACATTGCAAACGATTTTATTATAGACCATAGTAACGTAATTCTTTTGAGTGTCCCTCGAAACGTACTATGAATACTACACACTAATACTGAACATGCCATGGTAGGTCTCAATAAAATATACCAATTACATGGAAATCCGGCTATATTTATGTGAGTTAGAGATGTAAATTTTCTGAAAAAGTGGAAGTGGCGGGGGAAAAAAGGCGGGGGGGGGGGGGCTGATTTCTCACAAATGTTTCTCCTAAATAAGTTATATTTTCTTAAAGAACATTGAATAAAACATTTTTAAAAATTTATCCACACTAAAAGAAAATTACTTTTACTTTACATGACTATATTACACTCCCTCCCCTCCCCCAAAAAAAGGGCAAGGCTAGTTTTAAAAGTTTAGTTTTTCAGTCTCAAAAATTTCACAGTGGCATTCTTGCTAAATTTAACACTATTGTTTATTATATCATGTCTCTTTTGAAATGATTTTTAAGTTACATTTGTTTAATTACCAATAGAACTAATTTAGAAAACAACAACAAAAAAAAACTCATGTTCCAGCCATTATCCTTGCAGTTTGAAATCCAATGTATTATACATCCCAACTACATAAGGGCCATGCATATATAATGTTATCATTTTAAGATGGGGGGAGGGAGGGGCCTGGCACATGACATTGTAAGATATCTATATAGGGGGAGAGGGGTTGTCTTTTGATATCGTTATCATTTTTGATCCAAACGAATTTTTTTTCTTTTTATTTGTAAACTATCTTTAAATCAAAATAGTATGTTATCTATTTTTATGAAAACACAAAGTTATTATTAAAATCATTAAATCATTATAAAATTATTTAATTCCAAAATATGGAATACCTTAACGTTAGGCATTCCTATTCTTCTGCCATACATGTATGCATATATAATCCGCTGTTCTACAAACCATATGCGAAATATGTTTGAAATGATACTTGTATTTACTAGTAAATAAAAGAGAAAGAATATTGTCCACTTGTTTTGTTGATAAGAAGTTCTTTCTGGTCCTTCCCGTGCGGGCGCAAAAGCAAAAAGGCATTATTACTATTGAAAACATTATGTAACAAAAGACTATTTTTAAATACTTTTACATAATAACTATTTCTTTTAAGCGTTATTTAATATGAAGTTATTTCATATATAAACTGATATTTTATTGACTTTATGCGAAAAATAAATGCAACCTTATTTGTATATCACTCCAAACAAAAGAAAAAAATTAAAAAAAACCTAAAGAATTTTTATACATTGATAACGATATCGTTACGGGGAGGAGGGGGGGGGGGGGGTCAAGGGATGATAACGTATGATATCGTAACGGGGAGAGGGGGTCCAAAATTACCAAAAAGTTGATAACATTATATAATGATTGATGCCAGTTTAAATAAACAAACTGTTATAGTTCTACCATTATTATAAATATTATCAGTATTCAAATTGATGCTTTGATCTCTTGATGTTCCACAACTTCGGTATAATATAGTACCAGTAGTAATTTAACTACTTCACCCTTAAATTCTCAGCAAGAAAAAATATTACGGAAATTTTAACAAGTTGGAAATTGCTCGTCAAGCGTGGCAAATGAGGTGCGTTCGTACTATAACTAGTTTTATAAACATTTTTTGCACCGTATATTATACCGAATGTATATGCACTTCAATAAGTGCATATCCATTTCATTCGGTTCGAAAGACTGTAACATCATTAAAATACACTTGCAATAATTTATTTCCATTGGCCGTAATGTAACGGAAAACTTTTGACTGTCCCCGTAATTAAACTATACATCCAATTTTCATAAAGGTTGAAATGACAAAATTTTGCAACAATTATATATTTAAAATTTCAGAACATTCGGTTGAGTAATTTTTGCTCTGTTATATGCGGACAGACGGACTGAACGACGACTATAGGTGCTACGTATTTACGAACGTACCTAAAATGGAGAAAAATAATTTGAAATCTATGCAAAAGCAAGATCCATGTTATACGGGGCAGTGTTTGTCAGACGAGGACATTTGCAATGCTTTTGGCATCGCAAAAATTTTGTATTAAGTTTGAAAAATTATAAACAAAAAAAGTTTCTTTTTTCTTAAATACAGTGAAACTTCCCTGTGCGACCACCTCCCTGAACGACCATTGTTTCATGGAATGAAATTTATTTCCATAAGCTCAATACTTATTTTACCTTCATTCAGAGACAATTCTAGTCGAATTCCCTCCATCAGAGACCCATTTCTTTGAAGAAAATTAAACAAATTCCGTTTTTTCCTGGTCGCTTGAAGAAAGTTTTATTTAAAAAAATATATCCGAAGAGCACATTATTCATCAAACTTCTAAACTAAAGTTTAGAATTTTTTTCCGGTAACTTTTAACCCTAGAATACTAGACATAGTTAGTATAGCGCTAACGTTAAAATACCATAGTCGTGAGAATTACGAGCGTCTAGTATTCTAGGGTTAAGTATTTAAACATCTTTGTGCTTTTTTAGCTAGACCTACACTGATCCTAAAGACCCGTCCATTCGCCGATTTTATGCGTGGGATTTTTTAAGGCGGTTTACGGGGTCACGTGGTCAATAGCAGAACAAACAAACCGCTATTTAGTAGAACGTCTGCTATGACATGATCATTTTAAATTTTATTAATAAATAAACACTTGTTTGCGATGAAACTTCAATTCTTAAGTTTAAATATGTTCTTTTCACCAGTTTCATCTTTCGTAAATACAAATAGACGCCAAAATATTAATAAACAGATAACATTATATACGTATATTTAAAGGGAAAACCCCGAAATGTTGTTCTGCTCTTCCACGCCATCTGCCGGCATACTCCGAATAAACTGAACACGCTTTTTTGAATGGAAAGTCGGCAAATGGTCGGGTCTTTAGGATCAATGTAGGTCTAGCTTTTTAGGCAATGAATTTAAATCTGATGACAAATTAAGAATGACGGTCAATAAACTCCCTTGCCCTGTTCTGTCAGGAAACTCATAAAAAATAGATAAATTAATCAAATCGCCATTATTTGTTCCTGTCCAAAAAAAAACATTTACCGTATATACTCGCGTCTAAGTCGAGAAATTTTTGACAATTTTCTGTAAGCAAATTTGGGGGGGAGGGGGGGGGGGGGGTCCGACTTATACGCGAGTCAATTAAAAAAAAAAAACATAAACTTCGAATACTGCAAAATTATGGCTTTTTATGTGTTTGAATAAAAAAATACAATAAAATATACAAATAATAATTTATCTTTTAAAAACTTTTCAATGATTTGTTTTTGATTACTTATTACCTTTTCGCATTGGCAAGTGAAATCTTTGGTTTGATTTTGTGCAAAATTGGAGTGAAATGTTAGGGGTCCGACTTATACGAGGGTTTTTGATTTTTCCCAGCTTTTACATTCGAAAGTTAGGGGATCGACTTATACGCGAGCATACACAGTATTTACTGAACTTCGAGTTATAAAAGATAAAATCGTAAAATCAAAGCAAACGTCAATTTATTCATTTTTTTAAACTCTACAGTAATTAACTTATGTAATTAACTTTTGTTTTGATACTTAAATTTTCATATTTTGTTCCTAATGTGAAAAATAAATTTTAGTAACATTAATTGTTACCTTTTTTCAAAATTAAAATCTAGATTTAAACATGATCTCCATTAAGAGACTACCTCTCGGAGCGACCAATTTTTATTGGAACGGAACGTGGTCGCTTTAGGGAGGTTTTACTGTATGAAAGTAATAACTCCTTTAAAAAAAAAAAAAAATGAAAGTCAGAAAACAGGTTTATATAAGTATAAAAATTGTTTTAAATAAAATTCTGTACAGGAAATTGAAAAAAATTTCTTTGAAAAGTTTATTTGTATGCATTTATACTTATTTATATTTATTAATTTTGTGAAGGGTCTTGTGTTTTACGGTGAAAAAACAGTGAAGGGTCCTTTAAGGCTTTTCTTAACTGCTCTGCTGAACAAGCGCAAAACGTTTTGGCACATTTACAAATTCATTTTTTAACGGAAAGGTATAAAATTGGAAAGCCTGGCCATGGAAGCGATTTGGAATTGAAAATTTTTTTTTTCATTTTTTTGATCAATCAATTACCTATTGAGTTATAAGCGATTTCGATCACGTGACAAACACGTTTTTCGACCTTTCTTGAGTACTCTTTCTTCCTTCGCGCGGAAATTCGGTTCAAAACGCTCACTTTGATACTATTTTCTGAAAGATCTCTCGCGTTTGCAAAAAAAATGGAAAAAACAGCTCAATTTCACAGTTTTTGAACAACAACACTAGCTAGTTTCATGCATTTTCGAACAAAAATAAATTAAAACTTATGTCAGAAAGTTGCCCTTATGGATTTGAGAACACACTTAAATGACGCAAGTTCTTCTTAAACAGCTTTCTGCTTAGAGATCAGATTTTCCAAGTTAATCTTTTCATGTAGGAGACGGAACATAAAAATAAATTTAATGAAAAATATCAGAATGTAGCGATTATAATAATTTGAATATGTATTTTATAAAAGAAATTATTTTTCCAATTTGAAAAAGATGAAAAACCCAGTTTTCCCCCCAAAATTTCTCGGTTTTTCCGAGCATTCCCATCTGTAGTTAGAGCATGAAGAGACAGACAAATTGATTCATAAACATTATTCAACTATGTTCGAAAAAATTAAAAAGAAAGGAAAAGAAAAACCTCATGCATAGATTAATGGAAAAGATTGAGAATTATGTTAATTTCTTTAGAAGATTACTGGAAGTCTAAAAACAACTCTTCCTGCCATATTTAATTGAAAAAAATACTTCTATACTTAAAATAAAATTAAGTGTTTTACAAAAATAAAATTTCTGTTAAACAATAAATAAACATATTTTAAGAACAATGTATAGAAAAAAGAAAATAAAAAAATTTAAATTTTCCTATTTGGAGTTTTGGAAAAATATGAATGCATTTCATGTCCATATGTCTAAACATTATAGAGAGGAATTTGAGTTCCGGCTGACAACAAGCACAAATAACTGAAATTTTTTTAAATAATTAAAACCATTAATGTAGAAGACACAGATACATTCAATGAACGATAGCTTCTGAATATTGTTAAAAAGAAAATTTAATGACCTACTACTGATTATAATAAAAACAAAAGCACATGCTCCTAGGCCGATGATATTTAACAAAATATACATATCTCAATTCATCTCAAACTTACTCCATAACTCATGAAACAATAGAATAAATTAATAAAAACATTTACAAAAAAAAAAAAAAAAATCATCTCACATTACACACAGCAAGTGTCACTTTCGGTATCGAAGGGCAGGTTATGTATAAAAAAATTGATACGATTGGGAAGGTATTTTTTAAAAAAAAATGAGGGGAGAGAGCAGGGGTAAAGGAGGTCAAACAGCTTCCTGCAAAGAAAGAGTGGTATTTTACAATCTTCTAAAATAAAAGCAGAGCAAATTCAAATGGAAAAAACTGAGATTAAACAAGTGAATCCCCCTCCCGTTCCCACGTGCCTCCTGCGGCTTCCGGCGGTGACGTCATGGGGCAGCTGCGCCCCCATTGTTGGATGCTCTTCAGTGATCCTGAGGAACGACTCCCGAGGGCCGGAAGCTGGAAAATGTCACCTCTGCAAAAGGTGTGGGAATAGTGCCTGGGTCCTTCAGAAAAACGGACGGGCCACTGAGCTGAGCTAATGCAGCTGCGGCAAGACAATCTTTGTTGAGAAGAAAATGAATCTTAGAATAAAATTTGAAAATGAGGTGAAGAAAAGGCAGCAGCTTGCTTTTTGAACCACGTGTGAAGCTTAGTAGCACAAACACGTGTCAAAGTTGATTGGGTACAATTTCATGGGGCCGGTCGAAGAAATAAGATCTGGACAGAATGGTTAAGTATACAAGATGTTCAATAAGATACTATAAATATACAATAGAATAATGATTGAATTTCAGACAGCAAACACAATCTTGTCATTCGTTAAATTAGCAGTAACACCTTTGGCACTACGGCCAGGACTCTACAAATTTCAATTACGACCTTGAAGCAAAGGTTTACTTGGAGGACACCCCACTACATTTTTGCAACCTCAGTGTGTGCTCGTCTAAAGATGTAATACCTGGAAACGATATAAGAACTAATAGTTTTAAAATTCCGAAGTCCCTTAAAAGTGGAGACTGGGTACGCACACTTTTTGTCCTTGCTATAATCAGTCTTGCTATCCTGTATCTGGAAGAGAAAGCATTCAATATTTATTGAAACAACATAATGTTTCTATTTAAGGAAAAGCTCACAAAGTCAATCAAAGGATGTCTGCAATAAAAAAAGAACATATTTGTGCACTCTAACCCTGGATCATTGAAACTTAGCCTTTTAGGAATGACGTCCCTACCATGAATTCCTAAACCTTCTTTAACTAAAGGACATATCAAATTTTTAATTTAACATTCGAATGTTCACACTACATAGCATAGTGAAAATTACTGATTGTTAGCGATCTTGAGTTAAGGGTTGGGTTGGGTTGATTTTTGACGGCCGATTATCAACTCGAGGGATAGGGGCCCTAGGGGGTCTTTCTAAGGGAACCTAACCCGTATTTACGCATTCTTGAGTTAAGGATGTTCTCAACTACTCTGCTCAACAAGCGCAAAACGTTTTGACACATTTACAAATTCATTTTTTAACGGAAAGGTATTGGAAAGCCTGACCATGGAAGCGATTTAGAATCGAACTGTTTTTTCCCTTTTTTAAAAATTACCTATTGAGTTATAAGCGATTTTGATCACGTGACACGGCATTTTTCTCCCCTTAATGACTGGATTTTCTTCTTTCGTTCGGAAGTTCAGTTCAAAATGCCAACTTTGACTATTTTCTGAAAGATCTATTGCGTTTACGAGAAAACGTAAAAAAAAAAAAAAAAAAAAAAACAAAAAAAAAAAAACAGTTCAATGACATAGTTTCTAAATAACACCTTCTAGTTTCATGCGTTTCCGAACAAAAATTAATTAAAACTTATGTCAGAAAGTTGACCCTTTGGATTTGAGAACAACCTTAAAGATCTTTCGAATTTTGTAATTTAAATTAAACCTGAGAATTCTTTCATTTGAAATTAAAAACCCGCTCAAACACTCGAAACTTTCACAATTATTGTCTCAGGACGGCAATTTTTTCCCCGTTCCTTTTGCCTTTACTAGAAAATGGGAAAAACAGTTCGATTACATTGTTTCTGAATAAGAAAACCTGCCAACTTGATGCATTTCAGAACAAAAGTGAATTCAAAAATGTTTCAGAAAGTAGACAATTTAGATTCGAGAATAGTCTTCAGCATGTGCAAAAATTTTCAAATAAATCATTAAATTGAACAAGCCACGATAAAATTCAATGCAACATTTCCAGAATACGAATTTCTTCAATAAATGAGCAGAGAAAACTCTTAAATATTGTCTTTAAATTAAATAAACAAGAAGTTTCCACAATCTTTCCCGTTGGGTGCATTTCGCTACAACATAATCCACTACCAACAGCAAGGCATTTACGCACTTAGCACAGTATAAGCAAACATTCACAGCATTGTATCCATACCTAAGTAGCATTTAGGAAAGTAGTGTGGAAAATTTGGCTTCTGTCAGTCAGTGAGGCAATAAGGCACTGCGTGTTGCACCTCGTCATAATTCAATTAGCAGCTTACAGCCAATTAATGTCGTTTCCGGCGCATGCAAAGAGCGAGAATTATCTGATGGCGTTCACAGATTTGTCGTCGCGAGAACACCTCTCACTTCCGATTGGTCGCGACGTGACCAGCATGACGAAGTGGACACGCTTCACTTTCTCTTGGTCGGACAAAGGGCTGCGAATCGCGCACACCAGCAAAATTAGATGGATGCTTGTGCGATGAACTTTTTTTGTATGACTACGGGGGATGACTTTTGGGGTTAGATTGACTAACGGAAATAGTCTAGCCTAAAGACGATTGAGGTCTTTCTAGACCTCGTAATGGTAAGTCTTCAAGTTAATATAAGGAAAAAACCCACATAAAATCACCGATTTGTTCAAGATCAGAAGTTATATCCAGACGGTCTCAAAATGAATAAATATTTCAAGCATGAATAAATACAGAAAGTTCAAAACAAAGGCATAGGTCAAGCAAGCAACAGTAATACCTGTAATAACTAATAATAACAAAAAAAAATCAATACATAGTTTTAACAACAAATCATAATCGAGGTATGTTTAATAAGCTTGAGTAATAGGTCATAACCAGTGGTGGAATTCAAATAATTTAACAACCGGTTCGCTGTTCAAATGCTTTTTCATGTATTAACATGAAAGGAAAATAAAGAATCACACATAGATTATGAAACACTTTCCAATTTCATAAAAAAATTGATCTTTTGGTATAGTAAAAGAAATTTCCTGAAACATGTTTCCCTATAAAAGAACGTAATTTGTTTAATAAATATTGGGCAATTATGAATCCCTGATCAAAACTTCTATCAGGAAATGCATCAAAACAGTATAATACACAAATAGCAGAAATGTAAGCTTAAGAATTAAGCCATGTTCATGATCTAAAATTGCATAACATAGTTAGAAAATATTATCCATGCTGTAGCTAGTGAGACAAATTTATCCATGACTAAAACTTCTTGAGTTATGATATTTAGAATTGTAGGAATTTTTGCCATTTCTTGGTAAAAAAAACGGCCAGACAACGCTAGAAATTCTTAAAATACAAAGTATCATGACTCAGAAAGTTTGGAAAATATTTTTCTAAATATAACTTATAGGACTCAGGAATATTATAAAATCTAGAATTTGTTACACTTGTGAAAATAACTACTTTGATTTAAATGACTTCTAAGATATGAAGAACAATATTTAAAAAAAAAAATGCAGTTGGAAGTAGGGTAAGTGAGATTAAAGAATGGTGAAAGTGAGGGGCAAAATTCTTCAAATCTTCAAAATGTCATTTTTTTAAGTTGAATTTGCTCTTACAGTCAAAATGTCATTTGCTCTTATTTTATTAAATGGAATAAATCAGAACATGCCACAGTGCCTAAGCATAAGCTTAGGAAACAAAAACACTGTTATCCAGATAAACATAAATTAACAACCGGATCTACCGAACCGGCTGAATCCCACCACTGTGGTCATAACGCGTCCATAGTGCCAATATGAATTCGTTATAGTACGATACATTTTATGTTGAAACGGTCACGAACATAACCATCAAGCATCATGTTTAATGGATAAATGTAACTTTAATTTTCTTGAAACATCATAAAAGTTATTAAAGTACGTGTTTTTATATTTATAGTATGTCAAGAAGTTTTTTGTGTATTACACCAGTTTTTGTAACATGTAATGGAGTCATGTAACTGGAGTTATTGGCATTGGTGCAAGGTTTCCCGATTTTTAGGTAACTGAAATGTCCCGGGTAGCTCCTTCACGATTTTTTTAAAAAATACAGTAGCCTCCCGCTTAACCGGCCTAAACAGGACCGAGGGTTACCCGGTTAAGAGAAAAACCGGTTAAAGCGGAGAAGCAAAAAAAAAAAAAAAAAAAAAAAAGTATCTGCGTAATTTAATTAAACCTGTACGATGCATTTAGTTTTTCAATTTGTGTAGTTTAAAAAAAAATTATGATTTCTATATTTTGTGAAATGAATACTAGTTATAATTAACTGAATTGAAAAAAAAATTATCACTTATAACAAATAATGAAAAATATTTAACACAAATTAGTAAATTGTTGGAAATCGTGTCACACACCTTTATAAGAACTTGAAATTGTTCTACATTATGTATATTTAAGTTAATTAACCGTAAAGAAATCAGTGACCTTCTTCTTTTGAAGGCAAGATGCCCAACATTTTGCAGCATAATCTCTCGCATCACCAATCATCATAAGTTTAACCTAGGTTGCTGTTAGCCGCTGCTCAACACAGTGCAGTGCCAACTCTAATGTTTTTACTCCTTCTGTATGAAGAATTTGAGCAGTGTCAACTTCAACAGGATGATCATCAGGATCGCCTTCGTATTTGAACAATATCAGTTATAGTCCTAATTATACCCCCGTCAAATAATGTTTTGTGCTTGATCTCTTTATCAGACTCAAACAACTGTTATACATCCTCTACGGTGATCTGTTCGCATCCCTCAAGCTTTTTAAATCTGTACAAAACAGTTTATAGATAAATCAAGCATTATAGAGTTCCGGTGGAGGAGAAGGGGAGATTGCACTTTTGAACATTAAAAACACAAAATCTGAAATCTTCCGGAGGGACATCTCATTGTTCCTGAAGGGTATGTCACCCCCCCCCCCCCGACAACTACCTAATTTCAACACTGGTGAAGGTCTACGCGGATCCAAACCGACGTTCTCCTTTCTGAATTTTGCCTTCTTCCCCTCGAGATTGCACTTCAACTCGAAAGCGTAAGCTGAGTTCCCGAGGTTGTGACCACTGAATTTTGCCTGATGTTAGGGAAAAAAGTCGGCCGGTTAAAGCGGAGTTCCGGTTAAGAGAGAGGATACTGTATTCTATTACAATAGAACCTTATGGAAACCCGCTTTCCCATTTAGTCTATAAAAAGTCACCTTCGAAAGACACTTTAAACTAGGGATGCACCGAATATTCGGTAATCGGACGTGATATCGAGTATTCGGTTAAGCCGAATATCAAACTATTCGGTTTGTCGGATGTTCGTCTAGTCGAATATCAAAATATTTGGCCTGCCGAATATTCGGCTTGGCCAAATACTTAAAAAATATTTTGAAAAGCTTTACGCTACTTCTACTTTTAACTGTCAATTAATAAATATATCATATTTAAATAAAAGTGAATAACCTGTATTTTTACACAGGTTGCTCCTACCAACCTCTGAAAATGATCGCCCACTCCAGACAAGACACTGCTCTTTAGTGCATTTAAAAATTAAAAACTTCCTTGCTAAATCAAAAGGAACAGGGATATTATTCCCGGTGAGTTGCCACCGTTCGAATAAATTGTATTATTAATTTATTTTTTATTTCAGTTCCTTCCTGAAAAATAAACAGTATATGACTGTCAAATTTTTCTTCAAATTCCTATAAAAATTGTCTTTGATTTAAAAATATTTGTTTTAGAATACCATGAAAATTTCATTCGTTTTAATTCACAGAAACCATGAAATTTAAAATTTTATTAATTAAAAAACTTTTAAAATTATTCTCTTCTAAAATAACTCGCAGCATACCCTTTTTGTTAAAGTATAAAGTTTGCTTGTAAAAATGTCTTGTTTATCAAAATCAAAGTATCTGTGCTAAATATTATGTAAAATTGTTTTAAATTTTAACTCTTTAATACAGTCGTTTCCGTTTAAACGAATAATGACGGTCCCAGAAATAATATTCGATTAAGCGAGGTATTTGATTAAACGGGGAATTATAACTGCAATATTTAATTCGTAATAAAAAGGCAACATATCCATCTACGGTATATTTAATTAACATCATAATAAATCGTTAACAGAATAACATAAACTAAAATAAATACAAATGATAATATAAAGTAAATACGTATTAATTTAATGTCAGTACATACATGTATATGGTTTACATAACACTTAATGCAGCTCGTTTGAATTGGGTCAAAACTTTGCTACTTCTAATTTACGCTACTTATACTGTTTTAAAAAAATCGTTGAAAGTGATTTGTTTAAGTGAAATTTTAAAGGAATAAATATCGAATTAAGTTTTCGAATGAGTGCAAAATATTACAACTACCATCTCCGGTAACGGCGCATCGCCATTAAAGCCTGGTTAACAGCAAGAAGTGATGGTGGGGAGATCAAGGTGGGAAATCATTTGACCTGTCCATTATACACCTGATGGCCGAAACCATTGCAGGAAGAACTGAAAATTTGTTTTAAGCCTAAAGGAACCGAAAATGACAAAAGGTGGAAGGAAGTTCCAGCTGAAACGTGCTTTCTGCGCCTATTTTCAAACATCGGTCACACAGTTGTTATTCGATTAAGCGGGGACGTTCATAAAAGGTACTTGGTTTAAGCGGGTAAAAATAACATAGTACCAATGGGAATAAATTCCGTTCCGGAGGATTCTATTCAAATAAGCGGGGTATTCGATTATCCGTGACCCGATTAAGTGGGGAGGACTGTACCTTTAAACTCTGAAGTATAGTATTCGGCCAATTCGCTATTTGGCCGAATAGTCACTATTCGACCTAACAGCTGCTATTCGGTTGGCCAAATAATCGATACTGGGTTTATCGGTATGCTGAATATTCGACATTCAGCCAAAATCATTATTTGGTGCATCCCTACTTTAAATACCTTCATTTACATGACTTTCATATGCTCATAATATTTTGATTTGGTGGTTCTTTTATACAGCAATTCAGAAATACGCTTCAAGGGTTTGAGTACACAAAAAGGTTCATTATTAAATTTTCTAGAACCCTTCTTTTATATGCTTCCAATATTTCCTTAGCATTTTTGCACCTATTCAGATAATGCCCAAAATTACTTTTAAATTAAAATAGGAGAAAAAAAAATACAAAATTTCTGTAAAATTGAATCGATTAGATGCTGAAATCTATTCCGGTGTGTGTGTGTGGGGGGGGGGGGGGAAATTCGACACCCAGCTTCGAACCAGGGACCTTTTGAATAGCAGAATTCAAGAAACTCGACAAAAAAAAATCGGCTATCTAATGATTCATACATATGACTTCATTTGTTTGCAATATTAATATAGATACTTAAAATTAAATATAGTTTATAATAGCTCCATGTTTTATCAGAAATCATTCATATATATAACAGCATACCGGGGGCTAATAAGAAATGGTGTTAATCCAGCCTTTGTGACACCTAAAATTGGATACAATGCGAAAAAATGTGCATAATCAGATATAGATTTTCTGTAGCACTTAAGCATTCAGCAATAACTATTTCCCAAACATGCCGGTTAATTCAGCTTTTACAGCTTTCTTCTGCTGCTCCCCCCCCCCCTCCCTCCAGTTCCCCAAATTTGATAATCTTCAATACGAAACTTAGTTTATATCATCTTTCTAAATTATATACTGTTCTAAACTAACTAACTAATAATTCTAAACTATACTTGTTATTATTTTTTCCTCAATCGATTCATAAAATAAACTTTTGTGCGTTTTGAAAATCAATGACGGCGGGAAGTAAATATTTTTACTGGCGACAGAATTTTTTGGTTGACTACCAGATTTTATCAAATTTGTAAATCACACTTATTGCGTTATGACTGTTCTACATGTTAAACACATAAAAATGATGAAAAATAGTTAAATAAGTACAGTGAAACATCCCTGTTCGACCACCTCCCTGAACGATCATTTTTTCATGGAACGAAATTTATTCCCATTGGCTCAATACAAATTTGGCTTCCATTCAGAGACCATCCCAGTTGAACTCCCTCCATGAACGACCAATTTCTTTGAAGAAAATGAAACGAATTCCATATGGTCGCTTGAAGAAGGTTTTATTAGAAAACTAATTTCCGGATGGCACATTATTCATTAAACTTCCAAACTAAGGTTAGATTTATTATTATTATTATTATTCCGTTAACTTTTAAGTGTTTAAACCCCTTTGTGCCTTTTTAGGCAATGAATTTCACTCTGATGACGGATTAAGAATGACGGTCAATAAACTTCCCTACCCTATTCTGTCAGGAAACTCTCAAAGAAATAGATAAATTAATGAAATAGTCATTATTTGTTCCCGTCCAAAAAAAAAAAAATTGCATTTATTTGATTTGGGAAGTAAAAATTATGAAAGATAAACCATAAAATAAAAACAAATATCAATATATTAAGTTTTTAAACTCTGCAGTAATTAACTTATGTAATTAACTTTTGTTTTGATACTTATTTTTTCCTAATGTGAAAAATAAATTTTAGTAACTTTAATCGTTACCCTTTTTTAACAATTAAAATCTAGATTGAAACATGACCTCCATCAAGAGACCACCTCTCGAAGCGACCAATTTTCATTAGAACGGAACGTGGTCGCTTTAAAGGAGGTTTTGCAGTAATTTGCTGTAATTGGAGGTTTTGCAAATTTTGTGTGTTTTACATTATTTACAATTTGTGAAAATTAAGCAAAAATAAATAATGAAAACTTAATGAAAATATCAGAAAATTTTAAGATAAGAACAGCCAGAATTCCTTACGAAAAGAAAAAGCAAATACTAGAATCTAAAGGTCATCATCACATGCTGAATTAGAAAAGAAAAAAAAAAAAAGCAAATTCTACAAGTACATCATTACACTTTAAATACCCTATTAATTTTATGAAAAAAATTCAATGTTAATGAAATACTACAAATCCTCTTGAATTATTTCAGCCGAAACTTGTAAAAATCTCTGGATTGAATTAAAGACATTTTGCTCCTTTTTTGGATTTCTCTTTTGAGTCTATACATACGTAAACACACTTACAAATCAATACCAAAACTTCTGAAACGAAATGAAATTTTCCAAGTTTCGGAAACGCAAAGAATTCAGCATTGAAAAAAAAATAGTATAAATAAATACGAGAAGAGAGAGAGAGAAAAAAAAAACAGAAAATAAATAAATAAACCACTCAAATATGGCGTCCTCTCCAGCCGCCAGTCAAGAGGCCAGTGGATTGGTGGGTCGGTTGCTACGGCAACCTAACATCCACCAATCCAGACGCGTTGCCAGACCGGGAAGAGAAAAAAAGAAAGGTAGAAAGGGAAATGGCCGCTACTCGAATAAAAAAAAAGAAAAAAAAAAAGAAGTTTTGAAACCGGTCCTGCATCGAAATGAAGAGTAAAAAGAATCATAATGATACACAGTGGAAGTAAAAAAGAAGTCAGGGCAGTTCGGGGTGTAGCGTTTCTGTGTAGGTCATTGTCACGGCCTCCGCGGTATGTCTCTTCCCCCCTTTACCTTCCTCTTCATTGGAGTAGTAGTTTTGTTATGAAGGAGAAAAATGTTATTTGGCGCAATTTTTGTTTTCCCTAACTCGCCAAATTAAGTATAACTGAAAGATCGAAATTTATAAGGAAGATTCATTACAATTCTACATTTTCATCAAATGTAGAACTATAATAATTTTTCCAATAATTTATAAGAAAATATTAGACGTTTCTTTTCATTTTTCTTTTATGTAAAATCATTAAAATAGTAAAAACATTTAGACATAAATTACTATTACAGCTATGAAACTTAATAAAAATTTTTTTATAGAGTATTATAATTTTTGTTACACGAGCTTGTACGTTATTTATTTATTTATTTTCGATGGTGTATTTATATTTATATATGAGGACCAGAGTTTCAAAACTCGCCTTATCCAAAAAATCAAATTTTGGGAAATAGCGACAAACCTCTAAATGCGTGCATTGATTTTCATTGCAAAACAAGATTCTATGAATGCAGAAGTACAGGATAAAAATATTTTTCTTTTTGCAGACTGTCGTGTTTTTTTCGGTGCAGGTTTACCAAAAAAAGAAATCAATAGAGAAAACTTTTTTTTTTTTTTTTTTTTTTTTTTTTTTAAATAAGGCGAGTTTTGAAACTTACGTCCTCATATACATTAATTACTGTCATCTTGATATGAAAAACATCAGCAAGAATCCAGAATCAGTATCTGAGTATTGTGTTAAGTCTTAAGTATCTTATAAATTTTTATATAAAAATGATAAGTGCTGATTTCGTAGTTCACTCCTTTTTAAATATTTTCGGTAGGATTCAGAATAAAGGCTCCACGGAACACTGTTTTCGGTTATCACGTGATACACAGTAAACAGTATAAAATATCACAGTATTATTCACAGTAATTAATTCAAATAAATGCTCCAATGTTGCTTATCAACAGGATGTTTTAAAATTAAACTGGCGTTACAAGTGGGAGGGAGGGGGGGATGGAGAGGAGCGAAAATCCTTTCGAATTCTATACATAACTCACAAATTTTTTTTAAATGTTGCAGAAAAAAATACCGTTTGCAATTTAACTAATTAATAACCATATTAATATACAAAATAATGTATGAACCAGTAGACAGCTGGTTTCCAACTGTCAGCCCGCGGACAAGCATGTGACCCTTGACTGTTTTGCTAGGTCCACTGTCACAAAAAGCGGGACACGGTCTTCTAAATCGGGACATAAGAGTACAGTAGTACATCCTATGAAAAAGGAACCTATTTATAATGGAATCCTGTCTTAACGTTACAAACTCCTATCCACACTGAAACAATACCATACAATTATACCTGATTAGACGGAAGCCTATTTAAAAGGGAATCTTTCTGGTGACTTGAAATTCCGTCTTAGTAGTACTATTATTTTATATAGTAGAATCTATGAAAGCATCATTGCTAAAAACCCCAACAAATTCCATTTTGGAGAGGTTTCTGATTGTACAGTTATAGTTGTGTGTGATATCTTCCGTGGGGACTGTGAAATTTTTATGTTTGATTAAATTATTATTTTATAAACAAGTTCTGTTTGCACAGATTTTACTAAATTGGGTACAATAAAAGCTGAAAAACAGAATAGATAGGGACTGGAAAAATATTCCGGATTAGACAGGATTCTGCTTTAGCAAATATATTTGTACTTTTCGCTGGAATCATAGACAAATTCTGTTTTCACAGGTTTTACTGCATTAAGTTCCACTCGATAAAGACTATAACGAATAGCATATGGTGCGAATTCTAACTAACTTTTCCTTTGATAAGTGAAAAGTGTATAATTACAAGGGAATTTTTTTTTTTTTTTACAAATTCAGTGATGTTCATTTAGCAATGCATTTCAATACCGTATTTTTCTATTCATGCGAACTTCATATCTGTCTAATTTCTGCTATAACGCGGATGATGCAGCACGCGATTTAATTCGTATGGTTAATTTCTGCCCGTAAAGAAGTACAGTAAATCCTCTAAATAACGGACATTCCTGGACCGACGAATTTGTCCGGTATTCGGAAGTGCTTGCTATTCAGAGGTAAAAAAGTACAAATATACCGGGTGTCCCAAAAAGGACTGACTGATTTTAAAATTCAATAACTTCCAAACGGTGACAGATATTAAAAAAATTGTTGCAGGAGGTTTATGCATAAAGTCAAAAGTATTTTACAGTGATTTTCGATTTTAGTTCGAATTACAAACAATAGATGGTGCTGCGATAGAGGTCTGCACGGGCCGGAATTTCCGGGCCCGGCCCGGCGGAAAGCTATTTTGGCCCGGCCCGGCCCGGTGTAAAAATTGAAAGTTCAGCCCGAGCCCGGCCCGTACAAAAATCAGTGAAAACAGGCCCGGCCCGGCCCGACTAAATGTCTGCAAAAAATTCCGTTTTTTCTTGACATACAATTAAGATTCTTTTAATAAATACTACATGCATATTTATGGGAACATTTTACAGTATATTTTAAATTACTATGTGTTCGCAAAATAGATAACACACAATAGTAAACGTTAACGATTACTTACAGTGTTTTAGTCAACGTCTCTACAGACGTTTCAAAATTTAAATAAGGGTTCATTAAAAGATTATTGTAGTTTAGAATAAAGGGTTAAAAAACATGATAACTTTTGAAGCTTATAATAAAAGGTAGATTTGTGAAAATATTTCTGTCATTTTTAAGGCTTTTCTCAAATCCAAAGGAGCTACATTTTGATACATTTATGAATTCATTTCTTTTCGGAAACGCATGAGATTGGCAGGTATTCTTATTCAGAAACCATGTAAATGCCGTTTTTTTTTTTAGATAAAAGTAATATATCTTTCAGAAAATACTGCCAAAGTTAGCGTTTTGAATCGAATTTCCGGAAGCGATTGCACAGGAAAGGAGAAAACGTACAGTCACGTGACAAGAGTCTCTGTTATCTCTGTACGTAATTTATGAGAAATGGAAACGCTATTTGATCCCAATTGCCTTCAATACTCAGCCTGTCAATTTTATGCCTTTATAGTTAAAAATGAGTCAGAAAATGTGTCTGAGAGTTTCGCATTGTTGAGCAGTAAATATGAGAACCACCTTAAGGTACATTTCCAAAGATACTGTTAACAGAAGTTCATTATCGCTATTAATACTTTTACAAAACATAATGCCTGTCCTACACATCCTGAGAACGATTAAGACCAGTTCCGTCCCGGCACAAGTCTGCCGAAAAAAATTAAACCCGGGATCAGGCATCATGTAACTGTACGATGCCGATCTCTACGATGGACATGCTACATTTCTGTATTGATGTTGTTAAACTCGCATCGGCTCGTAACGCACCTTTATACTTCTCGAAAAAGTCATATTCATTGGAAATGACCTCGTATTTTATCTGCTCCTCTCAAATTCTTATATCGGGCCGATAGGCCCGATTAATTTTTTTTATCGGCCGGGCCCGGCCCTTCAGGCCCGTTCAATTTTTTTGCCGCCCCGGCCCGGCCCGTTGAAAAAATTGTTCTAATTCTGCCGGCCCGGCCCGTTTGAAAATTCTCCTCCATTCCGCCGGCCCGGGTACGGGCCTCGGGCCAAGCCCGTGCAGACCTCTATGCTGCGATCAATAGAGGCTCAATTCAGGCTCGATTTTTGGTACTTCGTGGCCCGGATAATACATTTCCATCTCCTCTTTCTGGATGGAACAACAGAAAGGACCAAAAATCGAGCCTGTATTGAGCGACTATTGCTTACAGCGACATCTATTGTTTGTAATTTGAACTAAAATCGAAAATCACTGTAATAAAACTTTTGACTTTATGAATATCCCTCCTGCAAGAATTTTTTAAATATCTGTCACCGTTTGGAAGTTATTGAATTTTAAAATCAGTCAGTCCTTTTTGGGACACTCGGTATGTGTTAAGTATTGAAAAAGTGTTCACTAAATAAAAGTGTCTATTATAGAGGTTTTCCTGTAAAAATTGGAAACCAGTGACCTAATGAAGACAGGGAATGCTGATCTCTCTTAGGAAAGGATGACCTTGTATAAACGAGTCTTCTTTCAAGCTTTCATAACTTAAAGGATTAAAACTTATTAAGCTTTATACAATCGAACCTCGTTATCCCGACACTCTAATGACCTGAAAAAAGTGTCGGCATAAGCGGGGTATCGCGGTAACCGGAGTTAGAGAAAAATGTGTTTAAAAAAAGCTTTATTTTTAATTAATTTAAGACATTTTTAAATTCATAACTATTCTTGCGGTTTTAAGTAATAAAACATTATTATTAAACAAAATAAACATAAAAATAAAATTGTAAAGAATAAAAATCAGATTTATGAAGACTTGTTTTTGTATTGTTATATGCAATATTGATGAATTACGGTTTACTTATTCCTAGATGTGCATTCTACAATTCTTTTTTCGATATTATACAAGAACATGTAATCAGTATTCATTGTTTCAGAAATGGATGTTAGATAATTTCTGATAGTTTATGTGCAATGCAATGCTTCGGTTTTAGTCGGATAAAAAACCCCATGTAACTACAAGAAAGCGCCGCCTGACCAGAACAAAAAGAAAGCGACTTGACTGATACGTCTATCTGGAGTTTAAGTTTGTTATTCACAGCGTGTCGGTTTATTTATTCAGATAAAGGATTTCTCAAAGTAAAATTTCTCATTTATCTCAATGGGTATTTTAGACACTTTTGTGAAAAGTTTGGCTATTTCTTACCGCTTAATTTCCATGCTTATATGATGGATTGTGAAAAATGGGCAATTTTCCTAAACTGTCGGGATATCCGGAGTGGAAAATTATTCAACGACGTAAAATCTGGAGTTTATTTACATTGAAATCATATACAGAAAATCGGGACGTTGAAAAACTGACGTGATAAGCGGGGGGACGAGAAAAACGGGTGTCAGGATAACGAGGTCCGACTGTATATGTTTTTTTCGTCACAGGATTTTATTCTCTTTTTAAATAAAAAACTGAACTACAGTCTCCAAATTTGATGAGATGCTTGAATTTCAAGGACGTCTGGTCACCTTACCTTTCCCAAATTTAATAAACTATTTCAAACGTTTCAAAAAGCAGACAAACAGTAAAAAGCAAGACTCACGTGACTGTGGCTTCCTCCTGTGCTTGTAATGCCTCCTCCTGTTTCTGGACAGCCTATGTTGGTGAGGATGGTGCGGATGCCTGCCGCCTTGCGGAAAATGTGAGTTGACATGCCGCTGCAGACCCACTTCCGAGCCGAAGCGCTGCCGGCAGCCTGCGACGATGCAGCGGAAAGGCTTGCTGCCTCCGTGGAGGAGCACGTGTCGTTCCAGCCAACTTCGGGAGCAGGAGGGCTTTGCGTACACCTGAGTGAAATGAACGTAAATTAATATACAGATTGATAAAATATTTAAATAATCCATGACCGATACAGCGGAATCTCGGTTTCAATTTATTTATTTTTCTGAATATTTTCAAACATAAATGTTTCACAAAATGTATTCTCTATATATTTTTACCAACAAATTATATATATATTTTTTTATTATTTAAATATTGGATAAAACTTCATATAGGTGTGGTTGGTCCAGCAAGGACTATACTAAAACTGATTACTATCACTACAATTTTTAAAATAAGTAAAAAAGCTTAAAAAAAACTTGCAGTAAAATCAAACGAAAGATAGTTGAATAACAAATTTATTGAATTTCTTAAATTTGACATATTTTAAACACAACTGCTCTCTTTTTTTGGTTCAGATAATAGATCCCTGTCCTTTTTTCCCCTTACAATGTCTGATATTATCCAAAACGTGAGTGCAAGTAGATCTGCATGCATATACAGGGGTAGGAGTAGGTTGAAATTGTTTTGTTTTCGTGCCTTTTTTTTTTTTTTTTTTCTGGGGGAGGGGGATCTTTAATAGTGTGTGTTTATAAAGACTTCCGGAAAGCCATGAATTTATAACAGATTAGTGAAAAATAAGATGTCAAGTTTTAAAAAATCAATTTATACATGGGTCTTTCTATTAACTTTTTTCCTAGTTAAGGTAATCGGTTTTAAACATATAGTGGTCATTAACTTTATTGAAAGTCTTTAAATTGCAAGCTGAGCTTTGCACATGAACCTATATGAAATCCTGAGGATATGGTCTGTAATTTAAACTGAGCTTCAATTATACATTAGAATCAACTAAATATTCAATATTATTTTAATATAAAAACAACAAGAAAAATCATATTAAAAAAATAAAATAGTAAAGGAAAAAAACACTTATTTGCAAGCAGGCCGGCGCAACCATACCGGGCAAGCGAGGCAGCTGCCCAGGGCCCTGCGCCAATTGGAGTCTTGTTGGGGAGCCCGGGTCTCTAGATACAACTCAAAATAATGTTTCATCTGCATAAAATAATAATAAATTTGCTCTAGATTTGTTTTTTAAATGTTTCTTCGTGAGGAAAACTGAGTATTAAGTTTGTTTCTTACAGGCAAAATCGATATAATTATCGGGGAATGTATACATTTTATGAACCTGAAAGCAATCGTGAATGCGAAAAATAAATATATAAAATATTGTAAAAGATAAAAGATTTTGCGAAATTAAATAAGAATCATTCACATTAAATGACTGAAAGCTGTATTTTTCATACATTTCATCATCTGTATTATATATTATTCTAGGATATATATATATATAATTATATATATACAGACTTGTATAAAACAAAAACTTTCTGCGCACGCACATATTGGGTCAAAAACTTTCTGCAAATTAATTTAATGTTTAATAAAATAATGTGTTAGTATATTATTTTGACGATATTAATTAAAAATAGTAGTTTTAAAGTAATTACCATTTAAATTAAAAATTAATTGATATTAATTAAAGAATATTTATTTTAGTTAAAAAATAATAAAGCTAAAAATCCATGATAAGAAAAGGCGAATTCTTATCAATTATTTTGTTAATGTATTAATTAAGACACAGCCAAATCCTTAATATTGTAACTTCTTCGCACAAAATGCCAGTCACTCTGTTTTGGCATTGCTTCTGAAACAACTGCATCACATTTTATAAGGAGAGGTCTATTCATAGGTATCATCATTAAAGAGACTGGTGCAGGGATAAAAGCGCACTAAAGCCATTTTGGAGCAGCAAAAATCTGATTTTGGAGTAGTAAAATCCATTTTTGGAGCAGCAAAATCAATTTTTAGAGCAGCAAAAATCTGATTTTAGAGCAGTAAAATCCATTTCTGTAGCAGCAAAAATCTAATTTTGTAGCAATAAAATTAAAATTCTGTTTTTGGAGCAGACTGAAATTCTAATACTAATAAACTCCAAAAAATTAAAATGATTGCTATCTTTAAAATATTGCCACATTTTAAAGAATAATTACACAGATAAAATTTCTCCATACATTTTGCTAACTCTGGGCATTCTAAACGACAATTGGGTGCAGATTGCAATAATGGAAAATTAGCAGCAGGAAGAAAAAAAAATCAGTTTATTTGGCTTTAAGAAATATTATTTTAAAGCAGTAATTTTAACTAATCAAAGAAAAGCTTATGAATACAACATGCAGGACTCCCACTCAACTTTTGTATTAAAAAATGGTAAAAAGAGACCATTTTTTTTCAAAAAAGGAACCAAAAAAGACCATATATTTCGCATAAAAAGGAACCTTTAGGGACCTAAATTCAGCTAATCACAAAATAAAATCAAATCTGAGCAACCGTTTCACGAAATTAGCTTATTTTTCGCGATCCTTTGACAAAATTCACGTGATTTCACGATCTCTTACCAAAATTTGAGTGTTTTTTGCGATTTTTTTTACCGAAATTCGAGTTTTTTTCGCGATCTTTTGACTAAGTTCACTTATTTTTCGCGATCTTTTGACGAAATTCGCGTATTTTTTGCGGTCTTTTGTCGAAATTCGCGAATTTTTTGCGATCTTTTGCGAAAATTTGCGTGTTTTTCGCAATCTTTGACTAAATTTGCTTGTTTTTTGCGATCTTCTGACAAAACTTGTGATCTTTTGAAGAAATTTACAAGGGATTTTTTCTATCTTTTGACCGCGTTTTATTCGTTTTTTTTTCGCGAAAGTAGCGATCCTTTGAGAAAATTCATGTATTTTTCGCGATTTTTTCACGAAATTCGCGATTCTTTGACGGAATTCGCGCTATTCTCGTGGCCCATTGACGAAATTAGTGTTTCTTTCGCAATCCTTTGACGAAATTAATTTTTTTCCGCGATTCTTTTACGAAATTTGCGTTTTTTTCGCGATCCTTTGACAAAATTCGGCTTTTTCCGCTATGCTTTTACGAAATTCGTTTTTTCCAGCGCCCCCTTGAAAAAACTTGCGTTTTTTCTGCGATTCTTTGACGAAACCTTTTTTTTTTTTTCAGGATCCCTTGAAGAAATTCGCGTTTTTTTCCCGCGATCCTTTGACGAAATTTGCGTTTTTTCCGCGATGCTTTGACGAAAGGGGTGATTTTTTTTCCGAACAATTGACGAAATTGTTTTTTTTTCCGGCGACCATTTGTTGAAATTCGCAATATTTTTAAGTTATACTTTTTTATGCCTGAATTTTTGGGATGATGGCCGATTTTTTTAAATTTTCGGAACCGAATGCCTTAAATTTTCGGAAAATTCGGAACAGAATCACCCCTGGCAAATAATAAATAAATCGTACATAATATTTTTATTTTTTTGTTATTTAAAAAAAAAAAAAAAAAAAAAAAAAAAAAAGTTACAAGAACAAAAATTACTTTTTTTTTTCAAAAAAATTTTCCGCAAAGTTCCGAACTTTGCGGAAAATTTTCCGCGCACGGCGTGCGTCTATATTATACAACTCTGTATGTATATATATATATAAATTTTTTAGTCCCGTATTACAGTATAACTACTTCGCCGGGCCCTGCGCGAAGTTGCGCAGACCCTGTTTGCAAGTGTTGTTACCTAAGGGATAAAACGCTATTTGCAAGTTACTCTCTCATGAGATATTTCACATTCAAAATTACGTGTGCAGGGCTGCACAGGCGACTATTTTTTTTTTTTTAATTCTGTTCGCGCTACTATTAAAAAAAAAATACATTTTGCAGTACTCTATCAAAGAGTGCGTAAAAGATTTTTGTATTTAAAAAGTGGTGCGAAATAGAATAAAAAAATAGTCGCCTGAGGCAGCCCTGGGTGTGTTGTTCAGAAATTACTTAATAAAGATAAGCTTTTACATCAACGATTCGTTATATTTGTTTACCTCATGTCTCTTCTTTTTTAATTTAGTGCTCATTAATTATACTCAGAAAAACAAAATTAGACTAAAAGTAAAGACCAATTTTTCATATGAAGAACTCAGATGATAAAGGTGGTAAGTGACACAATCATCATTTTGAGAAAATGAGCTTTAAAATTACAAATACTATTTGCATTTATTGTCAAATGCCTCCTTTATCGATTAAAATCTATATGTGGTATTAGGTTTTTTTAAATAGTAATTTAACAGATGATAGAGAACCACTGATTATATTGTAAATACATTATTGGTAAAGAATAGAAAGTCATATTATAAAATTAAGGGGCTACTTCACTTGCATGAAAACACCCGCTCGCTAATGTTAATCCTATGGGACAGTTCTTTTAAAATATCTCGTTTGCATTTCAAAATTCTTAAACCTTTTCCCCCTTACATCGGATACCTGAGGTCAACCTCTACAATCGCCGTTGTTTACTTTTTGGATTTTGCTCGCAGGTTCCCCCCCCCCCCCTTTGAGGGTACATTCACTTTCGGAAGCGGTTTCGAAAATTAGGCTATTAATTACAGATTAAAAAAAAAAAAAAAAAATTAAGGCATATTCATACTGGTTTACTACAATTCACCTATATTTTCCGAATACAAACGAGCGTTTTTATTGGAAAATATCAGCGAACAACGTTTCATTCTAGGGCCAATGGATCACCATAGTGTTGGCTGTTGGATCCTCTTCCGAAATTTCAATCAGGATGACAAAACTGACTATAAATACGCCATTAATTATCAATCAAGATAATTGAAAATCCAAAAATCTACAATAGTTGTTTTTTAATTTTTCGATTTTGCTTGCGTTTATTATTATTATGAGGATACTTTTACTTTTGGAACAACTGTTTCGAAAATAAGGCTATTAATTACAGACTTTTCAATTTTTAAGGAATTTTCATACTGGTTTACTACTCTTGACCTTAGTTTTCCGAATACGGACTGACACTGATGTGAAATGTAATCGTCTTATTGGAAAGTATCAGCAAGCAACGTTTTATTCCAAGGAGGGATCACCATAGGTTTTGGTCCTCTTCCGAAATTTTTGTCAGGATAACAAAACGGACTAAAATACTCCATAAATTATCAATCAAAGATACTTATGAACTATAATAAAAAATCTATAAGCTAGTACATCTTTTTTCTTTGATTCCGTGAGCATGTTGAAAAGATGAATGCAATTTCTAGAAAGTCTTTATAGAATCCATAAATTTTTTTGGAATGGGACTCTGTAAATGCGAGATTTCCATGCTATTAAACAAAATGGCTAGAATATTCTAATACAGATTGTACAACTTGTTTAACTGGAACTTTGAAGAATACGATGAGGATCTAACTCCAAATATCTACAAAATTGGCAAACCATAATCATTTTGACATACGCTGGGGAAGATATTTTTGACGAAAAACATTTGAAAAGAATAAGAAATCTTTAATTTGGTCGACACTAATGGTGATACATCGGCGAAGTAGAATCAACATCAACACAAACGAGATTATAATTTTTTTTGCAATGAATAAGATTGAAATGTTTAATTTTATTTTGCAATAACTAACGAGTAATTCGAATCCACAATAACTAATTTTAAATAATTTCAACACTATTAAAGTATTAAAAAGAAATCTAAAGTAAGATAATAAGAATAAAATTTTAAACCTACAAATCACCCTCCGAAATACTTTTCGCCTTGTTTTATTCGTAGGTACACACACCACTTGCAAAATAAGCACTTCCTAAAAAGTTTGCTTATCAATGAATGAATGATAAAATAAGAGAAATATCAAGTCCAACATATGGGTGAACAATGCAAAATAGTGCAAATGAAAACTTCTAGCGCCTCAGAGATATGCTTTTCCAAAAATCCTCTCACCTTGATACTAAACACGTAACACTGCCCTTTGCTCATAAACTTTACACCAAAATATACGATATGATACATTAGTTGACATATCGCAAGAGAGTGCATGTCCGATAAGAAATACGCACAAAGTATGATGTTTCTGTAAACTTCAATATTTCCCTTATCTGTCCTTCACATACAGATGTCTCTCTTCTTCCAAGGAGATATGCGTTTCTTCCTAATTTGCACATACCAAGGAAAATGCAAAAAATTCATAGCCTCAGTTAGCTGTTAGATTGTTCACATTGAAAATTTATTAAGGCTCTGCTCTGCTCAACACGCGCAAAACGTTTTGATACATTTACAAATTCATCTTTTAACGGAAAGATATAAAATTGGAAAGCCTGACTGTGGAAGCGATTTGGAATCGAACTGTGTTTTCCATTTTTTGATCAACAAAATACCTATTGAGTTATAAGCGAGTTTGATCACGTGACAAAGACGTTTTTCTCCCTTCGCTGACTGGTTTTTCTGCTTTCTTACGGAATTTCGGTTGAAAACGTCTACTTTGACACTATTTTCTGAAAGATCTATTGCGTTTGCAGAAAAAAAAAATAAAAATAAAAAACCCGGAAAAAAACAGCTCGATTACATAGTTTCAGAACAACAACACTTGCTTGTTTCAGGCATTTCCGAACAAAAATCAATTTAAACATGTGTCATAAAGTTGCCCTTTTGGATTTGAGAACAGCCCTTAAATTGCTTAATGCATCAATTATTTTATTTAATTGAACATACATAGCTTATTATAGGAAGCAATTACTGTATAAATCAAACACATCAGTCTTCTGTTGCAATCTGTAATCAGTGTTACCAAATTTTGAAAAAAAAAAAAAAAAAAAAAAAAATTACCGTTATATATTAGAATTCTATACAGAAATTTTGATAGGACTGTAGATTTTTTTTTATTCAAAAAGGAGCCAAGTTGGCAACAATTTCTAAAATCATTCTCTAGTGTTTGTTGGTGAAATATGAACGGATATGAAAGGCATTTACCGTAAGGGGGAGGGGGGGGGGCTACATTTGATATGTACTAAAGAAACGGGTATGTAACTAATCAGCTACATTATGCATTGAAGGTTACTTTACAAGGCTCTGCATAGGAAGAATTTGTGCCCTTTAAAGAACCTTCACAAAATTCTTTGTCTTAGAAACAGGCATTTCACAAAACTTTTTCATCAACGAACCAAACTCCTCACAAATTCAATCATTTTAAAATACAACTAGACCCGTTACAGAACAATTGGAATCGCCAAAGAACCTATCTAGTAGCTATAAATAAATAAATATGTATACATATAAAAATCACCCAAAACATAAAATTATATTTTTTTTAATGTTAAGTATAAAAACACAAATTCACAAAAAAAAAGTCATGACTCCCTGTTTTATTTTATGTTATTTTAAAATGTTTCCTATAGAAATTGAAATTATGATACTTGCATTGAAGGCTGTGTGTAAAAAAAAAAAAGTTGGGGTGCATTATCGTACACATTGCGCCACCTTATGAATGAAATTTGATCAAAGCTAAAAATCATGCATAGAATCAATAAAGTTTTATTATATTATTTAGACACATTATATTTTTGTTAGGTGTTAGCCCTTTATCAAAACTGACTTGTTCCACGGACTTGCACTAAATAATTTGAAATTGTTAATATTTATGAACAGTAGTTTTTTAAAGTTACTTTTCAACACTTAGGAAAACTTTCTCAATTCAAAAAACATTAATTTGTGTCACAATCTCAGAATAACCTTCATTTGCTCGCGAAAATTTTAAAGTAAATAATAGAATGAACAGTTTTGAGATTAATTTACGGTTCTGATGTTTCAAATCTGAGTCATACAAAACCTGAAGAAATCAATTATAATCACACAGCAATCGATGATAAAATATGTATGACATTTATTGCAAATTTGGGGGGGGGGGGGGGGATAAAATTTTGAAATTTTAATTCGAATGTCTCAATTTTTGTACACGTATGCAATGGTGGAAATTATTTTGTAATTGTGAAACAGTTTTTCTTATGGGTATACTTTCTCAGAACAAATCCTTTAGAAAGGCCAAAAATAACTCAAAAGAGATTATTTAAGATATATCAAGCCTCCCTAGTTAAAAGAACTGCCACATATTAAGAGATATGTACTAAGAGATTTCCGCGTGGTCATAAATTTCTTAGCACCTTAGCAGGATTAGCTGGTCTTTCAAACCTCGTTAACATGAACACGCTTAACGTGAATTACTTTTAAGATCAATTGTTTTCACAGTCCCCTATAAAAACGAATACAAAGATTTGATACTGATAACACGAATTGCTGTTAACATGAACAAAATTTTGATTCCCCTTATGAGGTTGAATGTTAACGAGGTTCGACTGTACCATAATTTTTATATCTTAATTAAATAAACTTTTTCATTTTGCTATATTGCTTCAGGCATGAAATAATTCACCGAAAAAGCTAAATTATCCATACGATACAAAGTTATGACAATATAAATGCACATGAACAAGCCTAAATAAATATTATCAATGAAAATAACGAAAAATTCTAACTGTTAAAACATGCAGCATCTAAAATAAATATGCAATAAAAGTTAAAGTAAGATATATTAAAACCATTATTTTTATTCTCAACGATTTTCCTTTATTTACACTACATATTATGAGTTCAAAACCAACCTATCCTCATGTTAAAATTTCTGCACCATATTAGCATAGCTACCCAAACTAGCCAAAAAAAAAAGCTGCAAGAAAACCTATACAAACAAAAACAAGAGATAAAAACACACATTTTGCATGCGCATGTAGCAAAATCAAAAAAATATATTTAAAAAATTAACGAATTTTAGTTCAGTGCTCTTTAAAGATATAGTTTTCTTTAACTATTACTTTTTTCTTATTTTAATTTTATATTTCCCTGATTTCGCATTTGAAAGAGTAATTGGTGAAACTGAAAACACTAGAAGAGGTGAATACTTCTCATTACCTTTTTGATTACTGTTAATTTAAAAACACAGAATTTATACACCATTACAATTTTATCTATTTAGCCCTCCACCCATCCAACCTCAAAATTTCCCGGTCATGATTTCCGTAAGTTTTCGCTTCAATCTTAGAATAAGCCAAACTGACATTTAAAAAGCTAATTTCAGTGAAAAAATTAAAAACTTTCATCCTTGTTCTTTAGTTTGTTTAATCTTGCTACATTACGCACAGTATTTGAATATAAACCATAAAAAACGCTATTGCACGCACATTACTAAAAGTGAAAATACAGATCTTAGCACGTTGATTATTGCCCCTTTAAATTGAATTTTAAAAATTAAGCTGTTTCATACGGTCTGTTGAAAACTAATATCTCTCACGAAGAAAATTTTCTGGTTAATGCCCTTGAAATTGCAAACTTTTCATTCTGAATGTCAAACCTTTGTTGAATTTCTTCTCAGAACTAATCAATAAACCATATCGCAACATGCATCCAAAGAGGTCTGTTTTATTAACAGGAATTTTGTGAAGGGGGTCTGTTTTATTAAGGGAATTTTGAGAATAATTATTCTCAAATCCAAAAGGCCAACTTTCTGACATAAGTTTTAATTTATTTTTGTTCGAAAATGCATGAAACTAGCTGGTGGTGTTGTTCGGAAACTGTGTCATCGAGCTGTTTTTTCAATTTTTTTTTGCAAACGCAATAGATCTTTCAGAAAAGAGTGTCAAAATGGACGTTTTGAATCGAGTTTCCGCGAGAACGGTGAATAAGCACTCAAGAGCGGGCGAAAAACGGGTTTGTCACGTGATCAAAAAAGCTTATAACTCAATAAGTAATTGATGGATCCAAAAATGGAAATAAGTTCGATTCGAAATAGCTTCCATGGTCAGGTTTGCCAATTTTATACCTTTCCGTTAAAAAAATGAATTTGTAAATGTGTCAAAACGTTTTACGCTTGTTGAGCAGAGCAGTTAAGAACAGCCCTAAGAAGAATTTTGTGTAGGGGGGTCTGTTTTATTAAGAAGAATTTTGTGAAGAAGTCTGTTTCATTAAATGCATTTTTGTGAAGGGTAAGGGTCCCTATATCGGCTCCAAATTTTGCCTAGATCGACCACATTACTAAAAGTGGAAATACAGATCTTAGCACGTTGATTATTGCCCCTTTAAATTGAATTTTAAAAATTATGCTCATACGGTCTGTTGAAAACTAATATCTCTCACGAAGAAATTTTTCTGATTAATGCCCTTGATATTGCAAACTTTTCATTCTGAATGTCAAACCTTTGTTGAATTTCTTCTCAGAACTAATCAATAAACCATATCACAACATGCATTTTATCTTTTACCTATTTTCTGCTCTTATTTGTCTTGTTTTCTATTCGTTAGAGATAAATGTAATGTAAAGAAATATCGTTATGTTTATTTGATTTCCTATTCCAGTAACAATGCCCACTTCATGGTAAATTATCTCTACAACATATTTGATCATTTATTCACTTATTTTTCAGGAGTGTAAAAGTCTTTTTATTATTATTATTTCAATTGACGATTGTGTTAAGAAAATAATAATTTGGAAGTGTGTGAGTTAGATTTCAAATACTGAAAACTAAAATCCCGTAACAAGACATGTTTTCGCATATGAACATAATAAGTTTAGCGGATATATTTCTATTAATCAACGGGGTCGATACAGGGTTTTTTCTAGGGTCTCATTTTGTGAAAATTAAAAGTTATTTTCCTGAAAAATAACATTTTGTAATGAAAGATGAAATCAAATTACTCAAATCCGTACCAAGCTTTTATTAATAACTTCTTTAAGTCCTTCTGTTAAAGTTTTCTTATTTTGTTTGGAAATTACACATAAAACTTAACAAAATAACAATAATTAATGATGAGAATTTTTTTAAGTAATGGCGTTTTCCGAAGAGGTCTGTTTTATTAACAGGAATTTTGTGGAGGGGGTCTGTTTTATTAAGAAGAATTTTTTGAAGGGGGTCTGTTTTATTGAGAAGAATTTTGTGAAGAAGTCTGTTTCATTAAATGCATTTTTGTGAAGGGTAAGGGTCCCTATATAGGTTCCAAATTTTGCCTAGATCGACCTCTGATCAATGCACTTAATCAAGAAATTTCCAACAGTTCTTCATTCTGTATATGCCTGTAAAGGAGTGTAGTTATTCCTTTTGGTTAAATTCGTATATCTGAGGTTAACCAAAAGCTATTCTGAAATTACATTAGAAAACACGTTTTCAAGAGAATTTTGAACCGGATATACAATTTTTCCTCACTATATTTTAACGTACCTTCACCCACATTTCACCGTATTAAATTACTTTCTCGAATTTTTCCGAATATATCATAAATTCTAGAAGAGATTTTTAAATGAAAAAGTTATCCCTGGAACATTTTGAAAATGTTATTAATAATTTTCTACTGCGTACTTTCGCTATTGGGGTCGTGGAGGCTGAGATTTCGAATCATCGAGCTCGTGCTCAAAAAAAGAGCCCGAACTGATCTCTATACCACGGTAATGCAATAAATAAATAAATAAATAAATAATGCACAATTCACACTTTCTATTTAAAATTCACTGTACCACAGCAAGTATTCATTTCATTTTACTTATTTTTATGTAAATTTGCGTTTTAGGATCTGGCCTAAAATAGACTGGCTGTTTTAAATAAATCCTTGAGCTGGTAATTAAGATCAAGTTCTTCCAGTTGAAATCTTTTAACAATAAAAGAACCCAGAATAGTTAGTTCTTAGAATTGAAGAAAAGAAGAGTCAACGGGAAAGGATTGTGAATACGGCAACGGAAATAAACATTTTGATCATATGAAAAGATGATAGAGCATTATAGGTAATAATTTTGTCATTAAGGAATGCTTATGTTTCTGTAAAACTTAGTGTTCTGCCCAGACATTTTATACAAGGTCATATTTTTCATGACCGGTTTCTTGTAAAAAAAAAAAAAAAAAAAAAAAAAAATCTGATGACAATTTTGCGAATATAAAATTATCGCTCTATTCAGGTTCTTGTTTAGACATTTTAAAGAAGATTTTATATAGAGTACAGTTTATTCCGGTTAATTGGGATACATCGGTTCTAGAGCAGTTTGGCACGATAAAGCGGCTGTCCCAATTATCAGGACTAACGTTAATGATATATATTTTTAATTTTGCCCTTGACATTTTCTCCCAATTAAGTGGCTTCCTAAATTATATGATGTCGCAAATAACGGAATACTGTGTACTTTACTCGTAGAGATGATATGGGCTCAACTCGATTCCATGTGCCGGATACGGGCACGGGTTGATTTTTTAGGGGTCGGTACAGGATTTTTTTTTCATGGGGCCCATTTTGTGAATTTTTTTAAATATTTTGGTGATTTTTTTTTTTTTTATATTTTTGTGAATTTTTATATATTTTTGTGAAAAATACATTTCATAACGAAATATCAAATCCAATTATTCAAATTTGAAGAAAGTGTTAGTTAATCATATTTCTTTAAGTCCTCCTGCTAAAGTTTTGCTTTGAGGTGAACTTATTTTACTTACAAAATACTCATTTTAAAATCTAACAAAATAAAAATAATTAACGAAAAGTATGTTTTTATGAGATGGAATTTTGTGAAGGGGCCCAAAATAGACCCCAAATTTTGCCTGGATCGACCCCTGTTTTTATACCAGTCTTCGGGCTCGGGCACAAAGTGAAAATTTTATTTATTAAAAAATCTGGAGAAAAAAAACTTGCTGGGTGTTATTAGGAAAAGAATAATCTAGTCTAAGTTTCTTAAAGTGTTTTAAAACAAAGCCAGTTTGAAAAGGAATTCAATTGTTATTGATGGGATATAACGAGAAATCTAATTCTGAAGCTTTAACAAAACTCGTGAAACTCTCCCACAGTTATACTTTTTTTTTTTTTTAAACAATAAGAATTTTGCAGATTTCTGCCAGTGGTTGTAAATACCAAATTTGCTATTTTGAAAAAAAATTTTTTTTTAAATTATTACAAATTTTCTTCTGCGTACTTTCGTATCGAGGTCGGGCTCACGGACAAAAATAGCTGGAACTCATACGTACATCTATAGGTTCTTTGGCAATTTCAGCTGTTTTTGACAGGTCAGGTTTTTAGATCACAGGCTATCAAAGCCTGAGAGTTAATGTGCCTGCAAGTTCTGCATGTACGCAACGCGATAACTCTTGATAGAAATATCCGATTTGCTTCAAATTTTGTAAATAGGTTCATTCTGATAAAGCGCTTCCGTGATTAGATTTGGAGTCTCCTTTGTTAAGTATAAAGGTGGGGGGGATGGGGGAAGTCATCCCTCCCCCTTAATTTAGCTTTTTTTTTTTTTTTTTGATTTTATTATTTTCCGAGGGGCATTATTCTTTGAAATAAGAGTATAATATACAATTTGTGTGAATAGCCTGTGAGCTCCATGCCATCAATTAAATTGAGCACTTTTCTTTTTCTTTTTTATTATTAAATTTCTGAAGGGGTTTGCTTTGTACATATGGAAAAGTTAAGTGAAAGGTCGTGGATCCCAAACTTTCCCTAAACAGATATATGAGGCTTGAATATTAGATGAATAACGCTTACTTTGGAAGCGTATGGTCGAAAAAGTAAAAGCACACTCTTAAATATTTCTGTAAAAACACAGAAAAAAAAAAGCAACAACAAGACTCTGCGTAAATTTACACTAGTTCTCGGTTAAATGTATTCGATTGAGTTTCTCGGTCATCACTTTACAGACATTTCCCTTTTCTTATATCAAATTTTCTTACATCAATTTCTTATATCAAATTATCAAAAGGGATTTCCGTGTATTTATTTAAAGATTTTTTTTTATCTTTGTTATAACCTGTAATTCAAAATACACACTTTTAAAATTGTTATACAGTTTTAATAAAAAAAATTAGAGTGCAGAGAAGATTAGAAGGAAAAAATATCAGTAACACTCTCATGAATTTGAAAACTTTCAATACATTGGTGTTCGTTACATATTGGAAATAAAGAAATCAAACGAATTTCAGGAATTTCAATGAACATCCTTATGTTCTTCTAAACTTAAATAATAATACTTAAAAAATAATATGACGCTACGTAAAGAATAACATTTATTTTTGACATTTACTAAGTAGTTAAATTAAAATAGTTTCTATATTTGATATGTAATTGCAAAGCGAGGGGAGAATATTAAATGGCCTCATATATCTGTATCAGTGAATGAGTACAAATATTTAAGTTAAAATAAAAAAAAAATCCGTTTAATTTTGACATTCAAGATTTAATTTATCCCGTAACTATATATATATATATATAAAAAAGTGAAATCGAATAAAGTGTGTGTGTGTGTGGGGGGGGGGGGATATTTAACATAAGAAAAGCTACATCATAGCAATGCTAATCGATTGTTACACACATACTAATTTAATTATTCATTTTTATACTAAAAAATAACACTTATATACGCATTACCTTCTATGACCTATAAAATTAACATTGCTTCAAAAATGTTAAAAAATAACCATATTTGGGTAAGTCTGTAAATACGTTATTTATATTAGAATTAACCCTTAAATGCCTGATTTTTCAAAAATCATTGTAATAATATTTTTCGGCTTTCATTTTTTAAATAAACCATGGGAAAAATGCTTAAAAAAAAATCATATTTTGTTTTAAGTATGGTTTACGGCTAAAAAACATTTTGTTACTAATCGGAAATACTGGTCTTTAATTGAAAAAATAATTTTCCTTGATAAAATTCTATAATCACTCAAAAATTTTAGGAACTATAATAAGAAATAAATTTTACTTGCTCACTGCATAACAAAATAGGGTATTTCGCAAGCTTCCAAACAAAACAAAAAGAACAAGTAGCAACAATTGAAAAAATATCTATCTTTATTCTTAAACAGCACAAGTGTTGCCATCTGCATGTTGAAAATCGATTTAAAAATATTTCCAGAATGTATTTTATTGACAACATTAGGCATTATAGCTTCAATATTATTCTAATAATATTTTAGAGCCTAAATTGGGTATGTTGCCAAAAAGCAACATCCGGCATTTAAGGGTTAAGACAAAAAGACACAATTTAACACTTTATATCCTGGCGGTACTTTTAAGTACCATTAAAGAAAATTCGATTAAAATTTATTTAATTCGTCTTTTAATAAAAATAGATTGAGCTTTCCATACAAAATAATTTGCTCAATCCTATTTAGAAAGCACAGTGAAACAGTCGAAACTAAATATTTTTTAATGTGGTTATTTTCTCAACCATTATTAAAAAAATTTATACGAAAAATTCGCGACTACAGATCACTTTTCTATTACAGATAGGATCAGAACACATTTATTTACACTTTTCGTATAAGAATTGTGAGATTTCCATAACAGTATTTTTTGTTAATTAATCTAATTATTCTTGTAAATATTTTGAAAAAGAAAAAAAAAGAGCTCTAACTACTGATTTATTAAATCAGTTTTAATTAAAAAAAATCATCTAAAAATCAAATTATTATTATATATGCTGTTCTAAGATATCTTAGATAAAAACGTAAATAATTAATCAGGTGAACCAATGTTTATATTAAAAATTCAGGATATAAAGGGTTAATCCAAAATATACGGATTAAATATTCCAAGTAAATTTACGCTAGAAATTACTGAAGCATTTTAAACCAGCCCAGAGAAAGTTAACAGCTGTTGTTGCCAGCCGCAGTTGGAAAATTTCTCAAGTGATTTCTCAATGTCTTATTTATTCTATTCATTCTGCCGCTTAAGATATTGTATCAAAATGTTTCAATATTTTTCAAGAGTTTTGAAAGGTGAATGTCCCCAAACCTTTGTCGGAATTCTTGGAATATGAAACTCAAATTGCGATAGTTTACAAAAAGTGACGGATGTTTAAGGGAACAGTTTACCTAAAAATCGATTTTACTTTTTTAATATTAAATGAAAGCATGTTTAATTGCGAATATTTTGACACCTCATTTTTACCCATACGATAATTATATCGCGAGATATTGTAAATTTTGTTAATTACTCAGCACAATTACCCATACAAATTAAAACTTTAAATGGCTTTTTCTCCATGTTCATATTTTCGTCATTTTCATGTTTTAAAAATGCTAAGGCCTTTTTTTTGTATTTGAGATAGAGATTTAACGTTTTTCGTATATGTTCTTTTTTATATATGTGATAAATCTGCACATGGAATTGGCCTTCAGGTTTTTTGTTATTATTGTATTATTATTTTTTTTAAGTATATGAAGATGTGTTAGATTTTATCGTTTTACACTATATCAGTAAAAAAATTATATTAAATGTAATATTAGATGTATCTAAAAATCTATGCGCCGTCTTGTGTAATACATATTTGAAAACCTTAAAAAAATTGGGTAAAAATAATAATTTTAATAAAAGTATTAGAAATTTTTAAAAATTCAAAAAAATAAATAAATAAATAAATAAATAAACTTTTAAAAATTTTTAATTAAATATGCAGCTATATATATTTTTTAAATGTATCTTTACTTGAACACTGAAATTCAGTAAGTTCCACCATTTGAACCATATATTTTTTAAATAAACAAAATTGTTGAAAAGGTAAAGGGCCCCCTTAAAATGTTAAAAAATATGGTGTGATTAAAAAGCATTAAAAGAATTTATATTTTTCTGGTATAATAAATAATATTTAAATATTCAAAATAAAATATTTTTTCTTAAAATAGAATAACACAAGTCAACAAAATTTAAGTTTGTGAAAACATTTTTTAAATTTTATACCGATTCTGTACATTTTTAGGAGGCTTATTCCAAATGCAATTATTTCCTGTCACGTACAGTTTTAAAATTTTATACTGATTCTGTACATTTTTAGGATGCTTATTTCAAATGCAATTATTTTCTGTCACGTACAGCTTTAAAATTTTATACTGATTCTGTACATTTTTAGGACGCTTATTCCAAATGCAATTATTTTCTGTCACGTACAGTTTTTTCCCAATCTGTATCAACGTCTGTTATATTGATCTTTTGAAATTCACTAACAGGTTAATAATAATGAGATAAATGTCCTTAAGTGACCCACTACTGGCGTGTTTACCTTATGAAGACATTATGAGTCTATAAAGGAATAAAATCAAACAGAAAAAAACGATAAATTGTTGAATTAACGGTGTTTACCTATGTCTTTTGCATAATTAAACGCTATTTAGTACCAATTTTTACTGTTGAAAGTAAACTATAATTTCGGTCTTTTTAACATTTTTATTCTTCTACTTGAAATCCGCAACCCCCCCCCCCCCCCCACACACACACACACCAAAAAAAAAAAAAAAAAAAAAAAAAAAAAAAAAAAAAAAAAAAAAAGGAAAGAGAAATTAAATTTGTCGAATGCAATGTTTAGAATCTTTCTTTTCTATAAGTTCTACAAAGAATATCCAAGTTTTCTGTGATTTTCATTAACGAACATCTCTTTATATACGATGCTGAAATATTGCAGAAATGTAAATAATGTCTTTATAAGGTAAACACGCCAGTAGTGGGCCACTTAAGGACACTTATCTCATTATTATTAACGTGTTAGTGAATTTCAAAAGATCAATAACACACGTACTGTTTCAATGATGTCTAAACATATATACATTTACTCAAGACAATTATTTAAATTCTGTTGAGATATCTTGTTCAATCTGAGCTTTTAAAGTCTTGCGATTTTAAAAATAATTCTAATGTGCTTTAATCCAGATGTCAGTTTTATTGATTTGTTTAGATTTTCTTTTAAAGTCAAACATAAGATACATGCATATTACAACATACTTTAGTAACAATAATTTATTAACAAAGTCTGGGGTCTGTTTAGTTTTGGGCAAGGACAATTTTCGGCAAAACATTAATCGACACGGATAGTATTTCTAGATCAATATTTATTGTAGAATCATCAGAATTTCTCAAAGGTTGATTTGATAGACAATAATGTACAATATGTGCGTGTTTGTTTGGGTGGGGGGGGGGGGGGTACGAACTAAAGAGAATCACATTCCTTGCATGCAAACGTTCCTTTTCGAACTACGAGTGCATATAAATATTTTCGATCCCCTTTCTTGGAGTTCCTTTGAATTTAACTTGAGCTTCCGCTAACTGCATAGTGGAACGAAGAAAACAGACAAATTAGCAATTCTGAAGCTTTTGAATGTTTTGCAAAAAGTTTGACATGGCTGGAACAGCAGAAAGATTGTGATACTGGTCTAATAATATTAAAAAACTCTGTAATAGAGCTTCAACGCAAAGGCAATCGAAATTGCGACAAATAAAATATTTTTTCAAACCCTTGTGATCTATGTAAAAAGTACTTAATTTTAAAATTAAAATTTAGGTAATTTATTATTGTTTCTATTTTGCTACTGCTTTATTTTTATTACGCACTTGTTACAATAATAAGAAATATTGCATATATTTCCCCTTAACCTTAAAATTGAAACATTCTCGATTATCCGAAAATTTCGATTTTCCGAAAGAGGGTCGGTCCCAATTACTTCGGATAATCGAGGTTCTACTGTACTTTTATCAGTCAACGAAAACTTTGGGGCATGTAGACGCAGAAATGGTGGCTAGCATATTCAAATACTCGTTCATTTTTGTTTCAGATTCGACTTTTGTATTTTTGAGTCTATTTCTCCGGTATGAAATTTTGAATATTCTGAAACACTTATGAAGGCGATCGCTATCTCACAGAAACACCGAACTATTATTTAACCCGTTCGGAGTCTCGCGTCCTGTTAAGAGAACATATCTTTTCATTGAGTATTATTTTATTGTAACAATTATTTTTATTAACTCCATGTAGCCCCCATAGCAGAAACTGTGTAGCGCTGCAGATTTTTTTAGACCTTGCAGATTAATCTACCTGCTTAAAAAAAATACTGGGCTTGAAAAATTCACTTTGTTTTAAGAGTATTTGTTTCTGTTTCTTATTACATTTTCTTTGTAAAATGCAATTTTTGCTTACTTAATGGGTTATTATAAGTATTTATGATAGTAGCTTGGTTCAGTATTGTTGGATCGCAGACGAATTTTGGTTTGCTGCAGATGGACACCCAAAATTCTGCTACTGGGCATGTAGCAATGATAGTATATACTAATCCTAATAATATTATTGTAAATGTGAAAGAGTTTGGCTGAAGTCAGCGTCAAAATTGCAAAACATTTTTTGCTAATTTAAGTTTTGCACATATTTGGAAAAAATATTTTGTAATGTCACTATTAATATTTCCAACATAAAGTAAATATTTTTCAAATATTACATTTTGTTGGAGTTATACACAGGGTTCTCGCTGGCTTTTGACCAACATTAGCGATTTGGCGAATAAGATATAAAAAACAGTACCCAAATGAAAAGAAATGTTAGCAAAACAGATTCGGCGTGAAACACTGAAAAAATCTATCTTTTAGCCTCTTATTGTATCACTTTCTTCCAATATGTTCTAAAATAACCTAATTTTTTGCAATTGCTTATAAAACAGAAATTCGGCTATCCGCTACAGCAACTACATATATTTAAAATAAGTACATTCTAAATGTCTCCTAAAATGTGTAACTGTTTCAGATATCATTTTAGCAGTCTAACTGAAAATAAAAAACAGCTATCTTTGATTTACCGTTGTGAAAATATACACTAAAAATTACTATGGGATTTCGACTCTTAATCGATAGAAAAATTTTGACTGACCAATGATGTTTTGCATACAGCTAATAAATAGTATGGTAAATGGCTAATTTCAACACCGCATTCCAGCAAAAATATTTTCTATTACCGGCGCGACACCGGTGCATAGATAATGATTAACTGACAGAGAAATATCTATCTTATAAACCTTTCTGCGTCTTTATAAATAGAGCAATGTAAATGACACGGTGCGATTGAACATGTAAAGTGACATCAATCGTTCAGTAACACGGATAAGAATCTTGACTGAATTGGTACACCACACACACAAACACACAAAAAGAGCAGAAATTGAACTCTCGCAATTTGGCGAGTTTGATTGTTCGTTAACTCGCCAAATGAAGCATTTTGTCGCGATTTGGCGCTATGGCGAGCGGAAGTATAGTTTATTTTTTTAACTTTTATTTTATGCATTACAAATAAATAAAAAAAATTTTTAAATTTTATTAACTTAAGTGAAAATTTTGCAGACAGGAAAAAAATGAACAAAATGGATTTAATGAATACAAAGGCACTTAATAATACGTTTGGACGTTGACTTCAGCGAAACATTTTCACATTTATAATATAATTAAGATTGTGATGCTATCATACATGGAGATAATAATAAAACTAAGTGTTTCAGAATATTCAAAACTTCACACCAGAAAAATATACTGAGAAATACCAAGTAGGTATTGTGAATATGCAGGCGGCTGGTACAAACCATCACCTCATGGAGTTCACGGCTGAAATCCCAGGATTAGATAGAACTCGATTAGCATATTAAAATGGAATTAGTCTACCAAGACATATCTTGGTGGAAACTACCTGCAGATCCAATTTTAGTTGTTGATTGGTAGGTCAAAATTGAGTTTTCTAATAAAATTCTTACATCTTTTGATCACTTTCCTGCCAACTGACAGACCAGTTTCCATTATGCTATCTGATGCAGGAATTTCATTAGAAAACTCAATGGGGACCTACCAATCAACAACTAAAATTGGGTCTGCAGATGGTTTCCACCAAGATATGCCTTGGCAGACCAGTTCCATTTTAATATGCTAATCGACTTCTATCAAATCCTGGAATTTCAGCCGTGAACTCGATGAGGTGATGATTTATGCAGCCGCTGCCGGCTGGTCTATAAGGGAAACTTTTCTTTTAAAAAAAAAAGGGTTGGGGGAAGGTGCAAATAGCATAAGCAAGTTTTGGCCACCCCTTTAACCATTCAAAGAAGATGCATCTGTCTAGAGATCTGCGCTTTGTACAGAAAGACTCTTAATTAAGCATTGAATGGTGTTGATAATACTGCCTTACATAAAGTGTCTATAACCAAAAAAAAAAATTTTTTTTGTTTTTAATTCATGAGAACTGTAAAAGATTTTCCGATGATCATCCTTCTCCCGATAGTCACATCCATCTCGGTGTATGAGTAGTACAAAAATTATGAAATGGGAAGTTTTAAAAATCAGCAGAATAGAGAACTGTTTGAGCTCCACCAGCGATAATCGAATACGACATCAAATATCCTTAAAAATAAATTATCAAAATTATCAATTTATTCTACGTAATACTGCACATGTAATATTACACATACACTGAGAAAACACTATTAATACTAAAGAGTGTTATTATTATTAATAGGAAGATAATAGAAAGTCCTACGCCAATTTTAAAACTGATGTAAAAGAAAGAATACTTAAAATTACATAACGAAAATAATTTCGCATTTCGAAAAGATGAATTTAATTTCTTATGTCCCTTGCTTTGAAACTGCTCATAGAACAGAAGCAGGAGTGTAATTCTGCATTTATTTTATTTCTACTAGAATAAGAGGTAAATCTGCTCGTGAGTTAAAGCGAATATTCAAATTCTAAGAATAAAGTTTCGTGTATTCACTCATCTCCCGGCAAGATTTAAAAATATACATATTAAAGAGATTCTTCTGCAGACAACGTGTTGCAGAATGTGAAGTAAAAATACAATTATAGAATAAATCAATTACAAGTATATCCAATAAACAGATGGCTAATGAAGCAATACGCTTACAAAATGTTAAAACAAACTCACTCAGTACTATCACTATCAGAGTTTGAAACATCTGTTTAAACACTACTTAAAAACTTTTTATCACTTACACGTCATGATTACTTTTCGTGTTTAGACAAAAACAAGGAATAAAGAAATGAATGCAATGGTCAAGTATGTCAATATGGGTTAATACAATAAAAAATATATTATATAATAGAGAAGCGAAACTCCACATCTTATACGCACCTTACACCCGACCCATAGACAAACAAAATTTTCAGCATCTTCAGGTTGGTTCTGGACGTGACACTCTCTTATGTGGTCGATGAGGTCTGTGACTGTTGTGTTGGCGTCTGCAGAACGCTCGCAATTGAGCCACTTGCAGGCACCATCCTCAGTTTGCTGACAGTCCGTAGTTGTTTCCTCGCCAGCAGGTGTACCCACTGACGACGAAGGTTGGCTACAGCTTTCCTCGGTGTACCGAAAGTCCGAACGTATGAGGATAACTTTGGGATTAAGGAGGGAATCCTGAACATAGTCCTGTGGAATGCTTTCCACCACCCGCGACACATCACATTCGACATTAGAAGCGTCGTTACACTCGGCAGTGTCAAAAGTTTTTAGAGGCGAATGTGGTAAGAGGTCAACGATGCAACAAGGCTCGTCGAATTGTGTCCTGTTCTCCTCTACAGAGTCCGTCACGGGAGTTGGGAAGTGAATACGAAAGTTCTCCGTTTCACTTGAACTAATATTGGTATTATTTACAACACAGTTTTTTGATGCTAAAAGGAACTGAAAACTGTTGCCGCCTTGCGGCGACAACTGTGGAATGGCAGTGCTCGTTGGCTTGCAGTTGTCACAGCAAACGTTGTTCTCTTCCGACAGCAACAGGTCGTCGCTGTTGTCAGTTCTAGGGCTGAGATCGAGCAGCGAGTCGGATCGGTCGTCGAAGCGGATAGGAGACACAGACCCTTCTGGCGAGGTGGGACTGGTGAGCGACTTGGCAGGACTCGGTCCCAGGCCGCTGTCTTCGCTGTCCGCTCGCAGGCACTCGTAGGCCGGAACCGGGGCCATGGTCATCGGTGTGACCGGCCGAGAAGGTGACCCCGGCTCGCTGCTGCTTGAATCGCCACCGCTCGTCGTCACCACGCTGAAATGAAAGAAAAATAAATCAGCAAAGGCATGAATGAATAAAACTGTCTGATATTACAAATTAATACGTACATTATTTTCTTTATCAATTTTAAATCGAATTTCCCCCACACTATTCTGAATTAAAAACTCTGTAGCAAAAGTCTGGGCTACTTTGAACAAGAAATCGACATACAAAATTCAAGCGTGTTAATAGAGGCACCACAGTTGCATATTAACAATGGTGAAAATGCAGAAATGCTAAATTAGCTAAGCTAGATTACATATCCATCTCTCTCGGTTACTAATAATAATGTAAACAACAAAATACGCGATGATGACCGCAGAGTTTCCCTCAGGTTTAAAAAAGGGCAGGGTGCTGCTTGTGGGAAAAGGGCACTTTTGGAATCCGAAGGCCATGTTTTGGATTCTTAAGGGCATTTCTTAAAATTTTTAAAGGCATTCTTTTGATTTTTAAAACTACTTTTTAATATTTAATAGACAGAACACTATTTTAAAGACAACAATGAGTCAATTTTTACTATGCAAGTAAATTTTTTAATAAACAAAGGAGTAAAGACACTTTTTTCAGGTGAGGGCAACAAGGGAGCTAATTTTTTTAATGAGGGGCAAAAGGGGTGCTATTTTGTAAACCTAAGGGCAGGCAGGGTGCAGCACCCTCCTGAAACTGTCTGGGGGAAACTTTGATGACCGTATGCGACAAGACGATCCAATTTTACAGAGTTTTATTACCTTCTACATTTTAGAGATGCCAATTTCCTTAATTAAAAAATAAATAAATATAATTTTAAAGCTCATACTATCATAAGGTATAGATAGAAAAGGAAAGTTCGGAGTGCCTACAATTTAAATTATAGTGATCCATTACTGCAATTTAAATTATAGTGATCCATTATGAAGATCAGTGATTCATCCATTTTTCTTCAAGCAATGAGTACTGTAAAAGCACTTATTTTCGCGAGCCGTAATTTTCGCGAAAATGAAGATATCGGTGATTTCGCGAGCTGAAAATTTCGCGAATTTTACATGAACAGAAACGAAAGTTGAAAAATCTCGAAACTACCTAAATAGAACACCTTTTGCCTAAGGCATTTTAAGAAAGTTCTTTTTGTCCGAAAAGTTCGTTCTATTATTGTTTCGTATTCAAGAAATAGTTGTAAGTATTCAAGAAATTTTTGTACTTATTTCTTATTTAAGTAACTGTAATCATTAAATTTTGGATAAGTGAAAATTTTCTGATTTTTTATTATTATTTAAAGTGGAAAAAAAAATATTTCGCGAGGCTTAAATTTTCGCGATTACGACGGGGCTCGCAAAAATTAAAGCCTCGCGAAAATAAGTGCTTTTACAGTATATGATAATCTAGAGGGCCTCATTGACAGCCTAGAGACGACGAAATCTGCAGAGTATAAATGTTCCTCCAGATAGTCTGCAAAGTCAAAATTTCCAGGGCCAGCGAAAAACTAAAAGTTCGACCCGGCCCCGACCCGTTTATATAAGATTCTTTTAAAGAATACTGCATACATATTAATGCGAAAATTTTAAAATATATTTCAGGCTACATCTTAGCAAACCATAGAATACAGAATAGCAACGTTAATGATTAGTTAGATTCTTAGACATTCATTCAAATATAAATTTACTAAATATATACATATAACAAGAAATGAATAAATGAATGTAGTTTAGAATAAAAGAAAAAAGATTAAAAACATCGTAACTTTTGAAGTTGTATATTTAAAAAAAAAAAAAAAGAGTTGTACTAATATTTTTCTGTAATTTATTAATCGAAAGTATATTTTCAAAAATTTTAAACTACAATATCACTATCACTACTATTTAACCCCCCCCCCCCCCCAATTAAAAAAATGTACGCTCAGGAACAATTAAGTTTCAAGGGGGCTTTCCCCAAACTCCGATGAACCCGTGAATATTTTTAAAATATTATAAAATGTTTCAATTTTTCATTATATAAAAGCCGGTAGATTCTGTTAACAACAGTTCATTTTCGCCATTATTAAAAAATTCCTTGCCCGACACGTCCCAAGTGTGTAGGAGAAAATGTCAGCCTGGGCCCGGCCCGGGTCTGCTGAAAAAATTAAGCTCGGACGCGACGTCATACGCAGATTTCCATGCTGAACTAGCATCGGCTCCTGCCGCACGTTTATAACTTATTTTTGGCGCAGTTGAAGGTCCACTGAAAATTGCTCATACTCTGTCGGCTTTGTTCGACCCTTCACTTTTAAATATGTTATAACGGGCCAGTCGGCCCGATAAAGTTTTCATTTAATTTGCTGGCCAGAGGAGCGGGCCGGGCCGTATACGGGCACGTGCAGACCTCCAGCTCCCGGTCCTCTTTATTGGTCAACTGTTTTGTTGAAATTCATATATTATGAATCAGTTCATAATATTTTCTTATATATTTTTTTTTTTGCAATTGACCGTTTGTCGTGTAGATAACGGCCGTCATAAACACCACCAACACCACCAGTAATTGAGCGTGAGGTTAGCCATTTATGAAATAGCTTCGGAAATGAGCAGCTAGAATAGAGGGTGTGGGGCGGGGGGGGGGGGGGGGAGTATTATTCCATAAAACAAATTTTAGGAACAAAAGTTTTCTTAAATATGACTTAATGACTTACGTATCCTTTCACTACTTAAGACTGCCACGAAATTTAGATATCCACTTATCTTAGTCTTAATTTATAAGTGCATGTCTATGTCACATCAAAAACATTTATCTTTCTTATAAACATAAAATTTTGCATTAAAACTCGTTTAAACACTACATTTTAAACTGTAAAAATAGATAAATTTTTCTCCAATGTCAGAAAAGAAAATTTCTAACACATTAATACTGCATTTGTTAATGCTTTAATCTTTCACACTTGTAAATATGGCCACTGCTGGCTGGTCGCTAATTGAATTTTTGATTTAAAAGCCGAATGAACACCAATTAACATCAAGAGCCCTTTAACATTATTCGCAAAAATCCTTAATCGTTAGTTAAAAATAGGTTCTCCTGCGAGTAGATGGTACAATTTTAACGAGACAATGTCTTACGAATGAAATAACTCTAGGAAAAGAAATCGATCTCGTCGGAGGTAAACCAGGAAGAGTTTCATATTTGCCCACAGAATTTCAAGGACGAAAACGTTTTGCATAACAATTAACTTCGTGGCTTTTCCTGGAAGTTTCAGAAGAGTAAAAAAGTAAGGCCTTGACCGGAATAGATGGAGCGGTAACTTCCTGTAGGTGACCGATGACATAATTTGAATAGGTTTACAAGATTTGAATATGATTTTTGTAATAAAGGATTAAATTTTATCTAACTGATCTAATTAAAATACTCAAAAATAAATGTTTCAGTAGTTCTTTCTTATGAAACCATTTATAAAAAAGGGAAAAAAATGGAGGGGAAGGGGTAATGCAAAATACATTTGTTACATAATAAGACATAATTTTTCTTACACTTTTAGAATGTTTTTAAAATGTTTTAAATTTTAACAAATATTAAAATTATTCTGTAGCTTAACTTTGTTTTATAACACGATTAAGAAAATCAATACAGTAAACTGTGTCTATGGCGGACTATGGAAAACGCCGGCAAATTTTTAACAACCGCCGAATGATTTTCAATACAGAGTGAGGAAGTTAAAACTTAAATAAATAAATAAAAAAAAAGACAGAAACAGTGATTTCGGTTTTAACATATAGGTATATATTTAAGTAATAATCCAGATCAGAAGAATTTTAATTATGCCGATTGAAAGAATGTTTCTGCTCTTTGTGATTTTTCTAAAAATTCGTAAGCGAGAAAAATAAGTCATAAGGCGAGAAGTGAGGACATGAGAAGAATAGAAGCTGATTTACCTCATAATGTATAATAATAATAATAATCCTTTTTTTTTTTTTGGAGGGGTGGAGGGTGGGGGTGGGAGTGGGGCTACCAAAATCCGTCTGCTTCGGAATAACTTACAGAGACGCGTCATTGAAAAGCATTATGATTATATATATTTTATCTTTTATATGTGGATATAGTATCCTAGTTAGTAATTATCTTGTTAAATTTCATGATTTTGCAAAGAAATGTTTTTGGCTCTATTGAGAATACTGAAAACGGCTCCCTAATAACTTTATGTGATTATCAATGTGCGGGCTAATAAACTGTTTTAATCGCTCTCTCATACTGATTCCCGAATTTGATTTTACTATTAAAATAATCACCGAGTTTTTTGTTGTTGTTGTTTTTCCTTCAAAGACACATTGTATTCAAAGATACAATTAGAAGATTTCTAAAACCTTTAAATTAGCCGATATCGAAACTAGAATTTTTAAATTTGGATCTTAATTTGATAGAGTAGATGTTTTTAAAAAAATAACACAGGTATTATTTTAATAAAAAACAATCAATCAAATATAAAAATTTAAAAAAAAGTTCCCATTTCACCTTGCAGCCATAGAAATCGACTGCAGTATGTAACCAACTACTACTTTTTGATTTGCTTAGTCTTTCATGATTTAACCCGGGAGAACTCGCTGCCTGAGATTTTCTCTCACCGTCTTACCTTTTTAAGACTCTTATTTAAGCCCTTTTTTTTTTTTTTTAATTAAAATATTAAAATATTATTACAATTATTTTACCTCTTTTGTAAATAAAAGTTCCAAGCCAAGCAAAGAAAGTTGATATTAAGCGAATGTAAAGTAAAAGAAAAGCAATTGGGCAGGGGCACCGTGAGAGAAATTCTCACTAGCGAGTTCTCCCGGGTTAAACTTAAAGATAAATAAATAAAATAACAGACTGGCCTACTAAATTCAGAGTATTATTTTGTCACTTCTCTGTTCATAGTTGCTTTATGAAAAATAATACGCAATTAGTTATTATAATCTTTTATTCTTTTTTTTTTCTTTTTTCTTAGAATTATTAAACACGAGATCTAAATTACAGGCATGAAAGTGGGAAATAGACAAAAAGGTATGATTTTTTTTTTCATCTATATAATGGCAATCAACTCTTATAATTTAGACAAATTTTAACTGTTATTTATGCAATAAAATGAAATATAACTTTGCGCATGATAGCTATTTTCTTTTAATAACTTAGAAATGAAAAAAAAAAAGAAAAAAAGAAAAGAAAAAAAAAACTAACAAGAAATTTATAGGTTTTTTCAATCAAAAAAAAAAAAAAAATGATAATTGAAGACAGTTTGCTAAAGGTGTAAATCAAAAAATATCTCATGAACTTATATAAAGTGATTAAATTTTCAAAATAAATATTATTTTAGAAGGTTTGTCTGTTTAAAATTTTCGCCCTTCTTTCAAAAGAAGAAAGAATTCTCCGTGCTAAATACAAATAAGTCATATTGGTTTTTGCTCCAGAAATACCTAAAAAATCTCTGAAATTACCCAAAAGTGTTGCATAATTAGGGCAAAATATTCTATTCCAAAAATAAAGTGATTAAATTTTCAAAATAAATATTATTTTAGAAGGTTTGTCTGTTTAAAATTTTCGTCCTTCTTTCAAAAGAAGAAAGAATTCTCCGTGCTAAATACAAATAAGTCAAATTGTTTTTCGCTCCAGAAATACCCCAAAAAAATCTCTGAAATTACCCAAAAGTGTTGCATAATTAGGGCAAAATATTCTATTCCAAAAATAACTTTATGGAAACTAAAGTTTAGAAGAAAAAAAATCACTCTGCAAAGATATCTGAAAAACGACTTCATTTACATGACTTTCAGATGCTTACTCACCTAGGATTTGATGGCTCTTTCTATTTAAAAAAAAAAAAAAAAAGTATCCGAGCTCTAACATTCTGCAGTAATAATAATCGTAGTGTAACCCCCCCCCCCGCCCCTTCCACTTGCATACAGTAAAACCTCCCTAAAGCGACCACGTTCCGTTCCAATAAAAAATGGTCGCTCTGAGAGGTGGTCGCTTAATGGAGGTCATGTTTAAATCTAGATTTTAATTGTTGAAAGGGTAACAATGTTACTAATTTGTTTTTTTACATTAGGAAAAAATATGGAAATTTAAGTATCAAAACAAAATTACATAAGTTAATTACTGCAGAGTTTAAAAAATGAATACATTGACGTTTGCTTTGATTTTACGGTTTTATCTTTTGTAACTTTTATTTCGAAGTTCAGTAAATAAATGAATTTTTTTTATTATTCTTAGACGGTACAAATAATGACGATTTCATTAATTTATCTGTTTCTTTGAGAGTTTCCTGACAGAATAGGGCTGGGGAGTTTATTGATCGCCATTCTTAATTTGTCAGCAGAGTTAAATTCATTGCCTAAAAAGGCATAAAGTTGTTTAAACATTTAAAAGTTATCGGAATAATAAAAAAATTCTAAACTTAGTTTAGAAGTTTGATGAATAATGCGCTGTCCAGAATTATTTTTCTAATAAAACCTTCTACAAGCGACCAGGAAAAACTGAATTTGTTTCATTTTCTTCAAAGAAATGGGTTGCTCATGGAGGGAGTTCAACTGGGGTGGTCTTCGAATGGAGGTAAAATTAGTATTGAGCCTATGGGAATAAATTTCGTTCCATGAAAAAATGGTCGTTCAGGGAGGTGGTCGCTTAATGGAGGTTTCACTGTATTTATATTTCATACATTATTGACAAAATTTAAAGCAATTCCGTCTTCATAAAAAGAAACTTTGTAATATATTTTGACTATATGCATTTATATATAATAAAATTTTATAAATAAACAGAAGAAAAACATTAGCGGAATTTTCAAAATATCCTACTGGGCAAGGTTTCTTAAAATAATAATAACAATAATTGGTACGCAGTATTTATAAGCTGCAATGTGTTCCGGTCCGGCTAATATTAATTATTCATTAAAAATAAAGAAATACTGGATATGTGCTCCTGTGAGCTCCGGCGCATATTAAGCACTGCATATAACGAAATGGGCCGACCGAAATGCTGGGACCAAACTGTCCTTTGTGTGTGCAGCACTCTATGTCACATAAAGCGCTTCGGCAGGAAAGAACGCAAGGGATTGGAGATAGGAGTAAAAGGAAAATTATAATTTAGGCTTCGATTTTTCGGAAGCGTTGTTCCACTGGGCTCCGGAGAGCAGTATTTATGAGCTCCGGATATTTCCAGCCAATATTTAAATCAGGGTTGGCAGGTTTCTTCCAAAGTGGAAAAAACCATGGAAAAAACCGGCCGGAAGAAATGGAAGAAACTGTTATATATATGGTAAATTCTTAAAGAATAAGTTTCAACTTTGTAAGATGCAATAAATGTATTCTTATAGCTTTAAGTAAATTCCATTAGATCCATACAAATTTAATTAATTATGTATGCTAAATTAATACTTACATCAGCTTTTTAGCCAAGATCACACACATATCTAAAGCTTTTCAACCATTGCGCACCCGAAGAAAAGAAATTTTATCCAAAATACACAAAATCAATTAAAATTTATTCATTTTAATTTAACCAGAATATCTTTGTATTACTTACACTTTTGAAACTAGTAGTAAATAGTACAGATCATTTACCAAGGGTAGAATGAAACTCATTTAAATAAAAGACAGTGCTTTTAATTTATATCAATTTTATTAAGGTAAGTAATACAATATTACTGTATTAAAAAAATTCATTAAAATCCTCATTTTCCTTACTACAATGCAACATAGTATAACAAATGTTTTTTAGCTGTATAGGATGCTGCAATCAGTTTCTCAACTAAGAATGAATAAATGCAAAAGATGAAAAAATGCATTCAAATCCTACAGAACTTAAGGACAGTTTAAAAGAATTTCGACTTACTCATAGTCATTTTTAGAACATTAGTCTATTGAGACATGCATGCATGCTTGATACTAGTATAAATAATTACAAATTTGTTTATTTACTGTGGTGCACGGTTTAAAATAATGCATTTTTATATGAAAATAATGTATTTTTGTATGAAAAATAAAGAATTTGTTGGTAGTTTTTTTTTTCTTTTTACATAAATGATATAATTAATGAAAAAAAAAAAAAACCTTTACTTCTTAAGTTGTAAAATCAATCACCTGTAAATGTCTGCTGAACCTGAAGTTTTATTAAAAAATAACATATATTTTTCCCAAAATAATATTTTCAATAATAATTAAATTTTCCAATTTAGATTTCAAATAATTGTACTTTGAGTGTAATTGTTTTACAAAGTTAATAAACTTTAATTTTAAGCATCTGTTTTGTTTTCTTCCATTTCTTACAGTTTCTTCCGGTTTTTTCCAATTTCTTCCACTGTTCTGGAAGAAACCCAACCCTGATTTAAATATTCACTAAAAAGAAAAAAAGTACCGGATCAAATTAAGTACTGCAGAAACAAACTCCAAGGATTTCAGTAGACAAAATGTCTTCATGATTGAGTTTTCCAGCAACCCTCCCCTCCCAACATGCTTCCGATATTTTCTTTGCATTTTTGCACAATTTCAGAGAATGTCCAAAAGTGCTTAGGGGGAAAAAAAAAAAAAAAAAAAAAATGTGGGATCAGGAGAAGCTGTTTCATGCCTGAAATTATGTGGGAATTGCTAAAAATAAATTTAAAAATCTGTAAGTTCTTTTCTGCCGCAACAGAAACAATTATTAAAATTTAATAACTAAAATAAATAAATAGCAGCTTCAGCTAGACAAACAGTACACGCACTCTACAAAACCGAATACCCAGTAACCCAGAGCGGGATTCAACCATAAAAAGTCCCACACAAAGAAAATTAAACAATCCAGCTTTAAACAAGAAAAAAAAAAAAAAAATCGAAAGAAGCAACAACAGTGCTTCACCAATGACTGCTGCTAACGGGTCAAATGCAGAAAGGGAAAGCGACTTCTAAAGGTGCTCGGGTGACCAACCAAGCGAGACTAATTCGGCCGCAGAACAGAGTTCGAGTGAAAGCGAAACATATCACAGACTTGTTCTCGATTCGTTGCTGTAGAACATTCTGATGAATATCTACCTGTTTTTCAAAAGATTTAAAATCATTTAAGCAATCGGGAGAACAGATATATATCTGGAGAAAGAGTAATGTTCAGGGAAATTATGTATGATTAAAAATCGACTGAAAAATTTAGATTTTTTTTTTCTTTTTTTTATGATAATTTAAACATTTAGTCCCGAATACGCAAGGGAATTGAAAAATAATGAAAGAATTAGTAAAAAGAAAGGAATGTTATGATACAATGTTGGATTACTAATACAGATATATTTTTGGAAAAATGTTACATCGGTATTTTACTATGGAAACTTACTGCGATATGCACTTTTTCAGGAACATTTGTAAGCAAACTTCAATTTTACTCATAATAAAAATCATAAACAAATAAAATACTGTTTCAATCGACCAGTTCACCATCACTAATTTCAATAAGACTGGGCGTGTTTGTTTTTAGTATTAAGGCTCTCATGTTTTCAACTGCTTTGCTCATCAAGCGCAAAACGCTTTGACACATTTACAAATTCATTTTTTAACGGAAAGATATAAAACTGGAAGGCCTGACTATGGAAGCGATTTGGAATCGAACTGTGTCTTCCATTTTTTTGATAAATAAATTATCTATTGAGTTATAAGCGATTTTGATCACATGACAAAGACTTTTTTCACCCTTCCTTGAGTGGTTATTCTTCTTTCGCGCGGAAATTCAGTTCAAAGCGCCCACTTTGACACTATTTTCTGAAAGATTTATTGCGTTTTCAAAAGAAAAACGGAAAATGCAGTTCGATTAGATAGTTTCTAAACAACAACACCTGCTAGTTCCATGAATTTCCGAACACAAATAAATTAAAACTTATATCATAAATTTGCCCTTTTGGCAGTCATAATATTGATTATTACAATAAAGACATTTAAACCAAGTAAACCTGTTTTAAACAAACAAACAAAAACACGATTTTTATGCAACTCTGGTAATTTAAAACTAAACGGATATCTAAAGCGTTACTTCATAAAAGTAAAAAGATATAAAACACATATAAATTTATTCTTTTCCATTTAGGTACAGTTAATCATTTGCCCCTCTTGTGGAGGTGTTAAAAAATGGAGTAACGACATTGCGTTGTAGGTGAATTGGGAGGGAGGGGTCCTGACTCCTAACATTTTAAGAATTTTTCAAATGGAACAAGGCCTGCAGATTTTTTATTTTATTTTTAATACGAGATAAAAAGAAGTAGGCTTTTTTTTATATATAAAAACGAAATTCTTTGTCAAACTTAATGCTTTAAATCGATTTTCAAGACATTGCAATCATGAAAGTTAGTTATCGAGTAACAATCGACAATAAGGGATGCTGTAGTATCACATTTATTGGAAAATGAAAAGCATTATTCGATTTTTTTACAGTTGAATGGGAATATCTGAAAATGTGGTACATATTAGGGATTGACCGAACCAGCAATTTTGAGATACCGAAGCTTCGGTCGAAGTGTATACCGAATATTCGGTATTCGGCAACCGAATACTTGGAAATTTTTCATACGCATTTTTGCATATATTAGCTCTTTTAATAAACTTTAATTGAAATTAAACTCTCAGTAATTTAATTCAGTTACATTTTTATTATTAAATCTAATTAACAAAAAAATTGAATGACTTCTTTCCACCAGACGTGCCAACCTTTGAAAATGAGAAATCGTAGCACACAAAATTTAAATTAATCTGGATATTGGTTGGTTGGTTTTTCGTGTTTCACAGCCATCTTTTGACACTCGTAAAAGGAATAAGGTTTCTGTCTTTCAACTCAATATAATTTTTTTCCTCTGAAAATTTTTATACGATTTTTAGAGTTTATTTTAGTTTCGCAGCGTTTTTTTTTTTTTTTTTTTTTTTTAACATTTGCAAAAGGAGCCTGGTTTTAATTTTTTAGCTCAGTGCAGTAAATTTTGACGGAATTCGTGATTTTTTTTTCCCCTGCCATCATTTCAGGACATTCACAATTTTTTTCCCCACAATCGTAATTCACATTTTCCTATCACGATTCTTTGTTGAAATCCGCACTTTTTACCATGAACTTTAGACGAAATTCGCATTTTTTACGCGATCCTTAGACGAATTTCTTTTTTTTTACCACGATCCTTTGACTAAATTAGTGTTTTCTTTCTGCGATCTTTCGGTGAAATTTGCGTTTTCTTACTAATCTTTCGATGAAATTTGCATTATCTTACTGATCGTTTGATGAAATTCGCGTTTTCTTTCTGCGACATTTTGACAAAATTCACGTTTTTAGCACGATCCCTATAACGAAATTTATTTTCTTCTGCGACCAATTGACGAAATTGATTTTTTTTTTTTTTTTACACGGTCATTTGTCGAAATTCGCGATAGTTTATCGCAAATCGCGCGATTTTGCACACTATTTCAAACCTTGCCCCTCAAGGAACACCCTCCAGAATTCTTAAAATGGCACCCTTGTTTCTAAGGAAGGGAATTCGTGTATGGATATTTACAAAAACACGATTAGAGTGTTTTAAGTTAAGAATTTTTTTTTTTTTTTTTTTTTTTTTTTTTTTTTCAGCCCAGAATTTTTTTTTCTCATGAGTATTTTTTAAGTCCGAATTTTCGGACTAATAGCCAATTTTTTAAAACTTTCGGAAATGAATACTTGGAAATTTCGGAACAGAATCACTCCTGAAAAATAGTCTGCGCGGGATAAAAATCGCAACTAGAAACGAAAAATGCTTTTGTGTTTTTTTGCAAAAAATCGTAGTTTAAGACCGATTTTCGTAGCATCGTAGTTTATAGGTCCAAATCGTAGCAACTACGAATTTTTCGTAGCAGTTGGTAGGTATGTTCCACTCACAAATTCATTAAATCCATCACTTATTTTTTATTATTTTATGACTAGTCAATACCCAAAAATAACCTATGAAAGTATTAAACTATACAGGCTATTATTAAGGATAAGGATTGTCAGAATAACAAAAGTTCTTTTAAATAAAAGAAACAATGCTGTCAATAAACTGATTTACTGATTGTCTAAGTCTTAAGTATAAACATATTGAATAGGAATGTTCTCAAAATACGAAAGGTATCATATCAGTTTGTACATTTAACTATTTTTTTTTTTTTTTTTTTTTGGTCAAATTATTGGTAGATATTTATATTTTGATTAATATTTTAACACGGTGGAATTATGAAGATAACAAATTTGACCGATTTTGATATAACGGTTATAAAAGCTATAGGGTAGGCATATGCTTATTGATGTGTGTATTATGTGTATGATGTGTGTATATATACTTATTTGATGTGTGTATTTTCTTTAATAACCTTAGATATACAAATATGAACTCTGATATACTTATTTGATGTGTATATTAAAGAAAATACACATTAAATAAATTTAAATTAAAAAAAAATAATGTAGAAGTAATTAAAATTAAATGATAAGGGAAAGATGTGCTTTTTTTCTCTATTGTAGACAGTTGTTTTTATTTCACCCCTATGTAGATTATTTTTAGGCAGGAAAAAGTTTTTTTTTTTTTTTTTTTTTTTTTTAATTAAAAATGGCCTTTGACTTGTTTTTTGTAGTGCAGCTGAACTCTGAACTCATGCACATAATATTGAAACTCATTGTTTAGCCTATTCTACTGCTAAGTAAAAGAGAATTCTTCTAATTCTAAAAACATACTTATCTGTAATTATTCGGCCGCCCAGTAGCAGAAAATTCTCCAAATGTCTGCGACAGAAACAAAATAATCTGCAGGTAAAATATTTTTACAATTGAAGCGTTAATTAATTAAACAATCACTTACCTGTAGCGTTTTTAGGCATTTTATAAATTTTTATTAATAATAATATTAACTTTTTGTATTAAGTAATAAAGAGCTAAACATTATATGAAGCAAAATGAAGGTTTGATGAAAAAGAATCTGCAAAAGAGAAAAGAAAATCTGCGACGTCCGTCTCCCGTCTCGAACTTTCTGCTAATGGGTTCGGCTGAATACTTTTAAGTATTTGGCCGAAGCCGAATATTCGGTTTACATGCCGAACCACCGAATACCGAATCAACTATTCGGTATTCGGTCAATCCCTAGTACATATTCCAGGAAAATAAATAAGAAAGCTTTTCGTTGGTAAGTGGAGAGAAAAAAAGTCTGAGAACATTCCTTAAGTGGGTTACTAATTTTCATCTGCACAATATCCATTAAAATTTTTCTATTTTACACAAATAACAACGACCTACCTCTTTTCTGAATATTGATGATATGCAGTTAAAATTTTATCTTCCTAGCAATAATAATACATGTGTGGAGAAACCACATTTACAGTCATCGAGCAATAGGTTTTCATTTTAGTGAAGTTCAAAGCTATTCTTAAATAAAGAACTAGTTTTAGTGCATTTATGGTGTCTTTAAATCAAAAGCCACGTTATTTAGAGCCACAATCTTATAACTGGTATTTCAATTTGTACATGCATAAAATTAAAAAGTAATAAAATAACAATAATGATGTTTTATAGATGATTATGCATAGTTATAAAAGTTTTAACTTCCTAGCAATAATAATACAAGTGCGCAGAAACTAAATTTACAGTAATCGAAAATCAGGTCTTAAATTTAGGGAAATTCAAAGCTATTCTTAAATAAAGAGCTAGTTTTAGTGCATTTATGGTGCACTTAAATCAAAAGCAGCGTTATTTTGCGCCACAATCTTAAAGCTAGTATTTCAATTTGCACATGCATAAAATTAAAAAATAATAAAATAACAATAATGATGTTTTATAGATGATTATACATAGTTATAAAATTTTTATCTTCCCAGCAATAATAATACGTGTGGAGAAACCACATTTACACAGTCATCGAACAATAGGTTTTCCTTTTAGGGAAATTCAAAGCTATTCTTGAATAAAGAACTTGTTTTAGTGCATTTATGGCGTCTTTAAATCAAAAGCTACGTTATTTTGCGCAACTAGAATTTCAAATTGAACATGCATAAAATTAAAAAGTAATAAAATAACAATAATGATGTTTTGTTGACAATTACGCATAGTTATAAAATTTTAACTTCCGAGCAATAATAATTGTGCGGAGAAACGACATTTACAGTCATCGAACATTAGGTCTTCATTTTAGTGAAGTTCAAAGCTATTCTTAAATAAAGAACTAGTTTTAGTGCATTTATGGTGTCTTTAAATCAAAAGCCACGTTATTTAGAGCCACAATCTTAAAACTGGTATTTCAATTTGTACATGCATAAAATTAAAAAGTAATAAAATAACAATAATGATGTTTTATAGATGATTATGCATAGTTATAAACTTCCTAGCAATAATAATACAAGTGCGCAGAAACTAAATTTACAGTAATCGAAAATCAGGTCTTAAATTTAGGGAAAATCAAAGCTATTCTTAAATAAAGAGCTAGTTTTAGTGCATTTATGGTGCACTTAAATCAAAAGCAGCGTTATTTTGCGTCACAATCTTAAAACTAGTATTTCAATTTGCACATGCATAAAATTAAAAAGTAATAAAATAACAATAATGATGTTTTATAGTTGATTATGCATAGTTATAAAATTTTTATCTTCCTAGCAATAATAATACATGTGTGGAGAAACCACATTTACAGTCATCGAACAATAGGTTTTCATTTTAGGGACATTCAAAGCTATTCTTGAATAAAGAACTTGTTTTAGTGCATTTATGGCGTCTTTAAATCAAAAGCTACGTTATTTTGCGCAACTAGAATTTCAAATTGAACATGCATAAAATTAAAAAGTAATAAAATAGCAATAATGATGTTTTACTGACAATTACGCATAGTTATAAAATTTTAACTTCCGAGCAATAATAATTGTGCGGAGAAACGACATTTACAGTCATCGAACATTAGGTCTTCATTTTAGTGAAGTTCAAAGCTATTCTTAAATAAAGAACTAGTTTTAGTGCATTTATGGTGTCTTTAAGGGTCCTGTCCCTGCCGGCGAAGACACTCACGAGCTAATGCTAATCTTATGGGGAGGGATTTTTCTAATATCTCGTTTGCATTTCGACATTTTTAATTTTTTTTTTTTTTTTTTTTAGTCATTGGATAGCCGAGGTCCGTCTCCAGAGCACACCTTGGTTACTTTTTTGATTTTGGTCGCAGATATTTTTAATAAAGTTACCTTCATTTTCAAAACCGGTTCTGAAAATGAAAGTGTCATTCTAAAAAATATCTGCAACCAAAATCGAAAAAGTAACCAAGGTGCGCTGTAGAGACGGACCTCGGCTATCCAATGCAAAAAAAATTATTTAAAAATGTCGAAATGCAAACGAGCTATTAGAAAAATCCCTCCCCATAAGATTAGCATTAGCTCGTGAGTGTCTTCGCCGGCAGGGACAGGACTCTTAAATCAAAAGCCACGTTATTTAGAGCCACAATCTTAAAACTGGTATTTCAATTTGTACATGCATAAAATTAAAAAGTAATAAAATAACAATAATGATGTTTTATAGATGATTATGCATAGTTATAAAATTTTTAACTTCCTAGCAATAATAATACAAGTGCGCAGAAACTAAATTTACAGTAATCGAAAATCAGGTCTTAAATTTAGGGAAAATTCAAAGCTATACTTAAATAAAGAGCTAGTGCATTTATGGTGCACTTAAATCAAAAGCAGCGTTATTTTGCGCCACGATCTTAAAGCTAGTATTTCAATTTACACATGCATAAAATTAAAAAATAATAAAATAACAATAATGATGTTTTATTGATGATTAAGCATAGTTATAAAATTTTTAACTTCCTTGCAATAATACATGTCAGGAAAAAAGACAATTACAGCCATCGAACATCAGGTCTTAAATTTAGTGAAATTCAAAGCTATTCTTAAATAAAGTACTTGTTTTAGTGCATTTATGGTGTCTTTAAATCAAAAGCCACATTATTTAGAGTCACAATCTTAAAACTAGAATTTCAACTTAGACATGCATAAAATTAGAATATATTAAAATAACAATAATGATAAAAAATAAATATTTTAATATTTATTTTTTATTTATAAAAAAAATAAAAGCCTTAAAAAAAGTTATATACGTGTCCACTTTAAACTCATTTTCAAAGTTTTAAGTAGAAAAAAAAACAACAACAAATTAGCACACGCTTCCAATACGCTTCGACGGGAAAACTGGGGGAAATTGTTCGACTTACATCTGAAAAGTCTACGTTCGTAATGATGAAAATTTCATATTTGCAGCACTAAGTTTTTTAGCCAGAGTGAGTGAGATTTTTATGTGAGTAAGAGATACCAAGCTGAGCATCGTCCTCGGGCTTAGTGGTAACACATTGGAGCGTCATTCCAGAGGCACGGGTTCGATTCCGGGCTTGGACATTTTTCACTCTGTTGGTTTACGCTTAGTTAACAAAGTGATCATTCACGGCTTTAATATTCAATATTTTCAAGAGTAATTTCACTGCTGAAAAGTAGTTGAAAAAGTAATTTAAAAAGGTTTTTTAGATTAAAACAACTTCGACAATGGGAACCAAGCATTACAAGAATAAAAGTATATTGGCACTTAATTGGCACGTAATTACTGCTGTCCGATTCCACCTGTGACAATTTAAAGCAAATTTGAATATGTTGCATTCAGGGTTCAGTTGAATATATCATGATATATATATTCGATATTTATTTTCAAAATATTGTGTATGATATATTTTTGAAATTTTTAATTAGCAAGTGTAAATGAATTTTTTAACTGTTACTGACTGTCTTGTTTTGTAGATTTTATACCCCCTGCATCCCCCCCCCGCAATATATATATATATATATATATATTGGGGGCTTTTGTATTATTACTATATTTTTGATACGTTTTTTATATGGATGTTGATTTGATATTTTATATGGAATTGGAGAATTTCATTAATATTATAATTAGCTTAATTATTGATTAATCTTATTTACAATCATTTGTTATTAAATTTTAATTTACTAAGGACAATATCATATTAATTACTAATAGTATGCCATTTTTATAGTGATTAATATACATATAAGTATGTTTAATATAAATATAGTTATACTGTATGTATTAAAATTGGGTAATTATTTTTATTATTCCTCTATTCTTTTTAATATTTATCTATTTTCAATTTATTATCGGCTTAATGTTTTTGAATGTCCCACATTCATACTTTTTGGATTTTTATGGATGTATGAAAATAATCCACACTCTATATTTGTGCTTTTTAAGTAATGGGAATTTAAGTATCATTTAACCTTCTATATACTTCCATATGTTTTTTATTTCCTGTTCATTTTATAACTATCCTATATATAATTGATTTAAAAAATAATTTTTATATTATTTTTAATAATTATTTATATTAATTATTACTGAATTTTTGTTTTATAGCATATAGCTATATGCTATATATTATCAATGTTCTAGTATTATTTAAATTCTTAGTTTAGTTTAAATAAGTTAGCTAATAGAATATATTGTATGCTTTTAAATTTTATTAACAATAGTTTTTTTTTATTATTTATTTATTTGTTTTTTTTAAATACATTGTGTGGTTTATATTAGGTTTATAATTATCTGTATATAAGGATATGTTTGGTTTTGCTGTTAAAAAATTATTTACATTCAAATGCTTACAAATATTTATCTTGTGACAGTTGAATAATAAAAGTAATACTAGATGGCAGCACCAAAATTTGTCTTTTGAAGTTAGTTCTAAATTTTAATTTTTCTAGCTCCATTTCAGTTATAATTTACTACACCAGGGGGTATTTTTAGCTAAATTTTGACGATATTGTTAAACAGTTATTAATTAATTTAATAGTGCATTTTAAATAGTGTAATTACTATCTATTTATTTTATATTATATTAAATGTATTTAACAAGGTATTTCAAAATTTATTTCAAAATGTATTAACTGCATCCTTTGGTATCAATTACTGTGATTTCTTAACTGTTTTATTCACCTTAATCTTTATGATATTCTGGTAGCCATGTGCGCGTGGATTTTTGTAAAATACTGAAATATTAATCGGTATGGTGTTTATTATTTATATTTTATATCCTATAAATATTTAAATAGGTTTTATTGATTCTTCCATTTCTTATTATTTGTTTCTATTCTGTTTTCATTTTTAATCAATTCACTTGATTTTAATGGTTGTTTTGGCATAGGGGAAAATAATTTTTAGCTTTAGCTTATTTTTTTCACAGAAAACAACCATTTTGCTTATATCATTGAATTCTGTGCCCTTGACAACGTAATTCAATGTATAAGCTTTTCCATTTTTTGTCGGTGTCCACTTTTTTCTTTTTCTTCCATAATAATTCTTATAATAAATTAATTTTTTTTTTTTTTTTTATACTTACAGCTTTAATTCATAATATTTGATGGTGGTAGGTTATGTTTAATTAATGGTTTTATATATATATATATATATATATATGTGTGTGTATACTTAAGTATTGAAAGATAAATTATCTAATTTAGTAAAGTAATTTATAGCTTCATCAGAAAGAATCTTTTCTGTTTTTTTGCTTTGTTCAATTTTAACTCAGGGTGTCTACAGAAATTGTAAAAAAAAGTTCTCTGATTTCCTTGACTAGCTTTATCAGACTTTTCTGATTTGCATTATTTATAATACACATCATACAGTATTTTTTCACGTATGCTACTTCCTCCTAAAAACACACTTATCCAGTTTGCTAATATCTCCTTTGGAAGGAAAAACAACAGAAAGATATAAAAATTGCCCAATAGTCAAAGTATTGGTTGACAGTTTTATAAATCCAAACTCAATATTTAGTCCAACAACTTCATATAGTGTCCTCCTTTTCTGAGACATATCTCAATTCTAAGACATATCTACACCTGACGAGATAGCTAATTGGATTAAGTTGGTCAGGTTACGCTAATGTATCATGTAAAAATTTTTGGTAAATTGCCTTCAATTTAAGTGCTATCCACAGAAAAGGAAGACATCTGATCACCTTAATTTATGTTGAATATCAAAAACTCATACCATGTTCATCTTTTTAAAAATATTGGAAAAGACTAATGTGAAAAAATAGGGTATACAAAATAGGTGAATAAATCTTGTTGGCAAGGTGAAAATGTAAATATTTTCGCATATAAATTTCCATGATTTTTGAGTATTTTTATAAAACTCCCTGACTTTTCAATGATTCCCAGATTCTGTAGCAGGGTTGCCGGCTTTTAGCCAGGCCAAAAAAAGCCGGCCGACTTTTTTTGGTTTTAACCACATAAAAAAGGCCGACTTTTATTTAAAAAAAGCCGGCTTTTATTATTAAAAGTTCGTTTACAGCTAATTCATATTAAATTTCGATTAATTATTTTTTTTAAACACTTATAAATATTTTCTACTAAAAGAATTATAAATTTCAACATAGAAGGCATTATATCTAAAAAAACATTATAAATATTGAAAAGAATATAAGTTAAGACTTTAAACTGGTGTTTTAAAATTCTATATTACATAGCCCCACATATACTACACATTTTAAAGATTATATTTAATTAAACAATCACAAAATGTAGCACATCAAAATGGAAACATTCTTAATTCTTACGTGTTCATGTGGAGAGATTATGTTATAATCGTAAAAAGAGAAATTAGAAAAGGGTATAGCATTTAAAGAGAGTTTAGTACATAAGTGTATAAAAGTAAATCTAGCAATTATGGAAATTAAATAAATACATAAAATGCATTCTGTAAGTAAAATAGAAATAAAATTTCGAAAAGTTTGTTGCTATTTAAAAGAGTACATATTCATGCATATGCTGTTCATAATATTGTTTTTAATAGTGAGAACTTCTATTTTTATTATATGATTATGTATGATTTTAAATATTAATGAGAAATAAAATAAGACTTGTATATTAATAGCTCTTAAAATTTGTTAAGTAATAAAACGTGTAACTTAGTAATCATTGTCCTCTTTAATTTTATAAAGCAGTAAAAATAAAAAAGAAAAGGGGGGGGGGGTTAAAGGTCAGTGTAAACCAGATAAAGCAGTTGGTATGGCTCTTTTAAAATTTAGTTGACATATTTCCAATTCTCACTTAAAATCACTAGCAGATCCATCTAAGTTTTTTTTTTTTTTTCAGTATTATGTCTTCATTGTTGAGGAATTGGGTTACTTATTGTATTTTAAATCAACTAAATGTAATTAAAACTAATTAAAAACACTTTAAAATGTGTAGTCTATAATTAAAATGCTTCACTGTATAAAAGCCAATTTTGGCCAAAAAAAGCTGGATAAAACCAATAAAAGCCACTGGCGTGGCTTTTTTTAATTTTAGCCGGCTTTTTTGCAACCCTGTTCTGTAGATACCCTGAGACTGCACAACTTGTTAGGAAATGACAAAGTAGACAAGCTTACATTTATATTCAAATTTTTCAATAAAAATAAATTATTTTGTATTTAAAATTTTGTTGCATGAAGCATAAAATTTTCTTAAAAGTTGATGGTGAATCCTATGGTTTGTTTTTGGGGAGTGGAAAAGGCAAATTGTGCGCGTATAGCCCATTTTCAATTAATTGATCTTAAATTTTGTTACATGAAGAAAAGTAAGAGAAAGAAAAGGAAAATGCATTTAAAACATTGCATTATTAGATCTTCATGCTACGTGTGACATATTTTAGTTCCTAATTTATATTAGGTCTGAAAATATTTATAATCATCAATAAGTTGAATTAATAATGAATGATGTTTCTATGGAATGGAATTTTGGGAACGGGCCTAAAAGGAAATTTTTAAAAGGAGCTGTTTTATTAAAAGGAATTTATGTGAAGGGACTGTTTTGTTAAGAGGAATTTTGTGAAGGGATTTTAAATACCCCCCCCCCCCCCCCAAAAAAAAAAAAAAATCGCCTGATATATATATATATAATAAATTTTTATATTTTCCCTTTATTTTGTAAACTATTTCAACATATTAGCATTTTTAATGTATTATTTCACTGATTTCTATACAAATAAAATTTAAATTGTCAACTGTATTCAATAAAAGATTTTTATTATTTCTGAGAAAATTCAAGCAAATCCAATTCAAAATGGAAACAGCATCAGTTTATTGCTCTATTTCATCGATTATATAAACGATATATATACTGAACATATTTTTTATTGAGAATTTATTATTTTTTTTACTTCTAATAATTACTTTCAATTACACTTATCACTATTTTTATGTTATAAATCAGAAAACGATTGCACTTTAGATTTTGCATGCATAAAATTAAAATGACAATAATAACGGCTTACTATTTTTTGACACATTTATAAAGCCATTTTCATTCGCAAACGCATGGAATTTGCAAGTATTCTTATTCTAATACATGAAATAGAACCCCGCTTCCCGTTTTCTATAAATCTAAAGAACTTTTCAGAAACTGGTGCCGAAATTGGTGTTTTAATCTAAATGTTGTGAAAAGACAGTTAGGAAAAATTTGGTCTCCAGGGACGAATCCCAATGTAATTCAATATTTACCACATTTAAGGCTGTTCTCAAACCCAAAAGGGCAACTTTATGACATAAGTTTTAATTTATATTTTTGTTCGGAAATGCCTGAAACTAGCAGTTTTTGTTGTTCAGAAACTATGTAATCGAGCTGGTTTTGTGTTTGTCACGTGATCAAAATCGCTTCTAACTCAATAGGTAATCGCTCCCATGGTCAGGTTTTCCAATTTTATATCTTTCTATTAAAAAATGAATTTGCAAATGTGCCAAAACTTTTTGTGCTTGTTGAGCAGAGCAGTTGAGAACCTTAGAGAGCCTTTGAGAGCCTTAAAGAAATTCAAAAACGTTGTTCGATTTTTTTGGTACTTCAATAATAATAATTTTATGCATTTACACATAAAAATGATTTTGTAAATGAGTGAGAAAGGTTCACATTGTTGAGAAATAATAATAATAATAATGTATTATAAATATAAGATGTTGCTTAGTGTGTTGTTTTACATTAGTTCACAAAAGATTTTAATAAATCCTTTTTATCTAAAACAATGCTTATCAATATTTTTAGAATGATAATTTTTATAAAATCGGTAGTTAGAGGAAAATATATTGAAAAAATAATATGTTGATTTGATATAAGAAAAAAAAAATGCCATAAGAAGGGGAACACTGCACATGCAAAAACTCAAATGAAAAACATATTAAATAGTTCAAAAGAAAAAGAAGTGACGCCATCAAAGATAGCTTGGGTCACATAGAATATTTTACGGCGCATTGTTAGGTTATTTTAGTCATGTCAAAACATCGAGCAACCACCTTACACAAAAAGAGCCGCACTATTTGTGAGCGACCGATTTCATGCTCCCAAGAAGTGCTATTCGTGCCGGAATAAAGCTGAAATTATTGCTTTTCTTTGGTAAGGATTCGTTCCCAGAAAAAGAATGCACCTTCAGACGGCGCGTCACGCACAGGTAACGAGACGGCCTAACACGAGTCGTTCACTCTGTTATCTTTAATTAAAAAGAAATCCATCCGGTGGGCACACATCCAGACTGAGAATGACTAGCCGCTGGTTGACAGATTGATATACATTGGATTGAAACATGCTCTGAAGACTGGTTGAACACAATTTGGGAGTTACATATCAGGGACGTTAATGGGGACACCACTTTCTTTGCAAATAAATAAAACACGAAATTCATAATTTATCATTATCCAATGAATAATAAAAGGTTTCAGTTTTATTTCAAAAGAGTTTCATCCTACATTCGTAGGATAAATTTCATCCCACACGTATAAATCTAGATTGGACCAATCAATTTCTATTACAGAGATTTGTAAATAATCCTTGAATAACCAACGAATCGTAAAATTATCTACGACAAGAAAAGATTTTTAATGTAAGGTAAAGATAATAATAATTAAAGTTGCCTGTTCAAAATGTTTCAGAAACAAACCTATAATTAATGGCTTGTAAGTTTGAAGAAGAGTTCTTAAAATAATAATAAATAATAATTGATGTTATTAAAAAACTGGCCACTAACAACATTACTGCTCCTTTATAATGATGAATAAATGAACAAATAAACAAATATTTACGATGTTAAAGAGACTCTTCACTCACTTGAAAACACACGTTCGCTAATGTAAAACCTATGGGCAGGTTGTTTTCGAATTTACCGTTTAAATTTGAATAGCTTTAAACGATTTATTTTGCATAGGATAGCTGAGGCCAATCTCCAATATGGCTATTCTTTACTTTTTCGATTTCAGTTGCAAATACTTTTAATAAAGGTACTTTCACTTTCGAAACCGGTTTTGAATGTGAAAGTACCTTTATTAAAAAAATCTGCAACCAAAATCGAAAAAGTACAAAATGGCCCAATTAAAGACCGAGCTCAGCTATCCTATGCAAAAGAAATCGTTTAAAGCTATTCAAATTTAAACGATAAATTCGAAAACAACCTGCCCATAGGTTTTACATTAGCGAACGGGTGTTTTCAAGTGAGTGAAGAGTCCCCTTAAGCACAATCATGAATAATTATACAAACTTCTCTTTATTATGAAAATGCACCCAAAAAGGCGAAAGTCGTTAAAATTCAGCACACCGCAGTTGCAATCTCATCATCTAAATTATCATCTGAATACAACACACGCAAAATATTTTATCCACCCACAATGTTAAAGAAATTACTAAAAGAAAAATTCCTTATTTTTCTTAAAGAGCTTTAGATAACCTATTAAATCAGAGATAGGCCAATCATAACATAATACGCATCGAGTAAATCACCGGCATTCCTGTATTTATTTAGCTTGAAAATAGGTAGTTCCATATCTATATTGAGATCCCAGAGTTTTCTTGGACATCGCTGTCACGCACGATCATACTCAGAACTCACGACGTTTGTGTCGTTCACACGGTTACTTTTGCAATGCCTATTGTTTTCATGGAAAATACCGAAGAGAAAGAATGTTCGAAAGCAGACGAGAGCTACTCTCATATAGGTGGCGCAGATCCATTGAGTAACTAGCACGTCAAAGGTAGCAGACAGTTCAAACAGAAAAATTAAAAGATGTATTCGAGTCTTAGCTGTTCACAAATCCAAACTGACAATTTTCTGATGACACATTTCCGAATTCATTTTTCTACGAAAACTCGTGAAATTAGATGCTTTTATTCAGATAATATGTGGTCGAACAGTATTTTCCATTTTTCGATAAAGGCAGACGATCTGTCAGAAAATGCTGTCAAAGTGGACGTTTTGAATCTAATTCCTAGAAGCAATAGCGAGAGAAACTTGGTCCTGGGTGTACTGTGTTACAAGTTAGTGCTACTCCGTGTAGAGTATTGGTGAATCCCGTCAATTACTCTCAACATAGTAGATCCAGGACAAGGGAGCAGGAAGAGGGGAGGGGAGGGTTCAGGTAGCATCACAGAATCAATCCAAACTACCCAAATCACTGTACTTATACACAGGGTGGCGGTATTCGATTTTTGAAAAGTAGAGCTGCAGGATCTGCTCAAAACTCAAGAAAAAACTGGCAATATTTTGTTTTAATTAAAATTTCAGCGGACGTGTTTTTTTTTTTTTTTTTTTTTTTTTTTTTTTTTTTTTTTGCATGAGCGAGCGCATGGCGTATTTTTTGCAAAGAGTAGTTACGATGTTAACAATGCAATATTTTTATAGAATTTTATAAGAGATGTATTAGAAGAGAAAAAAAATATATACCAGTAGTGAGAATTGAATTTCAATATATAATGCTATTGTAAGAATAAAGCTTTGATAAAATTCCGTTTGTTGTAAAATTTACGAAAGCTCGCATGCTCGAAGGTTAAATCGACAACAGCTGTTCACATTCGTTTAACAATGAACAAATTGACAGAAAGGCAATGGATTATTCAATAAATTTCACAATACGTTAAGATATTATTTTAGTTCAGGCAAATAAAAATATAAATTAAATTGTAAACTGAATCGTATGTGTAGAGGTTAAAAAATTATTTAAAAAAAAAAAAAAAAAGGTGAAATAATTTTATAACTTTGAGACAGCAAAAATCTAACATTTTTTAAATTTATTTTTAATCAATATTTCAAGTTTTTCCAAGAGGGTTGGGTTGGGTTGATTGTTGACGGCCGATTATCTACTCGAGGGATATAGGCCCTAGGGGGAGTGCCCTTCGTGGGGGTCTTTCTAAGGGAACCTAACCCGTATTTACGCATGGAAAATCCAAGGCTTCGAAGAAAACCACGAAAACTCCGAAACGGTTAGGCCGACGGGCGCGATTGGGTTCGAACCCAGCACCTCCCGTCTACCAGCTTCGAGAGCAGAACCTCTCGGCCACTGGTGGGGCCAGTTTTTCCAAGAGAGTGTTCAGCAGAAAACAATTAGCATTAATACAACTAGCCGGGTTTCGTCAGCCTGAGGCACACAAAATTTTTAATAAGAATCCTTTTTGCCATGCCCATTGCCAATGTTAAAAATTTCTTTCTCAACAGGTTGTACCGTATATCAGAAAATTGCTGGAGAGGCGGACAAAGAATGATTCTACGATTCTTTAAAAAAAAAAAAAAAAAAAAAAAAAAATCTCTCGTCTATCCTGCATTTTTAAACGAAAATCTACTGAAAAGCAAACAAAGAATGCAAAATTTTAAAATAAATCCAATTTGAGCCAACAATATAAATTTTATACTATCAAAAAGCATGGCACACTACTATCTAAAAAATAAAATAATGATTTATCGTTTCATGCAGGTTTCGATGATATGGTAAAAACTAACATTCCTTACGGCAAGCTGCTCTGCCGGCATAAGCTGCGAGGAGCCCGTAATGCGCAGATGCCAGACGGGACTGCCGTGAGCTAATGTGACGCCGCAATGATAGCCAGCCAAGGAAGAACGTCACTCTCCCTGAGCCCCAAACACCATTGGAAGTCATGGTCGCTGCGACAGTAACCCGTTCACTCAAGGACTAAATCCAGTGGTTCGGGGATCACACCTCCGAGTCCACCAGGTACCTTGGATGCTCAGGACGCTCATTGAAGTGCCATATCCTCGGCTTTAAGCTCGGGTTTTCGGGAGTGCTATTGCTCTACCAGTAGCTTCCGGACGTGAAAGTCTACAGAGACAGGTTTCGATGATAGGCAGGATCTGTCTAAAAATGTTTCACTGACGAGCAAAATAAATAAAATCTAATATATTTAGATATTACACTAATAAAACCGTCTTTTTTTTTTTCATAATTCGTATTGTTCACCGTAGTTTTTCAGGAACTATAAATGATCTTTGAATTACAGAGGAATGAATCAGTTTATATTTACTTGGAGTGAATGAGATACCAAGCTGTTATCTAAATGTTAACTTAAGATATCGCAAAACATGCATATTTAAATATAACTCATCGCTCAAAAATCAATTTATTTTTCACGATCTTTTTAAAAAGGTACATGTTATGCGGATTTTCCCAAAAAATCATTTTCAGAAAAAATGGCCGGTTGGCTTTAGAAATGTGAAGTGGTCAACACCCTATTTGTTACGCATGGTAAGGTAATATACGTTTTTATAATATAGGTATGACACTCTTATTAGAATAATTTCTATATAAAAATGACTGTTATTTACATCATTTAAAGCCTCTAAAAGGAAGTGCGTGTCATCCACAAAATAATTAAACTTAATACAGTTGACTATCGCTTTCAGGAATAGAAAACCGCATTTCCCCCCTCAATTTCCGTTTTATTTATTTATATATTTATTTGGACTTTATAAAAACAATGGAAATTTGAATAAGGAGGAACCGGCAGCTCTTTATGAAACCAAAGCTTCAAGCGAAACTGCCAGGAACTATAAGGAAAGGAAGGTGGACTACAATATAACGTAGCTCAACCAGGGATGCGGAATTACATCATCTATTCGCCACTGGTGAGTACATTTTCTGACGTGACGAGTGAATTTTTAGGTAGTCTTTTAAAAACTGCAAGCTATCAAAAATATACTTAACTTCTATGAACTATCATATATATTTTTATTCATTTGAAGGATTTTCTAGAAGGATAATTTTATTCGTTGAGAGGAATTTATTGCCTATGTAAGGATCTTCAAAAGTGATAAAACTGAAGAACAGATTTTAGGACTTGGAAAATAGTACATCAATACATTTTGATTATTATATACAAAACAATATTTGACAGTCAAATCTTAGATTTAAAAGACAAAATCTACTCATTTCTATACCTCTAAATTTTCTGCTAAAATTTTTATAAAAATGTTACAATGAAAATACACAATTATATATTATTTTTGGAGTCGCATAAATTTTGTTATAACAATTTTTCACTGTATTTACATCTTTCTGGTTGGTAAATGAAAAAATTTGACCGGTAAAATTTTCTGAAAAATCCTTACTCTTGAGCTCAGCATTGTAAGCCATACGTTAGCGGTCATATTATGACAGTTCTTATATTTATTAAGGCTGAAATCACTAATAAACATGGACTAGATCTACCACTTTTCATTCATAGTTTCGCAGTAAAATATAAATGTTTAACTGTATTTCATTATCAGAGATAGGTTACGTGGTAATACAGTTTACTTATTTATCGAGCATTCTTTAGAAGACATTGTACCAACAGCAAATATGCCAACGCTTTTTCTTTATTTCATCTTGAACCATCTTCTAAGAAACATATCTTCCGGTAACAGGAAATTAACAGACTTCTGCCAAAAACAAAAGACTTCCGTGCTTTATCAAGTTCTACAACAGAATATCTCTCAGTCGGAAAAGCGGTGTATTTCACAACGTGCAAAGCTTCTGAAATTACCGATACAGCGAACTGGCGCTGATTCAGGAGCTAGAAAGAGATGAGGGAGCAACTTCCTAAAAATTTTGTTAAAATCTATTTAGGACAGCTTTTTAAAGCACCAAATCCAAGCTGTTATCGAAAGTACCTATTGGTCTGGTCAGATCAAAATGTGCTACTTTGTGTCAATCTCACGAAACAGTTTTTATCGCTGTATATGCAAGTTTAAGATATTCTAATCCAAATTCCAAATAATTAAACAATTTTTAACTTATTTTATAAAAGTAATATATCTCACGTTGCCAAAGTTTATTTTTAAATAAATTCAATATTCGGAACATTAGAAATGACTTGCTTGGTAAATCTAAAGCAAAAACATGTCAGTGAGTAACATTGACGTCATATCGACGGCGGAAATAAACCTAGGCAATCTACTTAACAAACTTATTAACTTTAACTTATTTTTAACAAATTTATTAACTTATAAACCATCGCACAATTTTAATTTTTACACCGTCGATTGTGGGGGGGGGGGGGGGATTACTTTCAAATGCAATTTGTCTGAAAACCGAACCTCAAATAATAAATATCATAAGACGAAACGCAATATTTCACCTTGATTCAAACATAAAATATATTATTACTATTATTACATATTATATTACTATTATTATTATAATTATTAAAAATTATATAATTATTATTATTACATATTATATTACTATTATTATTATAATTATTAAAAAATATATAATTATTATTATTGATCATGCAAAAATCATATTCCAAACAACGAATTATTACGCATCCACTATCAGAGAATCCATTGTAACGACGCCCTATCGTACAATTTTCCCAATTTATGCTTTAATATCCTGAAAATAAATACTGAAAACTTGAGAAAAATGACGTATTAAAGTTTATGGTGCGTCAGTTAAATATTTTCTTCTACCCAAATTTAATCTTGCTACTTCGACTGTCCAGCTATGCATTTAAAATGAAAGTGATGTAATAAAATAAATGGAACTGCAGTTAATAATAATATTTTCTTTAATTAAGTTCAATCCAAGAAACTGCTACTTCTCCTTTCAACTCTAGTAATTATTGGCTCTCTCGTTTTCAAAACGAAGTGACGTATTTGTATAAATAAACATCAATTTGTTATTAAAATATTCTCTGATGAAGAGCTTGGGAAAGCTTGAAATTACTAAGAAGTTTTAAATAAAATGCATATAACTTGTAACATCTCTTTTATTATTTTAGTCACCTAACACTGCTACTTCGACTGTCCAGTTACGCATTTAAAATGAAAGTATAAGAACAAAGTGATGAAATAAAATAAATGGAACTGCAGTTAATAATAATTTCTCTAATTAAGTTCTTGTAACATCTCTTTTATTATTTAACCACTTTTTAAGTAAACGGTGAATTTTTTTAAGTTCATATAATATATTTTACCGTACCTCAATTTACTGATTTTTTTATATTTTTAAAAATAATTTTCAAGCATGAATTTTTTTTAACTTGCTGAACAGAAGATTAACCTGCTTATTAAAGTGATATGTAATCGCGCAGTTTTCTTTTTACTATTATTTTAGATTAAACGAATGACATATCGAGTTATAAGATATTATTGTCTCAGGACGGTATCCCCCCCCCCCTTTCCTGTTCTTTCGCATCCGGAAATTTGGATCAAAACGCCAACGTTGACAACAATTTCGGAAAAATCTTTTGGAAAAACAATTCGATTACATAGTTCCTTAATAAGAGCACCAGCGAATTTAATATTTTTTTTGCGAACAAAAAGGAATTTACACCCTGCCCTTTTTAAAAAAGCGAAATGCATCCCAGAGATCCCCAGTAAAAATCTTCCATGTACGACAGTATTTATAAATCTGCGTATCCGAAAGTTTGCAAAAATTAAAAAAGTTTTTCTTTAACGAAAACTCATTTTTCTTTAAGGCTGTTCTTAACTGTTCTGCTCAACAAGTGCAAAATGTTTTGACACATTTACAAATTCATTTTTTAAAGGAAAGATATAAAATTGGAAAGCCTGGCCATAGAAGCGATCAAACATGTTTTTCGCCCTTCGCTGACTGGTTCTTCTGCTTTCTTCGGGAACTTCGGTTCAAAACGTCCACTTTGACACTATTTTCTGAAAGATCTATTGCGTTTGCAAAAAAAAAAAAAAAAAAAAAAAAAAAAACTCGATGACATAGTTTCTGAACAACACCTGCTAGTTTCATGCATTTCCGAACAAAAATAAATTAAAACGTATGTCATAAAGTTGTCCTTTTGGATTTGAGAGCACATTTAAGGGGAAAAAAAACATGATATAATAAAATCATGTTGTAATTTAACAGCTTCTTTCTTTCTTTTCTTTTTTTTTTTTTATCATTCGAAATTAATGTTATTTTATGTATCATCTGAATTTAAATCTACGCTGAAACGAAAAATGTCCTCTAACCCAAAAACAACATGGAATACTTCCTTCTGCGCGCGCATTTTAAAACTTCTCATTAGTAATACGCGCATTTTAACACTTCTCATTGATAACATTCTATGGGAGAAAAAATAATTTAGTTCCTGATATCGATCAAAAGTACATTCAGATCAAAACTCGTGGTAAAGATAAGGACTCCGAGTGCCATTTGAATGCAGCTGAATCGATTGAAATAATCAAAACTTGGGTTATCGAGCCACACACCAAATAGAACTCACTTCATTTACTCGCAATTCAATCACGAATGTAATAAATTAAGGAGTACAGTCGAAATTTCATATAGAAAGTCAATAGCACCATTAAAATTGCTTACGCTCTGTCGAGTATCAGGACAATCAGTTTTGTATACAGGAAGTTATAGGCATATTAAAATTAAGAATAGACCGAAACAGGTTTTAAGACAGAGACCGAATTTTTGTAATCTTCCTATTTTCGGCCGAAAACAAAACTGATCAATTTTTTTTTTCAAAAAATTAATACATACATTAATGTACACGGCAATTAATTATACGTTTGCCATAAGTTGGCTCTCTGTTCCTCTGACCAAAACGTTTTATTTGAATATAAAATAAAATGTAATTAATTCATCAACGACACAGAATGATTTACTAATTATACGAATTTCATCTAATTAAAAAATGTTTTATGTATATATATACCTCGATTTATCTTTTATAATGATTTTTGTAAATGATCATCTGTTATACTAGAACTTTCTCAAAGAGAATCGAAACCCTTCTGCGGTTTCAAACTAAACATTTTCCCTTACTGTGGAAGTCTCCAGCTTTTAAGAAGCACGTAAAAAGCGTCTTCAAAGTTTAGTCCTATATGCATTGCTTGCTTTATTGTATGGATGAGGAGGGGGGGGGGGGAACAGTAATATATGATGTTTTACCAGCTGATATAAAAGCAATAAAACCACTAAGATCTTGTATATTTTTACTTCAAGCTTTTACAATTTAAAGGGAAAGGGAAAATATTCTTAAAAGTACTGGAAATAAAAATAGTAATAATAATAAAACTGAATGAACTTTATTGCGGTGCTCGGAAATAATGTGTATTTAATTGTTTTTCATATGTTGAATGTGACGTCACGATTTCTTCATCCCAACCCAACCCCTTTTTGTCTTGAAATGCAACGTAATTAATGAACAACTATACTAAACCGATCGACAAAGACCACTAATTTCATTTAACATAAAAAAAAAAAAAAAGAAAAGAAAAGAAAAAGAAAAAAAAAATTCACCGGAAGTCGGTGATGTACATTAGCACGATCATGACAAAGGTTTTGCTTTCCATCTTTAAATTAAAGAATTTTATTAGGCCGCTTAAATCTTCGTAATAACCTTAAATCAAATCAACCCAACCGCCCAAGTGCATTTATTATTACTAGCAAAAGCCATGCTTTGTTTGAATTCGCAAAGCATTATTTAATAAGATAAATATTTGAAAGTAACAATATTTAATATTAATTCTTGCATCTTTATTAAGCAAAAACGTTATTTTATGTTTTGGCGCATTTTAATTTTAGAAATGTAAATTCAGCCAAATAACTAAGAATTTCCTCGGCATTTTTTATTTATGATATAAGACTGGTATAAATAAAAATATTTTTGAAACAAAATGTTACAAAATATTTATATAACGAATTTAACAATTAATTTTATTTGTTTACAATTCTTTTGTTGTCACTTTTCAAAAAAAAACAAAAACAAAAAAAAAAAAAAACATAATTCTTTTAAAATGCGTAACTATCGTCTGCAAAAATAATTTACTATAATAAGAATAAATTGTGTATCTGAATTCTTAACACTGAAAAATGCTTTTATAATTGAAAGTAAATAACTGAATATTCACAAAATTTAATTCATTAAAAATATGCTATAATTTTCATAAAAAAGGGTATTTTAAAAGGGTCCGGGACACATTTTCAAAAATTTTTTATTTATTGAGTTAAAATTTTGAACTTTTTAGTGGTGGTTAACCATATCATTTGTAAACAAAAACAAATGATAAAACTTCTCATAGCTTTCTTAAATTTTTTTTTAATTTAAAATTTATGAAAAAAGTGGTATAACTTAAAATCGTTATAACTCGAAATATTATTTGTAGAATTTAAATTGTTTTTCATTTAAATAAACAGAAATATATTTTTTTTTAATTTAGAGCCAGCATTTTAAAAAATATTAATTTTTAAAAAAATTAAAAATATTTAACGAAAAAATTACAAAAAAAGTGGTGCAACTTTTTTTTAAAAAATCATATTTTCAAAAGTAAATATTTTTTTCAAATATGCTGGCTGAAAAGTAAAGTAAAATAATTGAAAAAGATATGTTCCGAGTTTCAACCATGTATCTTTAACGGTTCTCGAGTTATAAGAGTTTAAATATAAGAAATGGTGAAAAAACCTATCATGGAAGAAAAACGCAATTTCACAAGAACTCGTTTCCTTGACAACCATAGCTTGAAAGGCAGATTTTGAAAACAAATCCAAACGAAAAAATTAATATATCCTGTTCTAATTACGATAGAAACATGTTTTAAACATCATTTTAAGCAGAAAACGGCAGAGAAATTTTTAATCAATAAAAAATTTTTTGAAAATTTGAAGATTTTTGTGTCCCGGACCCCCTTAAAAGTTTCATAAAAGAAATCGTAACTCCATGATTTATTTTTTTCTTCTGAAAATATACGTTTCATTTTTTATTTGCAAAAATGAGTCCGTAACCGTAATTTAAAAACATGTAAAATAAATTAATTAAAGTAATAATTTTTAACGTTATTCTGTAAAAAAAAAATAATATTGTGCAAATCTACAGATCATAATTTATTTTTGTAAAGTGTACGACAAAATTTGTGTAGCCTAGTAGAGGACTCGCTTCGCTCATCCCTTTTTTTTTTTTTTTTTTTTTTTGCTAAAAAAATGATCTTGGATTCCAAATCAATGTATATAAAAATAAATTACATAAACTACATATAAATATATACATATTTATAATACACATAAATTATAATAAAAATAAAATGGCGCAAAGAAAATCTAGGTTGCCACAAATACTGAGAATCCTCATAATAATAGAAAAAAAAGTTTTAAAAAACTGATTATATTATATAATCCATTTTTGATAGCTATGTGAAAGAATTTTTGTTTACTATATCTTCATCATATTTTCCAACACTTATTTCATCCTTAAAATGCGGCTTAAAATTGGATGCATCTATTACAGTGAATGAATAGATTTATTATTATTATTATTACTAATATTATTTATTTATTTATTTGCGCACTTGCTTTCGTATTTCTCATATTTGCATGATATATATTACGCTTTTATTAATACTTTTTTTGTTAAAAAAAAAAAAAAAAAACCGAACAAGAAACGAAAAAAGAAAGAAAGAAATATAATTAGATAATTGACTAATGTAATTTATATATGAATAATCGTGTTTAATTATACAAAATTTACACTTCTTCAGACTAATTTTAGTAATTAGATATTTTTAAATGTCAATTCAAAAGATATTATTATTGCACTTATTGAGGCTGGTCTCAAATATAAACAGGTTACTTTCTGCCATATTTATTTTTGTTCGCAAACTTTCAAAATCCGCAATTGCTCTTAAGAAACTGTGTAATCGAACTTTTTCTTCCTTTTTCTGTAAAGGGAGAAGATGTTTCAGAAAACGATGTCGAAGTTAGCGTTTTGAACCGAATTTTCGGAAGCGACAGCTCTGGAAAGGGAAATAAACTGCTGTCGGAGGCGACAATCACGCACAATTCAAAATTCAAAATGTAATTAGTTTATCCAAAAACAAAAAAAAAAAAAACTGCTCGATTACAAATCAGTTCAATAATCATGCTTGAAAATATCATGCTTTTGTGTTTAAAAATAAATAAGAAAATTTCGCTTTGTTGAGCGGGGAAAAAAATATTTTTTTGAAAACAGTCTTAAATAAATATCTCCTTTAAACTATTATAAATTACCCCATCAGTGATATTGAAAAATATTTAAGCGTTTGTCTGTCTCTCTCCCTCTCTGTATATAATGACTATGACCTCGGGATCTAGTAATTTTATTTTGAATGCTTGCATAAAAATGGTCGTTTTGTAAAAAAAAAAAAAAAAAAAAAAAAAAAAAAAAAAAAAAAAAAAATCGAAATTTTGCTTATTGTTTTATTTAAAAGAGCGATCTTTTACGATTCCAAATCTGTTTTAATTCTATTCCTACAATTACTAGAAGATGAGTTATGGCCAATTTAATAAACAGGAAATAATGAGTCAAATACCGGAAGTGGGCATAGGAAGCCCAAGAGAAATGTAAACAATGTTTCTATGCATCCTTTTCTTACTTTTTTTTTTTTTTTTTTTTTTTTACATAAAAACACTAATAAGCCTTAATTGACACTTCTAGGTGAATTTCATAGATATGAAACAATGCAGATAAGAAATCTTTCACTGCGATTTCTGGAAAATCAATTTTTCTGTTATTCCCATGTTCGATGAACTCCATTACATAAAATGTTTTAAACATATTTCAGCGAAATTTTGTCAGAATCCTTATCATAATACTCACTATGTTCTGAACAAGAATCTAAGTTTTGTCTATGTGATAATGTAATTAGTTTACAAATACTCGAATATTAAAAAAATGGCAATTCTGTATTTAAAAAAAAAAAAAAAAAACCATGTATGTTAGATTATTCTAACATTGGAAGGTTTTACTAGTGAACGAAATAACTGGTTGTTATGTTACCAGTAATGCAATGTTGAAAATAATAGAAACACAGGTAGAGTTGAGTTCTCGTCGACAAATATAACGAATTTTGAATTTAAACGAAGAGTATGTTTCGTAGTAAATCAACATGGATATTGGAAAGTAGTTGCAGTCATCGAGTGGTAGGCCAGGTAACACAGTGTAGGTTTCTCCGGAATAATTCGAGACAATGCATAATTTAACTCGGAATTTTATTGAAGGAGCTTTCGGCGGTGCAGTTTCCACCAATTCATTTTAATCAAGCCATCGTTACGTAGTATTTAATTATGGGTAAGCAAATTATAGATAATAGAAAATATCAGACGGCGATCAGGGGAAGTTATCAAAGTAGAAATACGACAAATTCTGCTGAAACACAGCGAGTATCGACTTTTTGTTCCTCAAGTCTAAGAATACAAATATGACGTAAATCGCGCTCTCAACCAATGAATAATTAAGAATATCACGTCATGAAAAAATTGCGGGCAGAGCAAGCGGATGAATTTGAAGGAAAAAAGGATAATCTCAGAAATGCGCGGGAAAGTAAAAATGGAAGCTAAAAGAATATTCTAGAAAGAAAAAAGCGCGGAAATGGAACACGTAATTTAAGAATACTAAAAGCGTAATATTTAAGCAATTTAGACAAGTGAGACATTAAATTAAAAGGAATTTAACAGAGTTAACGATGGAGATTATTTAAGGATAAGGATTTAGTGAATATAAAGTAGTAATTTAGAATAAGATAAGGAAATCGCGGAATTAGATCTAATAATGTAGCATGTATTTTTGACGTATTTAGAAATATTTCTGTTAATTTTGAAGATATTGTAACTCCTAGTTCAGTGCACATGTAAGTGCAATAGTAGTATCTAGTATAAATTCAATTGAAGTATGTTTAGTTGAATTGAGTCTAAGATGTCTCGCGTAAGCATGAAATTTTGCTTAAAAAAATGGCAAAATCCCCCAATTTTTTAAAATGTTAAATGAAGATATTGTTAGAATTTTATGTTTTTTCATCATTCTGTATTACAACAATTAACTGAACTAAATAGAAGTGTATTTATTCAACATTGTAAAAAAAGTGCTCCGAACGTAGGTAGACCTAAAAAAAATTTGATTCCGATAAAATATGCGTTTTATTTTGGAGTGCGTTTTATACACAGGAAAATGCCATATTTTTTCCATTATATTTTTTATCTATATATTGAGGGGGGCGGGGGGGAATCTTCGTTCAATCAACTAAACAGGAAATTGTTGAGTCATTAGAGATCGCCTACTCTGACCATTTGACGTGACACAACTCTTTTTCATCTTCTCTGCCGGCAAAAATCATCAAGTAAAAGATAATTTCTGCCTCTCAAATTACATTAAATTATGTAATGATCGGGCAAAAGGTATGCAATTTCGCGAGGCAACAAAGCGAAAACAAAACAAATCGCAAGATATATATTTTTTCATGCATCAATGAGTTTTTTCTTTACTATCTCCTGTTTTGTAAACTAATCTGATTGTCGCTTACACATGATGACAGCTGGCACAGTTGAGTTAAATAAATCTTCCAGTAATTATTCCTAATGATAGTGGCACAACAACAATCCATCACTGCTTTATACAGCAAAGGGCATCAGCATTTATAAAAGGCAAGCTGAGAACTTGCATTGTTTTTCCATAATGTTAGAATTCGATAATGGATTAAGTTAAGAGAAAGGCTATTTATTGTCGTGTTTATAACTAGGGAGCTCTGTCGCCTATGAGCTACGCTCGCCAACCCCCCGTTAACACTTTAAAAACATGCTATTTTGATCGGCTTAAAAAAGATTAAGGAAGATTGAATTATAATTAAAAAACCAGTGTAAACGGGTAAACCCCTGTAAACGGGTTTCCATAGGGATTTTAAAGCCGAAGCAGCTACTGTTAATAGCTATTTTCGTTTTCGATTAAATAAGATTCGTTAAACATTTGAAAATCAGCTAATATAAAATGAACTAAGTCAACATCTTTGCCTCCTGGTACTTTTTAACAACGCTATACGAAAATTGGTTTAAATAAAACATTTTAAATGTATCGTTTTAAATCTTATATAATCTTCACAAAAGTTTCCTTTCTCTTTTTATTATTCACGTGAAAATATTTTTACTGTTAAAAGGGAAAATATTATGATTTGCGCTGATTTAGAATTGGCAACAATAGTTAAAAAGATCATCTCAAAATATGAAATAAATGTCTCGTGTAAATATATTTTTAAATGTAAACTATTTGACCATTTTAAATAGGGCGTCACCCCCCCCCCCCTTATTTACTACTTTTAACACATATTAATGAATTCATTATTTTAAAGTTTCCTTTCATTCTAATATTGACGTGTAAATACAATTTTTATTTTCAATATTTACCTGCTTTTAACTCCTAATTATTTAAATCTAATTTGATTATTTCCCTGTTTATAATAGCCACGTGTAAATAAATGTTTAATTCAAACGAAATAATATTCTTTGTGCTATTTTTACAATTGGCTACAATTTAAAATAATAACCTTTTCTAAAATATGCAAAATATATCACTCGAAATGCTGAATATTTGAATTTAAAATTTTAGAAACCCCTCAATTAATCAAATTTAAAAAAAATAAATGCAGTCTGCACATCGCGAGCTTCTGATGTACATCCTTAGAAAAAACACGTTTAAATTCCTATGTATAGATTTTGCTCCTATAAAACTTTTTTAATGGGACGATTTTGACCAACTTTAACATAAAATATCTCTTAAAATAATTCTTCGATTTAAAAACTGTCTGCTTCAGCGTGTTTATCAAACATTTCTCTAAAATACTACCAAAGGTACTGGGGTCAAATGTATTTTCTCGCTTGGATATTTTAATGATTTACATGAACGTGTTTAAATACTCAAATAGACATGCTCAGTTCATTCTAATTTCAACTGAAACATTGCTGAAAGAAATCGAATAGCGCTTTCTTTTTCCGATAGTAGCAAATGATCTTTCAGAAAATACCGTCCATTTTTTTTTCTCTCTCCGCATCTCGACGCAATAGCTGAAGAAAAGCCATCATGAAAAAGCAATCGTTTATAATTCACAATGTAAAAATTTATCGAAAAATAAAAACTATTCCACTTCAATATTCATGCTCTTATGTTTAAAAATGAATTCGTAAATATATCAAAAAGTTCACGGGAATTTTTATTTACGTTTTTATTTTATTTCATTTATTTATTTATTTTAGAGAACATTTAAATAATATAATTTACCCAAAGACTGTTAATTGTGGTTGTGGCAAAAAACAGTAGCTTAAGGATGTTCTCAAATCCAAAAAGGGCAACTTTCTGACATAAGTTTTAATTTATTTTTGTTCGAAAATGCATGAAACTAGCTGGTGTTGTTGTTCAGAAACTATGTCATCGAACTGTTTTTTCCATTTTTTTTGCAAACACAATAGATCTTTCAGAAAAGAGTGTCAAAGTAGGCGTTTTGAACCGAATTTCCGCGCAAAGGAAGAAAAAGCACTCAAGAGCGGGCGAAAAACGGGTTTGTCACGTGATCCAAAACTCTTCTAACTCAATACGTAATGGATTGATAAAAAAAAAAAAAAAAAAAAAATGGAAAAAACAGTTCAATTCCAAATCGCTTTCATGGTCAGGCCTTCCCATTTTATATCTTTCCGTTAAAAAATGAATTTGTAAATGTGTCAAAACGTTTTACTCTTAAAAAGCAGAAAAACCAACGTTTAAAATGCACAAAAATATATGAAAAGCAGCAAACAGCTGTTTCGAATCTACTAGCGAGATTCTTCTTCAGTGCAAAAGGAACAGCGTGCTAGAAAAAGCAAGGCTGAGCAAAATCATAGACAGAGACGCGCTGGCTTTTATACCCTATGCGGGTGGCGAAGGCGCCGAAACAACCAATGAGAGAGAAGCAGTGGAAACGACTGGGTGGACAAGTAGCGACATCTAACGGAGAAGTAGAGAAAAGAAACCAAAAAAAAAGGGGGATTAAATTAACGCTTTCCAAATACTTGGAAAATCTGGAGTACTAGATAAGTCATTGACTAAAGAGTGAGAATTTTTAATGATATGGTAAGCTTCCCAAAAATCAAGATCAAGGTTAGAAGAACATTTTTGGATAATGATGGCTGAGGAAAAATCGAACCTATGTTGAGAAGACCAAGAATGTTGAGCAATAGAAGAACGTTTGAGCTCCTGATTTTTAACATAACCTTCATGCTCTTTTAAACGAAATCTAAGAGCACGTTTAGTCTGACCAATATAAGAAAGACCACACTGACAAGAGATCTGGTAAATGCCCCAATTATCTAGGCGATCAACGGGGTGTTTGAGATTTGAAAAATGGATTTTATTAACAGGAGAAAAAATAACTTTAAAATCAAACCTTCTTAGGATTTTAGCAACTTGCTGACTGATTTTAGGAAAAAATGGTAATACAACTGAAGTATTAGAGTTGGAATTAGAATGCTTTTCAGAATGGTCGGATTTCGTCAATTTCTTATAAATAGAATCGATAATATTAGAGGAATAACCACGATCGACAGCAATAGCTTTGAGGTAATTAAGTTCAGCACTAAGTAACTGAGGAGTGGAACAAATATTAGTAGCCCGAAAAACAAAAGTATTGAAAGCAGCGAATTTCTGGTTAGGGGGATGAGAAGAATACCTGTGAGGTGGGAGACTGACAGCAAAAGGTTTACGAAAGACGGTAGTCTGAAAGCCATTTTCACAACGAATAACAAGGACATCCAGGAAAGAAAGACAGTTATTGGTCTCAATTTCAGAGGTAAATTGAATGCAGGGATCAATGGAATTCATAATAGAGAGAATATGATTAATATCCGAATTCATTTCAATCAGGACATAAACATCATCAACATAACGAACATAGAACGGAAATTTTAAGATTTCAAAAAGCTTGACCTCAAAATAGTGCATATAAATATCGCATAAAATTGGACTGAGAGGATTACCCATAGCCAAACCGTCAATCATACGGAAGAAATTACCATTGAAAACAAAAGTATTTTGCGACAAGCAAGCGCGAGTGAGAAGTATAAGTTCCTCGATTTCAAAATAAGAGAAATGGAATTCACAAAGCCTTTTCTTGAGGCAGTCTAAAGCCCCCTCAACCGGAACGTTTGTAAATAATGATTTAACATCAAAAGAAACCATCATGTGACCCTGCGACTTAAAATTATGAAGTTTTTTAACAAAATCAAAAGAATTCTTAACAGTGAAACAGTTACTGCTCAAAAGTGGGGAAAAAACAGAAACTAAATATTTGGCAAGCTTATAAGAAGCTGTACCGATACTAGAGACAATAGGTCTAAAAGGAATGTCAGGTTTATGGACCTTAGGTAAAGCATAAAACCTGGCACAATGCGCAATAGACGGAATAAGGGACTTCTTAAAGTTAGCAGGAATAATGGAAGAAGACTTAATGGCAGACTTAATAGAGTTAATTTCACTAGTGGAAGGGTCTTTGCGGATATCCACATACGGACCATCATTAATTAATTTATGGGATTTTTCCAAATACGTAGATTTGTCGAGAAGAACAATCTGACCACCTTTGTCGGCCTTAGTAATAATTAAGTTTGGATCAGAACGCAAATTTTTCAGACATTGTTTAACAGGATGTTTAAGATTGGGTTTATAAACATTAGAATTGAAATCAACAGTATTGGCAATGAGATGCCTAATAGACTCTTTTTGAGAAGAAGATAGAGCGCTATGCTTAAAGGCTCTTTCAATAGGAGCAATAAGATTAGGTAAAGAAGGAATAGCAGAGACAGAAAAATTGTTATTCAATTTGAGAGCATCGAGCTGATTTTTACTTAATGGAACACTAGAAAGATTGACAACAGCATTTTGGTTAACAAGAGGCAAATTACTGCAGTTATTAGCGACAGAACTTCCACAAAGCGCATTAAATTTCTTCTTTAAAACCGAACAATGAACAGAAGAAGCTGTGAGAACTCTGCTCCATGACCTTCTGTCAATGGACTGAAAATCAGGAGTAGAATTAGCGAGGCTGATATGTAAAGAATATAACTCGCGCTCTATATGAGCAATTTTGTGGCGAGTCTCTTGAATCAAAGCTCTTAAAAGAGCTAATTTAGAACGAAATAAGACCTTCTCAATCCTATTTGAAGAAAATAAATTACAACGAATGGAAATGAATTTAGGAATAACCTTCTTACGCCTACAATCAAGTAGGAAATGTAAGTGTTCCAAAAACCTGTACTTTTTTAATCGTAAATTACAAAACCTATTGATTTGAGACATTGCGGAAAAAAAATACAGAAGAATAAAGGCCCGTTAACGCCAAATACATAAAAATAGCAAATAAAGCCTTTGTGCAACAATATTAAAAAGCAGAAAAACCAACGTTTAAAATGCACAAAAATATATGAAAAGCAGCAAACAGCTGTTTCGAATCTACTAGCGAGATTCTTCTTCAGTGCAAAAGGAACAGCGTGCTAGAAAAAGCAAGGCTGAGCAAAATCATGGACAGAGACGCGCTGGCTTTTATACCCTAATCGGGTGGCGAAGGCGCCGAAACAACCAATGAGAGAGAAGCAGTGGAAACGACTGGGTGGAAGGTTTGATTTTAATGTTATTTTTTCTCCTGTTAATAAAATCACTTTTTCAAATCTCAAACACCCCATTGATCGCCTAGATAACTGGGGTATTTACAAAATCTCTTGCCAATGTGGCCTTTCTTATATTGGCCAGACTAAACGTGCTCTTAGATTTCGTTTAAAAGAGCATGATGGTTATGTTAAAAATCAGGAGCTCAAACGTTCTTCTATTGCTCAACATTCTTGGTCTTCTCAACATAGGTTCGATTTTTCCTCAGCCATCATTATCCAAAAATGTTCTTCTAACCTTGATCTTGATTTTTGGGAAGCTTACCATATCATTAAAAATTCTCACTCTTTAGTCAATGACTTATCTAGTACTCCAGATTTTCCAAGTATTTGGAAAGCGTTAATTTAATCCCCCTTTTTTTGGTTTCTTTTCTCTACTTCTCCGTTAGATGTCGCTACTTGTCCACCCAGTCGTTTCCACTGCTTCTCTCTCATTGGTTGTTTCGGCGCCTTCGCCACCCGCATAGGGTATAAAAGCCAGCGCGTCTCTATGATTTTGCTCAGCCTTGCTTTTTCTAGCACGCTGTTCCTTTTGCACTGAAGAAGAATCTCGCTAGTAGATTCGAAACAGCTGTTTGCTGCTTTTATATATTTTTGTGCATTTTAAACGTTGGTTTTTCTGCTTTTTAATATTGTTGCACAAAGGCTTTATTTGCTATTTTTACGTTTTACTCTTGTTGAGCAGAGCAGTTAAGAACAGACTTAACTATAGGGTGACTGGTGTAGCAAATGACACAGAGCCCCTGGATCCTAGATTCATATGAGCTGAAACCTGTCTATTTTTAACACTTTCCAACATAGTTGAAAAGTTCTTATGAATCGGGTCTGTCTGTCCGTGTTCTAACTCGTGTAAATATACTCGGGTTGCCATGTAATTGATATATGTTATTGATGCTCACTATGGCATGCTGAAAATTATGCATGTTCAGGGATATGTTTAGGAAAATTTTAGGTCCTTTAAATGACCCTTCACAAAATAATTTATCTTAAAACAGGACCCTTCACAAAATAATTTATCTTAAAACAGGACCCTTCACAAAATTATTTATCTCCAAACAGGACCCTTCACAAAACATTTTATCCCAAAACAGGACCCTTCACAAAATTATTTGTCTCTTAAATAGACCTTTCACAGAATTTTTTCACTTTCAAATCGAACTTTTCACAAATTTAGTCATTTAAAAATAAAGTCTGGCCTGTAAGTAAGCAGTTGAACTCACCAAAGAGCATATTACTTAGCTTTTTATACATGAAGGCTAGGACATGAAGACATCGATAATTTAAAATTCACAAAATTATGACTAGAATTTTCACAAAAATAAGAAAAATTTCACAAAAACAGGACCCTGTGAGAAAAGTCTGGACAGACCCCTGATGTTGGATGGTAAATGAAGTGTGTCTCATTCACAGTTCATTTACATTACAAGGACACTCAAAAGTATTCCGTTACATTATGGTCTATGAGGAAAAATCATTTGCGGCGTATTTTAAGTGTTACAATATTTTAAACATAAGGAAATTTATATACTTTATTGCAGTGAACTAGACGATGGTTACCATAGAATATGTTATGTGTAGCGCTTACAGTACGTGTACGGGGGAACTCAAAACTATTCCGTTATATTATATGGGTTTATGAAGAAAAATCGTTTGTGACGTATTTTAATTCTGTTACTCTGTTACAAACATAAGGGGCTGTGCAAATATAACGTTATCAACTTTGGGGTAATTTTGAGCCCCTCCCCCCTTCCGATATCATACGTTATCATTCCTCGACCCCCTCCATAATGATATCGTTATCAATGTCTAAAAATTCTTCGATTTTCGGAATTTATTTCTTTTGTTTGGAGTGATATACAAAAACGGTTACATTTATTTTTCGCTTACTTTATTGGTTCAAATGAAGAGAAATCAATAAAATATCACTTTATATATGAAATAACCTTAACAAAAAAAAAAAAAAAAAAAAAAAAAAAAAAAAAAAAAAAAATAGTTACCAGTTAAAAATATTTTATAATAGCTTTTTGTTAAGAGTGATGCACTCAACAGTAATAATGTCTTCTAGCACTTGCCCCGCACGGAGGAGGGGGGCGAGCAGACAGAAATTCTTATCAATAAAACAGGTGGCCAACATTCTTTCTCTTTCTCTTTTATTTATTAGTAAACACAAGTTTCATTTAAAATATACTTCGCATATGGTTTTTCGAACAGGCATTATATATGCATGTCAAACGTCGGAGTATTCCATAATTTCGAAATTGAATAATTTTATAATCACTCAGTGATTTTAATAATAACTTTGTATTTTTTCATAAAAATAGATAACAGACTATAAAAAGATAACATACTATTTTGATGTAAAGACCATGTTACAAATAAAAAGAGAACATTTTGGCTGAATCAAAAATGATATCTATATCAAAAGGCAACCCCTCTCCCCCTAAAGATATCTTACGATATCTCACGATATCATGTGCCAGACAACCCCCCCCCCCCCCTCCCCCCTAAAATGATAACGTTATATATGCGCAGCCCCTAATGAAATATGAATTTCTGAGGTGCACTAACACATGCTTTCTGTAGAATATGCGGTGCAAAGCATTCATCATTCATTTACAGGGTCAAGCAAAAGAGTTCTATTATATAATGGTCTACATTGAAAAGATTTTCGAAGCGTATTTCAATTACGTTGCACTATTTCCAATATGATGAAATTGATATACAATACATTACTGAGGATGTACTGATATACTAAATTATTACAAGATACTTGCATTAGAATATGATGTGCATTGCATTTATCGTTCATTTACAGGGACACATGAAAATTCTGGAGAAAATACTGTATCCTAAGTGTTGTCTATTACGGATGATTACTGAAAGTGCTTTTTTAGTTATGGTATGCGTTTTTAAGTTTAACTAAATTTTTGCATGCTACGTGGTGACTATAAATTCTATAGAACATAATACAAGGCTGCACAAAAGAATTCGTAAACATTACTGAGAATGAGCTGAATTGCTTAAAAATTTTTTTTTAATTATTATTATCATTATTTGAGTTATGCAACTTCAAGTTGATGGAAGTGTTGGAAAGTGTTTCATAATCCATGCTTGACGCATTATTTTTCTTTATTGTTGCATATGTGTGCAGCCAGAAATAGGCAAAAGGCAAGTAATGCAATTTTTCCACAGCGCACATTAGCGTAGTTACGTTACTGCAAAGTGCAAACAAAAAAATATTTTTTTTAAAGACATTTTTATTTAACAACGCGGTATCAGAAAGACCAACAGCTGTTATTATTTTAAGACAGAGCCCATGCGAGGAGAAGAGAGAGCTTACACACAACATTGGGAGAGAAAAATTTACTAGAGCTTCTGTGCAGCGCTTCCAGATTTCTTCGTTAAAATGATGAATCGCAAAAGACATAAAGCAGAGCAAAAAGAACGCATCTTTACGGGGATTATGGTATTTCGCAGAAGTCCAGAGGCTTAAGAAGGCTATCAATTTCACTGCAATGTGAAAAAAAAAAAAAAAAATCACGCGGACGGATTATAGTTTTTATAGAAAGTACAAAGGACTACACAAATAACAGATAATGTGCTAGCTCAGCGATAACCAGAATAAAACTATTAAAGTAATCACTGAAATCCTAATGGATAACACTTTGTTTTTAAACTTCATCCTCAACTAACTCGTAAGTAAATGGGATTTTTACAGTGCTTTATAGAATAAAACCAAGTAAAAAGACCAGTGAAAGAAACATATTAGGCGAATGATTATATGACTGTCTGTCTGTGTGTCCGCGATGGCTAGAAAAATCTATCACGTAGATCTACCAAGTAAGTAAATGGGATTTTTACAGTGCTTTATAGAATAAAACCAAGTAAAAAGGCCAGTGAAAGAAACATATTAGTCGAATGATTATATGACTGTCTGTCTGTGTATCCGCGGTAGCTGGGAAAATCTATCACGCAAATCTACCACGTAAGTAAATGGGATTTTTACAGAGTTTTATAGAATAAAACCAAGTAAAAAGACCAGTGAAAGAAACATATTAGACGAATGATTAGATGACTGTCTGGCTGTGTGTTCACGATGGCTGGTAAAATCTATCACGTAGATCTACCACGTAAGTAAATGGGATTTTTACAGTGCTTTATAGAATAAAACCAAGTAAAAAGATCAGTGAAAGAAACATATTAGACGAATGATTATATGACTGTCTGTCTGTGTGTCCGCGATGGCTAGGAAAATCTACCACGTAGAGGTCTGGAAATTTAGATGAGGTTAGTCCAAAGCAAAAATGCACCAAAACCCAGATTTTCCATTTTTTGATAATTCGCCGAGATATTAATTACGAACAAATTAAAAACTAAAAATAGAGACTTCCGAAGCATTCTGTATCAAAGAAGATAGAAGAAAGGGGAAACGTTCTGTCTTTTTTCCTCGCGTCCGCATTAGCTTAACAAATCGGAATAAGAAAAAAACAAAAAAATACCCACTTAAGCATCGTACTTTTCCGCTTTTAATGGCGTTAAAAAATAATAATGTTTACACATTTAAAAGAAATATTTTCCAAACATATTTCAAGTTTTTTTTTTTTTTCTTCCACGTGTTTACATGTCCGCATCCGCCTCTCGAAACGAAATGTGAAAATACAAATAATAAATACCCACTTATTCGGGGTAGCCTTCCGATTCCAACGATGTGATTCAGCAAAAATATCAATAACTCTTTCAAGAAATATTTTCCAACAACCTTTTTCGATTTTGCAGAAATTTTTAAAAATTGTTAGAAAGTTTTTAAAAAATTTTGTTATCTCTACAATTCATAAAATCATTTGGAATTAATGCTACTTTATTTATCACACCAAAAATTCACTTTATTTACTTACACACACATATTGTCATTACTAAACATAGTACCATTTTCCCTTGAAATAATGCCCTTTTCTATTGACCTAATGCCCTTTTTATGCTTCAGCAGTGCCTTATTGGTGACTACCATTGCCTTTTTTCTTTATAGAGTGAATATTAATGTGTGCAACATGCCATTGTTCTACAATTAATTTTTTTTTTTTTTTTTTTTTTTTTTTTTTTGGTTTGTTAAAAACGGACTCGTGATTTTTCATAGTTGATTCCCTTTTCTTTGTTGTCTGACTCATAGTTTTATGAATGTAGCGAGTCAGACCGACTTGTAAAGATTTAAGAAAATGCAAATATTATACCTTTATATAAATATTAAGGTATCTGCCTACATTAAAATAGTCATTTTCGTGAAAAGTTTCGATTTTTATTATCATTATTATTAGTCCAGGCAATAGGGAATTTTACCTAGCAAAATTAATGGTAGTTCTGGAAATCGGCTTACTTTATGTTTTTAGGGTCGCTGAATCCGAATTTGTAACTTCCCACCAAAATTTCCCCTGGCAACCCCCCCCCCCCCAAAATTTTGGTAAAAAGGCCCCCAAAAAAGGTTTTTATTAAAAAAATCAATTTTTTTTTATATTATTTTAGGGAAAAAGTATCTAGAAATTCAGAAAGTAGACAAAATTTGCAACAAATTAGATATATGACATTGTGAGTTAGGATGAAGGGGAAAGGGGGATCTGCCTCGGAACATGCGCGCGGTGCTTTGTGAACTAAGTTGCGCAATTCCACTTAACCACTCAGACGTTTACATTCGCCCTCTTATTTCAAGCTTTTTGGGTCGCTGGATCCGAATTTTTAACTTCCCCCAAAATTTTCCCCCCAGAACCCCCTCCCCCCCAAACAGCTGTTTTTAACTTAAATTTACTTAATTAACTAACCGATCAACTTGCATCGAAATCCACTTAGCAGAATCTTTTTAACTGGAAGATATACCGAAACCTTCCCTAAAAATGATCTAATTAACAGTTTAAATCCCATAAAAATTCATTCAGTGGAACCTTTAAGAAAAGCAAATCTTTCAAAATTGGGTTCATCAGATTTAGAACTTTCCCCATAATTATTTAACTAAGCAACGCAGTACGTTATGTTTTATACTAACATCTTTTCTGAAAAATTATCTAACTAACAATGTAAGTCCCGTCAAAATGTATTCAGCAGAACTCAAGCTATAAGCAGTCGGAATGAAATTTCTCTTTGCATTATATATATATTGAGATAGTTAAATATAACTTTCATAATCGCGTTAACCTGATTATAGAACTCTCTGGGAGGTAGGGGTAGGTATATACTGCATCACTTCCGAATTTTTTAAGGAACTCAGCTCAACTTCCATAACTATAGCATATATACTCTCTAGTTACCCTATCTCTGTAGCGTATATCTTAAAATTTTCTTTAGTGTACCACTGAGAACTTTTCCGCATAGCTCCGTAACTAAATAACACAGAATGATATGATAAATATTGAAAAATCCATGAAATATTATCTAACTTACTGTAGATTTAATTAGTTGATTTGAAATCTTTCATAATAGAGTTCACCTAATTTTAGAACTCCCGTAGCAACTTAGAATGATGGTTTTTACATTAAACCATTTATAAACCAAATTTACTATTTAACATTGTAAGTTCTACAAAATTCTGTTCAGTAGAATCTGAGTTATAGTCATATTTACAATATTTATTGCTCATTAAACCTTTTTTCTTTACATTTGAAATAAAATCAGTAACTGTTTTGGTATTTCCCTGTTATGCCAACACCATTGTCACTAAGCGTAATAGTTGGCACAAAAATTAAATGATACATTTGAAAATTACAGACTTTGACCTACCATTTTTTTAAATCAATAAAAATAATGGTACTACTTGGTTATTCCATCGACCAAAAATATATTGCCAAATTATAGGATTAAATGCCAATAATGGTTGATCGTAAATGTCACATTCACTTGACATTAAGCAAGTTACTATTTACGTCATCAGGTGATTTTTATTTCGACGTTTTAAATGTATTTTTATTAGTGTTATACTAATTTATTTGTTCTTTCGTTATTTAAAATAAAAATTATGTCAATTTGTATAATTTGGAGAGTGGTTTGGCGACTTATATAATTTGGTGAAATTGGTCGATGGGTACCAAAATAAATACTTAAAATATAAGAATAAATAAATATTTTGCAAGTAATAAAATATAGTCAATTTAAACTGCAGTCTTGAAATTGTAAATGTCTTTTACTACTGAAGCATGGCGTACGTAATACGTATGTCTCACATTGCAGTAAACATTTCATTTTTTTCAATGAAGACATTAGTGGTTTTTTGAACAAAACATTTTTATATGTATAATTCCTATCTTCTGAAATAATTTTATTGTAGCTTCCTCATCATCAGATAACTGCGAAATGGTAAAATCTATATCAGTATCAGTAATAAATATTTTCTATTCAAAAAATAACAAATTAGAAAGTTTTGCGAGATTAATGATGGAATATAAAATAAATTACATCATTAAAAATTCATGCATAAAAAAATTCACGTTCAATAATTAGCAAATGTTAATGTGTGGCACGGTTTGCAATAAAATCGTTTGCACGATTAGGGTTGAAATAAATGGCGCATTTTGGCATGGTATCGCGACGAAAATTAGAACAAAAATGTACCACAGATTTTTTTTTTTTTAGTTTTAGTTTTTGAGGCGTTTGAATTTTTTTTTTCTAATTGACGAAGTTGTTTTTATTTAACCAAAAGGATTGGTTAAAAAATTATTCAATTTGTATTTTTACTTTCTTCTATCTTTACAAGAAGAAAGTATTGGTTTAATGAAAATTTTCGAATTCCAGTTTTCGACGGATTTACACCTTTTATGAGTCAGAGATTCCAAAAAACATGTTTTTACAAAATGTCTGTCTGTGAGTCTGTCTGTCTGTCCGTCTGTATGATACACAATTTTTGTGGGCGCTCTATCTCAAGAACTAATGCACGAAATTTCACAAAACTTCATATTTAGTTAGACCTTGACATAAACTGGAACTGATTAGTTTTTGGTGAAAATCTCCCTACAGGTGGCGCTGCTATGCGGCATTTTTAACGATTTCTGCAATAGCTGTATCTCAAGAACTACTGTACGGATTTTCATAAAACTTCAGATTCAGTTAGTACAGGATATAGTTTGGTGCTGATTACTTTTTTGTGAAAATCGCCCAACAGGTGGCGCTGGTATGCTGCATTGTTCATGATTATCGCAATAGCTCTAACTCAAGAAAAAATGCACGAATTTTCATCAAACTTCAGATTCAGTTAGTCCCTGATATAAATTAGTGCTGCTTAATTTTTGGTGTAAATCGCCCAACAGGTGGCGCTGCTGTGCTGCATTTTTCACGATTTCCACAAGAGCTGTATCTCAAGAACTATTGCACGGATTTTCATCAAACTTCAAATTTAGTTAGTCCTTGACATGAATTGATGTATAAATTAGTGCTGTTTAATTTTTGGTGTAAATCGCTCAACAGGTGGCGCTGCTATGCTGTATTTTTTGCGATTTCCGCAATAGCTTTATCTCAAGAACTAATGCACGAATCTTCATCCAACTTCAAATTCAGATATACTTTGATATGAATTGGTGCTAAATCGTTGTTATTTCTTGTACTATTTAAATGATTTAGTTGACGTGATTTATATAGAAGAAAGTTTTGTGATGGCCACAACATACTAGTTTCCCTTGCTATAGTAACAGAATGAGTTTTTAGAAATTATCACTTGAAAAATTCAGGTTTTGGCGCCAAAGATAGTGTTAAATTAGACATATATGAAATATCTCTCGAACTATTGGGCTTAAAAGAATTTAATTAGTACCATTCGATTCAGCATACAAAAATACATCAAAATATGTTATCAGTTGAAAAATAATTATAAAATCAGATTTTTAAGGAATTTTTTAAAAGTTCGTTCTCTTTTTAACTCCCCTTAGGGGTGGAATTTTGGAAAATCCTTTCTTAGCGGCACTCTATATCATAAGAAGTATTTTTACCCCGATTTTCAAGATTTTAGGGTCAGTAGTTTTGGCTGCGCGTTGATTAATACAAAATCCAGACTTTCTTTTATATATATAGATATATATATAAAACTATATATATATAACTAATATATAACTTATATATAACATAATATATAACTTATATATAATATATAACTTAATATATATAACTATAAATATATTAATATAACTCTTATTGTTTTAGGGGAAAAGCATTACGAAATTCAGAAACTAGACAAAATTTGCAACAAATAGGATAGATGACATTATGATGCAGGATGAACGGGGAGAGAGGGGGCTGCCTCGGAACATTCCACGCGCGCTTTTCTCAAAAACCTTTTTGGGGGGGGGGCATTTTACCAAAATTTGAGGGGGTTGCCGGACGAAATTTTGGTGGGAAGTTAAAAATTCGGATTCAGCGACCCAAAAAACATATAGTAAGCCTTTTTCCAGAACTAGCCTGAATTTTGCTAGGTAGAGCCCCTATACGGACTCTACTGCCTGGACTATATTATTTTGTTTGAAAGAGGAATCGTTCATGATTCCAAATCTCTTTTAATTTAATTTATGATTACTAGAAAAGGAGTTATGACCAATTCAATAAAGAGGAAGTAATGAGTCAAATACCGGAAATGGGCGTAAATGGATGGGAATGGGAGAAATGTAAACAATGTTTCTACGTATCCCTTCCTTACACAAAAATACGAATAAACCTTAATTGACACTTCTAGATTAATTTTGTATGTATCTGAAAGATATAAAAGAAATCTTTCAATGCTATTTCTGGAAAATCAATTTTTCCGTTATCTCCATGTTCGATGAACGTCATTACATAAAATGTTTTAAACATATTTCAGTGAAATTTTTTCAGAATGCTTTCCATATTACTCACTATGTTCTGAACTAGGATCTAAGCTTTATGTTATAATGTAATTATTTAATAGGAACTCTAATATTTCAAAAAAAGGTAATTTTTAATAAAAAAAAATATGTAGTTTTTGACATATTTTGAAATATTTCAGTTAACTTTGAAGATATTGTAAAACTCCTAGTTCAGTGCACGGGTGAGTGTTAATAGTAGTATGTAGCACAACCAGGGTCTGTCCAGATTTTTTTCACAGGGTTCTGTTTTTGTGAAATTGTGAAGTTTTTCTTATAATTTGTGAAAGTTCTAATCATAATTTTGTGAATTTGGAATTATCGATATATTCTTATACCTACTTCATATATGAAAAAAATAAATGATATGCTGAGTTCAGCGGTTTTGTTACAGGTCAGATTTTATTTTTAAATGATTAAATTTGTGAAAAGTTCAATTTCAAGGTGGAAAAATTGTGTGAAAGGTCTATTTAAGGCTGTTCTAAACTGCTCTGCTCAACAAACGCAAAACGTTCTGACACATTTACAAATTCATTTTTTAACGGAAAGGTATAAATGTGGAAAGCCCGACCATGGAAGCGAATTGGAATCGAACTGTGTTTTCCATTTTTTGATCCATCAATTACCTATTGAGTTATAAGTGATTTTGATCACGTGTCAAACACGTTTTTCAACCTTTCTTGAGTGATTTTCTCCTTTCGCGCGGAAATTCGGTTCAAAACGCCCACTTTGATACTATTTTCTGAAAGATCTATTGCGTTTGCAAAAAAAAAAAAAAAAGAGAAAAGAAAAAACAGCTCGATTACACAGTTTCTGAACAACAAAACCTGCTAGTTTCATGCATTTCCGAACAAATATAAATTTAAATTTATGTCATAAAGGTGTCCTTTTGGATTTGAGAACAACCTAGGCCAGGGACGGCGAACCTATGGCACGCGTGCCACTTTTGGCACGCGAAAGAATAATTTTGGCACTTTATTGCTTGTGGCTTTAAATCAAAATAAAGTGAATTACACAAAATCGCGACTGATGTTTTCTAAATTCGATTAAATGGAAATTGGCAATTTTTAATTACGGCATATTTTATTCGAATCTAATTCTCAAAAAGTTTTCAAACAAAGACGATATTTGAAAACTATCGACAGGAATTGGTTATTAGACCTTATTAAATTCCGATGGTAAAGTTATGGCAACTTTGAATTTATTTCAGATCTATTCAAAGAAACTGGCGTTTGTCATTTTAATAGTTTTTCTGCCTATTTACGCTTTTGAGCCACTCTTTTCACAAATGAATAATATTAAATCTCAAACTGAAAGCACTTGTCAGATAAATCCGGCGCAGTTTGCATTAAATTTATCCAGGTATTAAGATGCAACAACAGAAATCAAATTAGATCGCATTACTTTTTTTCTATTTATTTCTAAAATATATTTGTTTCCATAATTATTATAGTGTACCTTACATGTATGTTCTTCATATTTTTTAAATCTTAATAGAAAAATTTAAGTAATTTTTATCCATTATTTTTCCACCTACTAAATTTGTTTTTTAGTTGGCACGTCATGGTCACGTAAAATATATTTTTTATCAAATTTGGCACGCGGCAACAAAAAGGTTCGCCAACCCTGGCTTAGGCTCCTGTCCCTGCCGGCTAAGGCACTCACGAGCTAATGCTAATCCTATGGAGAGGGATTTTTCTAATGTCTCCTTCATAAATGTCCTTCACCATAGTTTTTTTTCTTGCTCGCTAATCAGCAAACAGGTAGGCTGGCGTGGCATGGCATAGGATGGGAAAAGCGAAGCGCGATAAGTAATGTGTAAGATGGAATCCCTCGATAGGGGAGTGGCGACAAACGGGATATAAAATTTGATTGTTTTAGACAATTCCGGACAAAAGTGAATTGCCAAGCATCTTTGTATGTATGAATGATTGCTTATCATATCTCAAATTTAAGAGAAAAATTTTGCTTTATCAACATATTTGACATTCTAGCACATTCTGAACCGAAATTTGTGAATATTTTAGAAAAAAAAAATGTCTATCGTTTAAATACAGTTGAAGTAATTGCATATTCTTTCCTAAAAATTTTAGAGACGAGTAAATTTTTTTTAGTTGAACAGAAAATAAAATTAGATTCATTATTGATTTAATCAAAAATCTGAAAATTTCATGCAAAAATATTGAATTTCAAGAAATATTGTGTGCTTAGTTAAAAAAGAAAAATAAATTTATAATAATAATTTAATAACTTTGTAATAATAATAATTTATTATAAAATAAAGTATTCTTGTAATCGCTTTTTACAATCATTGTTTAGAGTTGCCATAACTAATGTAATTATGATAATTTTTTACGTTTAAAAATTGTTTGGCTCTTTTTTTTTTTTGGCGTTTTTTCTTTCACGATTTGGCCTCAACTGACAAATTTTATCTGGCAACCCTGAGGCAGATACTGGCTCCTGACCGTGCAAGCGAAAACACTCGCAAGCTAATGCTAAACCTATGGGGAAGTTATTTTCTAAAATCTCGTTTGCATTTCAACATTTTTTAAATGATTTGTTTTGTATTGAATAGCTGAGGTCCATCTCTACATCGCTCCTTTGTTAGTTTTTCGATTTTGGTTGCAGATATTTTTTAGAATGATACATTCACTTTCGAAACCGCAGCCAAAATCGAAAAAGTAAAAAAGATGCGATGTAGAGATGGACCTCAGCTATCCGATGCAAAATAGATCATTTAAAAAATGTCGAAATGCAAACGAGATATTAGAAAATAACCGCCCCACAGGTTTTGCTATTAGCTCGCGAGTGTCTTCGCCTGCAGGGACAGGAGCCTTAAGGAATTACGATGGTAACTACAAAATAAAAACACACTGGAATGAAATAAGGCGATTAACTCGAATTTCTAAAGCAAAGAATGCCACGAAACGTATTAGAGAAATTTTTTTAAGTTGAGCTAAAGAATATCGTGGCAATACCGAGTTTATGAAAAACTGTATAATATGATGGGAAACTAGAAATCAAAGCTACTGTGAAAGAATACCATTGGCCAAATTGTGAACGCATTGTTGCAAAACAAACCTGAAACCACAAAAATATCTTTTGAATAAAAAGGTGAAACCTTACAAGCAAATTGTAACGGAATCTCAAGAAAAGCTGCATCTATTTGTGAAAATGGATATTGCAACTATGACGTGTAAAATCTCTTATAGGAAAGAAGGATAGAGTTTAAGTATTTTCTGAGAAAAGATCAGAAAATATAAAAGAGAAAGGAGATTCCTTTAATCTTTTCTCTCGAACATACAACAAAATCGAACTACTAGGGCTACTTCATTTAAATTATGTAAAAAGAGGAAGGGAAAAATCAAGATTGGGGGGGAGGGGGGAGATTTAACTGCAATTTTGCATTAAGTGAAAAGATAATTAATTCTAAGCATTTTGGTACCGAATAAATATTTCTATCTTTTTCTTTTACGATACTCGATTTTCATGATGAGCGCTTGTAGATATGATTTCATTTAGTTCAAAATTACAAAAGTTATAGTAAAAGATACTCAATACAAGATATATTTAAAAATAATTTTATAAAATTTTCAGAAGAAATAATTTTTATACTTTAAGGGGACACAGTACCTTTTAAACTACTTTTTCGATTTTGAACAATACTGTAATATACTTAAATATAATGTACTGATATTAGGTACTATAAAGCAAATATAATTTCATATAATTTCAAAAATCTTGCCTATTTAAATTAATATATATATATATATATATATATATATATATATTTTTTTTTTTTTTTTTTTTTTTTTTTTTTTAAATCCCTACTACTTTTTTAAATATGAATATTTTTGCTTCAAAATTTTTTTTCCATATTCCTTAGATTATCTATTATATATATAAAATCCAAACGGAAATTTCGTTCCGAACGCCGAGATTTCGAGTTCTACCGCATGGATTTTTACGGAACTTATACCGTTAGATAGGTATCGTTCTAGGGAAGGTTTTAAGCTATAACAAATCATTCTACCTAGATTAGTTATAGAATTATTACGGAAAATTCTATTATTTTGGACTTTGTTACTTCATATTTCCTTAAATATCTGGGCTCCTATTCGTCGTAGAGCTTAGATCTCGCGCCAAAAGTAGCTCCGAAGCACCCAAGCAAACTTTTTCCCGCGATTATTTTGCCGTCTTCCGATTTCCTCTAACTCTATTACGGGCCCGCGTAGAGCCCCTTTAAAATATTTTTCGTAGTAATTTCAGCAATTATCTTAAATTATTGGTTAAGACCGCCACCCTCCCGATTCATGTATCTACGGAAAGGTTGCATGAAGGAGTTTCATTCAGATACGCTTTCGTTAAGAATAGAGTGCGCTCCCTGGTGGTGGAATGTGGAACTAACATAACGCGATATTGTTAAAATTAGGAAATCTAACAATGCGATCTGTCTTAAACTTTGAGATAGTTCATAACACATAATCTATTATCTATTCTATTATATATATATAAAATATATTATCTATTCTATTATCTATTATATATATATATAAAATCCAAACGGAAATTTCGTTCCGAACGCCTAGATTTCGAGTTCTACTGCATGGATTTTTACGGAACCTATACCGTTAGATATACGTATTGTTTCAGGGAAGGTTTTAAGCTATAACACATTATTCTACCAATATTAGTTTTAGAATTATGACGGAAAATTCTGTTATTTTGGGCGATAAGGTTACCATTTTATTTCTTGGCGAAATTCATCGTTGATAAAAAAAAAAAAAAAAACTGAAACGGCTATTAGACCTCGAAAAATAAAAGAAAAACTGTTACTAATTTTATTTAAATGAAAAAAAAAGAAAAAAAGAAGAAGAAAATCCGTTTTAATGAGTGATAATATTAAAAAACGGAAACATTTAATCAAAACCTGAAAGAAATATTTGTAATGCTTAAAAATTAATTTAATAAGAAATATTACACTTGATACGCAATATTTGGCTCTTTATCGCTTGCGTTAGATATGGAAACGAATCTGAAAATTTGATTAGATGAAATTTTAACGACATTTCCTTTCTGTTCTGTTCTTTTCTTTTTTTTATATCTAATTGTCCCATCACGTGACTTATAGAAGAAACAAGCAGTTGTAATTGTGAGCCACATGTGTAATTATTATTTGTTTCTTTACGATTTTTTCTTTTTCTTTTGTTGCCAAACAATGTTATTTTAAGCCAAAAATGCATAAGCGTGACATTAGCTTGAGGATGTTCTCACAAATGGTGTTTTTTTAGGTGAAAGAGATCATTTTTTGAGTACATTTTCATATTCAATTATAACTTATATAGATATCAGTTAATATTTTAAAAATGGAATCGAATACTTAAATTTCAGTGTGAATTTCTGCCACACATACATATTGTAAAATAATTTCATACTTTTTAAAATGTTTTTCGCCGTAATTCCGAAAGCATGTGATATTTATAAACTCGAACTCAGATCAACGAATATTACCCATTTTATTTAAGCAAATATTATCTATTTTCTCAAGTCATATCGCTAATTTAATTTATAGGAAAATTCACAGATTCAAAATCTAGGAAATAAAGATAATTTTTAAGGAAATTTATGTTTTAATACGTTATTACTATGGAAAAATTCAACATTTTGAAAAAAAAAATTACAAGTCTTTTGTAATTCGTCATTTCTTCTTCGTCTTTCTTCGTACTTTCTCCTCTGTTATGTAATATTTCAAATGATATTGGACTAATTTTCGATCATCGATTCACCGCAAGATCGCATATCTAATATAGTATATAAAATAAAGTCTAGATTAGGGGACTAATTAACGCACAGCGCAAACTACTGAACCTAAAATCTTGAAAATCGTGGTAAAAATACTTCTTATGTCATAAACTTCTGCTAAGAAAGGATTTTCTAAAGTGTCACCCCTAATGGTTTTTGCACGGGGAGGGGGAAAAAATCGAATATCAAAATTATGCGTCAAATGATAGCATATTTTAATGTAGTTTTGTATGCTGAATCGAATGCTACCAAATAAATTTTTATAAGTCCAACAGTTCATGACACATTTCATATTCTTCTAATTTGGCGGTGTCTTTGGCATCTAAACCTCAAAATATCTATCATTACATCCGTTACTCTAGCAACGGAAAAAATTCAAATCAACCCTTTTGGCTAAAAAATGAAAACGGCTCTATGAGTTTGAAATAAAAATGCAAGCATCTTATTTTTTTTAAAAAATAGTGATTTTATGTAAAATAAAAGGGAAAAAATTACTGAGAATTTAGCGTTATAAAACAAAAATGGAAAAGGTACTACTTAGATATTCCGTCGACCAAAAATCTATCGTCAAACTATAAGATTAAATGCCAATAATGGTTGATCGTAAATATCAAATTCACTTGAATTTAAACAAATTACACGTGTTTACGTCATCAAATGATTTTAATTTCGACGTTTTATTTGTATTTTTATTAATGTTATACTAATTTATTTGTTATTTCGTTATTTAAAATAAAGATTATGTCAATTTATATAATTTGGCGAATGGTTTGGCGATTTATATAATTTGGCGAAATTGGTCGACGGGATAACAAGTAGTACCAATGAAAATATTTAAGTATGAAAGCAATGTTTGTAACGATTTAAAAATTATTTTCATATATATAAACTCGGTTTATGGCGTCAGATGCCGTCATCCAAAGAATCTACAAGAGTCTTTTTCCATTTTTTCCGGTCATAGGTTCCTCAATGAAAGAAATTGGAATTGGAATAATATTGTGCGATTTATAAATTGCTTTTCGATAAGAAGAAAAAAATGGGTACATTTATAACAACCGTGCGCACATCTCGCTGATAGCATTTTTAAAATTCCCAGTAGCAGTAGTTACATTTTGAGTATGTAAATAAAAAATATTTTTTTGCTTTTAATTATGGCATTATTTCCTGTTATTGTTTATCTTTTCAGTTTTTTAAATGAAATTAGTATAAGGCATGCATTTTAAATTAAATGAGTGAAAGGTTTGTGTTTTAAATGAAAATAATAAAATAAGAATATACTATGAAAACAATCTTTATTGATTTATTACCTGCGCCCGGCTGACATAAAAGTATCACAAAAGCCACATATTCACTTTTCTTTGAGCAGTTGCTCATGAGAATTCAAGTTAACCTTCCGTAATCAGATACTTCACATATTGGTGTATTAGCTCTAATGTTGAAAGCATCGTTTTTGTTTGAAGCGAAAACTTTACTATGAATTCTATTACACAAAATCGCATCATCATCATCTACTATATATTTAAAACGGAAATTTGTATTTCATTCCGATTGTTTATAATACTTTCGTAGGATATACCACAATTAGTTAGGTAATAATTTTGGAAAGGTTTTAGTGTATACATATTGTTCAAGGGTACTTAGTTATAGAGCAACAGTAAAAGTTCAAAAATTAAGTGAACCTGATTATGAAAGTTTAGCCTTTTTAAAAAAATCTATAGAACATATTTTGTTACAAGTGGCCCTGTTGCATGACTTTTAGGAATGGTGTTAGTATGTACGATTTCATTATACGTTGATTAGTTACAGAGCTATTAATTCCTGTTGTCATAACGGTCTCATTACCCGACCATAAGTTTATAATCAACTAAAACAATTACTTCTTAATTGCTAAATTTTGTCCAACGCTTAAGATAACATTATATCGCAATGGCGTTCGTATCGTTTTCAGTAATGTGCAAGGTCAAGCTGAAGATCCATATTGTTTAAAATACAAGTTCAAATTCACCATTTAGTTTAATCCAAGGTTTATTTGGAAATATTGACCAGCGCAGCGGGCATAGCCTGCTAGTACTACATAAAACTGTGCATGGATTTTTAGATGTATGGGATATCACATTTAATATCAATGTTTTTCTCTTTTGTATAGTAAAAAATCAAGGAAAAATAATTGAAATTCTTAAAAAAAAAAAAAAAAAAAAAAAAAAACTATCACCTTGAATGTTAAATCCATGCACAATTTTATGTAGTATGTTTTTAGGATTATGAAAAAAAAATTGAAGCAAAAATATTCATATTTAAAAAAGTAGTAGGGATTTAAATATATATATATATATATATATATATATATATAATTTTTTTTATTATTTAAATTTTAGTTAAATAGGGTGTTCTACAAGATTTTTTTTTTTTTTTTCGAAATTATATGAAATTATATTTGCTTTATAGTATTAAATATAATGTCACTACAGATATTACAGTATTAATCAAAATTGAAAAAGTAGTTTAAAAGGTACTGTCCCCTTAACCCGTTCGGCACCATGGGTCCATATATATGCACCTTCAAAAAGTGCTTAAAACGCTTGAGTTTGATACCAGTAAAAAAGTAAAGTAAAATTGATTTTATTTAATTGCAGCAATTTTCCTGATCTATAAAGTTAAGTCAAATAATTAATAAAAAGTGGTGTCAAACGAATAAAATCCGTGTAAAAGATGCCGGTCCTGAACGGGTTAATCCCCTAAGAGGCGCGCACGCAAATTTGTGACATTTCTAGACTGCTGCCAATGCGCATGAACGTAGAAGATAGATAAGATAAATCAAAGTGTTCACTTTAAGGGTGTTCTCAAATCCAAAAGGCCAACTTTCTGACATAAGTTTTAATTTATTTTTGTTCGAAAATGCATGAAACTAGCTGGTGGTGTTGTTCGGAAACTGTGTCACTGAGCTGTTTTTTCAATTTTTTTTGAAAACGCAATTAGAGGTCTGCACGGGCCCGGGCTTGGCCCGAGGCCCGTACCCGGCCCGGCCCGCGGGCCGACAGAATTAGGACAATTTTTCAACGGCCCGGGCCGGGCCGACAGACAAAATAAACGGGCCGGCAAAAAAATTGAACGGGCCTGCAGGGCCGGGCCGGGCCGATAAAAAAAATTAATCGGGCCTATCGGCCCGATATAAGAATTTGAGAGGAGCAGATAAAATACGAGGTTATTTCCAATGAATATGACTTTTTCGAGAAGTATTATATAAATGTGCGTTACGAGCCGATGTGAGTTTAACAACATCAATACAGAAATGTAACATGTCCATCGTAGAGATCGGCATCGTACAGTTACATGATGCCTGATCCCGGGTTTAATTTTTTCGGCAGACTTGTGCCGGGACGGAACTGGTCTTAATCGTTCTCAGGATGTGTAGGACAGGCATTATGTTTGTAAAAGTATTAATAGCGATAATGAACTTCTGTTAACAGTATCTTTGGAAATGTACCTTGAGGTGGTTCTCATATTTACTGCTCAACAATGCGAAACTCTCAGACACATTTTCTGACACATTTTTAACTATAAAGGCATAAAATTGACAGGCCTGAGTATTGAAGGCATTTGGGATCGAATAGCGTTTCTATTTTTCATAAATTACGTACAGAGATAACAGAGACTCTTGTCACGTGACTGTACGTTTTCTCCTTTCCTGTGCTATAGCTTCCGGAAATTCGATTCAAAACGCTAACTTTGGCAGTATTTTCTGAAAGATATATTACTTTTATCTAAGAAAAAAAACGGCATTTACATGCTTTCTGAATAAGAATACCTGCCAATCTCATGCGTTTCCGAAAAGAAATGAATTCATAAATGTATCAAAATGTAGCGCCTTTGGATTTGAGAAAAACCTTAAAAATGACAGAAATATTTTCACAAATCTACCTTTTATTATAAGCTTCAAAAGTTATCATGTTTTTTAACCCTTAATTCTAAACTACAATAATCTTTTAATGAACCCTTATTTAAATTTTGAAACGTCTGTAGAGACGTTAACTAAAACACTGTAAGTAATCGTTAACGTTTACTATTGTGTGTTTTCTATTTTGCGAACACATAGTAATTTAAAATATACTGTAAAATGTTCCCATAAATATGCATGTAGTATTCATTAAAAGAATCTTAATTGTATGTCGAGAAAAAACGGAATTTTTTGTAGAAATTTAGTCGGGCCGGGCCTGTTTTCACTGATTTTTGTACGGGCCGGGCCGCTTTTTCAAGAAGGCTCACGTTTTGAGCACCTTATCGCCAGAGTGAGGGTTGGCGCGGGGATGAATTCAACGCTACGCCCCCTTTTTTGTTCGTGACGTCGTACGCGTAGCGAACAGCAACCCCATTTCTTTGCTGAGAGGAAGAGATGTGCTTTTTTCCATTTGTTTTTTCCGCAAATGTAAAAAGCTAGACGAAATGTTATTTCACCGTGGTTTGCAATTAGAACCTTGCTTAAGACAAAGATCTTTTTCGGATTAAAATAACTTTTAATTGCACAAATATATATAATTCAAACATAAGTTATTTTTTTTCAGTTCTATAATATTCATTTATTTCATTAATTCGCTATATGTTCGAAGAAATTGAGAACGTATTTTAAAAACAGACGTAAAAATTTTCTTTAATAAATATAATTGTATTGATCATGTTTTTATGACACAATTGAACATAGTATTATTAGTGAATTAATTTAGTTTTTTTTTATTATTAAGCGGCATAATTATGTGACGTGTTGATTGCATTAATAAAACACATTTTCACTGAAATAACTCATTAAAAATTAATTGTTTTTTTATTTAATTGCGATTAGAAGTTAATAGGAAGTTGAAACTAAAATCAATTCGATTATAATTAGATTGAACGATAAAGCATAAATTATTTAGCCGTATCCTGCAATTAAATCTATCAGCTAAAATAACTGCAAGTTGATGCATGGAATTAAATCAATTACTATTACATTTTAATATTGTTAAAATTTTATCATTATTTGAGTTTTTATGAAAAAGACATTGGTCTGTCCCTAGTGCACAAAATTAAAAATCTTTAAAATTCTTCAGTTTTTTATTTTAAATTTTTTGCCATATTTTTAAATATTATTTCGCCTTAGTTGTTTTATTTATTATTTAAAAATAATAATTCGTCATATTTGAATAAATCATGTAAATTCTTCTCTCGAATGAAATCCCCCCCCCCCTCCCCACACGCACACACTTTATATTTCGTCATTCTGCACACATATTGCTCTATTTATTAAGTTGAAGTGGCAATAAAATAATGCTCAATCGTCTGAGGCAACCTCCCATTTCGAATTTTCTCTTGCCCCCCCACCCCCCTCTCCTCCATCACACTATTTTTTGCCCATTTAAAATTTATTGTTGCCTTACAGAAAAAATTAGTTAAAATTGCGTCTGAAATGTTAACTATTCCTTCGCTTATCCATAACAGTGCATAAAGTTTACTGTTTTGCCCTATCTGTTGATTTTTAAATAACAAATAAATAATTTACCATAAAAAAAGATAAGGAAACAAATAGAATGAAAGATTTTAAAAATAATATTAAGGATTAACCTTTTGTGCGCACGCTTTCTTTTTTTTTTTTATTCTTTACAGTTTTTTAAATTTTCTGTCCTATTTATTACTTTGAAGTAACTATAAGTAAAAGACCAATTATTCAAATTCTGCGCACCCCCCCCCCCCCCAAAAAAAAAGTTAAATATTCCAAGTTTTTAATTTTTTGGTTTGTTTTTTCTATTTGTTAATTGATAAATTTAACTATTTAAATCTATAGCCCCTCACTATCATATACAGTTAAAAAAAATTCTCTAATGATTTTATTTGTTACTTTGAAGTAACAAAAGATAGTCATTCAATCTTCCTTCTACCCCACCTCCCCTTAAGAATTTCATCTCACATTGAAAAGGCAATTTCTAAACATCCTGTTTGGGGGTGTGAAAGGTTTTTTTTATTCTTTCTTGGTTTGGCCTATTTTCACTCGACTTTGGGGGCTGTTTCTGCAGAATGATTTGGTATTAAATTAATTACATAAGTTCATCGCAGAAAATATAGTAATTTTCTGCCACAGGTATTTTTTAAAATCTGTGTTTATATGTACATCAAAATACACTGAAACTGCATTAATTCATGATCCCCTTAAATCCATCTTTATATGTAATCAAATATCTAAATATATGACGGTAATGAGTTTTTGTTTAAGAGGTATGGAATTAATAATGCTCAATTGAATGAAAATTTAGATTTTTGAGGGGGATCAAATAATCAAAATTTTAGTCTATATCATCAAAAGTAATAAAGGCCTTCGATAAAACAGAGTATAAGAATTCGTAATACAATTTCTTTCGAGGATTTCTTTTCATCTAGAACACATAACTGAAAATATTTCTTTAATTTAGGTAGGACTAAAATATGCTAGTTCGTCTTCCGCCATTTCGGTTCAAAACAAAACACAAGACGACGATTGGCGTTAGAGCTAGCTGAACGCTCTCGCTTTCGCCAACTCGCCAAGGCTGGTGCTGAAAACGTGAGCCGCCTTGAAAAAGCGGCCGGGCCGGGCCGAGAACGGTAAAAATGTAAACGGGCCGGGCTCGGGCCGAACTTTCAATTTTTACACCGCGTCGGGCCGGGCCAAAATAGCTTTCCTTCGGGCCGGGCCGGGCTCGGGCCTGGAAATTCCGGCCCGTGCAGACCTCTAAACGCAATAGATCTTTCAGAAGAGTGTCAAAATGGACGTTTTGAACAGAGTTTCCGCGCGAACGGTGAATAAGCACTCAAGAGCGGGCGAAAAACGGGTTTGTCACGTGATCAAAAAAGCTTATAACTCAATAAGTAACTGATGGATCCAAAAATGGAAAAAACAGTTCGATTCGAAATGGCTTCCATGGGTCAGGTTTGCCAAATTTATACCTTTCCGTTAAAAAATGAATTTGTAAATGTGTCAAAACGTTTTGCGCTTATTGAGCAGAGCAGTTAAGAACAGCCTTAATATTTAATTCAAAAATTTTAAATTCATTTTTTAAATTTAATAAATGGTCATAATAAATAATTACTAGTTTTCCAAAAAGGATAACGTAAGAATCACCAGCAATTAAGCGCAATAATCCTCATTATTACCCCTATATTAAATGAAATAAAATAAATAAATAATGAAATTAAATTTCACATACGTTAATCTGCATTAAGGCTTTCAATTTTGTCTATGACAGTCACTTTCTATATATTTATTTAAGAGGCTACTTCAGTCAAATGGAAAGACGCATTCGCTAATGCTAATCCTATGGAAGAAATTTATAAAGATATCTCGGTCGCATTTCAATATTTTTAAATAACTTCTTTTGCATTGTATAGCTGAGATTGATCTGTATGCAGGCTGTTTTTTACTTTTTCGATTTCGATTACAGATATTTTTTATGAGGATGCTTTTAATTTCGAAACAGGTTCCGAAAATGAAAGTGTCCCCATAAGAAATACCTGTAAACAAAATCGAAAAAGTAAACAACGGCCTTCGTACAGATCGATCTCAGCTATACAATGCAAAAGAAATCATTTAAAAATATTGAAATGCGGCCGAGATATCTTTATAAATTTCTTCCATAGGATTAGCATTAGCGAATGCGTCTTTCCATTTGACTGAAGTAGCCTCTTAATACAAAATAATATTTAATTCATTTTCATTTTCATCAACATTTCATTTACTAAAACATACTGGCTGTGAAAAACCATCTGTCGGTATTACAGAGTTATTTTCATTTTCATTATTATTTTAGAGTTACTCTCATAATTAAATTAATAATTAAATATTTAATATTATTCATTTAATTCAAAATGCTATATGCTTCTCCTACTGTAAAATATACTGTAATATCTGTCGGTGAAAACCCCTCATCTGAAGACTTTTCTATTGAAATATTGTGACTTTTTATGAATTGCACGCGATAACTTTATATATAATTTAGGGATGGGACGAATATTCGGCCACTATTCGGTATTCGGCTCTTTTGCCGAATATTCGGTTGGCTGATTATTGAAGGCTTATTGACCAAATGCTTCGGCCGAATATTGCTAAAATCTCGCCGAAAAGTGAAAAATATCTTGCCAAATAATTCAGGATAATTTTTTTTTTTCGTTTCTTGCATTTTTTTTTCTCTAATCCAAAATGGTCTACTTTCTAGCACATTCATGAAGTCATTCGCATTTTTACTTGCAAAAAATGTATATGTCATTCATACTAAAAAATTACAGCCTTTCTGTATTTCAAAGTTGGGGATCTTTTAGAAAATGCTGCCCAAATTGAAGATTCAATTGTCCAGGAAATGTCTTCATCATAGAATGATAGATTAGAACTCAAGATGTAAAAACTCTTATAGAAAAAAAGAAAATATTTGCCTTATTCTAAAATATTTGAATATTTATTAATGTATGCAAATTCCATGCACAAATAAAAATGCTCTTATGAAATTCATGATAACTTACTTTTTATTTTCTATAAAGTAAGAAATGTAAAAATTCATTCACTAGGCGTGTTAGTCGAGATTCATTTTCAAAATGGAATATCAAATATCACTATTCCAAGTACAACAGTACATCTGAAAACAGAACTGGCGTCAAACTAAATGCTCAGTAGATAGCGCAACTTGCTTTATGAAGATGATTTTATAAATATTTAAATATAAATTCTAAATATTGAATAAAATATTTTTTTAATTCTATAGTTTTCACTTTTACGTAATTATTTGCATGATTACTGGCTTTAATATGTATATATTTTTTAATTTACATCTTCCTTCCTTCATGTTGTTATCAGTTTCTGTTTATGCTTTTAGTGCTTTTTGAATAAGTGGAATATTGTTGAATATTGTATGTGCTGGTTCAAATGTTAAAGATTTTGTTAATACAGGGTGATTCAAAAAAGATGGGGAAAATTTTAAGAGGTGATAGTACACACCCAAACAAACTTTTTGTATCAAAGAATGCATGGTCGAAAACTAAACGTAAAAAAGTTAGAGGGCGCCAAAAGTTATGTTCTTATACGAGGCAAAAACACACAATGTACGATTAAGTTAAGTTACGAAAACAAATTTAATGGCATTTGATTACAATAAGTGCTCAAAACATTGACCGGCAGCTGTTATGCACGCAGTACAACGGCGAAGAACAGATGGCGAATTTTCTGAAACACACCAGGCACCACCGCGCTCGCCAGATCTTTCATGTTTCGATTTTTTTTTTTTTTTTTTGTGGGGACAGCTAAAGGCTCTTGTGTATGAGACTCCCATTGAATCCGCAGAAGAACTTGTCGCCAAGCTTTCGGCTGCTGTAGGGGAAGTTCGCGATATGCCTGGTGTGTTTCAGAAAATTCGCCAATCTGTTCTTCGCCGTTGTACTGCGTGCATAACAGCTGCCGGTCAATGTTTTGAGCACTTATTGTAATCAAATGCCATTAAATTTGTTTTCGTAACTTAACTTAATCGTTCATTGTGTGTTTTTGCCTCGTATAAGAACATAACTTTTGGCGCCCTCTAACTTTTTTACGTTTAGTTTTCGACCCTGCATTCTTTGATACAAAATGTTTGTTTGGGCGTGTACTATCACCTCTTAAAATTTTCCCCATCTTTTTTGAATCACCCTGTATATGTATTCTACTTTAACCATACCTTTTGCTTTTACGTAATCTGTAATTTAAGGCTTAGAAACTGATTTCAGAACAGACTCATTTTTACAAATTTTTTTATCAATAGGGACACAAATTCTCAATGATAAAATTTACTTGATTAAAGTTTATTTCAGAAAATATCTCTGCATGAGTTATGAGAGAGTGCAAGAGTATTATTGATTTTGAATGCAAGAAAGGATAAAAGTATCATTTGATAGTAAAAGTGAAGTAAATTCTTTTTATTTTAATAGAAATAACTTATCATCCTTACATACTGAAAATCAATTTGATATACCTTAGAATAAAAGAATATCATGCAATTTCGTAATTTTTTTGTACTAAAATAAGTTTATCAAATTAAAAAATGAATTTAAAAGTACATTTAAGATTAAAGAGTTCCTATTTTTAAAGTTATATATAATCCAGATATTTTCTATACTGGAAAAAAAAAGTTGGTATTCGGCCTAAAATTTGGCCGAATATTCGGTATTCGGCCAAATCACTATTCGTCCCATCCCTAATATAATTACTAAATTCTTTATGCCAATATTTCATGGAATGAATTCTTAAAAGAAAACAAAAATTAATTTTATTGATCCCGAAAAAAAATTTAAGTAAAATAAAGAAAAGAATAGAAAGACGCACTGTAATAATAAACGAAAAAGATTTCACGATCATTATTCAATCAAGATAAAAAAAAAAAAAAACTAATATATTTTGATTTTAAGAAATACATATTCAAACAACAAACAATAAGCCCCTTCTCATTAAATTTTTAATGAATTCAACCGAAGTATACCTAAGAATTCAAGATGTTATTTCATCAAAGAAACACGTGTATTTCTTTCATCTTTACAGTAAAATTTTATGCTTCAGCAATTTTCTCTCATGCCAGACAACTCTTTTCGTCTGCCACCAGACAAAAGAGAATTTGACATGTGTTGGCAGAGGGCGCTGTCCGCAACTAGAGATCGATATTCATTCAAATTCACGTCTTGACAACGACTTCCACTCAACACTAGTGGTTTACCGGAAGAGCTTCCCGATTTATGGAGTCGCAGAGAAACATGGCATTGGGGAAAAACAAAAAAAAGAGGGGAATGGGAATCAGTTCAATCCTTTTGCTCCGGAGGTCATATAACGAGCTAACCATTTTGCCCCTCCTTCAACAGATGGATTATTTCCAATTGCACAAACATTTTTAACGTTATAAATGGAATGAAGCATTTCTAGTGTACTTGAAAAGCATTAAAATGTAAATTATCGCGTCTAAAACTTGCAGGTTAAAAATATATTTGAAAGATCTTATGAATAGTTGAAATAAGTGAATAGTTGAAATAAGTAATATGCTCATTTTAATAGTAATACTCGACACTTAAACTCGTATTTGAATAAATTTGTAATAAGTATAGAAATAAAATTCACACAGAAATTTTCTAAGTATTTTTGGATTAAATTTCAATATGAAAATTTACAAATAAATAAATTAACTCCAATACAAGCAGGCTTTCATTTAAAAAAAGAAGAAAAAAACTGTGAACTTTGAAAAATTCTTTAAATTTTCATTTTATTTATTTACTCCCCCCCCTCCCCCCTGAAGTAGTTTTATTTGCACCAATAATAAACGGCCAGTAAAAAATTATTTAATACAAAATTAGAAATTAAGGTATGTTGAAAATAGGGATGCAAGGAATATCCGGCTGCTTATTCAGCACTGAAACCGAATATTCCGTCTGGCCGAATACTTTATCCGGTTACCGGATAGTGAGTCATTTTTTAAATTATATTTTTAACATTATCAGAAAAAGTTAGTGCAAAATTAATTTGCTCCTATACCAACATTCTCTCAATAAAAGTAATGCTAATAAAAAGAAATATATTTTTTCACAAAAATGAAATATATGAAAACATAATATTTAAACTATGATAACTAATTATTTATACTTAAATTTTATTAAAGGCAGTTATATAGGAGCATTAATCGCTTAGTATTTCCAGACTATAATCTTTTAAGTTTTTTATCACAAATATTTCCTGCTTCTGAGAATAAGTGTTGACTCCTCTGGTGGCCTGTTTTTCTTGTGTTTTCATCATTTGTAAGGTAAAAATGTCTTTTTTCACTATTTTGTTTAGGAATGAAAGACCTGCTGTGTTAAAATAATACTGATACTGTTTAGGAAAATAATTGTGCCACTTTCTTGCTCCCTTTGTTCTACAAAACAAGATACTTCCAGTGAGGAATTTTTCTATTTAAATTCTATTAGAAAACATTTGTCATAGGAAAATTAAGTATTAATATGTGTGTAGGAAAAGAAACAGCTATTTCAATAACATGTTTAGTAATCAGTAAATAAACGAGAAATATCAGTAAGAAAAACAGAAATAAGTGTTTATCTTTTTATCGACAACGGCCCTAAATAAAAGAGAAAAAAAACTACTATGTATAATCGAATAGGCTAAAGACAAAACATCACTAAATTTCAATATTAAATTACTACAAAACGTTTATTTTTAAGTAACTTAAACTTAATAAATGAATGTAAATCTATTATTAATATTTGAATGACATAAAATTATAATAATTTAAAGTTTTTCTCCATAAAGAAAGTATAAAATAGAAATATTACAACTGAATTAAAAACAAGAAAGTATTCGGCCGGATACAGAATATTCGGTGAATTTTGTGCCTGATATTCGGTATCCGGCGAAAATCCACATCCGGTGCATCCCTAGTTGACAAAGAAATTCGACTGAAACGAACGAACTTGTTTGAGAAATGTAATGTAGCGAGTAGCGCAATATAAAAGTCAAAATAATAAAAAATAAAGTTCTGTTTTACAAATAGTGTGGCCGGCTGCTTCTTTTGTGGAAAATGCTCGGCCCCAGTTTTAGCATTTAGCAAAATGTTGAGCGACATAAAGGGGAAATTTCATTGGTGGCCAGTGGTAGTTTTATAATTGGTTATCTTTTTTAAAACTAGTGGCCACTTCTTTATTTAAAAGCGCTAAACATACTTTTGTTAAAATTTTTGTTAGTATTATATTAAAATTATATAGTCCAATGTTAATATTAGTAAAAAATAGTCCAATGTTAATATATTGAAACCAGCGAAAGTGGAATAATAAAAAAGTTTATTCTCTCCTTGAAGGAAAGGCGGTCATAAAGTGGCCGTTGGCAGACAATTTAACAGATTTTTTTTTTTTTTACTTTTTTCATTTACTTGACTCGT